>OX596156.1:8559248-9936748 GCA_951394285.1 Epirrhoe tristata | reverse complement strand
TGCATCTGAAACATAAATTAGGATTAAAATTTTTTAGTATATTACATTATTTACAATTTTAAATTAGTTTTAAGGAAGATTTATTTATACAACTTATACAAACTTACATATTTAATTACAAAGGTTAACGTTCCTCTACAATGTTCGGCATACGGACGCCTGTAGCAAAGGCCCCAAAAACGCAAAAAGAAGACGAGCAACGCAGATCAACACCTGGATCCGAGGGGGCAGAACCCACGCTGGGGGAGAAAGAGAGGAGGCAACAAACCAGCGTGAGGCGAAGTATTGGAGAGTGGGAGTCTGGGAAACCAGACACACTCTCCAAGACTTCCATTACCCCCAAGGACAACATTGCGGCGGACCCCCCAAAGTCGAAACCGAAAACCGGGCTCTCGCAAGAGAGCAGACCAGTTTCAAGAAGGATATCGGTGGAAGCAGCGGGGAGTCCACCCAAACTGAAACAGCCAAAATATGTTGACCGTCTGTCTGAAGCCAGAGCATGCTTGGCAAAAGCCAAACTAAATCTAGGAAATTCAAGAAATTTAAAAACAGAAATAAAAGAAGAGGTGATTAAAGCAATCGAAAGATTGTACCAGCTGGTGAAAGAGGCAGAAAGTGCAAAGGGACAGAGAAAGGGAGAGGGAGTGGCGACTGAACTGGTAAAGGACAATATTCCTTTACCAGTTCAGACGCCGCCCCCACCGCCCAAAGATGAAATGGTAAGGGACGACAGCGTAATATTAAGAGTCATGAAGGAACATGCAAAGCTGATAGAACAAAACACAGAGAAGATGGAAAACTTAAAAATCACGCTTGAACAACATCAAAAAGCAACGGAAGCGAAAACATACGCAAATGTGGCCGCGGCGCCCCCGAAGAAAATAAATCTTTGGGAGCAGACCGCGCTACACTCGGTCGTCGTCACTTCCAAGAACGAAGAGGATACAGGAGAGGAAGTGCTGGATAAGATCAGGAAGGTAGTGAATGCGAGGGACGGAAGTGTAGAGGTGGAGAGGATAAGAAAAGCTAAGGATAGAAAAGTGATCGTAAGCTGTAGAACTGAGGAAGAAAGACACAAGATAAAGGAAAGATTAAAAGGAGCTGGAAGTCACCTGAAAGTGGAGGAGATGAAAAACAAGAACCCGCTCATAGTCATAAAAGACGTTTTCAAGTACAATACCGACGAGGATATCCAAAATGCTTTGAGAAATCAAAACAAGGATATCCTCGTCGATATTGACATTCAGACACAAAAAATTGAAATAGCTTATAAAAAACAAACCCGCAACCCCCACACACAACACGTGGTCATGAGGGTGCCCCCGAAGGTCTGGCAAAGGATGGTCGATGCAGGTTTTATTCGCATCGACCTCCAGCGAGTCAGGGTGGCCGACCAGTCTCCACTCGTCCAGTGCTCCCTGTGCCTTGGCTACGGCCACGGCCGTCGCTTCTGCCAGGAGGCACTGGAAAAGTGCAGCCACTGCGGGGGCCCCCACGTGAGGACGGAGTGCGCCGCATTCCTCGCCAATGCGACCCCTTCCTGCTGCAACTGCGTGCAGGCAAAGGTGGAGAAGGCGGACCACAACGCTTTCAGCCAGGACTGCACGATCAGGAGGAAGTGGGACGCATTGGCGAGAGCCACCATAGCCTATTGTTAAGGCATCAGAAAAGCGAGCAAGACGCCAAGTAAACAGGCTGGACAAGTTGATACTATGTAACACCGTTTATAAAAAGAGCTGAAAAAACCGCAAATATATGCCTAACAATAAGAAAATACAAAATTTATATCATAGATAAACAAGTCTTGTCGAAAATATATATTGAAATATATATTCAAACCAGCAAAATAATAATATAGTAAATAAATAATTAATAGTAAACCCTAAGATAAAATTTAGACGTACAAAAGATTATAAAAAACCAGGCACAAAAATACCTATTATACAAAACTACAAACAAAAATAATAAAGTAGAAATAAATAAGTAAATTTTAATAAGTTAAAAATAAAAATTGAAATATATTGATAAAAATAAAATAAGATAAGTAAATACATAGTAAACAAAATTAGATAAAATAGTTAAATATAATCATGCAAAATAAATAAAGTTAAATAATAAATCTCCTTCACTAAATCCCAAAACATAATTAAAAACAAGTAAATATTAATAATAAGCAAAAAAGGACTCTAAAAGATAAATCGATTAGAGGAACGTCAGAAACACACAAAAAAAAAAAAAAAAAAAAAAAAAAACCTAACCTAACCTAACCTAACCTAACCTAACCTAACCTAACCTAACCTAACCTAACCTAACCTAACCTAACCTAACCTAACCTAACCTAACCTAACCTAACCTAACCTAACCTAACCTAACCTAACCTAACCTAACCTAACCTTTTTTTTTTTTTTTTTTTTTTTTAACGTCGGGAAATGCCTTATGCATTCCCCCTCGCTGCGGGGGCAGCGGGGGGGATATGTGGGACTCGCACCCACTAAAACCCGACGGGGTTCCTCTCTACGCCTTTGTGCCGGGGCCATGGGTACGCTTTCGCACTCTTCACACAGCCCCGGCGGCGTTGGCTCTACAGGAGCTCCTCTTCTGGTGAGGCTTTAGCCTCTCACCATATCTCATCTGAGATGCGCGCGGAAACCTCCACGCGCGCCATCTCTGGGCCTTTCATACGACGACGGCGCCCCCCAGCGCCGCCGTCATGGCCACTTTATGGGGGACGGATGTCCTGGGCGAAGTTCCGCCTTCTTCGCCCAGATCTCCGTCTGCGGATCGGGTCGGTGGACAGAGCCTCCCTTTCCCTCTCCGCGTTTTCTTTGTGTGACATAACCTCTTCGCAGAAGTCTGTCACCGCCTTCCATGCCCTTTCGCTTCCAACCATTGCATTGATTACAGTCGGGAGCGTAAGGTCATTACCCAATATCAGCGACAGTTCTTGCCGGAATGAAGCCCACGCAGGGCAATCCTGTAGCGTATGCTGCGCCGTGTCCTCCTGAGCATTACAATGGAAACACTGAGTGGTCGATTCCCTCCCGATGCGACACAGGTACTTCGAGAAGCAACCGTGTCCCGTTAGTACCTGCGTCAAGCGGAAGGTCAACGACCCATGTTCCCTTGCGATCCATTTATTGAAGACCGGGCGAATTGCAGCGACCGTTCTAGTCCCAGCACTGGGCTGGGCCAGTCGACTGAGCCACTCTTCTAGTAGGATGCCTTGGCATTCAAGCCGCTTACCCTCAACTTCCCGTTGCGCTGGTCTTCGTCCACCAGCTATCTCCTGTTCCTTCCAGTGAAAGACCCATGCTAGGCCTTTCGCGTCAAGGTCCCAGGGTATGGAACCGGCTAGAATACAAGCCGCCTCATAGGAGACTGTGCGGTATCCCCGTATCACCCTTAGCGCCATCACTCTCTGCGGACTTCGCAGTAGAGCAGTATTGTGGCTGCTAAGGGCGTCGGCCCACACAGGAGCTCCGTAAAGAGCCATGGATCTTATCACCCCAGTATACAGCTTTCTGCAGCCAACTGTAGCGCCCTTGATGTTGGGCAAAAGTCTGCTCAGGGCATTCGCTGTCTTGGACAGTTTCGGCCCCAACCTCTGGAAGTGGGCGGTGAAGTCCCATCGGCTGTCGAGGACGAGTCCCAGGTACTTCATCGTCGACTCGACACCGATGCGAACTCCACCCACCACAATATTTGCATCTGCTGGAGGCTTCTTGCGTGGCCCATGGAAGCAAAGCGCCTCCGACTTGCTTAGAGCAACCTCCAGCCCAAGCCGCCTGATGCGCTCTACCACCTGGGCAACAGCTGCCGTAGCTAGGATAGCTGCTTCGCGATATGACTTTGCTTTGGCAGTCACCAGTGTGTCATCCGCGTAACAGGTGACTTCCACACCCCAGAGATTGGCCCCTCGCAGAACCCAATCAAAACCAATGTTCCACAAAAGTGGGCCCAGAACAGAGCCTTGTGGAACGCCGCAAGTCATACGGTGTTGGCACCATCCTCTCTGGCTATTAAAAGAGATGAAGCGATCACTCAGATAGTCCTCGGTTATAAGTCGTAGGTAGGGAGGCACATTATGGTATTTCAGCGCCTCCCTGATACAGCTCCAGGGCAAGGTATTAAAGGCATTGGCGATATCCAGGGACACCGCCAAGACAACCTCGCCCCGGGATACTGCCTCCTCCGCCATGGCCTTCACTCGAAGAATCGCACCGACTGTGGACCTACCCCTCCGAAAACCAAACTGATTATCATTCAAGTTTGGTCCGACAGTGTTCAAATGTCCCACCAAACGTTCAGCGATGATGCGCTCCAGCATCTTGCCCATGTCGTCAAGCAAGACTATTGGGCGATAGGCAGATGGCGAATTAGTTGGTCGACCATCTTTTTTCAGCAGAACTAGCTTTCCGACCTTCCACTTCTTTGGGAATTGACTCTGCTTTAGGCAAGCTGTGAATAGGCTTTGCAGGCGAAAGCCTAGAGCCTTAGAAGCTAGACCTATTGCACGACCAGGGATTCCATCTGGGCCAGGGGCCGTAGTTTTTGCTTTCAGCCTCAGGACAGCCATCCTCATTTCAACTTCGTTGACTTCAGGCACTGTGGATTCTTCCTCCGTTTCCTGGGGTGAAGCAGCCATAGGAGGTGGCACGTGTTCTTCCCTAGTTGGGAACAAGGAAGAAACTACCTCACCCAAGAACTCCTGGTCCAAGGTCTTTGTTAAAGGAGGAGCCCAAGGTCGAAGTTTTCCTCTAACGAGCCTGTAAGGGCGGCCCCATGGATCCCGATTTAGGGATTCAAGTAGCTCGTCACGACCTGCAGCTTTGGCTTCTGCGATGTGCAGCTGCAAGGCAACTTTGGCGGCCTTATACGTCTCATGAAGAAGCTCTTCTTCAGTCTCATCACGTATTCGCCTCCTTCGGCATCTCGTGTATTCGCGTCTAGCGGCATTACACGTTGAACGCAGGTTGGCAAGCTCCACAGACCACCAATAAACTTGTCGCTTTGGTGGGTGCGACTTGACTCGCGGCATAGCCGCATCGCACACATGCACCATGGCTTCAGTCAACCAGAGCACCTCATCCTGGACTTCCAGATCCTCCGAGTTGGGAGCTGAAACCCAGGTCTGGACGATAGCTGCCTCCTCTAGCGCTTCTCGATCCAGGTACTTTAAAGCCCACCTCGGAGTCTCCTGATCACCACCAACTGAACCACCAGACCTGCCACGGATGGAGAGCAGACGAGACATCTCGAATCTGATGTATCTGTGGTCAGAGAGGGTTTCGACGTCTTCCAGGACTCGCCAGCCTGTAATGCGCTGCGCCAGGCACGGGCTAGCAAAGGTGACGTCCACTACAGACTCACCCTGCGGCCGCACGCAAGTACTGACCGTGCCCTGATTGACAATCGACAGCCCGTTAGCCACGACCCACTCCTCCAACGCATCACCCTTTGGGTTGGTGAATGGGGACCCCCAAGCTGTAGACTTAGCGTTGAGGTCCCCGAGCACCAGAACTGGATGAGGTCGGCATTGCCCGACCAAAGCACCGACGTCCACCAAAAAATTTTCAAATTCAGCCAGCACTCTGTTAGGCGAGAAATAAGTGGCCACCACCATCGTTCCGTCAACAAGGGCTGCAACGCAGCCGTGTCCCTTCACAACCTTGTTGAATACTCCTCCATGCAAATTAATGCAGACGAGCCCATCTAGATCCCCCGCCCAGCTATCAGAAGGGGGGATAAAGTAAGGCTCGGAAACCACCGTTATATTGATCAACCACTCCGCCATGCTCTGGGTCAAGAGATCCTGAGCTCTGGCGGAGTGGTTGACGTTCGCTTGCAGGAAACGAAGGCCCATACTAACCCGTTTCCATTGAATCCCTCTCGCCCTCCGCTTGCAGGGGGGTACTGCCGGCATTAGCCGGATCTGAAGCCGACTTGTTGGCAGCGCTTTTGCGTTTTGATTTAGGTGGAGAGCACGCCTTGCTTCCCAACCTATGTGCCGACGGCCGGTTAGCGGCAGCGCATAACGAGCACCTTGGTGCTGCGGTGCATGCGGATGCTTTGTGGCCGGTCAGACCGCAGCGGTAACAATCCTCACTGCGGTCTGTCTCTTCCGTGCATTGTGCCCGTACGTGTCCACTTTGTAGGCAGCGATAACATCTGCCTGGCTTGGGCTGTAGGACCTCGATCTTGGCTGAAACCCAGCCCACAAGTAAGCGGCCCTCCTTACTAAGCGCCTTCGCCGCAGTAACAGGACAGTTCACATAGGTAACTCCTGAACCCTGACGGCTGAGCCGGATTTCCCCAACTTTCACTGCTTCCTTTGTGCAAGAACCACGTTGAGAGACCGCGTTGGCAATGTCCTCCTTCGTTATCGAGTCATCAAGCCCGGACAACCGCATATCAGCGCACTTTATGGGTCTCGACACTCTTGCAAGGTCTCCGTCTAGTGCTGCCACCAGTTTCGCTGCTAGAGAGTCAGCTTTTTCGCCACTGTTTTCTCCTGCAGCCACCTCCAGGATTCGGGCACCCGTGGCAGCCTTGCGGAACCGCAAGCTATTAATACCACAGCTGCCGAGGTCTACTTTTTCTTTGGCGTCTGCCAGGATTTTGGCGTACGAGACACCCCTTTCCTCTGCTCCCGGCTGCAGGGTGATAATCACCGCTGCAGTTCTAGGAGACCGCAATTTGACCGTGGCCGGACGAGAGGGAGGCTTGGCAGCCTTTGCACTCGTTTTCGGGCCCGGTGGTTTAGCTGTCGGTACAGTTTTGGCTTTCTTTTTGCCTTTGCCTTTTCTGGTCACGGTAGTCCACTCCTCGTCTTGGTTCTCTGACCTCAAGTTGTTGACTTGCTCCTGTGTGTGACCTGAAGCTTCCGTGGCAGCCTTGGACAGCTTCTTCTTTCCTGTCTTAGGAGCCTCTGGAGCCTTTGGGGCCGGCTTGTCAGCCTCTGGAGCCTTGGGCTTCGGAGGTTCACTCCGTTTATCGGCAGCCAAAGGAGGCCGAGTCCGCTTTTCAGGGAGCAGTCTTTCTTCAAGACCCTCCAGGCGAGCGTTTAGCATGCCCCCCACCTGGAGCATGATACAGCGCACCAGCTCTTCTTGCTGGAAGCTGTTTTTCCCGGTGAAAGAGGATGAGGGCTGACTGACTCCTGCCCCTGGATGCCTTGAGTCCATTGAAGGTGCATCCGATTCCGTCACCCTTCTCTTTAGCTCCATCATTTCTTTGCGAAGCTCCGACAAGTCCGTCCTGAGACGAGCGTTGTCTGCTTGGAGCTTCGCAGTCTCCTCAGTTATGGTCGTAGCATGCAAAGATGCTACAGCCGCTTTGATGGAGGCTGTCGCCTCCTTCAGGGCCTGAACAAAGGTACCTTTGAGGTTACCCGACTTAGTAGCTACCATCGAGATGACGTCGGTTGCATCGCTGACCTGTTTAACAAGGTCGGATGCAGTCCCATTCCTTTCAGCAAGTGGTTCAGGTGGGGCCACCTTACGAGAAGCTTTGTGGCTGGCCACCCGAGCAGCAACCTCTTCTTCAGCTTGAGCCTTGGCCTCCTCTCGTCGAAGGGCTTTGAGGTCAGCCTGAGCCTTAGCCAAGCCAACATATCGCCCTGAAGTGGGAGGGCGACCTCTTCCTCGCTTAGATAATTGGGCTTTAGGGTCAGCTAAGGATTCCTCGTCGCTAGAGCCCGATTCTGAGAGAGGCACCTCTGCCCGCCTCTTACCGTAGACAGCCATGTCTTTTTTCCAAAATTTGGAGGACAACGGCTCCAGTGCAACACTGCAACTACTCAATCTCGATTCAGCGTCTGAG
Organism: Epirrhoe tristata; assembly: GCA_951394285.1. Taxonomy (NCBI): domain Eukaryota; kingdom Metazoa; phylum Arthropoda; class Insecta; order Lepidoptera; family Geometridae; genus Epirrhoe; species Epirrhoe tristata. Next base: position 9,928,927 of record OX596156.1, on the reverse strand, counting down.
ACGCTGGCAAAAGAGACATCACTAAGTGACCCTCTTGACACGACACTACGTCGTCCGTTGGCCGGAACATCGTCGAAAATTTGCGCTGAGGCGCTAACACCCACACTCGTCTCACCCCGGTCTTCTCGACCACTAACGTCAGTTGGTTTTTGGTTTTTGGAAGGTTTCATAATTGATCCCACGAGTATTAGGGAATTATAAGGTCACCCCGGCCAGTGCCCTTGTAGCCGGGGAAGCCTAGGATTCGCCACGGGGGTCAGCCGGTCCCCGGGCTAGGACGCAGTAGCAGGCGGAATTCCGTCCGCCCAGACCGGAGGACTCACTCTCACCAGGACCGGAGAAAGTGAGTCTCCCGATCTAAACCTTGTCGCTGCGCCCGCCGAACTAGTTTCGGGTGATTTTTTATAGAGGTTGTCTTCCTCGCGGCCCAGGCGGTCAAGCCAAGGCCCTCGTTCCCACTAGAGCCCGAAGGCTCGTCGTTGTGGGGCTACGATTTTTGAGCGGTGGCGACGAGAGATAAATCTAACGCCGCCTACCCGACGGTAGTGTAAGTACACGCCGGGCCCGACTCCGAAAGCACCATGAAGGCGCACACCTCCAACGATCCGTCCTCCTCCGAAACGGACTCGGACAATCCACCAATCTACATATATATATTTACCTAAAATAAAATATATATATTTACACCAATGTACAACCCCCACCCCCCTCAGCAACAGCCCGGCCCAACAACCAAATCCCCCCCATTCCTTGAACCCCTTTTACCCACCCAGCCTTCGTCCAGACCACGCTCCTCTGAATGAGGAACGCGTGGAGAAGTTTTTCCCACCCAAACCCAAACCCTCCCAAGCCTACCCCACCGATACCGTCCCAAATTGGAACGGCACCGGCGCCTGTGGTTTTTGTTACGTCTATTTCTGAAGGAAATAGACCAATAGCAGGCGGCAACCTCGAGCAGGAAGAACCACAGACTTGCCTTAGGGGATCTCAACGACTTGCGCTCCTCCCTAAGACCGACGCTTCCCTACCCGCGAACCCCCGCGGAGTAAGGAGGTCCTGCGCTTATCCACGCATGGTTAAGCGCAGAACCCGCCCAACCTAACCTAACCTTTTTTTTTTTTTTTTTTACCGTCAGAGAAATGCCTACGCATTCCTCACCGCCCCGGGGGGGAGCGGATGAGGATATGTGGGGCTTGCACCCACTAAAAAACTGACTGGGTTCCCGCTTAACGCCATATTGCCGGGGCTATGGGCACGCTTTCGCACTCTTCACACGGCCCCGACGGCGTTTGACTCAAAACGAGTCCCTCCTACTGGTGAGACAACTGCCTCCCACCATGTCTCCTAGGACAAGCGCGCGGAACACCCACGCGCGCCGTCACGGGGCCTTTCATGGGCGACGGCGTCCCCCGATGCCGCCGCCATGGCCCCTGCGGCGGATCAGATCTTTGGCTCCGCCGCAAAACCACTAAACGGCCGCAGAGGACAGGGAGAGCGGCAACGACACACCGACACTCCTCTTCCCCTGCGGCCCCACCGCTGACGCAACTAACGGTGCGCCCCCGTTGGTCGCGAGAGATAGGGCTAGCGGCAAACACCGGCAGGCCTCCTCTCACGCGACCCCGCCTAACGGCCGCAGAGGACAGGGAGAGCGGCAACGACACACCGACACTCCTCTTCCCCTGCGGCCCCACCACCAACGCAACCAACGGTGCGCCCCCGTTCGGTCGCGGGAGATAGGGCGAGCGGCAACGACACACCGACACGCCTCTCCTCCCGCGACCCCTCCCTCCTGGCTGCAGGGGATCGAAAACTCCATCCCCGGCAGCCTCGGACGCATCAAAGCAGGCCCCACCACGGGCCCACTCCGAGCGTCCCCGCCTTGGATTCCTGTTGGCTTCACCGTGTTACCCACCACGGCTACTGAGCCCCCCCATCGCGACAAGATCGGAATCCTCGGGGGGGAACCTAACCTAACCTAACCTAACCTAACCTAACCTAACCTAACCTAACCTGCCGCCCTCCCAAAAGTCTTAGTACCCGATACAAGATTCCCATACATTCGTGAATTAAAAATTTTATTTTCGCAACAACTTTTTGAAAATAGCATTCCATAAATTTATTTACATCTAATTAGACAAGGAATAGCTAAATATATAGTCCTGCCCCCTTTTCCAAATTAATTTCGTTCATTTTTGTGTAATTTCTAAAACTTTGAAAAATCCTTAATTTTTTAAGTGATTTTCGTATATTTTTGACTTTTTGGTTGGTCGAATAATTTTTTATTCGATCGTTTCGTGTAGCTCTGTATAATCCGCGTGCGCTGAAACCAAAAAAGCGAATTTTGGACGCGAAATAGCAAGTTTATTGACTTAGTTGTGTCCAAAACTCGTATTTTTCTATAATTTCAGTGCATTTTGGTCCACTTTTGGCGATTTTCCTTCGATTCCTGACGTGCATCCCTCGTGGCGCAGCTGAAACTTCTTAGTTTAACACCCCCGCGCAACCCTGTAACAAAACAGAAGGATTAATCGAAGAAAAATTCAAAAACGTGCTCGGCCGCCTTCCCAAAAGTCTACATACCCGGTACAAGAATCCCATACATTCGTGAATTAAAATTTTTATTTTCGCATCAACTCTTTGAAAATAGCATTCCAAAATTTTATTTACATCTAATTAGACAAGGAATAGCTAAATATATAGTCCTGCCCCCTTTTCCAAATTAATTTCGTTCATTTTTGTGTATTTTCTAAAACTTTGAAAAATCCTTAATTTTTTAAGTGATTTTCGTATATTTTTGACTTTTTGGTTGGTCGAATAATTTTTTATTCGATCGTTTCGTGTAGTTCTGTATAATCCGCGTGCGCTGAAACCAAAAAAGCGAATTTTGGACGCGAAATAGCAAGTTTATTGACTTAGTTGTGTCCAAAACTCGTATTTTTCTCTAATTTCAGTGCATTTTGGTCCACTTTTGGCGATTTTCCTTCGATTCCTGACGTGCATCCCTCGTGGCGCAGCTGAAACTTCTTAGTTTAACACCCCCGCGCAACCCTGTAACAAAACAGAAGGATTAATCGAAGAAAAATTCAAAAACGTGCTCGGCCGCCTTCCCAAAAGTCTACATACCCGGTACAAGAATCCCATACATTCGTGAATTAAAATTTTTATTTTCGCATCAACTCTTTGAAAATAGCATTCCAAAATTTTATTTACATCTAATTAGACAAGGAATAGCTAAATATATAGTCCTGCCCCCTTTTCCAAATTAATTTCGTTCATTTTTGTGTAATTTCTAAAACTTTGAAAAATCCTTAATTTTTTAAGTGATTTTCGTATATTTTTGACTTTTTGGTTGGTCGAATAATTTTTTATTCGATCGTTTCGTGTAGCTCTGTATAATCCGCGTGCGCTGAAACCAAAAAAGCGAATTTTGGACGCGAAATAGCAAGTTTATTGACTTAGTTGTGTCCAAAACTCGTATTTTTCTATAATTTCAGTGCATTTTGGTCCACTTTTGGCGATTTTCCTTCGATTCCTGACGTGCATCCCTCGTGGCGCAGCTGAAACTTCTTAGTTTAACACCCCCGCGCAACCCTGTAACAAAACAGAAGGATTAATCGAAGAAAAATTCAAAAACGTGCTCGGCCGCCTTCCCAAAAGTCTACATACCCGGTACAAGAATCCCATACATTCGTGAATTAAAATTTTTATTTTCGCATCAACTCTTTGAAAATAGCATTCCAAAATTTTATTTACATCTAATTAGACAAGGAATAGCTAAATATATAGTCCTGCCCCCTTTTCCAAATTAATTTCGTTCATTTTTGTGTATTTTCTAAAACTTTGAAAAATCCTTAATTTTTTAAGTGATTTTCGTATATTTTTGACTTTTTGGTTGGTCGAATAATTTTTTATTCGATCGTTTCGTGTAGTTCTGTATAATCCGCGTGCGCTGAAACCAAAAAAGCGAATTTTGGACGCGAAATAGCAAGTTTATTGACTTAGTTGTGTCCAAAACTCGTATTTTTCTCTAATTTCAGTGCATTTTGGTCCACTTTTGGCGATTTTCCTTCGATTCCTGACGTGCATCCCTCGTGGCGCAGCTGAAACTTCTTAGTTTAACACCCCCGCGCAACCCTGTAACAAAACAGAAGGATTAATCGAAGAAAAATTCAAAAACGTGCTCGGCCGCCTTCCCAAAAGTCTACATACCCGGTACAAGAATCCCATACATTCGTGAATTAAAATTTTTATTTTCGCATCAACTCTTTGAAAATAGCATTCCAAAATTTTATTTACATCTAATTAGACAAGGAATAGCTAAATATATAGTCCTGCCCCCTTTTCCAAATTAATTTCGTTCATTTTTGTGTAATTTCTAAAACTTTGAAAAATCCTTAATTTTTTAAGTGATTTTCGTATATTTTTGACTTTTTGGTTGGTCGAATAATTTTTTATTCGATCGTTTCGTGTAGCTCTGTATAATCCGCGTGCGCTGAAACCAAAAAAGCGAATTTTGGACGCGAAATAGCAAGTTTATTGACTTAGTTGTGTCCAAAACTCGTATTTTTCTATAATTTCAGTGCATTTTGGTCCACTTTTGGCGATTTTCCTTCGATTCCTGACGTGCATCCCTCGTGGCGCAGCTGAAACTTCTTAGTTTAACACCCCCGCGCAACCCTGTAACAAAACAGAAGGATTAATCGAAGAAAAATTCAAAAACGTGCTCGGCCGCCTTCCCAAAAGTCTACATACCCGGTACAAGAATCCCATACATTCGTGAATTAAAATTTTTATTTTCGCATCAACTCTTTGAAAATAGCATTCCAAAATTTTATTTACATCTAATTAGACAAGGAATAGCTAAATATATAGTCCTGCCCCCTTTTCCAAATTAATTTCGTTCATTTTTGTGTATTTTCTAAAACTTTGAAAAATCCTTAATTTTTTAAGTGATTTTCGTATATTTTTGACTTTTTGGTTGGTCGAATAATTTTTTATTCGATCGTTTCGTGTAGTTCTGTATAATCCGCGTGCGCTGAAACCAAAAAAGCGAATTTTGGACGCGAAATAGCAAGTTTATTGACTTAGTTGTGTCCAAAACTCGTATTTTTCTCTAATTTCAGTGCATTTTGGTCCACTTTTGGCGATTTTCCTTCGATTCCTGACGTGCATCCCTCGTGGCGCAGCTGAAACTTCTTAGTTTAACACCCCCGCGCAACCCTGTAACAAAACAGAAGGATTAATCGAAGAAAAATTCAAAAACGTGCTCGGCCGCCTTCCCAAAAGTCTACATACCCGGTACAAGAATCCCATACATTCGTGAATTAAAATTTTTATTTTCGCATCAACTCTTTGAAAATAGCATTCCAAAATTTTATTTACATCTAATTAGACAAGGAATAGCTAAATATATAGTCCTGCCCCCTTTTCCAAATTAATTTCGTTCATTTTTGTGTATTTTCTAAAACTTTGAAAAATCCTTAATTTTTTAAGTGATTTTCGTATATTTTTGACTTTTTGGTTGGTCGAATAATTTTTTATTCGATCGTTTCGTGTAGTTCTGTATAATCCGCGTGCGCTGAAACCAAAAAAGCGAATTTTGGACGCGAAATAGCAAGTTTATTGACTTAGTTGTGTCCAAAACTCGTATTTTTCTCTAATTTCAGTGCATTTTGGTCCACTTTTGGCGATTTTCCTTCGATTCCTGACGTGCATCCCTCGTGGCGCAGCTGAAACTTCTTAGTTTAACACCCCCGCGCAACCCTGTAACAAAACAGAAGGATTAATCGAAGAAAAATTCAAAAACGTGCTCGGCCGCCTTCCCAAAAGTCTACATACCCGGTACAAGAATCCCATACATTCGTGAATTAAAATTTTTATTTTCGCATCAACTCTTTGAAAATAGCATTCCAAAATTTTATTTACATCTAATTAGACAAGGAATAGCTAAATATATAGTCCTGCCCCCTTTTCCAAATTAATTTCGTTCATTTTTGTGTATTTTCTAAAACTTTGAAAAATCCTTAATTTTTTAAGTGATTTTCGTATATTTTTGACTTTTTGGTTGGTCGAATAATTTTTTATTCGATCGTTTCGTGTAGTTCTGTATAATCCGCGTGCGCTGAAACCAAAAAAGCGAATTTTGGACGCGAAATAGCAAGTTTATTGACTTAGTTGTGTCCAAAACTCGTATTTTTCTCTAATTTCAGTGCATTTTGGTCCACTTTTGGCGATTTTCCTTCGATTCCTGACGTGCATCCCTCGTGGCGCAGCTGAAACTTCTTAGTTTAACACCCCCGCGCAACCCTGTAACAAAACAGAAGGATTAATCGAAGAAAAATTCAAAAACGTGCTCGGCCGCCTTCCCAAAAGTCTACATACCCGGTACAAGAATCCCATACATTCGTGAATTAAAATTTTTATTTTCGCATCAACTCTTTGAAAATAGCATTCCAAAATTTTATTTACATCTAATTAGACAAGGAATAGCTAAATATATAGTCCTGCCCCCTTTTCCAAATTAATTTCGTTCATTTTTGTGTATTTTCTAAAACTTTGAAAAATCCTTAATTTTTTAAGTGATTTTCGTATATTTTTGACTTTTTGGTTGGTCGAATAATTTTTTATTCGATCGTTTCGTGTAGTTCTGTATAATCCGCGTGCGCTGAAACCAAAAAAGCGAATTTTGGACGCGAAATAGCAAGTTTATTGACTTAGTTGTGTCCAAAACTCGTATTTTTCTCTAATTTCAGTGCATTTTGGTCCACTTTTGGCGATTTTCCTTCGATTCCTGACGTGCATCCCTCGTGGCGCAGCTGAAACTTCTTAGTTTAACACCCCCGCGCAACCCTGTAACAAAACAGAAGGATTAATCGAAGAAAAATTCAAAAACGTGCTCGGCCGCCTTCCCAAAAGTCTACATACCCGGTACAAGAATCCCATACATTCGTGAATTAAAATTTTTATTTTCGCATCAACTCTTTGAAAATAGCATTCCAAAATTTTATTTACATCTAATTAGACAAGGAATAGCTAAATATATAGTCCTGCCCCCTTTTCCAAATTAATTTCGTTCATTTTTGTGTATTTTCTAAAACTTTGAAAAATCCTTAATTTTTTAAGTGATTTTCGTATATTTTTGACTTTTTGGTTGGTCGAATAATTTTTTATTCGATCGTTTCGTGTAGTTCTGTATAATCCGCGTGCGCTGAAACCAAAAAAGCGAATTTTGGACGCGAAATAGCAAGTTTATTGACTTAGTTGTGTCCAAAACTCGTATTTTTCTCTAATTTCAGTGCATTTTGGTCCACTTTTGGCGATTTTCCTTCGATTCCTGACGTGCATCCCTCGTGGCGCAGCTGAAACTTCTTAGTTTAACACCCCCGCGCAACCCTGTAACAAAACAGAAGGATTAATCGAAGAAAAATTCAAAAACGTGCTCGGCCGCCTTCCCAAAAGTCTACATACCCGGTACAAGAATCCCATACATTCGTGAATTAAAATTTTTATTTTCGCATCAACTCTTTGAAAATAGCATTCCAAAATTTTATTTACATCTAATTAGACAAGGAATAGCTAAATATATAGTCCTGCCCCCTTTTCCAAATTAATTTCGTTCATTTTTGTGTATTTTCTAAAACTTTGAAAAATCCTTAATTTTTTAAGTGATTTTCGTATATTTTTGACTTTTTGGTTGGTCGAATAATTTTTTATTCGATCGTTTCGTGTAGTTCTGTATAATCCGCGTGCGCTGAAACCAAAAAAGCGAATTTTGGACGCGAAATAGCAAGTTTATTGACTTAGTTGTGTCCAAAACTCGTATTTTTCTCTAATTTCAGTGCATTTTGGTCCACTTTTGGCGATTTTCCTTCGATTCCTGACGTGCATCCCTCGTGGCGCAGCTGAAACTTCTTAGTTTAACACCCCCGCGCAACCCTGTAACAAAACAGAAGGATTAATCGAAGAAAAATTCAAAAACGTGCTCGGCCGCCTTCCCAAAAGTCTACATACCCGGTACAAGAATCCCATACATTCGTGAATTAAAATTTTTATTTTCGCATCAACTCTTTGAAAATAGCATTCCAAAATTTTATTTACATCTAATTAGACAAGGAATAGCTAAATATATAGTCCTGCCCCCTTTTCCAAATTAATTTCGTTCATTTTTGTGTATTTTCTAAAACTTTGAAAAATCCTTAATTTTTTAAGTGATTTTCGTATATTTTTGACTTTTTGGTTGGTCGAATAATTTTTTATTCGATCGTTTCGTGTAGTTCTGTATAATCCGCGTGCGCTGAAACCAAAAAAGCGAATTTTGGACGCGAAATAGCAAGTTTATTGACTTAGTTGTGTCCAAAACTCGTATTTTTCTCTAATTTCAGTGCATTTTGGTCCACTTTTGGCGATTTTCCTTCGATTCCTGACGTGCATCCCTCGTGGCGCAGCTGAAACTTCTTAGTTTAACACCCCCGCGCAACCCTGTAACAAAACAGAAGGATTAATCGAAGAAAAATTCAAAAACGTGCTCGGCCGCCTTCCCAAAAGTCTACATACCCGGTACAAGAATCCCATACATTCGTGAATTAAAATTTTTATTTTCGCATCAACTCTTTGAAAATAGCATTCCAAAATTTTATTTACATCTAATTAGACAAGGAATAGCTAAATATATAGTCCTGCCCCCTTTTCCAAATTAATTTCGTTCATTTTTGTGTATTTTCTAAAACTTTGAAAAATCCTTAATTTTTTAAGTGATTTTCGTATATTTTTGACTTTTTGGTTGGTCGAATAATTTTTTATTCGATCGTTTCGTGTAGTTCTGTATAATCCGCGTGCGCTGAAACCAAAAAAGCGAATTTTGGACGCGAAATAGCAAGTTTATTGACTTAGTTGTGTCCAAAACTCGTATTTTTCTCTAATTTCAGTGCATTTTGGTCCACTTTTGGCGATTTTCCTTCGATTCCTGACGTGCATCCCTCGTGGCGCAGCTGAAACTTCTTAGTTTAACACCCCCGCGCAACCCTGTAACAAAACAGAAGGATTAATCGAAGAAAAATTCAAAAACGTGCTCGGCCGCCTTCCCAAAAGTCTACATACCCGGTACAAGAATCCCATACATTCGTGAATTAAAATTTTTATTTTCGCATCAACTCTTTGAAAATAGCATTCCAAAATTTTATTTACATCTAATTAGACAAGGAATAGCTAAATATATAGTCCTGCCCCCTTTTCCAAATTAATTTCGTTCATTTTTGTGTATTTTCTAAAACTTTGAAAAATCCTTAATTTTTTAAGTGATTTTCGTATATTTTTGACTTTTTGGTTGGTCGAATAATTTTTTATTCGATCGTTTCGTGTAGTTCTGTATAATCCGCGTGCGCTGAAACCAAAAAAGCGAATTTTGGACGCGAAATAGCAAGTTTATTGACTTAGTTGTGTCCAAAACTCGTATTTTTCTCTAATTTCAGTGCATTTTGGTCCACTTTTGGCGATTTTCCTTCGATTCCTGACGTGCATCCCTCGTGGCGCAGCTGAAACTTCTTAGTTTAACACCCCCGCGCAACCCTGTAACAAAACAGAAGGATTAATCGAAGAAAAATTCAAAAACGTGCTCGGCCGCCTTCCCAAAAGTCTACATACCCGGTACAAGAATCCCATACATTCGTGAATTAAAATTTTTATTTTCGCATCAACTCTTTGAAAATAGCATTCCAAAATTTTATTTACATCTAATTAGACAAGGAATAGCTAAATATATAGTCCTGCCCCCTTTTCCAAATTAATTTCGTTCATTTTTGTGTATTTTCTAAAACTTTGAAAAATCCTTAATTTTTTAAGTGATTTTCGTATATTTTTGACTTTTTGGTTGGTCGAATAATTTTTTATTCGATCGTTTCGTGTAGTTCTGTATAATCCGCGTGCGCTGAAACCAAAAAAGCGAATTTTGGACGCGAAATAGCAAGTTTATTGACTTAGTTGTGTCCAAAACTCGTATTTTTCTCTAATTTCAGTGCATTTTGGTCCACTTTTGGCGATTTTCCTTCGATTCCTGACGTGCATCCCTCGTGGCGCAGCTGAAACTTCTTAGTTTAACACCCCCGCGCAACCCTGTAACAAAACAGAAGGATTAATCGAAGAAAAATTCAAAAACGTGCTCGGCCGCCTTCCCAAAAGTCTACATACCCGGTACAAGAATCCCATACATTCGTGAATTAAAATTTTTATTTTCGCATCAACTCTTTGAAAATAGCATTCCAAAATTTTATTTACATCTAATTAGACAAGGAATAGCTAAATATATAGTCCTGCCCCCTTTTCCAAATTAATTTCGTTCATTTTTGTGTATTTTCTAAAACTTTGAAAAATCCTTAATTTTTTAAGTGATTTTCGTATATTTTTGACTTTTTGGTTGGTCGAATAATTTTTTATTCGATCGTTTCGTGTAGTTCTGTATAATCCGCGTGCGCTGAAACCAAAAAAGCGAATTTTGGACGCGAAATAGCAAGTTTATTGACTTAGTTGTGTCCAAAACTCGTATTTTTCTCTAATTTCAGTGCATTTTGGTCCACTTTTGGCGATTTTCCTTCGATTCCTGACGTGCATCCCTCGTGGCGCAGCTGAAACTTCTTAGTTTAACACCCCCGCGCAACCCTGTAACAAAACAGAAGGATTAATCGAAGAAAAATTCAAAAACGTGCTCGGCCGCCTTCCCAAAAGTCTACATACCCGGTACAAGAATCCCATACATTCGTGAATTAAAATTTTTATTTTCGCATCAACTCTTTGAAAATAGCATTCCAAAATTTTATTTACATCTAATTAGACAAGGAATAGCTAAATATATAGTCCTGCCCCCTTTTCCAAATTAATTTCGTTCATTTTTGTGTATTTTCTAAAACTTTGAAAAATCCTTAATTTTTTAAGTGATTTTCGTATATTTTTGACTTTTTGGTTGGTCGAATAATTTTTTATTCGATCGTTTCGTGTAGTTCTGTATAATCCGCGTGCGCTGAAACCAAAAAAGCGAATTTTGGACGCGAAATAGCAAGTTTATTGACTTAGTTGTGTCCAAAACTCGTATTTTTCTCTAATTTCAGTGCATTTTGGTCCACTTTTGGCGATTTTCCTTCGATTCCTGACGTGCATCCCTCGTGGCGCAGCTGAAACTTCTTAGTTTAACACCCCCGCGCAACCCTGTAACAAAACAGAAGGATTAATCGAAGAAAAATTCAAAAACGTGCTCGGCCGCCTTCCCAAAAGTCTACATACCCGGTACAAGAATCCCATACATTCGTGAATTAAAATTTTTATTTTCGCATCAACTCTTTGAAAATAGCATTCCAAAATTTTATTTACATCTAATTAGACAAGGAATAGCTAAATATATAGTCCTGCCCCCTTTTCCAAATTAATTTCGTTCATTTTTGTGTATTTTCTAAAACTTTGAAAAATCCTTAATTTTTTAAGTGATTTTCGTATATTTTTGACTTTTTGGTTGGTCGAATAATTTTTTATTCGATCGTTTCGTGTAGCTCTGTATAATCCGCGTGCGCTGAAACCAAAAAAGCGAATTTTGGACGCGAAATAGCAAGTTTATTGACTTAGTTGTGTCCAAAACTCGTATTTTTCTCTAATTTCAGTGCATTTTGGTCCACTTTTGGCGATTTTCCTTCGATTCCTGACGTGCATCCCTCGTGGCGCAGCTGAAACTTCTTAGTTTAACACCCCCGCGCAACCCTGTAACAAAACAGAAGGATTAATCGAAGAAAAATTCAAAAACGTGCTCGGCCGCCTTCCCAAAAGTCTACATACCCGGTACAAGAATCCCATACATTCGTGAATTAAAATTTTTATTTTCGCATCAACTCTTTGAAAATAGCATTCCAAAATTTTATTTACATCTAATTAGACAAGGAATAGCTAAATATATAGTCCTGCCCCCTTTTCCAAATTAATTTCGTTCATTTTTGTGTATTTTCTAAAACTTTGAAAAATCCTTAATTTTTTAAGTGATTTTCGTATATTTTTGACTTTTTGGTTGGTCGAATAATTTTTTATTCGATCGTTTCGTGTAGTTCTGTATAATCCGCGTGCGCTGAAACCAAAAAAGCGAATTTTGGACGCGAAATAGCAAGTTTATTGACTTAGTTGTGTCCAAAACTCGTATTTTTCTCTAATTTCAGTGCATTTTGGTCCACTTTTGGCGATTTTCCTTCGATTCCTGACGTGCATCCCTCGTGGCGCAGCTGAAACTTCTTAGTTTAACACCCCCGCGCAACCCTGTAACAAAACAGAAGGATTAATCGAAGAAAAATTCAAAAACGTGCTCGGCCGCCTTCCCAAAAGTCTACATACCCGGTACAAGAATCCCATACATTCGTGAATTAAAATTTTTATTTTCGCATCAACTCTTTGAAAATAGCATTCCAAAATTTTATTTACATCTAATTAGACAAGGAATAGCTAAATATATAGTCCTGCCCCCTTTTCCAAATTAATTTCGTTCATTTTTGTGTATTTTCTAAAACTTTGAAAAATCCTTAATTTTTTAAGTGATTTTCGTATATTTTTGACTTTTTGGTTGGTCGAATAATTTTTTATTCGATCGTTTCGTGTAGTTCTGTATAATCCGCGTGCGCTGAAACCAAAAAAGCGAATTTTGGACGCGAAATAGCAAGTTTATTGACTTAGTTGTGTCCAAAACTCGTATTTTTCTCTAATTTCAGTGCATTTTGGTCCACTTTTGGCGATTTTCCTTCGATTCCTGACGTGCATCCCTCGTGGCGCAGCTGAAACTTCTTAGTTTAACACCCCCGCGCAACCCTGTAACAAAACAGAAGGATTAATCGAAGAAAAATTCAAAAACGTGCTCGGCCGCCTTCCCAAAAGTCTACATACCCGGTACAAGAATCCCATACATTCGTGAATTAAAATTTTTATTTTCGCATCAACTCTTTGAAAATAGCATTCCAAAATTTTATTTACATCTAATTAGACAAGGAATAGCTAAATATATAGTCCTGCCCCCTTTTCCAAATTAATTTCGTTCATTTTTGTGTATTTTCTAAAACTTTGAAAAATCCTTAATTTTTTAAGTGATTTTCGTATATTTTTGACTTTTTGGTTGGTCGAATAATTTTTTATTCGATCGTTTCGTGTAGTTCTGTATAATCCGCGTGCGCTGAAACCAAAAAAGCGAATTTTGGACGCGAAATAGCAAGTTTATTGACTTAGTTGTGTCCAAAACTCGTATTTTTCTCTAATTTCAGTGCATTTTGGTCCACTTTTGGCGATTTTCCTTCGATTCCTGACGTGCATCCCTCGTGGCGCAGCTGAAACTTCTTAGTTTAACACCCCCGCGCAACCCTGTAACAAAACAGAAGGATTAATCGAAGAAAAATTCAAAAACGTGCTCGGCCGCCTTCCCAAAAGTCTACATACCCGGTACAAGAATCCCATACATTCGTGAATTAAAATTTTTATTTTCGCATCAACTCTTTGAAAATAGCATTCCAAAATTTTATTTACATCTAATTAGACAAGGAATAGCTAAATATATAGTCCTGCCCCCTTTTCCAAATTAATTTCGTTCATTTTTGTGTATTTTCTAAAACTTTGAAAAATCCTTAATTTTTTAAGTGATTTTCGTATATTTTTGACTTTTTGGTTGGTCGAATAATTTTTTATTCGATCGTTTCGTGTAGTTCTGTATAATCCGCGTGCGCTGAAACCAAAAAAGCGAATTTTGGACGCGAAATAGCAAGTTTATTGACTTAGTTGTGTCCAAAACTCGTATTTTTCTCTAATTTCAGTGCATTTTGGTCCACTTTTGGCGATTTTCCTTCGATTCCTGACGTGCATCCCTCGTGGCGCAGCTGAAACTTCTTAGTTTAACACCCCCGCGCAACCCTGTAACAAAACAGAAGGATTAATCGAAGAAAAATTCAAAAACGTGCTCGGCCGCCTTCCCAAAAGTCTACATACCCGGTACAAGAATCCCATACATTCGTGAATTAAAATTTTTATTTTCGCATCAACTCTTTGAAAATAGCATTCCAAAATTTTATTTACATCTAATTAGACAAGGAATAGCTAAATATATAGTCCTGCCCCCTTTTCCAAATTAATTTCGTTCATTTTTGTGTATTTTCTAAAACTTTGAAAAATCCTTAATTTTTTAAGTGATTTTCGTATATTTTTGACTTTTTGGTTGGTCGAATAATTTTTTATTCGATCGTTTCGTGTAGTTCTGTATAATCCGCGTGCGCTGAAACCAAAAAAGCGAATTTTGGACGCGAAATAGCAAGTTTATTGACTTAGTTGTGTCCAAAACTCGTATTTTTCTCTAATTTCAGTGCATTTTGGTCCACTTTTGGCGATTTTCCTTCGATTCCTGACGTGCATCCCTCGTGGCGCAGCTGAAACTTCTTAGTTTAACACCCCCGCGCAACCCTGTAACAAAACAGAAGGATTAATCGAAGAAAAATTCAAAAACGTGCTCGGCCGCCTTCCCAAAAGTCTACATACCCGGTACAAGAATCCCATACATTCGTGAATTAAAATTTTTATTTTCGCATCAACTCTTTGAAAATAGCATTCCAAAATTTTATTTACATCTAATTAGACAAGGAATAGCTAAATATATAGTCCTGCCCCCTTTTCCAAATTAATTTCGTTCATTTTTGTGTATTTTCTAAAACTTTGAAAAATCCTTAATTTTTTAAGTGATTTTCGTATATTTTTGACTTTTTGGTTGGTCGAATAATTTTTTATTCGATCGTTTCGTGTAGTTCTGTATAATCCGCGTGCGCTGAAACCAAAAAAGCGAATTTTGGACGCGAAATAGCAAGTTTATTGACTTAGTTGTGTCCAAAACTCGTATTTTTCTCTAATTTCAGTGCATTTTGGTCCACTTTTGGCGATTTTCCTTCGATTCCTGACGTGCATCCCTCGTGGCGCAGCTGAAACTTCTTAGTTTAACACCCCCGCGCAACCCTGTAACAAAACAGAAGGATTAATCGAAGAAAAATTCAAAAACGTGCTCGGCCGCCTTCCCAAAAGTCTACATACCCGGTACAAGAATCCCATACATTCGTGAATTAAAATTTTTATTTTCGCATCAACTCTTTGAAAATAGCATTCCAAAATTTTATTTACATCTAATTAGACAAGGAATAGCTAAATATATAGTCCTGCCCCCTTTTCCAAATTAATTTCGTTCATTTTTGTGTATTTTCTAAAACTTTGAAAAATCCTTAATTTTTTAAGTGATTTTCGTATATTTTTGACTTTTTGGTTGGTCGAATAATTTTTTATTCGATCGTTTCGTGTAGTTCTGTATAATCCGCGTGCGCTGAAACCAAAAAAGCGAATTTTGGACGCGAAATAGCAAGTTTATTGACTTAGTTGTGTCCAAAACTCGTATTTTTCTCTAATTTCAGTGCATTTTGGTCCACTTTTGGCGATTTTCCTTCGATTCCTGACGTGCATCCCTCGTGGCGCAGCTGAAACTTCTTAGTTTAACACCCCCGCGCAACCCTGTAACAAAACAGAAGGATTAATCGAAGAAAAATTCAAAAACGTGCTCGGCCGCCTTCCCAAAAGTCTACATACCCGGTACAAGAATCCCATACATTCGTGAATTAAAATTTTTATTTTCGCATCAACTCTTTGAAAATAGCATTCCAAAATTTTATTTACATCTAATTAGACAAGGAATAGCTAAATATATAGTCCTGCCCCCTTTTCCAAATTAATTTCGTTCATTTTTGTGTATTTTCTAAAACTTTGAAAAATCCTTAATTTTTTAAGTGATTTTCGTATATTTTTGACTTTTTGGTTGGTCGAATAATTTTTTATTCGATCGTTTCGTGTAGTTCTGTATAATCCGCGTGCGCTGAAACCAAAAAAGCGAATTTTGGACGCGAAATAGCAAGTTTATTGACTTAGTTGTGTCCAAAACTCGTATTTTTCTCTAATTTCAGTGCATTTTGGTCCACTTTTGGCGATTTTCCTTCGATTCCTGACGTGCATCCCTCGTGGCGCAGCTGAAACTTCTTAGTTTAACACCCCCGCGCAACCCTGTAACAAAACAGAAGGATTAATCGAAGAAAAATTCAAAAACGTGCTCGGCCGCCTTCCCAAAAGTCTACATACCCGGTACAAGAATCCCATACATTCGTGAATTAAAATTTTTATTTTCGCATCAACTCTTTGAAAATAGCATTCCAAAATTTTATTTACATCTAATTAGACAAGGAATAGCTAAATATATAGTCCTGCCCCCTTTTCCAAATTAATTTCGTTCATTTTTGTGTATTTTCTAAAACTTTGAAAAATCCTTAATTTTTTAAGTGATTTTCGTATATTTTTGACTTTTTGGTTGGTCGAATAATTTTTTATTCGATCGTTTCGTGTAGTTCTGTATAATCCGCGTGCGCTGAAACCAAAAAAGCGAATTTTGGACGCGAAATAGCAAGTTTATTGACTTAGTTGTGTCCAAAACTCGTATTTTTCTCTAATTTCAGTGCATTTTGGTCCACTTTTGGCGATTTTCCTTCGATTCCTGACGTGCATCCCTCGTGGCGCAGCTGAAACTTCTTAGTTTAACACCCCCGCGCAACCCTGTAACAAAACAGAAGGATTAATCGAAGAAAAATTCAAAAACGTGCTCGGCCGCCTTCCCAAAAGTCTACATACCCGGTACAAGAATCCCATACATTCGTGAATTAAAATTTTTATTTTCGCATCAACTCTTTGAAAATAGCATTCCAAAATTTTATTTACATCTAATTAGACAAGGAATAGCTAAATATATAGTCCTGCCCCCTTTTCCAAATTAATTTCGTTCATTTTTGTGTATTTTCTAAAACTTTGAAAAATCCTTAATTTTTTAAGTGATTTTCGTATATTTTTGACTTTTTGGTTGGTCGAATAATTTTTTATTCGATCGTTTCGTGTAGTTCTGTATAATCCGCGTGCGCTGAAACCAAAAAAGCGAATTTTGGACGCGAAATAGCAAGTTTATTGACTTAGTTGTGTCCAAAACTCGTATTTTTCTCTAATTTCAGTGCATTTTGGTCCACTTTTGGCGATTTTCCTTCGATTCCTGACGTGCATCCCTCGTGGCGCAGCTGAAACTTCTTAGTTTAACACCCCCGCGCAACCCTGTAACAAAACAGAAGGATTAATCGAAGAAAAATTCAAAAACGTGCTCGGCCGCCTTCCCAAAAGTCTACATACCCGGTACAAGAATCCCATACATTCGTGAATTAAAATTTTTATTTTCGCATCAACTCTTTGAAAATAGCATTCCAAAATTTTATTTACATCTAATTAGACAAGGAATAGCTAAATATATAGTCCTGCCCCCTTTTCCAAATTAATTTCGTTCATTTTTGTGTATTTTCTAAAACTTTGAAAAATCCTTAATTTTTTAAGTGATTTTCGTATATTTTTGACTTTTTGGTTGGTCGAATAATTTTTTATTCGATCGTTTCGTGTAGTTCTGTATAATCCGCGTGCGCTGAAACCAAAAAAGCGAATTTTGGACGCGAAATAGCAAGTTTATTGACTTAGTTGTGTCCAAAACTCGTATTTTTCTCTAATTTCAGTGCATTTTGGTCCACTTTTGGCGATTTTCCTTCGATTCCTGACGTGCATCCCTCGTGGCGCAGCTGAAACTTCTTAGTTTAACACCCCCGCGCAACCCTGTAACAAAACAGAAGGATTAATCGAAGAAAAATTCAAAAACGTGCTCGGCCGCCTTCCCAAAAGTCTACATACCCGGTACAAGAATCCCATACATTCGTGAATTAAAATTTTTATTTTCGCATCAACTCTTTGAAAATAGCATTCCAAAATTTTATTTACATCTAATTAGACAAGGAATAGCTAAATATATAGTCCTGCCCCCTTTTCCAAATTAATTTCGTTCATTTTTGTGTATTTTCTAAAACTTTGAAAAATCCTTAATTTTTTAAGTGATTTTCGTATATTTTTGACTTTTTGGTTGGTCGAATAATTTTTTATTCGATCGTTTCGTGTAGCTCTGTATAATCCGCGTGCGCTGAAACCAAAAAAGCGAATTTTGGACGCGAAATAGCAAGTTTATTGACTTAGTTGTGTCCAAAACTCGTATTTTTCTCTAATTTCAGTGCATTTTGGTCCACTTTTGGCGATTTTCCTTCGATTCCTGACGTGCATCCCTCGTGGCGCAGCTGAAACTTCTTAGTTTAACACCCCCGCGCAACCCTGTAACAAAACAGAAGGATTAATCGAAGAAAAATTCAAAAACGTGCTCGGCCGCCTTCCCAAAAGTCTACATACCCGGTACAAGAATCCCATACATTCGTGAATTAAAATTTTTATTTTCGCATCAACTCTTTGAAAATAGCATTCCAAAATTTTATTTACATCTAATTAGACAAGGAATAGCTAAATATATAGTCCTGCCCCCTTTTCCAAATTAATTTCGTTCATTTTTGTGTATTTTCTAAAACTTTGAAAAATCCTTAATTTTTTAAGTGATTTTCGTATATTTTTGACTTTTTGGTTGGTCGAATAATTTTTTATTCGATCGTTTCGTGTAGTTCTGTATAATCCGCGTGCGCTGAAACCAAAAAAGCGAATTTTGGACGCGAAATAGCAAGTTTATTGACTTAGTTGTGTCCAAAACTCGTATTTTTCTCTAATTTCAGTGCATTTTGGTCCACTTTTGGCGATTTTCCTTCGATTCCTGACGTGCATCCCTCGTGGCGCAGCTGAAACTTCTTAGTTTAACACCCCCGCGCAACCCTGTAACAAAACAGAAGGATTAATCGAAGAAAAATTCAAAAACGTGCTCGGCCGCCTTCCCAAAAGTCTACATACCCGGTACAAGAATCCCATACATTCGTGAATTAAAATTTTTATTTTCGCATCAACTCTTTGAAAATAGCATTCCAAAATTTTATTTACATCTAATTAGACAAGGAATAGCTAAATATATAGTCCTGCCCCCTTTTCCAAATTAATTTCGTTCATTTTTGTGTATTTTCTAAAACTTTGAAAAATCCTTAATTTTTTAAGTGATTTTCGTATATTTTTGACTTTTTGGTTGGTCGAATAATTTTTTATTCGATCGTTTCGTGTAGTTCTGTATAATCCGCGTGCGCTGAAACCAAAAAAGCGAATTTTGGACGCGAAATAGCAAGTTTATTGACTTAGTTGTGTCCAAAACTCGTATTTTTCTCTAATTTCAGTGCATTTTGGTCCACTTTTGGCGATTTTCCTTCGATTCCTGACGTGCATCCCTCGTGGCGCAGCTGAAACTTCTTAGTTTAACACCCCCGCGCAACCCTGTAACAAAACAGAAGGATTAATCGAAGAAAAATTCAAAAACGTGCTCGGCCGCCTTCCCAAAAGTCTACATACCCGGTACAAGAATCCCATACATTCGTGAATTAAAATTTTTATTTTCGCATCAACTCTTTGAAAATAGCATTCCAAAATTTTATTTACATCTAATTAGACAAGGAATAGCTAAATATATAGTCCTGCCCCCTTTTCCAAATTAATTTCGTTCATTTTTGTGTATTTTCTAAAACTTTGAAAAATCCTTAATTTTTTAAGTGATTTTCGTATATTTTTGACTTTTTGGTTGGTCGAATAATTTTTTATTCGATCGTTTCGTGTAGTTCTGTATAATCCGCGTGCGCTGAAACCAAAAAAGCGAATTTTGGACGCGAAATAGCAAGTTTATTGACTTAGTTGTGTCCAAAACTCGTATTTTTCTCTAATTTCAGTGCATTTTGGTCCACTTTTGGCGATTTTCCTTCGATTCCTGACGTGCATCCCTCGTGGCGCAGCTGAAACTTCTTAGTTTAACACCCCCGCGCAACCCTGTAACAAAACAGAAGGATTAATCGAAGAAAAATTCAAAAACGTGCTCGGCCGCCTTCCCAAAAGTCTACATACCCGGTACAAGAATCCCATACATTCGTGAATTAAAATTTTTATTTTCGCATCAACTCTTTGAAAATAGCATTCCAAAATTTTATTTACATCTAATTAGACAAGGAATAGCTAAATATATAGTCCTGCCCCCTTTTCCAAATTAATTTCGTTCATTTTTGTGTATTTTCTAAAACTTTGAAAAATCCTTAATTTTTTAAGTGATTTTCGTATATTTTTGACTTTTTGGTTGGTCGAATAATTTTTTATTCGATCGTTTCGTGTAGTTCTGTATAATCCGCGTGCGCTGAAACCAAAAAAGCGAATTTTGGACGCGAAATAGCAAGTTTATTGACTTAGTTGTGTCCAAAACTCGTATTTTTCTCTAATTTCAGTGCATTTTGGTCCACTTTTGGCGATTTTCCTTCGATTCCTGACGTGCATCCCTCGTGGCGCAGCTGAAACTTCTTAGTTTAACACCCCCGCGCAACCCTGTAACAAAACAGAAGGATTAATCGAAGAAAAATTCAAAAACGGGCCCGCCCACCCTCCCATACCGCGTTACCGTGGTAAAAGATTAGTCACTCATTTGTAGGGAAATATTTTTTATCTCTTAAACTACTAGGTTTTTCTTTTATTTTTGCATAGGGGACTGTTGTCCTAGTTTAAGGGCACCTTTTTGTGCGAAGACCAGCGCTTTTAGAGGCCTGTACAAGGCCTCAAAGTGCTAAATTCACCAATATTGTTAAGTTTGACTATCCTACGGGTAAAACCCTATTTTAAGTTTATTGCAAACGGTTTTTCTAAGACTTATTTATAAGTTCTTCATAGGGCCTTGACATTAACACACAAACATCAATTTTGACAAGGTTTTTAGTTTTAAAAAACTTACCTCAAAATTTCTATTGAGAATCTTACTCACATTTTGACGAGGCTTGAAGACCGTAGATCTCCTTGCATCTGAAACATAAATTAGGATTAAATTTTTTTAGTATATTACATTATTTACAATTTTAAATTAGTTTTAAGGAAGATTTATTTATACAACTTATACAAACTTACATATTTAATTACAAAGGTTAACGTTCCTCTACAATGTTCGGCATACGGACGCCTGTAGCAAAGGCCCCAAAAACGCAAAAAGAAGACGAACAACGCAGATCAACACCTGGATCCGAGGGGGCAGAACCCACGCTGGGGGAGAAAGAGAGGAGGCAACAAACCAGCGTGAGGCGAAGTATTGGAGAGTGGGAGTCTGGGAAACCAGACACACTCTCCAAGACTTCCATTACCCCCAAGGACAACATTGCGGCGGACCCCCCAAAGTCGAAACCGAAAACCGGGCTCTCGCAAGAGAGCAGACCAGTTTCAAGAAGGATATCGGTGGAAGCAGCGGGGAGTCCACCCAAACTGAAACAGCCAAAATATGTTGACCGTCTGTCTGAAGCCAGAGCATGCTTGGCAAAAGCCAAACTAAATCTAGGAAATTCAAGAAATTTAAAAACAGAAATAAAAGAAGAGGTGATTAAAGCAATCGAAAGATTGTACCAGCTGGTGAAAGAGGCAGAAAGTGCAAAGGGACAGAGAAAGGGAGAGGGAGTGGCGACTGAACTGGTAAAGGACAATATTCCTTTACCAGTTCAGACGCCGCCCCCACCGCCCAAAGATGAAATGGTAAGGGACGACAGCGTAATATTAAGAGTCATGAAGGAACATGCAAAGCTGATAGAACAAAACACAGAGAAGATGGAAAACTTAAAAATCACGCTTGAACAACATCAAAAAGCAACGGAAGCGAAAACATACGCAAATGTGGCCGCGGCGCCCCCGAAGAAAATAAATCTTTGGGAGCAGACCGCGCTACACTCGGTCGTCGTCACTTCCAAGAACGAAGAGGATACAGGAGAGGAAGTGCTGGATAAGATCAGGAAGGTAGTGAATGCGAGGGACGGAAGTGTAGAGGTGGAGAGGATAAGAAAAGCTAAGGATAGAAAAGTGATCGTAAGCTGTAGAACTGAGGAAGAAAGACACAAGATAAAGGAAAGATTAAAAGGAGCTGGAAGTCACCTGAAAGTGGAGGAGATGAAAAACAAGAACCCGCTCATAGTCATAAAAGACGTCTTCAAGTACAATAGCGACGAGGATATCCATAATGCTTTGAGAAATCAAAACAAGGATATCCTCGTCGATATTGACATTCAGACACAAAAAATAGAAGTAGCTTACAAAAAACAAACCCGCAACCCCCACACACAACACGTGGTCATGAGGGTGCCCCCGAAGGTCTGGCAAAGGATGGTCGATGCAGGTTTTATTCGCATCGACCTCCAGCGCGTACGAGTGGCCGACCAGTCTCCACTCGTCCAGTGCTCCCTGTGCCTTGGCTACGGCCACGGCCGTCGCTTCTGCCAGGAGGCACTGGAAAAGTGCAGCCACTGCGGGGGCCCCCACGTGAGGACGGAGTGCGCCGCATTCCTCGCCAATGCGACCCCTTCCTGCTGCAACTGCGTGCAGGCAAAGGTGGAGAAGGCGGATCACAACGCCTTCAGCCAGGACTGCACGATCAGGAGGAAGTGGGACGCATTGGCGAGAGCCACCATAGCCTATTGTTAAGGCATCAGAAAAGCGAGCAAGACGCCAAGTAAACAGGCTGGACAAGTTGACACTCTGAACCACTGTTTATAAATAGAGCTGTAATAACCGCGAAAAAAAATGGCCTTCAACAATCAGGAAATAATAATGATACACTAATACACACAAAGATATACAAGTCTTGTTGAAAATATATATTGAATATATGTTTAAACTAGCAAAATAATAATAAAGTAAACAGTAAATAAATAAATTAAAGTAAACTCTAAGATAAAATTAAAACACAAAAGATTAATAATAACCAGACACAGATATACCAATATACGAAACTACAAACATAGAAATAATAAAGAAGAAATTAATAAATAAGTAATCTTAATAAGTTAATAATAAAAATCCAAATTCAAATATGCTGTTAAAAATAAAAACAGATAAGCAAATACATAGTAAATAAAAATAGCTAAAATAATAAATATAAATCATGCAAAATAAATAAAGTTAAATAATAAAACTCCTTCACTTAATCCCAAAACATAATTAAATACAAGTAAATAATAAAAATAAGCAAAAAAGGACTCTAAATGATAAATCAATTAGAGGAACGTCAGAAACACACAAAAAAAAAAAAAAAAAAAACCTAACCTAACCTAACCTAACCTAACCTAACCTAACCTAACCTAACCTAACCTAACCTAACCTAACCTAACCTAACCTAACCTAACCTAACCTAACCTAACCAACCTAACCTAACCTAACCTAACCTAACCTAACCTAACCTAACCAACCTAACCTAACCTTCTTCTTCTTCTTCTTCTTCTTCTTCTTCTTCTTCTTCTTCTTCTTCTTCTTCTTCTTCTTCTTCTTCTTCTTCTTCTTCTTCTTCTTCTTCTTCTTCTTCTTCTTCTTCTTCTTCTTCTTCTTCTTCTTCTTCTTCTTCTTCTTCTTCTTCTTCTTCTTCTTCTTCTTCTTCTTCTTCTTCTTCTTCTTCTTCTTCTTCTTCTTCTTCTTCTTCTTCTTCTTCTTCTTCTTCTTCTTCTTCTTCTTCTTCTTCTTCTTCTTCTTCTTCTTCTTCTTCTTCTTCTTCTTCTTCTTCTTCTTCTTCTTCTTCTTCTTCTTCTTCTTCTTCTTCTTCTTCTTCTTCTTCTTCTTCTTCTTCTTCTTCTTCTTCTTCTTCTTTCTTCTTCTTCTTCTTCTTCTTCTCTTCTTCTTCTTCTTCTTCTTCTTCTTCTTCTTCTTCTTCTTCTTCTTCTTCTTCTTCTTCTTCTTCTTCTTCTTCTTCTTCTTCTTCTTCTTCTTCTTCTTCTTCTTCTTCTTCTTCTTCTTCTTCTTCTTCTTCTTCTTCTTCTTCTTCTTCTTCTTCTTCTTCTTCTTCTTCTTCTTCTTCTTCTTCTTCTTCTTCTTCTTCTTCTTCTTCTTCTTCTTCTTCTTCTTCTTCTTCTTCTTCTTCTTCTTCTTCTTCTTCTTCTTCTTCTTCTTCTTCTTCTTCTTCTTCTTCTTCTTCTTCTTCTTCTTCTTCTTCTTCTTCTTCTTCTTCTTCTTCTTCTTCTTCTTCTTATTTACACATATACACACTTTCAACTCATTCATATCATGATCTCTACTTAAAACATCACTTGCGCGATGCAGGCCATACAATTCTGTAGTTTTTTTTTTTCTTTTAATTGGTAACTCACACGCAGCCGCAGGTTTGCACATCAAACAAACGGACAATACTTCGTCACCAAAATAATCATTTAACATGCATAATTAAAAAACCAGAAAAAATTGGATTGCTAAAAATGGCGGTCACCCATCATCTCTATGACCGCGTCCAGGGTTGCTTAACTTTTTTTCCCATTCAAACTTGCAACCCTTGTTTTCTCGCCACCTTAGCTCTTAGCAAGAAGGGCAGAAAGAAGGTTAGTCAAGCTTTGGCTCTACCATACTATGTCAAAGTTGAAACTTGTTCCAGGACTTCTTTCGCCATATTTGAAGGAGCTAGTGGTTCGGCTATTTTATTTAGTTTTCTCGTGTTTTACTAGGTTTTATTACATAATAAAACCGAAATTACATAATTTCGGTGGCATTTGACTAATGAAGCCTTGGATACCTATGTAACAGGAGATTTGGCAAATGGAATGGGGGGGGTATTCAAGAAGATTTCTCATTTGACGAAGAAACCAAGAAGTAAAACTGAAGTAAAACTTCGCATCGCGCCGCACCGCACCGCTCACGTAGGACACTTCCATAGTACATGGACTGTTAAATTCTTTCCGCGCCGCACCGCGCCGCTTCGCGTTCGCGTCAAACCGCCCACGTAAGACGAGCCGTAGGCCTCGAGCGGCCGCCCCCGCCCCCGCCCCCGCCCGCCCAGTCAGCCTGCTGCGAGTCGCGCGTCCGTACGTCCAAAAAGCAAGCAAAGCAAGTCAAGTCAGGCATCAAAACGAACAAGCCGCCCCGTAGGTAGGTACCTACGGTGCGTCGTCGTCGGCGCGTCTCGCTCGCTCGGTCTGTCGCTGGTCGGCCTGGCGCGCGCGGCGTGCGTCACATCACTTATCAAGTCAGTCCAGCCAGCCACTAGCCAGTCAGTCAGTCAGTGTGCGCCGCGCCGGCCGTGTTACCGAACGTGCCTATGTAGGTGGCTACCTAATCGCGTGCTTGCTTCCGAAGATTTCGTACAACTTTATGAAACAATAAGTGATCTTTTTGCTTTGAATTGAATGTGAGTGTTGATAAAGTGATAATACATAGGTATCAGTTGCATAACTGCTGATGACAAGAGAATGTTTTGTGCTACGATTGAATCACGGCTGAAATTTCGGATTTGGTATTTTTAACTGAAAAAGTACTAGAAACCTATTCAAATATGTAGGTAGGTAGGTACTTTCTTTCTAAGTTTCTACTCTTTGGTAAGTAAAGAAAGACGGCTGAATTTAATCAAAAATTTATTGATTTTTAATACAAAGGATAAAAAAGTTATATCCAGTCCTATAGACCTAATAGGAGTTACCTCAAAATGTATGGGAAAAGTTTTTGGCGATTTCTGTTCTGACTTTTCTAGTAGAGGTACATTTTTGTCGCTGACTGTATTTTTTTGTTTTTAATCTGTGAATGCAGTTCAAAATATCTTAAAAGTTAGGGAAGGTCTTTCAGGAGCGTTTTTCTGTATTGTTTCCTGCCCTCAAAAACTCACCCTGTATAGGTAGGTAAGTGCCTACCTACTGTACCTAGCTATGCTATGACTAAAAAGCAAAAAAAATAAAAAAAATTGACCCAACTTCTACACACTAAAAAGAGAAAATAAAAATATATACACGTGCAATAATTAAATTACCTATTTATAGTATTCAATTAATAAATTACTATGTTATACTACTATTAACGGGATATTTCCCATTATTCAATTTATTTGTAGTTTCCCAATATTTCGGCGAAGTTCACGCACACGCCATGATCTCGGAAGAAGAACAAGAACTAGTCATTGCGAGTTGTGAGTAGTTGTTGTGAGTAGTTGTTGTGAGTAGTTGCGAGGGTACCTAGAGTACCTACATAGGTTTATTGGCAGACGAATTGATCTACCCTCTTTCTCAGTCTTTTATTACTCGAGATGTTTGATTAGCACCAGTTGAAATCGTTTGCGACAAAATACACACACGGTGTCAGGACGAGTTGGTCTTGCACTTATGTTTTGATTTTTACACAACCTCACAACAGGCTTCCAGGTTCCAGACAATTTAAAACCGTCTTCAAGATTGAAGTTCCTGTGTTTGGTAATCTCAATCGCCTCCTGAACCAATCTAGGTATGTAATGCCTTTCTGTTGAGATTAGGTACTTGTGGATAGTGTAACTCGATCCAGTGATTTGAACTTTGACCCTGACTCGTTCTGCTATAGCGGACTTTTGGGTGTCTGTCTACGTTTTTTACCGCTCCTTTGTGTTCCTTGACCCGTCGTCGGCCGGCAGGATATGGTACGTTTAGTTTGACCTATGTAGGAGCTCCCACTACTGCAATCGATCTTGTATACTCCTGGTTTTAAATTAAAACATCACAAATCTTTAGGTGAGCGCAGGTAGTGTACTTATCTTTTTAAATGGAGTGGAAATGGTAGTGATCGTGGCGTGTGATGAATTGAATCATTGTAAATATCCCGTTAATAATGTTTATATGGTATACTAAATTAAATTTGAACGTACCTCATAGTAGATAGGTACCTAGCTACCACCCTACCTACCAAGACAACGATCGAGCATGATTCGATGTAAAATGTAGGCAAACTACTTAGGTGCCTTACCTACTCATAAGTTTCGAATTTAGTTACCTACCGTCTCTAGCCAATTCGAACGGAAAATAGCCGCCGTACCTACGAGTATATGTAATAAAGTGAGCTATCGATCGAGAGTGCAGTGAGTGAGCGTGTGGTGGCGCAGACGCAGGCGCGACATGCGCTGAGCGCGGCATGCGCTGCTGGGTCGCGGCGGCGCTGGCGGCGCTGGGCGCGCTGGCCGCCGCGCCGCCCGCCGCGCCGCTCGCCGCGCCGCCCGCCGCGCCGCTCGACGCGCCGCCCGCCGCGTGCGAGAGCCGCGACGCTGCGCTGCTGTGCCGCGGCGCCGGACTGCGCCAGCTGCCGCCGCTGCAGCCCGCGCTGCTCGTCCTGTGAGCATTCTTTGATCGTCGAAACATTCATATTTATTTATATCGATACTCCATACTAATATTATAAATGTGTAAGTAACTCTGTCTGTCTATCTGTCTGTTTGTCTATCTATATGTGTGTATCTATATATCTGTTTGTATATAAAAAAATCCCGAGGGACCGCGGGTAACACCGCGAGAGCGCAGCTAGTACTTTATCCATACTAATATTATAAATGTGAAAGTAACTCTGTCTGTCTGTTTGTTACCTTTTCACGCCCAAACCAACCACTGAACAGATTAAGCTGAAATTTGGCATGTATAAAACGTCAGGGACGGACATAAGCTACTTTTTTGTAAATAATCATAAGGGGGCGAGAAAATAAGGGTTGCTAGTTTGTATGGGGAACTAAGTTAAGAAACGCTGGGCGCGGTCATAAAGATGATGGGTGACCGCCACTTTTTGCAATCCAGATTTTTAGTTTTTTTTTATTTTGCATGGTTAATGATTAAAACATAAATGATGTATGTTATGTATATGTATATTCCCACTCATCAATACATCCGAAGTTAAGATTTTTTGACATTATAATTTTATTTTATTGGAAAACTAACAGCTTTATAACAACTTCCTAGAACATACAGAATAAATTAACAGGGGTAAGCCTTAACAAGTTTTCGCTAATAGGTACAATGGTAGTGGAAGTAAAAATTATAGTAGTCTTAAGTGTAACATAAGAAGGTAATTACCTAAAGTATAATGAAAAGTTTCAAATATTATTAAAAAAAAAGAAAAAAAGAAACAGAGCTATATGAATCGATTATTCTAGGATAATTAGATCACGATGTATAAGGGCTATGAGATTAGATTCAAGGGTTTTATGATATTTTCAGAACCAGTTAAGCTTGAGCAAAAAAGTTATCTTTAATAAGTTTTCTAAACATATTGCGCCTTGTCGAAAATAAGTCAACATGCATAGAATAGTGAGAATTAAAATTTGTAAAAGTGCGCGGGAAGAAAGAGTTTCCACGATAGTTTGTTAGAGGGCAGGGAGAATAGAGTTGGAGGTGACTTTTGCGGGATGTGATGGTTGGCGTAACAAGCTTTATTTCAGCCAGTAGGGACGAGCAGTCGATTCTACTAGATGCTATGTTGTGGACAATGGAGAGATCAGCAGCCTCTCTTCTTCTAAAAAGAGGTAACATGTGATGATGCCTACAGCTCTTAGCGTAATCAAAATCAATATTTGAAATGTTTGCCTTAAAATTAATATAGCGTAGGAATTTCCTTTGCGGTTTTTAGAGAATATTGATATATTTCTCATAACAAGGATTCCAAGCTTGGGAAGCGTATTCGAGTTGGCTACGAACCAGAGAGCAATAGAGGATTTTCATGGTTTTTAGAATTTTAAAGTCTTTGGTGGATCGAAACACGAACCCCAATGCTTTCATAGCTTTTGATACAATGCTTTCAATATGTTTCGCAAAAAGAAGCTTAGAATCGAGAGTTACTCCGAGATCAACAACGGAGTCGGTTCTTATAAGAGCCTGATCATTAATTCTATAGCCATAAGTAGAAGGACTAGGAGATCTGCTAAAGGTAATGCAACAACATTTGAGAACATTGAGATCGAGTTTATTCACCGTACAATACTCATGGAGACTATTTAGGTCCTTTTGCAGCAAGTCAGAGTCATCACTGTTTCGAATAACTTTATAGATTTTCATATCATCGGCAAATAACAAGAACCGGGAATATTGTAAACATTGGCCCATGTCATTAATGAATATGGTAAACAATAGAGGTCCGAGTATCGATCCTTGGGGGACACCAGAATGGATGGATAATCTATTATATAAAATTCTCGTGTCACAGTTTTCGTTGCCATACTCCTCCGAAACGGCTTGACCGATTTTGATGAAATTTTTTGTGCTTATCCGGTATCTATGAGAATCGGCCAACATCTATTTTTCATCCCCCTAAATGTTAGGGGTAGTCCACCCCTAAATTTTATTTTTTATTTTTAGACAAAATTTTTAATTTCTATTTTTTTATGATACAACATACAAAAATCCTCAATTTTCACCCATCTACGATCAACCCTTATTTTTTAATAGCCATTTTAGTAATTTAATGTCTATATGGGGCATTCCATGTAAAAGAGGAAAATGACTCAATTTTTAAAATTCATTTAAATGTTTATATTTTGGTAATAATCTACAGCTAAATATCTATATTTCATGAATCTGTAGAAAAATATTCAAAAAAATATGAATTTATGTCATTTTTGGTACTGCAAACTTTTACTTCCTTCAGAATCACTATGTTGGGAAAAATGCATCAGTTTTGCAACATATTTCATAGCTTTTCTGTTTGGTCTAGAAAGTTGGCGCGTGGATTATAAAGAAAGTGTAGATAAAACTAATTAACTACATATAAAAATTGCGAAAAGGTTTGTTACTTTTTATGTAATCTTTTTCTAAACAGATGTAGGTTACATGTCCTGCCAGTCACACAAAAAGATATAAAAGTTGTTATTGTAGCCTCAAATATGACTTTATGAATTCAGTTTCTTCCAGAAGTAACAATAAAAGGTTGGTGTATAATTTAAACATCTTTCAATAGTTATTAGAACAAAACAGTCGTTTTAGAGACTGTTTTGAAATGTGTCCCAGCAGTCACACATCACTGGTGAGATACATTTCAACTCTGGCCAACAATGAATATTAATGATAATTATATCGCACCCCTAGAATAAAACTCCGTCAACTCAAAAAACCACATTTTTCAGAAATGACAAAAAATTGATATCTGCATTACTAGATAAGATAAAAAAAATCCAATTATTGTTCCTGAAAGGATTTTTTTTTTAAAGCTTGTTATATTAATTCATTTGTTTATTGTCTGTAACCAAGCTGCAAAAATCAGTTTTTTTTAGTTATCCTAGTTTTGTAGGGAGAATAAACCAATTTCTTGCGCAGTTTTGAGTTACTTTGGTTAACTTGAAAAAAAATTGAGTTACGTTACTTTTCACCTCAAAAATTACATAACTATTTGACGAGTTCTTAGCATAACTCTAAAACTGGGAATTGTAGTTATGGTCTAAAAAAACAATTATTGTATATTTAAATACAAAGTCAACGTTTATTTACTTTTTAAAATCTCAATTAACTATAAAAACAATTATTTTTATGGCACGGCAAAAATAAAAAAATCTAAAACTCTAAAGTTTAGGGCAGTCTCTCTTCTCATTTTCATTTTTAATGTTAATTCTACTTATGTTCTTAGCTTAATAATAACAGTCAAAGTTGCAAATCACAGTATAACATTTTGGTAGCCTCTAGTAACATTAGTTTAATATAAGCACTGAATTCTTAATCAGTTAACTAGATTAAGAATTCAAAATCTATACATTATTAAAGAATCTAAACCTACTTAGATTATATTTTTATAGAAACAGTCATAGTACTGTCTTGGAATCACATTTTTGTCGACAAGTTCCTTGATGTCCTTCTTTTTTGCTGCCGATAAAGGATTTTTTTCTGTGTACGCATTACTCAAATTGGATGCACGGGAACGCGTGCACAGGAACTTGCACATGGTGTTCATCGATCTCGAGAAGGCATACGACAGGGTTCCCCGAAAGGTTCTGTGGTGGGCAATGAAAGAGAAAGGAGTGCCTGTGAAGTACCTGCAGCTTGTAAGGGCCATGTACAGTCGACTTTGTACCCATGTTCGGTCCCAAGCTGGCGTCACTGGTGAGTTCAATGTGGCTGTAGGTTTGCACCAGGGGTCGGCTTTGAGCTCTTATTTGTTCCTCCTGATAATGGATGCCCTGAAATCGGACATACAGGAGGAAGCACCCTGGTGCATGATTTTTGCCGACGATATTGTTCTCATCGGAGAAGACGCAACTGAGGTCCAGAACAGACTAGGAAAATGGCAGGGCAAATTGGAGAGTATCGGACTGAAGATAAGCAGGACAAAAACCGAGCACATGTTCTGCGACTTTGGTGGTCCATCCAGTTTTGCCCATATTGCCTTAGATGGTGTACACCTACCAGTCTGTTCCGATTTTCGGTACCTCGGTTCAGTAGTACAGAATGATGGTGAGATAGAGAAGGATGTGAGAAGTCGAATAAATGCGGGATGGATGAAATGGCGTCAAGTCTCAGGAACAATTTGCAATTCACGTATGCCCCTTAAACTTAAGGGGAAAATATATAAGACGATCGTAAGACCTGTCGTATTGTATGGGTCTGAGTGTTGGGCAACAAATGGGACGGATGAACAAAAGGTGCACGTGGCTGACATGCGAATGCTGAGATGGATGTGTGAAGTGACGCGAATGGACAGAGTAAGGAATGAGTACATAAGAGGAAGTGTGAAAGTGGCGCCAGTGAATGAAAAGATGGCATGTAATGAGAAGGGAAGAAGGTCATGTAACTAGGCGAGTGATTGGTATGAATGTTGATAGATTTATGAGTAAAGGTAGGCCAAAGAAAAGATGGATGGATTGTGTGAAGGTTGACATGAGTAAGAAAGGAGTGTGTTGAGATGACGGCTGATAGAGGAGAATGGAAGAAGAACACATGCTGTGCCGACCCCACATAATGTGGGAAAGGGGCAGGAAGATGATGCATTACTCAAATTCATTGCGATATCAGGTGTAGATTCTACAGTTCGTCTGGTCTTTCTTTTGTTCACCCAACATTTTTTAAATTCAGTCTGTGCAAAGGATGTTTTATACTGGCAGGCTCCTTTTCTTTATTGAGCATTTCTATACTAGGCTGATCAGCGCTTTCTGCTTCGTTTTTCTTTTTTCGTATCATCTCTAACATGAGTTTTCCTCGGCTTTTCATCGTCCTAAAAATAAATAAAGATTTATATTCAATAACAAATCAAGTAAAGTCCACCAACTCAAAAAATCCAAAAATACCATCTACTGCTTTTCAAAACTTTAAACTGTTGAAATTATCTAATAAAATATGCCTTACACAACCTTTTTTTTGTGCTAAAAGTATCTATTTCACTAAACAAACACTAATAAATAACATTGAATTTTCATTCAACAAAAGTACCGTATATCGAAATTATCATTTACTTTCATGTAAACCTCACTAATTAGAAATGACAAAAATAAAATGACGATCGTAAATCATCAAAACTCCCGCAAGTCAAAATGAATAACTGTTGTTATCAGGGAAAATTCAGTAAAACTCAATCAACTCGAAATAAAAATTCAACTTACCCAAAAAAATTCACGTAAACTCCAGCAACTCAAAATCACCCACTTTGCAAACGTTTTCCACCTACGACCACCGCATGGCAACTCAAAATAGCGGCTTAGTATTTGCGCTGTCCGTGTCAAGTTCATTCAAGTAAAGGAACGTTTGGCGCCATCTCTTGACAGCCGTTCAAGGTATCGTTACGCGAGTTATTTTCCCGTGTAGGTATTCTAATGAAGATATTGAAAACGCCACTAAGTCAAAATGCCAACTTTTTGAGTTGACGGAGTTTTATTCTAGGGGTGCGATATGTTAATTTTATTTGTTTTTAACTATAATGGAACTATTAGTACATTTTTGATGAAGATAACGGAATAAAAGCCATATTTTTTCAAATTGACTTTTGGCAGTGGACCAAAACTTATACATCATTACTAGTTTTATGTTTATGTGAATTCAATTATTAGAAATACTTACCGGATCCCTTATAAATCAGCTGGGAGACCGAAATTTTCCAATTTTCAAAATTTGTTTGATTTTTTCGATATTTAAAAAAATATATTATTCAGGTATTTTTCAGACACGAAAGTTCTCAATTACTTACTTAATTTGTAGGAAAAAGCTTAAATTATACTTAATTACATGAATAAAGTTCAAAGCATTCACAAAACTGGTTCAAATCAATAAATTATGCCACATGTTGTCTCGTCTTCGATGATGATGATGATAGAACACTTGGTAGTCCGGCTGATTTACTCTCTGACGTCTACATTAGTTTAATAAAACAGAAAGAAACGGAACATATTCTGTTACCGTGGCGCCCTCTCCTGTAACTAACTTCATTCGGTTTTTTGTACTCGAACGGCGTCTCACACAAAAAATTTAAAAATTGTTCCAAAGCGTAAATTATAGTAATAAAGTGTACAGTGAGTGGTTATGAATAACAAAAGAAAAAATGGAGATAAGGAGCATTTGCTCAGGAAGATTAGAAAGTTGGAGAAAAAGATACAAAAACTTGTATCGGACGACGAAGGTAAAAGCCGTTGTATGTCGCCATCTTTTCAAACTGCAAAGTGAAAAAATACTTACATTGGGTAGGAAGGCAGGTATTTCTTACGAATGGTACATACAATAACGATCTAGGGCCGTCCTGTGGGGGCGTACGTGATCAATCATGACTTTCATATCGGCAAACCTTTTGGGTCTTGCACCGAAAGTTCAAGATGTTATTGTTCCCAACGTACCTCTTTGGTTTTTTAACCAACCAAAATGATCGAGGGCCGTCCTGTGGGGGCGTACAAAGATCTAATCAAACAAAACGATCTAGGGCCGTCCTGCTGGGGCGTACATGATCGATTATTGTAACTTTTATCGGCAAACCTATAGGGTTCTGCACCGAAAGTTACTCCTTCATACCTAGGCACTTATCGTCCCTACGTACTTACCTGCCTGCCTACCTACTTACTTCGCTGGTTAATTCCCACTCGAATATCTACCTACTACGTAGATGTGTATTCTCAGCTAAACATATCTCACCTGTCTTACAGAAAGTATTTGCAGCGAGATGAATACAGAAGAGGAGTGCGAGGCTTTGCCTCTATCACCGCCTCCAGGTGGACTGGAGGAGGAACTAGAGGAATCACTACCTATCGAAGACCCTCTAGATGAATCAATATTAGAAATATTAGGGGCCGTAGAAACAAAGCAAAAAGGTACCAATCTACATAAAGAAATTGTTAGCCGATGGATTGAGGTGATTGAAAATGGTCTAAAGAAAGAAGAGAAAGATGACATTATAAAGACCCACCCACCATTTGAAAACTGTCCCCAGATGTGCACTCCAAAGCTAAATCCAGAAGTGAAAGCTGCTCTTCCGGAAGCTGCAAGAAAGCGAGATCAAATAATTGAGACCCGACAGAAACAAGTTTCAACGGTCCTATCCTGCCTAGGCATGGCCTTGCAGGGCTGCATAAATGGAGCAGATCATAAAGAGATCTTAGAAAAGATAATTCATGCATCAAAGTTATTGTGTGATACTTTACACTTAGATTCCAAAGGTCGTAGATCTTTGATACTCTTTTGTATCAACAAGGACATGAAAGAGTCACTGCTGCAGACAAAACCACAGGAGTACCTGTTTGGAAAGGATCTCTCAGAGCAGATCAAAACAGCAAAGTCTGTTCAAAAGTCAGTTCAAGATCTGAAGGTTCCTCAAAAGAAACCCAACATTGTGACCCGTAATGTGGATACTCCAGTGAAGGCCAATGCACGAGCTTTAAACTGGCGGGGCCCTCTTCGTCTAGGTGTGAGAACACAGAGACCAGCTGCACCAGGGGGGCCATCCTACAGAGGCAGAGCACAGACGAGGAAGAAGGAGGAAGGACATCACGAGCGTCCACCACATCGCAACACCAGGAGATAGTCGAGGTAGGCAGATTGCAAATCTTTTATGACAACTGGAAACTTATAACAGATGATTGCACAATTCTTGAATGGGTAAAAGGTTATAAAATTCCTCTGGATAGGATACCTTCTCAATCATCTATTCCTCAAAATAGTAATTTCTCTGATCCTGAACTTTGTCAGATTAGATTAGAAATCAATAAATTACTAAGGAAACAGGCTATTGAAATATGTCAACCTGAAGAAGATCAGTTTTGTTCTTCTATTTTCCTTGTCAAAAAACCTAATGGTACTTACAGGTTTATATTAAATCTGAAAAAATTAAACAAGTTCATTGATACTAATCATTTCAAATTAGAAGACTACAGGACAGCTTGCAAACTTATACAACAGAATGATTTCCTAATTTCCTTAGATCTAAAAGATGCATATTATATGATAAATATACATTCAGACAGTAAAAGATACCTTAAGTTCTATTTTGAAGGAAAATATTTTCAATTTCGAGTGCTAGCCTTCGGTTTAAATACAGCACCCTTAACCTTCACAAAAATTATGAAACCTGTGGTAGCTCACCTGAGGAAACAAGGTTTTGTCTCAGTTCTATACCTGGATGATTTTCTTTGCATAGGTAGCTCTTCTATTGAATGTAAAGAAAACATGAATGCAACCATTCAATTACTTTCAAAATTAGGTTTTTTAATAAACAAAGATAAATGCAACTTTGTACCTTCACAAACTTGTAAGTTTTTAGGGTTCATATTTAATTCCATTGATATGACCATCAGTATATCAGAAGAAAAGAGACTAAAATGCTACCAACTGGTTATGGATTTATTAGATAAAAAGAAGGTACAAATCAGAACTCTGGCCCAGACAGTAGGTACCCTAGTATCTGTCTGCCCGGCAATAAAGTATGGAATCCTTTACACCAAAAATCTTGAAAGATTAAAGTTCTTAGCTCTTAAAAATAATAATGACAATTATAATTTATACACTACATTAAATAATGACTGTATAAATGACCTTAAATGGTGGTTAAGGAATATTAAAACATCTTGTTCTCCTATTAGAAAGAACCATTATGAAATGGAAATCTTTACAGATGCTTCATCCAAGGGGTGGGGAGTGTCTTGTGGATCAGAAACAGCTGCAGGTTTATGGACAAAGGATGAAGCAAAGCTTCACATAAATTCTTTAGAATTATTAGCAGCTTTCTTTGGCTTAAGATGTTTTGTTAAAGATTTAAATAACTGCAACATTCTGTTACATATTGATAACACCACGGCCATATCATACATTAATAGACTAGGAGGTGTCCAATACCCTCACCTACACAACATTGCAAAACAGATATGGCAATGGTGTGAAGAGAAAAATATTTGGATATTTGCTACTTATATTAACACAAAAGATAATGTTATAGCAGATTTTGAATCTAGGAAAGATTTAGGTCATACAGAGTGGGCACTAGGAAATAGCTATTTCGAACAAATTGTTACAATTTTTGGAAAACCATCCATAGATCTGTTTGCTTCCAGAACTAACTCAAAATGTCAGATCTATGTAGCTTGGCATCCAGATCCTTTTGCACTAACAGTAGATGCATTTACTATAAATTGGTCAGAATATTTTTTCTATGCATTTCCGCCTTTCTCAATGATTTTAAAAACATTAGAAAAAATTATTAGTGATAAATCTGAAGGTATTGTGATTGTACCTGTATGGACAACACAGCCATGGTTTCCTTTGTATAAAAAACTATTAAAAAGTAAGCCTATCGTTTTTGAGCCCAATGAAAAACTGTTAACTTTACATAATTCCAGAATGTCACATCCACTTCACCGGAGCCTGTCATTAATGGCAGGAATATTATCAGGCAAGCCTTCCTGAGTTCTGGAATTAATGACCAAGCAGCAGAGGTCATGCTCTCCTCTATTTCTAGTAATACATTAAAACAATATTTACCAAGCATTGTTGGATGGGCGAAATATTGTCATTCTAAAAGACTAGTCCTAACTCAACCCAATATTTCTGACATTATGATTTATTTAACAACTAAGTTCCATGAAGGTCTCTCTTATGGTAGCTTAAATTCTCTACGATCAGCTTTATCCCTGATCATACCTAATTTAGGAGATAATGAAAAAATAAAAAGATTATTTAAAGGTTTTTTCAAATTGAGACCTTCTGCTCCAAAATATAACCATACTTGGAATGTGTCAGTTGTTCTGAATTTTATAGAAAATAATTTTAAGGATAGCCTTAATTTAGAAATAAATACTAAGAAAACTGTCATGTTACTCGCCCTGGCCACAGGTCAGAGAGCTCAAACGATTTCATTGATAGAAATCAGCAATATTGTGATTAGTGATAATAATATTAGTGTTAAAATCGATAAGTTAATTAAAACCTCTGCACCCAATAGGTGCCAGCCTTTTCTGACTCTACCCTTTTTCAATGAAAGGGTAGACATATGCCCTGCTAGAGCCGTGATAAATTACTTAAAAATTACAAAAAGTATTAGATCTACTAATTATTTGTTTATATCTTTAAGGAAGCCACACAAATGCGTGTCAGCCAGTACAATCAGCCGTTGGATCAAAAGAACCATGCAAGATAGTGGAATAGATGTAACCATTTTTTCAGCACACAGTACTCGTCATGCTTCCACCTCCGCAGCTTATGCTAGGGGTGTGAATATTGACGACATCAGAAGAACGGCTGGTTGGACTGGAGAGTCTTCTTCCTTTGCTAGGCATTATAACAGACCTATTGTAAACAATGAGCACTTTGCCAGTGCCCTTTTCATAGATTAATATTAGATACTTAGCTACTTATTATAATAAGTCACAATAATTTTATTAAGGTGTTACCAAGGTTCCTAATAGTTGATTAAGGATGTTGATTTTGACAATTTTTATAGAAATAAAGTTTCTTTTGATTTTACAAAGGGCTTTTAACATCTACCAAGTGTTCTATCATCATCATCATCGAAGACGAGACAACATGTGGCATAATTGAATAGTCAAACAAACTTACCCAGTAAGTGATGTTCGACTGGAATTATGCTAATGTTGTCTCGTCGAGATGATGAGTCCCACCCATCCCAAGTAATCTAATTATTAGGGACAATTAGATGTACCCAGTAAAATCAATAGACTTTATTTCATTTTCTGTAAACTGTATGAAGTTAGTTACAGGAGAGGGCGCCACGGTAACAGAATATGTTCCGTTTCTTTCTGTTTTATTAAACTAATGTAGACGTCAGAGAGTAAATCAGCCGGACTACCAAGTGTTCTATCATCATCATCATCTCGACGAGACAACATTAGCATAATTCCAGTCGAACATCACTTACTGGGTAAGTTTGTTTGACTATTCAATATATTGACATAATTCGTACTCGTCCTGCCAGTCACAATCGCCGGTCCCAGCAGTCACAATTTCAAATATAATTTTTGTTGTTTCTTGTTTTTTTTCTTTTTCTTGTTTCTGCGACGCAAAAGGTTGCGGGTTCGATCCCCGCGGCGGGACCAATGTTTGTATGATCTACAAATATTTGTCTCGGGTCTGGGTATTTCTATGTATAATATGTATGTATTTACAAACAAAAAGTATATAAGTAGTATATCAGTTATCTAGTACCCATAACACAAGCTCTGCTTACTTTGGGGCTAGATGATGCTGTGTGGAAAGTCCAGCATTATTTATTTATTTATTTATTTATTTATTTATTCTACAAAAATTATTAGTTTTGTATCTAATTAAACCGAAAGTAAATATATTATACTTTACAATATAAAAAAAGCTTGAATTAATATGAAGTGGTCGGACTGAAATACGTCTTCGAGTGTACAAAGGCGACATGGAGGGATTTTTCAGTGTCCTGCCAGTCACATTCATTCAACTAGTGATTACAAAGAACTTATGAAGTATTTAGTTTTTTCTTTAAAGCAGTTGAATACATTAGACATTAATCTATGTCAAAATGTATATTTCACAATTCTATAAGTTATGATGTCGTATTTATGAATCACAATATGTCGAATTCTGGAGTCAAATGTCCTGCCAGTCACGATGGAATGCCCCATATATAAAAATGAATCACGCGTGAACGGCTGGACCGATTTCACTAATTTTTTTTTTGTTGTGTTTGTTATTGTCAGGAGAAGGTTCTTATGACAGAAAAATGGTATACAGGGTGGTCCAGTTTATATGGAAAATTTTATTGCTTGATCCGATTCACTCTAAACTCGGTATAAATTGAAAAACTACCCTTAGGGGTTGTAAAGGCGGTTCCAAAGATCGTTGGCGAAACAATGCGCAGACGAAGGCGCGCGCGAGTCAGCTAGTAGCTATATATAGAGCTCGAGATACGATCATTTTGAGTTTTGAAAAGTTAATGGAGATTTATGCTTAGAGTTTTCGATTCTTTTACAGGTTTTCAAATACCTACCTACGTATGTTATTTTGCTGACGAAGTCGCGGGTACCAGCTAGTTAATGTTATAAAAGTAATATTGCATTTTTGAACATATAAGAAGGTAAGGCTTTATATGACTTGAAGGCATCGTTGGCTCGTCCAGACTCCAGACTCCAGACTCGAGACTCGAGACCTGCCGCGTGTTGCACTCGCGCGTGCTGTATCATCGCTTCGCTAACTGGTTTCTTGCCTCTCGATCAAACTGTAAGCGGTACATTACGTTTACGTTGCATCAAGTACGCGACAGCTGCGCATCGATATCGGCACTCGATTCGACACGGTGACCTACTCGCGCCGAACCAGAGCCTTTCGCAACACACGCACCCGTACCTACCTACCTACCTAACCTAGGCCTGTACCACCGCCTACAGATGCACCTCCGTCTATACCTGATGCCTATGCGTAGCTAGTGGTACAAGCAACACTTAATAACACCATCAATCGTTTTATATTATTTTTATAGTGATATACTATATACTAGGTATTTCATCGAGTGCTACGAATATAACCGATAGGATATGAGCTTGGCAAAAATGTCGACTGCGACGAACAAGGATTCCGTAGCCGAATTGGTAAAAGGCGGCCCCGCCTTTAGTGGATCGTCGTATCATTGCGGGTTCGAATCCCGTCGGAATCGAAAGTCTTTTCATTTCATTTTTTCGATGAAATACCATTAATCATGTTGAATTCAATGAAAGATGACCGTGCTTTACATTTTGATGCTTACTCTGTATTAGTCTTTCTTAAACTTTCGCGATCACAATTCATCTTTAGAGATATATTTTATATATTATTTTTAGTTCGCCCGCGACCACGGTTGTTGCAATACAGCCGAAACGTCGGGAAATAATAAAGGTTAACGCGATAAAATCCTGTTACTCTGTATTGTTTTATTTTATATCCATGGATATAAAATACTTAATATTCGATATGGATGGGACGTCAGGTTCGAGATGTGCGAGATGCGTTCTCTTTGAGGATTGTAAAACTGCATGGCGTGGCGTGGCGTGGCGTGGCGTGGCAGGGCAGCGTGGGACGCGATGCGATGACGTCCACGGCTAAGAATGAGGGCATATACGCTACGAGCTGCAATTTATTATAATATTACGCAAGTGTTGAAGCTCGCAGCCAGCGCAGCGGCGCGCGGCGGCGCGTTTCGAAATGGTATGAAAGTGCGTGATTAGGTGCACATTGTTTGTACCTACTCGTATTTGCTCTGTGGGTGAATGTGGATGTGGATACACAATATGTCTAATGCTTATCATAACGCGTCGAGTGCCTAGTGCCTTTGTGGGCGCGGGTTGCACGCCCCTCCTGCGGAGAGGCTAGCTTTTATCCAGAAATTGTGGACGGTGAGTCGGCCCGATTCTGGAAGAGTACTACAAACTGAATCCAAGTTCTTTAAGTATATGAACCAAAATTCGTCTAAAGAACCACATCCACAAATGGATTCTCTCTGATGACCTAATGATGAGCTTGAAAACGTTAAAAGGGCAACAACACCTCAGTAAGCAGTTTGAGAGAGAGAATTATTTTTTTATAATAGGTCCAGCTACCACCGTAAGCTCCGGCGGGCGACGACCCGCAACCCTGTCCCCGCCGCGCGCACCCCCCGCACCCGCCGCACCCCCTGCACTCGCGCAGTGCGATGCACTTATTTAATATTGTTGTACTTACAAAGTTCCGTTACTTGTTAAAAATGTTAGAAAATAAATACACCATCTAATATAATACCCTGATCAAAAATCTTTCACCCAGTAGAGGTAGGTAGGTAGGTAGGTACTATTTTCATATAGGACTTTAGAGATTTCTTGTAAATCAATACTTAGAAGATGCAAGTCGCACGCACCGCACAAAAACCCAGCACAGCACTGGCATGTGTTCGACAAGACAAGTATTTCGTGGACGATCGTACCGCCGCAAAGGCTGAAAAGCTTCCGATTGATTAGGTTGTCTTAGAAGACCGTCTGACTTTCGTTACAAAGTATCTCTGTTCAGACCGAGCGTCAGCACAATCCACAGCTGACAGCACTATCATCCAAGTGTCCATTTGCCGTCCCTCTCCCTCGCCGCGCTCCACCCCCCCCCCCCCCTGGCTGGAGCCACACGCGTCTCGTACTTCGCGCCATTCTGTAGATCGTGGAAAACCTTAGAGCGTTTTCACATTATCCGATTAAAATATCGGTATCGGACTCCGATACGATATCGGATGCAAGTAAAATGTATCAAATATGTACCTATCTTTCACATTATCCGATCTGATATCATACATTTTACTTGCCCCGCCATCGTATCGGTCGGTACCGATATCGGATCGGATAATAAAATAAATAAAAATAAATAAAAGATCTTTATTGCAGACGAGGTCCATATTGTGTACATGTAATTTACAAAATTAAATAAAATAATAAAACAATAAAAAAATAAAAACACTAAAGTTATAACCTACCTAATGGGTGATACTCACCCACTTCTTATAAGTCGTTGTTAACATAAGGCGATCGGCCAGACTTTTTATTATTGTGTTGCTACACATGTAAACTCTGGACATAAAGGAAGCAATCCGCTTTCTCTGGATGGCATTAAATGTGTCTACACGGGCCTCAGTGAACATTTCCGAAACACTACAGTATCGCTTGAGGCCCATGAGTTGTCTGTAGATGTTATTATACGCGACTCTGATGCCATCATGAGACGCAACAGTATAGTCTGTCCAGAGTTGACATGTGTAGAAAGACTGACAATACGTTTTGAAAAGAGAAACTTTCACGTCAGGCGATGCTTTATAAAATCGTCTCGCGATCATGTTACCCACAACACACAGTGACCTTCGCTGTCGCTCGATATCCAACTCATCCCTGAGGTTGGAAGTAACGATGTGGCCAAGGTATTTAAAACTACTTACAATTTCAACAGGCTGCCCGTTCAAACTAACAGCAGGTATACTTTCCGGACCCTTTCCGGCTCTAAAAACAATCATTTCAGTCTTTTTTTCGTTGTACACTAAACTGTGTTTAGTTGCAAACCTTTCACAGATGCTCAGCAACTTTCTCAACCCCTTGATCGAGGGGCTGAGCAAGACCATGTCATCCGCATAGCTCAGATTGTTCACATATCTTCCATCCAGCCTCAGCCCCACAGGCGTACTGCTCAGCTCCTCGATCAAATCATTCACGTACACGTTAAATAAGTCGGGTGATGTAAGCCCCCCCTGCCTAACACCGCAAGAGAGCCGGTAAGTGTCAGAAAACTCCGATCCCCACCTTATGTTGTTGGTTTGATTCTTGTACCAGAACTGAAGTAGATCAACAACATCAGCCGGGACACTCGAGCTACCACGCAACTTCCACCAGAGTATGTCGTGGTTCAAGGTATCAAAGGCGCGGCTGAGGTCGAGGAAGCACGCGTATACGGTCGTGTCCTGCTGCCTGTAGTAGCGGACAAACTGCTTGAGAGAGAACATTGCCATGTCCGTGGATACTTGCGGACGAAATCCAAATTGGGCATCATCAAAATGTATGTCCTTCAGATGTGTATGTATAACTCTCTCAAGTACCTTGGCCACAACAGTCGCAAGGGAAATAGGCCTATAGTTGGCCACCCTCGAGATATCACCCGTTCTGTTTTTAATTATAGGCACAACTAACGTACGAATAAGTTCCTCAGGTAAGTAGCAATACATCACGCAGAGAGAGAAAAACCACGACAAAATTACAGAGATATGTTGGCCCGCATATAACAGATGCTCTATACATAATGTGAAACCGCTCGGGTAAATGGGGTAAACAATCAAAAGCTCATCCTCGAAGGCATAGAACTCGATGTAAACTAGAACGAGCACCGCAAGTAACATTTCCGTA
Source organism: Epirrhoe tristata (assembly GCA_951394285.1). Lineage (NCBI taxonomy): Eukaryota > Metazoa > Arthropoda > Insecta > Lepidoptera > Geometridae > Epirrhoe > Epirrhoe tristata. The sequence continues at coordinate 9,885,810 of OX596156.1, read as the reverse complement.
CCACGCGTCTCGGTCCGTGGATCTCAAGTAATCTCAACTCAACGACTGTCAACAATAGATACGCAGTACGCAGTACGCAGTACGCAGTACGCACAGTACAACTACATTAATAAAGCGCTTCGGTTGGTTTCGTATTTCTCTCTATTTCCGAATACATCAAAACTTCAAGGTGCTAATTTTTTATCTAAAAATAAAACACTACGAGTATTACTTACTAGGATAGGTAAAATAAAGGGATATAATTACTACCTTGTACCGTTACTTGTTACCGTTACTACCTCCTACCGCTTCGCCGACGATATTGTCCTCTTTTCCGCGTCGGCCTCGGAGCTACAAACGATGCTTCAACAACTAAGCACTGCAAGCTTTGATATTGGACTTGGAATGATTAGGTCAAAAACAAAAGTCATGACCAACAGCGCTGAGACCACAATAACGGTGGATGGAGAAGACCTAGCATACGTCCAAGAATACATCTACCTGGGCCAAATAGTCTCCTTCCAAGACAGGCAGATTAAGGAAATCGCTCGGCGAACCAAAAATGCATGGAGGAGCTATTGGTCCATGGGAGATATGATGAAAGGAGAATTACCCCTATCGCTTAAACGAAAGTTAATGGACGTATGCATCCTCCCCTTTCTAACGTATGGTGCGCAGACTTGGTCATTGACTAACATTCTTAAGTCCAAGCTCAAAGTTTGCCAACGAGCAATGGAGCGTAGCATCCTAGGTGTCAAACTGACGGACAGAGTCCGAAACACCGAATTACGCTCCAAAACTAAAATTGTTGAAGGCCGCTACGCTGAAATGGATTTGGGCCGGGCACGTCTGCCGCATGCCAGGTGAGCTGAGGGCGAAGGTAGTCACCGAGTGGCGCCCCGACCCAGCGAGAAGGCGACGCGGCAGACCAAAACGGAGATGGTGGCGGGATGAGCTCGACCAGTTTCTAACGGTCTGGAGGGATGTTGCTGGGGACCGAGATGTCTGGAGGGAGTGGGGGGAGGCCTTTGCCCAGCAGTGGGACACAAATGGCTGATATAATATAATAATTACTACCTTGTATATATATATATATAGTCACGAGTTGCGTTTGCGACACGATTTTGTTCTCAAGTTCTCAGTGGCAGATCTAGTTTACATAGAGATTACTCTCCTTGCCTCTAAGGGCATTTATTTACATTCAAAAATATCTATCTACCTATGATTGAAAAAGTAGCTCGTAAGCTTTCACGATGGGTGGGCACTGGGATAATAAATGAAATCTGGCTGGCGAGGCGAGGGGTGCGGGGGCGGCCGGTGTCGGCGACCGCGATGATGGATGGCGGCAATAACGAGCCGTCGGCAGTCGACACGACACCGGCCGCCGCGTCGCGTCGAGCGCGGGTCTCAAGCGGATCGCATCGCATCGCATGCGACATGTAAAGCCACTTTAAAAACCACTTACTTTGAAGAGATACACAAACAAGTCCACCTTATCTGCTGACTGCCTTAACCTTATGTAGGTACTTACCAAAAAATATACTTACTCTGTAATAAAACTATGAGAGTAGGTAGGAACGTAGGTCCTTTTCGGACAAGTTCGAATATCAAGACAAGGTCGTCAATCAAAAAAATATCAAACGCGAGTAAACACAAACAATGGCATCTCTCTCTGGCGCTGCGCTGCGCTGCGGCTGTCGGCTGTCGGCTGTCGGCCAGCGCGTGCCGCGTGCCGGCGGAATACGCACCCAATCTGATAATGCTGATCTTGTTTTTCTGCTTCTGTCTTTAATTTTTTTTTTAAGTGAAATGAAAACTTCTTTAGGCGCGTTGGGCATTTTTGATGAGATGAGAATAAATTCTTGGATTTGCCTCGAAAGGGTCACGCACGTGCGAGTCACTAGACTGCTCACCGACACCTACCAGTAGCGCCATCTAGTTCTGTACTTGGTAAACTTTTACGGCAATATTTTTACATTTGTAAAAGCTCATTTTATTACCCCGACTGTTAAAGGAAGGGTTATGTTTTTCGCGCGTATATTGTATACCTAGGTACGTATGTATTTTAATGCTTGTTATATTTTGATTTTGATTTCATTTCTTTGTAACTCAATAATAATGTCTAACTAATGTAAGAAATGCCAACCATTTTAGTTTAGCTGAGTCCATAATCATAGTGCATGCTGATTGCTGTGGCATCCCATAACTGTTTAAGCTCACTGAGACCAGTATGCTCACTAAGACGATTCTTAGTTAGTGAGCATACTAGGCCTATTGAATAAACGCTTTTAGCCAAATGGCTCTATGAGTGACGTCAGCGTCGTGCGTATTCCGTTGTTCCAGAGATGTGTCCAGCAACAACATCACGGAGCTGCCGCGCGACGCGCTGCAGCCCGCCGCCGGCCTGCGCGACCTGTGAGTCTGAGTGCCCCTCATCCCACCCCCTGTTCCATCCCTGACTTCCACCGGTAACAGGGCCGTATTCGCGTTCCTTTTTCAGTTCGTTTGATGAATATTCGGATGCTTCCCACCACGATTTCTGACTTCAAGGGCCAATTTTTCAAACGTTCTAAACTGTAAAATTGGCCCTTGAAGTCAGAAATCGTGGTGGGAACGCGAATACGGCCCCAGATCTATAAGCTCCTGTCTTGTGTCCGTTTGAAAGTGATTCCAGCGGTCCTACTGAATAAATGTTTTTTGACTTTGACTTTGACTTTGACTTGAACAAGATAAACGAACTTAGTCGACAGCTCCTTGACATAAAACTCACCATCTGTTTACAAATATGTAATGTATTGTAAACAGATGCGGGGGCGACTAATCGTTTCACTTACGAGAGCATGTTCAGCTAATGATACCCTACGCGGTTTATTCAAATGTATGCCATTATTTCTAGAGACACTAACAAATAGCCTCTTTACGTGTCTGTAGGTAGGTATAGGTAAGGTACTTGACTTACTGTACATCACGCGCGTGAGAGGCGTAATGATGCTTGGTGGCAGCGGTAGATCGAAATGTTTCCTAAATCTGGTTACGAAGCGACCCTGACCCTGCTGGGGAGTCGCGCCTCGCGCCCGGCGCCCTAAGCCGCTCGAGTAAGCGGTGGTACGAGGGTAGGGTACCACCAGTGACTTGCGGCGGCTCAGGACGTCAGAGTCCTGAGACCTCTCGTGCGTGCACAGGAACCTGTCTATGAACCGGCTGGAGCGCGTGGAGAGCGGCGCGCTCGGCGGCGCGGGCGCGGCGCTGGCGCGGCTGTGGCTCGACCGCTGCGCGCTGCGCCGCCTGCCCGCGCACGCGCTGCAGCCGCTGCACCATCTGCACTACCTGTGAGTACTTACCTACCTTACCTACTGCATGCGCCTCCTGCACTAGCTTCATTATAAATGAACAATATTGTATGTAGGTAAGGTACTGACTAACATAACATACATCAGTCAGGGAAATTATAATCTTTGTAGAAGAACTGTACCTAGGTGTAAAAACTTAATTTATTCCGCACTAGCTACTGCGCGCGGCTTCACCCGCGTGGTACCAACATTTTGTATAGCCTATATGCTATTCCAGGCCACTATCTACGCCTATTCTAAGTTTCATCTAAATCGGATCACTGGTTTAGGCGTGATTGAAACACAAACATCCAAATATCTAAACAAACTCGCAAACTTTCAGCTTTATTATATTAGTGGGATTTAGAATTACAATTGTAAGATCAGCATCAGGCCGCGATCCTGTTCCCGAAACAGCAAGAGATTTCCATAATATGGGTCCAGGGACAGCTACTCGCGCCAGTATCGACGTCAATGAGGGTCGCTGCCGTCGCGGCGCGCGGCGCGCGGCGGGCGCTCTCATTTATGTAGCGCGACTCATTTGTGCGAGTGATTTATTTCTCCACCAACGACGCTTGTTTACTTTGCTCTCTACTTTCCTCCAGACACAGAATCAACAACAGTATGCGCAGACAATAGTCCAGTGGATAAATTAAAGTAGCAAAAATATATTCTCTGCATAAAAAATATCTCTTTAAATAAATGAAGTTCGGCTTTGGACGGTTCTCTGAGACTGATCCTATCAGGCAGGTCATCGGGCGGTGGTGCCGAAGCCGCCACCGCCAGTGGCGGCACTCCGCGGCCCACTTCGGGGTTTGAAACTAAGAACATATACCCCTATTTTTTAATTACCAAAAACAATTTTAAACATGGTCTCGGTGTCTGTTACTCATCACATTTATGTATGTAGTTAAAACTCAAAAAAAAAAAGGAGACGAGACAACTGAGACAAGTCAAACATGGATTTATGATTAGCTACCGGGGTATTACTGACTGGGCATGATACGAGAACACTGTTTGAATAAGAGTCCGTACACGATTGATGTCTGTAGTACTTATTTGTACTGTTTTCATAAAATTTTATTTGGATTTGGTTGACTACAATCCACGATAACTTGGTCATAGTTTGATTAAAAAAAAAATATCTGGCCATGCCATTATCATTTTGTGCATCTGCTGCAACAGTCCTTAAATTTCTTTTGTTAGTTAAAAAATAGCGGTGACATTACTTTACCGGACAACGAAGTCATGTCAGCCGCGTTCGCACTTGTTTGACATCTCGGCTTAAGAAACCATCCAATCAATAAACTACTCGATGGATAATATTCTCAACATTCATGATTTGAACTTGAATAGTTCGGTCGGGGAGGATGTCGAACACGCACGGTGCGCCCCCGACCCGCCCGGCGCCCCGGGCGCGCCCGGCGCGCCCGGGGCGCCCGCGCGAGGCCAGTGCACTCTCCTTGGACAGCTCGTGGGAACTCGGCCGACTCGTCAATCTACACTACTATAATTATAATTCTATCCTACTAATATTATAAATGCGAAAGTCTGTGTGTGCGAATGTTTGTCCTCGCGTATCTCCGTGACGACATAGCCGATTGTAATGTTTGGACTTAAGATAGTTTAAGTTGTGGAATAACATATAGGCGTATACAATTTTGAAAAATCAACCCCTAAGGGTGTTTACAGGGTGTTATAGTTTATATGAAAAAAAAAATATTCCTTGCTCCGATCCACTTCAAACTACTACATACTATACTATACTTTAAAGTAAATAATGAAACCAATATTTTTTATTTTTGCAAAACCACCCCTAGGGGTGGTGCAAGGCAGTTTCAAAGTCGTAAGATTCGAAAGTCTGTGTGTGCGAATGTTTGTCTCCGATTGTGATGAAATTTCGAACGTTAATGCTTTAAGTACTTGAATATAGGCTTATCTAATTTTGAAAAATCAACCCGTATGGATGTTTTACAGGGTGTTAAAGTTAGTATGGAAAATTTTATTCCTTGGTCTGATTCACTTCAAACACAGTGTAATAAACTTTAGGTAACACTCCTGCACTTGAATCCTAATAGAAATAGGGACCTACCTAAGACAATTTCCGAACTACCTACCTAACTTGGATTAATATTTTTTTGATAAATACCTACGAGTCGGTGCGAAGCCGGGGCGGACCGCTAGTCAACTTATAAAATAACGCGAATACATTGCGAACCTAACCACATTGTGAATAATTTATTAAGTTTGTACCACTTACCTATACCTAGTGCTTGATGATCGGCAATTCGGCAGCAGCAAGGCCAAGCCGCTATTTGCAATTATGGGGCAATTAAGCAGGTTGTTTATGATGGCTCTAGTTGAACGTGAAGTACCTACCTAGGTGGTTGTCTTATAAATATAAATAAGCATGGTCATAAAGCTTGCGTTACCGCGGGCGGCAGGGGACGAGGACAATTAGTAGCATCTTGGGATGAGCTCGTGGTCAGCGGCGACAGCGGCGATATCTGAGTCGAGGCGCGAGCTCCAGCTGTAGCTCACCCTTGACTGTTGAGCCGGCGGCGCGGGGGCGGCGCGGGGTGCGGGGCGCGGCCGGCTACATAGTACGCTGTTAGGTTGCTTAGCAACCTTTGGATTGAACTTCGAGAGTACTACGCCCTTCTAGCCCAATATGGATCAATCCTTATTCAGATAAATATTATCAAAATACACGGCATCGACAGATTGATGAATGTGTGGCGTCTTCGGGAGCCAATATCTATTGTGACAGCAGGCGCAGGCCGACGGCGACGGCGGCGGGCGAACCCTCAGCCTGAATAATGCACGGGCCCCGGCCGCCGACCAGATTCACAGACCAGATTCCGAAATCCGTCGTTACAGCCAACATAACGAAAATAGTTCATTCATACATAATGACTCGCAGGTATTCAAAATCACACTTTTCAAAATATAAATCAAAAGACACGGGATAAAATAATGTTGTAAGTTTGTACTAAACTGCACTCACAAAACATTTCCATCGTAGAAACTTAATACTACCTACTTACCATTAATAGAAATCAAACAAAAAGTAAGTCCCTACTCCCCACAGTCCCCACTACGTCTTTGATTATCTACAAAAGAGCATCATAGGAGTTGTTTCTTTTGTGCTTAGAGCAAAATTGCTAATAAATATTTGAAGAAGTAACATTAAATCCCTCCAACAATGGGTCTGTGCAACAATGGCGGTGTCGGGTGTCTGAATGAACAAAGAAAGCGCGATACAATGAATGACATGTAAGTAGTCTGCGGCATCGGCCGTTCTTGTAAGTTGTAGGACGCGTCGTGTCTCGTGGGGCCGCGCGGAGCCTGCTGATAGGTATAATAGAGAAACAAGTTTTATCACATTAGAATGGTTTTATTTTCCATTTTCCAATTTACAATGATCTTTGCTCAACAACATTTTTTAAAAACAATTGCATACATAACTCACCACTTGTCACTGTCAAAATATTACTTATCTATGACCTGACCTGGACCAAGGAGTATTTACCTAGGTATCACCAAAAAGTTTTACTAAATAGGTACAAAAACGCTAACATTCGGCCATTCTGACTAACTTTGGCTGACCTCAGACAAACCAAGTTGTATGCTAACAATGCAATATTTGTCCTCAACTAAGCATAAGTACTAAAGTAGAACTGAAATGTAATTCTATTCTAATAACTAGAAGTCATTGGCAGCACGCTTTCTTCGAAGTTCTTGTCAGCTCCGCTCTCATTCCCTTGCTGCAGACTCATGGACTCATCTCGTAAGCCTTCAGAAGCTCGCTCGCTCTGGAACTTTGTAGCGTCGTCTATTGGCAGCAGGCTCGCTTCGACAGTCCGCTGTTTGTACAGGGTTCTGTAGTTCTCATGTCTCTTCTCATTAGAAGTGTTGGTAGCCTCGCCCCAACAGCTACTGTACTTCTCATCCCTCTTTATTCGCTTTAGTTCTCATATCTCTCTTTGTTCGCTTTAGTTCTCATATCTCTCTTTGTTCACTTTAGTTCTCATATCTCTCTTAGTTTACTTTAGTTCTCATATCTCTTTGTTCACTTTAGTTCTCATATCTCTCTTTGTTCACTTTAGTTCTCATATCTCTCTTTGTTCACTTTAGTTCTCATATCTCTCTTAGTTTACTTTAGTTCTCATATCTCTCTTTGTTCACTCCGTGGTCGCGCGAGTACCGTTGACAGCGCTCGCTTCAACATCTACTAAGGCAGAGTACTCATTCTATCACACGCCTCGGCCGTCCTCTAACCCCGAGGTCATGCTAGGTGTGCCATTGACCGCACTCTCACTTCAACATCCACTACCAAATAGTACTCTATGCCTTACACGCCACGGCAGCTCTGGGGTCTCTGGGCGTCGTCTATCGGCAGCATTCTCACTCCGACAGGCCGACCTAAAACAAGAAAAAAAAACAAAGCAGTATCCATTCACATTCATCATTATACTTTTTTTTTCTCTTTCTCTAACCAATCTCACCTAGTGCGTGAATTCAACTCTACTGGCATACTGTAGGCCTCCTTTAGGCCTCCTGCTACATCGCCACGCTGCGTTGCCGGCCGCGCCGCCAAAACGCCAATGCAATGGTGTCCGGTCCACCAACGAACACCGAAGCTCAGTAACTCTCGCCTTATTTCGATGTTTGGGGCGTTGTTTTTCGTAAATCCCTCTTCTGAAATAATAGAGAAACAAGTTTTATCACATTAGAATGGTTTTATTTTCCATTTTCCAATTTACAATGATCTTTGCTCAACAACATTTTTTAAAAACAATTGCATACATAACTCACCACTTGTCACTGTCAAAATATTACTTATCTATGACCTGACCTGGACCAAGGAGTATTTACCTAGGTATCACCAAAAAGTTTTACTAAATAGGTACAAAAACGCTAACAGGTATAGGTAGGTAGGTACTGGAGCCGACCCATGAATGACCTCTTAATAAACAATTCAGATAAGATGCTATCCAATTTAGGTTCCTAATCTGAATCGCAAAGTGACAGTTATCACAGAAAAGTAAACCAACTCAACGCGTGATAAACGGTCGTGGTATTGAGTGAACGAAACTTTTCTAATTCTCTTAGTACGAATTAGCGAAGCAGTTCAGTTTAGGACCGCATTTAAAGCTCATGGTGTGCTCAGCCTCATGGTAAGGCTCTAGTTCGCCCAACGGATCTAGGCATTCGTGAAATTAGCCGTTTGTCTGCGCAGAACACTATTATGTATGTAAAAGCGTTCACTGCGCTGACAAACGGCTAACTTCACCAATGCCTAGATCCGTTGGACGAAGTGTAACATACCTTACCTACCAACTTACTATTTTATTTCGTTGGATATTTTTTAGAAGAGACCTTACCACTCTATGCACTTATGTTTCTCACTTTGCTGAGCCTTTTTAACGCGCTTGCTGAACACTAAATGATAATACTCGTAATAATATGGGTCCTCTCGTTCGGGTAAAGTTTCTATTGTTATGCTATACTGCTGCCGCCATGGCTCATTGATGCATGACGAGTTGTATGACATGCCCACAGAACTATATCTAGTTCTGTGGGCATGTCATACAACTCGTGGCTGGCTTTTTATTGAAACGTAAGTAGGTATACATTTGAAGAAAGCATCTCTTCATATTAGCGGTTAGCATGTAATGTGTAAACAAGTACTCGTATGTGTTGCCCATGAGGCCATGAGGCGGACAAGTCAGGTATGCAGTAGGTGCGCGCGGTGCACGCGGCCCGCACAAGGCCGTCTTCTGATTTAGTTCAATGTCCAATAAAGTCAGTCGCAACGTGCAACCGTCATCATTCATGTAATAAACGGTACTTGTAGAGCGTATGCAGTGTACGGACTACGGACGCGCGGGGAGCGGGCGGCCTCGCGCCGAGCGAGCGCGGCATTCACGCCCGGACCCGCCGTCACCCGCCGCATGCCCGTGTGCCCGTGTGCCCGTGTGCCCGCCATCCACTTCATTACGAAACCTTATCATAATTGCACGCTTGTTTATATAATCGGACTAGCTGACCCGCGCAACTTCGTCTGCGCATTATTAGGATTCAAGTGCTCCTGCACCTAAAGTTTATTTACACTGTGTTTGAAGTGAATCAGACCAAGGAATCAAATTTTCCATACTAACTTTAACACCCTGTAAAACATCCATATGGGTTGATTTTTTAATTAGATAAGCCTATATTCAAGTACTTACTTAAAGCATCTACGTTCCAAATTTCATCACAATCGGTTATGTCGTCACGGAGCAACAAAACAAACATTCACTAAAACAGACTTTCTTTTCGAATCTTACGACTTTGAAACTGCCTTGCACCACCCATAGAAGTTGTTTTGAAAAAATAAAAAACTATTTATATTCTCTTTGATAAAAATACGGTCTTTATTTAATAAACTTTAATTAATAATCTTCGATCAATTAATAATTTTAGTGGGATAGGATTATTTTAGGAATAAGATCAGAGAAATAAGTATAAGCTAAAGCACAGGCTAAAGTAAACTTGACAAAACGCAACGATAGCGCGATCTAGAAAACGGTCAAAATTAGCAGCGCCATCTAGTTGTGTTAATAATTTTAATATTAAAAATTGAAACTTCGGATGTATTGATGAGTAGATTTATAAATGATTATCTACATGCTCATCATTAATTTTAAAATCATTAAGTAGGTAGGTACTTCAAATTTTAATTTCCAAAACGCTAGATGATCTGCATTCTTGACCTCGCAACGCTACCTGGTTGTGAAAATGAAAAACATAGATGGCGTTGCTAACCAACGCAAACGCCAAGGAAAAATATTTTATTTTCTAGCTGGTTGGTACCCGCGACTTTGTCAGTAAAATAAAATAAGTAGGTAGGGTACTTGAAAACCTATAAAAATTATCGAAAAGTCTAAGCAAAAATCTCCAATAGCTCAAACTCAAACTCAAAATGATCGTATCTCGACCTCCGCTAATAGTAGAAACGCCACCTAGGAGAAAAAAGTAAAAAGCAGTTTTGACCACGGGTGATACTGATGGCGTTCTAACCAAAGCCAAGGAAAAAGTATTTTAATATCAAAAAAATCTTAATTTCGGATGTATTGATGAGTGGAAATATACATGTTACATGTTTATCATTAATTTAAAATCATTTACCATGCAAAATGAGAAAAAAAAACAAAAAAATCTGCAATGCAAGAACATAGCAAAAAGTGGCGGTCACCCATCATCTTTATGACCTCGCCCAGGGTCGCTGAACTTTTTTCCCCATACAAACTTGCAACCCTTATTTTCACGCCCCCTTATAAATATTTAAAGAAAAAAGTAGCCTATGTCCGTCCCTGGGGTATAATCTTTATCCATGCCAAATTTCAGCTCAATCTGTTCAGCGGTTTGGGCGTGAAAGCGTAACAAACAGACAGACAGACAGACAGACAGACAGAGTTACTTTCAGATTTATAATATTAGTATGGATATGGATGTTATTTCGTCGCCATTAATCTTCATCGGGTAGTCAAGGTGAGAGAAGAGTGTAGCACTCGTTGCATTAGCTCCACTACCAGGTTACCCCATGTTAGCGCGGCCAGCGTTTCAGTTGTGGGATTAGCATAATACATTGTAAATCGTTGCACGTGCCGAGTCCAAATGACTCTGAAAGGCGTGAATATTTTGGAAAAGATTATAGAAAGGAATATTAAATCGATAATAGCGCTGCGTGTCGGCGACCCTCGCTCCGATGGAGCTAACGAGCAGCTCCCGACTCCCGAGCGCTGTCGACCGCCGAACTAATGAGTCGGGAAATTAAACACCCTTTGACAGCACCGCGACGTCTGACGGCGTCCTACCGCCGGCGTAACTTGGCAGTTGGCACGACCGACGCCGACGCGCGCGACCAAAGCGCGCTCCTTACACCGTACCTATCTACACACACACACACACAAACACACACACACACACACACACACACACAGCATCAAACGAAATATTTACAAGCTTGCCTATAATTTTCTCATAAATAAAGTAGGTAAGAGGTAGGTATATTATGATTAAGTAGATGCGTGTAGAAGTTGGGATCTGAAATTAAAATTACCTAAGTACTCTGTTTCATTCTGAGAATTCTAAATATTGATGAGCGAGAGTATGTAATGTCCACAGCACGATGTTGTTGTGGAAGATGCGAAGAGTGTGATGGCTTGTGGCAGGTCGGCGGAGGACAACCTGCTGGCGGAGGTGGAAGCGGACGCGCTGGTGGGGCTGCGCGCGCTGCGCACGCTGCGCCTGGCGCGCAACCTGCTGCGCGCGCCGCCGCCCGCGCTCGCGCACCTGCAGCGTCTGCAGTACCTGTGAGTCACAACGTGGTCTCAACCGAACCCCAGTCATCAGCATCCATCCAGCCAGACCAGACCAGACCATTCCTGTCATCTCGAGCCGGGCTAGTAAGCGCTGTCTGCGATCTCCCGCTTGCATCATCCATCTTAAATTTTGTGTTTTCGCCTATAGATCGGAGGACGCCTCGAACATGAGTAACGATATCCATAATTCAGTTGGCAAGCGCGGCTGCTATCGCGCCTCGCATCCATCACGTGTCCCGCAAATAGCTTACATACCTACCTACGCCAAATGAAAGATGATAACCGGAATGAGCGATTATTGAAGGGATCCCGCTCGTGCTGCCTCATCGTCTTATCGGAACAATTAGCCGGCGGACGATCCCGTCGTCGCGTCGCGTGTGAAGGACAAAATAAACATAGCATTTTGTGGTCACTGAAAGTCGCGCGGTACGATACTCACGCGATCCTTATTTCTAGGGTAGGGTCCCACAGACCGAGGAAGAACCTTTATTATGCCACATGTTGTCTCGTCTTCGATGATGATGATGATAGAACACTTGGTAGTCCGGCTGATTTACTCTCTGACGTCTACATTAGTTTAATAAAACAGAAAGAAACGGAACATATTCTGTTACCGTGGCGCCCTCTCCTGTAACTAACTTCATTCGGTTTTTTGTACTCGAACGGCGTCTCACACAAAAAATTTAAAAATTGTTCCAAAGCGTAAATTATAGTAATAAAGTGTACAGTGAGTGGTTATGAATAACAAAAGAAAAAATGGAGATAAGGAGCATTTGCTCAGGAAGATTAGAAAGTTGGAGAAAAAGATACAAAAACTTGTATCGGACGACGAAGGTAAAAGCCGTTGTATGTCGCCATCTTTTCAAACTGCAAAGTGAAAAAATACTTACATTGGGTAGGAAGGCAGGTATTTCTTACGAATGGTACATACAATAACGATCTAGGGCCGTCCTGTGGGGGCGTACGTGATCAATCATGACTTTCATATCGGCAAACCTTTTGGGTCTTGCACCGAAAGTTCAAGATGTTATTGTTCCCAACGTACCTCTTTGGTTTTTTAACCAACCAAAATGATCGAGGGCCGTCCTGTGGGGGCGTACAAAGATCTAATCAAACAAAACGATCTAGGGCCGTCCTGCTGGGGCGTACATGATCGATTATTGTAACTTTTATCGGCAAACCTATAGGGTTCTGCACCGAAAGTTACTCCTTCATACCTAGGCACTTATCGTCCCTACGTACTTACCTGCCTGCCTACCTACTTACTTCGCTGGTTAATTCCCACTCGAATATCTACCTACTACGTAGATGTGTATTCTCAGCTAAACATATCTCACCTGTCTTACAGAAAGTATTTGCAGCGAGATGAATACAGAAGAGGAGTGCGAGGCTTTGCCTCTATCACCGCCTCCAGGTGGACTGGAGGAGGAACTAGAGGAATCACTACCTATCGAAGACCCTCTAGATGAATCAATATTAGAAATATTAGGGGCCGTAGAAACAAAGCAAAAAGGTACCAATCTACATAAAGAAATTGTTAGCCGATGGATTGAGGTGATTGAAAATGGTCTAAAGAAAGAAGAGAAAGATGACATTATAAAGACCCACCCACCATTTGAAAACTGTCCCCAGATGTGCACTCCAAAGCTAAATCCAGAAGTGAAAGCTGCTCTTCCGGAAGCTGCAAGAAAGCGAGATCAAATAATTGAGACCCGACAGAAACAAGTTTCAACGGTCCTATCCTGCCTAGGCATGGCCTTGCAGGGCTGCATAAATGGAGCAGATCATAAAGAGATCTTAGAAAAGATAATTCATGCATCAAAGTTATTGTGTGATACTTTACACTTAGATTCCAAAGGTCGTAGATCTTTGATACTCTTTTGTATCAACAAGGACATGAAAGAGTCACTGCTGCAGACAAAACCACAGGAGTACCTGTTTGGAAAGGATCTCTCAGAGCAGATCAAAACAGCAAAGTCTGTTCAAAAGTCAGTTCAAGATCTGAAGGTTCCTCAAAAGAAACCCAACATTGTGACCCGTAATGTGGATACTCCAGTGAAGGCCAATGCACGAGCTTTAAACTGGCGGGGCCCTCTTCGTCTAGGTGTGAGAACACAGAGACCAGCTGCACCAGGGGGGCCATCCTACAGAGGCAGAGCACAGACGAGGAAGAAGGAGGAAGGACATCACGAGCGTCCACCACATCGCAACACCAGGAGATAGTCGAGGTAGGCAGATTGCAAATCTTTTATGACAACTGGAAACTTATAACAGATGATTGCACAATTCTTGAATGGGTAAAAGGTTATAAAATTCCTCTGGATAGGATACCTTCTCAATCATCTATTCCTCAAAATAGTAATTTCTCTGATCCTGAACTTTGTCAGATTAGATTAGAAATCAATAAATTACTAAGGAAACAGGCTATTGAAATATGTCAACCTGAAGAAGATCAGTTTTGTTCTTCTATTTTCCTTGTCAAAAAACCTAATGGTACTTACAGGTTTATATTAAATCTGAAAAAATTAAACAAGTTCATTGATACTAATCATTTCAAATTAGAAGACTACAGGACAGCTTGCAAACTTATACAACAGAATGATTTCCTAATTTCCTTAGATCTAAAAGATGCATATTATATGATAAATATACATTCAGACAGTAAAAGATACCTTAAGTTCTATTTTGAAGGAAAATATTTTCAATTTCGAGTGCTAGCCTTCGGTTTAAATACAGCACCCTTAACCTTCACAAAAATTATGAAACCTGTGGTAGCTCACCTGAGGAAACAAGGTTTTGTCTCAGTTCTATACCTGGATGATTTTCTTTGCATAGGTAGCTCTTCTATTGAATGTAAAGAAAACATGAATGCAACCATTCAATTACTTTCAAAATTAGGTTTTTTAATAAACAAAGATAAATGCAACTTTGTACCTTCACAAACTTGTAAGTTTTTAGGGTTCATATTTAATTCCATTGATATGACCATCAGTATATCAGAAGAAAAGAGACTAAAATGCTACCAACTGGTTATGGATTTATTAGATAAAAAGAAGGTACAAATCAGAACTCTGGCCCAGACAGTAGGTACCCTAGTATCTGTCTGCCCGGCAATAAAGTATGGAATCCTTTACACCAAAAATCTTGAAAGATTAAAGTTCTTAGCTCTTAAAAATAATAATGACAATTATAATTTATACACTACATTAAATAATGACTGTATAAATGACCTTAAATGGTGGTTAAGGAATATTAAAACATCTTGTTCTCCTATTAGAAAGAACCATTATGAAATGGAAATCTTTACAGATGCTTCATCCAAGGGGTGGGGAGTGTCTTGTGGATCAGAAACAGCTGCAGGTTTATGGACAAAGGATGAAGCAAAGCTTCACATAAATTCTTTAGAATTATTAGCAGCTTTCTTTGGCTTAAGATGTTTTGTTAAAGATTTAAATAACTGCAACATTCTGTTACATATTGATAACACCACGGCCATATCATACATTAATAGACTAGGAGGTGTCCAATACCCTCACCTACACAACATTGCAAAACAGATATGGCAATGGTGTGAAGAGAAAAATATTTGGATATTTGCTACTTATATTAACACAAAAGATAATGTTATAGCAGATTTTGAATCTAGGAAAGATTTAGGTCATACAGAGTGGGCACTAGGAAATAGCTATTTCGAACAAATTGTTACAATTTTTGGAAAACCATCCATAGATCTGTTTGCTTCCAGAACTAACTCAAAATGTCAGATCTATGTAGCTTGGCATCCAGATCCTTTTGCACTAACAGTAGATGCATTTACTATAAATTGGTCAGAATATTTTTTCTATGCATTTCCGCCTTTCTCAATGATTTTAAAAACATTAGAAAAAATTATTAGTGATAAATCTGAAGGTATTGTGATTGTACCTGTATGGACAACACAGCCATGGTTTCCTTTGTATAAAAAACTATTAAAAAGTAAGCCTATCGTTTTTGAGCCCAATGAAAAACTGTTAACTTTACATAATTCCAGAATGTCACATCCACTTCACCGGAGCCTGTCATTAATGGCAGGAATATTATCAGGCAAGCCTTCCTGAGTTCTGGAATTAATGACCAAGCAGCAGAGGTCATGCTCTCCTCTATTTCTAGTAATACATTAAAACAATATTTACCAAGCATTGTTGGATGGGCGAAATATTGTCATTCTAAAAGACTAGTCCTAACTCAACCCAATATTTCTGACATTATGATTTATTTAACAACTAAGTTCCATGAAGGTCTCTCTTATGGTAGCTTAAATTCTCTACGATCAGCTTTATCCCTGATCATACCTAATTTAGGAGATAATGAAAAAATAAAAAGATTATTTAAAGGTTTTTTCAAATTGAGACCTTCTGCTCCAAAATATAACCATACTTGGAATGTGTCAGTTGTTCTGAATTTTATAGAAAATAATTTTAAGGATAGCCTTAATTTAGAAATAAATACTAAGAAAACTGTCATGTTACTCGCCCTGGCCACAGGTCAGAGAGCTCAAACGATTTCATTGATAGAAATCAGCAATATTGTGATTAGTGATAATAATATTAGTGTTAAAATCGATAAGTTAATTAAAACCTCTGCACCCAATAGGTGCCAGCCTTTTCTGACTCTACCCTTTTTCAATGAAAGGGTAGACATATGCCCTGCTAGAGCCGTGATAAATTACTTAAAAATTACAAAAAGTATTAGATCTACTAATTATTTGTTTATATCTTTAAGGAAGCCACACAAATGCGTGTCAGCCAGTACAATCAGCCGTTGGATCAAAAGAACCATGCAAGATAGTGGAATAGATGTAACCATTTTTTCAGCACACAGTACTCGTCATGCTTCCACCTCCGCAGCTTATGCTAGGGGTGTGAATATTGACGACATCAGAAGAACGGCTGGTTGGACTGGAGAGTCTTCTTCCTTTGCTAGGCATTATAACAGACCTATTGTAAACAATGAGCACTTTGCCAGTGCCCTTTTCATAGATTAATATTAGATACTTAGCTACTTATTATAATAAGTCACAATAATTTTATTAAGGTGTTACCAAGGTTCCTAATAGTTGATTAAGGATGTTGATTTTGACAATTTTTATAGAAATAAAGTTTCTTTTGATTTTACAAAGGGCTTTTAACATCTACCAAGTGTTCTATCATCATCATCATCGAAGACGAGACAACATGTGGCATAATTGAATAGTCAAACAAACTTACCCAGTAAGTGATGTTCGACTGGAATTATGCTAATGTTGTCTCGTCGAGATGATGAGTCCCACCCATCCCAAGTAATCTAATTATTAGGGACAATTAGATGTACCCAGTAAAATCAATAGACTTTATTTCATTTTCTGTAAACTGTATGAAGTTAGTTACAGGAGAGGGCGCCACGGTAACAGAATATGTTCCGTTTCTTTCTGTTTTATTAAACTAATGTAGACGTCAGAGAGTAAATCAGCCGGACTACCAAGTGTTCTATCATCATCATCATCTCGACGAGACAACATTAGCATAATTCCAGTCGAACATCACTTACTGGGTAAGTTTGTTTGACTATTCAATTATTTTGTTTCGCTACATATCTTCAACACAGTATATCTATTTATCATTAGGAATTAATTATAGTTGAATAGGTTTTATTATTAGTCTATCTACCTTTACCTACTGTACGAAGCGAAGCCATAATGCCAGTTCGCCAAAGTAAAAAGTTTTGTCTCTGTGGCTAGAAACGAATAACTCCCGCTAGGTAGGTAGGTACTGACTGAATATTTTCTTTTTCAGAGTTGTTTTCTTTTCAGTTGTTCTGTTGCAGACTTTGCAAACATTTTGTGGAATTCTTTTTTATCGGGTTTGACAAAAACGTGGTGGAACAAGCTGAAGTGTTTTGTCCTTATTCGTCAGGACACGCACAGAGACGATAAAATGTAAGGCAGCGCAGGGTCGTGTCGCGTGTCGGGCGCCGGCGCCGGCTCGCGATAACATCGCCCACCCCGGACCGGACCGGACCGACACCGATGTCATGCTATGCAGCTCGTGGCTGCCTGTGCTCCGTCCAATCCTGTTAAATTCAGCGAACGCATGTTTCGGTCATGCAAGACTATACTTATTTATTTTCACATTTCAGAAGTAAAAGCAACCAAATGTTTATGTCGTCAATGTATGTATGTATACCTACAAAATAAATAGGAACTGCGCTAGTTGTGTTTAGCGAGTTGACTTGCGCAATAAAATAGTAGTTGATCACTCGCACGGCCGCGGCCGCCGCGCGCCGGGCACAGCGCGCGTCACATTCGTTTTATTAAATTCTCATTCTGCGTCCCATAAAGTAATTTAGCGATTCTAAACGTCAGGCCTAGTGACAAATGATGCAATAATTTGCTACGGCCCACTACTCGAGTGGTTCACTTCGCTGAGGAAAATAATGTGGATTGCGGCCACCGCGGAATTAATATCACAAATCATCCAAGCTCTCGACATAACCTAATTAAATGTTATCATCTGCCCAAAAAGTTTAATTAAGATTAAATATGACTTATGGGCTAAGGAAACAGCGCGATCTGATTAGGTGGTACCTACTTATCTTCAATTCGATGCTGCAGCCTTATCCTTTCTGTTAACATCGAAATGTATGTACCTAGGTAGGTACACGTACACTACCTACAAGTTGGTATAGGATCTGCAGTTTTGGTACCTACCTACCTAGAGCAGTTCTCTTTAATTGCTAAAGAATGTTCGACATCAAGAGCATTTCGGAACTTGGACGAGGAGGAAGTTCAGAAACGTCCATAGTGTCCAAACTGACAAACGTTTCCTTTTATATTATGACTGTAGATGTAGATGAAGATAGATATCTATTGGAGCCGCATGCCGCCGGCTCTCCATGACCACCCCTATTTTTGCAGTAGAATAGGTAGTCAAATAAAATTTTAGTTTTATCGCGGATGTAGAAAAGACGCCTCGGTATCCCCTACCGTAGAGATAGCGAGTGTCATGCCATGCATGGTAAACAGGCAGATTGGTATTAATTAGTAAACAGTGTGACCTTGTCTGCAGGAGCCTGGCCGGGAACCTGCTGGCGGAGCTGGGCGACACCGCGCTGCCGCCGCTGCCGGCGCTGCACACGCTGTGAGTATCTAGCTAGATCTACCTGCCCTGCCTGCCCTGCCTGCCACCGACACCGCGCTGCCGCCGCTGCCGGCGCTGCACACGCTGTGAGTATCTAGCTAGATCTACCTGCCCTGCCTGCCCTGCCTGCCACCGACACCGCGCTGCCGCCGCTGCCGGCGCTGCACACGCTGTGAGTATCTAGCTAGATCTACCTGCCCTGCCTGCCCTGCCTGCCACCGACACCGCGCTGCCGCCGCTGCCGGCGCTGCACACGCTGTGAGTATCTAGCTAGATCTACCTGCCCTGCCTGCCCTGCCTGCCACCGACACCGCGCTGCCGCCGCTGCCGGCGCTGCACACGCTGTGAGTATCTAGCTAGATCTACCTGCCCTGCCTGCCCTGCCTGCCACCGACACCGCGCTGCCGCCGCTGCCGGCGCTGCACACGCTGTGAGTATCTAGCTAGATCTACCTGCCCTGCCTGCCCTGCCTGCCACCGACACCGCGCTGCCGCCGCTGCCGGCGCTGCACACGCTGTGAGTATCTAGCTAGATCTACCTGCCCTGCCTGCCCTGCCTGCCACCGACACCGCGCTGCCGCCGCTGCCGGCGCTGCACACGCTGTGAGTATCTAGCTAGATCTACCTGCCCTGCCTGCCCTGCCTGCCACCGACACCGCGCTGCCGCCGCTGCCGGCGCTGCACACGCTGTGAGTATCTAGCTAGATCTACCTGCCCTGCCTGCCCTGCCTGCCACCGACACCGCGCTGCCGCCGCTGCCGGCGCTGCACACGCTGTGAGTATCTAGCTAGATCTACCTGCCCTGCCTGCCCTGCCTGCCACCGACACCGCGCTGCCGCCGCTGCCGGCGCTGCACACGCTGTGAGTATCTAGCTAGATCTACCTGCCCTGCCTGCCCTGCCTGCCACCGACACCGCGCTGCCGCCGCTGCCGGCGCTGCACACGCTGTGAGTATCTAGCTAGATCTACCTGCCCTGCCTGCCCTGCCTGCCACCGACACCGCGCTGCCGCCGCTGCCGGCGCTGCACACGCTGTGAGTATCTAGCTAGATCTACCTGCCCTGCCTGCCCTGCCTGCCACCGACACCGCGCTGCCGCCGCTGCCGGCGCTGCACACGCTGTGAGTATCTAGCTAGATCTACCTGCCCTGCCTGCCCTGCCTGCCACCGACACCGCGCTGCCGCCGCTGCCGGCGCTGCACACGCTGTGAGTATCTAGCTAGATCTACCTGCCCTGCCTGCCCTGCCTGCCACCGACACCGCGCTGCCGCCGCTGCCGGCGCTGCACACGCTGTGAGTATCTAGCTAGATCTACCTGCCCTGCCTGCCCTGCCTGCCACCGACACCGCGCTGCCGCCGCTGCCGGCGCTGCACACGCTGTGAGTATCTAGCTAGATCTACCTGCCCTGCCTGCCCTGCCTGCCACCGACACCGCGCTGCCGCCGCTGCCGGCGCTGCACACGCTGTGAGTATCTAGCTAGATCTACCTGCCCTGCCTGCCCTGCCTGCCACCGACACCGCGCTGCCGCCGCTGCCGGCGCTGCACACGCTGTGAGTATCTAGCTAGATCTACCTGCCCTGCCTGCCCTGCCTGCCACCGCTTGCCGCTTGCCACTTGCCACCGCCACCAGAAAGACAAACAAAGATACATGAAAATATTTAAAGCGAAGTACAATGGGCGGTCTTATCGCTGTCAGCGATTTCTTCCAGACAACCTTAGGATGAACTGGATTAGAGGAGGCCAATAAGGCGGTGTGAATAAAATGTGTTTATAAAAACGAATAAATAAATAATAATAAATATAGGTAGTATATACTCGTATACCTACTATACTATTACAATGTATACGAATAATATAATAAATATTCAACTAGTAGTGACAAATTGTAAGAAAGTGTTCTAGCAATTGCTTTTTGAAAATAGGAGGTGAGGTTCCTAGTCTGGTGGTTAGGTACGGCTTACAATAGTTACAATACCAAAAAATACTACACCATTCGGCATACATAATCCATTGAACCAGTTACCTCTTTTTCCAGACTTTATCGTATTTTGTTAAAAAGCAATGTTCGAATGTATGGCAGGAATATTTTGATAAAAGATCTCGGGAGAAGGGAATCTGGTATATAACTATCCAACCTCTAATATCACAACACCCTTGGGTTGATACCACCATGTCTAAAAGAAATCATTTAAAATCTATTCTAAGATTACGTTCTGGACATATCCCTTCAAACAAAGCTTTTCTCATGAAAAAAGTAACTTCGCCAAATTGTGTTGACTGTGGTGTTTGAGAGGATATTCAGCACAATTTGCTAGAACAGAATGCGTTCCAAATACAGCATTTAGCTGTAGGTATATATCATAGTAGTATATATATAGTCATAGTTTGTTACAAATTGCCTTTATACATTCAATTCTTTCGTAACTTTTTTTCTTTTGTGAAAAAGTTTTGTTTTTAGTTAAATAATTAGTTAGGTTTACATATTTAATTTTGTTTTATTATGGGTGATGTGGTCGCTAAGCGACAAAACCCTTAAATAATAATTTAATTAATATTAATAATACGTTCAGCTATGGTTCTCTTGGTTTGACCAATGTACGAACTAGCACAACTGCAGTCAACTTTATACTCGTACACACACACACAGAGACACACACACCAGGTACTTGCACACACAGGGGTGTGACTGTGACATCTTTATGTGATCTAGACCTAGACACTTTGCCACCTTGGTGAAAGAAGTAAAAATGGTCTTAATCGAGAACTGTTTCTAGATGTTACCAATTCGGTCCGTTACATCACATTCTGGCAAAAAAGCTTTTAAAAATACTCGTAGATTATACCATTTTAGTAATTAAGTACTTATTTATTTATTCCCTAGGTACGCTATGTATTTTATTTTTCAGCAGTCGGGTGAAACATCCAACTAACGTAGGAATACTACATAGTACATACCATATACGAACGAGAGGGGTGTGTGTGTGATACACAAGCACATGATTACTTATCATTATAAGTTAAGTTAAGTATTGAATAGAGTTACGTGTTCCCCTCCTCTGAGCTGTTCTGAGCTGAGGCCGAAAATCCGGAAACCAATTCATAAGCAAAGTATGTAAACAACATAATTCAGATAATTAATTAACGTCTTAGCGGAATTAGGCATGTGATCTTAGTAGGTACATGATACAAAGCCCTTCCTGTTTACGCGACGCGTGGCGGCGGACGGGGGGGGGGGGAGACGGGGGGGGGCGGCTGCCGGAACCTTTTTTTCATTTTGCTCATCATCGTAATATTACAACGAACTTGGAAATTCAACTGATATCGCTATTCTGGATTACTTCAGCACGGTTCCAACGAAATATAGCGTCCAACAAACTTAGAACAATAGATATAATATAAGTAAATAGACAACGAAGGTATTTTTAATATCCTACACTAGACTAGACAATGTAACAATCGATTGTCGAAGGCGAAGGTAGAAAAGCACAAAAATGTATGGGGTTGAGTTGTGCCTTAAATATGTCATGTGATCTGTTGTCTTGTCAACGAATAGATTATTAATACACTAGTGGACCCGGCGCGACTTCGTCTGCGCATTGTTTCGTCATACAAACTTTAGAGATAGAACTCATCATCATCATCAGCCTATAGCAGTCCACTGCTGGACATAGGCCTCCCATAGTGCGCGCCATTGCGCCCCATCCAGCTTCTGCCGGCAGCCTTTCCTTGTTCCAATCTAACCCATGAAAACACACAATTCATTTTTGGATTTGCTGTCTTTGAAATAGTTCAAAGCATAGTAGAACGAAATGAAATCGCCATTTTGAAAAGTCAAAAGTTATTGGTTATCATACCTACTACCTTAGAGAGAGCAGTGCTCTTTGTGTCAAACAGAGTACTGCTAAAGTTTTTATGCAATATTCCCGTTGTCCTTTTACATATTTTTTGGTTTTCAGAAACGTTTTTCGGGATAAAAAGTAGCCTATATGCTATTCTGGAGTTATACCTTTCACCTCACCAAATTTCATTGTAAACTGTTTCGTCGTTTGACCCTGATCCTTACACAAACATACAAACATCCAAACATCTAAACAAACTCACAAACCTTTAGCTTTATTATATGAGTGGGATGGGATTAAATAAATACACTCGAACTGCCGCGATACAGGCTTAGCCCAGTGCGGGGTTTCATGTATACATATATTAACTCTTAGCTTTCTTCCAATGTTTAATTAATTCCAATATTTTATCAATTACTTCGTTATATTTCAACAACAACAAACTCCAATCACCCGACCGCCGCCGGAACTCACGTCACACGCTGTCATTGTCATCAGCTTCTCTCGTCGAGTTGCCATCTAAAAAGTATGGTTGCCAGCATATATTTTTTAAATAATAGTAAATGCATTGAATTTATGTAATTGTAATTGTCACTACAAGGTGCTTACACTCATAGCGCGTGTCTTTCGGCGCGCGCCGAGACCCCGCGGAGGGCGGGGGCGACCCGAGGGGGGGGGGGAGGCACGCCCGATACGCAGATTTATTACCCGCATAAATACTCAGATGTCTATGTCACGCGCCCTAATGTAACCCGCACTTGCCGTATAATCCGCCATTTAGATGTTTACTGTAATATTTAGGTACCTAATTACTCTCTACATATACGTATAGTATCTAAGGCCTGTATCCTAATTCGATTCAGGAGTGTAATTCGCTTTTTTGCCGTAAATCACGTTAAGCCAGCAGCGGGGGCCTGGTGCTGGGGGTTTCGGCCGATTATACTTTTTAATAGGTTCGTAATGGGCAACTGATGAGCGAGAGCGACCGGCCCACCCGACCGGACTTATTTGTTTTAAATGAATGATGGTGTTAATTACCCTTCCTAATTCTTTATGATTATGGAGCGTTAAGTTAACTGGTCGTCGTAAATAAAGAAAATGGCTTCGCTAATTGGGTCGCTGTCGGACGCGCCGCGGCGCCTCCTACCCGGGCTCGTTAGACCTCATTGATCGTTCAGTGTGAACTACTAGAAGATGCCGTCCTTCGTAATAAGCGTCTCTATTCTTTGTATGATGAGAGTTACCACAAAGCTGTGCCAATTTTGTCCCTCCCTTCAAGTTTGATACCCTTAGGTAAGGCACCTCGTGCGTGTCCTCATGTGTGCACTATGACGTGACAAGTGGCTTCTTGATTAGCCAACTATGTGTTGAGATTGTCAGCAAAAAACAAGGTTTGTAGTACATATTATACTGTCTGTGGTTTGAGTGAACCTCACGGCCGGCGGGAGGCAGAGGCAGCCCTGGCGGGGTCGTCGAACCGCGCCACCTCTTTGTGGCATAGCCTCACAGCGCGTCGTCCCGCGCCCGCCACGCGCCCTTTCCGCGACCGCCACGCGCTTTCGCCACTCTTAAAGTAAGTACCTAATAATCACAGTGATTCCACTGCAAAGAACCTGATAAGCTAAAATGAGCCACTAGAATGAACGAGTTCAATAACTACCGAAGAGATTGAAACCACATCATCGGTCCTGGCGGCTTAATCCCGGCACTATATACTATCCAATCCTAATATATCATTTGAAATTTCGCACTAGTAGGTAGGTTTGCCCGACTCTAGGACTGCCTGAAGTCTTTGTTCGTTCAAACGGCAGATTCAACAACAACGAATTCGAACGTCGAGTCGAGTCAGGATTAGATGAGAATCTCTTCGACAATTAGAGAGTTAGAGTTAATTTCTACTAATTAAAAATAAATTAGTTGCTACGCTACTTACTGAAAGCCTGCCTATCATACACAACAGTTAGATGAACATTGCTGTACGCTAGGGGGCTCGGTCGGCTGCAGTCGGGGCGCGGTCAGCTGCAGTCGGGGCACGGTCGGCTGCAGTCGGGGCGCGGTCAGCTGCAGTCGGGGCGCGGTCAGCTGCAGTCGGGGCGCGGTCAGCTGCAGTCGGGGCGCGGTCAGCTGCAGTCGGGGCGCGGTCAGCTGCAGTCGGGGCACGGTCGGCTGCAGTCGGGGCGCGGTCAGCTGCAGTCGGGGCGCGGTCAGCTGCAGTCGGGGCGCGGTCAGCTGTAGTCGGGGCGCGGTCAGCTGCAGTCGGGGCGCGGTCAGCTGCAGTCGGGGCGCGGTCAGCTGCAGTCGGGGCGCGGTCAGCTGCAGTCGGGGCGCGGTCAGCTGCAGTCGGGGCACGGTCAGCTGCAGTCGGGGCACGGTCGGCTGCAGTCGGGGCGCGGTCAGCTGCAGTCGGGCCGGCACTTGAACATTTACGAGGGTATTTTTCGGCAACGACATCTTAGTTTATGTAACCGGTACTTATACTCGCTGAATATCCGAACTAAGAGGCAGTAACGTGCCAGTGGGAAACAGTTTTATTGCCGTAAAAGCTTTTGGTTTCCTTCCAAGTCCAGTAAGTTATTTGCGACATACTATGGGCTGCTGTATTGGTTTTTTTTTAATTAAAAAAAAAACCAAGACATAGGAGCATGGTCATATATCGTATTGACGTTGTCTTTCCTGTGGACCAGGCTGATTAAGCTGAGAGGATGGTTTAGGTGCTGGGCAAGCCTATTCCATCGCAAACAATGTCCCAGGCACTGCAGCGTCCCGTTAAGTGTAGGCATAGGTTGCCTCCTGACGCTGTATAAATCATTCAAAGATTCATCTATTAAAAGATGTAAAGGCCTAAGTTTTTTTAAAGTCAAAGTCAAAAAGCATTTATTCAGTAGGACCGCTGGGATCACTTTGAAATATTTGCTCTAGTGTCATTATCCGGGAGGAAACAGTCGACTACGTTTGTACGTTTGTATACATATTGTTTGTATGGAGAAAGAGCTGGGTTGGGTGTCCTTTCCTCTTAAATCCAAGACAATATTGTTCAAGTTGCGCGGACCAACAGCAAATTAATGTACATTGTTGACATTTTAGTATTTGGTCTCGCCGAGTAGATGCTTTCATTATCTGCGAGCTCGACTTTAAAGACTACATTCCGAGATTACAATCGTAACGTAACGAACGTACCTAAACTCATCGCCGCGAATGAGCGTGAAGCTTGTTTTTCATTCGGACTTAAGTGAGAATCGCTCGGCTCGGGGCGATCCGCTTCCTGGGGCAATTAGTGGGGTTCAATCCCCGACCCAGCCCGGGGCTGGCTTGGCTCAGCGCCGGCCGCTCGCCGCCGTCCGCTGGTAGTGGCGCGATACTTTGATCCGTCGCCCCCTCGCTCGCCGACCCTCGAATGCCCCATTTGTTTACAACGCCTCGTTGATTAGACGCTTGGCTCGTCGCTCGCTTCAATGGCCAATAACTTTCCTATCATGACGATATCCATAATTTTTCATAAGCTTGATAGTTCGTAAAGTATGATATTATTATCTCCGACTGGACTGAGATAAAAATCACGACGAACGAGAGGGGGAGAACTCGAATGCGGACTGCCATTTGGAGGATAGAAGTTATCGCCCCTTTATGAATCGTTCTTTGTCTTGAAGTATCGAAACTGCGTTGGAAGCTGTCGGGGATGCCAAACGATTGCCATCAGTTTGTCGCCGCACGCAGCTCGGCTAGCGTCCCGGAGCCGTGCCGGACGCGGCAGACAGGCGGGCGGCGCCGGAGGCGGCGGTTGTTTACATCCAACGTCACCGCTTTCAATTTCCTATGTTATGCGATGCTCTGGAAACGGCACCTTTGTTATTGCGATTTGTCTCTCGCATTCCATGTCTTTTATTTATATCCGTCAAAACAAATCTACCCATATTTTTTATGTTTTACGAGTATGACTTATTTATTACCGAAAAGTTATGTTGGTAGAGATTTAAGTAGGTAAGTACAGGAAAATACATCAAATCAAACCAAATCAAATCAAATCAAATTTGATTTTATTTGATACATTGTAATCGAATGAAATATATTTGAGAAAGCACCTCTTAAATTAAATAAGTGTATGATGTTGTTGCAGAGTGCTGAAGAGGAATCGCATCGCCACCATCGGCGACCGCGCCTTCGCCAACACGCCCAACCTGCGCGTGCTGTGAGTGTGCTGACCTCTATATTTATTTATTTTAGTTTCAAGGCTCTCCGATTTGCAAAATCTACTAATCTTCCCTGGCACTGGCCCTGGATGCTTCCTACCCTTCCACCGACAGATTTACGACGACGCCCTGACTTCTCCAAAAGCACATTACCCGTATCTAAAGGTTACCTACCTAAGTGTATTTTTACGCGTCGTCTGTAAACCTGCCCGAGGGGGCAAGTATTTATTTTAAACAGGTGCATAGTGTTGGTACGTGGTTTACAACAATTTCAAGTTGCATTCAAATCGTTCTTATCGTAACCGTGAGCAAAACGCAATCAATACTTACTCACAAACTAAGGTTGAATTTTAGCAAGCAATAAATTATCCTCAATACGTTCTTCGAATCGAGCTGTTGACACAATGGGCGGCGCGCGGCGGCCGGTATGAATGAATGGAGCCGAACAACTTGTGTTTTCAGCTCATTTGTGTTGTGCGGTGAAAGCTCGCTCACTGAATGCGACTATTTATTATCGAGTTGACACAGAGATGCGCGTGGCGAATGGCGAATGGCGAACGATATAGCGAATTTCTCCCATCAATACTTCAACTCGGCTATCTCGATGATCAACTACGCTTCAACATGCATGCAATATATTTTATTTATTTATTAGGGACAACAAACAGCTAAAATTTGTAGCGTAAGACGACGGACTCGTGGTCATACCAGATTTCGGTCCCACATACATCCTATCTACCAGCTAATTCATATCGCTGAAAACTGAAAACGTAGTGGTTAACATTTGCGTTGTTTTTTCACAACTGTGCTTATCAATATGCCAACAGGCGGTTAGAAGAAAACTTGCTGACCGAGCTACCTCCAGCGATCCAGCTGCTGCCGCTGCTCGAGGACCTGTGAGTATGGCGGCGGGCGCGCGGGTCCCAGCCGGGGTGGGGCGCGAGTGTGAGCGAAGCGTGTGTTGCAGGTCGGTGGCCAGCAACCGCGTGGAGGAGGTGTCGCGCGGCGCGCTGGCCGGCAGCCGCCGCCTCGCGCGCCTCGAGCTGCGCGCCAACCCGCTCTCGCGCCTGCACCCGCTCGCGCTGCAACACCTGCCGCACCTCACCACGCTGTAAGTGTCGCCGCACCCTGCCTGCTGCCGCCTCATACCCCGCAGTCTTATCTGGACGGCTGCCTTGATAAATGGCGGATCTAACTCGGCGCTCTGCAACGCTGTAGATCACTGCCGGAGAGAGCTCTCGCCGGGAGATAAATTCTCTTCATTCATAAATCCGTAGAAAAACTGCCGCAATGAAGTTGGTGGTAAGTTTGCGTATGAACGCGCGCATTCGTTTGATTGGCGCGCTCCCACTGACCTTCTTGCACAAACTTGACTCTGATTAGGACCGCGTGACTCATCAGTCATCACTCGTCCGCCGAGTAGGCGCAACTTGAAGAAATTATTAAAATTAAACTTATGATTCAAGCTTTGATCGGTTCCATCCTCATTTCTTTAAATCTGTGGTTCCATTTAATGATCACTTGCCTGATCCTTGACCTTGAGGTCTGCTTTGAAAGTTTTCAACCGACTTCCGATACTTGTACTGACCGATATCTGTACTGACGATTTACTATTGTGAATCGTCAGTTAGACCAGTTTGACATAGTTAAAAATAAGTAATAAGTTCGAAGCATGTGTCAGTCAAGTGCACGAAAGGATCCTTTTCATTATAATCATTTCACCACACTGGTTCGAAAGAACTGGTGACACGACAAGAAGAAGAAGTTTGACATAAGTAATGCCAGAGGGTTATTACCGTTAGTTTTTTCGTTCGTTTGATGAATATTCGGATGTTTCTTACTTCGAGGCTCGAGCTCCATTGTAGCTGTATTCGGGATAAAAAGATCAACGTTAAAACACGGTCCTAACCTAGGACCAAATACTACAGCTGAGAAATTGGCCCTTGAAGTCCGAAATCGTAGTAAGGAACATCCGAATCGAATATTCATCAAACGAATGAAAAAAAGAACGGGAATACGGTGGCCCCAGGAAATCATGTACCGCGGTACGTCACATAAAATGTATGTACTTAATTTCCTTCCGATCAGGAAGTCTATAGGTAATTTCCAAATAATGCCATTAGTCGCAGGTGCATAGATGGAGTCTAAGCGCTATCTGTCGATTCTTTTTCTTACTATTCTATTTCGATTTATAGGGTGGGCTTATCGGCTTATCCTCACTTGACGCCCTGAGTAACGCCAGCCGCGTCCTGAGTCAAACATTGAAGTCGGTTTTTCTTTTTAGTTTTTAAAACGTAATTATATACTTAATTTAACATTAAATTTTAATGTGAGTCGACCGACATTCATGTGAGACTTTAAAACACAATTAGTAGTGACTATACCATGTAATATATAACTTTTTAATGTTTGGTTATATCTATGGTTGTACTTCTGGTGGACGAATGTATTGAAAGATCTTCATGATTATGATACGTGTTTATTGCTCGGTGTCTGAGTGTGAAGTCTCTTTACATTGATTCTGATATACTATTGCTTATGCTATGGTACATGAATGTGCTGAGCTTGCGCGCTCACACTACATCTATATTTTTGGGGATAAATAATTTTAATACATCGTGTTAAAATTATTTATAACCTTTAAACATTACTATTCAATTGCTCACACTACATCTATATTTGTTACAATTGATTCTGATACAATTTTTATTTAGTTAGCTATTTCCCAAAACATTTAAAATACTTAAAATTCTCTTTCTAATTACCAAAACTTAATATTTTCCCTATAAACATAACATATTATTTATGTATATTCTATTTCATGTTACTATCTCTATTACATAGCATTTTTTTTTTATATATCGACTTACGAATACTTATCATGAAATTCATATATTTTTCAAAAATATAGTATTATAAACATAATTTAATACAGTTCAAAAAACAAAAATACAAAAAAATGTATTATTAAGTTATTTCATACCCTTATTACTTTAACATTTTTTTTTTTTTTATCCTCATAATTCACTTGAAATTTAACTTTTATTTTTATTTGTTTAAAACGTTAACTTTTACATTATTTCTGTTAAATGTATCTTATTCATACATACAATTTTTTTTTTTTTTATTGGTTAATCTAGAATCATACATACTAGAAAATAGTCATAAAGTCATTAATAACACTACAGGTTGATCAGTCCTGAATGCATCGCGTCTATGTAGTCAAGTCAATACTAAATATTAAACTTTATATTTACCACTTAATTTTATTATCTAATTCTAATACATAGTTTTTCTACGATTTTAACTAAACAAATCAACCCTTAAATCTACAAGATTTTCTCCTCAACAACTCCATTTCCTTGTCAATATTTATTTTTGTCGTGTTACATTCATTATTATCTTTTCTTAAATTCAAACTTTGTCTTACAAAACATAAATTCGTGATACAGTTCCCTTCTATGTCATTATCCATGTCGCTATCACATTTCATTACTTTGGTTCTTACAAGAGCGCATTTAGGTATCGAAGTGCGGCGAACACTCGGTACATCAGCGATAGAATTTCGCTGACTCTGTGAGATAACCATGTCAGGTGGAGGCATGATACACAATTCTTGATTTTTAATGCTGTGTCTCTTTCTTACATTCCTTTCATTTGAATTTAATTTTTTATGACCTTGATTAATTTCTCTATTATTTTCTACATTTAACTCATCATTCTTATTTTTCACAATATCAAAAGTTTCCTCAGGATTATTTTCACTAACATTTTCAGTACTGTTCGTTTCGTTTTTACATTCAACATTTATTTTTTCATTTAAATTATTGCAAATCTCTTTTTTCTGAATAAATTTATCTCTATTACTTAATTTGAAAGGGATCAAATTAATAAAATATTCCTCATCTAATGCTACTTGAATGGCTTCTGATAGTGACGTAGGTTGTTTACATGCCATAAACAATCTTAAACGAGAATTCCTAAGACCATCGCAAAAACATTTAACAGCTGATTTTTCGTTGACCTTTAACAAAATTTTTCTACTTTCTTCCTCTGAACTATCCAAAAAATCTAATTGAGCTAAAGTCAATTCAGTTAAAAGATATTCAATTTCCTGACCAAATTCTACTAAACTTCTGTAACCTTGTCTACAATTTAACATTTGAATTTGCAAAGCTGGATGTGATTTCTTTGGCAACAAATATTTTTTCATGTCTTTAATCAATTCATCTACATTTTCATATTCAGACTTTAAATAAAATTTTCCTACTTTATTTAACCTAGTTTTCAATACAAAATTTATAAGAATTTTCTTTCCTGATTCATTTAATAGACTACTGTAAAAATCTATTCCATCAATAAGAGCTCGTGTGACTTCTTCATCTCCATTAATTACTGGTAAACACTCAATAGCTGTACATAAATCAAAATTTTCTGAACTCATTTCTCATAAAAATTGGAATGTTTAGCTAAAAAAAAATATTTCTTACTGACACACTTTAATTTTAATTGACAAATTCCTTTACTCTATAAATGATTTAAAATTATACTCTTAAAAAATCAATAACCCTTTATATTAAAGACAATAAATCGTTCTACGTACACAAAATATTTACTGACCTTGTTATTTGTTTAGGTAGGTATCCCTATTTTATACCTTTACTTTAATACTTTATCGTCTCGACGCTGTGGTCATCAGATTGCCGTTGTCCTAGAGGCGAAGACAGGTGCTCGTCCTAGTCCTGCTGCTCTGGAAGGCTGCTTGGCTCATCCTTAACTGGAAGGCTGCTTGGGCCGGGATAACCCTGGACACCACTGCTAACTGAGCCGGGATAACCCTCGCTCCTCCAACAATAAATTCTTCTTTCTTCTTTTCTTCTCTTAAACTTCCATTTGTCTTCTATAATTATTCTTCATATATTATTTTTATTTCTTCATTATTTATTTTCACTCTTCATTATTCTATTTCTTCACTTCACGATTATTTTTTCTTCTTTATTAGTATTTATTTATTTCTTCACTCTTCATTTTTATTTCTTCTTAATAAGTATTTTCTTCATAGTTTCATTTTGTTCTATGTTTTCAATCTTCAGTTTTTCTTGGTAATATCTTCAAACTTCAATTCTTCATAATTCAGTTTTTCATCAGTTTTTCCTCTATATTTTTGGGGAAAAAATGACTGCTGCATATTCCATCGGCCTCGTTTTCGGCAGGGTCGCCATGAAATATATAACTTTTTAGTGTTTGGGTTATTTATCTATGGTTGTACTTCTGGTGGACGAATGTATTGAAAGATCTTCATGATTATGATACGTGTTTATTGCTCGGTGTCTGAGTGTGAAGTCTCTTTACATTGATTCTGATATACTATTGCTTATGCTATGGTACATGAATGTGCTGAGCTTGCGCGCTCACACTACAACCATCACAATACCTACTTACCTTCTGCACAGTGCCCACTGCTGCCCTGCCCACTAACTGCCCACTGCCCACTGCCCACATCAGTAAAGGTGCTTATCTCTCCGACAACAGTTTGCGACAGGGTCGGGATTATTTTTGCTGAAACTGTTGTTGTGTCCGGCGAGGCCGGGGGGCG
Source organism: Epirrhoe tristata (assembly GCA_951394285.1). NCBI lineage: Eukaryota > Metazoa > Arthropoda > Insecta > Lepidoptera > Geometridae > Epirrhoe > Epirrhoe tristata. The sequence continues at coordinate 9,853,359 of OX596156.1, read as the reverse complement.
GGGGCGGGGGCGGGGGTGGTGACGTCACGCGGCGTCCTCCGTAACCGGACGGTATCCGGCTCCGGAAGCACCACCATGTTACATTCTGCTTTTGTCGCCTCGCAGGACTAGAGCACATTGTTATTCTGCTGACTTACCTAATGGCTTAGCTTTACTTAAATAAGCAAGCGAACAAATTAAGAGGCGAGCGACAGACGATCACAGACAAAATACAAACATACAAAAACAATGTGCTAAAATGATCAAGCTAATGTAATGGAGATATTAATATGATGCACTAAACCGAAAGAGTCGGTTACCGGGAGGAGCAGGGCTAGGAGGATAGGTGTGATGGTATACAGGGTTGTTTGTAAAACACCGGTCACCTCTCAGGACTGCATTACTACCATCATAAACAACAACTTTTGTTCTATGACTTTAGAAATTCATCATATTTTAGTTCATCAGATTTTCATCCAAAAATAAAAATATTCAAATTGAACGCTCAAAAGAAAGCGATAGTAAAATAGCGAGGGGAGCGGGGTTAGGGCGGCGGGGGCGCTTGAAATTGACATATTTTAATATAGAGTTGAAATGTGTTAGATAGGTAGGACAACGAAATCTTGAAGGTTTGTTTTTGGTAAATGTATTTGTAAAAAGTCATAGAACAAAAGTTTTTGTTTATGATGATAGTAATACAGTCCTGAGAGGTTACCGGTGTTTTACAAATAACCCTGTATGTGGCCGTCACGGTCACGGTTGTTCCTACAATTATTATCATTAATTTTTTGTTGTGTTTTAATGTCACCTGCATACAGTCTGAGGTGGCTCGAACAGCGAACTGTTGCTGAGGGGACAGTTTTTAAGAGCGCGCACTTAGAAGCCGTTTAGCAACTTACATTTTATTTTCCAATAGTCTACTGTCTGGCACAGGGCACTTAGGCATGTACTTAGTTGAACAAGAGGTAAAAGTTTGGTCGTGCGATCCGCAAATATTAGTAGATACCTACTCTTTGTAAATGTTAGTCCCAAACACAAGCTGCGGGATGAATGCTTGTTTGTAGGCACAGGCAGGGGCGCCGCCGGGGCGCCGCGGGGGCGTCGCGGGGGCGCGGCGGGGGCGCGGCGGGGCCGCTCGTAAAGCAGCCTGTAAACCGGTCCTGCCGAACAGATAGTAGATACTTAATCTAGAGATTATTGTCAACTTTATTGCAAAACCATTATTTTTAACAACGAACCAGTCGTCTCCAGTCGTAATAAGAGAAAGCTTATTCAATAACTTGACTTGAGAAAGTGATTTGTCGACAATTCATGAATTAAAACACGTACTTGCCTACTGACATAAATGCTGTCTACGGTAACTGTAAGCAGATAAGTAGTACTGTCTAGCCTTCGAGGCATCGAAGCAGGTAAGTACCTGCCTACTACTTGCAAGCTTTCAGATTTATAACGCAGTTGGAAATGGTTGATAAAACAAGCCTCCCGCCGCGCGCCTACTAGCGCGCGTAAGGTACCACCGGCGGGGTGCTGCGTCTTGATTACAATCCTAACTAAAGAAAGGAATTCGAGCAGAATCGTCGAATTCCTTGGACTTGATGTTCAATGCTATACCTAGGTATGTAACTCTGTCTGTCTGTACGCTTGTATTCCGATGCCCTTCCGTGATGGTTGCGTGTGGAGCGTGTTGATATTATAGCGTGTTAATATTTAAGAAATATGTAGGTACCTACTTACACTGGTACTTGACCTATAACGTGTTGTTATCAATAAAGATATTGTATTGTATTGTTGATGCGGCGTGTGTTGCAGGGTGGTGTCGGAGGCGCGCGGGCTGCGCTCGCTGCCGGCGCTGAACGGCTCGGCGCGCCTGCGCACGCTGCGCGCCGAGCACGCGCGCCTCGCCGCGCTGCCGCCCGACCTCTGCGCCTCGGCGCCGCAGCTGCGCTCGCTGTACGTACCGCACCGCACCGCACCGCACCGCACCGTCGACACCGGCCCTTACCCGCTCGCATTCAAGTATAAGCAGCACAAGCTTCGATTTTTAGACAGTTCTCGATGAAAATTGCGTGATAAATGATCGCTCGAGACAGGATTCACGCTCGAAGGCAGGCTCTGAATGCGGGCCTTATAATCTTTAGCGAGCTTAGGTTCGAATCGATCTCGTTTGCTCTATGGAAAGGCTTCTGAATAAAGCAGTTAATGACCACAATTGAATAGCACCTTTAAATAAATCCAAACGATGCATGAGCATGGCATAGGTAAGGTAGGGCACCCGCCGCCCACTCGTCGGCTGATGTTCCCGACTTTGTGTAAATCCCGTCTTCAGTGGAACGGAGCGGGATTCATCGAGGTTGTTGACCCTGCATGTACCGAAGAAAATATTGATAGCGTCATTTGTTATCTGACACCTGGTACGGTCAGCGACAGAAGTCCATGAACAATTTTTTTCTTCATATAAGGTAAAGTTGTATCTAAAACCTTACTCAATTCAAAAACATCAAAATATTAATGAACTTCCGTCGCTGACTGACGGTAGGTAGGTAGGCCTAAAGAGCGTACCTACCTGCTGTAGCGGTGGCTGTGTTGTCGTTGCAGCGACGTGAAGTACAACCTGCTGGAGGGCATGCCGGACCTGCGCGAGTGCGCCGAGCTGCGCGTGCTGTGAGTAACGAGCTGTAGGGGAGCTGTAGGTACACTGTACTACTGTTCAACTGTGGCAGCGAGCGGCACTAGCACCTAACCTCTACAACTATAGAATATTGATGTGTCTTCAAGACCAACCCATATTATTGTATTAGCCAACTTAAAAACTAGGCAATTCATACAGGATTTTTGACTTTACTTTTTTCCAAAATCTGTGAATTGAACAGGTCTTCTTCTTATCGTGTCACCAGTTCTTTCGAACCAGTGTGGTGAAAGGATTTAAGTGCGCCTCATAGAGCCTCCTTTCGTGCACTTGACGCATGTTTCTGAACTTTTTAGGTTCTACGACATGCCGGTTTCCTCACGATGTTTTCCTTCACCGTTTGAGAGTACCTGCTGGCAAAATTTATGTGCACTATGCACATAAATTTTTCGACAGTAAAACTCATTGGTGCACGACCGGGATCGAACCCACGACCTTACGATCGGAAGACTACCACTAGACCACCAGTGCTCTGTGAATGGGTGTTTTCAGTTTATAATCTGTTCTAGGAATGTCTCAAAAATCCACCTGTAGAAGAGTGGGAGCGCTCGTATCGAGCGTGTTAGGTTAGAGAGGTAGGTAGGTCTAGGTACCGACCGATATCGTGTGACTGGATGGTTGGTGTTGCAGCGACGTGTCGTGGAACCTGGTGTCGGCGCTGGACGGGGCCTCGCTGCGCGGGCTGCGGCGCCTGCACGACCTGCTGCTGGCCGGCAACCGCCTGCGCCGCCTGCCGGCCGCCGCCTTCAGGCACACGCCCGACCTGCAAGTGCTGTGAGTGCCTCGCACACATAACACCACACAACACACAACATCACACTCACCACATAATACACTAAGTAGGTACTTACACAGTACACTCTGCTTTTGCTTTCTCTTTCAAGTGCCGCACATTGCCGAGAGAAGTGAAAACTTGAACGAGGTTTCGGTAACGGTTCTAAACTTAAGTACAAAAAATATATATACAGGGTGTAAAAGACGTCTACCGAAATCTGACCATGATTCTTAACATATTTAGCGAAAAAAAAAACGCAAAAAAAAAATTTACTTAGCTACGTCATTTTATGTTATTTTCGGTTATTTGCTACTAGGGCAACATAATAAGACCATACTTACCTGATTATTTATTCATTTATAAAATATTAGATATAATAGATTATTATTTCATTTATTAAAAAAAAACAATTAAAACTCAAAATCCAGCAATCTACGTAAAACAACGCGACCAGTACATACGCAAACAGTAATCTTCAAACGCTGTTTTCACCGGATATAATGATTTTGTTTCGGAAAATCCTTTTGGATTTAGTTGTGTGTTGGGATGTTGTACCTACCCCTTTCGGCTTCGGTAGACGTCTTTTTACACCCTGTATATAAAGTCAATTTATTCTTATTTCAACAAAAATGCCCAACGCGTCTTAAGAAGTTTTCACTACAAAAAATAATCAATCGACCTAACCTACACAGATCACAAACAAGTCCGCCTGGCTAATTAAAAAAAAATCGTAGGTACTCGTACGTAGCCGACCGAAGTACGCTGATAAAGGGTGGTCATCATGGCCATAGGATTTAATCTATTTTTTTTTATTTGCTTCCCATTGAAATTCAGAAACCTAGCATGGATACTGGGGAAGGAATTCGAAGCTATCCATAGATAACAAGCTGCTGATATATAAGGTCATACTGAAGCCAATCTGGATGTACGGAATCCAACTCTGGGGATGCACCAGCAACTCCAATATCGCTACAATACAGAGAGCCCAAAATATGATGCTCAAAACCATAGCAAACACTCCTTGGTTCATCACAAACACGGAAGTACACGAACATCTGCAAATGAGCACAGTTAAAGAGGAAATTAGATCGACTGCTGCAAAATATAAAGCGCGACTAGCACATCACCCCAACCAGCTAGCAGCCCAGCTGCTTCAACAAGGCTACCAAAAGCGACTAAAAAGACAAGACATCCAAACGCTGGACCAAAGAAACTAGCAAATGCCTAAGGAATCGCGCTCCAAAAGTGGAGCACGAGCCGCAAACTACAACGACTGACAACACATCCGCTTATAGTCGCAAGACTGATTGCAGATCAACACAGAGAAAAAAATAATCATTCCCCAAAAAAAACCGTTCCCATTAAGACGATTGCTAAATCAGCTGTCTTTTTTAGTTGACGAAAGAATATAAACAATAAAACATTTTTGAAAAAAAAAATTGAACCGACTTCACAGAACACAAACAGAAGAACCTTCTACACACTAAAAAGAGAAAAATAAGAATATAATTTGAAGTCGGTGCCAACTATTCATTTACATCTAAGAAATTCAAAAGAACTTGGGTGCAAAATTGTATCCTGGTACGCTATCGCTCGATTTATTTTTTTGATAGGTACTTAATCGTATTCACTTGGCACCGACTTCAAATTATATTCTTATTTTTCTCTTTTTAGTGTGTAGAAGGTTCTTCTGTTTGTGATCTGTGAAGTCGGTTCAATTTTTTTTTTCAAAAATTTTTATTTTTCACTTTTTAGTGTAAGTAAATAAATACTGTGTAAATAAAAGTGTATGTGTAAATAATATAGTAAGCTACGAGTACATTAAGACGTTGCTTATCGTAGCTTAAGTAGGAAAGGATAAGAGAAGTCATGGGCAGACCTACTAAAGGACACACCGGAGTTCAGCAAGGGGGAAAACTATCAATCCATAAGGAAAAGAAAATATTTTGGACTACCTCGGGTGTAATACCCTTTCAAACTATTTAATGTTTGACTCAGATTGTGAGTCAGGGTGTGTTGTGTAGTGAGAATGAGGTTTTTTGAATGTTACGGGAAAACTGTCAATCCCTCAGGAAAAAAATATATGGCGCCACCTTGAGAGTGTGTCCTTTACACTTTCTAACAAAAAAAATTTTGGAAATCGGTCCACAATTTCCTTAAAGTTCAGTGATTGTTTTAGTTTTACGGGAAAACTATTAATCCCTCAGGAAAAAAAAAATTATGGCGCCACCTTGAGAGTAAGTATACCTCTTTCTAACAAAAAAAAAATTTTGGAAATCGGGCCACAATTTTCTTAAAGTTCAGTGATTGTTTTAGTTTTACGGGAAAACTAATAATCCTTCAGGAATAAAATTTATATGGGACCACTATAAGAGTATACCCTTTCAAACAAAAAAAAAATTTTGGAAATCGGTCCACAACTGACGGAAATATCGGTGAACATACATAAAAAAAACATACATACAGCCGAACATATAACCTCCTCCTTTTTTTGAAGTCGGTTAAAAACACCTCAATGGTTGAATATAAATAAATCACGTGAAACTACTTGTAAGTAATCATAAAGTTGGTTTGGTTGTCGTTGGTGCTGTGGAACCCAACAGTCGCAAACAGCACGCCCAGCACGCCCAGCACGCCCGGCACACCCGGCACGCCCAGCACGCCCAGCACGCCCGGCACACCCGGCATACCCGGCCCCGGTCCCGCAATAAACGCAGACGGGGCGCGGGGGTGATCGCCGAACTTGTGCGTCGCCACGTGGTCGCTCCTCACCACTCACACAATTAACTAACTCGCGTTTACGAGGCGACTGGCGCTCGTTAATTGGACTCAACTTCATTTGGAGTACCTACCTACCTAGAGAAGATTAACTAACTTGTACTTACACTTCTTGCTACACTTCCGTTAACCTACTCTATATTTTCATAAACTCTTCCGATCACAACGGTACCTAACTTTAATTATGTAATTTTTATTTATTTGTTTGTTTGAGAATCAACAGTTTGTTAGTTATGATTCACATATCTTTGGGGTGCCTTTCTCGTAAGTACTAACAGTATCCGATAAAACTTTGTCTTTTAAATATTAAAGTAGGTACCACCTAACAGCGTCCCGTTGAGTGTAGTGTAGGCATAGGTTGCCTCCTGACGCTGTGAAGGTAAATCATCTAGTATAGATGTAAAGTCATAGGTTTACCTAACTTTGTAGCTGAGCTAGTTTCCGTAGCGTGTGTCATAGGGAAGTAGAAGTAGAAGTCAACAACAAAGCAAAGATTTCCTAAATCTCCTGAAATTCAACCAAATGCTTCTTGTGTATCCCGTTCCCTTCCACTCTCTTTAACGAGCGGATAAACGCCAACTGTCAATTAGTTGGCCATAGACTGTAAGGTATCGACTGGGAACTAAGTTAGGCGATAAGTAGTTGGCACAAACTCGGAGAGGAGCCCGGGGGAGGTTGCCGACTGCCGACTGCCGACTGCCGACTACAGATTCAGTTTATTACATTCCGGCGGCGAACCGAACGCGGCGCTCTGTTTTATCGCTATTCTTTCCTTATTACAGAAACTTGGAGGACAACCAGATTGAACACATCGACATGGAAGCGTTCGTCCCCATTTCGAAACTCGAAGACTTGTAAGTAGCTATAAAACCACAAGTTTTGACGATACGACGGAACTTTAATAAATAGGTCCTCGTTACATTACAGTTGATTCATCATCACTACTTTTCCTTTTCACACTTCTCTGAAGGATATAATTCGCAACAACGAGACTATCCGACATAGAACTAAAGTTGTCGACATAGCTCAGAGAATCAGCAAGCTGAAGTGGCAGTGGGCTGGCCATATCTGCCGAAGAGCCGATAACCGTTGGGGTAAACGAGTTCTTGAGTGGAGACCGCGAGTCGGCAAACGTAGTGGTGGAGTGTGGAGTGACGATCTGCGAAAGGCTGCCGGCAGAAGCTGGATGCGTCGGTCGAGTTGAGGACAGGGCGCAATAATAATTATTTAATTCATAGTAATTACTTACTAGGTTAATTACTTATTAATCAATTTCAATTCAATTTTGTAGGGTGTAGGGGGTGTTAATGTTGGTATGCGGTTTTTTGAATGCGTGGTCCGATTTGCTTGAAACTCGCTTTATGTAATTAATATTGTATGTAAGTAATATTTGTATGATAAAAAAAAACTACCCTATAAAGGGGGTGAAAGTCCCTCTTTCACCCCACAAATATTTGTAGACCATACAAGACGCTCATTAGGGAAGGCCTATAACTCAATATTGTATTTCAAATAGCAAAAATACACGACTGGTTTTCAAAAACCCTACAATATCCTCGACGGTAGGCACAAGTATGTTGTTTGTTCTTACATTTTTTCTTTCAAATTATCATCTCAGCATTGATGAGCTGAGGCTGAGATCGAATAACGATCTCAGCCTCGTTATTCTTTTATTTTATTTTTATTTTATTGGAAAACTAACAGCTTTATAACAACTTTCTAGAACATACGGAAAAAATTAACAGGGGTAAGCCTTAACAAGTTTTCGCTAATAGGTACAATGGTAGTGGAAGTAAAAATTATAGAAGTCTTAAGTGTAACATAAGAAGGTAATTACCTAAAGTATAATGAAAAGTTTCAAATATTATAAAAAAAAAGAAAGAAACAGAGCTATATGAATTGATTATTCTAGGATAATTAGATCACAATGGGATCACAATTAGGGCTATGAGATTAGATTCAAGGGTTTTGGGATATTTTCAGAACCAGTTAAGCTTGAGCAAAAAAGTTATCGTTAATAAGTTTTCTAAACATATTGCGCCTTGTCGAAAATAAGTCAACATGCATAGAATAGTGAGAATTAAAATTTGTAAAAGTGCGTGGGAAGAAAGAGTTTCCACGATAGTTTGTTAGAGGGCAGGGAGAATAGAGTTGGAGGTGACTTTTGCGGGATGTGATGGGATGTGATCCTTTTACCTACCTACTTACAATTCTTTAATCTTTTGTCTTCGTAAGTAGAAACTTGTGGATGTCGATGATAAGCATTTTGGTATTTGGTATGCTTGTGTGCGTGTGTGCAGGAACGTGGGCAACAACGTGTTCCCGTGGCTGCCGGCCGCGGGGCTGCAGCGCCTGCTGCATCTCAAGGCGCACAACAACCCGCGCCTGCGCCACTTCCACCCGCCCGAGCTCTTCCCGCGCATCCAGGTAGGCTCGGCCGCCCGCCGCCCGCCGCCCCCCGCCCCCCGCCCCCTCTGCAGCCCGGTGTCGCGTGTTGCAGACGCTGGTGCTGTCGTACGCGTACCACTGCTGCGAGTTCATGCCGCTGTCGGAGGGCGGCGGCGAGCCCGCGGAGGAGGACGACGAGGCGCCCACCGACTTCGTGATCGTGCCCGGCTCGCGCGCCGACCTCGCCGCCTGGGCCAACGACACCGACATCTGGGGACACCGTGAGTACCGACCGCTCGCCTCGCTCGCTGCATCACCGGAGCACCGGCCGATAGAGTGACCTGTCTCCGTGCTTCCAGTGAACCTGTCGGGCTCGACGGACAGCCGGCTGCAGGCGCTGCTGGAGGGGTGGCGCGCGGGGGGCGAGCGCGCGGAGCGCCGAGACCCCGCGCGGCGCGTGCACTGCCTGCCGCTGCCGGGTGCGTGGGGACCGGGGACGGGGACGGGAGCGCTGGGGGGCCGACAGAGCGCGCTGACCGCCGCTTCGTGTTGCAGGCCCGTTCCTGCCGTGCGTGGACCTGTTCGACTGGTGGACGCTGCGGTGCGGCGTGTGGTGCGTGTTCCTGCTGGCGCTGCTCGGCAACGGCACGGTGGTGTTCGTGCTGGTGTGCTCGCGCGCGCGCATGGACGTGCCGCGCTTCCTGGTGACCAACCTGGCGGCGGCCGACTTCTGCATGGGCGCGTACCTCGGGCTGCTGGCGGTGGTGGACGCGGGCACGCTGGGCGAGTTCCGGGCGCACGCGGTCGCCTGGCAGATGTCGCCCGCGTGCCGGCTCGCCGGGTTCCTGGGCGTGCTCAGCTCGGAGCTGTCCGTGTTCACGCTGGCGGTGATCACGCTCGAGCGCAACTACGCGATCACGCACGCGATGCACCTGAACAAGCGGCTGTCGCTGCGGCACGCGGCCTGCGTGATGGCGGCCGGCTGGGCGCTGGCGCTGACGGCGGCCGCGCTGCCGCTGCTGGGCGTCTCCGACTACCGCAAGTTCGCGGTCTGCCTGCCCTTCGAGACCGGCTCGCCGGGCGCGCTGGCCTACGTGGTGTCGCTGCTGGCGGTGAACGGGCTCGCCTTCCTGGTGCTGCTCGGCTGCTACCTGAAGATGTACTGCGCCATCCGCGGCTCGCAGGCCTGGAACAGCAACGACTCGCGCATCGCGCGCCGCATGGCGCTGCTGGTGTTCACCGACTTCCTGTGCTGGTCGCCGGTCGCCTTCTTCGCGCTGACGGCGGCGGCGGGCGCGCGCCTCGTGTCGCTCGAGCAGGCGAAGGTGTTCACCGTGTTCGTGCTGCCGCTCAACTCGTGCTGCAACCCGTTCCTGTACGCGATCCTCACGAAGCAGTTCAAGAAGGACTGCGCGCTCGTCTGCAAGGCGATCGAGGAGTCGCGCGTCACGCGCGGCATCGGCCGCTGCCGGCACTCGAGCAACTTCAGCAACCGGCAGACGCCCGCCAACACCAACTCGCTGAACGAGCGGTCCTCGGGGCGCGCGCACGGCGCCGCGTGCGCGTGTCGGCGGCTGCTGCCCCCCGCGCCGCCCGCGCCCCCGCCCGCCCCCGCGCCGCCCCGCCTGCTGCGCTGGCTGCGCGCGGTGCGACGCGCCCCCCGCGCGCCCCGCCGCCCCGCGCCCCCGCCGCGCGCTGCCCCCGCCGCCCCGCGCCGCGCCGGCTCCGTCTCCTCCTCGGTGGAGTTCAGCTCGTCCCGCTCGGACTCGTGGCGCGCGTACCGCGGGGCGCCCCCGCCGCCCCCGCGCCGCGCCGCCTCCTGGCTGGTCGCGCGCAAGACCAGCCAGGACTCGAACCTGTCCTCCTCGCGCAACGACTCGTCCGGCTCGAACGCGACCGCTTCGACCGGCACCTGGCGCACCTCGCGCTCGGGCGGCAGCGCGGGGGTCGCGGGGGCGGCGGGGGCGGCGGTCGCGCGGCCGCGGCTCACGCGCCAGCCCGCGCTCTGCGCCGAGGAGCCCCCGGGCTCGCCGGGCGCGGGGGGCGCGGGGGGCGCGGCGCTGGCGCTGGCGGCGCGCGCGCTGCACACGATCCCGTCGGCCGCGGAGACGGAGCTGCAGCCGGAGGAGCAGGAGCCGCGCTAGGCCCGCGGACCCCCCGGAGCCCGCGGACCCCCCGGGGCCCCCTCTCGGAACCGTCCACTGGAAGCCGCCGCCGGCCTCGCTGACTGATCCTAGATTTTGTACAGTATTAAAGCATCCATGACGACACTAGGTGTGGTGCCATCGAAAGAGTATTACGGAGAGTTGTATTTATTTATTTAGACAAATTTACGAATAGGTGACGAGCGTTTTGAACCATATAATATGTTATCTATACAATTTGGTAAATGATTTACTATCGTACTGACAGACTTTCATAGAATAGGTTATAAGTACTTAAATGATTCCTGCTCTCATGACGAGACGAGACAGAGCGACAGACAGACGGACAGACCTCAGGGGCGCGGCCCGCTCCCCGCCCCGCCCCGCTCCCCGCCGCTCTGTGAACGACGAGCACCGCGCGAGGCGCGCAGCTCAAACTAGTGCCAATTACTTAGGTGTAATAAAACAATGAAATTAAATACAATAATTTTATATTTAAGTAAGAAGAGTCTAGTAAGTATTATAAAAATAAGCGTGTATGTATGTTATGGAACAAAACATGAAAACGGTTTCTTGCCGATGCCGCCGCTTGAGTGAGAAGTAATTTACGAAATAAACAATAAGTTAGTAAACTCACACTCATTGCTCACATTCGTACAACACTAGAACAAAATGTAAACGAATTGGACAAAATAAATGCAACAAGTTCTCGAGGCTAGCAGAAGGCTGTTCTGTTAAACTTACTCAATATACATAATAAGAATAGGTGGTCTACCTGTATGAATTGTTAATAGAATCTAAGTAGATATTTATATCAGAATTAAGTACTTATTTATTTATGTTAGTTAGTATTGTACATACAAAGTCGTATTTATTGATGTGTGTGCGTGGGTGCTGCCGCAGGTTGAGTGTGATATTTATTTTATTCTGTACAAATACACGACGTGAGAGATATGAGGCGGCGTTTTATTTCAAAGAGCCAACTCATCATCGACATCAGCGGCGGGACGCAGCACGACACCGCACCTATCACCTTGTGAAAGTACACCTATGTAAATAAAAAGGAGCAGGTTTGTCTGTGGTGGATCCCTAACACTAAGCGAATATTGGTATTGGTTTGGTATGAAATGAAAATCAAATCAACCTACAAGAGTTGCATCAGAGACTGGACACATCTCTAGGAAAATCGCGTGGTAGATAGCAGGAAATCTGATGTTATTCGACGGAAGTTTTCACTTTTCAAACACCCGCAGCTAGGTATGCAGGGAGGCAACAGTTCTCCATAAGGTCCTAGGAACATATACACAACGGACACGTAACAGGAACTTAGACAGCGACCTCGTCGGCTCCAGCTGGACGCCCCCCGCGCCGCGCATCGTTACAGATTAGATCATGGATCGTGCTGACGCTCAGGTGTCGGCGGGGGCAGCCGCGGGGGCGGAGGGGGGCGACAGCTCGCGCAGCGCGGCGCGTGCGCGGCGGCGACGGAACTCTGCGAACTGGCGGCCGAGCCGCTCCTCCAGCACGTCGGGCCGCCGCCGCGCCAGGCACGCCTCGCTGCCCCGCGCGCCCTCGGGCCCTGTCTCAGCCGCCGCGCACTCCTCGCTCTCCTCGTCCACCTCCTGGAAGACACGATCCCTATTTAATCATGATCATGATGATAAGTTCATGAGCTCACAATAAGACATTGCTCGCGCAAAGTGCTCGACCGACAAGAGCTGAGATTGTAGCCCACCGTGGGGCTCTAGGAAGGTCGATTTAGTTCACATCTTCTGAAGACTCCAATCTAAAGACCAAAACCTAATCTATTCTCTTATTTCGAAATTTCAGTTAAGCAGGTATATTAAGTACCTACTGAATATTATAAACTAAAATCATTAAAAGAACTAGGTTGGTATAAAAACTTTCATCTAATAATTAATCTTTGGAGCCTTTGATGGTGGCCGTCCGAGTAGATGGGTATCGGATCGCATCAAAGCGGTGACACGCAATCCGTCGGAGCGAGGCCGTGACGCTGACGTCAGCGCGCCCTAGTTTAGTTTCAGTTCAATGGACGTCGCTGCAGGACTGGATTTATCTTAATTGCATCACACACCTTCGAAATCGTGCTTTGCAAGATTGGGTAATAAACTAATACCTAGCTAACCTTAGATTCAATCATTCGTATATTGCTGTCAGATAAGTTGCTGACTATGTCATGTACCTATCAAGGATGCTACGAATGTGCAATTTCAGTTACGATGGATATGGATACGGATATTTGAAATACCGATTACGGTTACGGCCGTGTTGGTCGAATGGAGTTGAGCCTCGACTTTCAATCCGAAGTTCGTGGGTTCGAATCCTGGCCGTGCATCAATGGATTTTTCGTTTCGAACAAAACATCGTAAGGAAACCCGCAGCTTAGTCAGCTCCACACGTATTGACGTTGTCTTTCCTGTGGTTGATTAAGCTGAGAGGATGGTTTGGGTGCTGGGCAAGCCTATTCAATCTCAAACAATGTCCCAGGCACTGCGTAGCGTCCCGTTAAGTGTAGGCATAGGTTGCCTCCTGACGTAGCGCGTAAGTAAGTACGGTTACGGATATTAAATTATTTCGTATTATCCGGATAGTTTCGGATATAAGGCTGGCCAAAACGCAACGATAGCCGATAGGGCGTTCTAACTTTTAGAGTAGTGCCATCTAGTTTACAACTAAGTTAGTTAAGAAATTAGCCTTAGTTTAGATCTAAGATGGATCACCTAAAAAAAGCTAGGCCCCAAACCGTGTTTGTTGCCCTGATTCTTCACGGTATTGGTCGCGAAGGAACAGGAGTAGAATCACCTAGTTTTAAGACGTTTCAAAGTGATCCCAGCGGTCCTACTGAATAAATGCTTTTTGACTTTGACTTTGACTTTGACTTTGAGTTTTGCTAGGGGCAAACTTTGTAGTGATTGTAGTGCTTGAAGATTGTTATGATTAATTAATTATACATCTAAGTACTTACCTACAGCTTATTTTCGAAATAAATAAGTTTGGAGACTCCCCTATATCCGAAATTATTCGAAACGTTTATATTGGTTAGGTACGGTTACAGCATTTTTTTTATTTCGGATATCCGGTAGTTTCGGTTGTTGGGACCTTGGGATTGCAGATTAGGGTCCTTGGTAATCTGCCAAAATGGTCTGTGGACATCGTTATGTTGTGTATGTACCTACGTATGGGCCTTGTAGGCTGTAGGTAGCGGTGTGGCAGGGTCATGGTAGCGCAGGCCGGTCGCGACTGCGGAAGGCTCACCTTGATCTCGGCGAAGGTGACGGGCGTGGTGCGGCGCGCGCGCGGCTCGGCGCGACGCCGGCGTCGCCCGCGTGCCAGCGCCGACGCCGCCGCTGGGTACACCGCGTCCATCACCTGCACACACAACATTATTGAAATGGAATACAATACTAGTACCTACCTACCAGCAATCTATCAAATCAAATAACAGGTAAGTGTTTACCTACGGAGTGTTTTTGAGCCCTGAAGGAGCCCTTTTTTCGAATCCCAAGCTTGCGCATTTAGATTATATAAGATGTCAGAAGGCTGTTGGATGACCTCGACTTCTGTGTTCGGCCACAGATTACAGGTTCGACCTCGGAGATATGGAAAGTGTCCGTGTTTTAATTGGCAGCCGATGGCTACGGACGATAAACATCGGACAATTAGGAAGTCAGGTGTTAGTGCCGGCCGTGCCGAATTCTGTTGTTATGTGAAGGTTTTGGTAGATGATAGGTAACCTTCCTATTATTCGGTAACGTACAAATCTAAAACCTACATTTTCTTGCTACTCCACCTACGCAGTAAGGAAAATTAATCGTTGAAAATATCTGGAGAAAACCCTAAGGCATCGCGGAATACGAATAAAGCCAATTCGTGGTGGTTACCTATGCTAAAATTTTTGGGGTCGTTGGAACAGGTGGGCCTCCCTCCCGCCCCGCGCCTGGCGGACACTCAGTCGACGACGCAGACGGGCTTCATGATCACGTCCTTCCCTAAGTTACATACCTACCTACAACATACCGAACAAGTTTACCTACTTATTTTCTCGGTGCGTCTATGCGTAAGAGCGTATCAAAACGCCAGCTTACCTACTTCAGGAAGGTTCGGCACGCGGCCGCCCGGATGTGCGCTCGCCTGCGCGAGGAAATGCTGCGCCGCCGCTCCTTTCTTTAGTTGGGTGTTGACAACTGCTGGTCATTGGGCACCAAACTTCCGTGAACATAAAAAATAAACAACGCAAAACATCGAATGGTGGGTCAAAGGTGGAGCCCGGCCGAGGTTGCGCGCGCTACTAGGGGCGCCGCCGGGGCGCGGGCGTCGCCACTCACCGCGCAATGTTCTGCGTATTTTTTCCTGAGAAATTCGTATGTTTTGGTGTGTGACCGCGTTCCGGTGGCGCGCTGCCAACTGCCTGCCCCCCCCCCACCCGCTTGCACCTTGCTGATCATGATTTTGAGATGGTACCTACCTAGGTAGATAAATGTTAATTAGCCTGCTAGCCTAATGAAACCCTATGAAACTAGGTAAACGCCGGAACCTAGGTACTTATTAATTGATTTAAGTACCTATTATTTATATATAGATAGACACACTTATTGCACTTAGTAGGTACCTAGTTTATTCTGTAGTACGACAGTAGTACCATCAGTAGATTGTAGAACCCACCACAACATTTTGCACAAAAACGTTCGATTCTGATGATCTAGGTTGCCACATTATAATAGGTAGGTACCTGTACCTACCTACTCCTAAGCTGGCAGCGACGCGACGATCACACGACACACGAGACAAAAAAACTTGTACTCAGCTCGGGAATCGAACCCGGACGTTTTGAAAAATGAAACTAACACTATTTCTATTTTGATATCGATTGTGTAGGTCTTTAGCAACATGATGTCTAAAATTAATAAAAGCATTGTTTTGATATCCTTTTATTTATTTTAGTAGGTGTTCGAAATGACTACCATTTTTTTCAATACAACATTCGACTCGTTTAGGTTTGTAAAATTGTCTGTAATGTTTCATAGTAACATTTACTCACAGAACACTCCTTTTCACAAACATAGTGTTGGTGCTGCCCTCGTGTACAAGCTGCATTAGGCAGACATGACAGTGGCATCTCTGACATAGCATATTGTATTTGACAGCGAGCGGCCGTCTGAAGTCTGACGTTTACATTTCCAGTAGACGTCTCGTCTGTTTACGTTAGCATCTTTGTGGTTTATTTATTTTACTTGAGGTCTCAAAAATTAAATTTCTCTGTTGTATTCTGACGACTACGATCATTTTATATAAAAAAACCCTAAATTCTAAGAGAAGAGTCTTCAAGGTTACCACTATGAGTTACATGCTGGGACATTTACACAACGGCTGGCAGGTGGACCAGGCCATTCTCTCTGAAGAAGACAGAGTTGTAGTGAGTTGAGTATTGTCAGGGGTTGATCCATTTTCAAGCCAGCGAACTAACGATTTAGGCCCCAGATAATTGTTAACTTCCTTATGCATCTTCTACCTTTTAATCCTTGGCTTGCTTAGAACTAACCATGTAGGGAACCTTTGTTGGCTTCAAACAACAGAAAGATTTTCTTGTCAGACAAGGCATTTGTTTTGGGAACGGTACAGGTGTTGTAGAGTTGCCTTCTCATCTAACTATAGATGTAATAGAAGCATATTTGTTTAATAAATTATTTCTAAATTAATTTAAAAGGTTATAGCCATAATAGCTCAAATGTAATTCATTATTTGTGTCAGGTGATTCGGTTTGGACATGATTGGGACCCAACCTGTATGAAGATGGATGAGGTGCTGTACAGCATTGCAGAGAAAGTCAAGAACTTTGCAGTCATCTACCTCGTGGACATCACAGCTGTGCCAGACTTTAACAAAATGTAAGTTGGAATTCAAAATAGAAAATTTTGTTGATGATATTGTTTACTGTACTAATGTCACCTAATGTTATAAATCTCAGTACCTACTGTCTGTTTCAATCATGCCCCACTTAACCAGTGAACTGAAATAGCAACAAACTGGTGTTGCAAGCAAACTGGTTTAATCCACTGTTCAATTAAGCGCCTAGCTATTTGATTAAACGGCGCCGGCTTAATCAAATGGCTAGGAGCTTAATTGAACGGCTGATTAAACCAGTTGGCGGCGACATATAGATGCCATGTAATACACTGATACCATACAAGTGACTCATGCAGAAGCTTGTTATTCCCACTAATATAATAAAGCTGAGATCCCACTAATATAATAAAGTTTGTGAGTTTGTTTAGATGTTTGGATGTTTGTGTTTTAATCACACCTAAACCAGTGAACCGATTCGGATGAAACTTGGAATAATAAGCGTAGATGGACCTGGAATAGCATAAAGGCTATTCAAAATGTTGGTACCACGCGGGCGAAGCCGCGCGCAGTAGTTAGTAGGTAATAATTTTGGTTTATTATATATTTTCCAGGTACGAGTTGTATGATCCTTGCACAGTGATGTTTTTCTTCCGCAACAAACACATAATGATAGATCTAGGAACCGGCAACAACAACAAGATCAACTGGCCGCTGGAAGACAAACAGGAGATGATCGACATCATCGAGACGGTGTACCGCGGCGCGCGCAAGGGCCGAGGTCTCGTCGTCTCGCCTAAAGACTACTCCACCAAATACAGATACTAGACTAGTACTAGGTACTACTAGTAGTGTTTCTACTGTGGTGGATTTATATCTTTGCATGTATACAGATCTTTTTGGTTGAAATGTGCAAAATTATGTAACATTGTTATAAATGTTTAGAATAAGAAAACTCAAAATGTAATGAGGTACAGTAACTTGACCACTCTGCGAGTGCCTGGCAGGGCACAGGGCACTGGGCACTGGGCACGTCACCATCTGGTGAGACAAGCAAGCATGCAGCAGGATGCCTGCAGACACACAAGCACCAAATTTTAAAATAAATGCCTAGCTACAAGTGACGAAGTTTTATTTATATTGTACTAGCGACTTCGTCAGCAAAATAACAAACTTAACAAAAATTTAACTTTTAAAATAATGCAATACTCGTAATATTTTATTTGCCTTGTACTGTGCAGATATAATTCTTAAAATAGAAAATTGCAATTATCACGTCTATGCAGATGACTTACAGTTGTATATTTCCTTTAAACCAAGTGAAGTTGGCCAAGCTGTTGAAAAATTAAATCAAGATTTAAGTAAGCTAGACGATTGGGTGTAAATCGAATTGTTTGATACTTAACCCTACCAAAACCAAATTCATAGTTCTTGGATCGACAAACCAAATCAGTAAAATTATTTCCCATGATCCTAGGGTAGTTATTAAAGATGTCCCTATAGATAGAGTTATAGAAGTACGTAATTTAGGGCTGCTGATGGACAGCTCGTTGCGTTTTGAGAATCACGTACCTACTTCAAACTTAAACATTCGTTATTGTTTTCCCGTTCCCAAGCGAGCCCACATTACTCCATACATCAATGGTAACGGTATGTTGAACATGTTGTCGCGTCGCAGCCTTCATTTTGCAACTTTGTTATTCGGAATAATAAGAGGTCAGGTTCCGTCGTATTTGTATGAAAAACTCAAATTTTCGGCTCGTAATGGCCGTTCTGCCATTCGTTTAATAGGAACGCAACACCGAACGACCGCATTTCGTGGCAGCTTTTGCTATGCTGCCACGAAATGCTGGAACAATATCCCTCCCCCAATAAGAAATTCATTGATAGTTTTCTCATTTAAATCCAAACTAAAGAAATACTTGTTGGATTCACAAAAATCACTTCAATAGTCGTTCGTTGTTGCATAGGTAGGTATATACCGACTTACCTGTAATTGTGCGATGATTTTATTGTTTATTAAAGTGTACCTAATAATAATTTAAAAGTACTGTAAGTGACCTGATTCCTTGATGTCTTTTTAAATTGTTTATTAACTAATAAGATAATTATGCAATGGCGCCACTGAAAACCAGCGCTCCAGCACTCTCGAGCTGTTCGAGCAAATGTTGAGGGGTAGCCGTATTTTCACCCACATAAAATTGTGTAGATACCTATTTTGTAACTATGTATATGTGGAGAAAAAAACTTTATTCTATTCTATTCTAATAGCGCCATCTCGACCTCAGCCATAGGATAGCAACGCCATCTAGTCGCCTTTAACTGGAACTTCAAGAACCCATACAAAATTTCAACCCTTATTCACGCCCTCCATGATTAGTTTTGAAAAAAAAAGTAATCTATGTCCGTCCCTGGGATATAATCTTTATCCATGTCATATTTCAGCATAATCTGTTCAGTGGTTTAGGCGTAAAAAGGTAACAAACAGACAGACAGACAGAGACATAACACTACATTGGCGAAATTCACAGTCGCTGCTACCAAGTATTTGTGTTGTTTATAAATAATAATAAATAAATAATGCTGAACTTTTCACACAGCATCATCTAGCCCCAAAGTAAGCTTGAGCTTGTGGTATGGGTACTAGATGACTGATAAACTACTTATATACATTTTGTTTGTAAATACATACACATTATACATAGAAACACCCAGACTCGAGACAAATATCTGTAGGTCATACAAACATTTGTCCCGCGGCGGGGATCGAACCCGCAACCATCTGCATCGCAGGCAGACCTTCGCCCACTGCGCCACAGAGGTGTTTGTAATTGCATTGTCGAAGCGACAAGTATGGTTGTTTTTAAGAAAAGATTAAAGGATTATGTTCTAAGGAATATTGATATAGTTTAAAAATTTTAGAAATTAAGTATGTTTAATTATTATATTGCTGGTCTTCAACCAGTACAATTCTGTACTAGCATAAGTTAAAATTAAGTTTCTCTTTAAGTGAACCATGTTCTTTGAGAAATAAACATCTTTAACCACATTGTCGCTTTGGTGTCCCTACTGTTAAGACAATGTAATTGTTATAAATAAAAAAAAAAAAAATTTTTACTACATAATAGATGGCGCCACAGGAAAAATTTGATCGCGCTATCGTTGCCTTTTTGGGGCAACGTAACATATAAACTCGCTAATCAACTAATTTTCAGCTCTTAAATATTAGTATGGATTCTTCATTAGCAAAGCTGACTGAACAATAAAAATACGGTTGAGGGAGGACACATCCGCCAGATTCCACATTCGTCAGATCGTTTTATTTGTTCCACATTCGTCAGATTTTTTTACCTCTGACGAAACGACACATCCGTCGGATTACACGTTCGTCAGAGTTCGTCCTACTATGACATAGGTAGGTTAGGTTTGTATATAAAAAAATGCGAGCGAAGCGAGCCCACCCATAAATAGTAGGACGAACAGCTAATAATCTAAATTGCTTGGTAATTATATTCGCAGATAGACAAGGAACTGAAGATTTATGACGAAAGCGGAATCTGACGAAAGGGTCATTAGAAGTTATCCACATCCGTCATTCATGACGAAACTGATCCCAGCGGTCCTACTGAATAAATGCTTTTTGACTTTGACTTTTGACTTTGACTGAACTGAAATTATACAAAAAACTACTTCTGACGAAAGTGGAATCTGACGGATGTGTTCTAAATCAAAAATACATGCTGTGTTCTCTTTCATCGAGAAGGTCGTGCAGACGTGCACTAGCCTAAGTTATCTCTAAAATTGTAACGAAAACTTCCCAAAGCGTAACGGCCAGTTTTGATAACCTAATTATAAAAAAAAGTGGGACTCCGGGAGTGCCAATAAAAGTGAAAACTTGAACGAAGTTTCGGTAACGGTTCTAAAATTAAAAGAAGTAAGTACAAAAAGTTATTGGCCGTCTGGGATCCGAACTCGGGACAGTCTCACCCAAGGCGGTCACTCTCACAAATAGACCATTGTGAAGATACAATGAGTGACGAAATTAAGGTACGTACGTATTAGTAAGAGGATGGTGTCGTAACAGTCACGTGACTACGGTATTGGTCGCGAAGGAACGAGTAGAATCGCCTAGTTTTAAGACGTTTCAAAGTGATCCCAGCGGTCCTACTGACGAAATGCTTATTGACTTTGACTGAGTTTGATATTTTTCCCCATCTGAAAAGTGCCTATCGCGGCTAAAGAAGTTTTCACTTCAGAAATCGACCCCAATTCCTTGCCTTGTTTTTATGATAAAAAAAACAGAAAACATCAGGACACGCTTTATTTTGAGTTACAGTTTGATGGAAGTTTTCGTAAAGTCTGTTTTACACTAGACAACGTTTGACACGTTGCGCAAGAAGCTACAGATCTACTCAAAATTATAATAAACGTGGGACAGACAGAGGGCAAGGAGATGATTATCATGAATAAAACATAGTTAGGTCTGACTGTTGAGAAAATGTAAGTTTATTCAGTCGTGAACAGACGCTGTCGGGCGGGCGCTCCGGGAAGAAGGGGGAGTTTGTTCGATATTCGTTCTAGTTCAGATCTGAGACAACATAAGAGTCAGAGCGGGATAGAGAAACGAAAGGAACTTTGACAATAATGAAATCAGTTTAGAATACAAAATAATGCAAAAGGTGAAGCGCGAACAGTGTAGGACATGACTAGTTCACTGCTGCGCTCCGAGCCCCCGCCCCTAGTTGTTGTTGTTGTTGTTGGGCGGCGGGGGCTCCGGCAGGTCCGCCGGCAGGGGGGGCGTGGCGGGCAGCGCGCCGGGGGGCGGCGGGGAGGGGGGGTCCATCCGCCAGTCCAGCGCCGCCGGCGTCCAGATCGACGCCAGCGACTGGAAGGGGTCGTAGGGACGCACGGCGCGCGGCGCAGAGAACCCGGGCGGGGGGCGCACCGCCGCAGCGGGGGGCGCGGGCGGAGCGGGGCCCCCGCCCCCAGCCGCGCCGCCCCACAGCCACGCCGCGCCTGGCGCCAGCGGGGGGGCCGACGAGCCCCACAGCGACTCCAGCGAACGGTAACCGCCATTCTCCTCTGCAAATTGCACAAATGGATCTGACTAAATATCTCAGACATAATTTAAGTCATTCAGCGACGACAACAAAAAGAGACTTCGTTCATGAACCGACGCGATGCGGGCGAAGCAAAAGCGTGTCGCGTCATGAGTAAAGTTATTCAGAAAGAAGCGTCAACGAGCAAAAGAACTTTAGAAGCGCAACCGAAACAGAAAGAATAAAAACCTTCGTGCCACCGGGTGGCGGGGTGCTGGTACTGACCGGGCGCGGGGGGCGCGGAGGGCGCGGGGGCCGCGGGGGGCCAGGCGGGCGCGCTGCCGTAGTAGAACAGCGAGTGCGAGCCGAGCCGCCTGCGCACGTCCGAGCCGATGGGGGCCAGCGGCGCGGGCGCACTGCTGCCGCCGCCTGCACACGTATTGTTCATAGGTCATTTAAAAGTATCCAATTGCAACCGGGATGGTGAGGATGCAAGGCTCTCGATATCATAGAAGCCTGTTATGATCAAGACTTTTCAGCGGAAGGCACAGCACACGACACGTGCTGTGGGGCATGACAAGGTGTGACTATATTGTCAGTTTTTGTCGGCAGCGACAGTCGAGACTTCGTGTTGAACTATAAGAATTCTGCATCAATTAATTTCCTACTAGGGGGGACCCGGGCGCGACTTCGTCTGCGTATTGTTCCGTCATACAAACTTTAGTGTCAAACAGAGTACTGCTCAAGTTTTTATGCAATATTCTCGTTGTCTTTTTACATATTTTTAGGTTTTAAGGAACATTTTTCGGGATCAAAAGTAGCCTATATGCTATTCTGGAGTTCATTGTAAACTGTTTCGTCGTTTGAGCCTGATCCTTAGACAAACTCACTAACTTTCAGCTTTATTATATGAGTGGGATGGGCTTATGGGTCGTGTTAATGAAAACTCGCGATGGTCTGGAGAGTCACCTTCGTCAGGTCCGGCGATGTTCCCTCTGGACACGACGTCGCTCCAGCTGGCCCCCCAGCGCACGGCGGGATGCGGCGGCGCGGGCGGCGGGGGGCGCGGCTCGGGGGTCGCGGCGCGGGGAGCGGGGGACGCGGCGCGCGACCGCCGGCGCGTGCCCCTCGCCCCGCGGCCCCCCGCGCCGCCCCGGCCCCCGCCGCGCGCGGACCCCGCGCCGCTGGTCTCCCCGCGCTCCGCTGACTTGCGCTCGCTGCGTCTAGCCTCTGCGCCCTCGCGACGTTGTCGGGACCCTGATGAGGAACTACCCTTTTAGCATATAATTATCACCCTTTGGTTATGAAGACGAAGGACGAACGGGACCGATGATTAAAACAAGATGTAATAAGTCGATATACTGATGCATTCTACTGAAATTTTAAGCATTCGGGTACATCTAATAGTTATATTCGATGAGTGTATGATCGTGCTGACCTCTAGCGGGCACGTGTGTGGCGGGGGGCCCCTGTGGCGGGGCGTGCGGGGTGGGGGCGCGACCCTCGGCGGGGGACGACGAGTCCTCGCCGGAGGACGCGCCCTCCTCGTCCTCCGCGCGGCGGCTCAGAGATGAGTAACTGCAGGAATAATCGATACTTATAATGCAATAGAATATTATATATATTTATATCTCTTAATTTTTTCAAAAATCCAAAAATGCAGTTATTTTAATTTTCAAAATAAACCTATAGTAGTAAAGTAACGAGTAGAGTTGTCAAGAACAACTTTCCGTACCCATCTCATTTATTTATTTATTCATCTTCTGCAGAATCGAGGACAAGAAGAAGCGTGCAGCTCACCTGTCCCTGAGCGGCGGCGGCGACGAGTCCGGCGAGGAGGACTCCGCGTCCCCGCGCGGGGGCGGCGGCGGGGCGGCGGGGGGCGCGGGGGGCCCCTCGCCCTCCTCCGAGGAGCGCGAGTCGTCGCGGGCGGCGCCGGCGGCCGCGCGCCAGCGGGAGAAGGCGAGCCGCTCGGCCGCCGCGTCGCCCGCGCCCGCGGCCCGGCGCGCGGCGCGGCGGCGGCGCGGCGCGGGCGCGGGCCTGGCCGCGGGCGGCGGGCCGGCGGGCGCCGCGGGCGGCGCGCGGCCCAGCGCGCGCAGGTCGAGCGGGGCGTGCGCCGGCGCGCCCGCGCGCGCGCTGCGGTGCCGGCGCAGCGCGCGCTCGGCGTCCGCCGCGCCCAGCGCCAGCGCACCTGCACCACCATCCTTACATTTCATTGCGTCGAACACCACGCCGATGCTACCGCTACGTTCATCGTCGAAGAGTAATACAATTTGGTAGTAAATGCGACGATATAGTTTTTTAATAAAAATAACGAATACTGCACGTGAGAGCAAGGGAGCGAGCAGTACGAAAGAAAGCACACACCCGGTGATAAGAAATAGGTATGTTGGCGTTACAGAATGTTTCAGATTTCTGTTATTTCTAAAATATTCCCATAATATAATTTTTGGATCCATAATTATAATAATGAAACAGAATCGATTGCCATAATTTAAACTTTTGTTTTTTTTTATTTCTTGCGACGATTTTTTTCGTGAAGAGTCTGCAGGTGAACGCAGTTCGAAATATTTCAATTCAGAATCAGCGAAACAGCTCAAAAAATTATTTAAAAGAGGCATCGTCCTCGACGTTCGGCCCGGAGCAGCGTACCCAGCAGCGCGAGCACGGCGAGCGCCAGGCCTCCCGCGCGCAGCTCCGCCTCGAAGGGCGCGCGCGGCGCGCGGGCGGCGCACGCGGGCAGCAGCCGCGCCGGCGCCAGCCCCGCCAGCGGCCAGCGCGCCAGCACGCCGCCCGCGCGCACCGTCAGCGCCGCCTGCGCGCGCGCCAGCGTCCAGTCCGCCGCGAAGTGCAGCCGCAGCTGGTGCGCCTCGCCCGGCTGCAGGCGCACCGGCGCGCACGGCTGCAGCCGGAAGCCGCGCGCGCCGCACGCGCGCCCCGCCACGCGCCAGTCGCGCAGCCGCAGCGGCACGCGGCCCGTGTTGCGCAGCGCCAGCGCGCGCGCCGCGCCGCCCGCGCCGCCCGCGCCGCACTCCGCCACCTCCACGACGATGGCGGAGGACGCGTTGGGCCGCCGCCCGCCCAGCGAGAACTGCGCCAGCGCGCCGCGCCCGCGCACCAGCACGCGCTCCACTATCGTCAGGTTGTTTCTGAAACGGAACCACGGCGTGGAGCGGACCGGCAGCCGGGCGGGACTCGACGGCCGGCCTCGACCTGTGCTCACCTTAGATACAGATACGCGGCGAGATCCGCGGGCTCGGTCGGCGTGAACGTGACGGTGAACTCGACCTCCGCGCCCGGCTGCAGCAGCAGGTAGGGCGGCGCGGGGGCGGGCTCGGGCGCGGGGGCGGGCGCGGGGACCACCTCGCCCCTCGTGGCGCGCCACTCGCCCAGCTGGAACGACGCCTCCGACCACACGCAGCCCACGCACGCCTCCTCCTCTTGTTCGTCCTCACCACCGCTACGATAATAATAGATACATTAACATTCATAGATAGAATAGCTATCGCATCGATGACGATCCGATGTTACATCTCCGGGGTTGCGCCTTCCGATAGCGATCGATCCGTTCGTCGGCTCCCCGCTGGAGCTCGACGATTCAGTTTGAATGATATAGAGTTAGCTAGTTTTGAGAGTATCAGAAATGATCCTACCGAACGAATGCTTTCAGATTTAGTTAGGTTGTACCGTTAAAAGTAGCAAAAATTTTTTCATTCATTAAATTCTGTATAAATTTTAATCCTTCGTTTTTATTCTTCCATCTGTAGGTAGGATAGAAACGTAGGGCCCTTCAGGCATTCTAGACTTTTGCTACTTTTAACGGTACATTGGCGCCCAACGTTGATCAGACGGGGTTCAGCCTAGGTGTAGCCGAGGTCCAACCGGGATTCAGCGGTGGTGTCTCGCTCTGTTAGCTTCGCACTAGTAGCGGGCGCGAATTATCGCGCCCGCTACTAGTGCGAAGCTAAGCGCGACCTGTCGCCTTGAGTGCTCGCCGGTGGAAGGAAGACAATATGGCGCATACAAAGCTAGCTGACGGTATTCGAGCCGAGCGACATCGGAAACATCCGATCGTACCCGAAGATATCTCTATGACCCGAAGCTAGTCTACGCTACAGATAACTAATTGAGATCATTTCCAGTAGTAGCATTGATACTAACTGAATGAACTAACTGAAATTTCGTAAGTTTTTCAAACTAACTACATCTCAGTACCTATCTATCCTTAGATTTGAACAATAAAAATTTAACTTTAAATAAAACTGTTATGTAACATCAATGCATTGTTACAAGGTGCAGGTGTAGGCAGGAAGCGCTCACAGTTGCAGCGGCAGCACGGCCAGGCGCGGCTGCAGCAGCAGCGCGCGGGAGGCGGGGTTGCGCGCGCGCAGCCGCAGCGGCACGCCCGCCCCCGCCCCCGCGCCCACCGCCGCGAGCCCCGCGCGCGCCCCGCCGCCCGCCAGCACGCGCGGCCAGGCGAGCGCGCCGGACCCCGACACGGGCACGCCCAGCACCTGCGGGACAAGCGAGTGT
This sequence comes from Epirrhoe tristata, assembly GCA_951394285.1. NCBI lineage: Eukaryota > Metazoa > Arthropoda > Insecta > Lepidoptera > Geometridae > Epirrhoe > Epirrhoe tristata. The sequence continues at coordinate 9,827,175 of OX596156.1, read as the reverse complement.
GGCTTAGATTATCGTGAGCTCGAACAGAACGACGAACATTTTAGGTCTCGACTTGGACGTGGACTCCGCTCATCGCTACCGTGTTTTTAGATAGTAAATGAAACTCGAGTGGCTCGTCTGCGCTCGGTTGCTCCGTCTGCATATTTACATGGTATGTGAGCGCTGTAAGTTGACTCATCATAGTCGACTTCGAAGTCGAATCATATTTACATGGTATGTGAGCGCTGTAAGTTGACTCATCATAGTCGACTTCGAAGTCGAATCATATTTACATGGTATGTGAGCGCTGTAAGTTGACTCATCATAGTCGACTTCGAAGTCGAATCATATTTACATGGTATGTGAGCGCTGTAAGTTGACTCATCATAGTCGACTTCGAAGTCGAATCATATTTACATGGTATGTGAGCGCTGTAAGTTGACTCATCATAGTCGACTTCGAAGTCGAATCATATTTACATGGTATGTGAGCGCTGTAAGTTGACTCATCATAGTCGACTTCGAAGTCGAATCATATTTACATGGTATGTGAGCGCTGTAAGTTGACTCATCATAGTCGACTTCGAAGTCGAATCATATTTACATGGTATGTGAGCGCTGTAAGTTGACTCATGATCATAGTCGACTTCGAAGTCGAATCCAGCTGTGCGCGGTGTGACAGATTCGATTTGCAAGATTTATTGGCAGAGCACAAAATCTATCGAGTGAATATAAAACATGTTCAGTTCAGTGTTCGCTCACCTCGGTGGTGTGCAGCAGCAACGTGAAGTTGATGTTGTGCGCGGCGAGCAGCAGATGTCGCGCGCGCTGCAGCTCCGCGTCGCGCCGCAGCTCCTCTGCCGCGCCGCTGCCGCGCGACAGCCACGCCGACCCATCTGAGAGTAAAAGAGACCTGATGAGGAGGAAACAGCATCATTTCCGTCCAAGTAAAGGTTCGAGGGCTCGCCCGCGGCGTCTGTGCGCACCTCGACGTGACCGCTAAAAATCCATCCCATGTTTTTAATTAAATTATTTTCAGCTTCTGGTAAACTTACACTGCACCCACCTCGTCAAACCGGCATTTAAATGAGTGGGGACACACACACATCTGTTCACCTGCAGTGTCCAGCTGCAGGCCGGTGTAGCAGGCGGGGTGGCAGTGCGCCTCCGCCTCGTACCGCCGGGCTGTGGAGAGGGGACATACACACATCTGTTCACCTGCAGTGTCCAGCTGCAGGCCGGTGTAGCAGGCGGGGTGGCAGTGCGCCTCCGCCTCGTACCGCCGGGCTGTGGAGAGGGGACATACACACATCTGTTCACCTGCAGTGTCCAGCTGCAGGCCGGTGTAGCAGGCGGGGTGGCAGTGCGCCTCCGCCTCGTACCGCCGGGCTGTGGAGAGGGGACATACACACATCTGTTCACCTGCAGTGTCCAGCTGCAGGCCGGTGTAGCAGGCGGGGTGGCAGTGCGCCTCCGCCTCGTACCGCCGGGCTGTGGAGAGGGTACATACACACATCTGTTCACCTGCAGTGTCCAGCTGCAGGCCGGTGTAGCAGGCGGGGTGGCAGTGCGCCTCCGCCTCGTACCGCCGGGCTGTGGAGAGGGTACATACACACATCTTTTCACCTGCAGTGTCCAGCTGCAGGCCGGTGTAGCAGGCGGGGTGGCAGTGCGCCTCCGCCTCGTACCGCCGGGCTGTGGAGAGGGTACATACACACATCTGTTCACCTGCAGTGTCCAGCTGCAGGCCGGTGTAGCAGGCGGGGTGGCAGTGCGCCTCCGCCTCGTACCGCCGGGCTGTGGAGAGGGTACATACACACATCTGTTCACCTGCAGTGTCCAGCTGCAGGCCGGTGTAGCAGGCGGGGTGGCAGTGCGCCTCCGCCTCGTACCGCCGGGCTGTGGAGAGGGGACATACACACATCTGTTCACCTGCAGTGTCCAGCTGCAGGCCGGTGTAGCAGGCGGGGTGGCAGTGCGCCTCCGCCTCGTACCGCCGGGCTGTGGAGAGGGTACATACACACATCTGTTCACCTGCAGTGTCCAGCTGCAGGCCGGTGTAGCAGGCGGGGTGGCAGTGCGCCTCCGCCTCGTACCGCCGGGCTGTGGAGAGGGTACATACACACATCTGTTCACCTGCAGTGTCCAGCTGCAGGCCGGTGTAGCAGGCGGGGTGGCAGTGCGCCTCCGCCTCGTACCGCCGGGCTGTGGAGAGGGTACATACACACATCTGTTCACCTGCAGTGTCCAGCTGCAGGCCGGTGTAGCAGGCGGGGTGGCAGTGCGCCTCCGCCTCGTACCGCCGGGCTGTGGAGAGGGTACATACACACATCTGTTCACCTGCAGTGTCCAGCTGCAGGCCGGTGTAGCAGGCGGGGTGGCAGTGCGCCTCCGCCTCGTACCGCCGGGCTGTGGAGAGGGTACATACACACATCTGTTCACCTGCAGTGTCCAGCTGCAGGCCGGTGTAGCAGGCGGGGTGGCAGTGCGCCTCCGCCTCGTACCGCCGGGCTGTGGAGAGGGTACATACACACATCTGTTCACCTGCAGTGTCCAGCTGCAGGCCGGTGTAGCAGGCGGGGTGGCAGTGCGCCTCCGCCTCGTACCGCCGGGCTGTGGAGAGGGTACATACACACATCTGTTCACCTGCAGTGTCCAGCTGCAGGCCGGTGTAGCAGGCGGGGTGGCAGTGCGCCTCCGCCTCGTACCGCCGGGCTGTGGAGAGGGTACATACACACATCTGTTCACCTGCAGTGTCCAGCTGCAGGCCGGTGTAGCAGGCGGGGTGGCAGTGCGCCTCCGCCTCGTACCGCAGGGCTGTGGAGAGGGTACATACACACATCTGTTCACCTGCAGTGTCCAGCTGCAGGCCGGTGTAGCAGGCGGGGTGGCAGTGCGCCTCCGCCTCGTACCGCCGGGCTGTGGAGAGGGGACATACACACATCTGTTCACCTGCAGTGTCCAGCTGCAGGCCGGTGTAGCAGGCGGGGTGGCAGTGCGCCTCCGCCTCGTACCGCCGGGCTGTGGAGAGGGGACATACACACATCTGTTCACCTGCAGTGTCCAGCTGCAGGCCGGTGTAGCAGGCGGGGTGGCAGTGCGCCTCCGCCTCGTACCGCCGGGCTGTGGAGAGGGGACATACACACATCTGTTCACCTGCAGTGTCCAGCTGCAGGCCGGTGTAGCAGGCGGGGTGGCAGTGCGCCTCCGCCTCGTACCGCCGGGCTGTGGAGAGGGGACATACACACATCTGTTCACCTGCAGTGTCCAGCTGCAGGCCGGTGTAGCAGGCGGGGTGGCAGTGCGCCTCCGCCTCGTACCGCCGGGCTGTGGAGAGGGTACATACACACATCTGTTCACCTGCAGTGTCCAGCTGCAGGCCGGTGTAGCAGGCGGGGTGGCAGTGCGCCTCCGCCTCGTACCGCCGGGCTGTGGAGAGGGTACATACACACATCTGTTCACCTGCAGTGTCCAGCTGCAGGCCGGTGTAGCAGGCGGGGTGGCAGTGCGCCTCCGCCTCGTACCGCAGGGCTGTGGAGAGGGGACATACACACATCTGTTCACCTGCAGTGTCCAGCTGCAGGCCGGTGTAGCAGGCGGGGTGGCAGTGCGCCTCCGCCTCGTACCGCCGGGCTGTGGAGAGGGTACATACACACATCTGTTCACCTGCAGTGTCCAGCTGCAGGCCGGTGTAGCAGGCGGGGTGGCAGTGCGCCTCCGCCTCGTACCGCAGGGCTGTGGAGAGGGTACATACACACATCTGTTCACCTGCAGTGTCCAGCTGCAGGCCGGTGTAGCAGGCGGGGTGGCAGTGCGCCTCCGCCTCGTACCGCAGGGCTGTGGAGAGGGTACATACACACATCTGTTCACCTGCAGTGTCCAGCTGCAGGCCGGTGTAGCAGGCGGGGTGGCAGTGCGCCTCCGCCTCGTACCGCAGCGCGCCCGCCGCGCCGCGCCCCACCGGCACGTCGCCGGGCGAGCCGGGGCTGTGGAGATACAAACATATAAACGAACTCTCAAACTTTCGCCTATATCATATGAGCGGGATAAGCTTATCTGTATCTGTGTACAATGAAAATATGTGTTTCTTTCCGAGCAGTCATGTTCGTCCGACGCGTCAGTGATCAGTAATTACTAGAGCAGTACACGCACATGTAGGACAGCGCGGGGTCGCGCGCGGCCGGCGGCTGCTCCACGCGCAGCACGCGCATGCGCAGCGACATGCTGCTCTCCAGCTCCAGCGACGCCTGCGCCGGCACGTACTGCAACATGCCATCACATCAGTCAGCATGTGCAGCACATACACTGCACCTCCGCTAGCGGGATGTCCGCAGGGCGATCCCCTTGGGGCGCGCCGTGCACGTCGTGGTACGTACGGGCGCGGCGGGCGGCAGCTGCACGGGCACGGCGCGCAGCGAGCCGTCGTGCGCGCTGAGGCGGATCGGCGCGTGCGCGGCGCCGTGCCGCGTGTGCGCAGTCGCGACGCCGGCGAGCGCGCCGCCCGCGCGCCCCACGCGCACCGTGAGCAGGGCGCGCGCGCTGCCGCCGCCCGGGATGCAGCTCTGTAACATCACAGCGTTGGATATCTCCAGCTCTCCGTTCGGCGAGGATCATGCGAAGCGAGATTGAGTTACCGCCTGTCTGGCAGCGTCGACCAGCTGGAAGGTGGCGCTGGCGGGCGGCGGCAGGCTGGCGGCCAGGCGCGTGACGCAGAGCGGCGCGGCGGCCGCGTTGCGCAGGCGCACGCGCACCGCGCGCCAGCCGCCCGGGCCCGCGCCCACCGCGCCCAGTCGGAGGGTGCCGTCGGCCGAGTTCGGCCACTCCCACTCCTGTGACGTAACCGTGCAGATGTCAAACTGTGCTCACGATCGCAACACTCGTCGGTCGGTGGTAAAATTATCCTTGAAGGTTAACACTATTGAAATGGTCACCCTGATAATGCGTTCCAAAAATAAATGGTCGCTCTGAATGAGTCAACTCTATGCTCAGCTATGGTATTACGTTGTGGGAACTTGCTGATCCGTGATCTCATCGTAAAGACCCCAACGTGATCTTGATAATGTCCCGCGTATAAACCTAAACTGTATCTAACGATGTGTAGTGTACGCACGATGGTGGGCACGCCTTCATAGATCAGCAGCGGCAGCGTGTAGTCGGTGAGATTGGTGTGTATGGCGATCTCGGCCTGCATGGCGCCGGGTGCGGCTGCCCGCAACCGCAGGCGCGCCGCCACGCCGCGCGCGCCCGCGGGTAGAGATAGCGGCGCTAAAGACTCCGTCTGAAGATCATAACACACCTATGGTTTGAGCCTTAATATTATCCTCGCATCATTAACACCCAACAATCACATAGGCCATACATAATCATAATCTAACCTAAAACTATGATTCACTCATTTTACAAAATATAGGTAGAGCTTACAAGTTGCATTTAGTTATATTTAATGTAAAATTATAATGTTTCACAACACTTTTGAACGCTTTACAGAGCAAGACTGAGCTTGAAGATTATTTATAAAAATATGAGTAGTGTAGGTCCAAGGAAAAAACCCTGAGCTACTCCAAGTGATACAAATTGAAATTTCAACAATTAGTGTTGCTAGGTTAGTGTTTAATATTATTGTTCTAAATATAGCAATAAATACTTCACACTATTTGTATTGATCAATTAGTAAAATGAACTGCAGAAATAAGTCCATGTTCTTGAACAATCAACTCAAAAGCTGTCAAAAAGCCAAAATAAATAGTGAATTGAATTGACATTTTACAAGCCAAATCTGAATGGTTTTACCTCATGTATGAAGTATTTTTCTCGCCTTGTCACTAGCTCTTTCGAACTAGTGTTGTGCAGAATTAAAGTTCAGCCTCAAAGAGACACATGTATTGTATAAACAAAAGAGGACACTGACATGGAACAGCTCCTGCACTTCCGGCGGGAACTCGACGTGCGTGACGAGCAGCGGCTCCGGGAACTCGTTCAGCGCCGTCACGACGCGCGCGCGCGCCGCCTCCGCCTGGTCGCATGTGATGAAGCTGCGATATGAAGGAACCGATTAAAGGTACGAAACGAAAGGCCCGCGCACACCGCCCCCTCCGCCCCGGAGCCTTCGCTGTGACCCGCCCACATTGTACGAGTACATACTGTAGTTCGTTCGGATGCAGCGCCAGCGTGCCGGGCAGCAGCCGCAGACTGTAGGCCATGGCGGCGCGGCCCACGCGCACCCACCCCGCGCACACCGCCCCCTCCGCCCCGGAGCCTTCGCTGCCATTACCCGCGCTGGCCACGTAGCCCGCCCACATTTTTGCATCTGAAAACACAAATATCTTCCATGGGGTGATGCTATTCCGCCGCCTGCGCTAAAAAGAAACATCTATTGCGGTGCGGACTCAAGTGACTCTCTGGGTCGATTGTGTCATTCGGTTACTTGTTGATAACCTGCGACTACATATCACATTATACATATTTTACAGAAGTGTACACAAAGCCTACAATCTATTGGTCTTATGTAAACCGTAAGGCAAAATTCGTAACCGGTTCAAAGGACCAAAATTCGATGTATTACGATAGAAAGGATGAATGAACATTTAACAAACGACATGTAATGTGTATGTACTGACAGTCCAGCGTGACCTGCACGGCGGGCTCCAGCTCCTGGCGCGGCAGCAGCTCGTCGCGCACCAGCCCCACGCGCACGCCCGCCGCCTCCGCCCTCGCGCCTGCAACACGACACCGGCGAGTCTCATCTCGCGACTACATTACCTAAGGGACCTTCACCGTTCGCAGCGCGGAATGTTTTGTACGAGATAAATAAATAAACATTTGTTCCCGTGCTTCAGAGAGCATGGTGAATTGTGAATTCTGTCAGACGAGTCGGCGCTGACTCATGCGAACTTCCTCACTGCCATCGAGACAATAATTACATCAAAGAAATAGAACAAGAGAGGCTTAATATTCTTCTTCGGTTCAAGTCGATGGTTTAAATATATTTTTACTGGGCAGAAACTTAGAGGCTGAATGAAAAGTGTTCTCTCATGCAAGTATGTATAAGTATAGCAGGTACCGTTGTGCGTGTGTTTGTCTCTCGTGTGTGAGGGGGGCGCAGGGGGCGCTAGGGGCGCGGGGGGGTCGCGGGGCGAGCGGCACGCCCCCGCCGCCCCCGCGGACAGCCCCGCGCGCTCCGTACTGCTGCTGCCTGCTTCTATCCATATCTGTAATTACATGTTCCTATAGCCGATACAAAAGTATAATCTCGTGAAGGCGGGCTGGTCCTAATTGTGTGTGGACGTGCATGTAAGTTGTTTCTGTGTGCGTAAGCTCGGGAGCGCTTCTAGACGAATGAGTGCTCAGTATCGCTCACACACACAAGATGATGATGATGATGAGATAGAAACTATATTAATGAATTTGAAATTATGTATCACAATAAACTATTCTTTTTTAATAGCAATAGTTCAAATAGCAAAGGAAAATATTGCAAGAAAACTTGTGACTTAATAGTCACAAGTCTAGTGTTGACCATGTTTGTCGTGCGTGATGCTAGATGACACTGAAATACTTCAGAAACGTCAGTTTTTCTTGTAAGATGATGTTACCGAGTCTGGGCTGTCCCTCGAGCCGCGCGTGCGCAGGCGCAGCTGCACGGGGCTCAGGTACTCCCCCGCGGGCGCAGGCGTCGCCTCCACGGCGATCACCAGCCCGCCACCCGTCATGTTGCCCTTTATTCTGAAATAATACACACAGTTACTTAGTAGTCTATCATTTCGTTTTGCAACTTCTTCTTGAAGACACACTGAGCTGTCGAAGGAGAGTGATTCTGACGACGTGCTTTGATTACACAGCGAGCAAGCGGCACGACCGCTCGACCGGCCGCCGGGCATCCACCCGCTGCATCAGCGGCGTCCTCGAGCTGCTGAAGAGCTTCAAGTTCCTGGCAGCGCGCCAGGCCAGGTATTCAGTCGATAGGACACCCGACACGTCGCGTCGGCGGTATCTCCGAGCTGCTGAAGAACAGCAGGTTCCTGATGTCAGAGGAGGCATACCTGATGTATGCGGCCATGGGGTTCCGGTCGGCGGTCGGCAGCCGCACGGCCAGCCGCACGACCGCGCGTGCCGCGTGCGGCGGCAGCGCCCAGGCGGCGCGCGGGGCCGCCCCGCCGCCCGCCGGCAGCTCCAGCCCCAGCCACGCCCCCGACGAGTACACCTCCCGAACCTGCACAGCGCATGACAGGATGACTAATAATTGACATTTAAATATTAAAACTGCGTTTAGCATGTCCGCTAAGTCTTCAACTGGTGCTCAAATAAAGCGCATGTAGTTAACCGGCCTCGTTGTGTGCATTTCACATGTACGTCAGACACCTCGATCCTCCCCTCCCGCCGGCGGTGAAGAGACTCGAAAACATCTTAACACATTTTTTATGGCCTAAACGCTGATGGCCGATCGTATCTGTCGCGTGCCCTGCCACAGTTGCCAGGCAGCCTTCAGACTTCCCTTCGGTGTGACATAGCTGGGCCTCGGGTAGCTTTACCGGAATTTGGTGTGCGCAGAAGGCACTAGCAGTGGTGCTCACCTGGATGGTGGTGTCGGTGGGGTTGTAGAGCGTGAGCAGCGGGCGCAGCGTGGCGTTGTGCGGCACGCGCAGCCCCACCAGCGGCCACACGCGCCACGAGCTCGCCACGCCCTCGGCGCTCACCTGTCCCACACCGCACACTCTATGAGTCATCTTCAACGCCTTACACTACACTGTTTGATTAGATTGGGCTAGATTGGCGATCGAATTGGGACGGGTGGATAGACAATTCCAATTCAAAGTTATATACAGGGTGTAACATTTAGACCGGTCAGTATGGGAAAGTCTGAAACTATACGAAGATCTGTTTTAATATCCTTTAATTTATTTTAGTAGGTGTTCGAACTTACTGCCATTTTATTATTCAATACAACATTCAACGTTTAGGATCGTAAAATTGTCTTTAAAGGATATTAAAACAATGGTTTTCATCATATTTCGTAGTAACATTTACTGCTTAAGACCTACACAATCGATATCTAAATAGAAATAGTGTTTGTTTCATTTTTCAAAACGTCCGGGTTCGATTCCTAAGCTAAGTGAGAGTTTTTTTGAAAATGTGTGAATGCAGTTTTCATTTTTACTAAAATCGATGACATGGTTCCTAAATCAAATAATCAGGGGCTTTGGATGCTGGTTAGTCAATTTTGTTTGGTCGAATCCGGTCGTGCATAAATGAGTTTTTCTGACAAGAACATTGTATCTGCCCTATGCCAGTACTCTCAAACTGTGAGTTAAACCATCGTGGAGCCTCTTTGAGCGCACTTATTTTCACCCTACTGTTTCGTGAACTAGTGACACGACAAAATGAATAATAAAGATGTTCTGTGAATCATAAGGTAGGTACTGACAGGATACTTGTGCACGCCTTTGGAGGTGTGTATGTAGAGGTGCGCGGCGGTGGGGCCCTCGCGGCGCCCCAGGTACACCACGCTGAACGACGTGTTGGCTTGCGGCGCCAGCGTCTGCGGAACAAATCTCATTGGAATATACCATTTTGCATACATCGTCACCGTCTATGCCTCTATCTACCTACAGAGTTGGATTCTATGATGTGAAAAAGCTAAGTTAATTAAATAAATAATAAGTTAAAAAGTATATAAGTAGTTTATCAGCCATTCCAGTACCTATAACACAAGCTCTGCTTACTTTGGGGCTTGATGATGGTGTGTGAAAAGTCCAGCGTTATTTATTTTATATTTTAATTTAATCTCATTTTAATTATTAGAATGCGATACTATTATTATTGAATCTGTTAAGCCGCGATGCACACGGCTAGTACGGCTACCTAAACTCCTACGTTTACCGCAGAACCACAATGACATGTTACCAATACGCGTAGGTAAGGAAACCATTAATAAAATAGGTCGGTCGGTTTATCCTTCAATATGACAATACAATAAATTATATTTTAGAGCAATAACACAAGTGCCCTTACCACGTAAACAATATTGGGCCAAATGACACAACATCAGATATCGTTACGTCAGCCCGGGACGCAAACAAACAGGTACCTCTCATGTGGGTCAGTTCAATTATCGCTAGTGTAGTATGTAACTTAATATTCACATCTTGATATTTATGACGGATTATTTTATTATCATAATAGCTTAAGGTGGTATGGCAACGACACCTCCAATATTAGACGACCTCTGTGGCGCAGTGGGCGAAGGTCCGCCTGCGACGCAGAAGGTTGCGGGTTCGATCCCCGCCGCGGGACAAATGTTTGTATGACCTACAGATATTTGTCTCGGGTCTGGGTGTTTCTATCTATAATATGTATGTATCTACTGTTACGTATGTGTGCGTGCTGCGCCCCGCTCATTTCTACTCGTACAATAAACCAGTGTTAAGCTAGCCAGCGGTCGTTTCACTTGTCTGTCCCCATATTTAACAGTGGCGACGATCTACCCGCAATAATAAAAAAGATAGCGTGAAAATGTCGAACAGTGCACAATTTGGAATTTTAAATAGTTTCGATCACAGTATACAGACGTGGAAAACGTACAAAGGCCGTGTTTGTCATTATTTCGTTGCAAATGACATCAACGGAACAACAGATCCGGCAGGCAAGAAACGGAAAGCGATCCTGCTTAGCGCACTCGCCGAGGGTACTTATAAACTAGCATCGGATTTGGCATTGCCTAAAGATATCGATGACGTGCCTTATGAAGATATCCTAACTCTTCTGGATAACCATTTTACCCCAAAGCAAGTTGGGTTCGGTGAGCGTCACAACTTCTACGCAGCCGCTCAGCTGGCAGGCGAAACGTACTCACAGTGGGCGGCTAGACTACGAGGGCTGACGGAGAAGTGCGGCTTTTTAAACGTCGAAGAGGCGCTCCGTGACAAGTTTATAATGGGCATGCAGCCGGGGCGAGAGAAGGAGAAGCTGTACGCAAAGGACTTAGCGGATCTCACGCTGGTCAAAGTCGTGGAGCTGGCGGAGAGCATGAGTCGCGCGCGCAGCGCCGCCGTGTCTAGCTCGCAAGCCACGTCGCAGCCAGAGAATCAGCTTTTCAAGATCTCAAATGGTGGAAATAGTAGGAGTGTAGGAAAAGTGAAGTGTGAAGTGTGTGGTTATACAAACCACAAATCATCAGAGTGCAGATTTGCAAATTATATTTGCAAAAAGTGTCACGTAAAAGGCCATTTGCGTAAAATGTGTAAAAAAGTGAATTACGTAGAGATGGATTGCAGTGACAAGGGTGAGGATGATGAAGGCGATGATGGTAAGATTTTTTATATCCGTTCATTAAGGGGTGAACCTATGGTAGAAACGATTTTCATTAATAATATGCCATTTAAATTTGAAATAGATAGTGGATCTGCGGTAACTGTAGTTTCGGAGGCTTTTTATAAAACGCATTTTTACGATGTGCCCTTATCAAGCACTTGCAAACAGCTGATGACGTATAACGGTAGAAAAATCGCATGCGTAGGTACGATCTGTTTACAGGTTTGCTATGCGACACAGATGCATTCCATAGTACTGTACGTCGTACGCGACGGTGGTCCACCGCTGTTAGGTAGGGATTTCATATCGCTTTTTAAATTACAGTTAATGCCAGTTAATTACTGTATAGATTCCGATCTATCACCAAAGTATTGGCAACAACAGTATCCTAACTTATTTTCAGATAGATTAGGTGAATTTAAACAATACAAAATAAAACTGCAATTAAAAGATAACGCAAAACCCGTTTTTTGCAAAAAAAAGTACTACTAAAGTATTAGTTAAGAAATGGTTAAATTAAGAAATTATTGTACTAGGGGGAGGGATGTTACGTATGTGTGCGTGCTGCGCCCCGCTCATTTCTACTCGTACAATAAACCAGTGTTAAGCTAGCCAGCGGTCGTTTCACTTGTCTGTCCCCATATTTAACATCTACAAACAAAAAATATATAAGTAGTTTATCAGTCATCTAGTACCCATACTACAAGCTCAAGCTTACTTTGGGGCTAGATGATGCTGTGTGAAAAGTCCAGCATTATTTATTTAATATACGCCAAGTTGTCTACGAGTGGCGCCTCGGTTCATCGAACCGATAACTCTACTATAATTTTAGAACCGCTCCAACAGACTGGTCAGCGAATATTGTGTATGTGGTAGTTTCCTGCTGATGCATGTGTCGCCAATGTGGCGTCTAAATATAAAGCAGTGGGATTAACTTTAACTTATTTATTATATGTAAATCAGAGGTTTTTCAAAACAACCCTCAAAAAGGGCTGAAATGGAGTTTCAAAGTTTCATAATTTTTAATAGCAATATTAGCAAAACAGCGTTTACCGCGGGTCAGCTACTGTTGATATAAATTTATTACACATTTTCAACTTTATATATCTAAAGGATATACATACATAGTATTTATTATACATAGATGACACAGCCTCTTACAGATTAGAGGTCCGTGTTTGCAAAATATTGATTTCCTTCCGGAAGCAATCGCCCTTACCTACATCACACTACTTATGGCGGGGTCAAACTACATACACATACAAGAGATGCCGATACTGGCGAGTGTCACGTACCGCGGCCGCAAGTGCCGGCAGCAGCCAACAAATAGCAAGCATCCTGCTTCTTAAGTTAGTGAACACATCCATCGGCTTTGCTCCACATTACAAAGTTTAACAGAACTATCAACTTCCTCTCACGACGCAGCAATGATATACTATTTTTTCTACGAGACTCCAAGTTAAAATCAATTAATATTGAGTGATGCTTTCAGGCGTTAGATGTAATTCGGTTGAGTACGGTGGACGGATAAGGGCAGGCGGTGCCATCAATATGTTTGATTGGCCGCCTGTCGCCAGTCTATGGCCACATAAGTTCGCGTGCTGCTCATTCATTCGCCTATATGGTGAGTATGGTGACGTACCTTATTGATTTACTAAATATCTACTCGATTATTCTGAAAGAATGCACCGTTTTGACCCATATTTAAATAAATATTTTCAACAACTCTACTGACTTCATGCAGATCATAGTGAGAAGTTGTGCACGAGCAAGCGTGCCTGACTGCCTGCGGTACCTACGCTTGTTTTGTAGTACCTTCATACAACAACTAAATCTTGCTCATTTCGCTCGCTCGATCAATGAATGATAAAACTAATGACTTGTTTATTATTTATGTGTTAAATTTATTATTTTCATTATCAATACATAAGACAGTAAAAGAGTAACATTGTACACGTAACGGTCCTTAAAAAAAATATTGAAATTTCATATGTTTAAATTACCTTTTACTGTGTATTTTATAAGATGTACCTTTATAATGTAAATCGTATAGTGGCTGTAAGTTTAGATAACATTGAATCTACTGTTTATAACAAGGGCTGTGCATTTTGTTTAATAAATAAAATTAAATCAAGAACATAGTTAGTTATGTAATCCATTCAACGAGCCTTCAATATAATCGTTTAACAATTTAATTAACAATTTAAATTCGACGATTGTACGTTTTTTGAACGCAGAACCAGTCTAATCTAAAAATAATACTTACATATTATTTAATTTATTATTTTTACTAAAATTATATTCTGACGGCCGGCGCGTATTGTTCTGTCAACTAATAACATCCTGTCTTTACAACAGCAATTTATTTATTTATTTATTATTATTAGGAAAACCAACAGCAGCAATATCGAAATAACAATATTTTACCTAATTAAAAGTCGACCTATTTAGCGATAGTGTAAGTATTTCATGGAGCCATATCAGAGTGGAGGCAGGGGATTATTAGAGACTAGCTGTCCGCCCCGGCTTCGCACGGGTTTATTATAGGTATTTAACAAAAATTTAACAACAACATGGGGGTCCCGCGGGATGTATGATCCTTTAAAGTTTAGAGGTTAATATGTAGGTAAGGTCTAAGGTAGGTAGGGGAGTATTGGGCAGTAGGGAGGTTTGGACACCCCCGTGTCATGTCGGCCATACACCATCATGCCAATCCACCATTAGTCATGCCAATCCACCCCCATACATGGTCAATTCTAACTGATCAAATTCCTATTTGACGATAGGCATGATGGTTTATGGCCGACATGACACGGGGGTGTCCAAACCTTTCTACTGCCCAACGCTCCCCTACCTCCCATATATATATTTCATTGATATATTACCACTCTCCTCTCCCATTCCATAGTTCCCAGACACTTTTTAAACTATCATGGTTTTCAACATTTTTACCATGATTTAATGTTTTTTGAGTTTCCCGATATTTCGGCGCAGTTGCATAGGCCATGATCAATAGTACCTATCTATGGTATTAATCATGGTTAATATCCCGATACCTGTGTTAAAAATCCCAGACACTTACCCCCACACAGACCCTACCGCACTAACTGATATTTATTCTGTGGTCGCGATGTATCTTACATTTTCAACCGACTTCAAAAAAGGAGGAGGTTCTCAATTCGTCTGTATGTATTTTTTTTTTTTTTTTATCTTGTTACGCGATTGCTCCGCCATTTGTTGACCGATTTGCAAAATTCTTTTCATGTTTGAAAGGGTATACTCCAGAGGTGGTCCCATATAAATTTTATTCCTGAGGGATTGATAGTTTCCCCGTAAAACTCTTAAACACCTTCCCTCCTAGTCATGTCACAAATAGAAATCGAATCGACAGCTTGACGCCCTGAGTCACACCGCGTTTCGAGTCAAACATTGGAGTCGGTTTTCTTTTTAGTATAAAAACGTAATTATTATTAAACTCATGATAACTTTTGAATAAAATGTCCGATTTCAATCATTCAAAAAGAAATCGACGGATACTGAAACAGCCTTTACTTCAAAGGAATTTATTTGGATAAGAAAAAATACCAAAATAAGAATAACGTGGTCTGCTTTTGGTCGGCATTTTTATCCATTTTATAAATTATAAAAGTTGGTATTCTGACACAACCACAATAGTTGGACATATGCTATCGCTGACTTTTTTGTAGATATTGATACGTTCTTTAATATTGTAGAACATTTTTTTGTTCTATCATCAATAGTTTTGGCAGCGCACGCGATATGAAGAATTTTATGTTCAAAATGTTTACACCTTTGGTTACATTATTGCAATTTTCATAAGGATTTCTAATTTTTTTGAAAATAATTTATAGCCTATGTTCATCACAGATAATGTAGGATTCTAATGGTGAAAGAATTTTTCAAATCGGTCCAGTAGTTTCGGAGCCTATTCAATTCAAACAAACAAACAAACAAATGTTTCCTCTTTATAATATTAGTGTAGAAAAAGTCTAAAAATCCCCGACACAGGGGATTGTCGAAGGGGATTTCTATACCTACCCAATTTTCATCTCGTGATTTAAAGTAAAGGGATCTTATCAACCTTCCAATGGCATTGCTTTGTCTCGTAATCGGCCATGCGTGACATGTAATGAGGCCTGGCTCCGCCTCAGGCTGTCTCACAGCTAAAGTAAGTAGGATGCAGTAACACATTATCTGGCTGGCAACAGATAAGTGCGCGAGCTTATTGCGGCGGCTCCCACCCACCGGCGAGGTGTCAGTAGATAAACAAACATACACAAATACTCTCGCGTTACGTCACGCGAGGCCGCGCTGACCGCTGCGCGAGAATATCGCAAAAACTGGATCTGCAAGCACACGCCCGGTGCAAGCGCACTCACCACCTTATTATGTCAAGCTCCCTTCGACAACATTGTTGCTGTAAGCCGTTGCTGCCCTACTTCTAGTCCTCATTTCTCCACAAAAAAAACAACAGTGCACCGCATAGCGTAGTTTTTTAGTCTATCACGAATCGCAACATATAAGAATCATTATAGGTTGATAAATATTGACCGGACAAGTGCGAGTCGGACTCGCCAACCGAGGGTTCCGTACAAAGGACTACGTAGGTACTTAAAACAGTGCAAACTTTAGCAGGTACCTAACCTATCTACATACACCAAAGTTATACGAGTACATAAGAAGGGATTTTATTTTTTAATTTTTGGCCATAAATTGAAAACTATACATCATTTATTTATTTATTCAGCAAAAATTATAACACCATTACAGACAGATCATAAAATTTATTAAAAAATGTTTAAGCTTGTGCAAATTTTTAGGATTCCGTACCACAAAAGGAAGAAAACGGAACCCTTATATATGTATATTTATTATTTATATATAACTCTACTCCTATTCCTTGTATTAGTTCCTGTTTTTTTTTTGTGATCTTACTAAATATATACAATTTTCAGATTTTTCCCTGTATTTCTAGTCTAAGACGATACTAATTGCCAAATTTCATAGTTCTAGGTCAACGGGAAGTACCCTATGAATTTTGATTTCCATGAGTGTCGAAATACACGTTTTTTGCGGCATAAAAGGAACCGTAGACCTGAGTATACGGTTTTAATTTCAACTCGATACCTCCACTCGTTCCCGAGATAAAGGGTCTTGACAGACAGACAGACCGACGGACAGACATATAGGCAGACAGACAGACAACAAAGTGATCCTATAAGGATTCAGTTTTTTCCTTTTGAGGTACGGAACCCTAAAAACTAGTTTCAAAGGCAAATTTAAAACAGGATTTGAAGTATCGTGTCGACTTAACAAGACCAATCGTTATTTGCAAAGAAAATTAACATGTGCCTGCTCAATCTTTATTTAAAAAGCTAATCTAGTTTTGTTTGCAGTTTTAAGGGATTTTTTGAGATGCGTGAAATCGGACCGAGCAAGTGCCAGAGCCCATGGCGAGGGAACATCCCACAGTGGCGCTACACACCGATTACAGGCCTATTATAATCAATCATAAAACATTTTTGAAAAAAAAAATTGAACCGACTTCACAGAACACAAACAGAAGAACCTTCTACACACTAAAAAGAGAAAAATAAGAATATAATTTGAAGTCGGTGCCAACTATTCATTTACATCTAAGAAATTCAAAAGAACTTGGGTGCAAAATTGTATCCTGGTACGCTATCGCTCGATTTCTTTTTTTGATAGGTACTTAATCGTATTCACTTGGCACCGACTTCAAATTATATTCTTATTTTTCTCTTTTTAGTGTGTAGAAGGTTCTTCTGTTTGTGTTCTGTGAAGTCGGTTCAATTTTTTTTTTTCAAAAAGGTTTAATTTTTACTTTTTAGTGTAAGTAAATAAATACTGTTTAAATAAAAGTGTATGTGTAAATAATATAGTAAGCTACGAGTACATTAAGACTTTGCTTATCGTAGCTTAAGTAGGAAAGGATAAGAGAAGTCATGGGCAGACCTACTAAAGGACACACCGGAGTTCAGCAAGGGGGAAAACTATCAATCCATAAGGAAAAGAAAATATTTTGGACTACCTTGGGTGTAATACCCTTTCAAACTATTTAATGTTTGACTCAGATTGTGAGTCAGGGTGTGTTGTGTAGTGAGAATGAGGTTTTTTGAATGTTACGGGAAAACTGTCAATCCCTCAGGAAAAAAAATATATGGCGCCACCTTGAGAGTGTGTCCTTTACACTTTCTAACAAAAAACATTTTGGAAATCAGTCCACAATTTTCTTAAAGTTCAGTGAATGTTTTAGTTTTACGGGAAAACTATTAATCCCTCAGGAAAAAAAAATATATGGCGCCACCTTGAGAGTATACCTCTTTCTAACAAAAAAAAATTTTGGAAATCGGGCCACAATTTTCTTAAAGTTCAGTGATTGTTTTAGGTTTACGGGAAAACTATTAATCCCTCAGGAATGAAATTTATATGGGACCACTATAAGAGTATACCCTTTCAAACAAAAAAAAAATTTTGGAAATCGGTCCACAACTGACGGAAATATCGGTGAACATACATAAAAAAAAAAAAACATACATACAGCCGAACATATAACCTCCTCCTTTTTTTGAAGTCGGTTAAAAACACCAGTTTAAGTCGCATTTGTTTTAGCTGTGCGATTGTGGAAGGAAGGAGCCGACTGTACTTTGGCACATTTTCAAGTTATTAGGTAGGTACATGCTAAATAAGGTACATAATAGCAAGACGAGAAAAATGAGGGTAACGTCGCGAGAACGCGTGTCTCAGCAGAGCTCGTATACAACAATAAGTAGATTACCTACTATTGACAAGCGGAACTAACTGCCGATTTCACTATTTGCTGTTCTCATGAAATATTATTTATAACAAAACTTGACTCTTCCAAGTCGGATTGTGGCCGGACTCGCTGGGTTCCCATTTCGTCTCAAGATCAGAGACGATTCAAGCATCATGATGCTGATAAGGGAATATATTAAATTCCAATTAAGGCGCCCGATACACCATTTAGTGGGCGGTAGGACTGTCTAATTAGTAACAAAACAAATACATACACCAACTTAGCCTCAATTAAATGTATTGTAATCACGCTTTTTAAAAAAAGTTAACTAAACTCCCACGCCTGCCGTATAAATAATGAACCGGAACATTTGCTATCTGTTGAGCATAAACGATAAGATAAACGTTATTGAAACATTTGGTCGAACCAAGAAACCAAAGCAAACAAACAATCCTGACACGTCCCCGTCTTTTGATTCCTGGCGAGTTCCTTCGAGGCTTGTTAGTTTATACCTCAGCTCAGCCTTCTGGCCAGATCGTGAAAGCTGGCTCAAGCGGAGCGCAAAGGATTAGGCAAGCATGACCCGTCATACTATCTGTCAAACATAATAGGCTATCTTTGTGAAAGTTGAACATCTCACACTCTCACAGGAGCAAGTTTTACGAGAATATATTGTGTTATTACTTCTTATTGGTAAAAATGACACAAGTGGGCACTAAGGTAGAAATCGTGCGATTATTGAAGGACAATCATAATAATAAATGGTACAAGTAAACATTCAGCCTCGTCACAAGTACCGCGCTGACTGCGTGACTCGATTACTGTGCTGCGGCTGCGGTCTGTGACCAGATTGTTTTTAAATAAATTGCGCGATAAAATGTAGCGCCGTCTAAAGATATTTCATTGAGAAATGAGTCAAAGTCAAAAAGCATTTATTTAGTAGGACCGCTGGGATCATTTTGAGAAAACCGTGATACTTTTACGAAGGACAAGTTTAGATTTTCTGATTCGTTGTGATGCCTCCTAACCGTAGTTAAAGGATTATCATTATCTCATTACGGGACACCCTGTATGTTATTTTTAGGGGTCTAAATTAAAATGTAACTCACATTATTTCATTTAATTTCAAGGACTACCTACATGAGAGCTACAAAATGATCATAACTTAACCTTAACTATTTTTTTGACGAGTACTTAATTATATTAAAAAACTAGCTGGTACCCGCGACTTCGTCAGCAAAATAACAACAGAACTGAAAACTGCTGTTCAGAAGATTCTCTTCTGATACTTTTAAAAATAAAAATGCAATAATAGCGCCATCTCGACCTCAGCCATAGGACAGCAACGCCATCTAGTGGCCTTCAACTGGAACTTCACTTTAAGTCTCCATACAAAATTCCAACCCTTATTTCACACCCTTCATAATTAGTTTTGAAAAAAAAAAGTAGTACCTATGTCCGTCCCTGGGACATAATCTATAACCATGTCATATTTCAGCATCATCTGTTCAGTGGTTTAGGCGTGAAAAGGTAACATACAGACAGACAGACAGACAGACACATTTTACTACATAATAGATGGCGCCACAGGAAAAATTAGATCGCGCTATCGTTGCGTTTTGGGGAACGTAATATATAAACTCGCTAATCCTTTACTTTTCAGCTTTATAATATTAGTATGGAAGTATGGATTAGTATGGCTAGTATGGATAAATAAACACTTCTATAAATTGCAGAGAAGTAGACCGACAATAAAATAGGTAAGTATAAGGAAACATACATAATGTGTCCGGAAGGCGTTACCACGGCACGAAAGGTCGCTACGAAAATAGGTTTAGCGCATGAAGTTATGAATGACACGACAACACTCGCACGCTGATAAAAGCTTCTAAAGAAAATAAAAACAGAGGCAATCGATGTTCTGAGCTGAGGATGATCTTATCGGTTGTTTTCTTCGTATTTTCTGTAAATCATTGTCTATAGCGACGAAATGCAAAACTGCAGTTATATTAAACGGGTTTTTACATATAGTAATATGTATAGGTATTATTGTAGCGCTGAGACATCCCCGTCGTCGGCTGCACTCAGAGTGAATGTTAGAAAAGAGGAATTTATTGAATAACAAGTTCTAGGTCATAAATGATATTAGCGATATCTGTGGCGATATAGTTTCGGAAGGATAGATTAGTTATACTATGGTTTCACCTCCAAGTATAGAAGGGCAATGGAATGAGATCCTGCATTTAAACTTGGACATACTTAGTCCAGCGCGGTAAAGGTGGTATGGTCTACCAGATTTTTATGGTGACTACCAAAACTTGTTTTAGTTTGTCCTAGTCTTAGTCAAGGAAACATACACAACAAGCCCATTGGAATGGAATCGATTTGTAGCGACAACTATCAGACAGTCGAAAACAATTTTATAAACTGTTAGCAGTTTCCATACTGGTATGACAAACTAGTATGACCACGAGGAAACAGCCCAATAAGTTTACCGCGTAGGCCTCCATCAGCATGGACGCTTTGTGGCCGCGCCACCGCAGGCTTCCGTCCGGCGCCCTACTGCGATAGCGGCCTACCCGCTGATACCGTTACAGTTGATATATGCATATCTACTGGTTCTTTCTTAGTCAATAATGTACCTAGGTATCTAAGAAAAACAAGTTGTTAATTTTAAACTACACTGCTCACAAGGTACCTATATCTAATATTGGCTAGTTTGCTATATTTTTGATGTACCTATTGATATTGTTTCCGCTTCTAAAAACATCCCCAATATTGGACAAGAGTAGCGATGGTACTGTAATGAGCGGCACTATCAGCGAGACAAGCCGAGCGTTGCGTAACCTGACGCAACTCAGCTAATGGGTGCACACTGCACAGATCTACTGAGATGTAATCAGCCGGCGACTTCATGATGCATCGAGCGCATTGTAAACAACAAGTTTGTATTGACATTTTATTAGAATATAGCAGGGGTCGTCGTTTGGCGGACCGACACCGTACCGCCATGAAGACAATTATCACTTGGTTTTTGATGGTTTCAAAGTAAAGGTCTTATTAATTTAATTATACAGATAGATATCAAATTAAACTACTTGGAACCGGAGAACGGCGATAAAAACGCACTACAGGCGTGTGTATAAAGTTCGGGAAAGCCCCTGTTGTAGATTCGCGACAACAGGGCCTTTCCCGAAGAACATAGTTACCGAGCGGAGAAGCGATGATTATTACCTTGGACTCGAAGAAGGAGGCGTGGAAGTCCGGCGTGGTGCCGGCCACGGAGGCGAGGTGCACGGTCTCGTTGGCCGTGTTGGTGATGGTGACGCGCAGCGCATGTGCCTCGGCCAGCGCGCGCCGCCCGAAGGCCAGCGCCGCCGGCCGCAGCGCCAGCGCCGCGCCCCCCGCCCCGCCCGCGCCCTCCTCCGACACCCACTCCTGCTGCAGACCATACAACCATCATCCTGACTCCACGCTGATAGCTAATGCTGGCCTTGAAGGTCAGCCTCACTAACTTACTTCATATTGGAGTATTTGTTGTGAGGAACAGACTAAAAATCACTTTTTTTAATGTTAGTTATGTGAGGGAACTTTATTTGGAGATTCCAGGCAAATGTGCCCGGTCAGTGGTACCTAGTAGACATCTTATTTACACACATTACATTATTTATTATTTCATTATTTGACAGCATTATTATGAGGTATTTTAGTATTTGAGGCGTGTTGGTCGAATGGGGTTGTGCCTCGACTTTCAATCCGAAAGTCGTGGGTTCGAATCCCTGCCGTGCATCAATGGGTTTTTCGTTTCGTAAAATGTATATGCGCTTTAACACAAGCTCTTAACGGTGAAGGAAAACATCGTGAGGAACGTGAAGGAAAATAATTCCAAATGAACTCTAAGCAACTTGTGCTCGCTTCTCACTTAAAATAGGTTCATATTAGCACAGATTTATACTTGCTACAATATTGACACTAATGATAATTAGAGTTATTAGGGTGTCATGGTTTTAGATTTTTTATTCTTAAAAACACATTTACAAAAATATCACTTACATGAGAACAGTGTTGTGTTGAGTTAAATGATGCACAGACACAAAAATAAATAGGTTTACTATCATTAAGCGAGGCTGCACTGGAGCAGGAGAGGGAATACTAATGTGTACCATGTTTTTGATTGAAAGTACATTATGTACAGCACTATATTTTACAAACTATAACAATAGGGATAACACAGGATGACATTGGTTCTATGCAACCATCATGTTATTATTTTTTTTGATAATTTGTGGGTACTTCCAGATAAAGTTCTAACAAACTTGTTGTTTCTCCCCAAAATTATATTAGCATAAATAGATGACCTACCTGAAGGGAGATCCCTTCCATCAATGATTCGTGAACCGATGCTCCTGTAAATAAACAAACAAAGAATTCATTTTCTCAAATTAGTTAAGCATCGCTCATGTTAAGTTTCATACCGCATGGTAATAGTTAGGCGGTGGGGTAGTCGTATTGTCTAGCCGCCAACCGGCGGGGGGTCATAAAAAAAGGTTCGTTTGCGAACATCTGGCGCGCGCGTGGCGGCGGCGGCAGCAGCATGTGCTCCCGAGGCGCTCGCGGTTCTCGCGCAGAGACCGAAATGCCGTAAACATAACTAAAGAAAACGACAAACAAACACATCCCGGCCCCGATCTAAAATAACATCGCGCCGACCACTGCCGCTGTCGCGCGCTCAACATGCCAAGTTATTGTTGCTTTTCCACATAGCGAATTCGTTTTGCATTTTTCCTCTTCCTAATGATAGGTATCAACTTATTGCATCCAGATTCTGTTCAAAAATTATACAAATAAGTTTGAATTTTAGAGAAAATCGATTTTACCATTTCCTTGACTTTTTCCCTGGGCCGAGAGTTTGGTATTCAGTGATATATCCAGTAATGTCAGCACAATAATATAACACCACACTATTTTACGACACATTTTGATCTATTTATTCGTATTCGTTCACTGTTATTTCACATTTCTTGAGCACATTACGATATTTTTGTAAAAATATCAACTCACGAGACGTGCGATCGCGAAATCATGAATTACAACAGATTAAATATAAAATCATTGACTGACAGACAGTGTAGGTAAAATGAATGAGATTTAGACGAATCGGGTAGCGTTACTGAATGATACTGAATGTTAACAATAATTTGTGACAGTGACAGTAAATCGGGTAAAAAAACGGTGTGTGGCAACACCGGGCCAACCGGCAACACTGTACGGTACCATTACGTACGGTACGTACAGAGATTGGCTCCTTTCTAAAGATAGTTACAACAATTCATAATCTGTGCAACAATTAGTTTCGAATCTAAAAAGCCTAACCTAACCAAAAAAAGCGGAAGAATTTATCGGAATTGCTAAAGAAATCAATTGAAAATAAGTAATTCACGGGTTTTTTTAGTATGATCAGTATGATAACCAAATCATGATCAGCTGATTAATATATTTTTTATTACGATAACTGGCTTCGTAAACTCACCTAAACAAAAACTGACTGACAGAATGAAATGAAAATAAAAATACAGCGACTGTGATGGGTCCGAATTATAGAAGCAAAGAAAGAGTTCTTTACATTGGTGATATTTACTTACACAAACGTCTCTGATTGGAGTACCTACTTAGCAAGAAGTAAAAATGGATTGTGAGTTGCTAACGGCATATTTTTTAGAACCTTTTCATTGATTTTCATGCATCTGTTTGCAACTTTCGGCCGAGGCCAAAAAGAAACCATCACTGCTAAAATAGTTATATTTTTCTATTTATTTTTTAGCTGATAACGAGAGTGAACCACGTGACGGATTTATCATATACGGTGAAATGTACGACGTAGACGAACCCGACGGCGACATGCCGCCGGAGCCAGAGGACGCGGAGGCGGGGGACGACGACATGGAGACGGAGGACGCGGCGGTGCCGCCTGGGGACGAGGAACACTTCGATATCACGTTGGCGGCCTCGCATTCCGTTTGTACATTTTAGATTCTGCCTCTGTCTCAAGAATTGGGATCTCGGGGTGTGGGCTCAGACAAACTTGTTCAATAACTATCGGAGTACGATATTGTACGTTGCAGTACATGGGATCGGAGCTGCAGGACGTGGGCGGACGCAACGTGCTGGAGGCGGGGTGGCGCGGCTCGATGCCCGGCACGCTGTACCACGGCTGCGTGTTCCCCGGGGAGACGGTGCCGCTGCTGCTGCTGGACCGCGACGACGCCGCCACGCTCGCCGATGCGCTCAAACGAGACCGACTCTTCGCATTGCTCTCTCCCGAGTGAGACAACTTTAATGCTCTATTAATTACCCTGGATCCAGTCAAAGTACCGCTCTACCTTTGAAGATATGAGGCCGTGATCCTAGTCTCAATGCCCACATCTTTCATCGGTATAAATTGACTGCAGGAAAACTTGACTTGAATAAAGTAGACATAATGATCGTAATGGTGGTCCCCGGTGCAGCGCGCGCGGCGCGGCGCCGAGCGGGCTGGGCGTGGTGTGCGAGGTGTTCGAGGCGGCGGCGGCGGGCGCGGCGCCGGCGCGGTGCAAGGCGCGCGCGCTCGCCCGCTGCCGGCTGCGCGCGCCCGCGCCCCGCCACTTCCTGCAGGCACATCATAACAAGTACGCTACTTTATTTGCTAGTCTACACTGCGAAACTGATGCAAAAGAATCTATTTTGACCGGCAGCCTTATAACTTGAACATAGTCATTCCACTTGAGCTCAACCAATCACATAATAGGAATGACAATTGAAGTCCAGAATTGGTTTCAAATGTCAAAATGAAGCCCTTGTTCATTGCCAGTTGAATTACACAATAAGGCCCCACCCAGGTTTCTCCAAGTCCTCTGGCTGATCATAATTAGCAGTTTGACAGATATTAATTATTATTCAAAATGAATCAGGAAACCTGTTGTATTATACAGCAGGTGATATTATACAACTTGTATAATATCAGTCTATGACGAGGAGATCTATTTAACTACTCCAACCCATTTATAATTCTCAACACTATTTTATATATTACTATTTTTTATTTTAGTCTCTCACAAAACAGGTTTTTATTTCCACAACCTTTTTGGATTTTTTATGTATTTATTTTTAAGATTCTTTATTGTAATTAATTATTATTAGTTGTAATTTACATGAAAATAATTAAATAAATAATGCTAGATTATTTATTTAATTGTAAATTTTGTTTGTAAGAAAAAAAAAAAGACGTGTGGCACTCGGAGACTGCCGCGGTAAAGCTATTGCATAGCATTTTTTATTTTTTATAATTAAACATATCTAACTTGGCATTATTTCAGCTATTATTACATAAATAAAATGTTTCATTATTGGGTTCATAAAATCGTGAGTAAGGAAAACTTTAACGAAGTTTCAGTAACGGTTATAAACAAAAAATAATTGTACAAAAAAAAAAAAAAAAACAAAAAGTTACTCCAACTCCAGGATTTGAACACTGTACTCTTTTGCTCACAAGTCGAAGTCTGTTTCAACTCGACTATAATGTCTATACCATTTGTGGCTAAATTAAGCTTCATAAAAAAAAAAATGACTAAGTTTAGAAAACTCAACCTTATTTCAATGAGGTTAGATTATTTTGATAGAACCCTTTGACTCTGCCGTCGACACGTTTCAAAGCGTTCAATCTTAATAGTTTTCTAATTCCATTGAAATACGGTTGAGTTTCGGTCGGAGTGGGGGGTGTTAGGTGTTTTTCGTTACGGAATTTCTGGATTCGGTCTCCACCCTCGGCCCGCGATAGAAGCTATGCAATAGCTTAAAAATATTTGATTTAATTTTCAAAGCTTAGCTTGAATTACAAGCAACTAGAATATTCACAGAAGGAGAATGAGCATCACAAACAAAACATTGAGCTTGCACACAGTACCGTACAGGTCAATATCCCATGTCTCAATGGTACGACACCTGTGTACAGGATGCGTCAGCTGGAGGTGGAGGTGCTGCCCGAGGTGTCCCCGGCGGGCCCGCTCGCCTGCCTCGACCCGCTGCGCACCGGGGACTCCCAGTCAGTACACCACCACCACACCACACCACACCGCATTCATACTAAACAGAGCGTACATCTCAGCCCGCCTGCGACGCTGAAGGTTGCGGGTTCGATTCCCGCCGCGGGATAAATGATTGTATTTATTATTATTATTATTATAAGCCCGATGTTTCCCACTGCAGGGCAAAGGCCTCCCTTCCCTCCCTCCACGTCTTCCGGTCCTGGGCCATAACAGGCCAATCTTTTTTGTAGGAGTCCAGCTCCTTGATCCAAATCAATCAATCCAATCCAAATGATTGTATGATCTGTAAATATTTATTTCGAATCTGGATGTTTCTATGTATAATATGTATGTATTTACAAACAAAAAGTATACAAGTAGCATATCAATTACCTGGTTCCCATAGTACAAGCTTTGCTTAGTTTGGGGCTAGATGATGCTGTGTGAAATGTCCCGCATTATTTATCTTATGGAATAACTAAAAAGATCTGAGAAAATCCCTACCGACACAGTCGTTATCCTGTAAGATGGAGAATGTACCTAATATTAAAATATTTAAAAATGCTGGCTACGTAACATTGGAATTATATTATGTTATGTCAGAAAGAGCACCCAAACAAAGGTATCTGTATGAAAAACCATTGTTTGTTGGGATGCTGTATAGTTTTATATATCTGTATAGATATTTGACATTATTATAAAATGTACTGTCAGACAGGAGCGCCGGCAGCGGGCGCGCGCCGCGCTGGCCACGCCCTGGCCGCTGTTCGTGTACGACATGTTCGACTTCGGCCGCATGCGCGCCCACATCGCAGACTACTTCCGCACGCTCAACCTCGGTATGTGCATGTGCATGTTCCGCTCACTTAACTAATGTTCTAAAATATGACGAGGGATAGGGAAGAGTGGAAGAAGAGAACATGCCGTGGCGACCTCGCCTACGCGGGATAAGGGCAGGCAGACGATGACTGCAAAACGATCCGTAAACATATATTCTACTCTCAACATGTTCTGAAATCCTACAAAATACATCTGTTTTGACTTTGAGATCCAGCCGAGGGTCAGGACGTTCACGATGTGTGTGCACGATGTCCGCAGAGCGCCTGCTGCCGCCGGAGCCGGTCGCGCTGTCGTTCTGGGTGGCGCGCAACCTGACGCTGTCGGCGCGCGACCGGCTCGCCGTCTTCGCCGTCGACAACGCGCTGCTGCGGCTGCACATGGAGTGTCGCCTCATCTCGCGGGTGACTCCCGACTCCCGACTCGCTAGGGGGCTCGCCCGACTGTTACACCGGAATAAAGATAATCAGAATCGGAGCACTCGAGGTCCCATCCGTTGCGGTTGCTTATTCGGTTGTAATGCTGGACGTATCCTAAAAGTCTTATTGCAGGTTTCTTTACAAGTCCTATCCAGCAACTGGACAGGAACTCTAGGCGAAGCGCTCGGGGTCGTGTTCGCTTATTCGTTCTTGATAGATCGTCGAAGTTAAGCAACGTTCGCAACGGCCTGTAAGTGGATGGGTGACCGGTGGCATTTTCATCTGAACGCTTCCGTGTCTCGGAGGGCACGTTGAGTTGTCGGTCCTGGCTATTTAATTTTCGTTAAGCCATGACGGAGGCCTCAAGGCGGCCCGAAAACTCCGTCACCAGAGTTGACCACCGACTCGTACAAACTTACAGTACGCACGACCGATCTTTAGCTCTCTGAAGTTAGATGCGCTGAACGATTGCGCAGGTTTGCGCGAGTAGGCGAGATAGAACGATGCAACAAACTAAGCGAGCGAGCGAGGCTCTGTCATCTTAGGCGTCTGGGCGTACGGGTTCTGCGCAGCTACTTCAGAGAGCTAAAGATCGGTCGTGCGCACTGTGCTCACTCGCAGGAACTCCGTGCTGCTCGGCCTGATCTGGAGCAGCATCAGAGTCATAAGCGATGCTTCCGATTCTGCTTCATTGAAATCATTCGTAACGTAACTCTGCGGGCCCGCCTATCGTTGCGTATCAACGTAGCATTGTGTCGGAGCTACAGCTGCGACTGTTACAGAAGAGCGTCGTGTGCTGCGGCGCGTGCGGCTGCCCGCAGGCGCGGCGCGACCACGTGTTCGCCATGAGCAGCGACGGCGTGCACTCCACGTACACCAACCCCGGTAACTGAGCGAGGACAGCCGAGCGAGGGCACAACTCGTTCAGCTCGTTGCGTCCCTTCTTCTCTTATGCTATGTTGCGTGGCATCGCAAGTGACGTGCACCCTTGTGTTGCAGGCGGTCACATGCACGACATAGTGACGGTGCGGAAGGCGCTGCACGTGGAGCTGAGCGGTGCTTCCTCCGCCGAGTACTCGTGGTTCCCCGGCTACCGCTGGACCTGCGCCCTCTGTGCGCGCTGCATGGCGCACGTCGGCTGGAGGTGACAGCTTGTCTCCCCTCTCGCTCCCCCGCCGCCGAGTACTCGTGGTTCCCGGCTACGATGCAGGCTGCTCGGTAAGCGCGACTGTCGACTATTTTGTAACATTTGATATCCTCGTCAGATTCGACGCGATGCGGCGCAACCTGCGTCCGGCGCGGTTCTACGGGCTCTGCCGCAACTACGCGGCGCCCGACGAAGGGGAGCCGCAGGAGGAGGGCGAGGGGGAGGAGGAGATGGCGCAAGCGAGCGCGACCTGAGGCAAGTGCCGCTCGAGCACTCGCGCGTCGCCAGGTACGACTGCGGGGCGCGGGGCAGGCGTGGCGGGGCCCGCCGGCAGCCAGCAGCAGCCTCTGAGGCGCACTTGTAATCCTTTTACGACGAAAAGATGTCACTGTGTTTATCTCGATGTGCTGTAGCTCAGTGTTTAGACAGATGCATCTCCCCTATGTCTATATCTCTACATCTACAGCATCCGACTAACTTTTGGATTGTGCCAATGACTGGAATATACTGGATGTGATGTATTTTAATCTTGTATGAAAGAATTTTAAAAGGGAAATATGGAACCAAGAAGGACTACGGTTAAGATCCCTTTCTATTTTATAAAAACTCTTGCGCGCAAGCTCATGAGCGCGGTAACCGAGTACTCTATTGATGTTTTATAATATCCCACTATATAATAAACTCATATATATAGCTGAACAGTTTGTGAGTTTGTTTAGAATTTAGATATTTGGATTTTGTATGTTTGTGTAAGGATCAGGCCCAAACGACGAAACAGTTTACAATGAAATTTGGTGAGGTGAAAGGTATAACTCCAGAATAGCATATAGGCTACTTTTTATCCCGAAAAACGTTCCAGAAAATCAAAAATATGTAACAGCGGGAATATTGCATATAAAGTAGCAGTACGTTTGACACAAAGAGCACTGCTCTAAGGTTGCCATGACAACCAATAACTTGACTTTTCAAAATGGCGATGTCATTTCGTTCTACTATGCTTGAACAATTTTTATTACTTAAATTATAAGACTATTTGTTGGGTTGTGATGCCTAAGTAAGTTTTTTTTTAAATAGCGAAACGTATTTACTAGATAGATACTTCTATCTGTAAAGTTTGTATGACGAACCAATGCGCAGACGACCGACGTCGCGCCCGGCTCCACTAGTTATACTTGCATATTTTATGACAAAACAATTATTTAGTTGATAGGTATTCTTAACATTTTATACTAGTATTTCTCTAAAAATTAATGAATTTTATTATTTTCAAATAATATTTACAATTTGTACTTTTATTGGCGAAGTTGACTTGTAAATACGTATTTTTTTTTTAATGTATTATACTCTTAAGCTAAGCTATGAATAAAAATGCTTGAGAAAATAATTGCGTTTTATTTCATAACAGAATTGATCATATTTCATTACTATTTTAAACATAGGCACAGAACTCGATATTCTACAAAATTGACCATCACAATATGGTGAACTTATTTACTAATCTGTTCAAGTGTATCCATGTCCGTGTGTGTGCATCGAGTGCAGGACGTAGTGTCCGAGGGGCGCGGGGGGCGGCGGCGGCGGAAGGAGGGGGGGCGGCGCGGGCGGCTGGCTGGTTGGCGGATTCCTTCGAGAGGATTGCTTCACGCGCCGCCTCAGTGTCTGCTTGTCTGGGACAAACAACAACATTTGTTTTGTCTTATAGGTACCGATTCTGGTAATAAGAAAGGTGTGGGCTTGGATCGTAGCAAGTGGACATCTGTAGTCTCTGGTCACTGGAAGGAAAAGACAAATAAAACAAAAAAAGAATACATACCTACAGTCTGACCTTTGTCAGGTTTATGATGTGGGGCGTGAGGGAGATCATTCCTCAGTATGTTGTGCAGGGTGGTGCGCGGCAGGCGGAGCGCCCGCGCGCGCGCGCGCAGCGATAGGGTGGGGGCGGAGCGGACTGACGCAGCCACTTCCGAGATGTGGCTCTTTCTGAAAACATTTGCAGATATCAAGAATAGTGGACAAGAATGGTAGAGAATGTTAGACTAATAACACA
This sequence comes from Epirrhoe tristata, assembly GCA_951394285.1. Lineage (NCBI taxonomy): Eukaryota > Metazoa > Arthropoda > Insecta > Lepidoptera > Geometridae > Epirrhoe > Epirrhoe tristata. The sequence goes on along the minus strand of OX596156.1, from coordinate 9,796,581 downwards.
AGGATTGCATGATTCATTCATTACCTGTTCACTGGCCTTCCAGTGCGGGGAGCATCACAGACATTCCCGGTGGAGAAGAGTTTGCGTTCCCATGCAAAGAGAGTGGTCTTTGAAGGTGGCTCTCGGCTAAATCTTCTTTTGAAATTGTGCTTGATCTGGAAAAAATGTATGTAACTTTAATGAAAGATATCAATCAGGCAGGAGTGAACAGGTTTTCCAACACAAGTAAAACAAACCTCACTGATAGTGCTACTTGTATACTTCCGTTCGTGGACCCACGCGGCCGCTACGAGCCTCTCCTCAATGCTGAAATTCGACGTGTCCACTGGGGCTTTCTTGGTAAGCTTTTTACTGTCATCACCTGTCGCTTTGGGTTTTTTTGGTGCACATTTCTTTTTTTTTACTATTATGATATCGGGATTAGGACCAGGTACTTGTGGAAGTTGTTCAATAATAGTTTCAACCTGTACTTGTGTGTTATTTACGATATTTTGTGGTAAAATTTGATGATATTGAGCTTCAGAAATGGTATTCAAATTTTGAAGTTTCGAGTTTTCCATGTTGATGGGACATTGCTGGTAAGGGTTGTGGTGATACAACTGTTGATTCGGAAAATGATACATTTTATTTTTATTGCAGTAGAAATCCAAATTCGTTTGAAACTAAAAACCTCTAAAACAAAGACAATACAATACCACACATAAATAAACCATAACAAACAACAATTATATCAATTGACAAGTTGAAGGACATGACATGCATGTCTGACAGTGACAAATAGATACTCTACCAATGTTTCCAACTCAACAAGTATTGCATAAATAGCAGGAGAAAGAACTCTTAATACCAACTATTTATTTCAAAGAGCAGCTATCTACTTCTTAAAAGTAATATAGGGAAGTTTTCAGTAACTAAATAATCATCTTCAAAAATGACCGCCACATTCAGTTCAAATTCTGAAACAAAATGAAGTTTAGTCAAAACATGTTTCTAAAATGCCCTTAAAGAAACATTTTTTATGTTTTTTTATATCTTAAATAGTCTGAAATCCTACACACCCAGCATAGCCCTTTACCTATTTTAAAGTTGACAGTAGTGGTAGTTGGGCACGTGAAAAGTCGCGGCAGCACCATATAAATAGGAATGTCGCGCGAACGTCGTACGTCGCCATCACCAATCTGAATATTCTGGATTTCTGTGGCTGAAACACATAATCAAATAAAAAAAATATATTTAAGTATACCTATTAGTTTACTTAAAAATGTACCTGCGTACTTAAAAAAAAAACGAAGTCTATGTAAACTACTTTTTTGTTTGTTTTATAACTCACCATCTCTAGAATATCCCTCAGCACAGCCACAAGTCTCTACACGAACAAGTTGCAGCTCTATTGACTTGATTGGCACTGAACACTCATCAACACGAATCTAAAACCAAATCATACAATCATTATTTAGATTCAGGGAAGTACCTACATACTTCAAGCCAGAAGGCTAAATTACCTTTCCAGTAATGGGTTTATCAAGAGGGCAGACAGTGGAATGTATTTCAGCATACACCTGGAACTGGGGCATGTTGGCGCGTGCCCCTCCTGTGGCGCCAGCACGTATTGAAGCAGGAGTAATCTCACAACGGACTGGTTTTAGAGGAACTGGGTCCACCTAGAATGAGTATTATATAAGAATCATAATTAAAAGTGAGAAGAACTTACTGAACAATTGAAGGGCTATAATGGTAAACTGATTTTACTTACTGGTTTGGACTGGACAAAGAACTGACAGCTAGCATTCAATGGTTTATTGAGGAATGACCTCTTCATGCTGCACTTGAGCACATACATAACATTTACAAATACTCCATGGTAGGTCTCCAGAAGTCCTGGGTACCCTGGTGAAACTGCTTGGCGGGCCCGCAATGGCATCTCAAATGGTATCTCAGTGGTTCCAGGTGGAATCTTCCCCGGAGGTGCCAGCTCTATTGATGTGTTGAGAAGGTTCAGTGGCTATGGGAACAGATTTTCTAAAATACTTAATATGAAGCTTAATATGAATAGCTTGAAGGTTTAATAAAAGATGAATTCGTATCACCTTAATGCTGTTGGAAAATGCTTCAAATATCCCAACATTCTTGGTGCTAATTTGCAGATTGACAGAGCCCTCCATGGTCAGACTGAGCCCTTCGTGGCGCACCTCACTGTTGCTCTCTACGATTGCTACTCCCGCTATAGTTTCCTGTTAAATAGTAAGATGAGAAGTATTCATTAGATAGTCATTACACTGTAGTTTCTAGACGTAGGCCAAACGTATAGAAACTACAGGGTCGGGGTGTACTAAAAGGTGTGGTGTTGCAGTGATTAGAAGGCAGCCGGGACTTTTTATATTATTTATTTTTTTATAGAACTCGTAAAAATAAAGCTTTATTTTTTTGCCGTATGATTTTTTTTCGTCCGACTTGTAGTTTTTGATAAAATTTTGAAAAAGTGGGCCTTCGCCCACTGCGCTACAGAGGTCGTCAATATGTACTTAAGTTAACTCACTCCTTCATGATACACTTTATTTACACGCTTTAGATTAATCGATAAGTTTGTAGACATGATAGTTTCGTAGAATTTATAAAAAGTAACTAGTAAAGTAGCAAAGAAAAGAAAATTATACTCAACCAAACAACCAAATCAAAAGCAAAGCAAAACAAAACCAGCTGACTGTCATGTCAGTCAATCAAACGGCAGCTGACGTTGACTTTTACTTTGGAATGATGTCTGGAACAAAACTCAGTTACTCAGTTATTTACTCAGTTACTCAGTTACTTTGAATATTATATAATACTGCCAGCAGTACCTATAGGATCTCATCTAGATTATCGCATTAGATTTAAAAATATCTGTAATGATAATTTATTGTGAATAAATAACTGAGTAACTGAAACGATGCGAACCACGCCACGCTTATATTTTTTTAATTTGCCGCGATTTTTCAGGGTCTACTTTCATTTGCCAGATTCTAACAGGCTCTATGATTTTGCCAGCTAGGCTACGGACCGGACTAACTATGATTTCTGGCCGGCTGGCAAATTCTGTATTTTATGTTGCATTCAAGTTATGAGCTATGATAACATCGATCGTTGTAATAATACGCATTTGAGGAAGAACCAAAAAACTAAAAAACTGCAACTACTAAGATAAGTGGCAACATTTTTTCAACATCAACGTCAAATCTGTCAAATCTAAAATACGGTACGACATGCGAATGAATTTCAACTTTATTGCACAAAATTTGCCAAGCTATTATACACTTTATGTAATGGTTTTATGTTTTAAATTTATTTTATATGTAAACGCATTAACACAACTGTTTGCCTGTTTTTCTATTGTCAGCGGGAAATGACAAAGAAAGAATCAAACAAATTTCAGTTGAAATGAAATGTCCGCTTGTGGCGGTCGGATGTGAATTTGATTTGTTATTTTGATTACGATTTTATTTAATTTTTATCGATTGTAAATATAGAATAGTGCGCTATTGTTATTAATAGTGTTATCTTATTTCTTGTGATAATTGTGTGATTCGTGAGTGTCCATTGAACAGGTGATGCCGATACGGGCTCTCCGAATGGATCGATATCGGTGACTTTGCGCCGAGCTCGTGGAATAAACACCAGGAACGAGGGTGATTTTAAGATGGAGAAGTCTGCGCGGCCTCGGACGGCGCTCAACGAGTGCGTGAAGGTGGTGGTCCGGTGCCGGCCGCTCGCTGAAAAAGAGAAAAATGAGGGTCACGAAGAGGTGAGCACCGCAACCCTCATGTTGTTAATACGGGGCATTCGGCCTGCGCACACTCGGTGCGTCGATTCTAATCCCATTCTAGATTATTTGACAACATGTTGTTGCTATTCTTTTCATCTCGTACTTGTAATATCGACCGAATTGCTGGTAAAATTGATTAGCGAAATCACACTATAATCATAGTTTGTTTAATTCATTTATGGATATCCAACACAGGTTTGTTGGTTTGATGGTAGTTTTTATGATTGTTCTGTTTAAGTTCAGAAAGAAGATAATAGTGATTCACTCGCGTAGGCTGGGAATAGTTCGCGTATTCACGCCTTCAGCCTACCTTTCTTATTTGTTTAAATTACTTATTTAAAAAAAAATATATCAAGGTGGGTTTCATAATAATAGAAATCAGGTAAATGAACTCTGTATGTATGTATGTAGGACTGTACAAGTTATCTCCTATCAGCTCAAGATATCAACTATTATTTGGTGCACAAATAATAGTGACACAGAGCAATTAGTACAGCAGATGAAATGACCCAGTAGTAGTAGCATAACAAAGGTAGTTTGGTCTAGAATTATCTAGTAAATCCTAAAAGACTCTTCTAGACAAGCCAACCTGTCTGCTTCGTAATTTTGTAAAATATTTTCATAAATGATTACCTACTTAATTCAATTAGCAGCAACTGCCAACCCTCACAAGAATAACAGAGGGAGCTGGCTTACTTTGCCAAGTGCTGTGCCCACTTGAAAATGACAGCCAGACTCTTACTTATTTTTAGGTACTTAAAAAAATAAAAAATAATACAATTTGAATAAAGACCTGATTGTTATGATTCACATAAAATGCACTTTGATATAAAGTTGTGAATGAGCCACTGTGAGTGTATTTTCTAATAGAATAGTGTGCCTAAAACTAGTATGTTAACTTTGCAAAAATGGAATGCCTAAGACCAAAGCTTTATTGCAAGTTAAATTAAGTGCTTCATTCTATCATCCTCATATAGATTTAAAAGCAGTTAAATTTGATGAGCTGTTAATTTACTGACTGAAACAATTTGAGTCATCCAATGTTTGCCTAATGACTGAGCATACAGATAAGGAATTCTTTTGTTTTCTGTTTTTATTTTCAAGATGAATCAGTGAGTCATTCTCTCTATCTTTGGCCCGTCTAAGACGAACCTGATCTATTTCTATTAGAGATTTAGGAATACCTAGGTACTTACCTTATTTCATTTTTGTTTTAAAGTTGGTCACATCTTATAAATGGAACAAATCAGGATCACAACTGTATTCCCCAGAGATCTGGTTTACGTAGACAAGACATAGATCATCCATCTTTTCTTAAGTTTTTTCCAATATTGGTGCCCCAAAAAGAAGTTGGTGATGACTTGCTCGTCAATTTCGGCCAGGGTGGCTGATTTCTCTGGACATGCTTATCATTTACTGTGTCTTAAAGTTAATATTCTCGTATTAAAAAAAATTGAAAATGGTAGGTTTTTCTGATGAGGGTCTGACTAAGTACTGCAAGGCCTACAGAGGCCGAAGGCTGGCGGCCTTGCATTTTGCTTAAAACAAAAGACCCGCGCGGCATGTCGCGACTCGCGTGCACAATATGACATCCAAACAGGTTTTAAAAACTAGGTCTAATTACGCCATCTGTCTGGCCTGGCTTTAATACAGAATATCCTGTATTCCTGTCACCAAAGTTGCTATCAGCCTTATACTCCAAGAGCTTTGGAGGCCTACTTATATTTATCGTTTGTACGAACTCGTTTAGTTTACGTTAGTAGTTGGTAAACTGCGGCTAAGCGACGTCAGTCCACACGTGCTAATGTCTAATGAGGTGTCTCATATCGATCAGGCACTACACCGAGCTAGCTTCCGGCCTAAAGCGTGCTTCACATCAACTTTGCCTCGGACACCTTGATTAATACTCCATACAAACGCCGTATAATTAGCAGGAGTCGGCAGGGATTCTCTAAGTGTGAGGCGAGGAGTGTTCATTCGTTACGTAGTATTATTTGATATTCTGCGACATTGCTTGTAAGGCTTTCCGAGAGTGTTAAGAAGTAACTTCCTTGTCAGCTGTTGTAATGTCGACTGAAATTCGCTGTCTGTTACTGTTACCTATCGGATTCTTCGTCCGGTACCTAGTCGTTTTCTTTATGTAGATCGATAAGTTAGTGGCAATGTTCCGAATTTATACAAGTATCGTAAGTACAGTAGGTACAGACAGATCCTTCGTATTTTGACCGCATTCGACCAGCAACTGAGCTAATCGCCATATACAGCGAGCGTCCGAAGAAGGCAAGCGCGTGTAGATTATCTGGCGCGCGTCCTTCGCGTGCTCTATGTATATATGTAATCGATGAGATGCAGCCGACATCTTCTAATATATAAAATTCTCGTGTCACAGTTTACGTTACCAAACTCCTCCGAAACGGCTTGACCGATTTTGATGAAATTTTTTGTGCTTATCCGGTATCTATGAGAATCGGCCAACATCTATTTTTCATCCCCCTAAATGTTAGGGGTAGTCCACCCCTAATTTTTTTTTCTATTTTTTTATGATACAACATACAAAAATACATACAATATACACATTCTAACATACATACATACTTACAATAAGTAAGCTATTTTTTGTCTACACTAGAAATTACTAGGAAATTATTTATATGGCAAAACAACGTTTGCCGGGTCAGCTAGTTTACAATATAATTATGGTATCTAAGTATGTTCTAGATGCTTTAATATCACATTGTATAGGCGTAAAAGTGGTATGTACTATGTGACGTCTTAAGAGTAATGAATCGTCTCGTTTTTCAGAGATGATGTCAACTATTCGCAACTTTTTGAAGGCGCTGTCGACCACGTACCTACTGATTGAAATCTGATTGATTATCGTTTTTTAGCATATTTTTTGCCACGTTTTTGCCGCTAGTTGCCGATACCTACGCGCTTTTTCTTGCGGAGAAACTTCTAGTTTAGCGGTTTCAGTCGGCCGACAACTCCAGATTTACAGATTTGAAATCGACCTTCAGTTTAACCACAGAATACAGAGAGGTTTAAGTTTAACTGAACGTTGCTCAATAATAGCTTCTTTATACCGAGAGCACATTACGTTACGAAAATACGTCTTATTATATTGTAGCTCCGCGTGTGCCATTAAACCATTATGTCTGGTATAATCAAGATGCCATTAGCATGTGGCCTACAGAGATTTGTTCCAAGATTTCAAACATTGCACACTGAACGAGCAGCATCTCACGTAGAAATTAAAAACTTTAGCTCCTTCAGCGTAGGTAACTCAACTCGATCATTCCTAAATGAATACTGACTAAAGAAGCTGACAGGCGAATAACGTAATTTACCGCACGCAGAGAACGACAAATCACTCGCTACTAGTAGAGTAGAGACATTGGCGTCAATCGTTTAGGGCATACTGCCTAGCTCAGTTACCAATTATGCCTGTCATAGTAAGAATTTGCAGAATGAATAGTTTGTAGGCTTAGAAATCACAGAACATAGTAGTCGGTATAGCCATGCGGTGAGTATTGCCCTACCTGGACCGTTGCTGGCACCTGATAGCCTTCGGCAAATTCTTTGAATATCTTCTCTGTGTAGGAGTGCGTGATTGATGGCAATGATTATTGTCTTCGCTTTTTCATAAAGCAAATAAAAAGATCTATGGGTTGGTTACGGTATGGGTACTCGTAGTAGATAAATAGATATATATTTATATATTGACTTCTACGCGTAATTCACTGATAAAATTATGATTGGTTAGTAATTTAGTATTATGGAGTGATCGTTTCGGTTTATAATTTTGAAACATAGCAAACCTATAATTTCAAATATTTCAATAGAAAACTAGGTCCAAAAACGGTGTTTCCATAGGGGTGCAATAGTAGCTCGTTACGACATGATAACTGCTGAAAGTGTGCGCGTGCGCAACCGCCCGTGAAAATCATCAGTTTCTTTTCATGACGCGTTCCTTAGCCGCCTGGAGGAGGCTAGTAATTGTACATATAAAAATACATATTACTATATATTTACTAACAACGAATAAATATATTCCGTATAAACATCAGTAAAAATATCATTTTCATGACAATATTAGCTTAGAAGGCTTTAGGAGGTGAGAGAACAGCCTAAGCAGTATTTTTGTAAAAACTACCAACCAAATTGTATTTGGTGAGGGATTAGATACGTATGTACTTATTTAGAAGTTGGATGTAATCGTTATGATCATCATCAGATCGCAGCACCTAGTTGCCAAAATGCATAATGGCAGGAGCTACTGACGCTCGCCATCAAACCTCGGAATACAACACATTACCTTCAAAACATGTTTCATAGCCGAGTTTACTATTTATTTATATACATAATGTGGGTACCCGTTCACTTGTAAACATTGTACGTGCAATATGATTTACGCAAACTTAGAAATAGAAAGTGTGATGATTCAGGAATTCTAGAAGTGTCTGCGGAGTTCAGGACGACCGACGACTGGGTAGCTGTTCTTGTAACAAGTTTGGTTTCCCCGCAACTCCAGTAATGTTTCCCAAATAATCGATTTCAACAGTACTCTGCTCTTTCGAATGCCTTCTCTTCTATTATTCTGTCTCTGACTGTTCCTCCTGTACGTCATGTGTAGGTGAAGAGACAGAAGCAGCGCGCTCAGCCGTGGTACGAACGGCTGTCGGGCACGCCCGCGCCTCTGGCCCCCGTGGACACCAATAAGCTGGAAGCCCCCACTCAGGTCTGGAACAGGCACCGGCATGGGTTGTAGGTGTAGCTCTAACACGCGGTTCGGGAGCGAGCTGTGGCTCTCTCGGGATGTGTTGCGCAAATGTCCTGGATCTTTTCTGTCTTGGACCATTAAATATATCTAGGATTTTGCACAATACAACACCTTTTAAGCTATTTAAAAAATCCACCTACTGAAAATATTAAATATCGGCTTACTAATGAATGGACGCAATGTGAGCCCGGTTTGGTGGTGGTTAGGTTTAGTCACTCATTTCAAGGAAAAATCGGTCATGGTCATGAATTACTGAAACACACATTGGTTTAAGAAAAAATATTTATATTTGTGGTGCATTCGATACCCCATTAGTTTTAGTGACTAATAACTCTTGCAGGGTTTCCTGATTGGTGATTGTGAAGGCACGTTGTTTTGGGACCCTGGAGAAGTTGCTTGTTAATGATAAGTTTTATTTACTAATGCGTAAGGTTTAAAAATGGTATGCGTTTACAATCATGGATTAACGACCAACCCGCCAATACAAGGTGGTTTAATTTAACCATTGTTTCCTGTAGTTCGCTAAACATTATCAAACCATCAACCACCGCAAGTGTTATTAAACATCTCATACAATTGAGAAGTGTTTCGTGAATTACAAAGGATCCCATACCATTAGAAACCGTTGTAGACCAATCAGGCCTTAGATTCAGACTTCAGCGGAATGCATTCGGGTAGAAATATGTCAGCTGTTCAACCGACCGCAACCAATCACAGTGCAAAAAACGTCAGTTTTGGATCATTCCTGCACTGTGATTGGTTGCGGATGAACAGCTGACCTGAATGCGTTCCGCTGAAGTCTGAATCACTAGACAGAGATGGTGCTGACGCTTCTAACGGTGGTTGAATTGAAAGACTTCCTAGTACAATGTGTGTACTTATTGCAGTTTGTTGGGTGCAGGTGGTGAAGGTGTGGCCGGAGCGTGGTGCCGTGCAGGTGTACAACCCCAAGGGGCAGGACAAGCTGTTCACGTACGACGCCGCCTACGACTGCACCGCCGACACACAGGCGATCTACGATGAAATGGTGAGACACAGTATTTTCATGCGACAAATTGGAGATTTACTTTCATGTCGAACGAAGTAATTAGCGTTTCTTACGGATGAGGTTTGAATTTATCCCTCAACGGTAATGGTAAGTGAATGAGAGGCTTTGGAATGGTATTATAGGGATTAAAGAATCTAGTCACTAACTAAACATTTGCGAATTGTTCTAATTCTTCATGGCTAGTCAATGAACGCCGAAATTTCATCATAATATTTATAAACTTTTAAAGTTTTTATGTGTTTCTCATCGTACTCGTAAAGTTGGTTCTGCGTATCCAAGAATCGTATCCTTGTTTACGAGGGCCATTCATTATTATTTTAATTTGTTTGTAGTTCGTATTGTTTCCTTTATCGGGTCGCGAGTTTATTGGTTTCTTTCAGTTTATGCGATATTGTTTTGCCATTCAGGGAAAATCAGGTCGTGTCGGCACTGTGACTTTTATCGTTCATAGCTCCTGCGAACTTTACAAGTATCGCGTATTGCCAGAATTGGCACTCGCTGACTGTTTTTTTTTTTATTAATTGACGTCATCACATAAACGTGGAGTATGTATTGAGATGAAGTTTAAGATCTATTGCCGCGAAGCTTCGATTTCTATGATCTAAGCATAGACATAGACATAGACATAGACATTTATTTATTTGCCACTCAAGCACACACAAAATACAGTAACAAAATGAAAACAAAAAAAAAAAGAGAATACACGTAAAAAACAAAAAGCCTGTCATGTATGTGTGCTACAGCAGCAAAAGGGCTTCGACTCAGCATAATGCCTCGCCACAGCGAGGTAGCGAGGCGCTGGTATTCTGTCGAAAACCATCGCGAAGATAAAAAGCCGCGAAGATAAAAATATTTCGCTCTTCGCGTCGTTCAAGGTTAGGTCTCCATAGGCATGCAGATCTAGTTATTTTGATCGTGTAATCGAGTCTTCCTCGATCACCAGACCCAGTTTAGAGCACAATAATTCTAGCACACCAATGTGAAATGTTTTACGGTCGTGCGCGCGTTACGCACGCGGCAGTGAATACTGTCGTATTATTGCCAAATTTATGCGGCATTCTGCGCACTTCAGGTTATTGCACTACACAGATTTTCCAGGAATCCTATTCAACTACTAAGATAAATCTGAAAGTTTCTGATGATATTGTTTGTGTTTTATTCAATCATGCCATAAACCAGTGGATTGATTTTGATTGAAACTAGAAAAGGTGGATGTAGTTCGTAGCTTTACTGGATAATAGACAAGCGAGCCGCGGGCAGAAGCTTCATCATGATCAGCCGCAGCCTTCAATCACTACTCCTGCTGCGATTCCCACTTCCCAGCTTGTGCAAGCTTTGAATTAGCTCAAGCTTGCTTAACTTAGGCCTTTACATATGTATATGACAGAGAGAGACCGATGGAGTTCTATTGTGTTGGAGGCCAGGACCCACTTTCGGGTTGATGCGCCAGGATAGTAAGTAAGTAAGTATGTTAATTTAGATTTACCCAAATCATCTCCTCATAACTTACCAGTCGGACACAGGTTTATTGGCGTGTTAAGTAGATAATTGCAAGTCATGTGTGGTAGTGTAATAATTTCAGCGCGCTGCGGCGAGCGCGTGCGCACCTCTTATTAATATTTTAACAACAATTTGAGTATGTTCTTTGATACTAGTGTTATTATCTAAAATAATATCATAATAGATGGGTTGACCGTAGTTTCCAATTGATGAGTTTAATTGTATGTAGTTGTATGTTTATGACTCTCTTACAAAATTATATCAACAACAATAGATATTCTTTTAAATAATTGAAATCACAAAACTGAGCTCGCTCAGTGACCATGTAGTCGTACAATTAAGGGTTATATTTCCTCATTTGAATAAATATCAGAGGTCGGACACATGACAGAAACAAAGCGAGTGACGGCTATCATCTGGTAACGATGTTGGTTCCACTTCCACCAACGTTTATGTCCCAATTAGTCACGCCTCGGGTTTACAGTGATTGCGATTGTCGATAAAACGTTTAAATGCCTTCGTAAGTGATGGACAACCTGCTTAAATTCATATGTTTTCGGATTTTTTAAATACCTCGTAATTTTACTTCATCATGCTCTTCATTACAAACCTCACGCGTGTATTTCTCAGATATTCCATCGATCATTCATTTGACATCGTTTAGTTGCTTCGATGTTATTTAGTAAGCGATTCCCATTGGTCTTGGCATTGGGACTACCCACTTATTCTTAACTCATAAACATCTCTGAATAGAACTTTAACTAGTTATAATCTTTGCTTGTAAAGTGTGGTCTCCACATACGAGTCCAAGTAGGTAGGTAAGTAAGTACTTAAATTGTTATTGATTCAGCAATTAGTTTTGAACTTGACACCTGTCTGCCTACACAAGTTTTACTATCGCCCCAGACCATCTATCGCTAAGCAGTATTCGTTGTCAAGATAGATCATACAAATATATATATTTTTTTATAATATGACTATTATTTTGCATCCGTCAGTTTCCTCTACGGTCATCATTACTGTTTTGCCAAATAGTGATGCGAGTCCTATTAACCGGCCTAATGATCGATTCATCATTTTGCACTTGACACAGCCTACGCCTCTGTTAAATACTATTGAATGACTCGGAAGGCATCACCAGTTCCAAGCGCATCCCACGCCCAGCCAGCATGCACCTTTGCAAGGCTCGTCCTCGACTTTCAAAGTCTCACCTCGCGACCAAGGTCTGATTTTTCCACTAAACTGTGGATCAGGCTGTGGGCGAAGTGACCTCGACACGCTATGGGTGTAGGGTTTGTGATTGATTTACTAAAATATGATTACAAATTTTGTTTGTTTACCGAAAAACTCAGGTAAATGGACAGAAACTCCTAGCTGTTACTGCAAGTCGTTTCGCATGTATTATCTCGCGTCACTATAACGATTGCACTTTATTACACCTGCTAAACTTTACGAGCTGCAATCTCGCTGTAAAGTGTTATTTCAGCTGATGGTCCGAAGGTCCATCTTTGTTATGCCAATATTTAGAAAACGTGCTCTCGACATTGTTCTCTGCGCTCACAATGTTGTTGAACATTGTTTAGGAATCTTTATAACGTTGTTGTTCATTGTTGCGCTGAACGATGCGACCGCACGGCACGTGTTTTGGTGTTTGCATGCCGTCTTATTGTTCTGGGGTTCATTGCAGGTGCATTTCAGATTTCCGTCTGCTTTTAATATTAAGAAAACAGCCCTTATAAGGACGTGATGCGTTCTGAATTTCATTTGAATATGACTAGAGGAAAAGTCATTCTGTTATAAGTAGAAATTCTATTAAAATTGCTGCATCGATGAGGTATCTTAGCAATTTGGGGTTTGGTAATAATATCTCTGCATTTTATTCTCAGAAATCTTAAAATACTCTTTTATGAACATCTGGAGAATGAGGAAACTGTAAAATGCCTTCAATGCGAACCTGCAAAATGTTGAATGAACATCGTAACATGCCAACAATCCAATGATATTGGATTGTTGGCATGTTATGGACATGTCAGTAAAAAGGAAAGAATGTCATTTGTTTACACGATCTAGTAAGTAGTATTAATACAAGATGAATTGATTGTGTAAATAAGAAGCATCTTAGGATGAAGACTGAACTGGAAGAAGAATTATGTTGTGCTACCCAAATTGGGGTATGTAATGGGACGAGTGTAGGAAGATGATAGTGTATCAGTGTGCATTGCTACCCAGGTCCGTCCTCTGGTGGCCTCCGTGCTGGATGGGTTCAACGGCTGCGTGTTCGCGTACGGACAGACGGGCACCGGCAAGACGCACACCATGGAGGGCACGGCAGACCACGAGGGCATCATCCCGCGCGCCTTCCGCCACATCTGGGCGCACATCGAGAACAGCGCCTCGCCTGACGTCACGCACCTCGTGTCCTGCTCCTACGTGGAGCTCTACTTGGAGGATGTACGGGATCTGCTCTCTAAGGAATGCAAGAAGCTCACGATACGAGGGCAGGTATGTGGTTTGATATTCATTAATTTTCCAAGCTAGCCGCTGTCAAAGTATTAATTTTCTTTTGCGGAGCTACCCTTGACATTATGAAGGGGCCTTGCTTTGAAGAGTATTTATTTCGACGCGTTTTTTGGGACAGTTTTTGTAACCGTTCCTTTCCATTAGATAACAGCAATCGAAACCTTGGCATAATTAGATCTCATTAGGTTGGAGATGCCCGTAACAGGCCTGTTGCCATGTAAACGTAGTATAAACGCAAACAATGCCTTTACGCACGCGACACGAAAAAGGAAATGCATGTATTATCTTGTAAACGTCATTGTTTGGGCCCGCGCCGCATCGCAATCAGCCGACTTACGTATATCGATAGACCAGTGCGACAATGCACGTACGTACACCCATTCATAATACAAATCTACGGTTAGCCTGGTATATCTAAAAGCCACATCTGAAAGCAGTAAAATCAATAACTATTCGCATTTTGGACACTTTAGTTTAGATCGATATAGATTGACAAAAAAGGTATTTGACTCCTTCCTTGTCCGATACGGGAGCTAGGAAATCCTGCGCGTAGTAACTGCTAGACTGTCTCTGGCCGCGAACGTGAGGTGATAACGCTGTTGTAATTGATGTCTGGCGCTGCGCCAATGTCAAGGGGAAGCTTTCGAACTCTGAGTGCATTCGTTAATGGATGCTGCTATGTTTACGCTATTGCTGAAAATACCAGTATCTTGGCGTATAAAACGACAAAAATTTAATATTTTTTAAAATAGGCTCAAAACCATGACTTGCGTGCAATAAGTTGAAACGTGATCCTTGTGGTTGTATTGAATAAGTGTCCATTAACTTGACTGGCCTGAGTGTACTTCCTTTGTAAATCGCTCTCATTGAGAATATCCATATTCATTAGGCTCGAGTGACACTAGGTTGCATCATTCAAGGAAGCTCCCATCACAACTTAATGCATTTTCTAAGTTCAAAACTAATTAGTAAGTACCGTAAAACCTATGCATTTGCACAAGATGACTTTGCATCAATTTCACAAGCAATTACCGTAGTCAAGAACAAAGTTTACTAAAGATAAGTTACTCGCAGTCCGTCTTCGGTCAACATTGACGCAACGTGTTTCCTCTCAGATCCCCAAAGATGTGAGGTAACGTATGGGTCAAGCCGCAGATTGCTTGACAAACAATACATTTTAGTATGAAGTTGCCAATCAAGCATGGTATTTACTCGCGAAAAAGCACCTACATAACATAACATAACATCAGACCAAAATGAACAAACTTTTTGTACGTATATTTACAGACGACACAAACGTTACGACCATATAATAAAACAATAACAGTAAACTAGATATATCTAGATAACCCTGACGAACTCTCACCCCTAGCACCCCTAGCACCTCTAGATTGTATGCGACTATGCGTGAACCGGTCTCTTCGGGGTGAACAAAACGAAGAAATTACTCTTTGTATTAGTGTATGAAATAGTCAACCAATAAATACACACCTCAAACCACAATCTTCAAAATTATCATAATGTATTAGTTAATCTCTAAATCCACAAGACTGGCGAATATAGCTTAGCTAGCTATCAGTCTTCTTGCAAATACTCGGTCGTCGGTGTGGCCGTCCGATGACATCACTCGTACCTACTTGGTGTTATGGTCGATGGCAAGGTTTCATCTATTTGCTAGCTATTATGTAAATGGTCATTATTTACAACGACAGATATGGTAAAGAAGGAAGATTGTACCTAATAGAACTTGTATCGACAATCGTTTTCAATTGTATTTCGTTGACGATTGATAAAGGAAGATAACGTTTTAATATCTTGACTGTCACGAAAGAATACTCGAATATCGTAAAACCTATAACAAAGACATTTTAATGTTTTTACAAATAACGTAATTTCAGGAACAAGTTTCCGATCTCGTAAATAGATATTTAATTCTCGACAGCATTATGACGTGAGACAGACGATAGCATTATCGGCATTCTGCAATCAATAATGCACTTTAACGATCTCCGACCGAACCAATAGTTTCAGTTATAACCAAAGAGCTGATTTATAGTTGGGTCGAATCCTTATAAGTAAGTACGAGCACTTTTCCCCACTTAATACCGATATTACAAACTTTTCGAGCAGCATGATGAAAAAGAAACTTTAAAATATTCCAGTTGTAAATGTACCTACTTATGTTATCTAGTAAGGGCAATGTTGCCTAGTAGGAGATTAGATCTCATCTAGATTGGAATATAAAGTTTCGCGTCAGCGTTGTCTTTATTTGGATACGATGCTAACAAACAAATCAAATATTTCGTATTTGCCGCCTCCCTTTTTACGGTTCCGCGGGCAACACCTGAAGCGGTTTCAGGGTCGCGTTATCAATAAATTATGTATCAGCCCGATAATGATTCCATATCGATTGTCGTCCAACTGTTATCTACACGGTCTACGAGTATACTGACTGCATCTAGTGTTCTCCCAGGCTTAGATATACTGAAATAAATAAATTAGCTGTGTGATGTCAGGGCAAAAAATAAGTATAGTTTCTGTTATTTTATGTAAGTCGTAAGTTTTCTTTGGATGCAGTCCAAATCTTAGTTCGTTTGATGAAATAAATGTGTACGTCGCTTTTTCACGTTTTTTGTGAATTTGTGATAAGATTTTGTAAAAAATGAGATAAAAATACGAAGATACTGAGCAAGATTGACTCGATCAGGATAGAGGCGAATGGTAGAAGCGAAGACCTATTACTAGCAGTAAGAGCTGGCGATGATGATGATTCACATTCTTGTGTATTGGAGTTGTATGACAAAGCTGGTAATCAGACGAATTCGCACATGTCGGCCAATTTGCTGATTTGTCATCGGTGAACAAAAGGGGTCACGGCGCGAGTCCTTGATATACCTCCACGGGGCGTACGTAGGTTAGGTACAATACCACTGCTCGCTCATTATAGCGCTGTATTGTGTGTACTAAGGCCGGTAACAATAACTATGTATGACATGTTCCGTGCCGGGTCAAGGGAATGTAATTTGGGTAATTTAAAGATCTGTGCTCTGATATCTGGCTAGTTTTTGGTGAAAAACACATTTGATGACTATGGTTTGATTATTATATGGCTTAAAATTAGGTCATAATTATCTCAATCCGCTATGTGAGAATCAAACCGCGACCTTCTCCTAGATAAAGTGTAACTGTTATCCGTCAATAATAAACATGATGTTGCCATTGCATACAGTACAGCACGTGTTGGCATTGCGGCCACACACACATCAACGTCAATAATTGAGTTGTGCCCGAGTATTGTAACATTTCAACAGTCTGGTTTAATAATGCTACTTCAAATAAAAACAGTTTATTTTGTATAAATATGGCAATAAACAGTTTATTTTGTATAAATATGGCAATGGTTTCAGTAATGTAGGAAACGCAATTCGCAATTCGCCTTGTACTCGACACCAGCGGATGCGTCCAAAACAGCTCTTTTGAGCAATTGTGCAAACTTGGATAAGTACGACTTTTACGTAATACAAACATAGGATTCTCTATGAAATCGTTTAAACAAGACTGCTTTACACACCACGGTGCAGAAAGATTCAAGGTGCGCAAGATCAAGGCCGATGCTGTGACGAATTGTTTCGAATCGATGTAAACAAAACGATGCTTTCGTTAAATTATGCCGAGGCTACGATTTCACAGATGTTAGAGGTCATTTTTCAGCGGCGAAAAATCTGACGATAATCTTCGAAATACAAGGGAGAATCATAAAAATGTAAAAGGATTACTTATAATGTATTTGGCGGCCAGATGGGTTGGGTAGGCGATGTTGTTCATGTCGCAGGCCGCATTGATGAGTCAGATTAGCGTAGGATCTTCGTGGATGGCACATAAGCTAAATGAGGACTATAACTACCTACCCAGCAGCAGGTGAAGGCAGGCTGTCGATGATGAGAATATGATCAAAGAAAATAACTTTTTATTATAATCGTCTTTACGGGCTCGAAATTTAAATAAAATGAAGTGTCATGATTACCTACTAATTACCAACCCATCCAAAACAGCTCAATCTGCTCAAAATTCCATTCAATCCTACAGCAGGAGCTGAACGGCTTCTACATCCCGGAGATGACGTCAGTGGTGTGCAAGTCTGCCGCGGAGATGGTGCGCGTGATGCGCGCGGGCAACAAGCACCGCGCCGCCGCCCGCACCGACATGAACGAGCACTCGTCCCGCTCGCACGCCGTGTTCCTGGTCACCGTCGAGAGCGCACATCGAGACACCAATCGGATCCGGTGAGTGTATAATCTCGTTGATGAATGCCTTCGTCATCTCGTGGAAACGAGATGAGTTAGCAATAAATGTAGGACCTCCTCGATGAGCCTTCGTCTCCTAGAAATAAACCGACATGAGCAATGTCTAGCTGTTCATAATATCTTCGTCAATGGAGGACAGATATTAATATTTTTATCAAAGGTTACTTAACAGTTAAAAACTTAACCTAAAATATTGACATCGGTTTTTTTATTCGTCTCAACTGGTTCGTTGAATATGTTTGAAGCAGCCACAATTCGTGCGGCTGGTTTTTGAGTCTGGTCATTCGGGGCTGAAGTTCTTTGTGCTTGAATGAATTCGATTCGAAGGCTTTGTTTGGCTTTACATGACTTTGAACCGCACTGTTACATTACGTAGCAATCATAATTTTGTGTCCATGATTAAAATGGTAATTATTGAAGTACTAACATGGCTTGATTGATCTGAACAGCCAATAATTACGTAATATTGAGTTGTGTGACGTCAGGGAGAGTGGTCAGTAGCCACTAGAGGTGTGCGCCGATCGGCGTGGCGCACGCCGCCGACGTTTTTGTTCACGCCGCCGCCGCCGACGATTTTATCGGCGTGAAATCGGCGCCAATATTGTGCATGTACAAAATCCTTATAGTCAATTCCACATAGCATGGGTGCTGACATATTTGCCATTTGTTGTTTTTTTGAGATGATAGGGCAAAAATCTATTGTCAAAAAGTCGATGACAATTTAATACATATCAAACTAAGTTTTACTTGTAAAATAATCGATTTTCTCTGATGAATTAGGCCGTGGCCGCATTAGGCGAACTGCCTCTAAGTTCTTCCCCATACAGCGCGTACTGTGCAGTTTGAGACGTTTCGCTTGCCGACTCACTCAGTCAGCGACTGATTCGCAGAGAACGATGCTCGCGGTCGGCGGCTCGGCTCGCTCACTAATCCCGCGCCGCGCGGCGTTACGCGTTCAGTCAGTAGGTGCGAACAGTAAGCCGCTCATCATCATCATCATCAGCTTATAGCAGTCTACTGCTGGACATAGGCCTGCCCTAATGAGAGCCATTGAGCTCTGTCCTCAGCTCAACGCATCCAGCTTCTACCAGCAGCCTTTCGCAGATCGTCATTCCACCTGGCCGGAGGGCGTTCTACGCTACGTTTGGCGAGTCACGGTCGCCACTCAAGAACTCGTTTACCCCAACGGTTATCGGTTCTTCGGCAGATATAGCCAGCCCACTGCCACTTCAGCTTGCTAACTCTCGGAGCTTGAGTTCTATGTCAAGTCTCGTTTCGGATTCTATCCTTCAGAAAAACTCCAAGCATAGCTCGTTCCATAGCTCGCTGAGTGAATTTAAACTCATGACAGGTAGGACGCACTCATTAAGAGCTTTCGTTTTAAGACATTGCGGTATGGGTGACTAGAAAACTCGAAGTAGTTTTCCAAATGCTGCCCAACCCAGCTGAATCCTCCTTTTGGCCTCCTTCCCAAAGTTGTCTCTACCTAACTGCAAAATCTGCCCGAGGTATGTGAACTGCGAAAAAACTTTAAGAAGGTGACCATTTACAGCGACAGGTCTTGACCAATTCGGTTATTGACCATGCCTTTGGTCTATCCAAATTCATGCTGAGACCCATCACTCGCGAGGCTGATGCTAGGCCGTCCAGCATCCGTTGTAGTTCCTCCAGCGACTTCGCCAGTAAAACTATGTCACATGCGGATCGTAAGTGTGAGATGTGCTCGCCGTTCATGTTTATGCCCATATCTTTTCAGTCCAGTTTCTTACTCCCTGTCTCAGTCCTCTGCGCAGTTGGATGGGCTTAGACTGCTGGTCCTGTACTCGGACACTCATGTTGGCGGCTTCATACAGACATCTCAAAGCTTTGATATAACGATAGTCTACTTGGCATCGCTGCAAAGATTCCAGAACAGCCCAGGTTTCGACAGAGTCAAAGGCCTTCTCATAGTCCACAAAAGCCAGACACAGGAGCTAATTATACTCTTCGGACTTCTGTATAATCTGAATCACTGTGTGAATGTGGTCCATAGTGCCATATCCTCCACAAAACCCGGCCTGTTCCGATGGTTAGAACTCGGAGTTAGACGATTCGTAATAACCCGAGAGAACAGCTTAGAAACGTGGCTCAGGGGCGATGGATCTGTAATTTTTAAGAAGAGTCTTATCTCCCTTCTTAACTCATTCATCGCCTCCCTAGCAAGTAACAATCTCCCCCCATGCTATCATACATTGTTATACATACATATCGCCGATCGGCGGAATCGGCATGTGTTTCAAGAACTTCAGCCCGCGCCGATCGGCGGGCTCGGCTCTGAATGACTTAAAAAACAGAACCACCAAGCTCTCGTTCCACGCCTTTGGAGTTCTCCCTTAATTATACTGTCCACGCCGATTACGCCGATTACGCCGCCGCCGCCGACTGATTTTAAGCCGGCGTCCGCCGCCGGTCAAGAAGGAATCGGCGCACACCTCTAGTAGCCACCCTGCCGCGCGCCGCTCGAGGGTAGATGGCTATCGGCGACCTTCGGGGAGGCGAGGGTAATGTCGTCTGGGGGTATTAAGTATTTATTGTTTTTTAGTCGACCTTCACAAGGCCATTCGTTAGTTTGTTAAATCGAATCGATTTAATTGTACCATTAACACATCGTCTCGTAAAGGGACCATTTTATAACATTTTAGTTGAGGGAACTTTCACGTCGCTGAAGATTCTCTCAAATTTTATGATATTTAAAATGTGTGGGGTCATTCGGAGACGCTTTAGTAAAAAATAAATAGTTAAGTTCAAAGTACCACTTGCATTACAATGCTACTTAGATTATTGCATGAGAAAATAAATCGATCAATTGAATGCGTCAAAATATCATAGCTCCCTAATTCCAAGCGACAACTCATAACTCCTAAACAATGAGTGTAAGAGTGCGGCCGTCCAAGTTCCCGCGTTGTCCTGGTTCCCGCATCGAAATAACAGAGATCCGGGACACCAGTATTTGGGCCTTCTTAATAAGGACGTGGCAGTTCTACGAATTGCTGAAGACATTCGTTCATGACATTCAGGCACTTATAGTGAAAATTATTCACTTCGTAAAACTCTTGTCACTACGCTGGATTTCCAATTTATTAATTAGTTTTCAAATCAAATCAAATCAAATTGTTTTATTGCGTATTATGGGTTAAAAATGTAACAGGTGTTAGTGGTACAGTAACGGTCAGCCATAATCAACGTCTTGCGCATGCAATATGTACATTTTATATGATATTTCATTAAAATAAAATTAAACAATACAATAATAAGGTTCAAGTTAAGTTAAGGTTCAATTCAAGTTAAGTATTTCCATGTCCAAATAAAATAAGATTAAATAGCGTCAATATTCTTGTCCAATTAATTTAATTCATTTATAGTATAGTAGGCTTTTTCAATTAGCACCTTCTTTAATTTTGTTTTGAAAGTATTAAGGCTTGGAGCATTTAGTATAGCTTCAGGTAGGTTTTTCTAAATCGCTAACGTGTTCACCTCTCGTATTACGTCAGGTCTCCTTTCGTTGAACTTTATTTAGCTTGACTTTACATTTATATTTTTTTGTAATTAGAAATTTAGATTGTTAAACAAAACCTGAAAAAAGTTGTAACTACATTTAAATTGGCGAAGCCTCTAATATAGAACTACGTACAGGTCGCGCGCGATAGACACGCCGCCGCTGTTTACGGTTCTTTCGCAGGCTATCACTGATCACGTGAACGCTGCTTACAATACATTTGTTTATATTCCTCGTTCAAACTTCTATGCAAAGATTAATTCTTACAAATACAAATAATTTATTTTACCAAAAACACTTAAGTATAGTAAACATATGTTACTGGTGGCCCCCGCACTAGAGCTAGAGTGCTCGCAAGATAAGTCTGCGCGCGACTAATGGCGACAAATAATATAATTGAAGTACCTATTCTGGCTAGGTTTAATTCATGTTCTTACTAACTTATTTCCGATGGCATCCTGAGTATTATTATAAAGTAAATTAATAAAGCTGACACGACGAAAACTATAAACGATTATTTCTGATTTCGGCCGCGCGCAGACTTATCTTGCGAGCACTCTAGCCTGTATCGCGGGAAGCCGATTAACAGAAAATAAATTATCAAAAAAATACAGAAGTACACTGAACAGGGCAGAAAAACAAATTAACTAAGTTAGTTCTTGCTTATTTTATCTAACTCATCTCGCCTTAGATAAGCAAGTTCGTATGAGTCAGTGGCCAACTCTCTCTGGCCCTTTTCTATATCGATGTAGGTACCTAAATGATTAAGTCCTTCACCGCGATGGCTAAGGTTACTCATCTGACTAATGCTGGACTCATTGTCTGAGTGGGCTGAAATATGATTGCTCTAATTGTGATGATGCGATGCCTAGACAGACGCTTCAGTACTAAACCAGCAACCTTCAGATCTGTTCCACGTACCGATCACAGATATACTAAATAGTTTAGATTTTGGGTAGTCTCAGATTTGTGGACGTAAAAGTTGAAATGAGTGAGGATTTTGATTTTTGGATGGAGACTTGGACTGATGTGGGATTTAGTGAAGAATTGCATGAAAGGTAAGAGAGTTTCAAATTTTCAAATTTTTATTTAGGAAACAAAAACATGGTACAAACGATAATGTCCGCATTAGTTTAGAAAAACTGTATCGCGGAAATAAACTAAAGTTCTATAATTATCTAAAAAAAAAAAAACTAATGTTTGTTGATTTCAGTAAGTATTTAGATGCTAAATTACTGATATCCATATCACCTTTATGTTAATGGCTGTAGGCATTGACCCCTAACTTCAATATCTTCCCCTACAGTTAAAATCGCTTTAATTAGGAAATGATATAACTGCTATCGTTCGGTTCTGTGATTCCGTGCCGTCTTCGTATTTGAATTCCCTTTTATGATGGTTTAGTTTCTGGGACGAGTCGTGTTGTAGTTCGCTTTCTGTAGTTGATCGAGTAAAACCCAGGCGACTGTTTTGTTATCACAACAATATACCTATGCTATTGGATAATGTTTATAATTATGGCATCATCCGTCTCGTTTACAGAACTTTATTCGTATTCTTTACCAAATATTTGGTTTATCCGCCGTCCATTTGTCGACTATTTCCCCTATTGGGAATGGTCTTGTTACTGAGTAATTTGTTTTTTGTTAAACCAAATATGGAATCTAGTTCCTTTCCGAACCTTTTTCATAGTCGGATTAGATCTTTCGGTAAATGACCAAAATAAAAAAAAAGTTGCTGCCCCTCAATAGTGTCTGGCTCGAGTAAGGGAACTGTTTATTTGAGTCTAGCTCCCTCTCCCCTCCCACTGCACTATACGTTCTGTGTAGGTTCACAGACGTTCATTTCCTTTGTTTCGCCCTACAAGAAGTAAATCGTCGGTGCTACCCTCACCATTACTCCCTTCTTGCGAATAAAGCGATTTCAGGTGGGGAAGGTTGTATTTATTTCGTGAAGTGTACTCTAGCATAAGTTTTTTTGCGTGGTTGCTTCTTTAATCTCCGGCCAAAATATACAGTTTTAACTTTTATAACTCCTATTGCAATATTGTTATGCAAAGTCGACTCATACAATAATTGTCATAGTTTATATAATTTCCTCAACCTCTGGAATTGATCCCACAATTTCCTGATATGGACTTTCAATAGAGACTGCAATATGAAAATTGTCATCGCGATGTTCCGACAGTAACCGGCCGCAGTTACAGTTCCAATAACCTATTTGTTGCAAAAACTACATCATGTCGGGAAGTCACGAACTTCTGTAAAAACGTTAATGCGCTCGTGGCACATTACTTAACCATTATTCGTTTTACCTTTATTGTCTGCTTCATAAGGTTTATAAGTGTATGTTCTGTGTATAAGTGGATTTAAAACATTTGATTATCATGTTACAATCATTTTAATAAAAGGATTCCGGTAATGGGCTTGTCTATTTCCTTAATTGTTATTACGTAATAAATGTTAATGCATTTTTACTTTTCTTTTTTCTTTTTTAAAGTTTAAATACGATATGAAGTAAAAACTATTGGGCAAAAACAAAAACGAGTTGTAGGAATATGCAGGGCGAGCAAAGGCTAATGAGGCAGCCTGTCCGTCCACTCATGGCTGGATTAACCCCCTTTCCGCGTCGATGGCTCGCGCGAATGCGGTGCATATCGTTGTTTTTAAATTGATTTGCAATTCATATCCACTGTCTTCGTCCTTCGCAATTCCTTTACAGAGGTTTAATGGTCGATTGTATGAACCGTACGCATGCTATGAACTTATTTATATTAAGATTAAATAGCTTTTAGAGAACTCACTTTGTTGCTGACCGAAGGTACTATACTACCTATGCACAAACCGGTTAAACATGATAATCTGTACACAATTACAGTCTATGTATATGCCGAAGATGGTGTAAAAAATATTAATTTTACGCAATTTTCCTATCGTGTCTTGTCATATCTTTAACTACGGCCATGATCAGATTATTCTTTTATTGCAATGATATTAAAATAAAAAATATTTTTGTAAATAATATGGATATACATATATATGGACATACCTATTTCACAATGACCTTAATGACCTTAAAAACACAAACTGAGATTAACGTTTTTGGAAAACGAACAAGATCAGTTAACAAGGGCAAAAGACCGTTGGTAAAAAATGTCCAAAGGTAAAACACTTTTAGATATACAAGAACTTTTAGTGATGTCCGATGGGATAGTCAGAGGCACGTCCTTATACATTTTGCACATGCCCATATTATGCAGAAGTTAGAATTCCATACGTTGCATGCGTCATGTAGCCTATCAAGTCTATATAGTATCAATAATTTCCAAGCTGGAATAGATCACAGTCACCACTTGCGTGTCCCACACAGTCGGACAGATCGCTTTCCCATCGATCAATACCACAATCCCACCCTTTATATGACGCACGGCAGACTAGAATTATTCCTGTCGCCCACTACGACTGTCAACTACACTTATACACTTATAGCTCATAAAACCTCCCATAACATTACTACATTAAACATGGATACAAAAAACCTAATCTTGCGGAAAATTTCTAAGCTCAGCTCTGATAACATTTTCTATGGTGTCGTAAAAACGGTTTTTACACTCACTGCGTATAGATATTATAAGAATCTCGCTCAAAATAAATATTTTTCTGGAAATGAACATCCCGGAACCGGAAGTGCTCCCATTTGATTACTACCTTCCATTTATTTCAATTATAATCCCAATATTTTAATTTTCATTAATTCATTCATCACGTCGGTCGCCCTACCATGTACAGGCAACTCGCCCCCGACTCGTGACTAACTCGATCCCATCTCAACTGATGTCACTGACTCAGCCCTTGCCCAAACCGATCACGATGATCTAACTAACTGAACTGCATATTTGTTATTTCAATAATATTTTGGTATTTATACCTGCTGTAGGTGGGATTTTGACACGTTTAGTTTTTGTATGCATATCCTCAAACAGCGCTGTGAATTACTATGTGACATCATGCGATATTTAACCATTAATTATTTAGTAAATAATTTAACCTTATACTCGTAAAGGACAGCGAACTTTGTTGCACTTTACTAAATATTATCACCTTGTAAAATGATTCATCAATAATCACATCGGACTAAGTACATACATACATACATAAAATCACGCCTCTTTCCCGAAGGGGTAGGCAGACACCACAGTTCTCCACTTGCTACGATCCTGACACACAACTTTTGCCTCATTCACTTTCATTACATTCTTCATACATGCTCGCCGGTTTAGGGTACTTCTTACCTGGCCCTTCTCCTCCCTTCTTGCAAGAGTGATAAATAAGTTAATTTTAAAACTATCGTTGGTAGAGTGAAATGCTTGTAAGACTACATGTTACGTGTATACGAGACTTCTCCGACTCGGACTACGTTACGTTCACTAAAAGCTAAGGTAACAGTTAAAATAACTCAGAAGAAAGGCTAAAAGGCTAAATTTATTGTTGTTCAATGGTAGCGGCAGGAAACGCGGCGAGGCGTGAAGGTTTCGCGTTTGTTCCCGACTTCAGCTGCACCTGTGCGTTGTGCACTTGCTTTCAGAAAATTAAACAATGCTAAGCGAGCGAGTATAAAAATACAAAAATAACAGCAATCATATCTCTTACACTTCACAACATAATATGGCAACATAACACTCGATGGCATAAAACGCTGAAAAGGACCTAATATAGAATGATTTGTATGAGGATCAAAATCTACTTATTGTTACGAATAATATTTTTAAGTCTCTTAAGTTCAGACAATTTTACATTAATTAAGTATAAGGAAAAACAATTATTTGTAAGTAGTAGAAAGGATGATGGAATGGATGAATGAATGGAGGGAGTGGGGGGAGGCCTTTGCCCAGCAGTGGGACATTGAGGGCTAATATAATAATAATAATAGTAGAAAGGAAATGTTGAGGTTGCGTGTGTTCCTAAGTAGATTGTGATTTTTAATTTTGCTAAATTAATCATTGCACATACTTACGTAATATTGCGAGTAAATTGCAATCTTTCAACAGGGAATATAATTTCATTTCTATTTTATATTGCCTGTTAAAAAAATATTTACGACCCTAAGCCCCATGCTCCATTTTGTCTAGCCTAAGTTAGTACTACTACGAGAACATAACATAGGCTTTCCAACACAGACGTATCAACTGTCAGCGTGTAATCAGTAGCTCTATACATTAATCTGATAATGCTCACTAATTGATTGATGTGTAACATTTCACTTGCCTCGGACCAGTCAAGGGTGCCTGTTGTATAATGGCATTTTATTAAGTACGATTTATTACTTGCAGCAACTATTACTGGCTCCATAAATCAAATCATACATTTGGTCAGTCATGCAAACTAGCTTTATATTAGGCACATACAAAACAATTTTTGTTTAGTCCGATCTGGAGCGTAGCATTTCGTAAACTTTAATTGAAATTGCATAACCAATTAAGGACGCCCAGAAAAACGATGTCCGTCATATTCAGAACTAATTAATACTAGATATCTTGATTTACAAGATTTCGTCCGCCATTAGGTACATATCTCAACAATGAAAATAGGGAACAGATTTCTGAATTTCTTCCAAATTCGTGCGACGCACAATCGTGCGCAAATACATGTAGGTACGCTGAGTCGCTGACGTTAGAGAAAAGAAATGAGTTAACATTCATCCAGAAAAAAAGAACGTTTCCAAGAAATAACCTGAATTGAGTGTGAGATGACCACGAGTCCGCCGTCGAAAAACTACATTAAAGCAAGCGAAGCTGCGAGCAAAAGCTATACCTACGATAGTTATCTAGGCTGCGGCAGAATTGTTCCTCATTACAAAGTCAACAGTTGAGCCGAGACCTATTTGGCTATGTCAAGGTATAAAGCACACATACACACAATATGTTACGTTACGTAACATATTACACAAGGAGCCTGAAAGCTCAGTTCGCCTTTTACGTCCTGTCGTCCCGTCGCTTGCTGTACTTGGAATTCCTCATTTGATGAGGAATGAATTGCGTGACTTCTCAGAATAAATATTGTAAAGTAACCTCTACCTTTTGGTGCATGCTCAAAAAGACAGAATGTGCGATAACATTTGCATCTGAAACAGTTTACCTACTTCTGAACTTCGATCTTGTGAATGTTGTAAGTTCTAAACTTCTAATCCAATGCAGCCCACAAACCTCGCGTCATCGCGTGATATCAAGTAAGGAGTCAATATCAAAATAAACAAGTTGCTCCGACACGCGTCGTTTTCAAATCCCATTCATCCATTTCACCAAAATATCCAACTCATTTCGATAGAAACTAAGCCTTATGATGAAGTTTTAAGCTTTTGAGTTCCAAATACACGTAGGTACTTAATTTGCATTGCCATGACAGCTGCTGATGGCATGTGCTCAGTGAGTTTGCTCAATCGAAGTGGCCCGTTCCATATTCGGCCACGATGTTTACGAACCGCGTGGGTTCTCAATTTGCAAGTCGCCAGGCTGTCTTCCGAGGCCCACACGCGGCCGATTAGCGGGTATGCGATACTTCCGCTTTCCGTATTCCAAGGTCTGATGTACGGAAACCCTATAGTTTCTTAAAGTACAAACATTGCGATAAACCCTATATACGAGAATTTAATAATGAATGTGCGAAACAAAGTCACGGTAATTACATTTGAAGGTCCACTTTGTTTGTCTCTCAATCAAACCGTAACGGTTAAACCAATTGCAATAATAATGGAATTAAAAACGAAGACTACTACGAATTTATTGACTTATTTTTGTTAGTACAGAACCTACTAAATAGAGGCCTGTGACCAGCTGTGGGATGAGAGGGGCTGATGATGAGCTAGATCGTATTAAATATTTGGATGTACCTACCTAGCCGCCGGAGTCCCCGCTCTTGCCTAATATTTGTGTGAAGTGCAAGCTGTAGGTGGAGTGGTTTGTTTAACATAAGTAAATGTTTCCTTTCGTGTTAGTGCCGTAAACACGCTGGTGTGTTTATCTACCTGTTTGTTATGTAAATGCTAATCACATGTTTATGTGGAGATTTAAAAATAAACTTATCAGGTACTCCAGTTTTGAATAGAGGATGATCGGAAAGAGCAAATTAATTGAATGTAAATCTTCGTTGTTGAACCACATGTTATGACGAATTTCAAGTTCACCATCCACACCTTAGTTGAGGTAAACTGTACCTAGTTCCGTCTTTCCGTCCGGACCGTCTTTCGTCATCATTTTCAAGCTAGATAGACGCATGCATTTATTATGCAAGATGCACAAGCCATTATGATGCTAATTAAATTAAATTGCAGCGTGCAGTCTAATTAGCTGAGTAAATACAAACAGAAGTGGCGCCTGCTGCTCGGTTGGCAATGCTCGCGTCGATTTACTAATTAGTGATTACTAATTAACCCGCGGAGTGCGCTGCGATTAGTGGGCACAAGTTCCGAAAGTACAACGTGTTATGTAATTGCACAAAGTACTTACCTACTCACCCACTCGCATGTTGATGAAGCAAATAAATAAATTCTAATTCTTTGACAAAAAGTTACCACCCACTTCAAGTTTTTATCAGGTCTTTGTATCTACGTGTACATACTTTTGTTTTTCTTACTGAACGATCTATCTTCGTTGAAGTTGGTATTTCAACTAAATCCATAAGTACCTATACGAAACGGAATTTGAATGTTCCAAAATTTTGCAGAAACGATCTAAGAGCAAAATTGTATCAAGCTTAAATAATGACGATACAATCCTTTTGTTCCAAGCATTAGACCCTATGAAAGTGCAACTCGATTAACGCACTCGTCTAATAGCAGTGCGTCGGGAGAAGGAAGCAGCCAATGAGCGCGTCCGCTGGTCTGGTACTTCTGGGGACGGAAATAGGGCTCAGGGCCCGGGTGCAGTTCAAGTGGACGTCGAAGTTGAAAGCGTGTGCTTTCAAATCTGAGCCTGTTATTTGAATAGCTATTTGTATAAAAATATTTTTATAAAACGATACATTTCAATATTCACATTACGCAAACATATATATTATGTTATACGCATTTTGTAAAAGCTTTTGAAAGCTGAGAGCTTCCGTTAGGGCCGTTAAGGGTCTTTGAATTGAACTATTGATTCATTTGGAAGTTTATAGGAATAAACAGACTTACAAAAGAATCATTGAAAACGTTTTTTCAATGTACTGATTGGGTTCCATTCTGGGCATGTTCGTTTTCTTGGGCTAATAATAATTGCTCTGCTAAGGATATTAAGTTTATAGGAATTCCCGGCAGCAGCTTACCTAAAACCATGTCTGCATTTCGATTAGCACGCTGTATAGCGACCATTTAGCTGCAATCTAGAATCCTGATGAGTATTTGTCTTGTTGTAGAGTGGGCAAGTTGAACCTGGTAGACCTGGCGGGCAGCGAGCGACAGCGCAAGACGAACGCGTCGGCCGAGCGGCTGCGGGAGGCGTCGCGCATCAACCAGGCGCTCTCCTCGCTCGGCAACGTCATCTCCGCGCTCGCTGAGAACAGCGCTCACGTGCCTTACAGGTCAGCACTGTGCTACTTAGTTGAGAACTGTCGCTTATGAATTACAGGTCAACATAACGTTATTTAAATGTGGAGACAGGACAGAGTGCGTCTTACATGCCAGTCAGACGACATTCGGCATGTGGAGGACTAAAAAAGTACGTGGTATGAATAAGTGGCCATTTGGTTTGGATTTGAAAAGTGTCTTGATCTTGTTCATCGTGCACATTACACTTGCGTATCAAGTTTGTGGATCAGTCGTAAATCATCCGAGATAATCTTCAATATTCGTTCATAATCATAACATGTATAAGCGCTTGTACTTCACTTCAGTTTAGCATCAGCAGTGAAATTATTGAAAGCGTCATACATAAATCATCTTTTAATACATCTGCGTTATAAATAAATAAAATAAATAATAAAATCTTTTTATTTCAGACAACTAACATGAGGCCCATATCCACACTTATGTAAATTAACTTAAAAACTAACACTATGGACCGCCATGTGTCAGAAGATGATCAATCAAGGAAGAAGATCCCTTCATTGATCACCCTCTGCACAAAGCACCTCCAGAGTGGGGATAATAGGCTCTCTGCCACAGTCCTCAGGATGCTGTTGCGACTTTCCCTCAATCTGCACATCAGCGACACTGTTTTTTGCGCAAGATGGCATGAAAGCCGTCTGTATGGTAATGTGCAAACATCCTCGATGCACTGCAGAAACGGGGCAGTCGCAGCATCATCCTAAAGATATTATTGTATTGGACACGCAGGGCGTCCATCGATCTTTTGGTATGCCGGATCCACAGGCTTCCCGTGTAAAAACTCTGACAATAGGCTTTGAAAAGCGAGATCTTAACTTGGTCAGTACAACGGGAGAATCTGCGAACCAGCATGTTACCTCAAACCGAAAGAGCCCTACATAAGAATGTCTCGTGCACGTAGGCAAAAAAATGTTGGTAAGAAAGATTAAGGGTGCGTGTGTTCACGTGTGAAAGAAGTCTATCCAGCTTTTGGCGGGTATTTTCCAGAGATTCGAAGCTGACGCGAATCCTGCAGGACTCCCTCGGCGGGAACAGCAAGACAATAATGATCGCAAACATCGGGCCCGCCTCCTACAACTACGACGAGACCATCACCACGCTGCGGTACGCGCACCGGGCTAAAGGTAACTCTCAGCACCCCGGGACTGAGACAGGATCCTGGTCCTCACAACCTAAGAGCATAATAAGGCAACAGGCCATTAATTCTAGGAAAGGTAACTGGATTGATGGCCTCAGTCATCATTAAGGATCAGCATTTTCCTAGTCGCTGCTTACAATATGTGAAATTGAGGGGAGTTCGGACTGCCATAGAGAATGTTATGAAATCCAGATATTTAATTCTGGACATTCAGCATGAACGTTAAACAGAACCTGCGTGTAACTTGAGTCATTATATTCCAGCGATCAAGAACAAGCCGATCCGCAACGAGGACCCGAAAGACGCGAAGTTGCGCGAGTACCAGGCGGAGATCGAGCGGCTGCGGCTGCTCATCGAGCAGCGGAAGGCCAGCGAGCGGCGCCCCAAGCGGCCGCCGCGGCCCAAGGAGCGCCCCGCCCCCGCCCTGCCTTCCGACAACTGTGAGCGTCCTCTCCACCCTTCGCCCTTTGTTTTCCGCTCCTCTTTAGCAGCAGATCCTCGCAAACGCTGAAGATGACGTTGTATCTGTTCCAGCAGAATCTTCGAGCTCTGGATTCCATGCATACTGTCTTAAAGACAAACAGGATCACGACAGTATCTCCTAACGTGGTGGTAGACATTCTCTCTTTTGCAGAAGTTAAAATTCTTTTAATTCCTATAAATATTTGTACACCCCCTGCCATACCTTCAGTATGTTAGTTTCTTTCCAGCCAAAGGTTGTCTGAAAGAAATCGCTTCTAAGCGATAAGACCGCCCATTGTACATTATCTCATTAGGGTATATTAATTCTTATGTTGTTGTGTAATTATTGTATAAAATAGTCCCTAGTCCATCGCCGCTTATGAGAATGCTACTCGTAACAGGTTGTTTCCTCACGATGTTTTCCTTAATAGATGCCGATTGATATTTGATTCCAGCCGAGGAGGAGACGGTCAGCATCCAGCACGAACATGTCCTGGCGGAGTCGGTGATCGAGCGCGAGCGCGGCAAGACGGAGGAGCTGGAGCACCAGATCCGAGCCCTGGAGGACCGCCTCGTACAGGGCGGGGGCGGCAAGGACCTGCTCAACAACCTCAACGAGAGCCAGCTCATCCTGCAGGTGGCCGGACCTTCTGACTCACTGGCTCCTGAAATAGGGAGGAAAGGGGATCCTACGGAATGGAATTACTCAATAACAACAACCAGAGCTAGCTTATTCTGTAGATGACTGACTCTCGACAGGAAGGGGAAGCAGCAGATCTAAGTGTTTCAAGACCGCTTTTTTAAGGATAGTCTAAAGAGTGGGAGAGGAGGGATGATGATGCGGGATACTGGCATTAAAAATAGGTTTAAAATCGTGTCTATTGTCATGCTTCTTAATTTTTTCTTCTCGAAATTGATCGAAAAAGGACAGAGTAGAATCAGCTTGTTTTAATTCAACGTGATTTCCCTGGGTAAATGCTAAAATCTTTGAGATCTTTGTCTAGCAAAGGGATGCTAAAAGTTGCATAATCCACATAATATAACGGCAGAGACGCCTTTATTGTTGTACTTATTATGTTGTGTATGTTTCTAGCAAAGGAACAACGAGATAGCGGAGCGCAAGAAGCGCGAGGTGGAGATGCAGCAGAAGCTGGACCTGGAGGAGGAGACCACCGCCAGCGTCACCAA
Organism: Epirrhoe tristata; assembly: GCA_951394285.1. Taxonomy (NCBI): domain Eukaryota; kingdom Metazoa; phylum Arthropoda; class Insecta; order Lepidoptera; family Geometridae; genus Epirrhoe; species Epirrhoe tristata. Next base: position 9,763,730 of record OX596156.1, on the reverse strand, counting down.
CACCTTCGCCACGCTGCAGCAGGAGGTTGACCACAAGACGCAGAGGTAATGAGAACAAGTAAATATTGAATTAGATGTAGTCGTGTATTGTGTGTATAATGAATGCTACATTACAATATGCTGGCCGATTGCTGATTCACTCCGATATTTGTGGCCTTTGTTCTGCTTTAAAGGTCGGTCTTATATCTTGTTCTTGTTTTTAAGATTTTGGTTCTCGACATTCTCTTTCAAATTGCTTTTATTTTCCCAAAATGCGACACAGTAGTTCGATACCGATCGCACCGAAACATTTTACACTCTACTATTTTGACAATTTATAGTCATCGCCTTTTTAAGATGTGTAATCCTCGGATGTAGTGAAAGATACGATATCCGCATAGCGATCGGATATCTGCGATCTCTTCCGTCCAGAGGCGTGATGCGACGTGTGATATATGCACATAACATGTTGCGGTTTCAGACTGAAGAAGTGCCTCTCGAAGTACGCCTGCCTCCGCGAGGAGATGGTGGAGCAGCGCGAGGCGCACGACGCGGAGCGCCGCGAGCGCGAGGCGGCGCAGGCGGCGCTGGTCGGGGCGCTGCGGCGGCGTCTGCTGCTGGCCGACAGCTTCGTGCCGGACGCCGGCCGGCCTGCTGTCATGCGGGCGCGCTACGACGACGACACCGACACCTGGGACCTGCGCCAGGCCAGGTACACCCGCCCTCCCCCACCGTCTGCTGCTGGCCGACAGCTTCGTGCCGGACGCCGGCCGGCCTGCTGTCATGCGGGCGCGCTACGACGACGACACCGACACCTGGGACCTGCGCCAGGCCAGGTACACCCGCCCTCCCCCACCGTCTGCTGCTGGCCGACAGCTTCGTGCCGGACGCCGGCCGGCCTGCTGTCATGCGGGCGCGCTACGACGACGACACCGACACCTGGGACCTGCGCCAGGCCAGGTACACCCGCCCTCCCCCACCGTCTGCTGCTGGCCCACAGCTTCGTGCCGGACGCCGGCCGGCCTGCTGTCATGCGGGCGCGCTACGACGACGACACCGACACCTGGGACCTGCGCCAGGCCAGGTACACCCGCCCTCCCCCACCGTCTGCTGCTGGCCGACAGCTTCGTGCCGGACGCCGGCCGGCCTGCTGTCATGCGGGCGCGCTACGACGACGACACCGACACCTGGGACCTGCGCCAGGCCAGGTACACCCGCCCTCCCCCACCGTCTGCTGCTGGCCGACAGCTTCGTGCCGGACGCCGGCCGGCCTGCTGTCATGCGGGCGCGCTACGACGACGACACCGACACCTGGGACCTGCGCCAGGCCAGGTACACCCGCCCTCCCCCACCGTCTGCTGCTGGCCGACAGCTTCGTGCCGGACGCCGGCCGGCCTGCTGTCATGCGGGCGCGCTACGACGACGACACCGACACCTGGGACCTGCGCCAGGCCAGGTACACCCGCCCTCCCCCACCGTCTGCTGCTGGCCGACAGCTTCGTGCCGGACGCCGGCCGGCCTGCTGTCATGCGGGCGCGCTACGACGACGACACCGACACCTGGGACCTGCGCCAGGCCAGGTACACCCGCCCTCCCCCACCGTCTGCTGCTGGCCGACAGCTTCGTGCCGGACGCCGGCCGGCCTGCTGTCATGCGGGCGCGCTACGACGACGACACCGACACCTGGGACCTGCGCCAGGCCAGGTACACCCGCCCTCCCCCACCGTCTGCTGCTGGCCGACAGCTTCGTGCCGGACGCCGGCCGGCCTGCTGTCATGCGGGCGCGCTACGACGACGACACCGACACCTGGGACCTGCGCCAGGCCAGGTACACCCGCCCTCCCCCACCGTCTGCTGCTGGCCGACAGCTTCGTGCCGGACGCCGGCCGGCCTGCTGTCATGTTTTAATGATCTTGTTTTAACTAGAAGCTCCCCTCCCCCAGTGGCGTGGAGCCCCTGCGCTGCCGGCCGCTGTCCTGCAGCTCTTGCCGCCGGCCAGCATGCGCCGCGGCGCTGGCGCAGCAGCTGCCGCGGCACCGCGCCGAGAACCTGCTGGACCTGCCGCCGCTGCCGCTGCCCAACACCACGCGCCCGTACACGCCGCCCAACATCAGACAGGTATTCAGGGGCGTAGCCTTTCGACCGTACAAATCGGTCGGGTATCAGCCGAGTGAGCGAACAGTTTTCCGACGAATTGAAATACCCCTGTTCATCCTTATTAAAATAACTTGGCATGCTAATGTTCCAGAGCGTGAAGGAGCCCCCGCTGAAGAAGGCCCCTCCCCCCGAGGCGCCCCCCGCGGGCCGGCGCGCGCGCCCCCCCGCCCCCCGCGCCGCCACCGCGCACCGCCTGGCCGCGCGCACGCCCGCGCCGCCGCCCGGCGTGCGGTAGGCGCGCGCACACACACACACACACACACACCACCTAGAACGAAGCTCCGAATCGACTGACCCTCATCGTTATACTTATAGTAGTGAACCTGAACTCGAGCTGCGACGAAGTTGCTCGAGCGAGAGATGCGCCAGAATAGACCAGCTTATGTCGTCGTTCACCTTGGGATTTCCTGGCCTTCAACGAAGCGAATAATAGAAATCCTTTTGGAGTGGCGCTAGTATCTACGCGGGAAGAAGAATTGCAAAGCTTCTTCATTAGTTCGACAAAATTCCGCAGGACTTGATTCGTGGCGCGGACTCGAGCGATGTTTGTTGGTGACAGTTGGTATCGCAGCGAGCGACCGCCGTCTATTTCAATAAGTCGAACGAGTCCCATCAGTTATTAAGACATGTTTCTTGAATCCATGCTCTCTTTTCGACCAAATTATGTGATCAGTGATCAGTCCAGATAAAATATTGTTTCCATGTAAGCTTCTAATTATGAAATAACTATACTCGTACAGGTAGAATGATGGGACTTCACTAATGTAAATTTATAGCTACTGAGATGCGATGGCGCGAATCGTAACCGACTCTCGCTATAAAAATGAAAAAGACACCTCGGTACGATTCCGCCATCACATTATAGTTAAGAACTTAGCTGTAGGTGTTTATCGCGTACGTTGTTGCGTGACTCGCCGGCGAGCCGAGTCGAGTCGAGCCGATCTCGTGAGATCTACTTATTTGTATTTAGCGCGATATTTTTGTACGATTACTGTTGAGCGCCGCCCGCCCGAAGCCCCCCTCGCTGCCCGGCGGACGCGAGAGCTCACAAATTCCCGTGAGTGGCGATAGGATACGTTGATCTCAGTTGCGTTATTCCCAGTATTTGTTTGTAGGCAAAGACGCTTCTATATTGATATTTAGCAGGTACGGTGCACACTAAGTCGCCAGATCCCCGAACCCGAACCCGCTGAGACGAACTGAGACACTTTTTACCCGTACTTTTAGTTTTGTGAATTTAGGTTGTCGTTTGTTTTGTATAAGATTTTTATTTTACCGTTGTTGTTGTTTTTGTAAAATTTTATTTTGTGCTTTGAATGGCCACGTGATATTAGATAGTTTAATGTTCATTTTGTACATAAAGCGGCTGAATTCGTATTTATTATGAATTTTTAGTATTTTTTATTGCTAGATAACTGAAAGAGTTGAATTGTATTCTCACCGGTGTCGTCGGTGGATACTGAAGACATTTCCAAAGCGATGTGATCCAAATATTGTATTATGTTCAAACGTTACCAAAGAGGGACTGTCCATTCCAGTGCATGTGGGTGTGGCCCGCGATGTCGATGTCGATGTCGAACTAGAGTTCCTCAACTTTAAATTACATCGAAATCATTTGTGGATGTCACTTCAAGACACGGTTTCTAGTCAAAGATCCTTGTATACAAATAATGTAAATATTTATAATTTAGGTATTTCGAAAGTAAAGAAGTAAGTATAGCGTAGGTAGGTTGCTAATGTTCGCACAATACTTTTTCAGACCAGTATGTAGTAAAATTAAACAAAGGGTTTAACTAAGTATTTCTATTTATTTTAAATTAATCTAAATTATATAATATTGTTCAAACTTACCCCAATCTGTTTATACTTATACTTAAAGTAAACATAAGTATGCATATAAATGCATTTTCAAATTGGCTTTGTCTATTTATTTGAATGAAATACGATCTAAGAATGGATGGAATCATGTGATATTTATTTGGAAACCGCTAGTCAGCTGTGCCGCTACACGCTTATACTCACTAATAAAGTATTTTAAAATTAATCTGGTTTTTTTCTACCACTCCATATTTGTTTTGTAAAGTGTAATGGATTTTAAATTATCTGAAAATAAATGAATTTGAATTTGAATAAATATTTTTTCGATATTCAGAAACTGTATTGCTGGCCATCCTATCTCTACGGTAGAATAGAGAAATATGATAGCATACAATACCGTAGAGATAGAGTTGTCATGGTAAGCAGGCGGAAACGGAAATGGTTTGACATAAAGTAACTGGGCATGGTCCAGAATCTATTGCATTCAGGGATATTCTATTTTAGGTTTAGGAATGGCAGAAATGGAAAAAATATCTGGATCGTGCTCAGACAAAGGTATCAAAAGTATCTACATCTATGGATATTCTTGATAAATATTATTATTAAATATACCTACTTAGGTAAAAAAATATACATAAATATAAGACGTTCTGTGCGGTCACGAAGTGGATGGATGACCGCTACTCGCTAGTGTTAATAACAACAGAGCATGTGTGCTACGAGAGGCACCTTAATGGCATGGCCTACACGCAGCTTCATCACTAGGTAGGTACCAGAGTTTTGCCACCCACCGGACCCAACTAAAATACAGAGTGTGGCAAAATTTTATAACATTGAGGGCAGCTACCTTTTCTTTTGTAGTTAGATCAAAAAAAAGACAATAGACGAGCAACATTACTGACTAGACCAGACTATAATAGCTCTATGGCTTATTCAAAAAGTTTTTTATAATATGAATGAATATTTTGAGAACACATTTTGTTAAATACATAAGTAATTGAATAGTTTTGTATATGTTCATAAATTGTGTAAATAAATAAACTTTATTTGCACAATTTAAAAATATTACACAGATTACCTACATACAATTCTTATAAAAAGTAGTTAAGTAAGTACTGACTGACTGATAGAAGGAAACATTTTGTTTAGGCAAATGTAACTTTTAACTAGTTTTACTTTGCCATAACTTTCTATGCAGGTAGGTATTTAATATTTACCTTCATACCTACTTATATTATTGTACGCCCAGGATGGGTAAACTGTTGATACCTAATTAGATAAATACTATCATTTTTAACACAGTTTGAACAATTATTTTTTCTTATTTCATATGACCAGCCTAGACAGACAAACCTTGTTTTTGAACGAGCAATTTCCACCGAAAAATAAATTTCGGAACGAAACAGTAGAGATGCGAAGGTTAGATCGATAACAAGGTTGCCATAAACACTCGAGCGTAGATATTCAACTATCAATAACAACTCAAGCGTGATATTCCACATAGAGCTATTAGAACCTTAGGGTACTATGCAAAGGTCCTATTATCTATACTTAGTAACCAAATAAGATTAGGTACCTACCTATGGATATTTTTGTTGTAAATTACGCTGTGTACTCTTAATTAGAACAAAAAATATGACCGTGTTTTGTTTGAGTAAAATAAAACGGTGGAGTAAATCTTTGACCGAGTGGTGGCCAAGATCGGACCACCGGAATCGAGGTCGTCCGAGAGCACGTTGGGTTGACGACATAGTGCAGGTCGTAGGCAATGTTTGGACGCGAGAGGCGCAAGATAGAGGAGACTGGCATAAAAGAAGGAGACCTATACCCAGCAGTGGGTGTTACCAGGCTGAGATGATGATGATGATGAAACTAAAACGAGATTTTTCTAGCAGATCCTAATTAAAATTCACGTTATTCTTACTGATATTTTTTATATTACCTATTTAAAAAGTAGTTATCTGTATCTTATCTGTTAAATTAATTAAAAGTTCTTGTATAAAACAAAATTATAATTCTCGAACAAAAACGTTGTTAACAATTTTATCGATAACCATTTTGTCAATCTTTTACTATAAAACAGACCAGCCATTTAGCTTACCTTACCCCACCACTATTTTTATAACGAAATGACGGTTACTTTTCAAAAGTTTGGGGGCTTTGTTTCGGTTACAAAGCAAGCTTGCAAAATGTAATAAATTACACACGGATTGTAAAAAGAATAAGAATGTCGGAAAAATTAAAAGATTATCAAGTAATAGACGTTTTCTGCGGCGGTACATTCTACAAAGTGAGGCACAAGGTCACCAACAACATATTCGCGTGGAAAGCGTACAACTGTTGCGCTTACACCGACGAACAGATACAGAACGTCGTCAACGAAGTGAAAACAATAAGCAAGACAGTCTCCGACGTCCTGTTGCGATACTACGACACTATTCTGCACGGGCCGACTAAGACGCTGTACTTCGTGCTCGAGTACGTTTCGTGGCAGAGTCTGGCCGATCTGCTGCAAGAATGCAAGGTCTCCGAGAAGCGCTTCGCCGAGAGCTTCCTCTGGCTGCTGCTGCACGAGCTGGCGCGCGCCTGCCAGGCCGCGGCGCCGCTCGGCGTTCGCGTGCTACGGAAACGCATCACGCCCGCCTCTGTCTTTGTCCGCGAGAATGGCGAATTACGCGTCAACTGTTTCGATTGGGGCTCGAGTGACGCACCCGTCGACCTCATGCAGCAGGTGGGCGAGCTGGTGCACGCGCTGTGCCTGCGCTCGCCGCCGGGCGCAGCCGAGGCCGAGTGCCCCTACAGCGACGACCTGCAGGACGTGCTCGGCTTCCTCACCGAGGAGCGGAGCGCCGGGCTGCGCCCCGACGTCGTGCTGTACCACCCCACGGTGCTCACCAACTTGGAAACACTCACCGAGCCCAAGACCATGAGTGACATATTGATCCCAGCCGAGTACCACATTCTCAAATCTGAAGTGAACAAGTGCGACTCTGAAAAGGCAGGAGAGCTGTGCAGAGCGATGCAGCCTTTGCCCAGGACAATCTTTAATGTTGGAGAGAGCCCCATCTATGGCAATGTCAGCCCTAAAAGAAACTTTGAATCGGAGAAGCATGAGTCAATGTTCAATCAAAATTCTCTGTCTCCTACCTTAGCTGCGCTGGCACTGGAGCTGCCTGGCTTTGTGCCTCGAAGCAGGAGACCCTACAGTGACGCCCTGGAGCGCTACAGCCGCCCTCAGCTGGTATCGGAGGAGACTTTCAGCAAAGAGTGGATGTCGCGTCTGGTGTCGCTCCGACAGCGCGAAGAGTCACTCAATCAGAGGGAAAGAGACCTCATTGCGAAGGAGATTATCAATAGCCCCAATGTGAAAGTGATCCCTCTGAATGATTCTCAGGACTTCTTAGAGAGTGACAGTAATGGTATAACACTGCCTCCGATGGTGGCTCAGGCGCCGCGCGAGACGCGGGAGTGGGTGTCGCGGCGGCGGCAGCGGCGCTCGGGCTCCGTGCGCTCGCGAGGACGCAGGAAGAGCTATGGTTATGAAGAACTGGACAGTTCGCTTTCGGCTGACAATGGAGACAGCAGCATGGTTATAACAGCTACCAAGTTCACTGCGGACAACATGCCGCGTCGCAACATCTTCCCTGAAGTGTCCACCAAGAAGGTTCACTTCACAGCCACCAACCCCTTCATGGAGAGTGACGACAGTGTTACACTAACATTTTATGAGCTGGACAATGTGGATAAAGATGGCTATCAGGTTCCCAAACAAGCCTCACACAGAGATCACAAGGATATCAACAAATTCAAATATCTGGATATGGAAAAGATCTGTACTGAGAAACGATCTGCCATCAACTGGAGTCACTCTTCACCATCGAAACAAGCCAAGATAAGTAAAAGTGTGTTCAGTGATATCTCTAATCAGAGCAGTATTAGGAAGACACCTTCCAAGACCAGCCTCAGCTCCACCTCCTCCCGGCTCTCCATGATGTCAGCCAGGAGCCACTGGAGTGTGGAGTCCAGCCTCAGCAAGGTGAGTGACAGCGGAGTGTTTGAGAGGACTCGCTCACACAGACAGTCGTTAGCACAGACTCCGGTCGCTCCCCCTGATGTCAAGAAGAAAACTAGGAAGTCCTTGATTCCTTTTAAAACTCCATTTAAATTCATGTCAAAGACTTAAAAATTTTTTGACACAAATTATTTTATTAGGTAGTAACTAGTAAGCATCATATTTGTAAATGGTTGTGGTTTTATACATAAGATTTAGTTGTAGATTGTCTTCTTCCATATGTGTTCAAAGTTGAACTGGAAATAATGAATTTTGTATTAATTAATGTTGAATAAATACGGACAGCAGCCCACCCTAACCCTAGATATAACAAAATAGATTTTAATATTTTATAATGCATTTATAAATGTTACAAAAAAAGCTAAATTATCTATGTAAATAACTTTATGGATAAAAATTATGATAAAGAAATAATTTGATGTAACTTCTAATGTTGATAAAGTTATTACCATTACAAAATTACTCGTAAATTAAGTTAAACATTTTTAGTCTTATTGTCTTCCGCTTTTAATTTTAAGAAAGTTTTATAAATAAGATACAAAATCAATTACATTTATGAAGTCAAATTATATCTCAAATAAGTTTTTAGCACCGACAATAATGTTGTAATGTTTTTGCCATATTTTTATAAATATAAGTATATGTTTAGGGTTAATTAGCAATAAAATTAATATAGAAACCAACTTGAGTTTTTATTCATTAATCACATCACTTATCACTTGCTTGGGTCACTTAGTTCCAACTGTTACACAGATATTGCTTTCATTTCTTCTTGTTGAGCGCCTTGTCGGCTCCTTCCACAAACTTCTTGGGCAACTCATACTTTTCTATGAGAAGCTTGGCCATGAAATATGTCTGGAACATAGAGAATACTTTGTTACTTTTATTGACAAATCAAGTTTGTTGCTCAGGCTGCAAGACTGCTTAACAAGGGCAGATGCCGCAGATTTTTGAAGTGAAAACTTCTCTAAGGCCCAATCTGAAAATCAGCGCTGTCTCCCGGCAGCAGCAATAAAGCTGAGACGACCTATTTGGCAACACAGAGTAAGTTTTTTATTATGGAAAGGTAGGTAGCATAGGTAGGACTTGTTTTTTTTTTTTAATTTTGTTATTCTTTACCTACTCTGTTGTCTAGATGTTCAATGTTCCTATTTTATGCTTACCTACTCACCAATGTATTGTCTTTCTTCCTATAATCATATCGTGTGTGTCAACTATACATACATATTCTTATATAAGCGCGTTGGGATTTTTGAAATGTTTACCAGACAGCGAGGGTATGTACCTGGTCCCCCTGCAACATGAGCTGGTCGGCGCGGGCGCCGGGCGCGCGCGTGACGCCGCAGCTGGCCGCGATGCCGCGCTGGCAGGCGTGCGCCAGCGCAGGCAGGTTGAACCCGAACGACTCCAGGTTGGACACCAGCGTCACCTGGAATCCCCAACCATATTCATTTGCATTTAAAGATTACCTGATCTATTCCTTCTTACATCCGGTCTTTAGCTCTCCGAAGTTAGGTGCACTGAACGATTGCGCAAGTTAGGTGCACTAAACGATTGCGCAAGTTAGGTGCACTGAACGATTGCGCAAGTTAGGTGCACTGAACGATTGCGCAAGTTAGGTGCACTGAACGATTGCGCAAGTTAGGTGCACTGAACGATTGCGCAAGTTAGGTGCACTGAACGATTGCGCAAGTTAGGTGCACTGAACGATTGCGCAAGTTAGGTGCACTGAACGATTGCGCAAGTTAGGTGCACTGAACGATTGCGCAAGTTAGGTGCACTGAACGATTGCGCAAGTTAGGTGCACTGAACGATTGCGCAAGTTAGGTGCACTGAACGATTGCGCAAGTTAGGTGCACTGAACGATTGTGCAAGTTAGGTGCACTGAACGATTGCGCAAGTTAGGTGCACTGAACGATTGCGCAAGTTAGGTGCACTGAACGATTGCGCAAGTTAGGTGCACTGAACGATTGCGCAAGTTAGGTGCACTGAACGATTGCGCAAGTTAGGTGCACTGAACGATTGCGCAAGTTAGGTGCACTGAACGATTGCGCAAGTTAGGTGCACTGAACGATTGCGCAAGTTCGCGCATGTGGTACATTGCGTGTGTAGACTGTAGAGCAGGCGAGATAGGACGATGCAACAGACCGAGCGAGCGAGCGAGGCAGCCATACAACGCTGTCTTCGTCTTTTAGGTGCCATCAAAAATGGGTTCTGCGCAGCTACTTCAGAGCTGAACATCGGTTGCGATCACTGTTAGGCTGGTTTTAGAGTCACACTGACCCTCAGCGCTGATATGAGTGATCTTTATTACAATGTAGCAAGGATACCGATTGTACAGCAGCGCCGAGAGAAATCAGCGATGCCAATTCTGCTGAGACATCAGTATCCTTACTTCATTGTAATAAAGAGTATTTTGGGAGTAGGTGGTAATCCCCCAAATTATGGTAAAGAGTGAGTACTCGCCTCGCTAAGGTTTGCCCAACTGGCACACTTACCTTAGGGCCTGTTCGGCCGACAGTTGTAGTCGGATAGTTCTATATAGGTTATATGCTTAGAAACATCGTTTGCGCGATTCAGGATTCAATACTTTTTTCATCATTTGTATGGGAATCCGTTTATCTGTGATTCCAGCGCCATCTAGTGATACAGCTACGTCGCTGTATAATTGACATATTTTGTTGTTCATGCGATGGTAGATAGAGGTCGCCACAGTATGCTTCTATCAGCGCCGACGGTACGCGTGAGAGGAGAACCAGCCTTATACCTTCTTGTTCCCGCTCCGCACCGCGACGGTCATCTTGACGGGCTCCAGCTTCGTCTTGGCGAGCTGCAGCGAGCCGTCGGCGAAGCGCGTCTCCGTGCCGCGCGTCATGCGCGCCTGCACGCCCGCCTGCAGCGCCGCCCACTGCACCGACTCCTGGGAACGACAATCATTCGTTTTTAAAAGGTATCAGCGAAGTATCGACTCTCTGTCCGCATTGGACTCGCGATAGGGAAGCGAGCGAGGTCTTCGCTCTTCGGTGGAGTATCACGGGCTTATAATAAGAATAATTAGTGAAATGTTCACGAGTGTAACTTGCAATAGTAACGGCATCCTACGGTTGTATTTTTAGTCCCGGAAGCGATCTACTTCGATTTCTTCGCTTAGCGCCCAACGAACTCTGTTGGTAGACGTTAGAATTCACTCAGTGCATGGTGTTCTTAAGACATCACCAAATAAGAACAATGATGTCTATCGGAGAGATTTTACGATCCTTCTGCGCTATCTCCATAATTTTCCTGCCTTTGATCCGCTCTATTTTTCCAAGTTTAAACACTTTAATACCTGTTCAGGCCTGGCCAGTATCTGAGCGAGCGTGGCGTCCAATGCGACGGCTCCCCGCTCGGCGCCGAGGCTGCGCGTGCGCACGTAGTCCGTCAGCGCGCCGCGCACCTCCGCGCCCGTCACGGCCGAGCCTTTCCTGAACATAAGTAAGTTATATGTCGGCGCCCTAGCGGACAACTCCACTCACGAAAGTCGGGAAGGCCTCTTGTGTGCGATGTAGGCACGGGTCATTCAACTCGACCTCCGAAGCATGGAAGCGTTCAGTTGATAATGCCACTGGCCGTCACCAGAATGGTCCGCGGCGGTCACCCACGCCCACTCTGTGACCGCACAATATGTTGCTTTACTTTTTTGGAAGCAAGCTATACCATTTTGTCATGATAAGTCAATCATTCAATTTATTGTTGCATGTCGATGCCTATTGCCTCAGTCGGTTAGAACGACGCTGTAGGTTAAACTCTCATGGAAGTTTTGGGATGCATTTAAAATGTAAGTATCCACCACGAGGTCGGTGTGTGCACTGACCGGAGCCCGGGGAACAGGTCCTGCACGGCCGCGGTGACGCAGTACATCTCGCGCACTTGAGGCGGCGTGTACTCCTTCTCCTCCACGGGCTTAGCCACCTGCGTCACAACATTACATATCTTACTCATTATATTTCCTTTATCATAGATACTCTTTAATTTTTGGGGAGCTACGATTAAAAAAATTACCACTGGCTGGTTCGAAGGAACTACAAGGTGAAGGCTATAGGACATGTGTTTAAAGACACGCTGATCGACATCGGACACGCTACACGCAAAACCTATAGCCGTTCAGATTTTCCCCTCAGAGGCCCCTCGACAAAACTCACCCTGTATAGTGCATATTCTCACCTGACCCTTAACACTGTCAGGCACGACATGTCCCTTGAGCGCGTCATGCTGGCGCGCGACCGCCGTCACCGCCGACACGCCCCGCTCCAGCTCGCGCAGCTCCACCAGGCCTTCCTGACACACGACTACTTGTACACACACAACAACAAATAAATACAAATAATATCGATCATCAAAACATTGCTTACTTTAGATGAGGCTGTGAGAGAAATCCAGCATTATTTATTTATTTATTATATTTTTTTGGTGTTAAACCTGTCACTTAGAAATCACTAAACATTTTAAAATGCATTCCAAAAATACAAACGAAAGCGCTTGTATGTATAACACCTACAAATTTTTAACCATCAAATTTCATTCGCATTGGCTCGGTTGGAAGGAGCGTCGCTATAAATCGGTGAAGGTCGCTGATTCAAGTGCAATTTTTGGGACTTCTTAGACTTTCTTTTATCTTGGAGGGGACAGTACCTCTACCGGGTCTCTGACTAATCTCAACAAACCATCTCTAAACATATATAAAAGCGTGTCAGATATTCGCTCAGATTCGTTTCTGAAGCTACAGTCCTCGCAAATTATGTTTCTAGTAACGTTCTGAAAACAATTTAAAAAGAATCAAGAGAAAATGTACAAGAATATCATAAGCTTTGATAAGTTCTATTACCTCTTGCATAGCTTCCAGGAACTTGCCCAGTTTCTTGTAGGAGGACTTCTTGACATCCAGCGTCCGCCCGGCTGGGCACAGGGCTTGCAGGTGATTCCTGGAAGAATAAGAGGCCCATCAAGCATAACTATACTTAAGATTTAAGAGATTGATCACTTCATAGTAAGTTGGAGCCGAGTTTGATATTTTCTTTCACATAATGACTATTCCTTGGCTTATCTATCAGAAATTACGGGTGTCATGATTATTATTTAAATGCTTATAATCTAGCACGCTCTCACTTGTAAAGCAGGTTGGTCTTGAGCGGCAACGTGACGTCTTTGGCCTGAACCTTGAGGAAGCTCAGCAGGCACCAGCGCAGCAACGCATCCATGTCCGTCGGGATGTCTTCTTCCATCATGGACGACTCTGATACAAACAGAAAATAAACAAATTCAATGTATTCTTGATTCTGGTGACAGCAAAAGATTTCTTCTTGTGTTACTAGTGCTACTAGTTCTTTGGAACCAGTGTGGTGAAACTTAAAGAAAGCTTTCCCAGGTAACATTGAACTATCTAATATCGCAGAAAATTACGCAAAAAAATATGATAACCTAATTAAAGAAAAACGCACGAATTACTACAGTAAAATGATTGGTGACCACCCGAATAAGTCTAAATGCATGTGGAATGTGATTAGCACTGAACTCGGGCGGAAAAGCAGCGAAAGAGCTGATTACACCGACCTCGTGCGTAACACGGACGGTGCCCCATTTCGCACCAAGAGAGAATTAGTCGATGCGCTAAACCTCGAGTTCACAACCGCCGCCAGCAAGTGCGGGGCACCGCCAGCTGACATCGGCTGCGCTCACGCCGCCCTCAGTGCCGACTCATCCGCATGCGACGTATCGCTACGGCTTGGCCTGTTCTCACCGGATGAAATAGTCTTAATAGTCAATAAATACATAGCGGCAAAAAATAGTACCGACCTGTACGGCATATCATCCAATCTGCTTAAAACTATCGCGAAATCAATTGCCGTAGTTATTGCTCACCTCTTTAACATCTGCATTCGAGCGGGAATATATCCTGAGCCCCTCAAAAGAGTCAAAATTTCCCCTCTCTACAAAGGGAAAGAGAAAAAATCGGAAATAAAATCCTACCGGCCGATCTCCCTCGTCCCTGCCCTCAGCAAGATTTTTGAGGTCGGACTCAATAAAAGATTGTTATCGTTTATCGGTGAGCGAGATATTATGTCGGACAGGCAATACGCTTATAGAGCCGGACGTGGCACCACGGACCTAGTGAGGGAGGTAGTATGGCGTGTGCTGACCGCGCGCGAAGGCGGTCAATGCGTGGCATTGCTATGCTGCGACCTGTCGCGCGCGTTCGATACCGCCGACCATCATCTCATCTCAGACAAGCTGAATTTTCACGGAATAAGAGGCCCGGCACTATCCTTGTTAAAGTCTTTTATGTCGAACCGCTCTCAGACCGTGGTGGGTGAACATGGGCGTTTGAAATCAGCGGAGCTGGTGAACACCATGGGTGTGCCGCAAGGCTCATGCCTTTCGAATACGTTGTTTAGCCTTCTGCTGAACGACCTTCCTAAAGCCGTAGGCGAGGCGCAGGCATATCTGTACGCTGATGACGTAGCTGTCATTGTAACCGCGCCTAAAACGCCCGATCTGGAAGTAAGGCTGAACAGCGTTGTGCAGAGTCTTGAGCGGTGGTTCCGGTCGAATGGTCTGGCACTAAACAGGGATAAAACCTGCTATATGACTTTCCGCCTAAATGGTACCCCCCCCGCCACTGTTTACAGTTACCGCCGGAAACACCGCCCTACAGATGGTTGAATCCACAAAGTTGCTTGGATTTGAAATCGACAGCGGTCTCACCTGGGAGAATCATATAGAAGGACTCTGCTCGAGGCTGGGCCGCACATGTTTCGCGCTGCGCCGCCTCGCCGCGACCGCCACCCGCAGCGTGGTGCTGGCGTGCTACCACGCGACGGTGCACAGCACCATCACGTACGGCGCGGAGCTTTGGGCACGCGCCGCTGACGTTGACAGAGTCTTCGTCATGCAAAAGCGCGCTGTACGCGCCATCGTTGGTGTGCCAGATGACGTGTCATGCCGCGAGTATTTTAAAGAATTGGGAATAATGACGCTCGCCTGCGAACTAATCTACCAGGTGGCGATGTTCACCCAAAATCACATTGACAGGTTTAAACGTAGAGGCGTAAACACCACCCGGGCTCTCCGCAGCAACAAGCTAGCCCACCTCTTGGCCGTACCCACTCACAAGTTGTGTAAATCGGAGAGGTCCGTGTACGTCATGGGTCCCTCTGTATACAATAGGCTACCAGACATAATCCGCGTAGATGCAACCTCCAAGACGGTCTTTAAATCGAGGCTACGCAAGTGGCTCCTCGAAAAGTCGTTTTACTCTGTAGAAGAGTTTTACGAACTGCCGATTAAATAATAATGTAAATAATATAATATAATAATAATAAATAAATAAAATAAAAAGCCTTTTTATTTCGTTGTAGATTACAAAGACAAAAGAAAGTAAAAATTAGAAAGTAAAATTTTTTTTTGTTAGTAAGTACTTAGGAACTAATTTTTTTTTTTTTTTTTTTTTTTTTTTTTTTTTTTTTTTTTTTTTTTATGATTACTTAAGTAGTTTTTAATTTTAGTTTTTAGCTTATGTATATATAATTTTTCTTTTTTTTTTTTTTTCTTAATTTAAGTAAATATCTACAAGAACCCCTCTGCGGGTAAAGGCCTCCTCCAAGGATAGCCAGTCCTCTCTAGATTGGGCTACTTCAATCCAGTTGTGGCCGGCTGTTTTCTTGAGCTCGTCTTCCCAGGTAGCTACAGGTCTGCCTCTTCTTCTTTTACCATGTGGGCCTGCCCATGCGGTCACTCTTTTTGTCCATCTCTGGTCTAGTAGGCGAGCGACATGCCCGGCCCACTTCCACTTTAATGATTGGGCGTGTTCCAATCCATCCCTCGCTTTGGTGATGTGCCTTATTTTCGTGTGTCTTATTTTTTGAATTTTTTTAATATTCATCATACTCCGCTCTATTCCTCGTTGGCATGAAATTATTTTATCCTTTGTTTTGTTGTTGAACTTCCATGTTTGGCAAGCGTAAGTTAGGCACGGTAAAAGGCACGAGTTTAGTACCCTGGTTTTAACATTAGTTGGCATGCTGCTTTTGAATATGTCTTTTAGTGCCCAGTATTTGTTCCACGTTAATTGTGTCCTGCGCTCTACTTCTTGATCGTTACTTTTCTGGTCGAAGCTAATTTGTTTACCCAGGTATATGTAGTTGTCCGTGTACTTGAGAGGCTCGCTACCAACATTTATTGTTCTCCTTGTGCTATTCGTCATCAACATTGTTTTAGACAAGTTCATTTCTAAGCCTACTAGTTTGCTGGCATCATTGAGTGACTCTATCATGTATTGCATTTCTGGGACTGATTCTGATAAGAGGACTAAGTCGTCTGCGAATCTTAGGTGGCTTAGGTGGGCTTCTTTGATCTTAATACCTCGCCCCTCCCAGTTCAGTTTGCTGATAATCGACTCTAGTATTGCTATAAAAAGTAGCGGAGAGAGAGGGTCGCCCTGTCTTACTCCTCTTTTGACCGGAAACCAGGACCCTGCTGTCTCTAGTTTCACTCTACTCTTGCTGTTATTGTATATATTTTTTATTACACTTATGTATTCTTTTTCCACTCCCTGTGTTGTTAGTTATTATTGAAACAGGGGAAACACCCACGCAATGGTCCGAGTCTGACATAATTCTTATTTACAAAAAAGGCGACCCAAAAGACATAGGGAACTATAGACCAATAAGCCTGCTGCCTACTATCTACAAACTATTTTCCTCAATAATAAATAAGAGAATAAGTACTACACTAGAAACACACCAACCTATCGAGCAAGCAGGATTTAGAAAAGGATACTCAACGATTGACCACATACACACAATAGAACTTCTCATTGAAAAATACCGAGAGAAAAAGAGACCACTCTACATTGCATATATCGACTATCAAAAAGCGTTTGACTGCGTATCACATAAAAGTATATGGGAAACTCTAACAATATAATAATAATGTATTTAAATCAATATCTGTTGTGAATCAGCAATTAATTATTATTAATATAGTTTTTTATCTAACCTGATGGATGATATAAATCATTGTTATTTAAGAAATATGTAGGTACCTACTTACACTGGTACTTGACCTATAACGT
Organism: Epirrhoe tristata; assembly: GCA_951394285.1. NCBI lineage: Eukaryota > Metazoa > Arthropoda > Insecta > Lepidoptera > Geometridae > Epirrhoe > Epirrhoe tristata. Next base: position 9,746,595 of record OX596156.1, on the reverse strand, counting down.
GTTGTTATCAATAAAGATATTGTATTGTATTGTATTGTATTGTACTATTTAAAGAGGCTCCTTTGTGCACTTGACACATGTTTTTGTACTTAATTTCTTTCAGACATTTTCTCACGATAAACACTTCGCAGTTTGAGAGTACTTACTGATACATTTTTGACTAGATAATTTATTGTATAAAAGTACCTGTGAGCATGGTATCGTCAGCTTCTACATGATCTTCCTTCGTATCGGGCTCTCCATCCGGTATGATCCGTGGCTGGTGTGGCGCGGGGGCAGGGGCGGCTGGCGGGGGCACGGGGGAGGGGGCGGAGGGGCGGGGGCCTAGGGATGGCCACTCCTCGGCTGCTTGGAGATTTATCTGTAGATGAGCGGAATCTGTTGTTATTTCTTTCATTGACAAAGAGTGACATAATTTTTAAAAATAAGGTTTATTAACACTCTCTGAAGCACCTAATTGCTTGAGTGCATGAGTTTTTTTTTTAATCGATGTTGGACTTTTCACACAGCACCATCTAGATCTAGGTTGTGTAGATCAAGCATTGCCTACATTACATAGGTCAGCATAATTTCATGTATACATGGACAGTGGCGTAGCTAGGTAGCCAAGGGCCCTGGTGCAAAAAAAAGGGCCGAGGGCCCCTTGAGCTTGGGGGCCCGGTGCACTGCACCGCCTAGCCCTCCTAGTTTACCTAAGTAGGTATAATCTCAACTCACTTGCTGGAAGTTTCCTGCTAAGTTGACAGGAATGCTGCCAGTCTGGGGGCTGGCCAGCTTGGGCCTCTCGATTCTGTTGAATTTCTGGTCTTTGCACAGCGCATCTCCATACACATGCAGGGTGTCCAGACATACTCCACTGGAATCCACAGTATTACAGATAAGTAATAACAAGTTTTCTACCACAGATCAATTATTGAATACATAAATTAAAACCCAAAGACTTGTACAATTTGTACATTCATTATTCTATCATTTCAGTTCTAAGTATTTTTTAAAACTTCAACCTCTGTTTCAATACAATGGGAAATATTGTGTTCTACAAGTTCCTAAGTTTGTTGTTATTTTTGGAAGGTACTCACGAGGCCCTCAGCAGCATGTCTGCGCTGGACATGGCGGCGCGGCCCACGAGGCAAGCGGCCGCGTTGTCCTCCGTGCGAGCGCCCAGCGCCGCGCCCACGCGGAACAGCGGGAACCCCGCGCCCTGCGCCGGCAGGGACACGCCCGGCAGGTACAGGGGGGCTCCGTTTTGAACCTGCAACATATGCAGTATAGTGTGCTCAGATTTGTAGCTGGTTTTGGCTGAAGATGATGGAAAGATCGAAAATTACCTTAGCAAGTACTGGAGAATGTATAGTTAGTACGGGAACGAGATCTGGAACTTTCCATAGAGCGCAAACCGTAGGGACCAGCCCCTCGGCCGTCTCTATCAACATCGGAACCCCGTCTGAAGCGTACACGTTCACGAAATCACCTGAATGGAGCACCAACTTCATACACGTGCAACTTCCTTTGGTCGGGACTAGTTCTTTCACTTTCTCTTCTGTGGCGGAGGGGAACTCATCTTGAACACGTTGAACTAGGTGCTTCCTGAAAAATAAGCGTAAAACCATAAAAATAGACGCAAAACTATAATACGCAAAACTAACGAAGGAAACTGGATTACTTTTCAGAATTTTTCAATGCATTGTTTGATTTTAGTTTGTATGGCTTTGCGAACATTGTTGGTCCGGCTGAATACAAAATAATTTGTAAAAATGGTAAGAGTTTTCATGGAGAAATAGAAAATAAACAAGAAAGAAGAGCACGAGCGGAGCGCTACGCTAATGCCAAATGCCAATCAATCAGCTTACGTTGACGTTGACAGAAATGACAATCTAAATGTGAATTGTCATTCAATTTTTTTAGACTACTGACTGTTGTAATCTCATTTCTTTAAATCCGTGTGTATGTAACCACAAACTACGAGTATTAGATGCTAACGCATGGTTGTAACCCACATGCTGTAGAGGTAAATCTCAGACGAAACAACAACACAACTCAGTCAGACAAACAAAGTAGATAGATTAACTATAGGTAGATGATACCTATAGTTGTTTGTGCCCCTAAATACATCATCCATTATCATGTCTAGTTTGGATTCCTTCAGGACCACTCCCTCCCCGTGAGTATCTATGGATTACGAAACGTTCAACAGTCACCTCTTTTATTATCCCGTGGGTACCTACTACCTATTTAGTTAGGTACCTATCTCCCAAACTAGGTAAATTAATAATGTAAGTAAACTAACTAGCTACCTACCTACCTTGTAGTTATCTTGTAGTAGCGTGTAGTTAGAAATACCTAAGCTACTCGTAAGTAGGTACCAAATGTTGCAGTGCCCCAGCGGGGTTCATGTTATGAAACACTATTTTATTTTAGGATCTATCTGTGACTTGTCTTAAGAACATGTAAATATGTCTATACAATACAATACCTACTGATTCATTATGTAGGTACCTATACCTAATACCTACCTAGCTATCTATTATGAAGTGCTATGCACCTGATTATTTTAAACCCTCCTATTTCAGTAACAAATAGAAAGGAAACTTCAAAAAAGATTGCAGAGAAAACTGCATCCACCCACATCATATTACTCGTAGTAATGGCTTGGCAGACCTCCAACGCCTCCAAAGCTTGATTGAATGGGCCCAGAACTCTCGCTTCCCGCAATGCAGCATAAAATGTTGTTGATTTGATAGTCAGGTCGCACTGGAAATCACTTTGAACGAAATCATGCGGCTCCTGCAAATTGCTTCCGCAAAGTTTTGCCAAGTTAAGTAGTAGCCTAGGTATCTAACCTACCTACCTATTGCTTTTTGTTTTCATACGAAGTTGTTTTCCTGCCTTAACGCAGCCTGTAAATGGTGTTGTTATACCTAGGTACCTACCTTCTTTAAAAAAGAAATGAAAACTACGCACAAAATAAGACAGTGTGTGCACTGTGCAGTCTGAGATCAAGGCGGATAAAGGTACCTAGTATCCAGACCATCCACTACGATCACGGATTTAAAGAAATGAATATAATTATGTCTGTGACTACGATGCTACTACTATGAGTGAAACATGTTCCGTATTCCGTATTTCAGCGGGCACGATGATGTTTCAAAGGAAAGTTTAGAGCGTGTTTGTCGAAGCTCCCGCAGGCTATCTCGATGCCTACTGGCCTGCTCTCGTTCAGGGACTTGACCGGGTTCCACACATTGTCGGTAGGACCTATATAAGGTATCAAAACGCTGTGAAAACTCGGAAAAGTAGGCCATATTTCTAAAGAAGCATTCAAAAGAATTAGGTAAAGTATACTTTGGTAGGGTTCCTAAGAAAAAACTTTAAAATAAGAAGAAAAATATTTCATGCTTGCTAGACTTTTAATTTGACTGCGTCAGAAGGATGGTAGCCTAATTATGTTTTTTGTTATCTGGCACCATAGCCTTAAAATCGTAGGCAGCTACAAGATGTTGCGCAGTGCAGTAGATTGCTAGTTTTCAGCGTAGGCGTTACTCACGTCATCCTAGCTCATTAAAATGTAGCTGTAGGTAGGAATATCTCTCTAGGTAATTAGGTATAGCTTTATGGTCACTTTTAATTGTATTGAAGGTGTTAATTATTATCTTGTCCATGATCACAGAATACAGAAACCATGATGTTAAACGTTAGTAGGGCTGCCACGTTCGTTAATCGCGAGTTCGTTAAAATCTCAAACCAACCAAAATAAACAGGACACTGATTCCTACTTTACCATCACTTTGGCGATCCCCCTTTTTGACTTACCTATCCTTTTGGTTGTTTTATTGAATAATAAAATTTACGACCTCTGTGGCGCAGTGGGTGAAAGCCCGCTTGAGACGCAGAAGGTTGAGGGTTCGGACCCCGCGGCTGTTCTGCTAATATTTAACTCGGGTCTAGGTGTTTCTATGTATATGTATGTATTTACAAACAAAAAGTATATACCTAAGTAGTATATCAGTTAGGTTCCCATAGTACCTACAAGCTTTGCTAAGTTTGGGGTTAGATGACGCTGTGTGAAGTCCAGCATTATTTATTAACACATAACCCTATACATATTTACCTAAGGTAAGTAAATAAAGGAACTATTTATATTTATTATATATTTGTAAAACAACAGTACTCATCTACTAACTACGTTGCAGTGTGTGTAGGTACGGGGGTGGTGTGGGTGTCTGTTTACTACCTACCTTACGTTGTGGAAAACTTGGGAAATTCCACCACCTGGCATGGCGGATGTAGAACGGGCAGATAGCTCATTAGCGCGTTTGTGAATATGGACCTACGAAATACCAGAACATAGTTTAGTCAATTTATTTATTCCCTTGTGCTAAGATTATTCATGTTTCTTTAGGACTATAGTCGCAGGCGTAGTTAGTAGGTATATGTTCATCTACTATGACTGAATAGCAAATGACCCGAGTGAGTCGACAGGTGTGGTCCGACTAGACTGCGAGACGGCTCCACTTACCTACTAATGAATTAATTGTCCTGTGAGGGCGGAAGGCGGGAATAGGTAGGTATGGATGTCATTATACAATGGTCGGTAGATGATCAGACACTCTCAACGGAAACCTATAAATACTTACTTACCTACACTGGAGGCATATAGATTTCCACCCTAGTGTTACCTAGAACGATTCCTAAAATAACAACAGAAATAGAATCAAAAACGGAATTAGGATCATGAACATAGGTTCATGGGTGTAGACCCAGGGCGATTAGACATCATAAGGCCTTCAAGCTCCTTTCAAGATGTCTAGGAGGGTCAGGCAGGCGCGATTTGTAGGTTTCGGTTTCCTAATCTGTTTAAAAAACAGAAGATTGTCGAAAAGTCCCCAAGCCCCAAAGGTAGGCAGGTACCGGACGTCCACGAAACGTGGCGTGCCTGACTGCCTGCCCAATGCAGCCTGCTTACTAATGAGCTCAACCTCGGCGTGATGGAGGAGTGTTTGCTTACATTTGTGAATCTATTGCGGGGTTAATAGACTTGTAAATTTGCCACTTTCTCCGCTTTACGAGAATTATTCAATGATTAAGTATAATCCTTTCTGACCCGGCGAGAACGCGCAGCAGACTGAGACGGAGAAAAAAATTAAATATTATTACAATAGGATGCATACCTAAGGTAAACACGATCCTATACGGGACCAAATATTCCGAACCGGAACCGAAAAATTGACCCTTGAAGTCAGAAATCATAATAGGTAGGTTAGGTTAGATATATTATGGATCGTATCAATTGCATATTAGTTCAATTTTTAAGCAACGCAAAGTCAAAAAGGACCGCTGCCTGGGATCTAGTCTAAATCTAAGTAAGTAAGTAAGTAGGTATGTATCTAACCTTCGATCAGAGTTAAATGATCGAATTACATAACCTACCTCCGAGTAGGTTGAATGTTTTCCTGCAGCCTCCGCATTGTCCGATCTCGGTGCAGTTCCCACAAGTGGACACTTACGTCACAAATAATGTTGCCAAGCTTGATGCTAAATGCCAGCTTCGGAACGGCAGGTTACATAAATCTAAATCGGGGCAGCTCACGGAAAGAGGTGGAAGCATATTGATTGAGTAGGTAGGTATATAGCATTACCATCTCATTCTCCTCTAAAGATTCCAATATAAGTAGGTACCTACCTTATAAATATGAAACGTCGGAACCTAAGTTTACGGTAGGTACCTACCTAGTGTTTCGATTCATTGAAATCGGGGCATTGGGCGTACGTAGCGGTCATAGATAAATCGGGACGTGTCTGTAGATTCTGAAAATCGGGACATTCCGCGCAAATCGGGACACCTGGCAACATTAGCACGGCATTGACGACACCAGCGCCGGCACCACCGCGCCGAGTGTGTTGTGATAACTCGGTGGTTGTGACTGCGAGCTCGTTCCCACGCTCCTGCGAACAATAACAAAATAAGATGCATTCCAATATCTATGGTGCTTGGGCAGTGGACACCTGCCTTGGTTATGCTGTTTGATGCTGCCTCACTTTTCTGCCCTCGTGTTATATCATAAATTCGAATTCGATACGGCCAGCATATCTACTGGTAGGTTACTGGTTAGTGACCGCTTTTTCATACAAAATTGTGCAGACAAACGGTTAACTTCACGAATGCATAGATCCGTTGGAAGAACTGTAGGTACCTAATGGTTAAATATTATGAAATAGTAATGAATATCTGAATATCTACTGACAGGGCCTTTGGAGCTGTAGCCAACAAAGTCTATTTCGTTGTTGGATTAATCTAAGAGACCGATTAGAGACCGACATCCGCTGTTGATGATAACTGTCATAAAAACGTAGCTTTGATGACTGAACCTGACCATGAGATCACTTTTAATCGTGCGGAGCCATAGATTTAGCATGGTACCTTTTTGGTACATCCTATATATATGTGCGGAGCTGGATGATTTTCTCTACTTTTTTCAATGCTTTAAACCATAGATTTAGCATGGTACCTTTTATATATATGCTTTAAACGACGTAGGTATAAGTCCAAATGCGATGTTGTCAAAGAGATTTGGTCATATAGCGAACTTGTCATACAGTCAAATTGAGATTGTGGTCCAAAGTCAAAAAGTATTTATTCAGTAGGACCGCTGGGATCTCTTTGAAACGTCTTAAAACTAGGTGATTCTACTCCTGTTCCTTCGCGACCAAACGCCCCTAACCCCCTAATTGACCCCTCTTAGCTAGGACTAGGACCATTTTGTTTACGAGACCTAGACCAAATATCAATCATCAAAGTAATTCCAGCGGTCCTACTGAATAAAATAAATGCTTTTTTACTTTAAATATAACAAGATTTTTGGAGTGTGATTTTGACTCAATTTTGAAGAAAGGTGCAGCTACTATGATGAAGTCAGCTGACACACATAACTGCACCGAGAGTGTATTTAATCAGAACCGCGGACAATAACGCCAGGATCAGATCTCACGAGCATTGTTCTGCTTACGAGAAGCCGGCGCCACACTTTATGGGGCATTATGCAGATGAGAAAGTGCCTAGAAATATAATTATCTTTATCTTGTGAATTTCTCTGGACATTGTATTTTTATTGCTAGATACTTGGGACAGGATATCTTAGAATAGATTAATAAATACTGTGTTGGGTATCCTTATTAAACAAAATAAAAATATAATAAGTATTTCTTTGAATTCGAAGAAGCTAACTTAACAATCTTAAAAGTAACAAAAATTTTGAGAATTGGCATTTCTAGAGGTTCATACAGCTGAGCCATAAAGGGCTGCCATGCCAGTCGGAAGCGTGCCCACAATACTAGCAGCATGTTGCTGAATGGCACCTTTTTTTTTTTTTTTCTCGCTGGGAAAAATGCGTTACGCATCCCCTCCGCCGGGGGGCGAGAGGGGTATGTGGGACTCCCCGGGGACTCCCGGTATACCCACTAAACGACCCAGCGTCATTCCGGCGTCGCCTGGAATGGAGGGGACCTGGGAAACCGGCTCAGCCTTTTCATCCAGTCCCCCTCTGACGATCCCCGCCCTTAAGGCGGCCCCGCATAGTGGTGAGTAGTGCAAGGCGGACGAAGGTGCCCCCACACCTAGCGTCCGCTACTCACCACCAGAGCTCTCCGCTCCCTTCGTCCACTGCGCACTCTAATTAAAGAGGTGCGCGTGGAGAAGCCTCCAAAAACGGCCGCAGAGGACAGGGAGAGCGGCAACGGAACACCGACACTCCTCTTCCACTGCGGCCCCGCCGCCGACGCATCTTACGGTGCGCCACCGTTGGGTCGCGGGAGATAGGGCGAGCGGCAACGAAACACCGACACGCCTCTTCACCCGCGACCCTACCCGCCAGACGCCACCAGGGCGTCCCCGCCTGGGATTCCTTTTGGTTTCACCGTGGGCCTCCAAACCACGGTTACTAAGCCCCCCCATCGCGTCAAGATTGGAATCCATCGGGGGGGTGGTGAATGGCACCTAGGTAAGTTAATAATATAGTTATAATTTGCATCATAGATTTTAATTAGGTACAGAAATTAAGCTACTACATATTTACATATTATATTTACAAAATACAACAGGATTAGTCAGGCTATCTAAAGATCGTTAGAAACGATCTATAGATAGCTCAATTGATCCAGATCATTGTCAGTCGGAAGCGTGCCCAAGACACTGGCGGCATTACATTATAATCCCAGACTATAATATTAAGGCATAATAAAAATAACATCGCTAAATTAACCCTTCTGCAGCTTGTCCATCGCCCTCACCAGGCCACGGCACGGCTCGAAGCGCAAAGGGTGGTCAGCCGACCGTCTCGCGCGAGCGAGCCAAGCGAGCAGCCATAGAGCCATAGTGCACCGTTGAGCCGCGCAGAGCGCACGTGTCGCGGGAACTCCCGAACGCAGCCGAAAACACGCGGAATTTACGAAAAAAATAAATTGTGAGAAAGTAAACATTTGAATAGATAGATAGTACAGTGGACTGTTAGTGAGAGTGCATGGCTGTTATGTTTTTGTGAATAAATTCAGGTGAGTTCTTACTTTTTACCGTTGCGGGCAATTAATTTGATTAGCGAAGTTTTTTTTTCATAATTGATTGTTTTTCGCCATCTGCATATTCATTAGGTGATGGCGAAATCTGGGTTTGTAATTATTTTCGTCAGTTTTTGGTTTGAATGGAATTTTGTTGATTGTCTGGTCTAGCCGTGCAGGTTTCATAAATTACCTAGTATCTACTCAGATACCTTGATCAGATTTTTGTGATGTTTTAATTTGTATTGGGTTAACACTTGACACACATTGACTTAGGTATCCCTGCAAAAATTCCATGTGGAATTGTTCACTACTTAGGTACATAGGTACTTAATTTAGTTTTTTTTTCAATTTGATTGGCATCTAGTTCCAAGACAAAAATAAAATAAAACCTTATCTTAAAAAAACTACAATTGCCTCTGAATTCCAAAAACGCAACAAAAACAAACGCCTACCCACATTCGGGTGCACGCGCGTGATGAGGCAATTCCAGCTGTTTATGGTCAGACTCAGACCGGCCTGTTATGATAACGTAGTAGAATTTACCTTGAATCTAATAGCTACTGTGATTTATTATTTTTTGTTTTTCTTTACGACACAATAAACATTGTTTTGCTTAGAAAAGAAGATTGGATCCTCGAAAAATCTCATAAACTTATTTTTTGAATCATCAAAAAAATTTTGTTGGCAGAGCTGGTAGGTAAGTAAGGGTGGTCGCAGACTTATCCGCGCCGAACTGTCAATTCAATAGAAGAAAATGCTGAAACGTCAGAAGCCAGCCGCATTTTCTGACGTTATCAGCATTTTTTGTATAGAAAAATAACTGCGAAGCGTGCGGCGCGGAAAAATGTGCGATCAGGTTTAAAGTTACAAATCTAGTTATATTAAGGTACAGTTAGCAACGAAAGTCGGTTATCAGTTTGATTTTTAGATGCCATTTGTTTTCGATTTCTGGAGAAAAAAATATTTATAAAAATTTTAGTCGAGATGCTACGGATTTAGGAGTTATTCCGATTTTTGAAACATTAAATGTAAATCTGCTTTTGTTGCTGACTGTACCTAAGTAGTAAGTATACCACAAAATACAGAAAGCCTACACCTACATAGGTAAGTCTCATAAAATATGCCAGTGTCTCTAATAAAACAATTCATAATTAACTCTGGTCATCAGTCTTCCATTGTGAGGCAGGTTGCGAGCAGGTAGTCAGGTACCGACGTATTGACATTCTATCGCTTTCTGGAATACTCCTGTTTTGTCAATAATATTTATCTTTCTCCTGTTTTTTCTCTTACTTGTTTGTTAGAGAACATTTTGGAGCTCTTTATCGCTGGTAGTTTTGGAAGCTTTTTAGGGTATATTTAAGTAATTAAGCCATGTCCGTTCTTTCTTCCGTCAGCATAAAAGATTTTCGTCTTCGTTCGGTATTTTTTGGAAATATTCCAATTCACCGAAAATGTAAAGTAGGTGAGACGCGACGTGACTTTCAGATGTGCGGGTTTCGGTTTAGCAAAGGTATTGTAATAGTTATGTTACCTACCATTACTTCATTTCGGCAGGTTTCGTAAATGTGAAAATAAACACACCTATATGTAAGTACCTATACTTAACTTACCCATAGATTAAAATACACCTAGCTTTAGCTGCGTAGGTATTATAAAACGAACTGCAATATAGCCTCCTTTTTAAATTCTTCTAAAAAAATCAATTAAAATAATGTGTATGCGTCACCATTCTAATCATCTAATAATTCGGACACCCACTCCCTTATGTAAGCTCATTTGATTGGCAAATAAAAGAGTAATTACAAGGTAATTAGTGGAGTTACTGATGGTGAAATTGTACCGGTTTCCAACACTCAAATTACGGGCGGAAATTTAAGGATGTGGCGTCAGGAACCTTTACGCTTAAGTAAGTTACATTACGCGCCAGAACTAGAGTCCTGCGGAATGAGCAGAACTTGAAACTCACACGTAGAACCTAGCGCAGCTTCGAAAAGCGGACTTAAGAAAGATTAGGTAAGGATATAGCAAATATTTCCGATGCCTAGTTTGTTAAGAAGTTCGTTAAAATCCTATGGAGACACATCGCCAATTCAATCGACAGAAGTCAAACGCAGTTCTGATTTGAGATAAACCCTAAAACTGTTCAAATGCTGTTATGTACTACCATATGTCAGTCAGAGATGTGCTTTAAATGAAATACTTCGTATGTTGGTAGTAAAATAAAAACAAAAGCAATAAAAAGACGCGCTGCCAAAGGAAATGCCGTAAATAGGGAAAAGCACCCATTATACGTGGCAGGCGCGCCGCGGACACGTCGTGAGCACGTCTCGGAATACAGTCGCGTAGCACAGACACAATATAACTACCTAGTGTATATATTGTCTTTGATATAACTCAGCATTTCTATCTGGATCGCGCAAATACTTAGACGACAATCGACATTATTGCACGTAGGTACTGTCCGAGATATCTTGCACCTACCTAATTATATTTAATGACTAATAAGTATATGTTACCTACTTAGGTAATTTTTTTATTTTAATATAACAATAAACAACACGCGTAACGTAAAGCATTTTAAGTGTAGAAGAACGTGAAGCAGGATTACTGTCCAATTTGACCTTATAGTTTTTGTGAGTGTTTTCATGTAGCGGATATCTCAAAAAACAAATCAGCAGTAGGCATAAAAACTGTAAAGCTAACATAATACTTAAATAATTATAACTGCCTAAGAACCATCCAGTAATTTTTAATTTAAAATGTTTGTATTTCACTAAATATAAATAATTGCAATTTTGAATGATGATGAAAACAAGAATAATTTATCCAATGTTATGGTCTAAAATTCATAAAAGCACAATAAGTAATTAGGTACCTACTTGTTTACTACCTGCATGCGTCAAGGCTCAAAAGTTTTTGGCAAGATTATGTAGGTACTAAGTAGATCTTTTTGTAGCGAACAGCTGTAGTTAAGTACCTGAACAAATTGAATGTTCCTGCTCCATTGTACTTGCAGATTACATTTAAAATCAATTAACACGCCACGCGTCTTTTTCTTAAAGTCTACGTTCATTGTTTTTCTTTAAACTATCACGTGAAGGAAGTACCTACACAGGTAAGCACTTCTTTGTCTATTTTGACAGGTTACGGAAATGTTTGTACACTTCGAAGATTTAGAGCTAACTCGATTGCGTTGCTAAAGAGTATTGAATGCCGACATACGGGGGTTCTATAATATTATAATTTTGATCGATTTGTCTTGATATAAAATAAGATCTGAAAGAATTAGGTGCGGGCGGGGATTTTTTGACGTGACTACGTCTTATAATTCGATAGAGCCGGCTGCACGCACGAAAAAACATGACGTCATGAGGCGTTACCTCGCTCTGAGGCGTTCCATGTAAGGCTTGAAGTGCAAGCGAGAGCGCGGAACGAGCGACAAAGAAGCACAATCGGCCTTTGCGTTCGGCAGCGTTCGACATCCGTCTCTCTCCTACTTGAGTGAGCGATGCGTAGACGTTGTCACGTTCAACTATCGTCAGTAAACCGACTTTACAGACAACCAATTTTTTTTTAAATAAAATATATAAAGTCTGTAGGGAAGGGAGGCCTTTGCCCTGCAGTGGGACAACACCGGCTAAATAATATTAATAAAGTCTGTAGATACAAACCTAAGCATCAACATGAAACACGCACGTGACTAACCTGGGAACGGAATATTGATGTATCGTCACAGTATCGTATTGGTCCTACGTCCGCATGGCATGCGTCTGCGCAAACATGTTTTTGCTCTCAAACTCAAAACAAGGGAACATGAGTTATAATTAAGTTTAGGCACCTCAAGTTTTTATAGAGTAATTAAGTAGGTACCTCCTGCCAGCTTTATAAGTTGATTTGTGAAAAACTGGTAGCGGTCCTGTAGACTACCCGTTTTATTAAGTACCTACCTACCTACTTACATCTAGACTACAGATAATTGTGCCTTTACGAGCAAAAACTTTGTTTATAAATCAAATGGTCTTTGCTTTTATTTCACGTCTTACGCAAAGATATGAGCAATAACGAAGACTTTTATATCTCTTTTCCGCAGTGAAATTATTATTTATTTTATAATTGCGTTCTGTTTACAATGCGATCGTAAATTACCGCACGTAGGTATGTTTTAATTTAATTCTCTATTTTCACCATTTCAAATAAATAGTGTTAATATTTTAATATTATTTTGCTCTAATTCTCTAAATAAATTGGTTTCGTCGTAAAAAAAAGAACGCAGCTTATTCCATGACTTTCCAGTGGATATGGCCGAGCTGAGAGGATGGTTTAGGTGCTATGCTTCATTGTTGTGTAACCATTGTGGTTATGTTCGTTCTTTGTTTTTTGTCGAGGATAGGAAGATCCTTAGAAAATAAGCATTATGTGTGGCTGCTCCACATCAGCCAGTTATGTAACGCGCCCACGCCGCCCCCGCGACCTACGACTGGTTTTTGTACACACCGCTGATATAATTTGACCATAAGCTTCCGCACCTGTTGCGTTGATGATCTGAGAATTTAGAGAATAAGTGCGAATGCGAAGCTTAAATCCGAAATGGGTTTCGAATTAGGTCTAAAGACAACTAAATGGACTTAATACATTGTAACAGAAACTATTTTATCTGTATTCTGTGGTAAGAGGTAGGTACCTATAGCTAGGGGCAGCTGATTCTTTTGAACTAAGAATAAGTAAGTACTAATTATTTACGAAGCTGACTGTATTTAAAAAGTTCTGTGGCTTTAATTTTTTGTGTTTAGCTAGCAAAACCAACCAACAATCACGGCAAACTATTGCATTTGCAATTGAAATGATAACAACAAAATAGTAAAATCACGTCTGCGAAAAAGTAAACAATAACAAAATGATGTAAAAATGTGCCACCAGAGGACCACTCGCAAGAAATGGATCACGCTGAGTCACGGAACGTGTCTCGGGGGCGACTCTCACTTACCATTATTATGGACGTCAGCTTTTAACGATTTCCGCCGACGATGGGACGTGGACGAAATTATCATATGCAAGAAAAAACTAAATGAATAAATTGAATTATTGCGATAGACTTACTTAAAAATACGGTGAGAAGTCAGGAAGGGTAAGATAAGAAGTAGAATGGGAAGGGTTTGGATAGGGAGCATCGAGTTTTGACGTATTTACCAATCTTGTGCTGGCACTAAAAGTGTTAAACATATTTTACTTACCAAAATACGAACATACTCGTTACATAATTTATAATTGATAAAGTCATCAGATGCGGTGCCAGGTCGGTGCCATAACATCCATTGTGCTGGTGTTCCCACGCATCAAAGGTCGCAAGTCCAATGCCACACATAATAACCAACAATAGTGAAATCTGTCGCTTCCGAAAACTATTAAACTGGGAAATGCACAGATCTAATGAACTACATGATGTCATATGATTATTATCAGGAGTAAGTATCCCCTTTTCTACACAAACAGAATCACGACTACATCTGAGGCACGGTAGACCACTGCGGTAGACATTCTCTCAGGCCTTTTGGAAAATGTACCTAGGTATGGTATAATCTTTGAATGTAAGGGGTTAGACGTCCCGTAGGTTAATACCGATCTAATACTTTTAAACTAGTAAAAGTGTTTGTTTGACAGAGAGGTCATTGTCCTATTCCCACATTAGCAGATTTGGGTCACAGTGGGTGTCTCGTCACTCATCCGTCTCACGGCAACACCCAAAATTATCTACTCAGCTTGTTTACAACGTTAGTTTTGGTTACATTAACAAAATGTTCAATTGCTTCTTCAATCAGGTGCCGTACCATGCCTTGCTACTCAGTTTGGGTGCTATCCAGTTTAGGTTTCTAATCTAATCTGAACGTGTAGTAAGCAGAAAATTGTTGTACTTGTATTACTTAAGTATTATATTGCAAAACGATTCAGTTTTTACGACAAGTCTAGTAAATTTCATTATTAGTAACTTATATTATCATACGTCATGGTACATTATAGCGAATCAGGTCAGTTTAGGACCCAAACTGGATCGCTATAAGCGCTCATAGTAGGGCCCCAGGCCATTATCTGCATGCATATTAATGCTTTATTATAAAACTTTACTTAGCCTACTAGAACTTACCTATTTTTAGTTTAATCTAGGTAAGTTTATCCCGAAGTTTAGCTCTAAGTACCATAAAATCATATTAGGAGTTCATAATTCCATTAACAAAATCGATATGTTTACGTGTAGGAAGGTATATTTCAATAATGGCTGGTGAAATTCGAAACCGTATCAAATCAGACTATCTTGCAATTTCAATTCAACCACATTATGCCCTACATGTACCTACTCGAACCTCACCAAGGTTTTTAAAAATCCTTTCTTTGGAGTCGATATCTTCGTGTTTCTCTGGCTTCAATTTTTTTTGCTGTTATTTATCTCCTGTTGCAGGTACGAGTATGCACTTGGCTTTTAAGTAGTGCCATTCGTTTGAGTATTCAAGCCACGTACCCGTGGGCGAGCGTGGGAGGGCCCTTAGGCACACCATAGCTATCACCATGTACGGCTGGTCTATGACCTGAGGGTTATCTCTAAGTGCTTTTAAGATTAGCTCTCCGTTTCAGCTCTTTAGATAAAGGACGAATTTTATTGAAGAAAGTGCTTTGGAGCCATCGCTGGCCCTTGTTTTATTATATCTATTTTGAATAAGATAATCACTTTTAGATTATAAGTGATTTAAAGTTTGCTTCCTTGACTTTTGAATTGAAAATCTCTCTACTACTGTAAGAACAGACATGAATGGATTCTTTATTTCGATGAAGATATAGATAGCCTGTTCCACCTAATATTGTCTGTGCGTTGCCTATGACAGCAGTCAAGGATGTAAAAACTCCAACGAACAAACGCCACCTAATATTGTCTGTGCGTTTCCTATGACAGCAGTCAAGGATTTTTATTTATTTATCTAAACATAAAAGAAAAGGGCTTTGTCGCTGAGCGACTATACCGCCCAATCGGTAACATCTTAGGTCAGTCTTCTTCATCTTCTCTATCACTTCACTTCTTGGTTTCTTCTGGTTTTACTTCACTCCCCGGCTTCTTCTCTTTATTCCTTCTTCCTCTTCATCTTTTTATTAATGGCAACTAACTGTAAACTGTATTAACAGTATATTCTGCAAATGTCAAGTATCTTCACCTCTCAAATATGTATTATGTCACGTCAATTTGGTTTTGAAAAAACATGGCGGCTTGTTATTTCAAAACTCCAACGAAAATCTTTCGTCATATGAGAAATTTACTTGAATACTCCCCCATTCCATTTACCAAATCTCCTGTTACGTGATCCAAGGCTTCATTAGTAAAATGCCACCGAAATTACATAATAAAACCTAGCAGTCAAGGATGTAAAAACTCCAACGAACAAACGAAACTCCCGAATCAATTCCATAATTAAATGAGTCGTAAGCCTCTCCCATGACAACATAATTTGAATTTAGAACCAAACACATTCCTCCACTTTCAATCTTTATCACACTTGCTGTCATCTAGCGGCCGTTCTAAAGATGGAGGGTCGAGTCTTTTTTTACCGTCGTCGGTCGCATTGGTGGCCGCTTAACGTAGCTTTACACTCCAGCGATCGTAAACGTGGGTAGGGATTATTGGGGGTTCTCATCAATATGGGCTTAGCATTCCTTGCGATGTTTGAGACGGGACACATTCAACTTGAAACGGATTTGAAATGATTTATTAGAAGGCAAAAAACTTTAGTAACCTAATCCTTCGTGGTTTCGAGTGATTCAGGAAAGCGTTCGCTTGGATGTTTTATTCAAAATTTTATTACTACTATTTATCAGTAAAGAGTTAGTTCTAGTTCATTATAAAGAGATTACTATCGCTCGTAATCTTATCGTCCATTGAACCATGCCATGATGCAACAGTTGCATGCAATTATGCAAAAACGTGCATTCCCGACACTTACGAGGCTCGACTGGCCGCAATCTGCGATACGGCCGCTGGCCACAGAACTGGGCCACTGGACAATTGCTTATCCAATTTAGAAGACTGCTAGTTGTTGCTTTAACAGGACAATGCAATGCAAACCTATCGTACAAAAGAATCAATCATTTAACAGAAATTAGAGTTCGTAACAGTTATCTGCATTCGCTTGTTCTATTCATGTTCTTTTTCGACCAAATAATGGGATGTGGATTTTCTTAACATTAGGAGAGCTAAATTCTTAAATACAGAGGCTAGTCCAGACTACCTAATCCGACATCTTCCAGAAAACAAAGCCTGGACAAGAGGTATCTCGAACAATATGATAAATAGTTTGTGGAACAACGAGCTTGCCAGTACGGCAAGCTCGTTGGACGAGTGTTGGTTGGTACTCGTGTAGTAAGGAGTGTATGCGCATGAGCACAAGACCGGTTGGGGCGGATACGCGCAAACCGCTGTGCGTGCCGTGCGCTCCACCTGGAAATAGTACTTCTATCATCTTTTCAGAATGACATATAATATTGTTTTCAACACACTTGCTCATAAAGTGGCTCTATGGTCACCGCAATTAGGCACATAATGACACCCATAATCAAACTGTGACTTTTTCATTACTATAACTCACTAGTGAGTAATAGATTTTTTTTTAAATTTTATTGGTTGAGTTGCTTTGTTCTTAAAAAAGTTTTTATTCAGAAAAAAGATCGTGTTCAATAGAACAAATAAATTAATGTTCCTATTGCTTGCTCATTTCATGCAACTTCTTATTTAAATAGATAATTTTAACTCGTACGTGTTTAATAAATAAAACTTTCACTCAAATATAACTTTTGTTTTCTCTGTAATAAAAGAAAACTTTAAATTCCCCATTTTGTACGTGGCAGAATAGGTCGCAAACCCTATGCGCGGCGCGGAAATATAGTCTGTGGCCGATCGCAATGCGCGCGCATAGGAAAACTGATTCACTTTTGCCGCAATAGCGAAACATTTTTCACAACTCGTTTTCACTGTTGAAAATGAGTTTTTATTGTTGTTTTATTCACAAGTGTGTTGAAAAACGTCGTATGATACACGTGTGTATTGATGATTACCGTCCTCGGTTCTATTAAGAGCCTCGCCTGACGGCTCGGCTCTTAAAACAACTCGGCGGTAATCACCAATGTTACACACTAGTACCATAATGTACTATTATTGTTCATTCCTAAATAGCTTCTTATGCTGAGCAAGCTATGGTTCCAATTGATATATAGAGCATGAAATATTTTTAATCTTTGCTTATACCTACCTACACGCACTTCCACGGTAGTACAGAGCTCATTATGCCGTCGATGTGTCGCAGACAACTGGTTTAATCAGCCATTCAACTAAACGCTTAGACATTTCATTAAACGACGCCGTTCAACTAACGGCCAGTTGGCTGCGACAGATGATTATTGATCATAGCTCACATAGCTCAACAACTTACGGGAAGAATATTATCAAAAGCCAATTAAAAACGATAAGACGAGCTTACTAATTACTACATAGGTAGGTACTTAGTTACGACATAGGTACAGTCTTTTCCTAGTAAGAGCATTAATTCCCATCTTCATATTATCATATCGTAGGTACTAAAAGGAACGGTAAACGGCATTCCTGCATCTGCTCTGGTGGTAGAAACTTTTCGCACTTTGACCTTAGACATTGAGTCGCACGTGCTGATGCCTTAGAATACTTAGATAAGGCAAACCGGTCGATCTTATCTAGACCGCATTACAAAATATAACAACAATGCTAACGGTATTTTACTACGTTTTGTAATACAAACATAATATTGTAAATTTTATGACGCGGAAAACTTATGTTTGAGTTTGAAAGTGAGTTTCGCAAGGTGTTATGATGGGGCCAGTTTTAATTACATGCTTTATTTCTGCATCCTCACTTTAAAGTGATATAATGCAATGACCAACTCCATCAATAGCAAATAAATTTTCACTATTCAATACTTATGAACATACTTATTCAAAGAGGAAATGAAATGCTAAAATATAGAGAAATGAAGTAGCCATCTTTACTGGGATATATCAGTTGAATCAGCCCTTTGGAGCCATGAGATGAGACTTCCAGTAACTTGATGCAAGCAGCGCGGGGTGATGGATGGACAGTGAAGCAAATATTTATATTTTTGTCTCATGCAAGCGCACTTCCTCTCGCGGCGTTACCGCCGAGAGCAGAAATAGAATATTTCTTATTATTACTCGTGAGATGGTAGATATGCATCTACGGCTTCATTAGCATGATGGTATCGCGCATCCTTCCATCTATGATAATGAGGATGTTTTTGCCTATTTATTCATATAGTGGAGTCACTAGGTAGATGCCTATATACGGATGCTGTGTTTTCTGTTGCCAATAGTTCTCGGATCAAAAAGTGTTCTACCAATTATCAAAGTCTCAAAAATCAATACACTATGAGTAAGTGAGAACATTAACCCTCGTTAGCTTATTGAAAAGGAAACTATTCATAATCCAAACAAAGTGCTTTAACAAGGCGAAGGGTCCTGCAGACCCACTTACCCGCATCCTGCATGTTATGGCTAGGAAGTGGAGTATACTGGCCACTTCAAAACCAACAATAACTTTCCTCTTGTTTATGCGGCACGGCGACCACCCAAATGCGTAGGCCATTAAAACTGCTAAAATTGTAATAGGCATGTTTGTGTTTTCTATTTGAAAATTTATGGAAGATCTTACAAAGTTATCAATGAGGGTTAACTTGTAGGTTATGAAGATCTCACTGGTGTGGCGGGTGAGTGTTCGGATGAGACGTAAGATGTGCGCGTCCGATTCTCGTACCGAGACAAATACATAATATTTGCATGGTTTACTGCGGTTGTTTGACATATAAGCTAGTGTATTAAAACATAGATTTAGCATGGTAGGTACCTTTTTGGTTCCAATATATGTATTAAAATGTTGATTTTCTAAATTCTGATTGACATTTCAATTGAAGTCCGGTCAGGAGGTTGCATTGAATAAAGATTAGAGACTATATTCAATCAATCAATAGTTAATTGACTATTAAATATTTGCAGGTCAGTCTGCTTCGTCAAAGTGTTTATTAGCTATTAAAAGCACGCGCCTTTAACTATAAAATCTTGTTACGAAATGACAATCAGTAATGTAATAAGTAATACAGCAATTATTGTTTTCCGTGAATCGCTGAAATATGATGTTAGTATGTAATTACCTAGTTGTGAAATTAAGTGTGATAGAGCAACCTAAAAAGCAATAAAATTGCAAAGATGATGATGCCCATACATCATCATCATCGTCATGATTCACAGCTTGTAGTTACCCACTGTTGGGCTTATGCCTCCTCGCTCAAACGCCATTTTACTCGATCCTGTGTCTTTTGCATTCAGTTTTTCCCCTGTATGGTCACAATATCATCCATCCACCTGGCTGCTGGTCTGCCTATTTAAAAATGCCCATACATAATACGTATAAATATAATAGTAATCGTACAAAAGAATGTGAATTAAAAATGTTTAAACCACAGTTTGAACTTTTTGAGTTTGAACTTTTTCGGAAAATAGCTACACCATCAGCTAAATCGTCAAAAAATGCCGAGTTCTTCTTGTCGTGTCACAATTTCTTTCGAATCAGTGTGGTGCTGGTGAATCATTAATAACTAGGTAGGTACTGAACTGAATGCCTGTAATATTTACAGCACAGATAAGTGAAGCCTAATTAATAGGATGGTATGAAACGTCACCGAAAGGGAGCAAGCTATTCATCAACCGAAGCCCGAACATACGTCAAGTGTCGCGGGGCTTTTAAGATCCGGACTAATCCTTACAACTGTCAGGTGCAGGGGTTAGAACATCATTAATTCTGTCTAGATTTATGTTTCGCAGATGAGAATTCACGCCACATCAATTTATTTTTCAATATCATTTTTAGCGCCCACGGTTTCCCCTCCCCCTGGTTGCCGGTTACCTACCTACTCTACGGTAGGTACGTAGGTGTGTGGTTTGGAACGCTTTGGAATAACAATCCGCAATAGGAGTCCAACGTCCTGAAGATGTCGTGCTAGATAAATAATTCAATTACAAAGATAATGGTGACAAGGCGCAACTGGATAATTCGCAGGATCCTGATAATGAGCAGGAAACTGCTCTTTCGTGCCGGATGGAATCAACGATGTGTTTATTAATGATTTTTTCTTGGCGACTTTGGCTGTTAACAGTCCCTAGTGACATTCTATCTTTCTATCTTCTTACTTGAAATTTCGAAAATTTGAAATGAGAGAAATTTAAAAATTAAGTTGGTACACTGTTTTTCTTCAAGTCCTAAGAAGTCTACTCTAGCCCAAGTGTTGTGGTGAAGCTACACAAGGACCCTCGAGCTTGCTGACATGACGTATGGCAATCAGACCTATTGGAGTGCGCTAGGGGACTAGCTCTTAAAGGTATTTACTTACATTTACAACTTATGTAATTCCGACTGTTGTTTAAAAGTAAATCCTATTGTATTCTAGGTATCTACTGAATTTTTAATCTGAAACATTGTAGTATCAAGTACCTAACAAAACAACTATAGTACCTACCTAGTCCAATTTTGGATGAAACTTTGAATAGGTTTATTCAATACTAATACAAATAATTAATCCCCATAGAATGTGATAAGGAATGACTTCAGAGCAAACAGTCAATGGCGAAAATATTTCGTTTCCAATATAATTATTAAACCAGAAACAAAGTCATTCAGCATCGTTATCTAATTGCTCAGCTGATGTTTTCAGCCTTCACAGGTTGCGAATGAAAACCCACTATAATTATGCTTCTTTGACGCCATTTTAATTATTTGTGAGCACCTGCGCAAACAGAGCAGACATTGAGGTGGAAACTTGTGGAAACAGCTGGAGGCCGAGTGATGAAATCAAGAAAAATGTGAAAAGTAAGTGTGCTGCCATATGATTAAAAAGCAGGCTCGTGACTTCCTTGGTTAAGACTTGTTCTTATGAACAATAGCAATGATTGGGAGGATATCAAAATAATAAGATCAATATGTCTATGCATTTCTAAATTTGATATCCTTTGATCTAAAGAGGTTGAGAGAGAGAGAGATTTGGGTGGCGAAAGTTTACCGAATTCTTCTTTGGTGGGCCTCGGTTCTAAGAATAATAGTTTCAGTAAGTACTTACGATAAGTAGCATAAAAAGAAAACTTACAAAAGCAAACAAAGGCAAGTAAACCTTGAAATAGATAATGGGTGATTTGAAGCACAAATCAAAGCTGTACGTCAGCGCGATGCGATGATCAAAGAACTTCATAGGGTTATGTTTTCCTGGTACAGGCTCGGCCTTTCTAACTCTCCACTATTTATGTAATCAGCCGTGTTGGCCGAATGGGATAATGCCTCGACTTTCGATCCGTAAGTTCAAATCCTGGCTAACATCAATGAATTATTATATTTTGTTTTGGAAATAAGTACTCAAGCGAACACGTTCTCTACTGTACTACGTGCGTAGCTTCGTAAAGAAACTCAATCAGTGTTCTAAATGTAGGTACGAGTAATAGTATAAAACTTTAGCTTCTTGAGTAATATAGCGATAGGCTTGATTTTATGAGGCATAGGTAATATATCTCTACGAGTACCTACCTGCATATAACCTCAATGATGACTTTCTTGTCAGTCAGTTTAATTTGACACGTGTCATTTCCGCTTCGCTTGAAGATCGTGGTTTATTAACTAAAATTTATTAACGACCCTTTGATTCGCTTTTGAAACAGAGCTACTATTCATCAGAACCATAAAATAGTCAGGAGGTAAACTTGCTGCATTTAGCGCATTGCGAACTGCCTGTTTCATATTCCATGGCTTTATGTTTACGCATGTCTAGACTAGCCCTTCCTTTATTCTCAAAATAGGTTGATTTGAACCTTATGCAGTTGGAATAGAGGTGGTGGATTTGCAGGTGTTCCGTGGTTTAAACATCCCGTGTGTGTTTCGTACTGCCTTCGGTTTTATTGTTCTGGACGTATATAATGCTGGATGTGTCTTGTAATTTACTGCCAGTACATCGACTGGGCTCGGTCAAAACATTAAATCCCACCCAACCCATTCAGTTAAGTTTTATGAAGGAGGAAACTGGCACTGGTGCACTGTATTCTGTGACTGGTGTATTTGTTGGTGTCTGCTGGCGGTCAAAGTCAACAAGCATTTTATTCAGTAGGACCTATTTGATCACTTAAAATAAAATCAGTTAGGTTTTTTATTACAGTCGTCGCTTTTTTGTCAAAAACAGTTTACGGTTAGGAAGTAGGTAGGTACTAGGTACCTACTACTACCTAGGTAATTATTTTGCAGGGTACGGTAGACACGGAATGCGTTATGAGTGGATATTTTGTGATTTACTTAGCTATTAGGAAATAACATTTGTACACACGAAGACCAAATAAGCTACGCTTTCTCCACTAATCACGTTTGTTCACGGCTAATAGAGCTATCGATAAAAGTGCGTGGTCGTGCTGCAGAAATTGAATAAGTACCTATTTAACCGCATTTCTATTCATACAAATACTATCAAAATGAAGCCGTGTCTCTAAGTGGGTGGTGATTTTCATTTTTTAATAGTCTTAGTTCATACTAATTTACCTAAGTAGGTATATCTGTTTTACACATTATTGTAAACAGAGAAACACAGGTTAGAAAATTTTAACCTTACCTAACGTAAGTATTTTATATTAAGTACCTACTTTCTATAATACTTCTAATGATTCATCTCAGTAAGTTAAGTGGTAGGTAATACGACATACATACCTACGTGTGGTTTATACGACAGATGGTAAAGAAATTCCATATTTTTATTTTGATTGCAAAATATCGCTATTTACATGGAATTAGTTTCAGTGTGTGTCATCACTTTAGATGTGGCATGTAACGCCTGTGTAAACATTTGCGAATATTAGTGATATCATACACTACAGTTCACGGACATGAAGTCGCACAGAAGAAACATTTGAAATAGAGTCCGCGCCAGATACGAAGTCCTGCGGAATTCAGTGGAACTTACGAAAAATCTATTGAAACTTATCTTCATATGAAGATGCTAGCGCCATCCGAAAAGACTTATTTGTGTTGTGTGATGATTAACTGGGAAGCTGGAGAACGCAAGGCGTGGATATTCCTTTGGGGAAGGATAAGACGAAAGTGGAATCTGACGGATGTGATCTAAATCGATAAAATGATGGATAACCTAAAATTTTAACAAGGAACCATTTTGTATAAGTTGCGTTAGTTATTAATGGTGTTTATCGCAAAAGAACAGGAGAAGCATCACCTAGCTCTTACGACCATTCATTTAGAAAGGTACTTCCTCTAAACCCACGGCTAACTAAACAGATTGGAACACTGATATTTTCCTAGATTTAACGTTTATAGTCGCGTACTGCGCAAGGGCCTACACTTCTAAATGAACCGCGCGATCTAGATGAATATTTATTGTCTCGCTGACTCCTGTTAATTGCTGCCGCCCTGGTACTTCGGCTCGCTACGACTCGGCTTGCTGAATTATTAAGGACATCATAGTGCTGGTGATGGCTTTAATTGCCAAACTATTCCTAGCACAAGTTATTACATCAGTTATTTAAGATTCTTGTGCCTGAAGTAATTTACAACAGGAATTAAAAGGTATTTTTGTTTCATTTGGTAGAGAACATCAGATATCGTTGGTAGAGATTATAATTTTTTATCTCAAATTGTCCACCATTTTGCAGTTGGCCTCTACATAAAACATCCATACAAATGCCGTTAAATAGCAACAAAATATTGAGGATTAGTGTGGGATTAGTCTTATCTAGTTTGAAATAGCGAGAAGCCAAGCCATTGAGCAAGTGTTCGACTCAAGTCTGCCCATTGAGGAGATGCGATAATCCACTTGAGTGAAGCTGGGTGGGAATCACGGGAGTCCGTGGCTGTGTTGCAGTCTAGTTATGAAAAGTTATGTATTTTGATGGTATGATAAATCATATTTTATATTTACTGGCAGCTTCAGATAATTCCTCAAACCCTAGATTAACACATAGGCAGGCTTTTCCTTTGCATGACTAATGTCCAAAATCAAAAATTTCCAACTAGAACTAATGACCAAACACTAATACTAAACTAATGACCAACAATTTTGTCCAATATGAATTTTGTTCAAATATGCTATCCGGCGGTCACGTGACCTAATAACCAATGTCCGTCCAGCCTGAACATCACCTTTGTTCACATTCTCCTAAAATTATACAAAATATATGGTAGTGTTTGATTGCAAGTGCATGTTGACATCCATTATTTTCAAACTTGAAACGTAACATACTCTAATACCTACTCAGTCTGTGGGAACTGTCCATGTTTGGAGTTATCATTATTACAGAAATTGTTTATTGCTTTCTGAAGCATCTAATGAGTTTGAGCGGGTATATTATTCCTCCTAATAAAACATTCATACAATTTATGACCCCTCAAGTATTGTCTTGAAGTGAAGTGAAGTCTAAAGTTACGACAGGTTTAAACTCCAAAATATGGTTACTTCTAAGTTATACCCGGCGTAACTTATACCACTTTTATTAATAAGGGCCTAAGAGCGTGGCCCCAATGTTATTTTTCTCTTATGTTTTTGCCGATATTTTGGTTCTGTCTAGTCTAGGTACACCCCCTATTGATTGTATGAAGATAGACTGCTTCAGGTCAGCTTTGCTCGTGTAATGTTCTTAGATAAGATATGAATATTAAACCTACATAATAAATTGATTTATCTTTACTGATTAAATACTCGTAATCACTAGCCATTATAGAATTGTATGTTCCCCTAGAAACATTATAACACCATAATTTTCCGCCCTCTTATTATTTATCTTACTCAAATAGGCATTACTTTCTCGATTCATCCCACAATAAAAAAAATATTGATTGTTCAAACATTTCGGCGCCCCTAGAGTTTAGGGGTGAAAGACTTGCGCTCTGCGGATGTTTTTTGTCTCTCTCTAACGCGTGGGAGAGAGTTAGAGGATGACAGAGAGGGGAGGAACTAAGATTAATTCACGTGCTGCAGATGCTGTGGATGGTGGCATGCTGGATGAAGCCAACGTTAGAAAGTATTTTTAAGTTAACTTGCTGGTTGTGATGAAACTATAGGGGTCTTTAAATCAAGAGTGAATAGGTTGCTTCTAGGAAAGCATGCTCCATCTTAGACCTCACTACTGCTTAACATCAGGCAGAGGGAGGTCAAATGCTGACCTCTTTAATTAAAAAAAAAACATTTTTTCCTACTTATGTCGTACTTACAATATCACCATATATACTTACTACCCTATTTCTAATTGGAGTCTGTTTAGGTAATAAAAGGAACTTCAATTACAATATATCGGAAATAAAAACGAAGCAATAAAAAGGGTAGACAGTACCTAACATTAAAATGTTTGTTCATTCAAGTTGGTTCGCTTAACTTTAGGTTTGGATAAACTCCTATCTAGTGAAACTGGCAAATATGGAAATTGGCAAATTCAGAAACTGTCTAATGAGTAAACTGGTGAATTAGTTGTATTGACGAGTAAGGAAATTGATAAGAGGTACGCTAATTCAATATTTCAATAAGGTCCCAACTAGGGGCGTGGTCGTATCGCCAAATTCATTAACTGTAAGTATGCAAACGAACATTTGGTTAATGTTACTAGTAAAATAAATCATCATAGATAAATAATTTACCATACCTATAAGGTTATGACAAGGATGATTGGTTACAGCAGATAAATTACCAAAATAAAACATTCATTTTATAAAAATTAGAGATCAGAGAATGGTTATGCAAATCAGATCGAATGGCCGGTGATTGTAAAATAATCTCGAAAGGCCCCGACACACTATCAGAATGCAGTGCACGGCGCAACCTGAATGTTCGGCCTTACTTCTGAACTTGACCTTCGATGCTGCTTCTCGCATGCTACCGTCCACTTTCCCAGATGTCTCCGTACGCTACGTGCGGCACTGAGCAGTGCTGCCAGTGCAGACACTTTTTGGATAGATTTAGCCGAATTTTTACATATCAACAATACCAATAGGTACTACTCGTATTAGATCGTTTTAAAGATTGGATGTCTCAACTGATTCTTAACTGTATTATGTAAATTAAATATGTAAGTAACAGCTTTGTTTCTGTAAATAACTGCATACTACTTGATATTTAAAAAAAGACAACAATGGAGAAGGAGAAGATCATGTCTAGCCTATGCTGAACCTACACCACTCTTGAATTTTGGCACGTATTAGGTAGGTACCTATATCACTGTGGCATACCTAACTCTAATCACTAATAAATAAGTCTATGATGGAACCAACTTGTAAATTACTTGAACACATTAAACATTGTTAAATATTTACGCCTAATTATTTTCCGAGAATTGGGCACATTTACTGTGATGAATTTCGAGAATATCTGGCCACTTTTTGGTAGACAATTAAGCCACTACACTGCGTCGACTGGCGACCCCGAGTGGTAGTACGCGCCGCGACGCCGCCGCCGCCGCTTCGTCCTGCATAACGCCCTTCAACTTTTAGTTTTTTATCTGCATTCGATGTTCATAAATAGAATGTTGTGTGGATGCGGTTTAATGTACAGTTCTAAGTGGCCAGTGATTAGGATATAATTAAAGTGGCATGCGCGGAATTTTATGACAGGACTTTAATTTAGTAAAAGGTAAGTGTTGATTTTAAATTAATTTAATTTGGTAAATATTTAAATACAAAGGAGATTGAGCGCGTGATATCGATTTTCGGATGAAGTTCTCACCAAGTTTTCATCCTTTATTTATCAAGAAGGGTCTAGAAATTTTCGCAAATCGATTAGATTATTAGATATTCTAAAGTTTAGTCACGTGGTTGCTATAACACAAGTTCTGCTTACTTTAGGACCAGATGATGCTGAGTGAAATGTCCAGCAATATTCCAGTATTTATTTATTCTATAAAAAAACAAAAGCTTGAAGGGTTTATTCCTATGAATTATCTTTTATAGATAATGTCGATCAAAAACTTTCACCAACCTAGTTATCATCCCAGTAATTAGGTACCTATATCAACGCGTAAGATCGCGAATCTTGTAGGAAAACAATCATAGCGTCACTGATAACATCTTATCACATCACACCATGCACGTACCATGAAGTAATGCGGTTTCAACGGTGCGCCCGCGCACTGATAAACACCATAATAGCTTTGCACTTACTTATAGAGACTTATTTTTTATTTAAATAGATAATTTTACAGAAGAAGTAGTGTACTACACGACGATAAAAAGTTCTTAAGTGATATTTGTGTGTGTAAGTTGTTGCTTAGTGTCTATCGAAATTCCTGTCTACCGAGCCTATCGTGCACGTAAGTAAGGTCGTATGAGTCAGGGGCCGGCAGTCTGGTCTTGTGAAATATACTCGTACCTACCTAACTAAGTACACTCAGTAGTCCAATTCCATTATAAAAAATCATGGTCCTAATATATTATAGTTTTTCTCGAACAATGCATTGCGCTGACCAAAATAAACAGAATTTTGACTTTTAGATTTAGATCATGATATCCCTGTGCGAAGTATTTTCAAAGCTACGGAATTACAAAACAAATAGTAATTGTACCCCCTTCAGACGAAACGGCAACCCGATTTCCAACATAAATTCCAGTCGAAATAAACCGCAGTTTTGTCTGGATATTCACAGGACGAGAGGAATCCGCTGCCCCACGGGGGGGGGGGGGACTTTGTTCTTGATACACAACAAACTTTTTTGATTTTTTATCACCATTCATTACTGTCAAATGCTTAAAAGCTGGCGAGTTTATTTTTTATACACTGTCCATGATAGAGAATAATATGCCCTATCTCTAAAAGAGTTTTAAATTACTAAAAAACAGTAAAATTACATTGAGTAAGACAAAAGCACCTTCTCCACCGCGATAATACTCAAAATCGTCGATAACAAAATGTAATTTCTCTATTCTACTGTAGAGAAACGTCATGGTAAGGCAGGAACAAAACTGGAAATGCAAACAGGAACGCGACGCAACACTTGAAACGAGGACATTAAATAATTCAGTAAAAAGTGGAGTATCGAGTGATATAATTACGACTGGTTGGTTACATTACACATATCTCACTAATTAATTAGCCACATTCATGTTACGGACGGTGCTCCCGCGAGACGTGTTACGTACTAACACATACGTACATACTTATATCTTGGGCCTTTACATATATTTTGTCTTGACTGTATGTCTGTTTGTTTGTTAATAATTTCCAATACAATGCTAGTAGATAGGGGAATATATTTATTAAATACTTGTACGTATTAAATACTCACTCGTAAACTACCTGCAAAGTGTGCCAATGTGTCCTAAGTATAGTCTATCCCCTAAAATTATATAAGTAGGTACTTACTCTTAAATTGCATGAGATACGTTTAGAATACAGTTGCGAGCCTGTTCTATTGAAAACGATGTATGATGTATGTAAGCCGATGTATGAATGTATGTCGTAAACGTAAAACGTAAACAGGTTCACGACTGTATCCCCAAGGTGCGGTTGACATTCTCTCAGATCTTTTTATGTTACTTATTTCAGATCCTTTGAAGATGTCTAAGGGGGGTAATCAGAGGCATGTCCCAACACATATTTGATACATGCCCACAGCTCGAAGAAGTTAGTATCCCATACGTGGCAGGTTGCAAGCCCATCGCCGCCTATAAGAACACTAACTGGTTTCCTCACGATGTTTTCCTTCACAGTTTAGAGCACGTGTTAAAGCGCATATAAATTTTACGAAACGCAAAATCCATTGATGCACTGCCTGGTTCGAACCCACAACCTTCGGATTGAGGTTGAGGTACAACCCCATTCGGCCAACACGGCTCTTTGATGTATGTCACCTTTAGTAAATTCTATTCTTAGGAACAGACAAAGTAAAATGACCTCTAGGTACTCTACGTGTTCTATGAATCGATAATTAATGTCTAAAGCAATAATAATAAATTAGCTTCGATTACAATCACTCTTGTTCTCAATAATTCGGCTATTGTTCTCTAATACAGTGAGTTGAGTTCATTTTGAGCATTGGTTATCCGGTCCTAACGATTTGATTTAATCGACTATTGTGCTACGAGCTTTAAATGTATGATTTATTATTGTTAAAATAAGTGCAATTTAAACGAATTTAACGAAAATCTTGACAAAACTTAATGATTAGGCTAGTTACAAAGTAGTGGTGTATAAAAATGTATAAAGTAGAAATAAAAAGCTTTTCCTAAAAGCTTGATCGTGTAATAAAACTGGCGTCACGGAAGACCAGAGGTATATTAGCTTCTGCTGCTATAACATTTTGCTGAGTGATGGCCAATTTTGATGTCACTTTAAGTCAAGAGTGTACTTTGATTAAGTATGTCTAACTCAATTTAAATAGCATACAATGTACCTGCATTCTGTGTAATTTATATTTCTATAATAAAAAGTTCTTAGTTTAGTGACATCTAAAGGCTTTGTAAGGATGTATCTAAGTTGTTACCAGGTTTAATCACTTATTAATAGGTCGCAAATATATAACTAATACCTAAATAAGATTTACTGAATTAAAATCAGTATCCAGCCACGCCCAAATATCAAATTAAATCTCATTTCGCAATCCAATTGATCGATTTTTAATTGACCGCAAAGATAATCGAGTTATTGAATCGATACGATGTCGAAACTCGAGTTGACCTTAGCTATTGTTGCCTTTCAACGATTATTAATGGGCGTGAAAAATCACTTAATCGGTCGGTACTCTAAGAGCCAGTATCCACCATAGCGGTGCAGAGAGAAGATTAATAAGAAAATAGATTTTGTTGTTTGTTCCATTCTTCTTAGCTTTCATCATCATCATCATTGGCAGCGTTTAGCACTGGACATTAATTAAAGCCGCCAGTGTTGTGGGCACGCTTCCGACTGACAGGACCTGGATCAGTTGAGCTATCTATAGATCGTTTTTAACGATCCTTAGATAGCTTGACTAATCCTGTTGTATTTTGTAAATATATGTAAATATGTAGTAGCTTAGTTTCTGTAAAAAGCAAGGAAAATAAGCTTTTTATTTTACTAGTGCATGTGTAGAGGGGATGTGAGCTGCCTGCTTACTAAGATCACATTATTTCTACCGTATTACAACTTCGCTTCGCATAGGTGCGTAGAAAATTATATAAGTACATACTTACCTACACTCAAAATTGTTCGCTTCTCGGCTTGTCTCTACTCAACTTCTCTTCACTTCGCTATCATGGTGGAAACTAAGCCTAATCGTTTTAATAGGAGAACGGGGTGTGTCAAATCCCTTGTGATAAACCTAAGTTAGAAGGTAGCTTATAATTGGCATAGAAAATTGTAATGGCTGCTCTAATTGAAGGTCTTAATTACGACCGTCTTGGCTTTATCGATTAGCTGGGAAAATTAAAATTCTTCTTAAAATAAGAACCGTACATAAATATAAATAGTCACGAGTCACGACTGCATCTTCAAAATCGGCAGATATTGCTCAAACCTACTCACAAGTATTTTAATTAGAACTAGCTGAGCTCCCGCGGTGTGACCCGCGGTCCCTCGGGATTGTTTTCATTTTTTCGGGATAAAAGGTAGCCTATGTCCTTCCCTGGGATACAACCTTTAACTATGCCAAATTTCAGCTTAATCTGTTCAGCGGTTTGGGTGTGAAAGCGTAACAAACAGACAGACAGACAGACAAACAGAAAGACAGACAGAAAGAAAGACAGACAGAGTTACTTTCAGATTTATAATATTAGTATGGAAGTATGGTTAGTATGGATGTCTAAGGGGTATTCAGAGACAAGTCTAAACGCTTACAAAATCGAAAAAACTTTACAATTAATACAAAGTTGCACAACGTCTAAATTACTTAGTACTTACCTATTTGAGTCACCTATTTTCCAGATATCTAAAGGAATGCTGTTATCATAGCAATTTATCTGGAACTTTCCCCAGTTTCCACCAAAACAAACAGTTTGTCCACTGAACCGTGTCTCCCGATTGAATTCCCGTCGTATTTACCAACAAATTGAAAATCCGATGAAGTTCGTCCTCAACGTAGCGGTAGCCGTCATATTACATCAGAAAATTGACAACTTTTGTACCTGGTATCTGAACCAGAGAAAGAAGGTAGGTAGTTAGGTATAACCCGTATAACAAAAGTAGCTACTCTATTTGAATGGTTAATTCGTTAATAACACAACACAATAAGCCTTATACGAACAGCTCAGTCAAGTCTAGATAAGTACCTATAAAACTTATCTAGAGAATAGATAATCACTTAATTTGTGGAATATCCTGATAATATAATGTTTGTTATGTATCAATAAAATTATTATCTAATTATTATCTTATCTTATCTTAATTATTTCATAAAACATAATAAGTAAATATAACAAAATGTTAATGATCAAAATATGGTAAGCGGCAATGAGTGCCCATCTAATCAGCACACATCCACTCACTGCTGTGCTGAGTAGCCTCCTTAGTCCTTGGTCTTAGCCTTGAATCACTCCATTGCGACCATCCTGCATCACACGGTCATGTTATCTAAAATACTGCTAGTCTACTAGCCGCGTGCACGAACCATGAAATTCTGAATTACGAGAAAGCAGCCATCTTGCTTATTGCACCGTTGGATAATCGGCCGAGATTACACTCGTAATGTCACATTCATTAGCAGAGAAATTGCCGGGCTGGCCTAGTGGTGGCGTGGACTAAAGAGAGTGGGATCAAAATCAGAATAAAAAATTTTAGGAGAAATTTATTCGAAGCCACTTTAAAAGCAGCTTGCTGGCTGTCACGTTTGTTACAGAATAAAGTTAGAATTAAAAATATATATATTATATGCAAAAAAATAATAATATTGCAACTGTAGAGGTACTACGTGCCTTTCGTTTGACAACAAATAATAATTTTCAAAAATTATATATTATATGCAAAAAAATAATAATATTGCAACTGTAGAGGTACTACGTGCCTTTCCTTTGACTACAAATATTAATTTTCAAAAATTATTCAATTGCCCAGAAGACTTGAAGGACATCTTGAATCTCCTACGAAGTTTCGTAGCCAATTGAACGCGTTTAAGTCTTTTGTATGCATTATTTTAAAACTCAAATTTTAATTCTCGTAGAGTCGCACCAAGTACAAGTAGCTATATGGATGTGTGGCATTGTTTCGGGGTAGGCAGGCGCCATTGTTCATTATTTATCGGGCGAGCCATTGCTCCTAGAAAACAATACAAGCTTTATAAATCAAAAATATAATAAATCATTTACAACAAAGGATTTTGTTCATGCGTTTCCTTTGTCGTTAAATCTGTATGTTTGACATTAATTATGTCGTTCTTAGTTTTATGGGAAGGCACAAAACTTTTTACAAAGAATGAGGCTGTAATACTTATGCCTGTTCTTTGATTAGATTTATACAGGGTGTCCCACGGCTATGCCACATGGAGGGAAAGTACCTTAAATATTGTAGATGTAACATTTTACTGAAAGAAGACATTATTTTTATTTAAAAAATAACTTAAACTGCATTCACAGATATTTAAATAATTACATGGTTGAACCGGAAATCGAACCCGTTACATGAGAAAAATAGTCATCCTGTAGCTTTATCATACCGATCGAAAGGCTTCATCGTAAGGAATATTTTTTGCTAAATAACATAGTGTCACAAATAAAAGGAAGGCCATGAACTTTAACATTTTTAATACAAAATTTATCAATTTATCAAATGCTCAAAATGATTCCCTTCCTGTTGAATACAAAGTCGAACTCTTTTGATTATTTCGCTCCCTGTCGATTTTTTGATCTTGTTGTGGTGGATATTTCGAATAACATGTCTAAGTCTGCTTGTAACTCGTGGACACTTTCACACTGGTTATACTTCTCAAGTGGGTACATTTACTAGTAATACGTACTTATGATAATGTCAGTCGTATGTGCTTACGACAGTGTCAGCTAAGTATTTATTTTTCTGAACACAAATGTTAAAATTCATGGCCTTCCTTTTATGTGTGACACTATGTTATTTAGCAAAAAATAATCCTTATGATGAAGCCTTTCGATCGGTATGATAAAGCTACAGGTGACTATTTTTCTCATGTAACGGGTTCGATTTCCGGTTCAACCATGTAATTATTTAAATATCTGTGAATGCAGTTTAAATTGTTTTTTAAATAAAAATAATGTCTTCTTTCAGTAAAATGTTCCATCTACAATATTTAAGGTACTTTCCCTCCATGTGGCATAGCCGTGGGACGCCCTGTATAATCAAAGGAAGTATTCATAATCGCCGCTTCTTAGAATACATACCTTAGGCCTTTACATCTTTAATAGATGATTTATACAGCGTCAGGGGGCAATCTATGCCTACACTTAACGGGACGCTGCAGTGCCTGGGACATTGTTGAGATGGAATACGCTTGCCCAGCACCTGAACCACCCTCTCAGCTTAATCAGCCGCCCACAGGAGAGACGACGTCGATACGTGTGGAGCTGACTAATCTGCGAGTTTCCTCACGATGTTTTCCTTCCATCCGAAGGGGGTAAGCACCTTCGGATTGAAAGTCGATGTTAGAATATATTGACACACCTATTGAGGTACGCTAACGTATTAGCCCTCAGAACTTGTTCCATGATAGTTATAACTTAAGTTATGTATTTTTGGAGCACGATGCTACAAATTATGTATTATGTAATGTGTGTCGATAAACAGTCGAATTTTCCGGTTCGGGCTTGTTATCCCCATAAATACATGGCATTGCCAATGAAAGTGAAACCCCTTTGTTGCGTCAATCGGACTTACATTTTGTGAACTGATAGATAACACATTATTAGTGGCCACGTGCCGGGTACTTATCTATATGAATATTATAGTTTTATAAAAATCCGGTGAACATTATACGAGCACTAGCTAGGCTAATAGAGCTGCTTATTAGTTGAGCCCCATGTTGACACATGTCAAAACAAAACTGTTACCACAAAAAAGCGTTCTATGTACGAGTATTTACAGATCGTTTTTCTA
Source organism: Epirrhoe tristata (assembly GCA_951394285.1). Classification (NCBI taxonomy): domain Eukaryota; kingdom Metazoa; phylum Arthropoda; class Insecta; order Lepidoptera; family Geometridae; genus Epirrhoe; species Epirrhoe tristata. The sequence continues at coordinate 9,711,934 of OX596156.1, read as the reverse complement.
GGGACAGTTTTTTAGTTAGTCTTAGTCTAAACTCGATTCATTTTCTTGTAATAAGACGGACAAGGTTTAATTTAAGGGTTCGTCGTTCCAGTTCCATTTTCAAAATGAGTAATGTTTTGTTGAACCTTTTTGGCTCAAGAAAAAAAGGATGATAACGAACAATTTGAATCTGGTTCCTTTTTCAAAATCTTAAATATTGAAAAGTGGCGTATTCTGTAAGTACCGGTGGAACGGTACCTAGCGATCTCGCGGCGATATCGTTTTCACTCTCGCTCTCGGTGACCGCTCGCGTCACGGTCAAGGCAATCTTCTGCGCGTGTCCACTTGCATCCGGTTTTAATGTTATTGCTTGCTTGTCGTCTTATTGATTATCAAATGAGTTGCTAGGTCCGTTCTTGAGTTATTGGTGTTGTCTGACTTTTTTATAATTAATGATTCTGGGAAGTCACCCATCCATTGTAACCGCTTAGAACGTTGCTAACTTTATCGAAATTAAACCATGAGCGCTTTATGTAGTATTATTGAATAATGCTTCTATATTGCTTGACAAATAAAATTAAATATTCAATATTGTTTACTTCAAACAGGTGCAATGGGAACGCGTTCGTGTAATCGTTGATCTCGCATATAGATAATTTGGATTGCTCAAAGCTTGCGATCATATTGTTGATAATGCTAATTATTACGTAAATATTTGTGTGTACCCTTTTGATTCCATCCTAATAAATAATAATACTCATAAATATTATGTAATTAAGTAATAAATAACTTTTACAATTTAGATAGATGACATCGACATCTGATGTTTGCTTATAAAAAAAGTAGTTAATTATCTAGGTGAATAGTATGGTAAATAGCAATAACTGGACAGGTATGGTGGCGATTAATGTAAATTAATATTACTGGTTTTCAACATAAGGTTTTCTTACTATAATTTAGTAATTATTTACAACACTGGTAGTGCCAGGCATCCTGTCTGTCTGAACTGTACACATTGAAATTATAGACTGTTTATTTATAACCTACTTAATTATATAGGAGAAAAATATGTTATTACCTCGGCAAAATAGGTAGGTAGATGTCTACCAAATCATTAGTGAATTCACTCAGAATCACTTTTAGTCTATGTAGGTACTTAGGTACCTAATATTTGGATACTATAATAATACTTATCGTTTTTTTAATTAAAACCTGCCACAAAGCGATACATATTAAAAATATAGGCTATTAGGGTTTCTATATTTATTTTAACATATCTTTTTATACATTCGAGTTGTCTCGCATTTTTATGAATATCGTGAGCGGAAGCGGTTTATGAAGCGAATCGATTCGTGGATTTCAGAATACTTCCGGGGTCAATGAACTTACTGATTGCTACTTTTATATACGAATTTTAGCAAACAGATAATTTTAAGATAAAAAAATGTACGCGAGTGTCGTGGAACACTCGGTTGGAACGTAGTTTCAACTTTGACATGTCAAATCAATTAATAATTATTACGATTACGATTAAAGATTATTTATTTCTCATAAGATTTACAAAATAAATCACTTACTGAGAAACCTTATAAAATACTACAAAGTATTTACACATATTTTTAAATACAGTGAGCGACAAATTAGTAAGTTAATTAAACAATTAATTAATAAATTATTATTTAAATCCTAGAAACGCTCTTCCGTACTAATACTAACAATGTACCTAACAATCTAAGGACTGTTTTGCGACTGCGCACTTTGCACTGTGACGTTTGACCTATGTATGTGTCGTGACGGTAAAATCGAACGCTTTTTTTCTTCTAGCCCCCATCCGCGATACCGTCCGAAAAGGAACTACATTCTAATAATATTTAAAAGAGATAATCTTTTAAAGCTGTACCTACAATGATAAGTAGGTAATTTGGTAACTTTTTATTCCCAACTACCCCACTAGTGGGGAGGCTAGTGGGGTAGTTGGGAATAAACCGGATCCTACATGATTGATGTTCTCATAAGTGCATTTTCTTGTTTCAGAATGCCATCGCTGTGAGCTGGTGAGTTACTTATTCCTTCCTTTTTGCAGACTACTTTAGCGAAGAATGTTTAGACATTCCTTCTAGAGAAATTAGCGCGCATTTTCATACAAAATCGAACAAACTCACCAACTCTTTATCACTGATTAACTACTTTTTTTTTTTTTTTTTTAAATCTCCTTTGAATCTTGCCATCTGCCTTTCTGGTCATTTAGCTAGAGTTTTATCTTGCTTTAGTCTTTCTTAAACTTTCGCGATAAACGCATAAAGGAACACATAGCAGCAGTTAAGAACCGCCAGGTTAATAAATCGGCGATAGCTGAGCACGTAGTGGATTCAGGGCCTAATCACTGGATTGAGCTTCATGATCCGAAGATTCTTGCCAACGAAAGACAATATTACAAGCGAATGATTCGTGAGGCAATTGAAATCAAGAAGTACCCAAATTTCAATCGTGAGGATGGTTTCAAGCTCCCAACTGCGTGGAATCCCGTGATTAGTAGGTGCAAGGCGCGTCGTAATGTGACTTTTCGGTGTGAAGATACTGTTAGTGTAGTGTGCCGTGGTGGACGTGCGGCCGATCTTATTTCTGAAGATTAGTGGAGGGTAGTTCTATATAACTACCGCCACTTTTCGTCGGCTCCGCTGACCTACCTCCAGTTCGCCCGCGACCACGGTTGTTGCAATACAGCCGAAACGTCGGGAAATAATAAAGGTAATACGCGATAAAATCCTGTTACAAAATATATCTCTAAAGATTTATCTTGCTTCCTTTCGTGAAGGGCGTGAGTGGTAAGAGCCCAGTGGCCATTCCACGCAATTAAGTCCGTTTCTACACAGGGTAGTAGTTCATTGGATCGGGGAGCTACTCTAAATCCCGGTCTTTCAATGGCGCACTTGGGGAATGCTAAGTTGAATCCTGGAAGCCTCGTTCTTCCCTCCGGCCTTTGGCCAGTCCTATTCGGTGCCGCTGCGCCCTGCCCTGCCAGGCCCGGCCCGTGTACACGCAGCCTAACGTAATGTCTCATTACGTTCCGCTCGCTGAGAATGCCTCTATTAACTACTTTCAAAGTGATCCCAGCGGTCCTACTGAATAAATGCTTTTTGACTTTGACTTTGACTTTGACTTAAGATGTTATTTATATTATCCATCATAAGTTTTCATTCAATTTCGCAAATAAATGGCGCGCTACTCAGAACACAAAATGCACCAAAAGAAGCGGTTCATTTGAAACATACCTTCTATACGAATGCTGTTCACACAGCTACAATATCCATTTCACTGCAATGCAAAACTTTTTACTGTAATAATTCTTTTTATCACGCTTTTTTACGATTCATATCCAGTTACAGATGGCAGTCTGTCTGAAAAACTATTTTTACTAGACCTTACATTTATCTAGCTAGCTAGACTATATAGCTTGACTATATAGCTAGCTATCTATATACATTTATGTAAAAACTACGTCTACGAATATTTGTACTATTGCCAATGATAGGGACTACGACGGCCGATGGATTTAGTCGTAAAAAAACCACTCACGTCAAACGGCTTTTACGAATGCATATAATCGATAGAAGATGTAGCGTATATACATACAGTACACATGTCAACGAGAAGTAAAGTAGAATCGATAATATTATGGGTAAGATGAAATGTAAATATGGCTTTCTCTGTATCAGATCATACTTCGGAGAAAACATTGTAAATTGTAAAGTTATTAGCGACACGAGTGGATATTCCGATGTCTTGAGACGTGTAATTTACTTAAATGCTTGTATATTTTATAATCCCATTATCCTGCAAGTGAGTTTTTGGTATTTTGTACTTTCTAAAATGCATCGTGTGAAAGCTTGGGAAAAGGACGGTTTTTAGTTTCTGTGGTATTTGTGATCGCAAATGTTGTCGCAAATCGTGAAAAAACTACCGAAACACTTTGGACGTATCTCTACCCCATTAGATATCTTCAAAGGATTTTGAGTGGCTTGATCTGATATCTCAGCTAATGTCTACGTTCCAAACAACAATTTTACCAACATTTAATTCTACAGCAAAACGCAACCTGCGGCCATTTTATTTTTGTAGAAATTATTGCAATAACGGATGCCAAAAGACATAAAATAAACACAATTAGGGGTCAATAACTTGTTTATTTTGCAAATCTCTTAAGTGTTTATTGTTGAAGCAGACGATGGGAACCGAAACAGGAACCCATTTGGCGAACTCACAAATGGCACATTGTCTAATTTCTTACAAAGGTTCACGAAAAAATGGCATTGATGGATTGAAATGACCGTACAAACTATAACCTCTACACGTAGACTCAGTATAACAGATCATCTCCATCAGTTCGGGATGCATTTTTGCATGATTAGAACCCACGCACGACTTTGTTCCATAATGCCTTTGAGTATATTTATCCAATCGTAATCGAGAGTAAATGACGCGACTCAAAACTCAAAACTCAAAATTACACTATTACTATTGTATTTGGCAAATAAAAAAAAAACATGATCACGGCTGTATCCCCAAGGCGTGGTAGACATTTTCTCCGATATTTTGTGTACTTATTCCAGATCCTTTGAAAAAGAAATTTGATGGTAGAGATCCAAAAACATAGTGGCACTTTCCCACGTTCCGCAGTTAATCCATACGTGACAGGTTGCAAGCCCATCGCCGCATAATCTTTTTGCTCTCCCTTATTTATTAAATTGTCGTGATGAAGCGAATGTGGAGAGCATTTAACGCTCAGTCAGTAGGTACTTGAACTAATAGATGCGAGCTGACTGACGACTTGATGATGGAGCGCTTTGCAACGATGACTAGTCCACTAGGCCTGTAATTATACTGGGTGGAACAAAACTAGTCTAAATTAAGCTTAATTGCCCTTGCTAGAGTAAAAAAATGTTTATTTTAGCACATAACCAGCCTGTTGTCTATCTCAGTTTGTGCGCAATCTCATGGACTCATGATCTGAATGCATTGTTCTACTTTTATACGTTGTATTATTACACCCAGTACCTACACTGTATTCAGCTAGGCAGTTCCGCATCGCTAAGATGACTTTGCAAACAGCCAAATCATTGGTTTCTTGTTCTTCTGTGAGGCTATGGTCTGATGGTCGCTAAGCAATACCTTTTCCGAACTGTCAATCACACAGACACATGTATAATTTAAGTTTAGAATAAGAATCTGATTCGTAAATTCAAATTTAGACTGTCAAACAATGTCATAAAAGGAAATAGACATCGGCTATTTTAACCCCCGTGAGCTAAGATCAAGTTGGAATCTAACTCAGATTTGAAATTCGACCTTTCCACGCCGAACTGTCAATTCAATAGAAGAAATGCTGAGACGTCAGAAACCAGCCGCATTTTCTGAAACGTCGTCGTCAGTATTTCTTGTATAGAAAAATGACTGCAGCGCGTTCGGCGCGGACAAATGTGCGATCAGCTTTATAGGCTCACAAAAGCAATGGTAGAAGATTAGCGTGTACGTAGGGCAATACAATGCAGTAAAACGTGGATGCATACTTCGGCCTTTTGTTCTAGGATAGCCTCCCCTCGCGGTCCCTCGGGTCCCTCCGGAATAGGTACTTCACTTTTCCGAGATAAACAAAAAGTAGTCTATATTTAATCCAGAATCTGAACTTCTTAACAAATTCCATCCATATACGTGTAGTCGCTTTAACGTGGAGGTATAAGAACCACAAATCAATTTGAACTTTCGCATTTGATTAAATAGTCGTAGAAAACCTAATATGCCTTTAGTTTCAAGTAACCTATACACTTCATACATCCGACTTGGCAAGTAGATCATATTTCATAACAACTGTAACAGATATCATAACAAACTACTGATGTGCCTACAGTCTACACCTACAGTCGTAACACTCAAATACCATAATTATTGGCGATTGCCTTACTTTTGCCAGCACCACATATCGCCTGATAGTATCATAATTATGGATGATTCTGACATAACAATATTACTTTAATTCTGCGATGACTTTGATGTTAGAGGCGTGGTATTCAACGCATGTTACAAGAACGCACATGGTGAAAATGTTGTAAGTGCTGGGCAAGTCAAATTTAACCAGTAGGTAAGCCTTTATTCACTAAGGATCATATTAAATGCAAATTAGCCCAAGGAACTCTGAAATTCACATTCATACTTCCACACTAATATTATAAAGCTGAAAATTATAGGATCAGCCAGTTTATATGTTACGTTGCCCAAAACGCAATGATAGCGCGATCTAATTTTTCCTGTGGCGCCATCTATTATGTAGTAAAATGTATCTGTCTGTCTGTCTGTTTGTTACCTTTTCACGCCTAAACCACTGAACAGATTATGCTGAAATATGACATGGATAAAGATTATGTCCCAGAGACGGACGTAGGCTACTTTTTTTTTCAAAAATAAACATGGAGCGCTTGAAATAAGGGTTGAAAGTTTATATGGGGACTTGGAAGTGAAGTTCCAGTTAAAGGCAACTAGATTGCGTTGCTAACCTATGGCTGAGGCCGAGATGGCGCTATTATTGCATTTTTAAAAGTTTCAGAAGATTCTTGCAGTTTTCAGTTCTATTTAGAGGTTTTCAAGTAAGTATGTTATTTTGCTGACGAAGTCGCGGGCACCAGCTAGTAGACAAATAAATGTCTTCGCTAATTATGCTTGTTAAGCAGTTCTCTCTTCTGAATCACTTTATGGTTTTGCTTTTAAGATAGTTATTATGGCAATAAATTATTTTGACTCCTTTCCTTACATCAAAACTATTATGGCAAATATGGCAATGTTGTTGATGGATCTGCGAGGATTGGTAGGCCTGAAAATATATCTGGATCATATGAAAAACAATAGGGATAAGAAAAGGAGATGATAAGGAGATTTAATACATTTATAAGACTTGTCTGGCACGTTATTGGTGTTTAGCGCCATGGTACAGGCTTGAGGACCCCGACATGACGCACCATAAACCCGATAACCAGATAAAATCGTTCATATTCAGGACGCAATTAGAAAGCCAAATGATCATGCAAATGTGACACGAATCTGAGTTTTATGGCCGAGGTAATAAGACCGTTATTAGATATGGTGTCAATCGGGTGTTATGCATCCTTATTGTTGAGTTGATGACTAATACAAGAAGAAAGGTGTTGCATAATATTACAATACATAATAACTAGTTCTGCGACTAAACGCGAGGCTACATGCGTGCCTCTTCAGATTTAAAGTAATAAAATGAGTAGGTTTTTACCAATGATATTGTTTGTTTGGTAAAATATCAAACAGCTCAGCAATAATAATGGTTTAATTACTCTATTTATAGGATCATGGCCAGCAAGCCTGCCATCATCATCATATTCCTTTACGTCTATTTCAGACGGTTAAAGCAGTCTGTTTGGGTACGCACTTTATGTAACTATTAGGTATATTATTCGGTAGCAGACAGTAAAAACAGCTTGTCATGGCGCTTAGGTATACTCGTATTTGCTATAGTTGTAGAAGTTCTAAATCGCGTAACTGCCCGATACGGATGCGGCGGGGTCCAGTTTTTGCCCGCGCACTCTGCGGTCAACTTTCATCGCGGGAGTGGCCTTCCTAGCTGGCCCTTAGCTATGTGTTCCGTGTAATAGGAAACTTTCATTTATCAATACTATTCATGGAAATACATCATTGTTTAGAAAGCAAAGAAGCCTCTAACCCAGTGGGTAAAGTCGGGCTGTTGATGGTCAGTTCTCGATTAGGTCTGTTTTGAGCTGGTTTGGAGGGCGCGGTCGTGTTTGATACTTCTGGAGTAACGGGTTTTCAGATCTTTTCCTATTTGGATAAACCCGAGAAAATAAAAGCTTAGCACTATATTCTGAAATCCTCCCTGCGCAAGCGCAACAGCGGAGTGCGCGTGACGCAATCGGTTCCGCTTTCCGGCGCCCGCGCCGTGTGCGCCGAATTTAATTAGTGGCCACTTTCACAGTGCGCACGCGCCAATCAACACCTGTAAAGACACTAACAGAGGATTAGGATTTATCTGGAATCTTATATGCTAACAATAATAAAATAGATCATCCAATTTTATAAAACGTATCATATTTTCCTAGATAAACCAAATAGATTTTGCATGCTGGAGGCACAGGACCGGAATGAATGGCGTAATCAGAGGAACACTACACCCAGCAGTGGGATGTTCTTTGCTGCGGATGATGATGAAAACAAATAGATATTTAATGTAGATAGATGGACAAAAATTTTAAGATTTTGCTCTGTATTCTATCGAAATAGCACTTAGATAGGTACGAATAAATATGACTGAGATTACATACTGCGTACTTAATTAATTAGGCGTGTAATCTTACTGATCTCAGCCATTCATCTTTGATTTAGACAATTAGTCTACCGGACGGAAGACACATTTCTAACGCTCCAAGTCTGAAGTCGTAAATAGACGGCAGGTGTGATTAGTTCCATACTCTGCAGGTTACAGACAGACGGAATGAAACAAGACTTGAGTGTTACTTGGGCGGTAAATATAGCTACCTACGCTGCTTTAGTATTAGAAGACTGAGTTACGTGACATCTAACATCTACCATCCATTGCGGAGGACTCTTGAGAGTTAGGAGCTGACGTTTGAGTTCTCGCAATAGATTGGGTGAGATTTAAACTATTGGTTTCAAACGTTTTGAACAAAGCTATGATTTTCCTTTTACCTCCTTAGTCCACAACCGCTTCAGACTGCTAGCTTTCCTCAAGACATAGCTTGTGTTAAAATTCGTAAAACAAATCAATGCATTGGCTGGGAACCCAAAAACCTTGGATTGAAAGTCGAGGCACTACCGTGCTTGCCCAAAATGGCCTCTTAAATCTTAAAGAATTAATAAATCAATCAATTTGAAACTAAACTACAATTTCACACCCAAACTATTGAAATCCCCGTCAGGCGCATTTCGTATTGAAATGAAGAAATCATCACATATTAATGGCTTTATGATAATCATAACCAATAAAGGCAATACATAATTAGCTAAAATTGATTTATGCATAAAAGGCTATAAGTTACAGTCGCTTGACCAAATGTAACGGACAAGGTTAGTGATTGATCATGAGTTAATCGTGATCATTAATAATTGTTTTTGATTTAACCTTTCAGTAATGCGATTGATAGGATGGCTTAGAAATGCGGGGCAAGGGTACAGTCTTGGAACAGAGAGTAGGCCAATGAAAATATTATTAAAAGTGGTTGAGAACTAGTTGGTCTTGGACAAGGTGGACAAGGACAGGAGACATCATCCACAGCCTGACTTCATCCACTGCTGGGTATAGGCCTCCCCAAGCTTGTGCCATCCACCACGACAGAGACATCGTTTGTACTATTTCACACTTCATCACTTTCGTGCCCGAGGGATTGATAATTTTCCCGTAAAACTGAAAAAACTCACCCTCGCTTGCAATCCAACATTGAAGTCGGGTTTTTTTTAAAAGCATCATTTGATTGCGTTATTGAAAACGTTAAAAAACTCTCACGATAAAACAAAAGAACCACCACATGCATCCTATTTGACTCTGGACATGTGGTGCCAGTTGCCACATGTGTCTACCAGGAGGCCTCTCGTAAACAATCTACCGTACTATCGAGTTTATAAATAGGTAAGTGCTGTTAACTATACAAATCACTATTTAGACAGGTCTCCTCTCGATTCGAGCCATTTCACTGTAGGATTTTTGCCAACACATCTGACATTATATCCAAACAGCCTACGTTTTATTCTGAAAAAGTTAAGCATTCCCGAGCTGGTAATTCATAATTTCTTTCACATCTACATTCTTATCTCCAATAAACCAGTCGTATAGTTGACATGACAATGGTGTAATAAGGTCGCGCCCGCCCGCGCATTGCGGCTCGTCTGAGGGAAGTTGCCCATCAGATCAGTTAACCGCTCGTTACGTTATGCTGCCCTAGTACTTGCACACATTTAGTTCGGTGTTTCCTTTTCTATTGTGAAAGTGTAGCTACTGTGTTATTTGGGTTAAAAACATGTTGTAATCTATGCTGGAAAAATAGAGCTCTTTTTTTGTGTGCTGGCCAAGATCTTTTGTGATAAACTTACCACTCCTACTCGAGCTCAGCGTGATCGACAATTTGTTGAGAGAAAAAAAATACGTGAGTGTCGTGGAACACTCGGTTGGAACGAAGCAAAGAGTACTTTTCTATATGTACTGTGGGAATTTCAACTTTGACATTTGGCATTTGTCAAATAAATTATTTAGGTATACTAGAAACGCTCCTTCATAATAACAATGTATCTATGGACTGTTTCGCGGCTGCGCATTTCGCACTGTGACGATTTGACATTACATGTGTCGTGACGCAAATATAGAACACAATTTTGTTGTCCAGTCCCCATCCGATTCCGTCCGAAAAGGAACTTCATTCCAAATTTTTCGTCGTGCTTTTTCCTCCAATACTAACTATTAAAATTTCTCGTGGGTACCTCTATACAAAACGGTACCTCATCTCCCGTTTAGCTAGTAGGATCACATTCAACGCTCCATTGACCGCAATGATGAAAGATACTGCCTATTTCTTATTCTGTGATATCGTGTTGAGTATGCAAACCTCCTCGGTAACCTAATGCCCTGGTAGATGCACCACGCATCACTAAGCACAGTCCACTTATAGTGGATGACTTCTCACTGATTATGTTTACCTGGTACAGTGACCTAGATTTTACTCAAAGAAGCCTGGTAGGAACATTATCATTGTAAAGGTGTTCAAGCTAAGAAAATTGCTATGAATCGAATGAAAGCTGTGTTTGAATGAACCAAAGTGGGTTTATCAACTATTGTATGATGGTTTGTGTGTTTGGCTTTGGACTTGGATTTTGTCAAATAGTTTTGTAAACATACAATATACATAGATATATAAAGATACTTCTCTTATACAAGTGTGTCCCAATAGCTGTAAAATATCTCTATACACTATTCTCGTCTCATAAAGGCGAGTGCACACACTCTGACGTTGCACCATTGATTACTGCACTCGATCCGTCAATGGATCGTCGAACCGCAGCGGGGGTGGGAAGGGGGACTTCCTCTTGTGTGTGTGCCAAGACATGAGCGAAAAGAAGATAGTTTGCCAAATGAGATTGTCACTGATTATGTTATCGACCAAAGAAAGCGCGGTTGTAACTTGTAAGCATGTTTGTTTGCCACAAACAAAGATGCTTACAACCGCGCTTTCTTATGAATTGATTGAACCACTTATATATAATTTATAAGAAAGCAGGTGTAAAAGACGTTGTGAGGAGAGTTGTAACTGTAAGTATGTCTCTGACTACACAATAGACATCTTCAAAGGGTTTGATCTCCTTATAGATTAGAATGAACGTTTACCCTGCTCTCAATCAAGATCAATCTTCTGTGATAAATTGATAATGCTTTTATATGTTGTAACCTTCGATCAACAATTGTTGAAGGTTGTGACAAATAAATACTTAGGTTTTTCAATCTTGTGTCTTGTCATCGCTCGTCACTTGGACCACATTACCCATTTCACCGTCCAATTGTTTCAGTAAACATATCCCAATACTTTCGACACAAACAAAACAAAGCTCTACTTCACACATAATAAAACCCAAAACACCTTACGCAATCAACTTTACTAGACGGTAACCAGAAACGGAACAACAATTTTTACTATTTTTAGTCATATTTTCGATAATCCTCGATTTTCAACTGTAATGCACTGAAGAAAAAGTTTAAAGTTAAATTTCTGATCACCTACATGTACTTTATGCTGCTTCTTTTGGATTTACAACTCTATTTCTATTATTTTAAAGAAGAAAGTCGGTTTACGGAAACAGTAATGCACACGCACAGTGTAACCCAAGACGCGGGTTGATGGACATCCAACGCGGTCTGTGTTGTGTGCACCGGGCTCACGGTATAAATCTATCATTCTCCTTAAATTAGGTACTTACAAGTTATTCTTAATGTCTATGAAAAAGGTAGTTCCACCAAGTGTAGAGAAGGAAGTTAGATTTGGTTTTATTTTTAAAAGCTGTTGAAATAACAGAAACAGTATTGAATAGAGATTGACGAAGAGTTGGTACTTATTGAACATTCTCTTTGCAAAGATTTGTCCCACAATCGTGAGCGTTAAGAGGAAGAAGTTACGGGATTCAATACCGTCTTTTGGCTCTATCGCAATCGTGTACCAAAATTAGACAGTCGAAGAAAGAACATTTGAAATTTCATAAGTTAATAAGCAAATAGCAAGAGCAAGAAGAATATTTGTTTCCCCAGAGCGAAGTCAGGCTGCAGATGATGATGATGCTGAAGATTAAAGCCGTTGGAACTAGCAATATAAACAGAAACAACTACAACCGGACCAGAGGTGTCAATGTATACCAAGACCATAGTTGTACCCAAATCAGTTGGAATTATACGTCTACTTAGGTGATTTTGAATTGGTGATAAATCAAGCCATCAGCGATCAATCAATCAGTTTGCACATGGGAGACCCTGACCCCTCTTTGGCAGGATTCGCATCAATCAGAACTTGACTGTCTGTGGCATCTATACATACCTATAGGTACAGTCAACGTCACCTGGTAATCCCTGCAGTAGCTACAGACCGCCTTACTAAAGGGGGTTACCAATTGGTGACGCTAACTTACATAATACGTAAATTTTGTGGAAACCAGCCTGGTTACCAAACCATCCCTATCTCTACTTACAGACGATCTTGAATTTCATCGCAATTGAAAATACTTTTTGCCTAAGCTCAAATGTATTTTACATGAACGTAAGTAGGTACTCTAAAAACATACTAGTAAGTAGCAGTATGATAACTGTGAAACTAACTCTGTCTATGTGTAAAATTTTTACGATAAATCGCGATAGATTTGACCCTAGAAGGTTTGGCAGGGCAGGATTGCAGGGAAATGTCCCTTAGGTACTTATAACTCTTGGTGCTGCATGCTTTCCTACTGCAAAGAAATATCTCACCTAAGTATAACTTCATTATAATCAGCTTTGGTGGACACAGTCCTTTCCAATTTCCTGCGACCGCTAACCATAACATTAGTTCACCCAATAGTCATAACTCCATTTCTCATATCGCGTTCGTTACCCGACACCGGACGAAAGTGAGTGGTTACATATTCCAAGTTGCTGTAACCGTCATATCACGGCCGTATTCAAGTGCTTTTAACAGGAATGTAAATCAAACAAACATGGCAAAGTTGTTATAGTCTGTGGTATGTTGAGCTTTTTCTGGCTATCATCCTTATTATCTCAACTAATTCTTGTGTGATATGCAAAGATGAGATTCTGTAAAATAGATTTAGGTACTTAAACCTATGCCTATAATGACCCAAGACCACATGAATGTCAAAACACTATCTCACTTAGGTTGTCTTATTTTATTATATTTATTAGTTTACCAACACAGAGTACCTACACCTTAACTTAAAATTATGGGAACATGATAACTATACTTTCTGAGTCTATATTATAACAGTTGGTTATATTACAGTAGCCGCTTGTAAGGAACCATGTCTTGTAGATATAGGCCTCCCGCTAGGAAATGTGGTATTGTGGTCTATGAACTACGGCCGACAGCGATACCGTTCTCACGACTTGTATTAACTTGTTATTGTCTGTTTGTACATCAGATGGCTCATCAAAGCTTTAGGAGTTATGAAAAGGCAGTTCGTTTAGTCCACCTCTTGTGACAGAGTTTTTAGGCCGCTGTCATGGCTAAGCAACTCTTTAACCGGGACCGAAAACACTATTTGTTGCCTTTAGTGCTTCTACGTAACCATGTTTCATAACCAGCTACGTAGAAGGATTTTCGTAACCGGGTTACAAAGTAAGAATAAAGTTTTTTGTTTCCAGTTATTTGTTCGTAACGAACCAAGCCGATAGTATGCTTTTAGCTTAGTAATTTGATCTCGGATTTGCTCATGCGCCTCATTTCGATCATGCCCAAGTTTTCTTGAATTGACTTTTTTGAATAGATTTTATAATAAACTATATTTTTCTTCCTTGTTCATATTTGAAAATAAATGGCCACTTTATTGCTCTATCCGCAACATGCGGGTACCAGGAACTCCTATCATGAGATGTTAGCTAAGCACTTTATCTGGAGCCGGCTTTCAAGGGACAATGCAACATTATTGCACAAAGGCATGTGCTACTCGTGTTGTGTGGTTTTTTCGAGTTCCTTTCGAGGGAGAAGTTAGACATGCAAAAATAAGCCAGTAGAAGTAATATGTAGTTCGTTTTTAGGCACGCTTTTATTAGATTCTTCACTCACGCTGAAGTATGTGTAGCAAGCACTTAAACTATACATTTAAACTTATCTTTACAGCTTATTCAACTATTACTACACGAAAGACTGTGATTAGTACGTCTTGAGTTGATAAGATTAGGGTTTCCTCACGATGATTTTCTTCAATTATCATGTCAACAATTCTACAAACGCAAAAACTATTGATGCAAGAGAATGACAAGACAACAAAGACTTTTATCTACTTCAGAATAGAATAGAAAACCACTCAAACTAATGCAGAATTAGCTTTCTTGTTATCGAAAATCCATCAAGTGGTAGTGGTGTGGCGTGGTGCTGAATGTGATTATCCAATTAAGGAGCGGACAACGCACTCGCACCGAGTCCCGACGAATCCCGCCGAGACCATCCGATTCGGAGGAAGGGCTTACTTGAAGAAATGCACACTTAAATCATCAAGACCGGCTGAACACTGATTTATGATATCATACAAGTCTTGTGGAAATAAATAGGTACCTACCTAATCTCTTACAAATAGGTACATAGTCTTTTTGATGCAAAGACTAGCTAAAAATATACCTAACTAAAACAGCTAGATGGTGAAATATTTCTGTACCGATTAAATGATGCGTCTTTTCTTAATGATGGTATTTTTACTAGATGACCCGTATAATTTCTAAATTAATTCAATTGAGACACAAAACATTTTAAGACTCGTTCATCTAATTGATTGAATGCCCTTATAGAACCAATTGGATAAAAATTTTTCAATGGATTCTGTACCTATGGAGTCAACGAACCAGGAAACAGGACCTCACATACTTATAATGGACAGGTATTAAATAAATTAGATTACAGATATCTTAAGATGGCAACGAGTCGGCGCTTTATAAGATATTAATGCTTACTGAAAGATAAACGCCAGACTGGGCTTGGTTTATAAGAATATTGATTTATATAGCCAAGAGGAAACAGGATGTCTTTATCATAAAAATACCAGTTTTTTTGAATTGCAAACTGTAACCTGACATGTAGTAAAAACTATTGCAAAATTTTGTAGTTTTATTCGGTATAGTATTTCACCTTTGGACCCACATGCGAGACCGCTTCCGAAAAAAGGACTCCTAATCCTATTTTCGGAAGTAGTTTACCCGTTACCTATCCCATACAATAAAATAATCTAGGAATATCTATATCATCCGTTAGTATTGGCTGTGTATTCTGTGGTATTGGCACAGATGAGATAATACCTAACCTAGGTACATTGCAGCATTGATATGGTATCGCTTTGGTACTAAAATAAAATAAAGTTTGATTGCTCCGATAAGTACGCAAGGAAAGCTCATTTTTGATGAATTAATACTTCCTCATGGTAAACCCATCAATACATTTTTGTCAATAACTCCGCGGCGTCTTCAGAACTGGTTGCAGTTGCAAAGGTGAACCTCTCCCAAAAGCACTGGTCGGAAGGGTCCAAGGTTGCTCGCAGTTCAACTTGACCTATTGGAGCCCTATCGTAGGTCTGCGTGGGCGCTGCGGTATGTAAAGTGCATATTACATAAACATGGAATGCTGTCATTCTGACAAGAGTTTAAACGGTCCGGGGCTTAGGTCATAAACTTTAAAGTGCTCAACAAGAGCGAGGTTTTGAAGTTGAATTGCCGCTTAGGTTATTCTAAACCTAAGAATTTTTTACCGGGTTGAACTAACATCTACTAGGTATCTACAATATTTTTCTCTTTCATCATGAACAATAAGGTTTTTGTCTCTCGGAGACTCGTAGTTTAGCCAATAAGGCGGTAACATGAAACCGACCTTATCTGTCACATATCAATGAACACAATGACTAGGAAATTAGACCAGTGAATGACCTATGGAACTAGGCTGTGACTGTTGACATAACATCGGATCGTGCGCGACCAGCGCCAGCGTCTCCTGTTGCAATTCATTGTTGGTTTGTCCTGGTCGCAATAAAAACGGTTTTAATTGATCATCGTGATGACTCTTCATTTTATTGTTTCTTTAATTGCTTGTTAACATTGAATGACTACTGACTGTCTCCATTTTTAGTAGGAAGGCGAAAAACATCATACTTGTTAACATCGTAAAAACTACGAGAAGAGTATTCTAAATTAAAATTAATAGAATATTGATATTTGGTCGAAATGGCGGTTACCTGTAGTGGATGTAGTCTGTAGTCATACAGACTCTTGTTTCATATACTGTAATTTCTTCATTAAACTTTATTCGAGAACTGGCACAAAAAGTTGGTTTTCTCCGCTCGATATCGTCTCTCGGGTTTGTTGAATCGATAGATCAAAGCCGCATCATATCGAAACTTTTATCGCAAAACCTGCAGCTCGCGTGCTCTTCTTCATCGAACAGGCACCCACGCGATAATCAACTTTATATCCATAAACAAACGTATAAATTGCAGCGAGTCGTGTATAATGTAATGCAAAATATTGTCCCATTTTGGGGCAGGTCGATTTTTACAAGTTTTCCGTGTTAGGGATGGGGCGGCGCCGTCTCCTAGCTGGTCGATATTAGACGTGTTGATGGATCCTTTCCAATATCCATCTAATGGCCATAATATTGTCATTAGGCGATATAACAGCTTTTATTTCACCTTCCAGCTCATCCATAGTTAAGGCTAAAGACCTAGACAAACATACAAATTGTTGGTAAAATAAAAGCTTGTAACAAATGACATGAGTTTCTTACTTCCCATTGTGTTGTGGATCCCTACGGTACGCTTTTGGTGTTTGCATCGTGCGTATCGTAACATATTCGTACCGTTCGCTTGCTGACAAGGCAGACATGACGTGAATGATGACTAGGACACACGCACGACGTGACACAGTTGTAAACTTACCTATTAGATTTGCTTTTATGATCGGTAAATTAATGCAACTCATGTCAGGGGAAGAAGTAGGTCAATGGAGTCCTAATCTGCTGTAAATTCACGTTTTATTGTCGTTATAACAACTTTCATTTGGTTTACTTGATGAGATAGACAGAAACAAATAAACGGTGCTCCAGTGTTTCTTTTTGTCGAATGCGAAGATGTTAGCAAGTTGTACATTGAGACGACAACACAGGTATCTCTGACTGAATTGATGCCGTGATGCTAACGTGCTTGCGACTTGAAAATATTCAACGTCTCCATACCTACTTTTATAGATTTGCAACACGTCCAAAGGATTCGTAAGGATACAGTCGTGATTGTATTCATTCTTTTGTACTATGGAAGTCCCGATTATAAGTTTTTTTCGTGCAATTTCCATAAATCGCAAACAATAGGTCCTCTCAATCACAAGAGCGATCCGTCACGTGCTCACGACCCTCCGTATAAGGCATCCTGTGATATGCCGCTATCGTAAGGCTTCCAGAATGTTCCCACGATATGTGAACCTGGCCATCTCCGCGAGCGAAGCGAACAATAGCAATCTGAAATCAAATTAAATAATGCTGGACTTTTCACACAACATCTGGCCCCTAAGTATCTCGTGTTATGGGAACAGATGACTACTTACGTATTATCATTTCCATATACTAACATAGATATTAATAAAGGAAGATTGATAAAACCCAGGCCCGAGTTCAATATTTACCGATCATGCAAACATTACTCCCGCGGCGGGATTGGAACCCCAACCAGCCACTCATATATAGTGGGGGTTATCTAGAATGGTGGTGAAGCTATTGGTTGAATATTATCGAAGCTGATATCGGTCTCAGAGCCGTACCAATAAATGTTATCAATATCGTTATCGTCCAATTGAATTCCCATAATGTTGCTATTGGTCGACACTCTTCATGAATCATGATTTTATATTCGTTTTTGTTTAGGTACTTAATTGCATTCGTTATTCATTGTACCTACATCTATACCTATCCTGGGACACACTTGTCCAGAGCCTGAAACATCCTCAATGTACCTACTCTAGTCATGTAGAATCTATCTACATAGGTCTTATTATAATCATCTACAGTTTTAATAATAATAATCTTTTTTTTTTCCAAACAATAAACAAAACCCATGCTTTCGTGAATCGCCCACAGCTTTAGTTATTAGTGTGATAATTATAATCCTTCACTCATCAACCAAAATCACTTGTCATAACTTTGAAGAGTTTTAATTATTATCTTCGGAAACTTAAAGTTATTTTTGGAAATAAGTAATTATAGTCCTTTCAAAATGTTCTAAGAATCCTTTATGGAGTTCGTTATAGATTTCAAGGTCGAATCAAAGAGATGAGTTCATTCTAAGTTCATTAAATGATGTCATAAACAAAAACAGTATTGTGAGAAAAAATACAGATCAGTATCCAGCACGATTAATGTATCGACATCAGCTACTTAGTGAGAAAATTATATTAATAAATCAGCGATAAGATTTATTGAACAGCAATGATTTGAATTTAGAATAAAATTATTTTTATCTTGATTTGATATTTGACTCTGGATAAGTCTACAGTCAAGAAAATCATGCAAAAATGTCGGTAGAGTTCTTTCATTTCTTGATCTTATAACTACTTATAGCCCTCATGGTCATTCACAAATTCACACAATGGGTTGGACGTTCGTCCCAATAAAATTGTTTCTTAAGCGAGTAATATCTAATATCTTCATGTTTTGACTAAATGTGTCTAAATAAAGAATAGGCTTCCAATCTGCTGATTTTCCAGGCAGAAAACCAGTCACCGCAACCAAATCGAAACTTCGAAAGTACCGCATTGCTTCATTGCATCTTCTATCTCCAGGTCAACATGGCGTACTACCGCTGCGGGCCCACAGCCATCGGGAGCCGTACATCCTGGGGCCCTGTCTCCAGCCCCACGGAAACCAAACCCTTCCCGCGCCCGCTCAGCGGCAACTTCGACAGGATTTTCAACGCCTTCGAAAGAACTAATGCTTTTGAGTATGTGAAGACCTTTGACAGCAAGGAGGGAGTCAAAGATGAAAGGGTCGTGGGTCATGGGGATATTGTGGTTAATAGGTAAGTCAATGTATTTTTTGTCATTGAAACCAATACCAATCCATTATGAGCTTGAACTTTATCATAAGTTTGTCAAAGGAATTTTAATATAAATAAATAAATAAATAAAGCTGGACATTTCACACAGCATCATCTAGCCCCAAACTAAGCAAAGCTTGTACTATGGGAACCAGATAACTGAAACTTAAGTAGGTAGGTACTTATGTTTCTGCTTAAACAATATTAAAAACAAGTTTTTTTTTGGGAAATAGTGTACTCATAAGCATCAGTTCAATAAGCAGGGTAAAAGTTGTCACACTTATACGAGTATACTCGTATACGCGTGACATCATCGATATCCTATCGATGACATTGTTATATTATGGTGATAGGGAGCAGATCTGACGGTGGAGTTAGAAGATTTTGTTAAAACACGTGTGAAAGTAGGAAGTTGAAAAAGTGTTCGCAGATTTGAAGTAGATATTTAAAGTAATGAACAGCCAGTAAAAACTATGTTTATTAAAATATTTAATCGCTTACGTAATTATACTATTTCCTCTAAAGGAAGATGAGCAGCAGCTTCGAGCGGGCGGACTGCGCGCTGGCCGCGCAGACGCCCATCTCGGAAGACGAGGACTTCTACAGAGAGAAGATCCTTTACTCGCAGGCCAGGCAGCTGTTCCCGCTGCAGGAAGATCTGGCTGACTGGATCAACAAGACTATTGGTGAGTGAGGATTCCATAGATCATAGGTCTTCTTAGCAACAGCTTTTGTACAGAGGTTAAAGGTCTTTTAGAGTAAAGAGACTCCTCAACAAAGCAAAAGCTTAACAATACTCGTAGCTCGCGAAAATAGCGCTACCTAAAGTCCAACTACAGCTAAAGTCGTAGAACATCTAAACAGCCCGTGTTCGTTATTCTTCAAAAAGGCTTGATCGATTGTAAGACATGTACCGGAATTGACGGATAAAGGTGTACTGTTTCACTCTTCAGTATTACACAAAGTACCTAATATTAAACTGCTGTCCGTGCCGTGAAAATCGCGATTTTACGATTTCCTAGACAGGCGCACGCGCTCTGGCCGTCAGAGAATATCTAAATAATCCATCTTATAGCATGATGGACACTCCTCGCCCGAAACCAATCGCACCTCGAGAGTAGAGTTCTCAATTACCTCTGTTCTTACGAATGCGGAGCGCGTACGTAACACACATATCTGCGCGTGTAGGTACCAAAAATCAAGTCCATCGGTTTCCACTGTACATTCAATATTAAAAACGAAGCACATTGTATTCCCGTAAAAGATATCACAACTTGCATCATACATCATCTCTCTGCAACAGGCGCGGATCCAGCCTTCAAAGGATTGTACAATAAACAAATTGATATGATTTGATTGTGGGCACAGGATACTAGTGCATAGGTTACAATATACGCAATTAAAGATCGCTATCGGCTAAACAATTTAAAGAAATCAAGGAACTTTATGTGCCCATTTTCGCAAAAATTGGTTCAAAAATGCGACCTGTGTGCGACCTGTGAGAACATTCAAGCTGACCGAAAGACAAACACATTTTTTGGTTAATCTCGAAACTTCGGTCAAAAGGTTGTGGGCATGCCCAATTGCCCACCGTGCCCCATTGATCACCAATTGATCCCAGCGGTCTTACTGAATACATGCTTTTTGACTTGACTTTGACTTTGACACAATTCACAACGTATCATAAAAATAAAATGCCACAGGGAGAGAAGGAGCGCTGGTCGAATAGGAGCACTACAATCGTGTTGTCTTATTTATTTATTTTATTTGTCTTGTCCAGTGTCCGGGCTATGCCGCTGCACCGCTGCAAAATATTTGCTCCACTTAGGTTTTGCTCCGATGCAGTTATAGTACCAACTAATCTCACATCAGACTGAATGTATTATGTTTTGCAATGTTTCTGTACGGTGAGATAAGGTGTGGTTTTATTGACCAAGATTTCTGTGCTAAGAATTCCTATCGTGATTAAAATGAAGTAAATAAAATCAAGTCTCTTGTATGCGACGACTGTTACACAGGGCCAAGGGTCACCAAGTAATGGTAATTCATCCAAAATTCTAGCTATTTTCATGACAATCATGTCCATCGCTATCAACAAAGTAACAAATGAAGTGTAGGCTGCGTTAGATCAGCAACGGGTCGAACTACTTATGTAGTTCAGTTATGTGGTACATAACACCACGTGTTGCCCAAACCCAAACAATGAACTGTATGTGATGGCGGCAGGGTTATAGTAAACGTCTGTTTTCACGTACATACCTACATACGTACAACATTAGAATCTTTCAAAAGTTGAAACCACATAGCGGAAGGTTGTTGTACTGCTGTTGTACAAACTTAAAAAATCTCTGAAATACCAAAAAATAATTAACTAAAACTCCATCAAAATTATGAATAACAATAGCAAGAAATGGTTTCGCCCGCTGCTAGTCTTTGTGCCACAATTAGATGCGCCATAGTTATGAACGATATCTGTAGGAACTATTGTATCATCGGCCCATACTCGGCCGTCGGCGATACTATCAGTGTAGGAGTTGCTAATGAATGGTGATGCTGTTTTTGTAGTGCCGATAATTCCACATAAAAACTCGAAGCACCTTATGGAAAAGCAAAAACATAATAATGTTATTGAAAAAATAGATGCGGCACATGATAAGAGTGAATCATAACTTAGTTTTGGTAATGATGGTGACGAATATTGTAGATTGAATCTGCATGCATGATTCCTTGATCAATTTTCAAAGAACTGACAAAAATCGATGTTAGACCCACTTATAAAATATTTGGATCTGAATTTTGTATTTGTGGTTTATAATTTGCTTTAACTTGTTCGAATACTACTCGACAACATACATACTAAAGTTTATAAAGAAATATACTTATTTTTCTCCAATCCCACCCATTGCATCTTCTTGTCGTGTCACTAGTGTGGTAAAAGGATTAAGTGCGCCTCACAGGCTCCAATCCCCATTGAAAAAATAACTAAAAATTCTGAAATTCACGGACTTGCCTATTATTATTAAGATAATCAAAATTGAGCATGCTCCGTGAGCTCTGTGAGACACCTCCCAATTAATACCGTCAATAGGCAGCCTCCCACGCCGAGTATTTACGAGGTAGCCAACACGTGCGAAATATATTGTAAGTAGTCTATTGATTTACAACCTTTGTTGTTGTTGCGAAATCAATATAACTCACAACGGATTCATACTTACGATTGTCTCAGTAAATAATCTTTAATGTGGCTTACAAACGTTTTGGCTTAGGCTGTAAGATTGTAAGTAATTAATAAATAAATATCGAATACTTTTCAATAAAGAACCTTAAATAGGTATGATAGGTATTGCCCTGCCAGGGCAATACCTATCATAATAAAATTTAATTTGAGGCCATTTTTTCTTGTTCAAAAGTCTACTTTTACTTTGATTTCAAGTAGGTACCTACTTAGGCATGTGATTGTGTTGTCTTGTTTGTTGTTTGAACTTGTTTTTTGACGAAAATAACCAATTTCATCCTTTATTATCTTCTTTTTATTATTATTCTTTATTTATTATCTTATAAGAGTACAATGCGTCTTTCAAGTTTTATCGAATGTCATACAATGTTGCAAGTTCAAGGTGCCCAAGATTTCCATCTCCACACATAAATATCGGAAATATTGGAATCGTTCAAAAGAAGCAATTACTAGTGTTGTACGTACAGCCCGTCGCTGTATTGCCCGGGGTGCTTAAAATTAAACATGTCCAGATTAAATTTACAGGCATTTAAAGGGACCACCCGTGATCTTCAATTCTTCATGGAGTTTATAATCATGGCCATGTTCATCTGTAGTCTTTGATTTTGGTTTCTTTGGTTAGCTTTCTGTTTCAGCTTTATTGATACTAAGTGCAGAATTATGTTTCGGAATGATAGGTTTGTTTTTCTCATTTCATATTATCTATGGTGGACATTTCATTTTTATTGATGCAAAGTGCAGAATCGTGTTTTTCGTTGTTTTGTTTTTGGCAATTTTCAATGATTCACAAAATGTAAGTAAAGTTCCTATTTATAAATATATTTTGCATTGCATTGCAAATCAGTAGGTAAATACGGACCACACACCTCTTACTACAATACTAGATGCAAGATTGGCTAGATGTTTATCTGTATAATTATTGTGCTACACCACTGGCTGACAGTGCCACATTACTTATTTATGTCGTTAATTCTAGGCTTTGTAATTTATTTTGCAAAAAAGAAAGCTTTTGCCTCAGGGTATCTCTTATTTGACATACCTACCTGCAGTTGCGAATAGCTTATGTTTGTACTCGTATGTGTCTTGAATACGTTTTACTCTTCGCTCCAATAACATTCACCAAAAATACCTCTACAAAAAATGCAGTTTTATCAAAAATGCGTATAATTTGCGTACCCATATTTTGCAATTGGTGTCAATGCCAGTAATTAAGCGGCGGAATAACGGAACTATTGCGATTATTGTATAGCTAGGTACCAACGCATTTATTTTATGTGATTGCTTTTGTGAAAGTTTGGTCCAAGTTCATGTTTTATCTTGGTAATACAAGTCCTCCAACTTGGAAAGGCAATCGCGGAGTCATAGCTCCGTATCGGCCAGACTGTTAAAAGGTTCATTCATTCATTCAGTCCCCTGCCCTCATTGTAGAGCTCTCCGAAGTAGAGGATTGTACATTACATACAGCATCTGCGTCTTGGACTCTGATAGCGTTCATTGACAGTATTAGGTAGGTAGATTAGACTGCCACCTCCTTCAGAAGGCATCAAAGAAACTGGCAGTGAATGTTAGGATGCTTCATGCTGAAATGAAACAGTGTTTCACGAGAATTATTATTAAGTACTTCAAATATTATAAAAGATTCCGCAAACACCCATCACTCGCTCCATCGGAAGTTGGTTCCATATTCATGACAGCGTCTGCCGCGGCCGGCGAGCGGTACATAGCGGTACCGTGCCTAAGCTGTAATATCTATAACTTATTATTCCGCTGAAGATATTACTGTTTTGCCATTAGCTTATGTTGACGCTCAAGGTCAGTACTACGAGCAGATATTTCATTACCAAAACCTACATTATTTTGCTTATATGCCTAATTTTGCCTTGGAACATTGCTTTTTTTGAATGAATACTTACACAATTTTCAAACAAATCATGATGAAAATGAAGTTTGAAAAACTCCATTGAAAGTAAAATATAATAGAAATCTCCAATAGAATTGTACACGAACTTACGCTGACTTGTACCGTAAGGTTTGGTGGTAGTCAACAGTTAAACTTATTCAATGTATTTGAGTCATGCATTTCATAATTGTTACATTAGGCAAAGATTAATATTGTCATTGTTGTCTGCGGTCTGTGCCCGATAAGCCGAGAGCATAGGAGGGTGACAAATTGACCTTGTTGTATAGCATAATGGTGAAACCATTCTCCTTAAACACTGATAAAATTTCATTTCATTGCTTGAGGCTAAGGCTATGGTTCGTCCAGGCTTTAATTTGGCTACTTTTGTTTGGGGAACGCTAGTTCGAAATACTAGCTTCTTACAAAAAAAAAATTGTTATCTAGGGATAACAATTTTTTTTTAATCTAAAACCTATTAAATCTAAAACTATTTAATCATGGGCAATACGCAGGTGCACCATAGTGTAGTATATAAATAACCAAAGGCTTTACAAAATAAGACAGTATAAGGAAGTGGAGCCCACTATGTGACTGGGTTATATAAAACGGAGCCAGGTGCGAGGTCGGTTCGATGCTCCTCTAATAAGATTGCAGAGATCGCTGTCCGTCTGTCCGTCACACGTGCTATATCCGGCGGCGTTAGCATGGTATACATTTTATGACTTGAAAAACTATTATTAATTATAAAATAAGGTCCGGAAAATCAACACTGCTGATTTTTCAACGGCCAAGCGCCACCATCAAAATACTTTGGCAGTTTATGGCGATTTCATTTTTGGGCTATTAAAATCAAATAGTAAACGCGTGTCAGTTTTTAAACCTTAGCTGGAGAATAAATAAACACATGTCATAAAATGAACAAAATAAATACAAAGAAAAAACCGTGTTTATAGCCACAATCGAATGCAATATTGTATCTTTCCCGCATAGGCCCGTTTTTGTGGTGGATAAGAATCTATGCGATTTCACAATTCTTAATGAGTTGCATCTCATCGGATTGCAAATAGATGCAGTTCTGAGGCGTTGGCAATACGCAACTTTTACTTGCATTATGTATGACCTGCCTCAACGCGATTAAACTAGTGTTTACAATCAAATACTGTTGTGTCGAGTGTCTTCGACGACCGAGCGCATGTTTTGCTACATTCTGTGACTCCAGTCCAACTAGATAAGCCGTAGCCCTATTTTGGCAAGAAACATCAGTCTTGTCGAAGTGTTTAAAAAAATCGAAACAGATTCACAAATGCTTTCCCCACGCGCAGTACCTAAACATTGTGTCAGGTCAAGGAATGCTGAGGATAGTTTCCAAATGACGTGAAGTGAATCTGGTCTCCACATTAAGCATTGGAAACCAGTCATGACAGTAGAGTATCATGAAAAAAATGACTATAGAGTTCGAGGTAGGTACCTACCTAATAAATTGCTCATAAACTAATGAAAAGATTCAAAGACGATAGCATTTCCAATTTCACCTGAATCACTTCGACAATGAGATAAATGAATGAAGAACTATTAGGTAGGTACCTACTCTGTTTGAAGCCAAAGTTCAAATGACCCAATAACAAAAGTGCAGAGTTCAGCCGGCCACGAGACACGGGCGTGGCGGCACTCGTGGGAACTGTGGGTTCGATTCCAGCGCGAGAAAGTGCACGCCTTTTTGGGAGCCAATTATTGTTTAATAGGGCCCTTTCTGCGCGCAATTGTTTATATAATTGCTTTGTTTCATACTGTAATGGTGAAGAATCCTTAGGTGCAAGGGCCGTACGATAACAGTAGGTTAGGTACCCTAATAGAGAACAAAAATGTATTTTTTTATGATACCCAATCAAAAACAAAATCTTAATAGTTACCTACGAATTTTCTTATAGATTCCACAGACTACGTAAACTTACTCAACTACACAAATTATTAGTTCCTTTAATGTACACATGTTCTGATAAATCTTTCAGTTAGCTACCTAGAGTTTTTTAAACACTAATAAAGTACGAACCTATTTAAGTACCAACATTCTGACGATTCTATCGATGCGATGCGAACCAACAAAGTTTTCTCTCAGATCAACAAACCAATACGTATTACAGTAATACGTATTATTTAACACAAAAACAACGAAATATTTGTGGTATTTGAGCTCGTATATCTGTCAGGCTCTCAAGAGCGCACTTTCTTCCAATTAGTGCACTGAGATGGTCACAGTCACGATGTGTGGATCTGATAAACTGTTGGAAGTCAACTGTTTGTTGAATTCCGTAGGCTAGTTGAGAATGGTTGGCTATTTGTTAATAAAGCTGAGAAGATTGTTTGTGGGCTAGCCATGCAAGAGGTTTCCATTCTAAACATCAATGTCCTAGGTTCAACAACTAGATTGAACAAAAGTAGTTACCTAGGTACGGTCAGCGTCACCAACTGGTAACCCCCCCGTGCCGCACAAACCGCCTATGAGGCTGATTGTAGGTACCTACGCGAAATTTAACGACAGACAGGCAATAGTGTTAAAAACGCAAATATCGTTGACAACATGTACAATCAATTCCAATTTTCAAAATAACGCGACTTTTGACAATAAAAAACAAAAGAATTCAAGCTAATCCCGTAGTTCATGCAAACACATAATAAAAAGATCTCAATTATCTCGGTTATCTAACGGGCTGCGCGTGCGCGTATCATTAACTCGTTGACTGACAGCTGACGTGCAACGGAGATCGCGCCGTGAGATGATCAGATGATTGATAGATATCAATGTGATCAGAGGGATTCAGAGAAGATGTCGGATTTTAGGTATTAGAAAAAAAAAAGAATGATGTAAGTACCTATTTTATTTTTAAAACAGGATATTTGAATTGAAAACTTCATAAGGCGC
Source organism: Epirrhoe tristata (assembly GCA_951394285.1). Classification (NCBI taxonomy): domain Eukaryota; kingdom Metazoa; phylum Arthropoda; class Insecta; order Lepidoptera; family Geometridae; genus Epirrhoe; species Epirrhoe tristata. The sequence goes on along the minus strand of OX596156.1, from coordinate 9,684,553 downwards.
GTTGGGCATTTACAAGTACATTATAATTCCCCGAATACCATCTATCAGTGTTATTATAAAATGACTAATGACCCATGAATATTTAAGTATATCCACACATTACAAAGTACATTTTATAAGATTTAAAAACTAGACGTAAGTACCTACAGGTTAAGGTATTGCCAGGATCTAGTAGGCATCTTACCTAATATATAAAACACCTAACCTTAGTATTGCGAAATACTTATTACTCTCTGTTTTACGAAATTTTACCAACAAGCAAATGATCTACAGATACCTACTTGCTGTTGCTGAGCCTAAGTGGGCACTCACTACTATCTTATCAACAGCTTAACTTGTCTAACATTAATTAATCCAGTGAAAGAAACATAATTATTTCAATCTGTTTACGATGCAAATGCTGTAATTTGTATGAATACTGACAACGTTCGTTGGCACGATGTTTACGACACGAGATACGGAATCGCGTGTTTTCTAAATGCATGTTTTTTAGAGTTCTTTTCAATAAAAATGTTTAACAGACAGACATAACTATCTCTCAGAAAAATATGATAGAATATTATGAATGTAGGTCTTTACCCTACTCAAATTACTCAAGACTACACGGGGGGATTGCAACCAGTCACGTACGGAATGTTCATTACTTGCAAAATGTCTCCGAATACTCTACTCTCATGCCCTGAAAAATACGCTAAGTCACAAGAGCTAGTTGGCTAGCTATGGTGTGGCTGTGGTGATAGAGTTTTTAGGGCCACCCAAAGGCTTCTAACATGAATATTCCCGGGACCAATTTGATCAATGTTTCTCTTCGTTTGCAGGTATAACATACCTGAACGGGGAGAACTTCCTGGATGTGCTGGACAACGGCGCGGAGCTGTGCCAGCTGGCCGCCGTCATCCACGACAAGGCGCGGGAGGCGCTCGACTCTGGCCTCATCGTCGGGGTATGTTGGATCATCTTCTTGTTGAGTCACTAGTTATTTTGAACCAGTGTAGTGAGGATTATAAGTGCGCCTCCAAAAGGCTCTTTTCGTGCGCTTGACACATTCATGTTTTCGATCTTTTGGATTTAAGACATGCCTTCATGCATGATTCGAACCCACGACCTTAGGATCGGAAAGCGGAGCCGTTACCACTAGATCACTACTGTTTTCAGCATGTTAGATAAGTGGAACCATTCGGCTGGTGCTGGGAAAGCCTATTCCATCTCAAACAATCTCCCAGGGACTACCCACTTCCATTGCAGAATGCCTAGATCCTTATAATAATGTCAAAATTATGAAAAGCCCAGACTTGCCATTGTCGATGTCCTCACGTATGGTATTGTACGGCAGACCAAAACGTAGATGGCGGGACGAGCTCGACCAGTTTCTTAAGGACTGGAGGGATGTTGCTGGGGACCGAGATGTCTGGAGGGAGTGGGGGGAGGCCTTTGCCCAGCAGTAGGACTCTTAATGCTGATAATAATAATAATAAATCAATAATGGTCTTACTTACCTACAATGTAATGAATGTTTGCAGCCGGTGCCGGCGATCCGTGGTCGATGCTGGCAGCGCGCGGCGCGGCGCAGTTTCTTCTCCCGCGACAACACCGAGAACTTCCTCACCTTCTGCCGCGAGCTGGGCGTGCACGAGAACCTGCTCTTCGAGAGTGATGACCTGGGTACGATTATATCTTCGGAGACCCTGAAATTCTTAAATTTGGAACGCTTTTACTGCTACTAAGATAGGATAGCAGCAGCACTGCCTGTGCATGGATGGATAAAGACGATTTTAGGCAGCCTTGAAACCGAATATAGTTATAATGACGTCCTCCCTGGCAGTTGTCCAAATGAGATGCAAGAAGTTCGACATGATCAGTATTTTTTTCCCAATAAAAATGAAAAAATGCCCTCTCCAAACTTGAATGTGATCAGTAAAATATTAAACAATCAGTTTTTGTTGCCCTGATCCTTTATGGTCGCAAACGAACATTATCCCTAGCTCTTATAACGATAAGTTCAATTGAATAAAATGCCTACTATCAACAGTGCTACATAACCAGCCACGTCAAGTGATCCTCTGCCTGCTGGAGGTGGCGCGACTGGCCACCAAGTTCGACGTGGAGCCGCCCGGCCTCGTGCAACTGGAGAAGGAGATAGCCCTGGAAGAGCGGGACTCCGGCCTCGAGTCCTCCATGTCTGGCCCTTGGCAGTTCCGGGAGAACACGCCACCGAAAGACAAGTGAGTGGTCTCAAGTAATCTGTCTGTTGATGATTCAACGCTATCACTGCCAAGGGTGCACATGCTGTTCGTGATGGTAGTGCCTGTATGCAATACAATTAACGTAATTGAAGTTTTTCTGTAAGCTTGACACGAGACATTTTATATGAGAAGGCCTTCATCTATACTATACCAACCCTGAATTTTCGTATGTATTAATACTACGGTTTTTGTTTCAGATCTGCCATTGAACCGCCACCAGACACAGACCAAAATGACTGTAAGCAAAACATTCTTAACACATCCTTGCTTATTTAATTTGAATAGGGTAACCCTTTGTAACATCGACACTTAACTTCTTACTCCCTTCAGCCGCAGTTTCGGTGCCGGACAACACGGACGCGGAGAGCACCAAGTCGGAAGGCACGGTGGCCTCCACGGACTCTGATGTACCGCTGAAGCCAACCAATGAACTGGACAAGAGGGTAAGTAACTGTCATCGACATTGAACAGCCTGTATGTTTCACCCAAGACACATCAGGTTCAAACATCTTTAATATGGAGCTTACAGATTGGTGACGCTTTAGGTTTAAAGACATTTATTCTCATACAAACAATACAGTTCATTTTAGTTAGTTGTCGAAGGTTTGCACCAACGATCTCTTATTTCTCTAGAGATCGTTAGTTTGCACGGATGGAGCCCCGGTAATACAAAAAGTTAATAATTAGACAATCGGATGCTGTTATCGAGTGAGATACTTACTACTTCTCTCCTCTTACTACTTACTATACTACTTCTCGAGCTACATTTTTCAAAATTTTCAATACGCTCTTGAGCTTCTGCTTATTGAAAGTCTGATGTCTCCAGGTGCAGCTGGTGACGCGGCTGATGGAGCGCAACTGCTGCTGCAGCAACGGGAAGTGCTCCAAACTGCTGAAGGTCAAGAAGGTCGGAGAGGGACGGTATAACATCGCCGGACGAAACGTTTTCATCAGGGTAAGCAACACAAACGTATACCTACCATTATTAGGTATTAGGAACATTATTAACATAAACATAAACATTTTATTGCTCAACTTAAATATAGGTACAAGTACATCGATAGTTTAAACTTATAAGTAGCTACAAGTCATTGACTTGACACTAGGCAATCAATGATCTTAATGCACTATGAAATAAGGAACCTACCTCCCGTGCTAGTTAAAAACTGTGTTACGGCGAGGTAACCCTTCCCTTAATGGCTTATAGACGTAAAGAATTAGGTGGTACTTATAGTTACTACGAGCAAATTAAGTTAAAGAAGATTATTATTGTAGTCCTGTCCTGAAGGTGTTACAAAAAATCCATTGCTAGGTACAGTTCGCCCAACGGATCTAGGCATTCGTGAAGTTAGCCGTTTGTCTGCGCAGTGACCACTTTTTCATATAAAATTGTGTTCTGCGCAGACAAACGGCTAACTTCACGAATGCCTAGATCCGTTGGAAGAACTGTAGGTATATACCTATTTCATTTTCATCATTGTGATACCGAAAGGCTGGTGACAAATAATTGAAAAACACTCCAGCTTGATTCTCCAAAAAAGAGATTTAAAACTTGTTACTTACCGTGTGCAGATAAAAAAATGTACCTTTTATTTCAGCTGCTCAAGGGTCGTCACATGATGGTCCGCGTGGGCGGCGGCTGGGACACGCTGGAGCACTTCCTGTCGCGCCACGAGCCGTGCCAGGTGCGCCTCGTGACGGCCGGCCGCCGCGCGCTCACGCTCACCTCCGAGCGCGGCAGCCTGTCCCCCGCCAGCAGCAAGGGCTCCCTCACCCGCGACCCTGGCTCCGTCTCCCCTGTAGACAGCAAAACCTCCAGCGGAAAGACCTCTCCCAACCCACGCAACTCCAACTCCCCTCAGATCAGCGGCAAAACCTCCCCTGCCAGCGGGATATCCTCTGCTAGCGGCAAAATCTCCCCTAAATCCAACAGAACTTCCACCCCTAAACCCAAAAACAGAGCTAGTCTGACCCTGCCGCTGCGAGCTGATTCAGTAGACCGCCAGAAATCACCCGCACTCCGCACTAGGAAGCAATCGGCACCCAGCTTGAGTACACCTAGCACTCCGGGCAGGTCCGTGAGAACACCCCCTGTTGAGTATAGAAAGTCCCTCACGTCCGCCTCGCTGGTCAACGCTCCGAAGAAATCTAGAAGCATGAGCCTCGCTCTCCAGAAGGACGACCGTTCCACCAAATTCTGCGGAACCGACCGCCTGAACCAGGCCGCGGCCAAGGGGCGCAGCGTCAGCGCCGCCACGACACCGACCGAAGCCGCCGGCCGGAAAACTCGAAGCCAAAGTCTCGCCTCAACTCCGATCCACGAGCCGAAGAAAATCCTGAACGGAGCCAGCAACTACGCCAGAAAGACGAGGAGCATGAGCTTAGCGACGCCGGTAGACTTCAAGCCGATGAACAAATCCTCTTCCGTGACCATCTCCGGGGCCCTGACGCAGGCGGCCATCGAGGAGACAATCAGGATGTCGCTGGCGGCCAGCATCGCCGACGAGCACTCTTCCAAAAAGCCATTTCTGCACATCAAAGCCAAATACCGGAGTCCGCCGCCGCGCGAGGTGCCGCCCAGATAACTCCATTCCACTAGTTGTCCCTGCCCCCTGACACTCGAGGTTTAGTTCGCGTCTTCTAAGCATTATTTAGATCTCTAGTAATCCCTTAGTAAGTTATGTAATTTAATTCACATTCAAGCACTCCTGCGCGGGAGACTAGTCATAATGAATTTTAATCTAACGATAATTTTTAATTTAATGATCTTTCCAATAATTGCAATATTAGTATTTCATTTAATTTTAACGTGTGTTCGAGTGATATAATTCATACATTTCTCTTTGACAATAAGATTATGTAATTCATTTTAAGCACAGAACTCTAGTTCTGTGATTTTAAGTTATATTTTAAATCATGCATACTAGGTTTAGTTAGAATAGGGAAGTAAGTGGCCGCACACAAGGACCTCCTCGGTACAAATCGGTGTTAGGTTTCTCCAATAGTATATTTTCATACGAAATAGAAGGTATTTTTGCACGACAGTAGATTATACAAGCACTAAATTAGACGCGATGTATAGGTATACAGATAAAACTATCCAATATAGAAGGATTAAGGCTGTGTTACTGTTCATATCTGCCAGTTTAGTCGGCATAGTTTCACCATTTTCTACATTTTTAATTATTTTCTTTGAACTAAGACTAAGTTTCTATCTGACCAGTCCATCGTATTCTTGTGATACGATCGACTTGGTACAATAAATCATACCTACATTATTTTACCCTAAAATTTTGGTAGGTAAGTACCTAATACCTATGGAAATTTGTCTGTATTTTGAAATTTACTTACCAAAGTATTATAATGTACCTAATTAATTCTGAAATCAAGGAACGATTTATCACCATTTTATTATTGGACTTAGTTAAGAGCATTAGTCATTTTGATATTTTAACAAATCTTCCACACTATTTACGAATTTTATTAAATTCTTGAGCTTAGCTATGTAATGGCAACACAATTATATTAGTACTGCCAGTTTACCTATCTGCAATATTGTGCCAACAGTTTTATTATGTATGGTTGATAATAAACTTTTTGATATTCAGTATGTTGTTGTTTTATTCACAAACGCACGCTTCCTGCAATAAAACACATGCATTTGAAAAGGTATCACGTATATCATACAACTTGGTAATGCCACGGCCTCACTTGCGTCTTATGCCTGCAGTAATACCGAGTGTTCTTTGAGACAAGTACATGCTAGCCATGTCAAACATCAATTATATGGCATCAGACTCATGCGAATCCCTAGCATCAGGAAAACCATTTGGGCACTGTATTTGCTTCAAAATTTTAAATTGTGTATAATAAATATTATCAAAACATGATTACTTACACAATACTGGGATTCATCCAGAAGAGTGGCTTCCACAACGATCACTGTGCACAACACATCACATCAACCACCGTATAATGTAAGTATTTTGTGCATTTTACGTAGTTATCTAGTTAGATAAAGTATTTCTAGCGACCAAACCAATAAAACTAACGATTTTACAATTCCAAACTAAAGTTTTGATTACTTTGTAACTACATATTATCTACTCCTGCAAAATATGCTGGTTTTCCTAGCCAAAGTCTCTCTTCAATTTGTGAAGATAAAAGTCCTTAAGAGTCGATAAACTGATCTTATTTATATATTTCAGTGCCGCAAGACATCTGAAGGCCGACTACTGCCCGTGCCTGTACCGATGCGAGCCTCAGTGACGCCCAACAAGCGACGCTACACCTATTACAACAAGATGTATAAACCTATGTGCTACGCTCTACCGAAACCTTTATCGGTATCGTTAGTTTAAGGGACAATTCGTTTTATATTATTATTATTTTTGTAATAATCCAGTACTGTACAACCGATCTTTGTCTCTCTGAAGTTAAAAGCACTAAACGATTGCGCAGGTTTGGTAGAGTAAGCGAGATAGCGCGATGCAACAAGCTAAGCGAGTGGGCGAGGCAGCTATACAACGCTGTCTTCGTCTTTTAGGCGTCATCAAGAATGGCTTCTGCGCAGCTACTTCAGATAGCTAAAGATTGGTTGTGCGTATTGCACTTATCGGTAAGTACTAAGCGTTAGTAACTCGACAACAGTTGAGGCTAGGCAGAAATATCTTTAAAACTTTCTTGCAATCAAAACTGATTTATGAAAACCTGCCGCATTTTAAGAATGCAAGCGTCTTCAAACAAAAATTTCTGAAGCAGTAGATTTTAGCCGCTCTTATTGCTCAAAAGAATAGTATTAGATCTCCATAAAACTAGTCCTTCCTTATAATGTGCCTTCTGAACATTCTAAAACTCAATCTAGTCATAGTTTTAAATTTTTTATAGATATTAGTTTAGCTCAATGTATTATGAGAGATGATTAGTTTTAATACGATGTCGGTCGGTGTAGCCTAATTAACAGTAAGTATGCATCATTTTACAGATAAAATGTTGTCATTACTATCTAAAATAAATAAAATAAAATACCTTTATACTCTAAATAAATAATTGTTGCCTACAATATAATTGAGAGAATAAGCGGGTATTATTAGTAACACAAATTAATTTTGCAATTTTATTTATTTAAATACCTCGCATGGTAATACAAAATAATATTAAATAAGTATAAAATAGGAATTTAATGAATAAATGCCAAGTTGAAATTAATTACTTAGATAATTAAAAATTCAGAGAGCGTTTTTAATTTCTGAAGTTTATCGTGACATGTTAATCTACAATAATTGTATGTCTGTATTTCCTAATAACTATAAGAGGCAATATTATAGAATGTTTAAGCATAAGTCAGTTCACAATAAACTATTTAAACATAACTGTTTATTTACTTTTTTACTTATATCAAACTAAAGTCTATACGTGCTGTGCGCCATTGTGTTGCTAAATATATTCATATACGTGTTTATTCATACACACCTGTTATAGAAGTGTATTTGTCCATAGTTTTTGTCTGATCCTTTTTAGGTATTCAAGATCCTTTTGTCTAAGGGGGTAGTCAGAGGAGTTATTTACCGCGCTCAAGAAATATATGATTAACAACACAATTGATCACCTATCCTTAAACTAAGACTACCGATTAGAAATAATACAAATTTCATTTTAATACATTTTGGTAGTCATTTGCAATGTGATTAAATAATTTATTTGGCCGATTTAACTTACTGCTAAAGTAAAACTTACTAGGCCTTATTACAAAAAAGTTAAACCTTACTTGAACACCATGTTGACACATGTCATAAAAAAATGTTAGCACAAAAAAGCGTTCTATGCACGAGTATTTAAAGATCGTTTTTCTAGAGACAGTTTTTTAGACAGTGCTTCGCTAAACTCGGTTCATATTTTTTGTAATAAGACGGACTGTGGCGTTAAAATAACTAACGTTGAACCACAGACATCTATTTAGAAAACCATTTGTAGTTCAACAATCCGTTTTAGCGTATGTCATAATTCCTATGAAATATTTTGAGAATGCTTTCGATATTTTAACTCAAAATCTCAAGGCTATAAACGGAACGCAAGCAACCAACTTATAATCTCAATAATCTTTATCTAATAATGTTATTTCCATCACTACAGGTTACTTTTACAAAATGTCACACGGCAGTGGTTCCTATTTCAATCCCAGCAGTGGGATGCCACACTTAATAAAATATCTTCGATTTAGATATCGACGATGTAGTACGTCGAGTCGTAGAGAAAAGTCAAAGCAGTTATGTCTATCGAAGATATTTTTACATGATTCCCGTGTATTATGTGTTTTAAAAGTGAAACAGATGTAATTTTAAAGTTTAAATTTTCATGCTAAAATCCATTTCTATTATAAAAACCCTAAAAAAACTGATATGAATGGGCATTCCTCTTCAATCTATTTGTAAGCTACTCGTATTAGACATGAAGAAATATTAAATGCACGCGTAGTTTGCGACTAAAATGTACAATGTCTATAACTGGTGAGAAGACAGTTGAGATGGCGGTGGACAAGCGAATCTTGAAAGCTATTGAGCGAAAAAACTACTTTTACTGTGATTTTGTTTTGCCTTCACACCAGAACAGACAGTTTTTTAACGCGTCAGTATCATTCCATTATTCATTCGGTAACCTATCCCCACCCCTGCAATCTTAACGCTAGGACGTTCTTTATTGAGACCTTGTAGTCTTAGTATGTCAGACTTAAATAGCTTTGGCTTGTCTGTGGTTGTATTTTTAGTATATCTTGAAAATCGGGAAACTCAAACACATATCAATCAACGAAGTTACAGAATACTTTCTAAATTTGCATCATAGGACAGATTTGTAATGTTGATGAAAATTATCTAAACTTGTACATCGATTGTACAAGCCGCCTGACTATATTAAATTGGTATTTAATTGCGATTGCTGATCGCTCATCGGTGGTTAACTAGCGAAACTAGAGAACCGCTGCGATAAAGTATCGATCACTGGAACTAAAGTGGTAGTGTGAAACCAAAGAAATTTTAATCCTATTACGTGGGTTTGATTGTTCTGCGGAGGCAGCAACAAACTCCGATTGCGATTTTTGTAATCGCAGTTATGCAACTGTAATATGTATTAAACTTGAAGATCTCAATACCGCCCTGATGTGCGCCGGCGCCTCACATGGTCCACTGCGCGTCGAACCTCAGCCGCTACTTCTTCTTGCTCTTGCCGAGCGTGAGCGTGTGGTGCGCCTGCGCACTCTGCGCCTTGCGACGGTTGAACTCGATCGTGTCGTCCTCCACCTTCTTACGGAGCTCCTCTAGACGCTTCTTCTCGTCTGTGTGGTCCTTCTTGAGTTTGTCGAATTTCGCGTGCAGCTGGAAAGAGTTGATAATTAGTATAATCATAAGATTTCGCTTTATATAGGAGTTTTTCTATGAAATGTGCTATATGCTGCTATGCTGCGAGGATTTGAAAGCTAAGTTCCTGCACTGTAATGATACTATGCTATGTAGCAAAATAAGTAAGATGTGCTATGTATTGTACGAATCCATAAAAACATAACTTAGTAGGACCCATTCCCACCAGTGAATGTGGACCAATGAATATGTTGGGTGGATCTACACCGCTGCGTTATGTCCAACAACAAATGTTTGTACGCTAATCAACAGGATCTAGAGATTCTTAGTTCTAACCATCGACTCTGTAAACCAGGTTCGCAAGCAATGTATAAATTAAAAAAAAAAAAAAAAAAAAATGTTCTTTCTCTTTGCCCAGCAGTGGGACAATATGCGCTAAAAACAAATAAAAAAAAAAACCTCTTTCTCAGCGTCTTTGAGTTCGGCCTCCTTCTCCTTAACGCGCTGGATGAACATCTGCCGCATCTCGTCCTCCTTCTGCTGCAGCTCCGCGAGGTGCGCGCTGCGCTTCTGCTCGAATGTCTGCTGGAAGGACACCTGCAGGGGAATGTATATTATCATCCGTTTGATTCGTAAACTCTATGCTACAACTATTACTACCCAAACAGTCCCAAACAGCTGCTGCAGAGCCGGACGCAGGTGTCACAGCCGGCACGCACCATGCCAACAACGCACCCGCACCCACAGCTTTCGTACTTCTTAATGACTTCTTGCAGAAGTTCCGACATGTCGACATATTCGATGATAGTCAAGATATATCTATGTAAATACGAAAATAGACAGTCATAGTACTGCTACAGGTGCGTATCCAGTCTATCTACATGGCAGAGCTTAGCATCAGTGTATTGTGTAATGTGGCCCCGCCTCCCGATCGTAGGGTCGAGGGTTCAATCCCGGTCGTGCACCAATGACTTTTTCTGCCGAAAAAATTATGTGCACTACGCCTGTTGACGCAAAAAGACCAAGGTCCAGGCCTACGAGAAGTCGACCGCCGCTAGTGGCCACTAGCCGCGACGCCTGCCTACCCTCGGAACAAAATATCTCCAATGTCACCGATCGAACAAAGGACGATCGGCCATTCCATTCGCAACCAGCGCACCACTAGCAATAACTTGTTTGACAAATCACTCCTTTTTTTTAAGCTAGATAGCACTAAGTTGAGTACCTAATCCATCATTATAACATCATTGTAAACTCAAGGCGTTTCACTTCTACCTTCCTGCGATACCCAACAACGCCAGTACTCTCAAATGGTAAAGGAAACCGGCACGTCGGAGAACCTAAAAAGTTCGCAAAATATGCGTCAGGTGCACGAAAGGAGCCCCCATCGATGCACTTAAAATCCTTTCACCACACTGGTTCGACAGAACCGGTGACACGATAAGAAGTGTAATGGGGTCATAGTTCCGTTTCTCCCATTCTCTCAGGCTAGCGGTGTAAAAGCTATTAGCAGAGGTGTGTTACCGGCTTGTTATCCGCGTCGACGTCAGTGAAGCCCATCTGCTGCAGCCGCCGCCGCCGGTACAGCTCGTAGTGCCGCGCGTGCGTCTTCTCGCGCATGTCCTCCATGTTGGTGCGGATCAACATCTCGCGGAGCTTCACGAAGTCGCAGTGGGACTCGTTCTCAACTGGACGTTTAATACACGATCACATCATTAGAAAAGAGGAAAGATAAATAAATAAATAAATAATGCTGGACTTTTCACACAGCATCATCTAGCCCCAAAGTAAGCAGAGCTTGTGTTATGGGTACTAGATGACTGATATACTACTTATATACTTTTTGGCCCTTACTAATAAACTTGACATAAAGTTATGTCATGCATAACCTATGAATAACCATACAAATTTTTAGTTTATGCATGACATAACTTTATGTCAAGTTTATTAGTAAGGGCCTTGGTTTGTAAATACATACATATTATACATAGAAACACCCAGAACCGAGACAAATATTGGTAGATCATACAAACATTGGTCCCGCCGCGGGGATCGAACCCGCAACCTTTTGCGTCGCAGGCGGGCATTCGCTCACTGCGTCACAGAGGTCGTCAACGTAATAACTAAAACTATTAATAAACTTCTTATTAGATCTTTTGTTACAGCGACCTAGCTACTTAGATGGCGCTGAAATCACAGATAAACGGATTCCCATACAAATGATGCAAAAAGTATTGAATCCTGAATCGCGCAAACGATGTTTCTAAGCATATAACCTATATAGAACTATCCGACTACAACTGTCGGCCGAACAGGCCCTAAGGTAAGTGTGCCAGTTGGGCAAACCTTAGCGAGGCGAGTACTCACTCTTTACCATAATATGAGGGAATACCATCATTCGGCCATAGAATCCATGTCTGAAAATTTCGATTGTGACGACATGGGTTCTGTGGCCGAACGGTAAGGCACTCCGGCTTTAGGAGGATCGTCTGATCGTTGCGGGTTCGAATCCCGTCGGAATCGAACAATTTGATAAGACTTCATTTCTCAATGTACAGTGTACTGTACACACCCTGCACAGTCCCCCACGGGTAGAGGCGCGCGCGCACGGTCTTGTTGCCGATCTTCACGAAGTCCGTGCTGCCGACCACTGCGAAGGGGATGTGCGAGTTCATGCTGCCGTTCACTTCGGACACCGACTCGTCGTCTACTGGGAACTGGTAGATCTCCACACCGTTCGATTGCAGCTCGTGGATTATTTTACTCTGGAATTATGATGATTTAGATTAGAGAGATATATAGAGCTTCCTTGAATACATTACATGATGACTTCTGTGGCGCAGTGGGTGAAAGCCCGCTTGGGACGCAGAAGGTTGCGGGTTCGATCCCCGCCGCGGGATAAATGTTTGTATGATCTGCAGATATATTTTAACAAAAAGTATACTTACATATAAGTAGTATATCAGTTATTTGATTCCCATAGTACAAGCTTTGCTTAGTTTAGGACTAGATGATACTGTGTGAAAAATGTCCAGCATTATTTATTTGATTAGTTGTTGACATACCAGCTCTGAAAGCTATCTGTAGCGAAAATATCATAGTAAGAAACTGCACTGGGCTTGTTAAACATCAAAAAGTATGAGGTTCAAGATCGACAGAATGCATACTATACTGATTACTGACTGTATTAAAACATATTTTTCCGTTGGAACGGCTCTAGAGGTATTTCTTAGACATTTAAAATACTTGTAATTTTCTATTTAGCACAAAAATTTTACTATATTATATTAATATCTGTTAGAAGCTAGGTATACCTTAAATTTCTGCAACTCAGTCTTAGAGATGGTGTCTGCTTTGGCAATGATGGGGATTATGTTAACTTTGGTGTCCAGCTTCTTCATGCACACCAGGTCTATGGACTTCAGGCCGTGTCCTGGAAAAATGGGGCTTGTTTTGAAACAACAGAGTTCAGAGCAGCGTAGCGACTAGGAAGTTTGTATCTGTTTCTGTACATTCAAACGATGAAGGAAACATCGTGACAAACCCGCCTATTAGATAGCTCTTTAGGTGTTGACCATGTCATTGTGGATTAAGGTCGATTAAGCTGATAGAATGGTTTAGCTACTGAGTGAGCCTATCTCAATCAATATCACAGACACTACAGCGTCCTGTTGAGTGTTGACTCTCTAGAGAGAGTCTACTATAGAGGTGGGTATAGGTTGCCTCCTGCCTTATGCAGTATAAATCATGTAGTGAAGATATAAAATGCCAAATATATCTTTCCATCGAGACTAATATGAATATGTCACACAATGCATCATACTAAATCCTAAAAGCGGATATGAGTATGAAAAGAAACATACAAACTTATGTATCACCTATATCAAGTAGGATATTGTTTAGCCAAGCAACCGAAGTGAGTAATCACTAATTAGTCAACTAAACACGTCCAAGCGCGTCGTGTAAACAAACACTTGTCGCTGTTTACTTATCGCGAACGACTCGGCATTCCAAACTATCTGTTCAGACTATTAACAACGTAACTTTGCCTATAGAATAATTAGCTACGTCCCGTAGTGATTTGTGTTGTTTAACTGAACAGTGGCTGTGGTAAATAAACTTTTCCTGTGGGCCAGGTTGATTAAGCTGAGAGGATGTTTTAGGTGCTGGTAATAGGCCTCTTTTATAACGCCACTCTGTCCGGTCTTATGCAGTCTTCTAAACCACTTTCCCAGCAACATTCACGCCTCTTAGTCGTTGAGCATCAGTAAAATAACAATCAGAACGGATCAATGGTTTCAAATATTACTTCAACAAAATTGGAGCTAAATGTTTCTTACTCATCTAAGCCCTCAGAGTCATCTAAGCCCTAGCATCAATCTCTAAAACACCCTTTACTCAATAAATCTAGTGATCTAGTATCACTGATGAAGGTATCACAAGCTATATTCCATCCAGTGAATTTTATCAATATGCAAATGCGGGCATTAAACCGTCCATAATCGCGAGGTGCCGTTATCGGAGCTCACGGCTACCAGGGCGACATGATTACGTGAGCGACATTACAAACTCAAGGACGCTTTCACACCAGCTCCTGCGCGGCTCTGCTGCCCTGCTCCAGATACTAGCGAAAGTGATGTCCCGAAATGATGGAGTAGACAGTAGTAATAGTAACCTACATCGTATTGTATAAGACAAGCAGGATATTAGTAGCTGTGGCAGACATCTAAAAATAGTACATTATGGTACTAGTGTGTAACATTGGTGATTACCGCCGAGGTGTTTTTATGAGCCGAGCCGTTAGGCGAGGCTCATAACAGAACAGAGGACGGTAATCATCAATACACACGTGTATCATACGACGTTTTTCAACACACTTGTGAATAAAATAACAATAAAAACTCATTTTCAACAGTGAAAACGAGTTGTGAAAAATGTTTCGCTATTGCGGGAAAAATTAATCAGTTTTCCTATGCGCGCGCATTGCGATCGGCCACAGACTATATTTCCGCGCCGCGCATAGGGTTTGCGGCCTATTCTGCCACGGACAAAATGGGGAATTTAAAGTTTTCTTTTATTATAGAGAAAACAAAAGTTATATTTGAGTGAAAGTTTTATTTATTAAACACGTACGAGTTAAAATTATCTATTTAAATTAGAAGTTGCATGAAATGAGCAAGCAATAGGAACATTAATTTATTTGTTCTATTGAACACGATCTTTTTTCTGAATAAAAACTTTTTAAAGAACAAAGCAACTCAACCAATAAAATTAAAAAAAAAATCTATTACTCACTAGTGAGTTATAGTAATGAAAAAGTCACAGTTTGATTATGGGTGTCATTATGTGCCTAATTGCGGTGACCATAGAGCCACTTTATGAGCAAGTGTGTTGAAAAATAATATTTATAGCATTTGTCAGTCATCAAATTCTTCATTACTTCAAAAGTGAGAGATGTTTGTAATTCAATAAAGTCATAATAAGTAAGATGCACTCGTTGAAAATACATATTGGTCTTTAGAATATAGCCGTTTCGTTTTTTTTTATGCAAGCAACGTGTCGTGCACTATATCTAGTAATCTAGTTTCCCATGTCCTAGGTCCATCTAATTAGCCCATGGCAGTAGGTCAAGCCGACCGGAACATAATGTACCAAGCGGGTCAGTTCCCACCAGACTACTTCTGTTTAATGACTGCAGCGAACGTGACGGGAATGTGAGACATTTTAATATTACGAGTACGTCGACTACGTATACGTACTCTTAGTTTAACTGAAAGGAATACGATTTTAAAAAGCAATTTCAGACATATTGAATGAGGAAAGAGGATGGTTTAGGTGCTGGGCAAGCCTATTCCATCTCAAACAATGTCCCAGGTACTACAGCGTCCCGTTAAGTGTAGGCATAGGTTGCCTCCTGACGCTGTATAAATCATCTGATATAGATGTAAAAGGCCTAACTTTTTTTTTTTTATTGAGCTACTGTTGCTTCCTATTTAAAAGTACTTAAAAATGGGTTTCAAAACCAATATTCAAGTATCTATTCACTCATTACTTTTCACGCCAGGTTGTCTGGAAGAAATCGCCTTTAAGCGATTAGCCGCCCATTGTACTAATACATAAGCCGCTGGTATGTTTGTTTATTGTGTTCTTATTGAAACTGGCTGACCGTACAATAAAGCATTATCTATCTATCTATATAGATAGTCAATAGATAGAATAGAACAATCAAAACAATACAAATATTGAGACCATTTTAAAACGCAGCACTTTCACTCACCAGTCGGACAGATGAAGTACAGACAGACATGCAGACGACTGTCGTGGTAGACGGGCAGAGAGCGCTTGATCTTCAGCTCTTCTTGAAGATACGCTTCAAACTGTGCATCTATGTAGTCCACCACAGCCTTGAAACTGTCTTCCTTGTTCACCTGGTCTCCATAGCCCACTGTGTCGCAGATTGTTAGCTGAAAAAGAAATATGTTATTAAAAGGAATGTTAGTGATGGTTGAGATAAATCCATACTAATATTATAAATGTGAAAGTAACTCTGTCTGTCTGTTTGTTACGCTTTCACGCCCAAACCGCAAAAATCCCAAGGGACCGCGGGTAACACCGCGGGAGCGCAGCTTTTATAATATGTATAGGTCTTTACATAAGCATGATTCATGTCAACTAGACTCAAGTGTTTCCATAAAGAACTGAAAAAAATAGATGCTTGAGCTGAAATTCAAGACTGAAAGGCCCATCTATGTTTCTAAAAGTTAATTTATTTGAATCTTAAATTTCTATTTTTGAACAAAGTGAAATAATCTTTAATACTATTTTTTTAGATGAATAATAGATCGGAAGTTTATCAACTTCTCAACTGTAATTTGTTATTTGAGCTAGAAAGTAGCAGATAAAGGTCATTGTCAACTGATACTCCAAAGTTTACCCCGAGGCTGGAAGTTTTCCAATTAGGTTGATTTGAGCTTGACCCAATTAGAGAGTTTCCGTTGCTAAGATAAGATTGCTTTTCAATATCAACAAACCGGGATGCATTCATAATTTTTTGATAAAAGCTATGGTTGTATTTATAGAAGCTATTTAAGAGGAATATTTAAGCCTAGACTTCAAAAAAATGCTTCTTATGGCAACAAATACAATATTTTTAAGCTATCATGGTTATCAACACTAATTACACAGATAACGGGATATTTACCATGATTTAAATACATAATATATTTAAAATATAATAAAACCCTCAACACATAGATTTTTAACACATAGATACTAAACACTCTCAAAACAGTTAAGTTTCAACAGAATAGAAATCTTATTAGAAATTGAGCAATAATAATTTATCAAGGACAAGCTTCAGGGCGCGGCGCCCCTCGCGTGGTACCAACGGTGGTGGCGTGGTTTAGGTGTGATTGAAACACAAACATACAAACATCTAAACAAACTCGCAAACTTTCAGCTTTATTATATTAGTGGGATTCAATTAACAATTAATTATTATCAAAGATCAATTGTCAATTAATATCAATTCTTACCTTCAAGCGAACATTGCTTTCTTGCAGTTCATATGTGTGCGCCTTTAGCTTAACAGTGGGCAGGCTGTGCGGGCTCGGAGACGACTCGAAGTTTGTGTTGAACAGCGAGTCCATGAGTGTGGACTTACCAAGACCCGTTTCACCTGAACACAAATATGTATTATGATACAAAACAATACAGGGTCTTGACAACCTAATATCCTCAAGATAAGTGACACACTCTCAGATAAAGTCATGCAAATTACTGAGGGTCATTCACATTCATAGGATCTGGAACACAAAGATCTGAGAGAATGTCTACATGACCTTGGGACGACATTGTATTTGTGATCCCTTTTGTGTTTTTCATTATGCATTCAGCATTGAGATTGGTACAGTTCACCTAACGGATCTAGGCATTCGTGAAGTTAGCCGTTAGTTTTTAACACAATTTTGTATAAAATAAAAAAGCATTCACTGCACAGACAAACGGCTAACTTCACGAATGCCTAGATCCGTTGGGCGAATTGTAAATGGTGTGTTGCCCAATTGCATTAATTTAATTGTATTATTATCAAAATTATAAAATGTGCCAGTTTTTCCTCATATGTACTGGAAAGGAAAATTAGGAACAGAACACATTAAATTTAATATGAATTGCAATCATTATCAGTGTCAGGTCAGACTTTCCAACAATTGTGTAGGTGAGCCCCAAGGCGATAAGCAAGGTGAATGATAGCTGAAACACTTGTGGATGATTCATACTCACCAATACATAGAATGTTGAATACGAATCCATTCTGTACGCTCTTGTTCACCAGCTGGTCTGGCAGGCTGTCGAAACCGACATGCCCGGACAACTTTAGGGTACGCATCGTTGCTTCCAGCTACAACAAGAAAAGATAGAACTCAACATACGAACAAACGCACACACGGGACACGCACAACTCACTACTCTAATTTACGCGTTTATAAACACTCGCGAGCGATGTTTACTGTTTATTTTACAGTACCGGTACGAGAGGAATGTTTTATTTATGTTATCGTCTCGTATTCACTTCAATCGCGACAGTTTTACAACGAATTTCCAATAGACAGACAAGAGCAACGCCCTGAGATTGAGGAACGGACAGAAATTATGTAAACAAAGCAATTGTATGCACTTCTAACGTGGTCAATAAAAATATGTTGTAAATTTGAGTAATGTATTGTATTTCCTTCGTAAAAAAATATGAAAAACACGACAAAACTCACTTTCGGAACATCGACGTCAATCGCCGCCATGTTTACTTTTTGACTGACTGAAAAAAAAAAGCAAGCAAGGCAAGCAATGAATGAACTGTGACCGCTATGACGTGAGTGAAGTGAATAGAGTTCATAGTTCCGGTTTATGAATGACTAACTTCAGTCTACAATGATGCCAACAATGATGATAGAAGTTCAAAGTTCAAACTACAAATCGAATTTAAAAATTCTAGGATTTGTCAATTTTCATTTTACTTAGCTAAATTAAATGCAACGAAAACAAGAATCAAATGAAACAGATTTTTTAGATATTACATTCTCCTTAGCTCAATAAAATATATACCTTATTGTAAGAATTAGAATGGTGTCGTACATGTCAATAAAATCTGTAGTCAAATGTTGCTATTTTAATAAAATATTTTTGAAGTGTTAACTTCTAAATGCGCGTTTGGTGGACATTTTTGAGATGGGGAAAAAACTATACCGTTAGGCCAAGATCGACAAACTTCGGGGTCTATCAGCGTTCAATTATTGTTAGTCCGAATTGGGTACTTCACTGGTACCCATTTTTGGGTGAAAGCCTCTGCTATCTGCTATTTCGACCCTTTGCCTAAAGCGACTGTGGCCTATGCGGCATGCGGCTGGAACGTAGGTAGGTATCCCACAGAGGCAATAATACTTTTTGTATATTTTTAAAGTTTAGAACTGTTATGCCTTGCCTTGTTCGGACTATGCTATTTCAGTCGATTATTATTAATTTATTTTTACTTTTTTTTATTTTAGAAAATAATTTAGTAGTAAAAAAATTACTTATTAACCTACTCAACTAAATTTTTGGTATGCAGACACGGGGCCTTATTGTTAAGAAATTCAACTGGCAATTGACATGGTCTTCATTTTGACATTTGAAACCCATTTTGGACTTCAATTGTCTTATCCGTATTATTGATTTGTTGAGCTCTATTCGGATGACAACTGGGAATGGATTTCAAGTAGGTATACAATAAGGCTGACGTTTAAAGTACCTACTAAATTACTCGCTACTCGATAAAATACTAGCCTAGTCAGAATTAGGCTTTACCGACACCTCGTTCAAGTTTCCACTTCTGTCGGTACTCCCGGAGTGCTAATGTTTTTTTTAAAGTGAAAAAATAAAAGGCATTTTTCAGATGGGGGAAAAATATCAAGCTCAGTGACGTGCTATCTTGCTTGCACACCATGATGTGGCCTACCTAGGTCAGCCGACTTCTAAGCCCGCTTTAGATGTGATAATTACAAAAAAGTACGTGAGTGTCATGGAACACTCGGTTGGAACGAAGTTTCAACTTTGACTTTTTTTTCCTTTTTTAATCTTTTTTTTCGTGTCACTTTGTGCATTTTGCGTACAACTTTGCGCATCTTGTGCATCACTTTTCGCAATCTGCGCATATTTTTCTCCATTATGCACAATTTGTGAAGTTATCAACGAAAACATGTTTTTTGCTTCTCCTATATGTAATTATTTATAGGAGAAGCAAATAAACATGTTTTTGTTGTGTTTTTGCAGTTATTATTTTATTCCCCGGAGACAGCGATATGTCGTGACAGTAACAAAAATGTATTTTTCTTCTATTGTATTGTATTTTTTCTTCGTTCCAATAATATCAACGAGCGAAAGATAAAACGAGGTGATCCTTAACCATGTCCTAACTGTAGATAAGGTCACCATTCAGCTCAATTCATGCTGAGCTGCTGTAGCCAGCCGCGCATATTGATGTGTCCTTTGTGTGGCCCTGTTTCAATATGATATAAATAAATTACAAGATTTTATTCTACGAAAAATCCTAAATAACTAATTCATAATATAAATCTGTATTCTGTGCGTTGTGGTTTGGGAGAAAACTAATGAACACCTATAGTAGAAAGTTAGGTAGTTTTTGGATCTATAAAATGGCAACACCAATTCAGATCCAAAATGGCGGAATGCGACTTCGGTGTGTTATCATGTGAGATGTGAAAATAATGTTTTCTTGATTTCCATGGTCGCGAGTGGATTATAAAATTGTGTATCAGTGAATAGTGACAAAACAAACCATGGCGGACCTAAAATCGCCGCCGTATAGTGACATCAAGAGACCTGAAGAGGTGGTCAGGATGACTACGAACGATAGCCTGAAATTCGCAGTTCTTATCGGGCTGATTGAAGTGGGACAGGTGACCAACAGGGAGCTAGTAAACACCGTCTTGCATCTGGTAAGTCATCACCTTGATACTGCGCTGTTCGCCGACTGAAAACAAACATTCACATGCCTTTCCAATAGGATTCGTCTTGGACAGGTTATTTTGATTGTTGGTGCGTTATATTTCGTGTTTTACTGAATGGCCAGGCGTGCATTATCTTTAGCAGGTAACTAAATAAAGCTACGTCATGATAATTGATGTGTTTGAAGGTGCACAGAGTAAATACCACATTATTTTCATTGTTTTTATCGATCGCCGTGGTCGTGCGCCGCGCGTTCAAGGCGGCCGGTGGTCGCGCTTGCTTGTTTGTTTTGATGTTGTAATGCGTTATTATTTCTCATCAATCTATCGATCGTCTGCTAAAGTAACACTACCTATTACATATTTTTATCCTCCTCTCTTCGGTGGTATCTGGACACAGAACTAGATATAGTTCTGTGTATCTGGACTTACCTACGTAGGTTGTTCAGAATTGGATTCCGCTTTGTAGCTGTATAAACATTTCGATGCTAAAGCTAATTATTGATGCATGCATAATGACACGGTTTCACTGCCTACCTACTAGCTAGACGGAAGGCTGCGTAGATAGGTAGGTTAGGTACCTTCCTCCTTAATGTGGCTATGTGACTCGGTAACATTTCGCTGTATAGTGAAAGATCGACAGGTAGGTAGGTATAGGATGGTAGGACCTTCTGAAAGCCAAATGATTCTATCTCCTCATGCATAATATTTTCAATGAAGGAGACTTCTTTTTTGTACCTACTCAACACGTACCTTTTTGTTTTTTTTCTACCTGGGATCACTTTCCATTCGAAAATACCTATTTATGTACCTAATACATTTTGAAATTTATCGAATTTTCGTGAAAAGTTTCCAACATTTAATATCTATAACTAGAACTACATATTCGCAAATCACATCAAGATGACCTGACGTAGACCGAAAAAAAAAAACAATGTGATAAGAGAACAAACATCTAATAAAAATGGCGAGGGTGGTTTGGGGGAGATGTGACGCGCTGATGTAGGTACCTTCCTACCCTTCGCATCGTTACTCAGTCATGCATAACTATGAACCACCAGTTATGGGTAGATATGGGCCTTCTATTAAGTAGGTAGGTAACTTGTAAACCAAAATATCAACAATGAGTATGCTTCAAGATGATTAGTATGTAAAACCTTGAATCATTTCACTTCTAAACGTAGTTTACGTAACTTACTGGTAGGTTGGTGCACTACGTAAGTAATACGTAGTGCCATAGGTAGCTATGGTTTATGTTATTACATATAATTTATCTGTCTGGACCGATTTTACTGCGTTTTGAATCTTCGCCGTAGATCTTATTAGGTTTTTAACTTTTTATGGAAAGAAAAAACAGAAAAGTCCAAAAATCTGAAAGGCGCGACCGAAACAACAAATTGTCTGATTTGTAGCATTAATGTTTGTGACAAAGCCTGATTCATATTTTCTTTCCTAAAAAATTTCTTTCTAACAAAACGTAACGTGGCTGAGTAAAACTAACAATAATAATTAGCTCGAAATGGACCTAGTAACTGTGAAAAAATTATGATCCAGTGGTCTTAATAAACGGCCGTCAGCTAGCTACAACGCCCATCGATAGCCAGGTAATTTCTTTATCCATCATTTCTGTCCAATGCCGTTTGAAGTCAGAACTTTCTAGAAACTAGGTTCTAAGGTCGCGTGCATGTTTTAGTCGGAAACGTGTTCGTTTTCATCGTTTCGTCACTGTTATTTCTGTTTTTTTTATGCCATAATAACAGTAATGATCTCTGCATGCAGTTCGGGATGTGAATTTAGACTGTAAATTAAATACCCGTAAGTACCGTACCGACTACTAGTAGTAATATTTTTCGCGAAAATTTAGCAAAAAATGCCAATAAAAAAAATCATTAATGGTGCATTTACACGATGCGATGTTTCGTACGATTTGCTAAGCTCCGCCCATTGAACGTGCCGATGAGCGTCGCTATGACAAATCGCATACGATGAGCGTTTACACGTGAAAAAATGCCGTGCGGTACGATATTGTATGGGTTGAAATCGCATCGTGTAATTGTACCTTAAGTACTACTTAATAAAAATATGTTCACGGTACAATTAATTTCACGGCAAAAAATTCTTATAACGCACTACGAGTTCTTATCAATATCAAAGTAATTGTATTTTTAAGTGCTCTTTATCTTTAAACTCGTAAATATGTAATGTTAAACGGTTTCGATGAAACTAGTCCATGTTTCCTGATGTTTTCTTCTACATCATTCCCTCACAATATTACGAGAGAAAAATAACAAAACATTCAACAAACCACTGAATACGAAAGGAAGAATGGTCGGTTTCCCACGCATTGTTTGTGCGAGTCGTACTGCCTGTGCTGGCAATTTAGTAAGTCATTATGACGTATAAATAATAGTGTTGTGTGGAGGCATCAGAGCTCTATCACACTCATGCCCTTGATTGTTTTTATTGCAACCTACTTCAAACAATTTGATACAATAATAGCATAAAACGTGCCTGCGGCAAGTTCACGAGATACCTGAGTTAGTAACATATTTTCGGAATCGGGTTCGTAGCTCCAAAGGTACCCCTAACCCATTACAAACAAACACATTTACTTATTCTATTAGTAAGGTTACTTTCAGAACACGCTGTAACAGTGCTGATGAGAATAAAACCGATCTCAGTTTAAACTGAACTCAATTTTTCATCAGTTATATCTGAGGTGTACTCGTAGACCACACTTGAGCTATCTCACTGCATGTTATCGCTGGATTCGTGTTGTGGATTATGTTAAGAATAGTTTGAATTTCAATCCATCCTACAGGCTCCTTCAGTCACTGCTCATTTTTTATTTTATCGGATTAAACTTTCTAGTACCCGCTGAAATTAATTGTGCTTGTCGTGTCGCCGCTAGAGCTAGACAGATTGTTCTCTCACCCGAGACCGTTTGTTGCAAAAACTGAAACTTTGTCGTCGCAGACGAACCTTCCATGACCTTGTGACCGGCTCTGTTCTTGAGTTCATTGTTAGTAAGAGTCAGCACAATGCTCACTTCAGTGTACTTACATAATACGTAAGGAAATAGCTTCTTCAAAAATCGTGGCACCAAAATTCTACCCACCTTCCTCTTCCATATAAAGCGCTTTCAATGGCCATCATGTATAACCTAGTTAAAGGTTTTCGGAAAAAGCCTGTATGTCGATGGTGTTTTTTCCCTTTCCTTGTTATAGAAGCTTTAATTCCAATGTAATTCAAGCCTTGACCGCACGCAACCTTGCACTCGGCCATCCTGCCGATCGATGGGCCATTGAAGCGTTATCGCCGAGCCGGTTCCTTTTTTGCTGAAGCTTAATGGATAGACAGAAGTAATGCGCCTGGAAACATGTCTATCAGGTCTGTTCTAGGAATTTGTTTCTATTAAACCTTTGTTTGAGAGGTCTAGTTGGGTGCGTTATTGTTTGATAGTTTTTTTAGAGTTTATAAAGTAAATTTTATAATTACTGTATTTCACTTTTTGCATCGCTACTAGTTTATACCTTCGCAACATATTAATTATTTTCAAAAAACGAATTGTGCGTTTGTAGTAATACGAAAAAAATATTTTGCTTGCGACTGTAAGCCTGACAATTCATGGAATTTCAGGAATTTCCTGAGAAAGCAAAGCTCTAGTTTTATTCTAGCTGCTTCAGCTATCTCACAAAGCAAGAATTTATGTTTAGTCCATGCTGGAAACATTGTAAAGAATCGAGAAGGCAGATGTCAGTATAAATGCCTTGGAAAACTCGCCCACACGATTTCCGTATATTTCAGCACGCAAATGAAAAGCAATTGAGTTTATTCAAATACGTTTCTATTATTATTTCATTGCGAATTAATTCCTCGAACTCTGATTGCAGAATTTTTCAATTAGCTACTTGGTTATTGCAACACGGTAATGATTTCCTTGAGTGTTTCAATTATGGTGATAGCTTATGCCATTGAAAACACCTTGGGTTAATAAGCAATTAGATCGAACTAG
Source organism: Epirrhoe tristata (assembly GCA_951394285.1). Lineage (NCBI taxonomy): Eukaryota > Metazoa > Arthropoda > Insecta > Lepidoptera > Geometridae > Epirrhoe > Epirrhoe tristata. The sequence continues at coordinate 9,659,943 of OX596156.1, read as the reverse complement.
TGCCCAATAGTGACGAAGCTATGAGGCCACTAAAGCGTAAAGCCATCCATCATGGCTAACTGTAGGCGGAACGCGGAACCGATAAATTTGACGTTCGCTCCGAAACACGAAACAATTCAGCTGTTAACATCCCTTGCGGTCACCCGTCTATTTGTGACTAAACCTTACCTTCGACTATCAGGATCATTCTTCATCAGGAAGAAAGCTACTTTACGCGCTCAACTCACCTGATTTTCAACACCCCTCACGACAATATTATTGGAAAAATTTGCAATCTTATTTCCGTTTCTACTTCAATAAATCACCCAACAGTCACAAATAAAGACACAAGGATTCCATGTGTCGAGAGTGTCAAATAAAAAAGAAACTATGAGTACCATGACTCAGACTCGGAACAAATATCCGTAGACCACGCAAACATTAGTCCCGCGTCGAGAATCGAATCTCGTCTCAGCCGAGCAAACTTCACCCTCAAAGTCTTCTATAATTCAGGTAATTTTAATTGTTGAGGTCTTACAACAAGGTTTCACATTAATTGACCGCTGGTGATTGCTTCGGACAGGGGTCCCTGCGATAATTGGTTCCGACGCGTCCCGTCCGGCCGGCGCTACTTCCGCTGTTAGCCTCTTGTATTGCGAATAATTGCGATTAGTACACCCATCCACACCTAAATTACCGTGTTGTTTATTTTTAAGTCAAGTTGTGAAAATATTTTTGAAAATAAGATAACATTGAGTACAACAGAATATGGAAATGCCCTCGCTATTTTCCCAGCATTTTACTCTACATCCAGATCACATTAAATGACATATTAACCGATTGATTGTTTTTGGGTATATCTCCAGTCTTCTTCTTCTTTTCGTGTCACCAGTTCTTTCGAACCAATGTGGTGAAAGGATTTTAAGTGCGCCTCACAGAGGCTCCTTTCGTGCACTTGACACATGTTTTCGAAATTTTTAGGTTCTACGACATGCCGGTTTCTATAATGCTTTGCTATAATGCCGTTAGTCATGTAGGTCCTACTTACCTAAATTAGTGTTCAGTTTCAAAATTACTCCAATATCGTTGTTTCGACATTGAATTAATAATTATTCTCGTTTTAATTAAATTGTTTGGTGCATGTTATGTTTTCAGTCGTTGTATACTTCAGCCTTTGAAGAACTGTTTATTTCGCCAAAGTCGTTAACAGATAATTTATTCAAAATATAAACGTTTACAACACTACGAGTATAATGAATTAATAATGAATTGCTCAAATAATCACTTACACATATGACCAGCTGGCGGTGTGATGGTGACGAATAACTAATACTACTACGAATGAAATGGACACTCCTCCCCCCCGCACCAACTGAGACTCCCTGCCCCTCGAGTTCTCCATTATTTTCACGAATGAGGAGTGTACTACATACACAGATGAGCATAATTCAAAAAACTATAGTGTCAAGTGTAGCATAGTGACTGTATAAGTAGGTAATTATGCCTCGACGTTTGTATGAATGAAGTGTTACCGAGTGCCCGATGTCGAAGGCGCGAAGAACCATAATTACATGTGCACGCGCAGCTGGTTTAACATCAGCGAGTGAATGAAGTGTGAATTTTTTGATGTAAATAGTGTGGTGTCTCTTACACTATAATTTACGAGTGTTTTGACAGTCGTTTGTATCTGAAGATAAAAACGCTTACATGCATGATCTAGTCTAGAGAGACTTGTAAGAGTTGTAAATTATGTTGCGTGCGCGCAGGATTAATTACCACACTTTTTTCTAAGATATGTTATTGTCTTCTTATTCGGGTATTTTTAATTAATACACAGCACACACAGAGTCGATATCATAGTTTCTATACTTAAGACTTGCAATGTTATAGTTTTATCTCTTACTAAGCTAAAATAAATTATAAGAAAATATAAAAAAACGACTGTATTGAACGGTTGAAAAAATATCCGAATTCCGACGTTAATCTTTAAATCAGCCACAATGAACTGCGTAATGAGGTAGCTGAGTAAGGTCGTATCAATTGACTGACAGGTGGCGCCCTCGTAATTGCGTTGCGTGCGCGCAGCTAAACTGCTATGACACCAATTACGCTGTTCATTCAATAACGTCAAATAGTTCTAGGGCGGTTTTGAGCAATTTTAATGTTTAAGAAAAACTTTGATACGGGTATTTATTTTTATATTATATTATAAAGTTCTCTATCTATTACAGAGTAAGTGAATCAAAATCGAACTGAAAGACTTCCAGAGTTGTAAGATATGTCTTGTAAGAATTGTCACAATCCATGTGTTTTATGAATTAAACTTCATAAAACACATGGATTTATGACTGTCTTCATTAAACTCTGTTGACTATTGTGACGCTTTTAAGACAAAAGAGTTGTGGCTCTCTGCATTGTCTGTTTTATTGAAATCTGTCGAGTAAAGCTTCAAGTCAAACTTCGCGAACAAGCAAAGCTATTACACCCAGACATGAATAAACACTTAACGTTTTGGAAAATTCGTAAAATCAAGTAGAAAGTTGGTGGCTTCTTAAAACTTAGGTACTTCTGAGTTTCGAGTGTTACGACGGATGAGTGGGAAAGATGGCTCGTCGTTTATCAAGTTCGTTTGAACGCGGACGAACTGATTTTGAATTATAATAAATAAATAATAATGCCGGACATTTTCACACAGCATCATCTAGCCCCAAACTAAGCAAAGCTTGTATTATGGAAACCAGATAACTGATATACTACTTATATACTTTTTGGTTTGTAAATACATACATATTATACATAGAAACACCCAGACCCGAGACAAATATCTGTAGGTCATATAAACATTTGTCCCGCGACGGGGATCGAACCCGCAACCTTCTGCGTCGCAGGCGGGCCTTCGCCCACTGCGCCACAGAGGTCGTCGAATAATGATTAGGTTGAATGACGCATTTTAAGTGGGAGCACCCAATCGATTTTAAAACTGATCAGTATATTAGACTGGTGGAAATCAGAGCAGAATATAAAAATATAATAGAAACTACATTACAAATGTGCTTTCTCAGGAAAAAGAGGCGGTTCATATAATGTATCAAATGGAAGCACGTTGAGTAAGAGCGGGAGACATGACAGTACGAATTGCTCCTAAGCAGAATAAGATAACTTGTACAGGGGTGACGCTCTTCGGGCGCCCTCAGCTATAAAGGGTTGATGTTACGTCGAAAACAATTACTGTTTCGGTACTTTAATAGGGACTTTTTAAGCCTTCTGTAGCGGCTTTCAAGTTCTTTAGCCCTTTTAAAAGTATTTTAATAAACAAAAAATGCCAATGAAGGTTTCATCCTTTTTATTCCCGAGTTCTCGCAGAACAACTTTTAACGATCTGACCTTTGACTGGGATATAGGAATGGATTCTGATAATATCAGATGGTTACTTATTTTATCTGCAATAACAAACGATGGAGGTTTATTTTTTATCAAATAATCTATACCAAAACAAACCACCCATGCCTGCAACCCTCAAATAATTTCATCAGCATTACATTACTACCAAATGTAGCAGAAACCCAAATACTTCCCCTTACAGGCTATAACAGCTAAATAAGTAGGTCGCTCAAACACACGCCGCGTTGAACAAACAATTATCCTGGTTCCGTGTTAACGCTCCATTCCATCCAGGACCACACCTGCGACATCAATCAATCGGTGACCGCTAATTTACTACAGCAATGACCACTTTCTGATATCACCAGCCCGGTCTTCACTGTTCTAATTGTCATGAATAAATAAATGGTCTCTTCTGAATAAATCATCCTACTTGCGACTTACTCACTACAAAAACTCATTCGTTTCTGCTACATAAAATACTCGCTCCTGCCCCTCACACGGAGCACGGTACAGCCTATTCCATGTATAGCATATGTGTCTTGGGCACTGATAGTGTTAAGAGCGCCATTCAACACTGAACTTTTCCAAGTAGATATAATCCTTCAAGAGCGTGAAAGTATTGTGTTGTGCTATGAGAATACCAACACCGGCTCCCGAGCTATAATAACTGCCCTACACTGACACGCATACCTGAAAGTCCAATAGTTAAAACAGGCTAATATCAACCTTTTGTCCTTCTAATAAAGTATTTGCTGTTTGATTGCCATTAGTTGTGGATCGGTGACGTATCGGCGCTAATGACGTAATTCCACTATATACTGAGGGGATCGATCAGACTTGGTAATAAGGTTAATGAAGTTTCTATCACAGTTGATAGCAATTTTATCCAAATTACGTTAAGATTTCGTTTTTGACCTGCAATTAGTATTAGTAGGTAGTTTTAAGGTACTTGTGCAATAAAGTATTTTCATCAGTGTTATTACTGTGTTGTTTGGTCGTGCGAATTTAAAACGATCTTCAGTTGTGGTGATCTGACTTAAAAGCAAGGGTAAAATTTGATTAATCATTTTAGCAACGCAGGGGTTTCGAGCAAGGCTGCCTTGCAGTTTATTCACCCCTTAGAGCAGTGTAATCTTTGTGATTAGTATATCTTAAACAAAAAAAATGGCCTTCTTAGAAAAGTATCTCTGTTGTTATTACGAAGCCTAAAACAGTCAGAATAAATGAGTTTAATAATTAATATACCATCTGCGGCGCTAATGAGCCATCGCAGGCTTTATCGACCCGCGTCTGGTGTCCCTGTAGCAACCTCTAGCAACATCCACCTATAACTACGATGTAGGGTGTTTTGGGGATAAGCGAAACTGTGGGTGACAGACATTCTAACACCGGTATTCACAAACATTACTTTGACATTACACAGTGCGTGCGGCCGCACAGGGTCCCAAAATCAGTTGGTTTTTTGGACCCTGTGCGTCCGCGCGCGCTGTAATGTCAAAGTAATGTTTGTGAATACCGGTGTATATCTTTTCTTCTAACACTTATTGCATGAAAATATTCATTAATATTTTGTATTCATATCCTATCTTGTCGATCGACCTACTGCTAGGAATTTGAATTAAACAATCCTCTTCGTAACGCCCCACGTTGGGCGCCAAAAATGAACTTCTAATTTAGTTCTTATTCATACTTTAAAATGTTAGCAAAGTTATTAAACGTAAAGATATAGATAGTTTATTTGTTTGCACACAATGTAGGTTATAGGTTAACTTTGCTATCGAATTTGAGTCTCGTTTTGCCTGCCTTGATGTCGGCTCGGCGTCGGATATTGTTGATTAATGCATCGAAACTGCACTCTATCTGTTCCCCGAAATAACATTACGCTTTTAGTTTTGTCGTGGAAATTGAGATGAGAGCTCATTAAGCTATCATATACTTGTTTTACATGCCGATATCCTCTCCTTAATTATAGCAAATACGTACTTAGAAGGTCATAGAAAACTGATCTTTTGATTGAGGTTAAATTGATTTTTCGGCATTATGTCGTTGCTGTGCTTTAAAAGCTATTGGTAAATGGTATGCTACGAATCGCACAGATTGCTGTGTTTTGATGTTTCACTGTGTTGTTGCATAAAGACATCAAACCACAAACGCTTTCTGTCAAACAAGTCACCTCTTCGACATTGTCCGTTCGTAAGCTGAAATTTGGCATAGTTAAAGGTTGTATCCCAGGGAAAGACAGGCTACCTTTTATCCCGAAAAAATCCCGAGGGACCGCGGGTCACACCGCGGGAGCGCAGCTAGTATTTCATATAAAAGTTAAACCACATTACAGAAAAACTCTACACAGACTAAGAATGTGAGTCACTGACTCCTCGGTCGTGAAAAAAAATAATCAAGAACTCCGGCAGTCTCGATTGGAGTGTCCACTGTAGACTTTTAAATGATTCTCTACCTTTCTTAAGTTAAGAAGCAATAAGAAGAAATCTGCATGTAACTATACACAACTTCGCAAGATTTCGCTCAACGTTTTAAAGAAATGTTTTTGTTAAATTCATCAAAAGAAACTTGCACAAAGGTGAAATACTCAAGTTGTTTTCTACTTCAGAAACTCGTTACAAAAAGATCGTTTTAACAAAGTTGTATACGTTGTAAAAAGGCTGATAAGACACGTACCAGACTTCTAGAAAAACAGTATTGATGTCTTTCTGAATTGCTTCCACAACTCAGACTATTTGCTGTGTGAAAAATATTGACTAAAATAAAATATCGAGAATCTCTTTTAATGGTAAAACCCTGTCGACAAGTATTACATGAAATCCACTTGCTCTAAGTGACCTATTTAGCTAAAAGCTCTAGTGTTAGGTCTTATAATGATATTATTTCATTAGCCTAGGCTTTCAGGTGCAGCGCTGTCGTAATTAGTTTTTATTCTATGGCGCAGAGCCTATTCTATGTGGCAATGACGGGGATTGGGACCTGGGTGTTTGCGCAACGAAGCCACGTGTGTGCAACTGCCATGTTTTTGTAGGATTACATGTCCTCAGGAAGACCCTGGAGTGGACAATGCTACCAGTCGCAGTTAGAACGTGAAATCTTTTTCCGTTTCTTATTACTCATTATTATTATATTCATGAGTTACGTAATTAATCTAGGTTAGCTATAATTCTGAAAGCAATCGTGGTGTTAGGTTAGAAGTGTAAGTATTATTATTTTGCGATCTCGACTTGAGTGTTTATTTATGAGAATACGTAATAAAGACAAAAGAAACAGCCGGTATGAAAAGCATTATTCTTACGTTAGCAGGCGCTTAGAATGTATAGAATATAGCCACAACCGTCTATTCTGAGGCTCATGAACTCTCCAGAAGCTTTCAAAGCGATATAATATGTGGAAAACCCAGCCTAATAAATAATGAATGTGTACTCACCCCCACACGGAATAACATCAAACGTAACATCAGCCGCAACTTTATATTTGGTGGCAACGTGTCGGGCTATCGCCTCGAGCATTTGCGTCATCCTGCCAATCTGGCTGCTCGGAGATTTTATGCCACGTTCGGCCTGGAGGCGGTAGTTTCTTATTCCTAGCGAATAAGAAACTACCGCCTCCAGGTCTTGAATTGTTTTCTAGAAAAAGAAATTATATAAAGGCTATGTTTTTATTGGACTACCTAGATATTCATGTTGTAAAACTGAAAGGTTATTTTTGGTTATGAAGGTTTATATGGGCGGATCAACTTTTTTCTGTCATGAATCAACTTTTCGTGTAAAAAAATAAATGTTGAAATTTTGCTATAATTTCACCTAATATTGTTAAATAAATTTCTGCAGTTTACAAATCTACTACGAGCACCAAAAAAATTTGCCGTTTTCATGGATTTTTATGCCTTTATTCCAAAAGTGGCTCCCAAAAATGTCACCTAACTAACAATGACGTATTATGGTAAAAAGTTCATAAAAAACAATATTTTAAAAAGTAAATCTGTTTCAATGTGAACTATTACTCAATTAAATCAATCTGGCATAATCAAAATTTAAATAAAGTGTCTAATTTTTTTGAAAATATACCTCATTGTGTCTCTGGGGTCACTAAATGAAAGAAATTTTATTTACTTTTCTTGTAATTCTGTTTCTAGAAGCGCCAGAAAGATGCACTTTTTACATGACTATTGTTGGTTATTCTTCAAACTTTGGTCATACAACATTTTGTAAAATAACCTTTACTTTTTTAATAATCCTGCTATCAGTGTCCAAATTTTTGGGGACAACTACGTGAGCCCGGAGACATAATGGTGACTCTAGAGACATATACGGTACTATGCCATAGGCAAGTCACAGTACAAAAAACCATAAAAGGTACAAAAAAATATTTTAAATGTGACAACCAGTTTACTTTTTATAGTTAACACAGAAAATAAACCCTAACCTAACAAATATCACATTTTTCTCTAAAATTAGAGATAAAAAGATTTTATGAAAATGGGGGTTTTAGTTTATTCAAACAGTCATCTGCGTAGTAAACCAGTCCCCTATCGCATTTTTTCACAAAATAACATAAATCTCGCTTAATGAAGAAGACCAAAAAAGCTTTTTGTGGATGAAATATAATTTTTTTTCTCACTAAGTTACCGACTGAAGATATCTTTCGGAACAAATGGCCAAAAAAAAAAAAAATTTTACTACCTGTAGATTCATCAAAATAATCAGCCTTTCATCCCATGGGATGAGAAAGGCTGGGCCAGCTGTGGTCATTCTGGCCAGCCATGCCTGGGGTAAGGCCTTTCTTTACTTCTGTCATTCGTCTCTGTCCTGTGGTATGGTAATCTTGCCCTTTTATTATATTCTACAGACTTTACCATTCCATCGATCCATTCGTTCTGTGATGACGACCACCACTCTATTTACCACCAGGTCACTACTCATTTACAACTTTGATCCTGTCATCACCACACCTGGCCACTTGTCCTGCCCAAACTACTCCATTTGAGCTCCAATAACCACTAGTGTGTGTTTCAGCATCGAGGACTGGGTAGATTTAAAAGTATAATACCGAGCATTGCTTATTCCATGGCTCCCTGTGGGACTCTGATCTTGTGCAGTCTCCTTCGTGAGCGCCCATGTCTCGGCACAATAATTTCATAGTTAGTGGACTCAATTACTACTTTGCTACTGCTGTCATCACCGCGCCTCTAGTCCTTCCCAACCAATACCATTTGAGCCCCAATAACCGCTTGTTCATCTTGAAATTTTGGCTTGTTCATAATGTTCACTCAGGAATTTCGACAATCTTATAAATTTGAGACCGAGCTTGCTTTATAGCTCTCAGTGCAACTCTGATCTTGAGCACAGTCTCCTTCGTGAGCGTCAATGCACCATGATGGTAGTTAGCATAAACTGACACATGGGATGGCAGTTGGCAGAACACATTGGCAGATCTTATTTCCAATGGCAATGTTTGGAACCGAGGACCTGGAGATATTTGTTATAATTTTAGGTGACCATGGTGGCCAGGCCTACTTTAAGATAAAAAGTAAACTACTTTAAGATGAGTGATCAGGATCACGCATCTCTAAAAACCACCGGAAAAGGATGAGGTTGAGGTCGTCTACAAACCTAAGGTGCTACAGGAAGACACCTACCTACAGGCAGACTTTTATTCCCGAGCTGTCTAATTCAAGAGTTTTTACGACGTCTCCTAGGACAGCCGTAAAAAGCTTGGGTGATAAGATGTCTCCCTGTCAACATACTAATAGTTTTCCTCTTTAAACGAGGATTTGGAGAATTTTGCTATGTAGCCGCACTTTTATGGTGGTATACATCATCCGCAGTATATCCATATAGTTAAAATGGATCTGACAGCGATGGTGAGAGATTTCTTGCTTCAAAGGTTTTTTTTCGTAATCTACGAAGGCCATGCATATTCAAGCCAGTTGACCTCTTGACTCTTCTCGGTCGTTGACATCGAGTGTGGGTAAAAATAGACTAAAGAAAAGATAAATAGAATGCGTAAAAGCAGAATCGAATGAAGTATGGTGTATTGTATCGACCTCACAAACGACTTGTATTCTTAGTTCATACTTAAAGCAATTTTAAACATAAATCTGAGTGTTTTCTATTAGAAACTAAAAATGTGCAATGAATCTTTATGTATTAAACCCGTCTATCACTCACCAGATTGTTTATTGTATAAATTATGGTAATTTTTATGCAGAATGTCTCTTGGCTCACTAAAAATTGTCTCTTGGGTCACAGTTTTTGTGAGCCAGTGGAACGGTGACTCAGGATACAAACTAAGGTTTTTAACTCTTTTTCTTCAACGAATTTGATGAAAGTAAAAAAATACGTGGATGCAAAGCATTTCAGAATCAAATGTCAAAACATAATAACCAAATTACTTTAAAGAGTAGTTTACTTGTAGGAAATTTCGTCGTGAGTCAGCGGATAAAAAACAATGACACCCAGTCCCGCTGCGAACTACACACGTAATGGCAGAGTCCACATAATGGCCAAGGGTCAGCAATCTTTATTTTACGACATGCAGATGAGTTTTCCATTAGCCTAGCCAATAACTATCTATATTACTTACACTTTGTTGAACTTTTTTGTCGTTACCCAGTTGACAACGCGATTTGGGTAAATGTTGGGGACAACATTTCAAACCGTGTTTTTTCATTGAAAAATGCAATATTTTGTTTCGCAAATCAGTATTTTAGAATGCTGGTACATCAAGGAACAATGTAGATAAAAAATATAAAGACAAGTCAAGGAAAAATTTTACACAGCAGCGTTGCATATGTGCGTGATTTGCGCTGGGGACAAGTGAAATTTGTATGAAAACCAATTTTCGTCTACTGGGTCACGATAATTTTATATATAATTGACTTAATATTTTGAAAATATTGATAAACAAGCGTAATGGTAAAGGATCTGATTTTATTAATTAATGTTAAAACCAACAATTAATCTAACTCAGCACCTTTTACGATTTTTTTTACGTCGGGGACAAGGTTTTACACTAAAAAGTTGATCCACCCATATATTTTTTATTATGTTATTAGAAACAACAAACGGTGATGGGAAATTCATGTTAGGCTAAAATCAAGTCCAATCATCGTTGACTTAGTGCAATGCCTATCGTAGAATAATCAATACCTCATTCAAACCAGCGCAATGGCTCTACATATTGGATGTCAGCGGAGCCACATGTCACATCCAAGGTTCAACATCTCAATGCGTTGTCAGACAGGAGTTGAGTTAATAATTTGAGTTAAACATGTCTCCTATTCATCTTCCTCCACACGAACAATGAATCATCCAATACTATAATAGTACATTATGGTACTAGTGTGTAACATTGGTGATTACCGCCGAGTTGTTTTAAGAGCCGAGCCGTCAGGCGAGGCTCTTAATAGAACCGAGGACGGTAATCATCAATACACACGTGTATCATACGACGTTTTTCAACACACTTGTGAATAAAACAACAATAAAAACTCATTTTCAACAGTGAAAACGAGTTGTGAAAAATGTTTCGCTATTGCGGCAAAAATGAATCAGTTTTCCTATGCGCGCGCATTGCGATCGGCCACAGACTATATTTCCGCGCCGCGCATAGGGTTTGCGGCCTATTCTGTGTTAACACAAAGTTAGGAATAACTGAATCTATTGGTTTATAAATACTATAGATTAAAAATTACTGAACTGACTGCTGAGCAAACCACGTGTTATGAAGAAAGTCAGTCAGTTCAGTAATTTTATAAATCTCTAAACTTTAATCCATAACTGTAAAGTAGTTTTATAAAGCTATAAATGTATTAATTTATTTTTATGGCATTGTGATTATTTTAAATGTTTTAATTTTTGATCATGAATTATTTTTATTGTAACTCTAATGCTATAATTTATTTCCGCTTGTACCATCAATTGTAGTACAAGCGGCATTTGTATTGTAATAATTATTGTATAATATTGTTGGTTTTACTGTGAATTATTATTTATTTAATTCCAATTTATTTATTTTTGTATTGTTTATCATCAAACACTTCCGCTCGTACTTCATTTGACTCCTGGTGTTGTTTGTGCTTGAATATAAAAGAACGCAACTGAAGTACGAACGGCAATCAAGTTGCAACTTTGGTGGAGTGAAGTTCTAATAAAGTTTTCAAAAAACATCTGAAACGAGTTTGGTCTCTGAAGCTTTCAGCTCAGAAGAGGGGATTGTAAACACGCTATTCTGCGACAAGGCCAAAGGAAGGTAAAAAGGTTGATTTGGATCGATTCGGTACGTAATTTTTTTTCTTGTGTTATTTACATGCATTTTTTTTTATTTTCTTTTATTTTTTTTACTATTGTGATCGTATATTTTAGATTCTCCAATATGAATACACCAAAAACGTGCAGACGACGAAGGCACAGCTCAGAGTTAACACCACGCCGCAGCCGGTCACGTCGTAAGAGGGCGCGGCGGAGTCGTGCTCGGTCACCCAGTCCAGTACCACGCAGGCTGCGCGGTGGAACTCGCAGCATCTCTCTTAATAGGTGCAGTAGCCGAACACGCAGCACGGCGACACGCAGACATCGGGGTCGACCGCGTTCGGGTCGAAGTCACGAGCGCAGGTCGGCCTCGACTCATACATCATCGCGCCACGGTTCTGCACAAAGAACGCGACGTCGTCGAAACAACTCTACGGTACAACGGGATCGCAGGCAACCTAGCCGTGACAAACGGCGTTCGCGAAGTAAATCGCGTAGTCCCGTGAGTCATCACCGGCGGCGACGACGCAGCACAACACCTGTTTGTCAGCGGTCGGCGAGCAGCCCGGCGCCGGCAACACAGAACTCCGAGCAACACCGTGTGCATTCAAGCAGCAGCAAACAGCTACCCACTGGTGAGTCAGTTGACATTATAACTGAAGGGCATGATAGTTCCACAAATCTCGACAAAACATCATCAAAAAAAAATGATACTAGTTTAAATGAAGGCGAAATTAATACAAACCAATTCACGAGTTTTCTAGAAACTTTAAAGTCAGTTTTTAGCAAAAATAGTAACAAAATAAATATGACTCAAAATACAATACCTGAATTTGACCCTTCTAAACGCAATCAAACCATGACTATGTGGTTAACAAAGGTTAACGAAATTGCTAGTTTATATGGGTGGGCGGAACGAGAGACAATTCACTACGCTTTACCGAAACTAACCGGCATGGCACAAAAATGGTATCAAGGGCTCTCAACAATACAATTTTCTTGGGACGAATGGCAAGCTAAATTATGTAGTGCCTTTCCTGGCGATGAGAATTACGGAGTAATGCTTACTGATATGTTAAGTAAAAGAGTTAAGTTTGGTCATTCGCTTGAAGAATATTTTTATGAGAAGGTAGCTTTGTTGAATAGATGCGATATTTCCGGGAAACGGGCAGTCGATTGCATAGTGTTAGGAATTGAAGATAGAACTATTCGAATGGGCGCAGAAGCAGGACAATACAAAGACCCAGACATCTTATTAAATTACTTGAGAAGCGTACGCTTACCAACTAGATATTCTGATAAAAATGAGACTGAGTTAAATCGTGATAGGAACCAAATCCAAAGACCTCGTCCCAAGTGTTTTAATTGTGGTATAATTGGGCATACCTTTCATAAATGCACATTACCTGTAAAGAAATGTACTGAGTGTAAGCGCATGGGACACACTGTAGAAAATTGTTCTAATAAAAAGGGGGCTTCTGCTGATACAGTAAAGAAAGTAATGTTTACTAATGATAGGGATAGTTTGACATCTGATGCTAAATATTATAAAACAGCATTCGTAAACAACACTCAGCTGAAATGTTTTGTTGACATGGGTAGTCATTATACACTCATTCGTGAGAGCGAAGGGAATTTAGTATCGAAAAATTGGGATGTTTGTACAGAATTTATTGGTGGATTTGGATACAACGCCGGGACGAAGTCTTTGGGAAAAACTAATTTAAAAATTACAATTGATGGCGTGACAGCTTTGGTTGAGACTCATTTAATTTCAAATGACTTGCTCAATGTTCCAATTTTGATAGGGCACGGTTACACAGAACAAAACCATATATTTGTACACAAGACTGCTAAGGATTTGGTTTTTTATAACGAAGAAATAGAGACAGATAATAAATTAAAATTATTCTGCGATATTGAGACTATAGTTAAGGGACTCAATGTTGTACCAATACATTCTGAACCTAGCTTCACTGGAGACATTTATATTGACGCAGGTATAAGGTCAAAAGTAGGTTCTGAACACGCTGTTATACCAGGCTATTTTTACCTGAACGAAGGCTTAGGACTTTTATTAGTTCGTAACGTTTCGAATAATGATGTAACTATCAAAAAGGGGAGTTTATTGAAGCGAGTTAATACTACATGGCAGAAAATAGATATAGAGCAAAAAAAAGTCTAAGGACATAGTCAATTCAACATTTAATGAGATAACAGACGATCAAATAACTATAGGTAGTGAGTTAGATCAAAATGATAAGGTAAAACTAATTATGCTACTTAACGAATATAGGGACTGCTTTGCGATGAGTTTGAATGAATTAGGGAATTGTAAGGCAGGTAACATGAACATAACTTTAAATGATAAAACCCCAGTGACATACAGACCGTACCGACTGTCATACAAAGAAAGAGAAGAGGTTCGTAATATGATTCAGGAAATGATAGATTGTAATATAATACGGGAATCAACTTCTGCGTACTCCAGCCCAATTATTCTTGTTTCAAAGAAAAATGGTGAAAAGAGGATGTGTATAGATTATAGAGCACTTAATAAAAAAACGGTAAAGGAGCAATATCCCATGCCAAGAATAGACGATCAGATAGATAGATTAAATGGTTTTGCATTTTTCACAACACTTGACCTAGCCTCCGGCTATTATCAGATACCACTCGAAGAAAATTGTAAACATGTAACATCCTTTGTAACTCCTGACGGACAATTTGAGTTTAACAGAATGCCGTTTGGTCTGGTCAATGCACCTGCGAATTTTCAACGTACAATTAATAATATATTAGGGCAAATGCGATTTAATGAAGTCATAGCTTATATGGATGATATAATTGTGCCATCGGTAACTATTGAAGAAGGGATGAGATTGCTAAAGTTAGTTTTGGACAAATTTAGGGAATCTTCTCTAACGCTCAAAATTTCTAAATGCAATTTCTTCATGAATAACGTGGATTTCTTAGGGTTTGAAGTGAGTAAGCATGGGATTAAACCGGGTTCAAAGAAAATAGAAGCTGTTAGCAAATTTCCTATCCCAAAGTCTCAACATAATGTACGTCAGTTTTTGGGGCTGGCTAGTTTTTTTAGACGGTTTGTGCGAAATTTTTCCACAATAGCAAGACCATTAACAAATCTTTTAAAAAAAGATATTAGCTGGAAATGGGGTTCTGATGAATTAATGGCTTTTGAAACACTTCGAAATGAACTTGTAAAAAGACCTATTCTAACCATTTACGACCCACTAGCGAAAACTGAATTGCATACTGACGCTAGCAAGTTAGGCATAGGAAGTATACTTTTACAACGAACTGATAATGACCACCCAAGAGTTGTAGCATATTATAGCCGTCAGACTACAGCAGAAGAGCAGCACTGGTCATCATATGAATTGGAAACGCTAGCAGTGGTAGCGTCACTTAATAAATTTAGAGTTTATTTGATAGGCATTGAGTTTAAAATAGTGACCGATTGCAATTCAATGCGAGCTACCTTCAACAAAAGAGATATGATACCCCGTGTTGCTCGATGGTGGAGTCTGATGCAAGAGTTCAATTATGAAATCGAATACAGGCCTGGAACAAAAATGAGTCATGTTGATGCATTGAGTCGCAACCCAATAAATGATTGTACCGAGAAAATGTTAGATAATGATTTAGACCATCAGGTATTAAGGATAGTGTCTGACAACGATTGGGTAGCTACTGTACAAATTTCGGATGATGAGATTGATAGAGTCAAAACCATTCTAGAAAAAACTAATCCAGCAGAAGTCCAACATATTCATGACAATTTTGTGGTCAAGAAAAATATATTATACAGAAAAACTGACGTAGGCGATAAACTAGTTATTCCAAAAGGAGTAAGATGGCAGGTTCTAAAAAAATGTCATGATGACATAGGGCATTTCTCTTATGATAAAACACTAGCCAAAATAAAGGAGCACTATTGGTTTAAGAAAATGAATAAGTTCACAAAGAAATATGTCGAAGCATGCTTGGAATGTGCGTATAATAAAGCCTCAAGTGGCAAGAAGCAGGGTATGTTACATTCGATTTCCAAAATAGACCGCCCCTTTCACACAATACATATAGATCATTTAGGACCATTTGTAAAAAGTCGCTGTGGAAATTGTTATTTACTAGTAATAATAGAAGCCTTTACAAAATTCATTTCGATAAAAGCAGTCAGAAACACCAAATCCAAAACATCAATTAAAGTCCTGAAAGAATATTTTAGTATATTTGGAGTCCCTGAGCGATTAATATCCGATCAAGGTTCCGGGTTTACTAGTAAAGAGTTTAAAGCATTCATCAACAAAATTCAAATCAAGCATGTCCTTAATGCAGTCGCCACACCACGCGCCAATGGGCAAGTGGAACGCTACAATAGAACAATTCTCTCGGCAATAGCATCATCAAGCCATAATAAAACTGAAAATCAATGGGATGAGTGTATAGGCGATGTTCAATGGGGATTGAACAACACATTGAATAAAGGTATTGGTAAAACACCTGCTGAAGTCCTTTTTGGTTTAAAAACTGTAGGATCATCTGAAGCGGGCATTTTAGGTGCAATAGAAGTAGACGAGGTCGAACCTCATGACCGAGATAGGATACGGGCTGAAGCTCTGGAACACATAGAAAAGAATCAGACTGAACAAGCGGTTCGGTACAATAAAAATAGAAAAAAAGCTAGAAGATATAAACTTGGGGATTTAGTCAGAGTAGAACGAACAATACAACCTAATAAAAAAGACAACAGTAAGAAGCTACTTCCTAAATTTAACGGTCCCTATAAAATCTCTGCAGTTCTTGATCATGATAGATATGAAGTGACAGACACACCAATAACTAAAAGGGGAAATACTACTTATAAAAACATTATTTCAGTAGATAAAATGTTACCTTGGGTGAGTTTTGGTGAAAACATAACTGATAGCGAAGATGAAACCTTAACCGATAATGATGATACACATAATTTAAACGAAAATAACAACAATGAAGTTATGGAAACTGATGATCCACTTCAAAATAATGATGAACTTGAAAATGATGATTAAAACAAATGAATTGGTTTGTTAAGTAGAATTGTTAATTGAGCTTTCGATTTTATATAGTTTAATTATTTAATTTAATTTGGTGAAATTACCAACTTATAACAAGCTGAAATTAGCTTATGAAGTTATTAGTATATCGACTAAGTTGTAATTAACTAATGAAGGTGAAATTACCTATTGATAACAAGCTGAAACTAGCTTATGACAAGCTGAAATTAGCTTATGACAAGCTGAAATTAGCTTATTGTGGTAAAATTATCTTCTTTTTGTAACAAGCTGAAATTAGCTTCGGTTATTTGATATGATTTATGATACTGTAATAGCTTGATGATTCCATAATTAATATTTAGTTGTGCTCTTAGTAGCTCTGTTGATTTTTGTTATATTGATAATAAATTTTATAGTAGATTTTGATTAAGTATGTATAAAGATTATACCCGGGGACGGGTATTAAAGTTAGATGGCCGAATCTGTTAACACAAAGTTAGGAATAACTGAATCTATTGGTTTATAAATACTATAGATTAAAAATTACTGAACTGACTGCTGAGCAAACCACGTGTTATGAAGAAAGTCAGTCAGTTCAGTAATTTTATAAATCTCTAAACTTTAATCCATAACTGTAAAGTAGTTTTATAAAGCTATAAATGTATTAATTTATTTTTATGGCATTGTGATTATTTTAAATGTTTTAATTTTTGATCATGAATTATTTTTATTGTAACTCTAATGCTATAATTTATTTCCGCTTGTACCATCAATTGTAGTACAAGCGGCATTTGTATTGTAATAATTATTGTATAATATTGTTGGTTTTACTGTGAATTATTATTTATTTAATTCCAATTTATTTATTTTTGTATTGTTTATCATCAAACACTTCCGCTCGTACTTCATTTGACTCCTGGTGTTGTTTGTGCTTGAATATAAAAGAACGCAACTGAAGTACGAACGGCAATCAAGTTGCAACTTTGGTGGAGTGAAGTTCTAATAAAGTTTTCAAAAAACATCTGAAACGAGTTTGGTCTCTGAAGCTTTCATCTGCCACGTACAAAATGGGGAATTTAAAGTTTTCGTTTATTACAGAGAAAACAAAAGTTATATTTGAGTGAAAGTTTTATTTATTAAACACGTACGAGTTAAAATTATCTATTTAAATAAGAAGTTGCATGAAATGAGCAAGCAATAGGAACATTAATTTATTTGTTCTATTGAACATGATCTTTTTTCTGAATAAAAACTTTTTTAAGAACAAAGCAACTCAACCAATAAAATTAAAAAAAAATCTATTACTCACTAGTGAGTTATAGTAATGAAAAAGTCACAGTTTGATTATGGGTGTCATTATGTGCCTAATTGCGGTGACCATAGAGCCACTTTATGAGCAAGTGTGTTGAAAATGACCATATCTACGGCATCACCGATTCCGCCACTTAAACCATCAAACATTATGTTATTGTGGATATTGCTCGTTTCCTCAGTCTCAGCTGCTGAATATTGTACGAACAAGCGACGCCTCGTAAATACACTCGTTTGTGTCGCCCGGGTTATTGCCGAATGGGTGTACGCAATAACACATAATGTAGAATGGCTGATAATGCTTCAAATGAGTTTTTATATCGTTTCTGAAAGAGACAAGTCGGAGGAGTTGGCGAATTTGCTTTCTAATTGGATAACTTCCTACATCATTTCGATTTATTTTTAGACTAGAGGTCCCGCCCGGCAAACAGAACAGAGAAATAGAATCAGTTAAATCGGTCGAGCTGCTCTTAAATGATAGAGGGAAATAGATTTCTTGAATTCGTTAGTACTGTTATTAGATTTAGCTGTCTGCATTTTAGTGCTGGAAAGCGCACTTCAAATTCCTCCACCACACTTGTTCAAAAGAACTAGTGACACGACAAGAAGAAAAGAGAGTGTTGCTGTATGCATCAGTTACATATACAGCAGTAATTGCGATTTGCGAAACAAGTGTCCTTGAATAAATTAATAATTGTTCTTCCGTCATCAATCTAGAACAATTCTAGCTCGCAGTTTCGTGATTAAAAGTTCACGGCTCAGTAGGCCGACCTGCCGAGCCTTGTCCTTGTCAGGTTCGCATTATTTACCGTCCGGAACGCGGCCGGCGTCGCTTCCCGGACAAAGGCCTCGGGGAGTTATCATTTAATGAACGCGATGCCAATTTGACGTCGTCGATTTGGAAACCCTCCAGAGAAAATGTGGAACAATATAGAACTATGTAGTTTTAGAACATTATTGTATGACTTTAAATCAAAATTTTAAATCTGTTAAAAGTGGTAAGTAAAGCGAAGATAATATTTTGGATGCTATTGGCTTATTTTTGGTGTTGTAGTTTTGGTTTTTATTTCTTAGTAAACAATAAAGAATATACAAAAAATACGTTAAAGCAAATCTATATTATACTCGTACTACCCTTATAATAGGATCACAAAGTTGAACAAAGTTTTATTTAGCCCAGCCACATTTAAAAGAAAATGTAAACGAAAGGATTATATCGCCATTCGTGCTGTTTTTAATTTCTTGTTGTCTGTGTCCCTCCGTCCGTGCAATTAATCTTGGTGTCCCTTTTTATGTTGTATCATATCTGATCTTACAATTGTTTAGTGTACGAGTAAATACAGTTTTGCAAGCGCATAGAGCGATATCATAGGAACGTGGATCAGACGTGTAGTGATGATATGCATTTAATTGGAGTAATGAGAGGCGTGTAATGGACCGGTTCGATTACACAACACTTAACTCCAGCTTTTGATGTGCTCCATCCAACGCATGTTGAAGAGATGCACTTGCATAAGAGCTTTTGATATTTACTGGATTATTGTTCAACAAGCCTACTGCGTAGTGACTATTGCGATGTAACTTCGAAAATGCTAATTGATCATCACATTCGAAATCGGAAAGTAGCAAATTTCGACTTATTTCAATATCTATTCTGTTTGTGCTCACGAACTTTATAGATGCTTTGAAACAATTTACCCCGACTATACCCAAATGCAGATGCACTTTGAATTGCCCTGTATTTTGGGATCACAAATGATGTTGGCTAAAAGCCAAACCTGTTAGCCAATTACAAAACGAGAACTCCAATTCAGAGTTTCAAATTAGAAGTATTGTTTTAAATAAGAACATT
Source organism: Epirrhoe tristata (assembly GCA_951394285.1). NCBI lineage: Eukaryota > Metazoa > Arthropoda > Insecta > Lepidoptera > Geometridae > Epirrhoe > Epirrhoe tristata. The sequence continues at coordinate 9,640,105 of OX596156.1, read as the reverse complement.
GAATGTAAGTTTAGATTTGTTCTCAGTCTGACTCTCAATAAACAGAGCAAATAAAAAAATCTAACTTCACAAAAAGGATACGAATTATTTTCTTTTCTTTTTATGTCTTTTGATATTTCTTCACGATTGCTACTGCCAGAGCAAATCAGGATCTATTCCTGTTGACTTAAGGCTTGTTTAAAAATTCTATCGTTAACCTTAAAGGGATGAGGGAGGGGCTTTGTTTATAACGTTTTTCCAGCTTTATTTCGCGGGAAATTACAGTTGAAGCCAGCTGTATTTTCAACTTTCTTTCCTAAATCTGTGAAACGAACACCCAAGTTCTTGACTCTTTGTGAAATAATATTTAAATTAGGTAAAATTTAGATTTAATTTAGGCTGTTTAGGAATTGTATTATTCAATTAAGTATAGAGATTTGTTGAGAGAAATGGTGTACTATCAAACATTGACATGGAAATGTAAAGAATAAATAGGCTCCGATTTGAATAAATATAAATGTATTTCGCAAAAACTAAGTAATAAAGCACCTACTAAGCAAATAAAATTCGCGCCTTCCCGCCCCGTGTTGGGCGCCAAAATTGCTATGTCGGAGTTACCGTCGGCTCGTATCGTAAAACATAAAATACGATCCGATATTAACTGCGATATCGACAGGTTTGACTGGTGACATTATTTTTTATTTTATATCCGCTGTGATTTCCGTTGGATGCTGTGCGCAAAATGGATTGGCTAATTATTCAATGGCCTGGCCGTATGCAGTGACCTGTGCTTTTGGATTACTGTTCCGGATTGTTTTTGGATAATTTTAGGTACTTATTCATTTTCAATTTTATTTTCATTTTGTATTTCGGCCAAGTTTTAATGAACGGTGTACAAAACCTTACACGTCGGAAGACAACAACAAAGGAGTGTTAACACTAATCTTATCACATATCATAAATCTGACGGTCCCTAGTTACCTTGACCTCATTGCGTTCAAACACTTGCCAATGTTTCCAACCAAAGAACACTTTTAGAAATAATATATTATGTAGGTTGCTTCGAAGAAATTGTGTATCATTAATATATAAGGCGTCGCTTAGTGTACGGAACCCAACTGCGTACATTACGAATGCTAGGGCCCTTTATTATGTATTTCCCTTATAATGCCACGTAATGATCTCATTTTTTCGCCGAACGCGGCTCATTTTGCTAATCTCGAAAAAGCGGAGCGTCTGGAGAATAAGGCCTCAAACTTGCAAAGCTTTCGTTTATGGACTTATAACTAGCGTTCAATTTTAAAGGAACGTTTTAGAAAGAAAAACAGTTAAAAGTGGTTTTTATATACTACTACGCGAAGGAGGCGTGACAGTTTAAATACCTACGATAAAAACCTCAGATACAAATGGTTTTTTATAATCACCAATGCGTCAGGTAATAGCTCACACTCGCACATACGCACACACTATATTATTACAAGGTTTTTTAACTAATCTCCCTTTGATTGAGGTATTTTATGTTACTTACCACTCAAAGTTTCCAATTAGATACCTTAAGTACCTATAGAACTTGAAGGTGGGCTTTTAACAAAGGGATTCGGGCACTTTGTTGTTTATCGGGCGGCATCACATTAGCCCTAAGTAAGAACATAATGTAATTAAAGGCTACAATTGGTTTTGGTAACTTTCGGCCACGTTAATTAGAGTTTTGACCTTTTAGGTATCAGGTAGGTATTGTTTGATATGCAGGTGTTATTCAGATATTCAGTTATATGAGTATTTATTATTCAGTTTTGGATTCTGACCACCCCGTTAGACATCTGTAATCATTATGCATGCCTAAAAATCTAAGAAAATGATTGTCTACCGCGCTTTAGAGATACAGTGTGCTCCTATTTCATTATTATGTGATTTCATGAACAAAATAGATTGTCTTCGACAAACCTCGAGACAGAATGCATGTTGATATTACTTTCAGTAAAACCGCTGTCTTTAAGCGACATGCTACGAATGCGGCTACGCCGTAGGCATTTGCTACGGACGTAGACCGCTATTCTCTACGAGAACGGTTGAATTGTTCGGATACAGCTACGGCATTATTTCTCCGGTTCTTCCATATCTTTTGACGAGGCTGTATATTTTTTCATCGAGATCACAATTTTACGATGTTTTTTATAGCTTTCTCTTTCTTTACTTACTTCGCTCTCGAGTTCATTTTTTCAACAAAAAATACTAGCTTACTGAAAAAATTTTTTTTTTCAATTCACGTGTTTTTCCTTGATGATTAAGTCCAATTAATTTGCTAATTGGTCTTTAAATACTTATATGGGATTATGTTTTGTAGACGGAGTTTTTTTTAGCAATTCACGACACGCATTTCGTCTCACGCCTTCAATATAGATAATGCAATTGTTCCTAGTCTGTATTATACGACGCAAAACACTCGCATGTGTGTTGCACAGATTTGAGTCGAGTGCCGGCTGCGTCGTTTTGTTAATGAGCGCTCCAGCTCTGAATGTGGCCCTTGCCACACGTTTGTTGTACGAGCTATAGAATAGTTGGGAACTTGGATACTAAGTTCGTATTGCCTCGCAGCTTAGTTGATCAGCCTTACGTCCACGATGTAAGTCGGGGGTCGAATTCCCTTTAAGGATAAATATTTGAAATAAACATGGATGTTTGTAGTGCCTGGATCACGTCCGTGCAAAGGAGGAAATCCTTTCACCATAATGGTTCAAAAAAATCTATGATAAGCCAAAACTTCCTCTTATCGTGCATAAGACGGAAAAAAAATTATTTGTTTATACTCGTATTACAAACTAACTTAACAAGCTTTTTTTGCTTTGGGCTAAACGACGTTATGCAATGTCCTCCAATTTTTATTTATTTGGGCAGACCGACAGTTTTTCCTTCAGCTGTTGCTTGACACTATAAACGACCTACTCGATCTAATCTGAACCAGCACTACTAACTTAGCTAGTTAGCGTAAGCTAAGCTTAATTTACACCCGGCCTTACCTAAGTTTTGGCAGTCTAGAGGCAAAGGCACGACAGAATTTCGTGAAAGTCAAAAGTTGTCTTAAAAGATTGATTCACGCGAGTTAAGGAAGAAAGGGAAGCTTGTGGTCAATAGTGTAGAATATAATTCAATTCAATTTAACTTATTCATAAAGCATAATACATAAGTATTACATTTATTATAAATAGTACACCACGAACCCCGCACTTATAACTTAAATAATGTATTGTAATGGTCAAAACTACCATTTGTTGTAACTATAATTTTTAGGATAGATTTCCTGAGGTCTGTTTCTATTGTATTGGCTTCGAGCGAATTCTGATTTATGTCTTTAACCTTTTTGTCGTTATTTTACGTCAACTCTCATCATCACTCCCTTGCCTTTATCCACGCTAAGTGGGGTCGGCACAACATGTATTTTTCTTCCATTCACTCCTAACACTCGTCAACTGTGTATCGACTCCTTCTCATTCATATCATCTCTCACACAATCCAACCACTGCTTTTACGCCAACTACTAAAAGTAGAATAATAATAATATGGAAAAATACTTTCGTATAAAATATGTTAGTAAGAGACCGCATTAGAGAGAATGAAACGAATGAATAAAAAAAGATCTGTCTTCAATCCTAAGTAAATTATCTTAGTTTCTATTAACTTGACCTCAACTGAGTCGCGGTGGGTGGGGCTTACCAACTGAGCCGGCAACGCTTCACTTTAGGTAATGATGTACTGCCATGCTACTATCCCAACCAAGTTAACCGATACTTAATGTCTTCCATTGTTCGCAACAGCGTTGAGTTGGTATCGCTAACCCTGTTTATGATACAGTGGATCTTTGAGCACGGTATGAATGGTGCCAGCTACCAAGACGACGTTGACGTGATGACGGTTTGCTTTGAAGGTTTGGTTTTATCTGATCGAAATATTATAATCCACGTTGGTCCCAGCCTAAAAATGATAAGGTTTTCTATTGGAAATGATAAATATGAGTTTATCTTGAGTAAGATGTTCAGCTACAAAAAATATTTTATCAGGATGTAAGCGAGCTTTGTATACAGGGTTATTTGTAAAACACCGATAACCTCTCAGGACTGCATTGCTATCATCATAAACAACAACTTTTGTTCTATGACTTTTTACAAAACATTTACCAAAACCAAATCTTCAAGATTTCGTTGTCTGATCTAACACATTTCAACTGTATTAAATAGGTGAATTTCAAGCGCCCCCGCTGCCCTAACCCCGCTCCTCTCGCTATTGTACCATCACTTTCTTTTGCTTCGTATAGATTTCGTAACATTTAGAGCGTTTAATTAAAATATTATTATTTTTGTATGAAAAAAATATGATGAATTTTTTTCATCATCATCATCCGCAGCCTTTTTCATCCCACTGCTGGGCATAGGCCTCTCTTCGCTTGTGCCAACCTTCCCTATCCTGCGCCAGTCTGACCAATGTACGACCTGCTGTTTTTATTGATTTTTTTTAAAGTCATAAAACAAAAGTTGTTGTTTATGATGAAAGTAATACAGTCCTGAGAGGTTACCGGTGTTATACAAATAACCCTGTAGAACTCTTATTTAAAATCATTAAATTAATAAGACACACAGATAAAAAACATTAAGTTTCATGAGTTAGGTGACTCTACTCCTTAGACTGCCATCAATGTGAAATAGTAGGGCTAGAAGAGGCCTAATTTTATAAATGCGAATCTTGGTGAGTCTTGATGTACTTTACTTCATCAGTCTACTTTTTCTCGCGAGCGTTAGGTGTAAACAAACAAAAATAACTCCTAATCTAGCTTGTGACTCCACACACATATTTAATCCGGAATCTGTTCCCATTTCTAAAATAGTGAAGTCAACCCGTGCCTTTGGCTCCGTTCAGAGAGAGCTTATTTGCATATCCCCGAGCATCTCGTTCACAAATAGCCCTCTCACCCTTCATTTGTTCAACCCCTCGTTGTTTAGTTTTACGTACTAACGCCAACATTGGCCCTTCTACCCCTTGCGTCTTTCATAAACTCTCTTCAGTTTGAGTTTTAGATTAAATTGTCACAACACTGTTGGTATTTATCCCAGCTTAAATCGATCGCGTATCAATTAATTTGAAGCACTTATTACTCTGATAAAGTTTTGTACCTATTTATAAAAAAGTACGTGAGTATCGTGTAACACTCGGTTGGAACGAAGCAAAGAGTACTTTTCTATATACTGGGAAATTAGAAAATATTTGTCAATAAGGTATCCTAGAAACGCTCTTCTGTACTAACCATGTAACAATCTATGGACTGTGTCGCGGCTGCGCATTTCGCACTGTGACGATTTGACATATACGTGTGTCGTGACGGTAAAATGGAGCTATTTTTTTTCCAGCCTCTGTCTTTTTTTTCTTCGATACCGTCCGAAAAGAAACTTCGTTTCAATAATGCAGATTTACAGAAAATATCACTATCATAACGCCACTTAAAAAAATATACATTAAATAACATCAGGTTTATTTACGACAAAACTGCTCAATGACCAAACACCTTGACAACAAAACAACTAGCATCACCCTCATAGAAGCGATACCTACGATAAAAATAACTGCTTTTATTTTCATTTTACTGCTAGACAATAGCGTCCATTCCTTTCAGACAACGCGAGCTAAGACATTCTAGCACCGGACATCGATCCAGCTCCTTAAACATCAACATTATTAATTTGGACAAAGAAAACCGGACAGAACTGTCGTGCGCTTGGCAGAATTCCGTCTGAAAACTTGGCAGGAAATATCGCGAGCGTAGCGTTGCATTTTTCTTTTGAATATGACGCTTAGAGCCGTGTATATTTTCGTGGTTTCTCATCTTTTGTGTGCACTAAGCACACAAAAGATGTTGATTCTGCTAGGTTTGAAAGACTTTATTTTAGACACTTAGTTCTCACTCTAGTCATGTTTACCTAACTGGGATTAAACTTCTCTCATTCGAATATTCAGAGTGTATCATCGGAATATTGCAAGCACTTTTAAAATATTCATATTATCTTTTTTCTCTTCGTCTTTCTTTGTTAAAAAAACTAAACAATAAATTCACGAAGAAGGTATCCAAAGTGTGCTTTCAGATTCTACAGAATGAACAAAAGAAGCCAGCGATGACGAGCTTTATTTTTAGCATCGCATCGCATCCCAGCTTAATGTACGGACGATGTTAAATAATCCTCCATGGATTCGCACAATTACGAATTGAGTCCGAAAAAGCGATGTCAAGCGACTAGCGAGTTTTTTTAAGCGACTGAACCTTTGAAAGCGGTTCAAAAGGTTCTTAATTTGGTATCTGCTTTAACATCATGATTTTATCACGTGGGTCGGTGATCGAATATTGCATCTCAATCTAAAAAAAAACGAGTAGGTACATAATTGAAGTATTCCAATCAATTCCACTTCTACATATTATTGGACTTTTTAGTCCATTCATCCAACTCTTTTCTCCAATAAATTATAACAGTAATCATATGTAAACCGCACAAATAGTAAATTATCTTCTGTACCTAGTTCTAGTAACCGCTCACTCGTTAATTTTGTCCGTCTGACCATCCTAACTCAATGTTATTGTTTTGATTTACCCAAGCATCCCTAAAGAAAAGGTCATTGACTGTAGATCTATTCACGCTCGCGCTATATCCGGATATAGCTAAGATATTTACCAAAACAATTGAATTATTATAACTGAATAACATGCTGGTTAAATTTATACGGCCGTTTGACTGTTTACACTTTAATTTAATTTATTACTTGAACTGCGAAGTTATATTAAATTTGACGTCCGAGCTCCGGTAGTCTATCCTGCCTAAAGTCAGCGGGTTATTACTTATAAAACTTGGTATTTTGATCTAGACAGAAGTTTTACTCGTGCTCCTAGTTTTAAATTGCAATATATCACGCATTGCAATAATTTGATTCGGGCAAAAAAAAAATTAAACCTATCGGCACTATACATTTGTTTTTTGCCCGGACACTAAAAACTCAACAAACTTATCCACTTATACAAACTAGCAACTGCTAGTAAGGTAACCTACACTCGACCAAAGGTACATTGATTGATAACATATTGCTACGAATAATCCCATGACCCTTCTCATCAAAAATCCAAACAATACCCAATTGATGGAGTCCCGAAACATGGATACAATAGATTTCCCTTTACGTTCCCGTGCCGTATATCAACATCCCTGGGACGGGGTTATCTGGCTGTAACCTTTTAGTGCTCGGCTGGCTATTGTTTCAGTTTGGTCATGGTGACGAGCGATAGCGGATGGGGGCATAGCAATTGTAGTCTCATCGTCACTGTTGTTTGTGAAACTTCATTTTGTTCCTACAGTTAAGGTTTTCGTTTTACATGTGTAGTGTTTTCAGTTAAGACTTACGGGTACCAAAGGGACGCTGTCTGTCTGTCCGTCATAGGGTTGTTTATTTTTTACTGTACTAGGGAATCATAAAAATTCAGCATTTAATAAAATAAAGCACGGAAGCCTTCGTTAACAAGTCTTGTACTTGGCCAGTTATTCAAACCAAAATCTTATATCTCAGTTCTGGTTCTAGGCGAATTGAGCCAATTATCCAAAGCGTATGCATCAATGGTATTAATTTATCAGTTATGGTTTCAGTTCCGTCTATTAATCCGAGACACCTCCTGCCATTTAGCCTCCTGGTACTGAGTTATGAGGGTAATGAAAATCCAACGGTATTCTATTGGGGATATTTTTAATTTGATGCGGCCAGCAGAATGTCACGAAAGGTTTCCAACGCAGGTGGGTTTATGTTAGAGCTTTTGTACTTTTACGTGTTATTGTTACTTTTTGTTGACCTATTTATTTATCTGTATTGTATACCTGCTATACGCATTTGTATGACTAATACGATTCTTTCATCAGCTACACAATTATCAATCATTGTCAACCGTTGGTCTACAAGTATAACATTTCCATGATAAATATTAGCAGCTAGCAAGTTGCCTTTTCCGTGTCACCTGCTCTACTTTAGCAAAACCCCTTCAATCCTGCAGCGCCGCAAGTCCTAATAGGATTCTGCCTGTCCTGGTTGGATGCGATCCGTATGGTATTAACGTTTCACGTGCGCTTGCGAATCGGATTGACTGGACATGACACATGCCGGCCAACACAGAACATTCGAGTGGTCCACATCTGTGATACCGTATTCGGAAAATAATTTAGGGCACTGAATCTGTTAAAAAATATCCGAAGAATTGCATTCAATTCAAAGTTTTGGCATCAGGTCGTAGTTTCTGATACGCAGGATAAATGTCGGGGCTATGCATGATGATGAATTTTATTAATTTGTTAGTATCTTCATCGTCATCATCAGTATCTTACGAAGTTTTTATTTCTTCATTAAAATGTTCTTCGAAAATATTGCATTAAAATAGTTACAGTCTTTCATTACTTACATAGAAGATCAATCCAATATGATGTCAACCTCATTGTGTTCAGTCGTCATCGCTTAGATAGATGTATGTAGTTCACATAAATACTGCAGTGTAGCGATCAATGTTGAGTTTTCCACGACAAGCGCGCAGTGTCGGTTAATTAACTTGATATTAAACATTTCATGAGCAGACCGTAGCTATCGGAATTCCTGATCCTAACGATGTATGAAATAGTTGCACAGTGTACACCATTACGTAAATCCGGATTATCGCGACACGGCCAATCTGACAGTTCCATTACACGGTGGCCGCGCGCTCATCCGTCACTGCCTCCTGCCGCTGCCAGTAATGCGATCGACCGCCTGTCGCGCTCTGATCTCCTGGTACTCGCCTGTGATTTGTAGTCTGATCGTTCCACTTATCATAACGTAATGCGCACTCTGATTTCTTTTTCATGAAAATTACGACCGACGATCAGAGTTCGTTTACTCAAGTATACTAAAATATTATGTACTAAGTAACATTTTGATTTATTTTAATCTCGCAAGCCTGACATCTTGTTCCTTTTATTTTTCCAGCATTAGTTAAATTGTAACAGTATTCAAAAGGTGGAAATTACGAATGTAGGCTAAATTGAAGACGAAATCAATAAATGAGTGGAAACTTGAACTAGAGAGGCTCTGAATCTATTTTTGGCAAAAGATTTTATTCCCTTTGATGAAATGAGTTCTTAATAAGCTTGAAAATTATTGAGTCATTGTTGGAGGAACGCGAGCAGACGTAAGTATATTACGGAGAAGATATATAGCTAAAGAACCATCGAGTTGCTTCTCTTAAGTTTAGTGAGTACAATTAGCTATTGTTACTTACGTTTCCGTGAGTTTCCTTTGTCGAAAATGTCTAACATTAGTCTATGTCTCCTTTATATGTTTGTGATTATCTGTTTTCATACGAAGGACACGTTACTATTTAACCCACGTTATTATTACTGTTGGGATCTAAAAACTGCCTAAAACTATTAAGCGTGTTAGGAAGCAACTAACGCATATTTTATAACAGTTTGTATCTATGAGCACATAAATTCGTATCTTATCTTGAATTTTCTCCAAAAACCCATTACTTCTCTCTAGGCAATAAGACGATCCGCGCGCATAGCTTAGTACATACATACACTGAAATAGCTTATTTCGCTTATCCAGCTTATTATCCGACACGATCTCGAATGGCGCCTGGCTCACACCGAATCAACTATCAAAGAAAAATGAGCTTTAATTTGTTTCAGTGCAGCTTAAATTCTATTGGCAGTATCTGGGTTCAACTGGTAGTCGACGCGTCGCCTTTTGTAGCTCTGCCTGATAGAATATAGACTCTATTTCCATGACTTTAAACTTCAATATTACTTGATATTGTGCTTTAGATCACGTAGTTATTCGTTTTAGTGTGGTGAAGCTCAGTATGATTTTAGTTACTGCAATTTCTTCTGTGCGTGGTTTACGATATCGTAAATAGCTAGGATGGGTTTGCGAGTACTAAACACGGTTTAGGCAATAGCCCATATCTTTCCTAAATCCCTGTTTGAGGCGATTATATTGAATCTCATGTTGTGTGTACGTTACAAAATGTTTTTCTACGCTTTGATTTCTTTACCTTTTCAAATGAATGTGGATGTTCGAACTCGAATTGAATCCTGTAGTTATTGGATGCCCAAGAGAGAATTTTTTTTCGAAATCAGTTAGAACGTCGCCGTTTTACATTTCCGTGTGTACGCTTGCAGCTTGTTCGTATAATTTCAGTAAAAGCTAAGTGAATGGCGACGATAAGTCTGAGAAGACACTGAGCGTATAAATGTCCACACTAAGCCTCTTTGTGGTTCTAGCTTAGCTCACTGTGACTTAGGTTGTAAAGATTAATCTAGCTGATCTGAAGGGTTGCTTTCTGTTGCAAATGTTCAGACGAACCTCTTTTGTTACCTACTTATATTATATCTATGATCAAATTAACTGCTGTTATAGCTACTGCTGTTACTTGCGGTCGTTATACCTCTCTTTTTAGGGAAAAATAAGTATATTTTGTCAATCTTAATCCAAGCTATTACCTTCCATACCTTCCAGTAGTCACGTGAAGTTGTTACCAACCTACGCACATAGCGACAACTTGCGTATTTATTATGTATGTGTTGATCCAATCACGCTTTGTTATTTCCCCAAGTAAAACCAGCATTTTAGTCTCATTTGATTCAATATCAGAAACCGTTCGTTTCAAACATAAATCTCGAGGATTTAGTCCGATCAGTTAGAAAATTGGATCGCACGAAAGTGCTAAAAGCACGGGCGACAATTTCCCGGACCGCTGCACGAATTACCGGTCAGGTAATTGGGTTCGCTGCATCTGTAATCAAAAGCGCTGCATGCGCTGAGGGCTTGAAAACCAAAGTGCAGCTGATTCAGCGGAATAGGGGGCTTCAACCTCGATGTAATTGGCGACGGATTGATATAACCAATCAGGGATTGAGCAATTGAGTTTTGGCTCACAAGCAGCCAAGATGTTACAAATCCCTATCTCTAGTTTATTCGATTGGAACCTTATTACTTTGCTATAAGGCTCTTATATTAATTGCTAGCTGATGGCCATGCGAAAAGCATACCTGCGTTCAGCAAAGAACAGACCGCGTTCGCATCAAACTACAAACGTAAATTCGCACTCACCGTTGCGTCGGTACGGTGACCATCAGAATAGCTCTCAATCTATTTATTTCAAGTATCAATAGTAGCTGAACGGTTGGCCCAATCAGGCTCTGTCAAATTGTCTGTGACTGATTTATATTCAGATCGCGCTCTAATCTCGGTTTTTCTAAAGCTTAATCACAAGTTGGCACTTTTTTCTAGTACAAAGAGAGATAAAAGTTCTTAGAAGTTTCTGCACAAAGTTTTTCGGACGTGCTGAGCTGAGACTTAGTTCGAAACTGGATTATTGTAAAGGACGCCTAGGGGATCTTTTGTGGGATTAGAATATTTTCACAATACATCTATTGTTGTCTTTTTGAACTGAGTGAAGGCCAACATTTCTGCCCTGTCAAATTAGGAAAATTGACTGACTACTAGTAAAACATAGGATATTAAAGTATGCACTCCTAGTCACAGCTCAGCCTAACCTAATAACAAACAGTCCTTGACACCTAGTCCACACAACACAATAAGCTGTTATTTGTAGTCTAACCGAAATGGGCTCCAGAAGTTTAAATGGCTTCAAAACACAGTTACTGTTGTTCGAAAGCCAATACCAGGCGAGCATAATGTGGTCGGAGGTACGCAAAGCTCTCAGTTTAGCTGTGTCAAGTGCACTACAAGTTGTACAAGTTTGCAGACTCGCAGGGGTAAATGGTTTGTCTTCGTACTTGACTACCCTGAATACACCTGAGCTCATGCTGTCCTGGTATTGTAATATTAACATTCACGCCATTTTGTAAGTGGGCCACTTTTCACATCGTATGTTTACGTATTTCAAACGTTTGAGAGAAAAGCCGTGTTGATTGAGTAGGATAGTGTCTCGACTTTCAACCCGAAAAGATCAAGTCGTTTAGTGGCTGATCAAGTGATATGTAATATTAACATTCACGCCATTTTGTAAGTGGGCCACTTTTCACATCGTATGTTTACGTATTTCAAACGTTTGAGAGAAAAGCCGTGTTGATTGAGTGGGATAGTGCCTCGACTTTCAACCCGAAAAGATCAAGTCGTTTAGTGGCTAAATGTTATCATTTACATTAACCCAAAAATAATGGTTGCGTTGAGTGATATTTTTTGTAGGAGCACGAATTCTGAACGATGAGGGAGAACATGATAGAGGAATTGGTCTGACCACGATTAAATTAATGAAACAGGGTTTTTTTGGTATAGCACAAATTATAAACAATACAGGTAAGGTAATTAACATCCCTATTCAACATCTCTCGGGCACTACCAGTTTATTTCCCAAGCGAATGCTCAATCTACTACTACCGCAGACTAAAGGTCAAACAACATATACTTTTAACCTCCGCCGCGGGTGTTACAAGTGGTATCTGTGTGTCTGTCTGTGGGTGTCGCAACTGCAAACAAAATAACGAATAATTGAGTCGCTTTTTTATCTGACGAGTAGGTGAAGTATCGTCTAACTAATTGATACAAGACTATTGTCTATATCACTAATTAGGTATAATATGACATGAGCCGTGGGTGTAGTCGGGTAGTGCCTAGACTTTAAAAACGAAGATGATTGATTGATTGATGATGAAGAGTGTATGAATTCAGGCCGTGTGTCAAAGAGTTTTTCGTTTCCAAATATTAAATTCTCTCTTTTTAACATGAGCTCTATAGAAAGAAAAAATCAAGAGAAAAACAGCTGTCTAAAAAGCGGCAGTAATAGTAACTTCTGCAAAATGTCGACATGTGCCCAATAAGTATTCAAAGTCAAAGTCAAAGTCAAAAAGCATTTATTCAGTAGGACCGCTGGGATCACTTTGAAACGTCTTAAAACTAGGTATTCTACTCTATTATTATGAACGAACATCCGTAGACCCTCCTACAAGGAGCTAAATAAAGGTTACTGTGTTGTCAGAGCAATGCTGAAGCGTGCTGACGTACAACTCGTCCATAATACTTACTAGCTAGGGCTAGGTGAGGTCCCAGCAGACCATGTATGATGCGGTTTGTTTAATTATGAAACACGAATACCAACAACCTAGGTAATTCATAGGCCTCTAGTGAATGGAATCCGCGTGAGGATTTAATATTATACAACTACTATTAATGGAATATCTCAGAAATATATAAGGTCGTGGGTTCAATCCCGGTCGTGCACCAATTAGTTTTTCTGCCGAAAAACTTATGTGCACTATGCCAGTACTCTCAAACGGTGAAGGAAAACATCGAAAGGAAACAGGCATGTCGTAGAACCTATAAAGTTCGAAAACATGTGTCACGTGCACGAAAGGAGTCTCTTTGAGACGCGCTTAAAATCCTTTCACCACACTGGTTCGAAAGAACTAGTGACACGACAAGAAGAAGAATGAAATATCTCATCAACACGATGGATTAAATCAGCACAAGTATAAAACAACTATTTCTTGCTAATCCATGAAAAATGCCTGGATTTCTTCGGCAAATTTTTACGGACAGACAGACATACATTCGATGATTGAGGTACCGTTTTTTATTCAGAGGTACGAAACAATACTCAAAGTACGAAACCCATAAAACAATAAATTGATATATTTTATAAGAGGATTTTACGCGATAAAATCGCGATATAGATGAATTGTGATCGCGAAAGTTTAAGAAAGACTAATAAATTGATAACCATACTAAATGTCCAAGAATTTGGTTGGTTCTAGCTAATCTGCCTGGTTGGTTCTAGCTAATCTGCTTGCTCAGCTCCAATATTTGTACCCAGAAAGTATTGGCGCGTAACTTTTCAATTTGCGCTGAAAACCTAGACGGTGCTCCCACTTTGATAAAATAAAATCACATTATTTGAAATGGCTTCATCTTGATTTGTAGTGTAAAGAAATGCCTCGTTCAATAGTGCTTGTCTGGAAACTAGATCTATTACGTACTTGGAAGTTTTTTGTTATTCAATGGGCTTTTATGGTCGGCTAAATATAAAATGAATGTTATCTTTGACAGCCACTTTCTATGATATGTAAGATTGACTATACTTGTAGCCTATATTACTTATCGTTATAAAAACGTCTACATGTTTGTTGCCCTGGTTCTTCACAATATTGGTCGCGAAGGAAGGAGTAGAATCACCTAGTTTTAAGACGTTTCAAAGTGATCCCAGCGGTCCTACTGAATAAATGCTTTTTGACTTTGACTTTGACTTTGACATCAATGTTCTCTAATATTAGATTACTGTTGCCAAGTAAAATCAACACGTTATCCACTTATCCATCAATCTAGTAAAATTACATCGGCCTTCGCCGTCATAATAAAACATGAAATAAATTCGTGTGTTTGAGCATGAAAAGGAGAGTATAAAAAAGATCCCGAAAAATAAATATTGCGCAGTGTTAGAGCGCTGACAGCTCGACACACCTTCCCACTTAATTTTTATAAAAGTATCTGGCATACATCTCGTTATCAAGCCTGCATTTATTATTCCCATCAAGTGTTCGTTAGCAGGATTTACGGCGGTGCGGTTACAATGCTGGACTCAGGCATAAAACTCAGGGGCAAGTTATTACAATACGAAGTATGAAACAGGTCAAAGTCAAAGAGAATTTATTCAGTTGGACTTAGAACCGCTGGGATTAGTATTTAGGATTGTCGAATCAATAGTTTTCATGTACAGCTTTAATTTGCTCGCGATCTAGCTAGATGTCATATAGATTTTCTCTGGAACATTGTCAATCTGGTTTCGTGTCTGGCGCGTCTTATGTATTTTCTATCAGTTTGTACAGTAATCTATTCAATTCAATAAAACCACTGGGATCACTTTGAATGGTGTTCCTTAAAACTTAAAAGTTATTCATTTACTGAAACTAGAAAAACGTATACCTTTAATATAATTGTTACTAGAGTTGGTGGTTTGAAAGCCCCTGTATGTAATCCCTCTCTCACAACGTGCCTGTCCCTCGGTCTCAGTTGACGTACGACCTGTCACAACCCCAGAGCTTCCACTGTTTTAAAAAGAGCTTTTTTCGTCCATTTCGCTGTCCTTTTTCTGCAGCCTTGCGTTTTTGCTTACTTTTGTGCACCCTGTTCCATGTAAATATAACTTTTAGTCCAGACTGTTCTGAGCTGGCACTTGGTGGTGCATCAGGTATTTTTTTTGTTTTAAAACGTGCGCTCCGAATTGCATTTTCATGTTAATTTTCAATGCATAAATAATGTTGGCGGCAGATAGCTGGCTGAGTTTTATGTACGTGTATGGACAGGTTTAGAAACATTATATTTTGTAAATATATTGGTAAACTTCGGCACTACGTATGATTCTAAATGTAAGACTGTCTGATTCTAACATAAAAATATATTACAAAGAAGAATAGCAAAATGAGTAGCGCTTCTAAGAGCCCAAACTTATATTACAATATCGTCGCCGTCGCCACATAAATCACGTGCGAGTTACGATGTAGAGCACCAGGGCATCAGAAATGTGGCGAATCTTCAATAAACCAGATCGATTTGTTCTCAACGCGTCCTCTGAAAACCTCTTCTAAAATAATTTGGTTTGTGAAAGATAATATTTGCGAGCGAATATTTTACTTTTTTGGTATAAAAAAAATTAGATGATTTATACAGCGTCAGGAGGCAACCTTAATGGTAAAAACTAAAAAAACCCCTAACCTAGTGGTATAAAAAGTCTATGGTAATCCAGATTAGGTATAAACTACTTATCCATTTACAATAATTGTAGTAGCTTTGGCGCGATTAAAATTTTCGTGGTAGGTATATTGAAACAAAGTTAAATTCCATGTCTAGTTTTTATTTCTATCAGCTGCACAAATTCAATTTCTTTTTCCAGAATTGAATGAAAACTATGTAGCAAAGTAAATATCAAATCACAAACTTTTATGATCACAAATAGGAGTTGAGTAAATCCATTGAATGTCGGGACTTAAAAGAATCCCTGTGGTATGGCAAGCACGTGCCGCTGAACCAACTGGGTTTTATTCTGTGCAACTATAACGGACACCCGGCCCAGTTGATGAGAAAACTGGAGAGTTCCGACCACTTCTAGATTTGGATTTGGTAACACTATCAACTGGTCCAAAGCAACATCATCATTTTGTGACAGGTCATTTCATACTGTATTTTGATTATTTTAATAAATATTCTATCCGTTTTGCATTTGTATGGCTTCTATACGAATGGGACACACAAGCTAAATTATTCTTACACTTGTATTTGTAAATGTCTCTTACTGTTGTATATTTGGTTTTTTGTTTGTCATTTTTTATAGAGCTTCTATGTTCTTCGTTCTCCCAGTAAAATGTCTTGAAATGTAAGCAATTTCCAGTTTGTGGCGAACAAGTCGCTTTGTCGCGTAGCCTCGTGTTTCACAGCTATGTGGCTTGCTCGCTTCCAGATACTGGGATGTGTATAACTCACGCTTATTTTGTTAACTTAGTTACACAAGTTCACAAAGTTTCCCCCACACGCAAATTATGTAATTCAGATAGAGCGTACCTCAGTTACCATATATTCTCAACTTGTTTTACATATAATATGGTATTTAATTTTGGTAAACTTGAGTATCCAACTGAACTTTGAAACTAAAATACCAATTTTAATTACTTCAAATTAAGCACAAGCAATAAAATGCAGGAAATGTTTTTCTGTATTTGATTACTTGGAAAACTTCTCTAACCGCTTAAAACAATGAGACATCACACTTCCCCTCGTCACAATGCAAATGGAACACTTCATACAACAACAGCTTATTATAACTTCGCCGCAATTAAATTTCCACTTTAACACGCTCCCTCACGGTGTGTTTTAGACTGTTCTCCGTCTACTGCAATTGTGTGCTCTATCTGTCTCTGCGGAATAAATGAATACGGGCTCTAACACAATGACGCATGGTGTATTCTTCAAGGGCTTTGTGAATTGCAGTCGCGTGCTCTCAGGGGATTACCTTGACTTCGCATCAGACACTTGAGAGAGCTCAGACGTTGGGGAGGAAATTGATTTCTGATAGGAGTGTGAAAAAGAACATGGTTTCTCCCTTGTCAGATTTATATTTCATGAAGGGTGGGATGTGCGGGGAAAAGTGCTGAGTGTGCGAATTTGACAAGACAAAGCTCGATCAGCACTGGTTCCTTTCAATTCCAAATATGATTTATAGCATAATTTGCGCATTTGAATTCCACGAGCATAAAATTTTACCAGGTCGAAAATATAACGCATTTTTATTTACATATTTAAAGAAGAATTTGTATTTTAAATGCAGAACTCAATGTTTCCTCGTAGCTTAATAAGCAAGAAGCATCTCCCAGTTTCTTAAGAAATATAATTGCCATAAAAACTTGAAGCTGGAGGTTCGTCTTTGATTCTCGCCAAGTACTTTCCAACCCAAATTAACTTAACAAGTCCGCAAATAAATTAAGGAGCATAAAAACTTACTCAACACTCTTGCATCCTCTTCCTGTTAACAACGAGGCTTAAATTAAACAAAAGTGAACGTAAAATAAACAAAACTTGGGTGACATTTTATTATTTGTTGCCTACTAAATGTTAAATGTTTTGTCAACAACAAGGGGATGCCTGCGTGGCGAAAACAGATTGATAAATTCATCAGGCTCCACGTTTTATTGCAATTACTCGATAGGATTTTCTTCCCGATTCGCTTGTCAGGATCACTCGGCTAAAAACAAATCTCATTAGCTTCCCAAAATAATATTTTTATTTCCCTCGTTAAAACTGAAACCCATTTCATGAATGATAGTAGTTTGTAGTGCTTATTCACATTGGACCTTCGTCAAGCGTTCCAGCTTTTTTATCCGCACCCATTCTCTGTGAGGACCTTCATCTTAAACAGTGTGCTGGGGTGGCCTCTCGTTGACGGACATACCTAATTGAATAACGGCGGTTTTGTAAGCAACCTTGTTTGTTCAAGCATTTGAAGATTATATTTTGGTCAAGAGAATTGATCGCTATCTTATTGACGCGCGCGATGAGATATTATTTTTCTCATTTTGATAAAAAACGTGGTAAACCAGGAGAAAAACCGATCACTGGATAATATCTTGCGAAGTTAAGTCTATGATTGGTTGGTTTGCAACTTATTAAAGGTCAGTTTGACTTTTTGAAACTTTTGTCGTTATATTTACTAAGAAAAAAAAAAAACTTAGGTCTTTACATCTATATTAGATGATTTATACAGCGTCAGGAGGCAATCAATGCCTACACTTAACGGGACGCTGTAGTGCCTGGGACATTGTTTGAGATGGAATAGGCTTGCCCAGCACACCTTTTTGTATCATAAATAGATTGAGCAAACCCTCACAGGGCTCACAGCTTCCCACAATTTTATCCATTTCCCACTATTCTGTACTTGTCAGGACCTTAATCTTAAACAGTTTGTGGGTCCCGCCGCGGCTCGACTCACCTAATTGAATTACGGCTGTTCTCAGACAGTTTTGTAGATCCTTTCCTTGTAAATTACGGCGTAAACCGACTACGAAGTTTGAACTGCAAAGTACTATAGAAGAATAATGTATAGGGCCGTGCAAGTTCGGTGGTTTAAGTGGGTTTGATCGTCAAAATTTGATGTGATGTTGTTTTTTCGTTCCATCTATCGTCCTTTGGCAAACCTTAAAAACTTAAATGATGTAACCAGCTCCCAAAAAATAAATAGTATGTGTGAGAAGATTCGAGTTTCTGGTAAATGGTTATTTTTATGTTTACGGCGCCGGCGTCTGGTTAGCACTTATCAGCTGATCCGATGCTGTGATCCGAATGAATCTCCACCTGAGCTGGATCCTCGTAATATTTACGATGGCTGTAAAAGCGTTGCGGTATGCTTACGTGTCTACACCGTTTGTTCACAAACGCGAACCTATCTCTAGTAAGAGTATCCATTGGAAGGCAATTGCCAGTGGAACCTGAATTTTCAATCTGCATCTTGGAAAAAAATGCTTTAACAGTTTTAAGGCGGTTATAGAAAAGATGATATTGCCTAAACTGGAATGTCATTTAGGTAGACCGAAACATCCAGTGCCAGCGGTTCTGATAGATAAGCTTGCTTCCTGTCATGTTTGAAAATTGAGAGGCAAAACCCGCGAATGCGGCTTTATAAAGGTAAAATCTGCGATATTCATTCGTGACAGTGATCTTTACATCCTTTCGCGTTTGTGAATAAAGATTGCGATCTTGGTTCAGCGATATGCTGTGGCTTGGCTCGTAAACACGGGGCTTGGCAAGCATGGCGGTGCTCGCTAGTTATGTTAGGGTGCTGTGGTTCACCAATCTAATGGCCACGTACTTCTACTTACGCATTCCTTTTAATAACCATAATGTACTTCACTTTTCTATGAGAGAGGGTTGTCTTTTTGTTAAGGTTCAAGATATCATAATAATCCTGGAATGTGTAATTGTAGAGCAAATACCAACTTGATATCTTCATCTTTTTTAAGTGGAATCCTTGGAGTTTCAGTCCTAAATTAATATTTATCTCATTTGCAAGAATAAATATAACTTTTGCGACGCTCTTATTTACATTGAAATATAATTAAAAATGTTATTATAATTATAATTTTTGTTCACAGGTAAGCTCGAGAGCCTGGATGGAGCTGCAGGTCATGTCATAGATAAACATTGCTGGATAATCTGGATATGTATGTATAAATAAATAACTAAATCCACGCACACAGATACAAATTTAATTTTACATTACGCTCGCTGACCTGATAGTCAGACACGGAAAAATATATTGTTAGATCATGATTTTTTTAAAAACCTATGGTTCAGGCTAAAACTTTACTAACACTTTTATTGATCATCAGGTATCTTCCTGCCACACCCTGCATCCTGCCTCCTCATCCAGACATTCTGCACAAGAACACATCCTCAACCCAAAGCATCTTCCACCATCCACATCCAGACATCAACCATATTCTACATAAGAACTCATCAAGCCACTAAAACAGATCCTTCAAATGAAGCTTTAAATATACATTTATCTATACAATTCTTTCTTTTAGTACCATGTAAAAGTTGTGGCACGAATTCTAAACTTTCACTTCATTTTATTTACTTCAACGTTCGTTTTGATAACTTCTGCTAGGCTGAGCCTAACCTATAAGTACCATGTTGTATGTTAGCTAGTGTTTCAAGTTTCAATCACGTTTGAACCGTGGTGTAGGCCTTTTAAATGTTGATGTCACGCGAGCGAAACCATGGATGCCAGTATAAAATAAAACAACAATGAGTGCGAGTTTAAAAAGTGAAGTATAAAAGGATGAGTGTGTGCTCCTGTTGTCGTGGCTTTCAGCTTCCCTGTTATAGGGTCAATGACCAGGCATAGTGCCCCTAAAATAGAGTAGGTAACTATTGAAAAGGTGGGGTACATCATTAAACACGACATTTCCCGGCCACGCCGCGCGCCGGTCTCGCCATAAAGTATTTTCGGCACGTGTAACAATGTTTTCACAAAATATGCTTGTGTTGACGATCCCTGGAAGCCGCTGTACATTTTGCTAAATTCCTTCGGTAAATGGAGGGTTTTGAGTAAAATATTTCACACATCGCTTCTTTGTTGCCGAGCAGGGTTCATATTTATTTACCTTTGATACGGTTTTTGCATAGAATGGACATTATTCCATTTATAATAACTTAGTTAAGCAATAGTTATCAAGTTACAAACATGTAGTGATAAGGATTGTTTTCAAATGCAACATAGCGCTATACAAAAGTATTTTAATCAAGCTAATGCTGCGGGGTGACCGCAGGGGTGAGGGGACACAGATTGTTTCTGATTAACAGTCGCCGGCCTTCAGTGACCCTACCCTAATTAATAAACTATCACTAACTGTCGGTCTGGGTCATACTTGGTAAAGTTACTTTATCTATGTTGCCGACCTTCTGTTTGAGCTTTTCAAGGAATATGCTCAAACCAAAAGTTTTGTCAAACACATAGAAGTTTTGTCAGGTATGTTTGTAAGTATATTTTATTTTATAAACTAGTAATAGTTACTTTAATAACTTTTAAAGTACTTCATTGCACCGGCAAGATTTACACAATTTAGTTGATGGTTTTAGAATAGGTTACAAAATACCAATACTTATACTTCGCCCAACGGATCTAGGCATTCGTGAAGTTAGCCGTTTGTCTGCGCTGTGAACGCTTTTTCATACAAAATTGTGTTCTGCGCAGACAAACGGCTAACTTCACGAATGCCTAGATCCGTTGGGCGAAGTGTACCTACCTACTTACAGTTTTCTCGTCTATAGTTTCTTTGATGGTCAACAAAGTCACTATATTTGAATTTGCCAAACAAACAAACAAAAACCAATCTAATGAAAGTGCATTCGCAAGCCGAGCCATTGAGGAAGACAAACAAGTCGTCGCCGGTGGCCGCCAGTCCGTCACAAACATGTTCCGTCACAAACACGCGTCAACATAATTACACATGGCAAAAAGAAACGCTGATTAGGAAAGCTAAAAGAAAGGAAACGTAGTGTGAAACTATCCAAAGAGCGTAGACAAGAGTTGGTAGGAACTTATTTAAGACTGCAATCTTTCATGGTAAAGAATGTAAGTTCGTATGCGTTAGTAGCCAACTTTTGTGCCTTAGTTTTTGAAGCCATAGTTCTTGTTTTTGTAGTAATTTTATAGCCGGACCACTTAAATGTGCTTTCCAAATCACGGAAACGCAAACTTGCTTGCTCACATTTTTGTTAACTTTTCTTTTATGACCGCGCCGAACCTGGCTAATTAACTTCAAGACTTCTCCTGAAAACGAATAAACACTTCAATATTCAGCACTAAAATAAACACGTAAACTATTTCGCGGGCTTTTCATCGCTTTTAATATCGCAGCAATTTGCGCCAATCAGCTTTCTGTGGCTAGCCGCCATAGCTGTCAAACTTCTGTCGGTGTTGCCACGCTATAAAGCTAATATTTGATTTTGTCCTCGGTCCGGAGGCGTGTGTACAAGCCATTATGTTGAGAGGATCGAGTGCTGTGTGCTTCGCTGGAAAAATTTAATGTTTTGAGTGTTTGCTAAGGATGCCATGATCCTGTTGATAGGCTATTCAAGTTAGGGTCGATGTCACTTTATTAGTTAGGGTGCCGTGATTGGGAATTATGCATATTCCAGGTATCGCTGAACCTTTCAATCAAATTCTGCCACAAGTTTAGGTTACTAACTTAATAATTAATTTTAACGGTAAAAGTAGACTTTAGTTCAAAAACTTCTTGCAGCTACACTACGAAGTACGAACGCTTAAAATTATGTAAGGCAACTATTACTAAGTACCAAACTATGCTAAATGCATGATAATTAAAACGGAAATTGTGAAAAGTTTGCTAACTTAAAGTCCTAAATGAGTTTCCTTAATATTTCCTGAAGTAGGAAACTCAGTGGCCGCGGAGGCGAACAGAGCTGAGCGAGTCACATGAGACCTGTCGATGTTCGCATACATAACTAAACTTGTGGACGTAGGGATGGCGTACACTAACACTAGAGATGGTAGGAATAACATTTTCCTTGCGTAGGTGTACTCCATTTTGTACTAAATAAATGAACAGCTTACATTATATGTCCTTATAAATTGAGGTTTAAAATAATAACAGTTGCTTTACCTACTTCAAGAATAACTAATTATTATATCGTACGTAAAGCGCTATTTCCATGGAAAGAGTTTATCGCACGTTTCGGATCGAAACTTAGGTAGGTATTAGAGTCTAATACCTACCTAAGTTTCGATTCGAAACGTAAATCGTATCTCACTATAGGTACATTACAGTCTAATAATTAGACTGTAATGTACCTATAGTGAGATACGATACTTACACCTTTTTTTTTTTTTTTTTTTTTTTTCCCGCTGGGAAAAATGCATTACGCATCCCCTCCGCCGGGGGGGCGAGAGGGGTATGTGGGACTCCCCGGGGACTCCCGGTATACCCACTAAACGACCCAGCGTCATTCCGGCGTCGCCTGGAATGGAGGGGGTCTGGGAAACCGGCACAGCCTTTACGTCCAGTCCCCCTCTGGCGATCCCCGCCCTTAAGGCGGCCCCGCATAGTGGTGAGTAGTGCAAGGCGGACGAAGGTGCCCCCACACCTTGCGTCCGCTACTCACCACCAGAGCTCTCCGCTCCCTTCGTCCACTGCGCACTCTAATTAAAGAGGTGCGCGTGGAGAAGCCTCCAAAAACGGCCGCAGAGGACAGGGAGAGCGGCAACGTAACACCGACACTCCTCTTCCACTGCGGCCCCGCCGCCGACGCATCTTACGGTGCGCCACCGTTGGGTCGCGGGAGATAGGGCGAGCGGCAACGAAACACCGACACGCCTCTTCACCCGCGACCCTACCCGCCAGACGCCACCAGGGCGTCCCCGCCTGGGATTCCTTTTGGCTTCACCGTGGGCCAACCAAACCACGGTTACTAAGCCCCCCCATCGCGTCAAGATTGGAATCCATCGGGGGGGACGATACTTACACCTACTACAATGTAGGATATCTTGCTCTGGTTTAACTAATTCTCGGTAATTGTCACAATATTTCTCCAACATCAGACCGCGCCATCCCATCTGTTAGGGCAAAAACAGCAGCCTTACATTATTTTGATTTATCTGAGGCCGCGGCAGCCCTGCGCTCGGCAAGTCACGTAAATTATTCAAATGGAACTTACTCCGGCTTTATAACATTTGCTTTCCCACTGCCTAGGCTAGGCTAAAGGCAGACTTGGGACCGTGTTTCTTGCTACAAGTGGGATCTCTGATTGACTGTGTCACTTTTGATGATACAAAGTTCTTATGAACTTATGAATATTTGTCATTGTTATCTGTATTTAGGTCTGGTATATCTACGATCTATCTTACTATTTATAAGTAGCTACCTAGGTAGGTACCCAAAGCACTCACTGTCGAGTAAAGGTCTCTTCTCTATCACGTCTGCTTCTTATTTTCTAGGAAGCGCTCGTGGTCGTGCTTGCTTAGTCGGTCTTTATAGATCGTCGAAGTTAAGCAACGTTCTAAACAGTCCGTATATGGATGGGTGACCGCCAGTGGCATTTTCATCGCTTTTGAGTTTGGGAGGGCACGTTAAATTGTCGGTCCCGGCTATTTAAGTCGATAAGCCATGACGGAGGCTTCAAGGTGGCCTAAAAACTCCGTCACCAGAGTAGACCACTGACTCATACGAACTTACTTACTCTTATTTTCTTATAAATAATATGAAAACAAGATAAATATTTACTTACTGATAAGTTTTATTTTAAAATTATCAACTTACTGCTATCTCGAGGTTACTTATTATTCAAAACATAGCTCACTATTGTACAGCCTCGCCTCCAGTTTGTGCAAACAACCATAAAACAAGCATAGTTTGAAAGCTCAGAATAACCCACACCATCCCCTTTGGCGCCAAAAAGTCTGTTCGTTATTTATCAAACTCATCATTATCAACGCTTGTCATTCATTTGTCCCGCTGCTCCCGAGGGCAATCGTGGACTGTCGGGGTTCAATTGATTTTATTTTGTGTTGCCAGAACAAAAACCGAAAACTTTTTGCTACGGAACAGTACGGAACAAATAACTGACAAATGGTATTTTGGCGATTCTTTTTGTGAACAATGATGTAAGTAAAATATAGGTATAAAATCACGCGTCTTTCCTGTAGAGATAGGAAGACCACAGATTCTGACAGGAAACACATCTTTCGTCTAATTCTTCATTAGAGAATGCGAATGAACTAACCTAATTAGGGTAGTAGCACTCTGCCTTTCTATGAAATGTCACCGATTTGGTAGGTATATTTTTATTTTTAGTTCTGAAGAATAACTAGTTGTACTTATGTCGCTATAACCTTAAAAGTATATATTTGACGACCTCTGTGGCGCAGTGGGCGAAGGTCCGCCTGCGACGCAGGGGTTGAGACTTGTGGTCAAAAAATCAATAAACCCATTCCATATGCTCAAGAAAATGTCTGCGTTTAGGGCACCGTTTTTTACCACAAAAGCTTTCAAGAGCGATTTCGAATTCCGATCCCCTTAAGTGCCACTATCCCCGGGTCCCAATTTGCCGCAATAACCCATAATGTTGGCGATCGCCAACTAATGTTAATTTATTCGCCGTAAAGCCTGAGTTATGGCAACTCTACGCGTCCTACCAATAGAAATGGGAATAGAATAATTTCTTAAGAAATTATGTAGGTACCTACAATGTACATTGTACATATCTACATGACTGACATTTTTAAAAACAAATTGTCACAATGTTGCTAGAAGAATCGGGGCTACTCAAAATCTGTCTTTTAACGTGTGATTTGTTTGGTACTTCTAAATGTTCTGTTCATTTTTTTTTCAAACTAAATGACAATATTTACTGAGTAGGTATTTTTGGAATATTGGAGCTAAGCTCTGGGTATTATCTTCAAATTTAATCTACTTTGCCGAGCTGAGTTATTGACCAACAGTTCAAAATTAAATTGCAAAATTGGTCTCAAATGTACTCAAGGTGATGTAAACGCGCACCTTGCACACACTCAATCGAGTTGCCCAAAGAATTGATATTTTTCAATGTTCACTGACCGATTTCGCAAGGGCTTCACTGCATGTTTTATGTTACTGTTAGGAATTATTTGTAGGTATTTTGTGAATGAATTATTTATGATTATTATATTTTTTTAATGAATGACATGGTGCTAATTGACAATGTTTTAAAATTTATTTTTGATTATTGTGTTATCTACTGTTTACGAATATAATTTTTATGTTATGACTTATAGAAATAAGATTGTATGATACGACTACGCTATTGCATTGGGGGTACCCTGTAATGATAGTGTAATGATAATGATAAATAAATAAATAAATAAATAAACACTTGTAATATTCTGTCTTCAAGGCTCAACTTATTTAATAACGTCTAACCGTGGTCTAACACAATACTAAACTGCTACTATACACACTCTCGCGGTAGCACCTCCCCACTTGCCGGGTGTTTAAACATGAATTAGGTACCTACTTATTGCAAGATTAGGGATGTCCAGGCTTTAGCATATTAACTAGCTCTCCAATCCGAGATGAAAGCTGAAGCTAATCTCTGGCTATGTTTAGGCGGGACTTAAGGCATTTTACATAACTTAGGTACCTATTTGATTTTTTAATAAGCTTTTGTATAGTTTCACTATCTTAGTATTGTCTATCGGCGTAAGTAAACGCTAAATAGTCTTCTTATTGTCGTGTCACCAGTTCTTTCGAACCAGTGTGGTGAAATAATTATAAGTGCATCTCAAAGAGGCTTTCGTGTAGGTACTTACACTAATTAGTAAGATTTAATTTCGTATCAAAATTTTACATTTTTGAGACCAGTCAAATGAACTCTTTATTTAAATTAGCTCGCAGTTCCCACTGCAAGTTTTTTAACAAAACTTTAATTAGATTAATTTGTTGAAACTACAACCGCTGGAGAAGTATGAATAATTTGAGTGTTTGAACGGTAGCAATGCCTATTATCAACAACAATATAAATGTATTTAGTTACTTAATTACCTTTGAACGCCCACACCAATGTCTTCAGTGTCTAACTAGTATCAAAGTCAACTCTAGCTTGTCAAAGGCCTAAAGGTATGAAGCTGAGCCGATGGCAAAGTTCAGGATGATATTGGGGTAGTATTATTTGAATTACGCCCTAACTTTGTTCATTCGAGGTCTCATTACAGTGCCGATTTATAGCAACCAGGGTTCTGCTTTTTAATTAAAAAGTATATTAATTCATAAGCCAGGTGAATTTTTAACTTGACATTCATTCGTAAATATACGGATTGCTGGTTTTCAATGAACGCTAGTAGAAACGAGTATAACAAGCTGCCAGTAGATATTACATTCTATTAAAAAAAATAAGAAAATCAAAGTAAACATCGTTTATACAAACATAATCCAGTGTAGGTACAGTCAGCGTCACCAATTGGTAACCTCCTTAGTAAGGCGGCTTGTACTGCAGGGGAATTACCAGTTGGTGACACTGACAGTACATACATACATATGAGTAGAAACATTGTATCCAAAGCTCCTGAACCAGTAGGCATTTTCTTTAAAAATACCAAACACCTTTCCTTTTCTATATTCCCTAATTTATCGCTTGTTCAGTTGTAATCCGCCATTTTTATAAAATGTACAATGTAGCATGAAAAAGTAATTTTAAATTACATTTCCAGCGAACAATTTATGTTCAAAAGAGCTCTCGTTCCAAACCACGGAATTGCGAAAGCTGAATGTTGAATACAGTACAGGTGTTATTCCTGGAGCCGAGACAAGTGTCCCGGCGGGTAATTTGAAAATTAAAAACAACCGAGCACCCCCGCACCCCCACCTCCCCTGCAATTGTACGTTTCTTTGCGAACAAAAAAGCATTCGAACAAAAGGCGTGCGATTGCAGTTGTAAATGTAAATACGTTTTATTGTCCGGGAAATGTTCATTATGTTGGGAATTGCTGTTACTTGAGGGTCTGCAATTTGTAGCTTGTAGAAAATGATTGAAGCATTAACGAATAGCCTCAGGAAGCAATTTTAGGACTTCGTCGCTGTATTCTCATCTTATATTATTAAAACGAACTTCGAAGTTAAAAAAGTTTTAATATCTTACAAACAGAATCTGTGTTGATGTCATAGTTAATTGACGAAATAGAAATTGCATAATGTCGAATAAGGACATACCTTTTGGCCTTTCAGCGTGGAATATCTGTCAATTAACCCTATTACTGGTTTTTGAACTACTAAACGCGAATATCTTCATAGTTCTTGCAATTAAACAGTTTTAGCCGTTACCAAAGAAGAGTAATGGACATTACATGCCGAGTTATTTCGGTCCATTAATATTAATGGCCTTATAAATCAGAGGATTAGCCTGTATGGAACTCATCGTGATGTAGGAGAATCTGAGCATAGACGAGTGCGAGGTTCTTACTTACTCGACTGCGTTGACATAAACTACGATTTGTAAAGAGAACAGCGCCATCTATTGGTAGACGTTCAGAACTAATGAATATCAATCTGCGTTTTTACTTCAACCGTACTTAAAAACTTACACTTGGCACTGTATATTATTACCTTATATGTTTTGAAATAAAATTATTCTTATTCTTATTCTTACTGTTATTAGAATGACGATTAGAATGGCCTGGATTCACGATGTTTTGCTTCACCGTTTAGAGCTCTAGCTCAAATGCGCATATAAAACTTCCAAAACCAGAGAAATTCCCCTCTGGATTTCGAACCCGCTTCGAAGAGAGTAGGTCGAGGCAGTATCTCACCACGGCTCTTCTTTAGTAGTTTCGCTCTAAATATCAGGGTTGCTAACAAAATACTGCTTTGTTCCCCTAAATTATCGTGCTAAATGCTCGGTGAACTAGTCCTGTGAGATTTAGGATCCATGTAGTCCGTAAATTGTAGTCAGCGAATGGACCAGTACATCGTCAGGACAAACTGTAGTGTTGCCATCGTAACTTACATTTTAGAACATAAACATGTCTCATACACTAGTTTAAATACGAGCTTACTGTATGAACATTATTGAGACAGCTCTTCAAAAAAGGTACAGTCGGCAACGTCCTCTACAGCGCAATGGGCGAAGGTTCGCTTGTGACGAAGAAGGTTGCGGTGTCGATTCCCGCTGCGAGCGAGACTTTAAGGAGATTTTTAATGTGCATCATAAAATGTCATTAACATTGGTAAATCAATGACAGAGTTTGTTGTGAGTTTATATGATTTGGGATAAAAATGCGCGTCTAATTTTATTTATTTTGCCTCCGTGTCTTATTTCCGTTTACTGATGGCTTTGTTGATTGTTCTTCTGCCGGTTTAAGACGAGTACACGTGCATCATTATATTTGTTTGATTGCTAACGAGCATCGCCAGCTCCTATTGTACATAGATTGTAGAGAGATTATTTGTTACGCGGACGATACTGCTGTGATTTTTCACGGGTCCTCCTGGCAAAGTGCTTCGCTAGCAGCAGAAATAGGAATGTCTCAAATAAACACATGGCTCCAGCAGAATCTTCTCACCCTAAATACTAAGAAGACCATGTATGTTTGCTTTCACAAGACATCCGCCTCAGCACCGTCTACGGATATGGAAATAAAGCTTCATTCATGTTCTGGTGATGTTTCATGTACTTGTGAAAACTTAAGAAGAACCAGGGTCACTAGATACTTAGGTATTTTGATTGATGAAAACCTTTCATTCAAACATCACTTGGAATCTTTGTCGGCAAGAACTCTGAAGGTAATAAACATTATGCGGAATTTAAGAGATGTCGCTAGTATGGATCTTCTAAGATCTGTCTACTTTGCGCTGTGTCAGTCTCTATTACTATACTGCGTAACCATCTGGGGTAGTGCTGCCAAAACACATATGCTCCAAGTAGAGAGGGCACAGCGCTCTGTTCTTAAGGTCATGCTTAGAAAGCCATACAGATTTCCTACAGTTACTCTCTACAGGGAAGCTTGTGTTCTAAATGTTCGTCAGCTATTTCTTATGAAAACCTCTACTATTGTCCACAAAGAAATATTAAATTCACTAAATAACGAATCTCTATTAAATAGAAGAAACTATAAAATACCCACCCCTTCATGTAAAACATCTTTTGCCCAACGTTTCGGTCAATTCATAAAAGCACATGCTTATAATTGTATTGTCAAATATTGTGATATAAAAAATAAATCTGCTTTTGAAGCCAAAAGAATCATTATTAAATGGTTATCAACTCTTTCTTATGACACGACTGAGGATCTGCTGAGCATCCTATATTAACACTACAGCGTTACTCATAAACATGTAACTAAAATTGGCCCTGTCACTGTTTGTCATTATCTGCATAATTACTAATATATACCTACTGCTGTTAAATAAACAAAAAAAAAAAAACATTGCTTCACATGATTGTATGGAATTATTCCTATTCTTATATATTCTTATATAATTTCTTTAAGTGCCATAATTATACCTACCCGTAAATTCTCAAAATTGTACACTTAATCTTTTCTCTTATAAACATATATGTATAGATAATTTGTAAGTACCTAAGTACTTTTCATTCACTGTCAATTTTTTCTTTTCTGTAAGTTAGCAAAAATGTTGTACCTATACCTACCTACTAACAATAACTTGCTTAACTTGTTAAAACTATCACTGCCGGCCGAGGATATAGTTAAAATATTGTATTATGTATAATTCGTCTAACTGGTCTTCACGATACAGGCTTGCCTAGTGTGAAGACCGCTGAAATAGAACTGTCTAACAAATAAGCTACGGCAACACCAAACCTTGTGCCTAAAATTGTTGTGATTCTGTAAACCGTGTTTGCTGAAATAAATATTTTTTCATTTTCATTTCATTTTCATAGAGAAGTATATTTTTATTTTAAGTTCTACAAAATAAAACAAGAATCGTATTTCTATTTGTTTGCTCGACGCTTTGCTTGGATCCTGTTGTGTATTTGTTCTTTTAAAAAGATGAAACTAATTTTTCTATCCCATCCCATCACCACACTGGTTCGACAGAACTGGTGACTCGATAAGAAGAACTTATCTATGTTATAAATATGTAAGTTGTGAGTAGATACCTAGGTATGTCTGTGTTTCAATCACGCTTAAAACAGTTAAGATTTGAAACCAAGCGAAACTGCGGTTACTCTTCTCTACAATACAAATAATTAAATTTAAAATTAAAATCTGCTGTTGTTTGGTATTAAAAACAGTGTCTACCTACTAAATTAAGAGCTTCTTCACCGTTAAGAGCTCTTTACGGTGAAGGAAAACATCGTGAGGAAACCCGCAGCTTAGTCAGCTCCACACGTATCGTCGTCGTCTTTCCTGTGGGCGGCTGATTAAGCTGAGAGAATGATTTAGCTGCTGGGCAAGCCTATTCCATCTCAATCAATGTCCGAGGTACTACAGCGTCCCGTTAAGTGTAGGCATGGATTGCCTCCTAACGCTGTATAAATCATCTAATATAGATGTAAAGGCCTAAGTTTGACCTACTAAATGCACTACGAAATTATACGAGGAACTTTTTCCAATCAGGCTCAATGATTGAATAAAAACAGTTAAATTATCAATTTTATTTACAGTGCGAAGGAGCTTCTTCGAATAGGTAAATAATGACTCCAATTTAGATGTGAAAGTCACTATGACCCGACAATTAAATTTCACACTCTGGAGCTTAGCACGCGTTTTTACTGATAAAGGACCGGCACCACTTTCTCTAATTAGTTTGACATTTTCCCGTCCGTCTGTATTTTTATATAAACATTTACGTACGCAGTCACGCAAATTGAAATTAACATGCTTAGCTTATAGAGGGCGTGTGGGCACTAGACGAGGTCAAACTGCTTTATAAAAGGTATGATTTTAACTTACTTACTTACTTATAAATTAAATTACTTCGCGGAAATTCGTACATATAACGTTAAGTTTACAGGTTTGTTAAGAGGAGAATAGGCATTTTTGACCAATATTTAGCGAATGCTCACCGGTTTGAATAATGTTTCATTTAAACTGTAGGTAACATTTTTTATTTCGATGAACAAAACATAAGTAACGTGAATCCTGCTTTTGTTTTTAACCATTTATGCCATTTAGTTTAAATAGTGTTTTATACGAGTACTAGCTGACCCGCGCGACTTCGTCTGCGCATGACTCATTTTTTCCGCGCAATTTTTGAAATGAAATGAAATGAAATTTATTTGCACGAGCACATGAATAAGATCTTAAAATTATATTTGTCCATTCTGTGTCCTACCAAAATATTAGGCATGCAAATTTTAAATGTCAAGATAAATGATAATAATTTTTTTTTTCTGTCATAAGAACCTTCTCCTGACAATAACAAACACAACAAAAAAATATATTCGTGAAATCGGTCCAGCCGTTCACGCGTGATGGCGTGACCAAGGGTTATAGGTATTCATTTTTATAATAGAGATAACAGAAATATGCTCAAGACTTCATCCCCAATCCACATTGTAAGATTAATGAACATAATTTTATTTGAAATTTACTTCAGTTTCATAACTAAATTAAACTTATGGATTCAACATTTACATTCGTTTAAAATTATTTCTGTTCAAATAATTTTGAATTATTTCATGAAAGACTAATCCAATTTAATTAAAAGCTCTCTGTTTACCAATTTTACGTTTTAAACTTAACAGATCAATTAAAACTTTACGGTAAGACTGGCTGCTGGTTTATTTCTATGAGTAACCTTATCCAGCATCTACTTATTAGGTGAGTACTCAAGTTTCACTTAAAAGAGACGAGGAAGAAGAACTTACGAGGCAGAACAATAACAAGGGAGTAACAAATATGATCACGACTTTATCCCCAATCCCATTCTCTCCTAATTTTAAATGTATTTCAGATCCTTCTTAGATGTCTTAGGGGGCATGTCCAAATACATACTGGCACAAAATGTGTAGGTCGAAAACAATGAATATTCTGGGTGCTACTAGCTTTCCGCTACGCCGTAGCGCTACGTTTGCTACGGAGTTACGATTTTTCTCTACGAGATATTAGGTCGTGATTCATTCTATTCTTTAGAGGACTTTCGTGATGATTAGACCTATTTATTATCACGTTAATTTGACTATATGCGTGCTTTTTTATTATTGTTCAGAGTACTATGACGGCGGCCTTTACCAGAGTGTCTTTTTTTTACTTCTAGTCTAAGACAGCCAGCATACTATAAACTTTTAACTATAATGTTTGGCTGTACGCATCAGTCACGGCTGTGGGTAGACGTGTGACGTCACACAACAAGATTAATGACGTCATCAGCGCGAGACGGCTCACTGAGCTCAGGAGGCTTGTTGTGGAGCGTTTAACGAGGTACCTACTTTTTATGGGCTTTTAGTAACTACAATATGTTGTTTGAAATATGAACTTTATTACGAATGCGTACGTGTTCTTTTAGTGATTTTACATGCTAGATGCATTTGGGTTTTATGAATATTACCTACTACATGATACAACTTATTAACGCTGTAGGTTAGTAAATATAAATATTTTTATTACCGGACAAACACATTACATAGGTAATTATTTCAAAACAATTCGTTTTATCGATTGTAGCGAGTTGTAGTTCTTTCCTACTTGAAAGAGACCCTTTTTTTATGTATGTATGTAGTTTAAAGCTAGTACCTAATTTTGTCCTTCGCACAATCAGGTTTCGAGAACCAATTTCTTTCATCGAGTACCAGGGTCGCAGAAGCAATCATGTGGTCTCGTTAAAGCGACCGATCTAACCCTTCGATCACCGGCGACGCATTTGTCGAGGTGCGACCTCCTTGAATGAATGAATGAAAACTTATTGTACACCACTCTCTGTATGGCTAACTCTTTGTATGGCACCTGAGTAAGTGGACTGGCATTCAGAGGGCCTGGCCTATTCTACCCTTATATAGCTTTGAGAAGAAAAGATCTAGAATATTATAGGTACTACATAAAATATCTTACGAAATTTCTACCGCGCCTTGGGGATAAGGTCGTGATATGAGAACTGTGTTTATGATTTGCGTGATATAATCATCGACGACTTCTGAGGCGCAGTAGGCGAAAGTTAGCCTGCATTGCAGAAGGTTGCAGATTCGCACTCCGCCGCGGGACAAATGTTTGTATGATATGCAAATCTTTTTGATTCAATGGTACACGTGGATAAAATCATAGACAGACTTCTAAAATCAAAAATCAAAACTATTTTATTTGGCTTTGCCGTATTAAAAACAAGTAGGTATCTTATCTTATCCAACAATATTAATCTTACTTTCTAGATTGTTTCAGTATCGGGTAAAAAAACGATTGCTTTGATACTGTCTGGCACCTTTGCGAAGGTTTTAATAGCAAGATGGCGAAGAGAAAAAGGCGGGAAACACCAAGCGTTATTGATTCCATAATGAAATATTGATGAGCCAGGCAGGCCGTATGTTTGGTATTGAGGGCAAACGCTTTAAACTGAATACCTTGCTGTGTTAGCCTAGTGAGATGCACTCTTGGCTTTCCATCTCAAGGTTAGGAGTTCGTTTGAGATGCTTGTTAATTCAATACCTAACTGCTAATATTAAATTCTATAAGTACTAATTTATTTTGAGCAATTACTATTAACAGAACACGGACTCCGCGAAGTCATACCTGCTATACCTAACCTGTTAAAGCCGATTCAAAGTGATCGCAGCGGTCCTGCTGAATAATGAAATGAAGTACACCTATATTTTCTAACAAGTTTGAGACAAGCACTCAAACTTACACGTTGCATAACTGCTGTTAATAAAAAACGATAATGTTGGAATGGCGCCAAAACATTCAATGACAATAGGAACATCGGCATCGACTTGAAACCTACAACGTGTGCAGCTATACCTTCCGCTATCTTTCAATCATCATATTCAATAATATTCAAAAAATAAATCTCATCCCTGTATGTACTAACAGATCTCAACGCGGATGACTTATAAAATTAAATCTTTACTTATTTGCACAGATATATTGACAAAACAAAATGAAATTTCTGGTTAACTCATAAAAGTAAATAGCCAACAAGCTCGGTTATCTTCACGGCTGAAATGTAATATAACAAAGGCTGATCGTTTGTAGCCAAGCGCGAGTCGCCCGCCACTCCGCATTAGCGGGCGCGCGGAGACAAAGGGGGCTTTCAACTGTGAACTCGGTTTACTCTTTATCGGCGCTGTTTCCCTGGTACCGGGGTATTGCAAAAGCACTTTCTCTCAATAAAGCAACTCTTTATGGTTCGATTTAACAGCCTTTTTAGTTATTTCAAAATAATAATTAAATCTGTCTATTAGGGAAAATAACTTAGCATAATGAAAAAAAATACTTTATTTACAGAAACTAAGCTACTACATATTTACATATATTTACAAAATACAACAGGATTAGTCAAGCTATCTAAGGATCGTTAGAAACGGTCTACAGATAGCTCAACTAATCCAGGTCACTGTCAGTCGAATTAATTCAGCATAATTTCACTAAAAAAATTATAAAAATTATTTATTTCGATAGAGAGAGGTATTACGTCTATCTGTACTAGCAATTGAACATGTTTTCAAACAACTTGATGACCTATGATGTAGGTAGCTAATTAATCTTCACAAAATTTGTTTCTGTTTGCGTTTTAAAACAAGCCCTCCAACAATTGTCTCACCTTGAGATCTCACCACTCGCTCGAAGGCGTCAAGATCGTCCTTCCAACGTTTCCTCGGCGCCCTTCGTTTTATAGATTTTATTCTTTTGCGTAACAGAGCCTGTCGTATGTTATTATAAAAAAATCTAAAATACCTACATAGACGAAAAGTGTAAAGGTTTTTCCACTAAGGTTTTCGGGCTGGTACGACTCACTAGGCCGGCATGTTTGGCTACGCGCCAGCACCTCCAATATCGTACAGGATTGTAAACAGTAGAATTTCATTAAATACGTTTGGAAAAACAATGCGTCCTTAAATGGATAGCAAGCAAGGGCACAGCGCGCCGAAAATATGCAATCGATTGTGTGTTTGTGTGTGTGACTGATGTTGATCATGATAGTTCTTCAGCATCATCATCATCCGTAGTTTCAGGGTCTATATCCCTAAGGCAGCAACATAGAAACATTTCCACTGTTCATTGATTTTATAAAAAATAATGTGACAACCCTGTCGCGTTAAAACTTAGTCAACTTTGAAGCTTATTCTCCCGTAAATATCAGAACGCCACCTCACTGCTATTAAGAGTTTTTGATGAAAAGAGGCATGTAGACAACCGCCAGGGGATGACATCATCAACGTCGTAGGCCGACAGTGTAGCAGGCTGGCATATAAGCACAGGGAGGCTTAGCAAGGGGTGATGATAGGATGATGATAATGAAAACTTAACTATCCGTCTCGTCCACTTCATTACTCAGAAGGCAACCAGGCGGCCATTATTGGTCCTAATCTCGGCACAACCTCGCCTCCCAATCATAAAGACTCGTTCAACCGAACACTTTGCATAACACATAAAGTAGGACTACTTAAAGAAAGTTGAGACTTATTCGAAATTAAAGCCTTTAGGGCTTTTGAATCTAAAATTATGCGAGTTAAGGCTTATACTTGCTTGAACTTCTGAATGCACTATAAAACCACTTGCTGGTATTGGCTTTTGGCTGCAGTCCTTCTTGCTTTAAAGTTAAAAAACTATTGTTTATTCCATACATTATTGTTGTTGACTGGTATTTGTGTAACTAGCTGCGTTCCGTGGTGTTTCTGGCAGTCCCTCGGGACTACTATGCCATTGTCACAAACTTTCGCTTTTCTAATATCACTTCCGCACTTAGAGTAAGGTTAGAAGATGCCCGCGACTTTGCTCACGTATATTTCACTAGTAGAAGTCGTAGTAGAGTGAAGCATGGCGGCCAGTTCGAGCTCATACCTGCAAACGTGCAACCCCACTCTACGTTATTGGGGACCAGCTCACCTGTTTCATGCATAATGTAGCCTCGGCAGAATCTCATATGAAGTAAGCTGTTCATGGGCCGAGGCGTTTGCTTTTAACTTTATACGCTATTTCGTCTTATTCAAATTGTAACTCTTAGAAGATTTTATAAAAAAAAATATGAAAAAGTATTGAATTCCTATCATGTAGTTACTGGGTACTGTCCATTTTTGTTTTTTTAACCTTTTTGAGGTGTCCCATTCCTTTGATCACTGGTCAAAATGACATAAAGTTGATTTGTTTACCAACTGCTTGCTCAATCAGTAGTGCCAGGATTTTATCTTGATTCTTATCTCGGTTCT
Source organism: Epirrhoe tristata (assembly GCA_951394285.1). Classification (NCBI taxonomy): domain Eukaryota; kingdom Metazoa; phylum Arthropoda; class Insecta; order Lepidoptera; family Geometridae; genus Epirrhoe; species Epirrhoe tristata. Next base: position 9,603,208 of record OX596156.1, on the reverse strand, counting down.
CCAATAAACAAGTGGTTTGGTCAAGCTACCTACGCTTGTTATTGCAAGAACCGGTTTAACAAAGTAAACACTTTCTGTTTAATTCGTAGAAATGTCCCTTGATTGTCCTTGTCAAATGATTATGCAAATAACACCAGCTGTCATTCTAAAATCAACTTTAAGTTATAGACATAACAGTTTACAATAGCACCACTAAACACGAAACAGATGAAATATTTCCTATTTGAAAATTGGTTGTAAATTCAGTTCACTCTTTTCTTCTCTTTCTGTAACTTCAGGTCCGTTATTCTGTGACATTGAATTAACAGCTCTTGACAGAAATGTCTTATTGCTTAGGGTTTAAAGTTCATAATCGAGTGGATGGTTCCTTTATAAGGTAACTCAAATCAAGTCTAAATTTGCGAAGGATTTCCATGATTACCTAGAAAGCAATTTGAATAAAATTATCCGAAAGGTCCCTGTGTTCCTAAAGTAGTTATTTGATTTTAGTTAGATCCCGGAAAAACATAAATATTAAATAGTAAATACCTGTCTACAAGCAATGCAAATTTAAATTAGAAGAAATAATTTCGTGCAATTAATTGCAGTACGTGACAGTTTGCTAGCTCATCATAATATAACAAATACTTTGTTACCCCAAGAAGCTTAGCTTCATGTTAAAAAACTAAGAAACTAATAACTTATGTTATTTTATTTGCAGGTAAGTCACTAAACTATGCTGATGATCTACAACATTCAAGGGTAAGTATAAAAGATTAATTTCTGCATTTCAAAAGTAAAATTTCTAAAAATATGGCAAAGCACCATCCCTGGTTTAAAAATTTCACTATCAGCGCCATCTAGCTGTTTTGAGACGAACTACGTTGTTTGCTCGCTTTCGTTTCTAAAAGGTTTTTACTTTGGAGGAGGTAAGAGGCGCCAGCCGGTGAGTGAATGTAGAACTAAGTTTTAACCAACGAAAACGCCGACGCGCAATAATTTTGTAAGCTAGAACCCTCCCGTTTCCATCTCCTTGTATCTCAGAGCTTGCAGCCTTTGCTGGTAGGTGGCGCTAACAGGATCATATTATTTTTCTACTGAACTTTCAACGCCAACTCCTATAAGCATTCTAGGTAGAGATTCACAATAATCTCCTGAAAAATTAGTTTTGTAAACTCTAGTTGTAAAATTAAATAACGCCCAAACATAGCGTGATACACAAAGGTGTGTATAATGTGTATCAGAAATTAAGTACCTACTTTACCTTCATTCATAGTATCACAACACCTAAACTCATAACCTCTGCAGACCACTGACATCATTACCGTTTGAAAGATTTGAAGCCTAACAAAGCAATCTAATGAAACAAAGTGCAATAGTACAACAGTCGTCAGCTGTCGGGCGCACGGCCCAGCGAGCCGTGTAAGTGACAAAAGAAATGCAGCGAGAAAAGCAAGGACGCTCGTGACGCACTTGGATACTTCTTTGTCAACGCTGCCCGCCTGGTACTTGTGCCGCCTGCGGGCCCTACTTTGTTTTCTTGTTTTGTCTCCTTTCTATTAAAAAAAAATGCTAACTTCAGTTCCTATCTGTATTCTGTGGTTCTAATATGGTTCTTTGACGAGGCTGCTGTAAAGAGTGTGGGTTCGATACCAGAGACAAAAACATGCATTCTTAAAGCTCATTCTTTTTCAAATTATGCTTTAACATGAGTAAGGAATGATACCTAGTTATAATAATATATAGAACAGGTCCACTTGACCTCGGAAATCCAGCTCCTGATTTCCTGGACCTTTTCAATGAATGCTGGCCCCAGGGCAGCGACCATTCAAATTAGTTTCGGAGTTACAATTTAATTTGCTCATAGGCTTTCACTACATAAATCAATCTAAGACTTAGAGCTACATTTGGACCTTACGACATAAGATTTACGTCTGAAATTAGAATGAAACGAGTGGACACGAGACCTTTCAAATTGTTTTTTTTTTTTCGGAATCAATTACATTACAAGTTCGATAAGCCTTAATGCAGTGTGATAGAGCTCATTTTGATTTGAAAGGTGTCATAAGTAGAATAAGCCAGTATCCAGGGATGCCCCGGGTGTTTTTGTCCCGGCACAAAAAGGTTCCCGCTCGACCCGGCCAAATTGATAAGCTCGGATAATTGTCTTCTGTCCGTTTATTGTAATTATTCTATTGCTATTTTTGTCACTGAACCATTATTCGAACATTTTGCATTATAAAAATACCCGTGTACTTTGTATCCGAAAATGTATTCCATTTCTGTTTCAAGAGTTTCCTGTGTTTCCCGTTGGCGGCGCTAGTTTCTTTGCAGTTTTTAAATGCCATATTTAATTTCTTGTGTTTTTAACTAGGTACGAATGACTCAGCAATTTTTGTGATTATGTCATAATTAACTATGTTGTCACGAACAGAGGAGAGAATTGTCCAAGTATAAAAGTCATGCAAATATTTTCGCGTTTGTGACGCAGCTTCGTTAGGTCCCAAACTTAATTAGGATAAAATTCACGGGACATTCCGGAGAGCGTCAGTAACAAACTCCCTGAAGGAGGCTCGACGACCTCCTCGTTGTTATGCGACCCTGGTCTCATGCTCTTGTACAGTTTTTTTAATTTCCAGCTTTCTTTAAAAATGTTTAACTGATATTTTCTTTTCCAATAGTATTTTTCACGTAGGAACGTATCCCTGACACTATGAACTTTTACGTTTTACGTTGTACAAATAAACAATTTTGAAAAAAAATTATACTAAGAGATACAACTTCAAAAATAAATGATTTGGTCTATTTCCTTTTTTAAATTTCAGAAATTAACATAATAGAGCCTTGTCATGGAACCGTTCCTATGTGAAAAGGACTATAAAGTTAGTTTCATCGTGTAGGTCCTTCGATATTTTTAAGGTCTTACAATCAAACTAAATATTTCCTCACACTAATATTAATGCGAATGTGTGTATGTCTATTACTCTTTCAAGCTGAAACAGCTTATGTACACGGTGAGGCGCAACTAGTAGGTATAGATTTCACTTGTCCTATACAAAATAACAAATGACATCAGCTCACAAACCTCTAAGGCCCTAGGCTTGTTTTCAGCGAGCTTCGGTTAAAAAATTGAAATCGTGTTTTTCTAAAAAATGGGCATGTCAGCAACTGTTTACAATAGTAATGCGCCTATTGATCATTGGCCGGACACTGAATTTTGAATAACCGGCGCAGGCTTAGCCGGAGCGGTGGGTATTTGGACAAAACGTATGTTCGCATGAAAATATCACAAAAAATGGTCATAATATCAGCCTTCCTCCGGTTCTATTATTTATTTAAAATTTATTTAATTCTATTCTAGATTCTATCGTTACCGAGAATAGTCGAAGAGAGTTGTCAAAAAGTCCGGACACCGGTTTACGAGCGACCGGCTAGCCAATACTCTACTTTAGAATGTTATTGTCACGGCGCCTGAGGCGAGGTCGGCCATTTTAATAAAATGTCCGCGCAGTAGCTGTAATCTGTGGCGATATTATATTATCCGGCCCCGCCCGCGGCGGCTGTCTTGATTAGAATGCTTTTTTGTTTGCGAGTGATAAAATATTAGGTTTTTTAACAGAGTAAACTGGTAAATCTTCCTTTTCGCTCAATGAGCTTAACAAGAAAACTTTATTCTCTACAGGAGAATAGAGCAAATGGCATTTTGTCGTCGATCTTCGCCGAGCCTATCTGTTGAAGTTCATCAAGATCACGTTCTCTCTTAACTCTGTCTTAGGTTTCGTAGTCAAACAAAGTCTTAATTAGTTCTGAATACTAAACTAAACATTGATAGGCTCAACTGGTACGAAGGCAGGTCTTATAGTTAGGTGTATTTTATATCTATCCCTACAGTCAAGAGGCGTGAATGTAAGCGTGTAGTTTGCACAGGTTGCACAGTTGGTAGCGTTACGTACGTCGCTGTTTTTCTTCTGTTTCGAATATTTTGGCATACAAATGATGATGTGTAATCCTACGCTGAGTGTTTTATTAAAATTCAGTTTAAACTAATGTAATTAGTGTAATTAGCTGACTCTGGAGTTTTTAGGTAGCTTTTAGATAATGTTTTTGGAAGGTCTCTGAAGGCAAACCCACAATAAAGTTATGGAAACAACTCGGAGAGCAGAACCGCGTACCCGCTGATGCGAATAAAATATTAACATCTCCCGCGATTAGCCCTGCGCCCGGGAGGCCTGCGACCTACATCCGTCATGCATACATGGTACCAGGGAGCCAGAACACGCTGGAGGTGGCAGGCGATAGGCTTACTGCAGTTGTTCTTGCACTACAGTCAGTTTTGCTTAATGATAGTTTGTTGCTATTTTTACATGTTCCTTAACTGGTATGCTTTTCTCTTACGTACACGGCTAGTAAGAAAATAGATGTTACTTATTTACTTGCCAAGGTTCCAGGAAAATAGAAGCATTGAAATACGATAATTTTGTGCTAACGATATAGGTCTTGACTCGTGCCGCGTGCGTAACCCGAGGAATCTTCAAAGGATCTTTATTCAATTGATTTAAAAATGTCACCCGATCCTGTCTCTTTATCTTATTTTCCTCGATGATAATTCTGGTTTCACCATGACCTACGTTTTTCACCTGCTTTCTGCACTCCGTGTTCACACACATTCTAACAGGCATTCAGAACACGACAGGAGCTGTTCCTTTGATCACGGGCCATGCCCCAGTTGGCACGGCAAGGGTAAATTCCTTTGTCGCGTAGACAGGTGGCGCTTTTTGAGGGAAAATCTCTTGCGATGCATGATGTCTTAGTACAGTTAATCTTTTATTGAGGGAAATGGGCCGCTTCTTATTGTGCTGACGAAGTGAAATTTTATTCTTGGTTTATTTTTTTTGTAAGTGTAGCGCTCACTACATATACTGTCGTAAATGGTCTGATTACAAATTTTACACGTTACCATTTTAGTCCTGAGGTATACAACAATAGCACTATTATATCGTAGCGTAAATTAATTCTGTACACCTCGCGAAGCATCTGGAATCGTGGAATACCTTGCGCTGATTTCCCCTGAATTGTTGAAGTCTGAGGTTTAATATCGGTTAATTAATTCACTCCTTAGTTATTTCTGCCGCCCTAGTATTTATGTCTTCATGCTGGCAAATTGAAATTTTCTTCGTGGTGCTTATGTTTATTTACTAGGTTTTCATTTTCGCAGATTCTTTATATTCTTGGAGTCAGATACAAATGGACAAGTTATTTGAGATAATTTGATGATATTCACGAGCCAAATGGGTCACCATGCCAAATATACAATATTATTTCATACGTCCACATTTTGCTAGCACTCCAGACTTTTCAAGCTCACCACCGATTGTGTTCCTATAACGACGCGTTAGTATTTGTGCATAGTTTTTTGAAAAGAAGCCATTGATGCACGCTCGGGATTAGAACCCACTGATCGAAAGTCAAGCACCCCACTCGGCCAACACGGCTTAGCGATCATTAATTATTTACTTTGTATTATTTATTTTGAAAAGCTCTCTGTAGACAGAAATGAGCGGATTAATGAATATATTTTTAGGTGATTCGAGGCTATTTACTTTGAGTTCGAGAGGTACGAATAATTATTAGTTTTAGGTTTTGTATATAGCCATTTTACTGAAAATCTGTTTTAGAGTTATTTACATACCTTATGGTAGAGTTCTATATTTTCTTTATGTATAAACTTGTTAAATCATATTGTGTCTTCTGATTCATTCATACACACACTAATAAACTAATTTAGTCCTTCGCCAGTGTTGGCCACGAACTCTTCAGCTCTCGATGCTGACTGTACGCCTGCCAAGTTATTAGACCATTTTGCAACAATCACGATCATAATTTCATAGAAAATTTTGAAACTGCTATTTTCAGAAAAAGCCATCTAAAATAAACCTTATATGCCTTAGAATAAAATCCATTGTTTTTACCGCAAAATAATTTTACGCTCCAAAAGTGTGAACCAAAGTTTTACTCAATCAATATCCAATTTGAAGAATTGTTGAACTCTACAGTTTTTCTGCTCGCCTGGTAGCTGAGCAGCTCCGATCCAATTTAAGTTTGTTGGCTTTTGTCGATTCAACCTGGTGCAAAGCTGCGGGCTTAGCCTGTTTAAGAGCGATTTGATGGTTTAAAAACACGAAATTATATCCCCAATGCATTGTAGGCAATGATATTTCTTTTAACATCATTGACTGTATGCATTTTCTCATTATATTTGAAAGAAAAAAGAAATAAGAGGAAAGGATACCCAACTCTTTCTCCATACAAACGTATACAAACGCAGTCGACTGTTTTCTCCCTGGATAATGATACTAGAGCAAATATTTTTGTACCATAAAACCTTTAACTACCATGACCATGCTCCTATGTCTTGATTTTTTTTTATTCTAATTATCATAGAAACAGGAGTCGAGAGAGAAAAAAAAAACTAGAATAAAAAAAAAACCAAGATATAGGGTCATGGTCAAGGTTATGGTAATTAAAGGTTTTATGGTACAAAAATATTTGCTCTAGTGTCATTATCCAGGGAGGAAACAGTCGACTACGTTTGTGTACGTTTGTATGGAGAAAGAGCTGGGTATTCTTGCCTCTTAAAGAACCTTTGAATTTTTAATATAAAGAAGGGTGATATAACTTATTGTGAGAGGAAAACCTTTTGTGCCGATCGCACAGCACTCACACGACGAAGAGCAAGTTAAAAAATATTTTATAATAATGTAAGTTTAATTGTGTTTTACCCTAAAAACAGTAAGTTCATGAGTTTAGTGGCCGACACTCGTGACAGATTTTTAAGGCCACCTTATGACCCCATTTTATCCTATAATGGTTTAAAACCGCTGCACGATCACCTGTCATTCTATAAGTTTCCGCTCCGCTTATGAATGTGTGTCAGCCGTTATCCAACAATTTAAAAACAGCTCAGTTTAGAGGCTCTCGGGAGAATCTGATCCTTTGACGCCCTCTGCATTGATTTCTGGACAACTTTCAACATTATTGAACATTTTGTAAACACCTGCAATTTAAGTGGAACCATTTTAATAACAAAGTATAGACTTTAAAGGCCACCAGATTGAAGTATTGTGGAACATTTCGGGTATTAAAAATTGACCGAAACAGACAGACAGACATACAAAAATAATATACTTTAATAATTATGCATATAGTAAATTACATTCTGTCATCATCATCATCATCATGTCAGCCATCTTGTGTCCACTGCTGAACATAGGCCTCCCCTATCGATTTCCACAGCGATCGATCTTGTGCAGCCTGCACCCAGCAACCTTTACCAGATCGTCTTTCCATCTAGTGGGGGCCGTCCTCTAGTGCGTGGCCTCCACTCAAGAACTTTTCTGCCCCAACGGCCGTCAGTTCTACGAGCTATGTGCCCCACCCACTGCCACTTCAACTTGCTAATCTTGTGGGCTATGTCGGTGACTTTAGTGCGTCTACGGATCTCTTCATTTCTGATTCGATCTCGTAGAGAGAGACCAAGCATAGCCCTTTCCATAGCTCGTTGAGCGACCTTTAGCTTTCTTATTATTCTTAATATTTTTTTTATTTTATGACAGACAGCAAACTTATTTGTTCATATTTCTATAGATAATCAAACAAGTTTGAGAGATAGCTTGTGTTGTCCATCTCAACTCACCTTTAATGCGTTTGTGACAAGAAATATAAAGGATAAAGTTATATTAAATGAAAGTGTTCACCTTAGAAGCGATCCAAAGGCAATTTATAACTTTTGAGGACAAGCGTCCCAATCAGGACTTCAACTAAAAACAACTTAACTCAAACAAAAATCAACTTTACCATTAACAGAATTGAGTTGGTATTTGAACAGCGTTCTTCGAGTCAGTTATGAATTACGTTTAATTAAATTGCCTTATGTTTGATGTTAAACAAAATGTTGATTATTAAGGTCAGTAAAAAACGTTTAGTTCACTTTCGCAACAAAGGAGGCGAGTAGGCATACTGTACTACCCGCCTGCGACGCAAAAGGTTGAAGATTCGATCCCCGCGGCGGGACCAATGTTTGTATGATCTACAAATATTTGTCTCGGGTCTGGGTGTTTCTATGTATAATATGTATGTATTTACAAACAAAAAGTACTTATATAAGTAGTATATCAGTCATCTAGTACCCATAACACAAGCTCTGCTTACTTTGGGGCTAGATGATGCTGTGTGAAAAAGTCCAGCATTATTATTATATTATTATTATACTTTTTAGCCTGGATTGTCATTTTCTAAGGAATTTCAGAAAGAATCAATTCTCACCGTTAATGAATAAAATATTTGCTATACAACGTCAACACCATCATGGTAAGTTCGTAGGAGCTACGAGTATAAGCCAACTCTAGTGATGGAGTTTATAGATGAAGGTGACCGTCGTGGCTTAGGTAACTTTTAGCCAAGACCGGCAATTTTATCGTAGGTTGGTACAGTACACTTCGCAGCATAGACACAATCATTTTCAATGCAATTAGATCCGTGACTGCGCATTAGTGCGCATCCCTATTTCTTAGCGCTTACTTATTTAATATCAATAGTTACTATCTCTCAGATATAAAAAGAGTCAAAATGGCAGCTACCATTACAAATCTGGTCTCCACGATACAGGTCTTGCCTAGTGTGGAGTCCGCTGATAAATATGTAATTGTAAAAAAAAATGGTATAGTATATTAAAATGTACCGAAATTGAACTTCTCCCGCTTTATTTATGCTGAAAATAGTATGCCTAAGCTATTTGTACCTATTATGAAAGATTATCATAATTGAATGTTCAAAACAAAGAAAAACAACGTGTGAGTTTATAAATACCGCTCGATTTGCACACCTCAGCGACTTCAGCGAATTCAGCGAAAAGTTGTGAAGCGCTGACGTGTTTTCACACAGTTTAGTACATAGTTGCAGTCAGCGCGATGGGAAATACAACTATGTTAGGAATTTTATTAACTTCAATCCGTTGCTTCTGTGTTTATGCGCTCCTGGTAGCTTATTGTTGTTCAGATGAGATTGGTTGGGCGTAATGTACAAACATTCAAGACACTCACAAACTTTCACATTTATATTATTAGTAGGATAGTATATTCTACACAAACGAACCTTAAAAATGTATCGTCTAGTCCGCAGGTGGGAGCGAATAATTGTATTATCTTTAAGTGGGAATGCTTGGTCGCGTTTGTTGACCTGAAACCGAGAAAGAACCAGTGACTTGAATGCTTGAAAGTTCTATATATTTTAAACTTTGAGTTTTTCTTTGTTCTATTGGCGTCGCAGTGTTGAAGTAATTATTCACTTAGCGAAAGATTTCTGTCTTTAACACTCTGGTCTTCGTGTCCTAATACCCCTTGAGTTGGGTCGGCTCAATTTTCTTCTTCCATTTCGCTCTATACTATGAGCTCTTAGTTCCAGGCAGTTTTTGAACTGCATGGCAATTTTGACATAAAGAAACGAATCCGAAATGGCGGCGCTTATCATGCTCTCTCGCTTGCACATTAGTGTTTGCACTAGTGTGCAAGCGAGAGAACATGATACGTTGCGACGTTTCTTCATCTGGGTTATTCGAAATTGACATGCAGTTCGAAAACTGCCAGGAAATAAGAGTTTATGTTAACCATGCGGCACTAAATCTTTCTCGTTTGTCATCTTTGTTTAAAGTCCTATCACCACACTAGGTCAAGACAAGTGAAACGAAAAGAAGAATACAATTTACATAGTTCTAAACCCTAAACTAATCCAAATGTACCCATGTGTCTTTCCTTGTCCGCGCCTCGGTCGGGGTATTCAGGCCCATAGTGGAATTATGTGAAGGACGGAGATTGTACTCGGATGTGGTTAAAGTAGGTACAGTCAGAATAACTAAATGTTATCCGAAGATATAATTATAAGAAAACATAATTTACTCGTATTCAGTAGCCTACCTAATTAGGCTAAAGGTGCATTTACACGATGCGATTTCAAACCATACGATATCGTGTCGCACGGCAATTTTTCACGTGTAAATGCTCATCGTATGCGATTTGTCAGTTAGCACGACCCTCGTCTGCATGTTCAATGGGCGGGGCTGAGCAAATCGTACGAAAAATCGCATCATGTTTGCACCTTAAGTTTCTGCCTATTGATTTTGTTAATCCTTGAAAATAAAGCTTACTAGTTCCTCGCGATGTTTTCTTTCGCCGTTAACATGAAGTTAGTACAACATTTTATCAGAGCCTTAAAACACTTGTAATATCTCGCTTCTTCTTCTTCTTATCGTGTCACTAGTTCTTTCAAAGTTCTTTCTAAGTGCGCCTCAAAGAAGCTCCTTTCGTGCACTTGACACATGTTTTTGAACTTAATAGGTTCTACGACATGCCAGTTTCCTCACGATGTTTTCCTTCACCGTTTGAGAGTATTGGCATAGTGCACATAATTTTTTCGGGAGAAAAACTCATTGGTGCACGATCGGGATTAAACCCACGACCTTACGATCAGAAGGCGCTACCACTAGACCACCAGTGCTCTATCATATCTCGCTGAGTGTACGTGTGTATATTGAGATGTATCGGAACGGAACTCGGAAGGGATAATTCGACGCAGATGCGCCACTCTAATCTCTGTCTCAACAATACTATCACAACAATAGTATTTTATGCCAGTAATGAGTATTAAATTTCGTGAACAAGCTAACATTCTGAAGATTTTGCTTTTATGTTCATCAAAATAGGATTTTTTTACGTAATTTATTTATTTAAAATGTATTTAATCAAAATCAAATTCAAAATTAGTTTTTTTTATTAAAATCACTTTGTATTGTTTGGAATCGTCATTTTTATTTTTTTTAATACATTTTTATCTTAATAATGTTAAAACGAGTTGGAGCATTCAGTCCCAAGCTTTATTGTCATCCAAATAATCTGATATCTTATAATAGGCTTTTAACAGAGATGACGTTTGATTGTAATAACAAAAATAGTTATTTATTCTTAGTGACGAGATGATTTAAATTCAGATAACTCGTAAGGTACTCACACAGTTCGTTGATGAATTAAAAGAACCTTTATCATTGACCTGACGACCTCTGTGGCGCAGTGGGTGAAAGCCCGCTTCGGACGCAGAAGGTTGCGGGTTCGATCCCCGCCGCGGGGTAAATGTTTTTATGATCTGCTAATATTTATCTCGGGTCTGGGTGTTTCTATGTATAATATGTATGTATTTACAAAAAAAAAGTACATAAGTAGTATATCAGTTATCTGGTTCCCATAGTTACCACCACTTAGCTTAGTTCGGGGCTAGATAATGCTGTGTGAAATGTCCAGCATTCATTTATTTATTTGCCCGATTCTCATGGTTGGACCAAATTGGTGACATTTTTAGAGAAAGGCGAAAGGATCTCTCTGCAGATCACAGTATTGACAGATATTTGTATTGCAACGCAAAACTTGGTTTTGAAACCTTCAAAACCAAGTTTTGCTTTGCATGCTACCTTAGACCCCATATCCAGAGATTCGCAGTTGACAGACATTCACCATCAATTGAACCGATACTGACTGACAGTGATTGGTTCAGAAACAGTTCGGTAGATATTGGCAAACCCTCCATCTTGTACATTCTGTAATTCCAATCTCAGGGATCTAAGTCGCCATTGAGCGGCAGTCGGGATTGGCCGCGTTTATCAATCCGCTGCAGGCTGCAATGGCACACATTACACCAGTAATGGGTTCACGGTTTGGCTCCACTGCTAGCGGGAAATTAAGCTTTAAAAACAATAATTAGCAGTCATACACTAGCGGTCTGCCCCAACTTCGTCTAGTATAAAGGTAGTAAATAAATAGGTTTAATTCCAGAAATAGTGGACTGTGGGTGGAGCTAAGTTGTCGTTTTTGATGGATATTTGTTGCTTTTTCACGTTAAAACGGCTGATCAAAGGATGTTGTTATGAAACTAGCCCCCTACCCTTAAAATAACGCATAGTCTATCGCTCCCGTTCCGTTCCCGGCCGCATTCTCGCTGGCACTGTAGCCACACCTAGCGTGGGTATAATTACGGCAGACTTACATCCTGCTGCCATTGTTAGTAATAGTTAGTAATCTAACGCGTTGTGGTCTGGTCTACATACTTTATGGGTCCCAAAAATGGCCCAGATAACCCTTATCCCTTTTCAATTGAACTGAATATGAAATCGAGATTTAATTTTGGAACGTGTTGTTCGATTCAACAATCAACATTTTATCTCCAGCTTGATATAAGTGAGGTCTAGACCGCATTGAAAAAAAAAACTTTTTAAGCATTGGCTAGCGACAGAGCCTGAAACGCAAATGAGGCCATTATATTTAATTGGGGCCGCGATGTTTGGGACTGTATTCTAGTTTCGTCTGATAAAACTAGGTCTATGGATCTGCCAGTCAAGCTTACAAGAAATACAAATCTTTTCAATGTTTCAAAGAGGTCCTACTAAAGAAATGCTATTAAGTATTGGCCTTCATCAATACCACAAAAGATTCTGAAATGAAAACATGAACTTTCCATAACTACTCGTCTTCACAAATACCAAGCGAACATAAACATTAAGAAGCGTTACGGATACACTTACAGTAAGCACAGAATACTGATACGTAGGTACAGTAAGGTACTCCATTCGACCTCACCGCAGGGTCCACATCAAAAATGTGTAACTAGTAATTTCGAAGCGGGCGGCGCGCGGCCATATTTGTATAAGATCTCATAAATTTTCATGAATCGTAACATAAATGAAATCTGTATGCCTCGTGGAGAATAAAAATGGAGGTAAACAAGAGAAATGGTCTGATTGAAAATCAGATTCGAGTTAGTATAGTATGTTTGTATACAACAAAGACAGCCGTGTTGGTCGAATGGTGTTGTGCTTCGACTTTCAATCCGAAGGTCGTGGGTTCGAATTCCGGCCGTGCATCACTGGTTTTTTTGTTTCAAAAAATTTATATGTGCTTTAACACGCGCTCAAAACGGTGAAGGAAAACATCGTGAGGAAACCCGCAGCTTAGTCAGCTCCACACGTATTGACGTCGTCTTTCCTGTGGGCCAGGCTGATTAAGCTGAGAGGATGGTTTAGGTGCTGGGCAAGCCATCTCAAACAATGTCCCAGGCACTACAGCGTCCCGTTAAGTGTAGGCATAGGTTGCCTCCTGACGCTGTATAAATCATCTAATATAGATGTAAAGGCCTAAGTTTTTTTTTACAACAATATTTAAACTGAGTCTGCCGGCACTGACAACAGAGATATCAATAAATATATTAGTATATTGGTACAATATACCATCTACTTAAAATACCCAACAGCCACATCAAAATGGCAAGGACACTTGGCGCCACTCGTATATTTGTTGTAATCTATGGCTGTCATTAATAAACACGAACTAGGGTGGTATTAACGCTAATCCAAAGCATAAGGCTGTAGTAGGTCAATTCAGTATTAATAAACAAAGACCAAGGAAGAACTAAGCTAATTCGACTCTACTCTCAGAGTAAGAATTACTCCTAGGCGCCACCTAGTATAGAGATAGAGTAGGCAGACGTAACACCAAAAAGTTTTAGAAGAATAAAACCTTTTTGAATAAAACAGATTGTCAAATACAAATTATTGTCTATCTCTGTCATTCATATAATTAATGACAGAGATAGACAATATTTTGAATGATAATATCATTTGTTCATTCACTCTTTTTCTACTAATCCCGATGTAAGGAATGTATTACTCATTCGAGGCTACTACCAGTTTATTAATAACATCAAAATATTCAAGTTGCTCCTTCGTTACTAAAGAAGTAACAAGTCTGAGACTAGTCTCGTATTAAGCTAGAATTAGGGTAATCTAATTAATAAGGCCGTATAAGTCTTAGTTTGTGCTTGACATCTTATTTAAGATTTTAATAAAATTATATCATATATATCCATACTAATATTATAAATGTGAAAGTAACTCTGTCTGTCTGTCTGTCTGTCTATCTGTCTGTTTGTTACGCTTTCACGCCTAATAAAAAACTATTTTCTGAGGCAGATACCAGAATTGAGTTCAATATCTGAAATTATAATTTGTTTACGACTGCGATCAGCGTCGGTAGAATATCAAAATAATGTAATTACTTTGTGACATGGATCTGAATTAGAATTCATTCTGGTGACGTGATTTGTTATTTTTCTGCCTTAATTATAGAAATTAAGAGTTTGGTGAATTTGAATGAGCATTCAATGACTTGCAAAGATTTAGACGACCTCTGTGGCGCAGTGGGCGAAGGTCCGCCTGCGACGCAGAAGGCTGCGATTCCGATCCTCACCGCGGGTCAAATGTTTGTATGACCTACAGATATTTGTCCCGGGTCTGGGTGTTTCTATGTATAAAATGTATGTATTTACAAACAAAAAGTATATAAGTAGTTTATCAGTCATTTTAGTACCCATAACACAAGCTCTGCTTACTTTGGGGCTAGATGATGCTGTGTGAAAAAGTCCAGCATTATTTATTTATTTTATCTATTTTGAGATGTGATATAATTGTTTGTAACTATTACGAGTATAAGTACGCCTCTTTCCCGTAGGAGCAGAGATCACGAATTTCTACTTGCGACCGGGACACACATCGTTCGCTCACTCTCATTACATTCATTCAATTACCTTATTCTTGTAGACTTCCAGGCTTCTTGCTGAAATAGCTGCTGATTTTCTATCTCTCTCCATCTTTCTAAAGCCTTACTAAATTGACAAATGAATGTAACAATGTAATCTCGAGTACAATAATTAATTAGCTGTATTCTCATGATTACGAGAAGCCATTTTTCACGAAATAATAAGCTCACTTTATAAATGCCGTCATGAGACAACCGTAATATTAAGGTTTAATATATTATAAACATGAGTGCTGTGTTATGGTCTATACATAATATACATTTATATCACACTTGTTTTTTTTTATTTGTATTTGTATTTATTAAAAAAAAAATTACATATATCCTTACAGGTATTTCGCCTAATGCAATATAGTAGTCACAAATTACAATCACAATCAAATAAATAATAAAAACAAAATAATTCCATAAGTATAAATGTCAATAAAATAATTCAATAGACAAAAAGCAAAACAAATAATGAAATAGTCCGATACAAGCAACAATAATAAAAATAAATTAAATGAATCTCACAACAAAAAATAATAAATAATAATTGTACCCTTTACCATAGCACAAATTAAATAATAACACCCTTGCGAACTCGCTCTGTGAACAGTGAAACACGTTGTGACTTCAGCAATCACAAATAGTTAAATCTATTGATGTTTGAATACATTCTACTAGATTAGAAGTAGTTTTGGGACTAAATTTGTACTTTTTTCGTGTTTGTAATAATCACAGACTATAATTCATGAGGTGGTACAGTATCAAGTGATACAAATCAGGTAGCCTGTAGCCTTTATACATACCTGGGCGAAGTCAGGGTCGCTTCAAAGCTTAAAGTTAACTTCAAAGTCGTTTACCCGCAGCATCCTATAATCTGCGAAATGCAAAACTACAAAACTGTTCGCGTCTCATTAGCTTCCCAATAAAATAATTGAGAGTTTGTCGGGGGTGCGGGACCGGCAGAGGGGAGCGGGGGCCCGGGAGGCTTCAGTATTGGCCCGCCCGCCCTGGCGTCCGTACGCCCCGCGCGCGTCTGCCTTCAGCTCTATCTACCATCCTGCGCTTTCACGGTACCTTATCGTGCTCCAGTGAACATATTATTGTGAGTTTGCAACGGCTTGTGGGAGTTGATCAAATCTGACGTCTGAACTGCGTTTTGTCGGATGATGGTAAATGTTTTCGATCGTATTTCAGATCAACGAAATGGATTTTTCTGTATTTGCTTATTTACTGGAAATTTCTACTCCTAAAACATCGCTGAAAATGAAAGCTCACTAAAATGTTTAGATTTCAAGTACCTAGAGATACGTAGCCTTTATCTTTATATTCTTCAGGTATAAGATTTCGTTCTCTACCTTTCAGTACGACTGTTTACTCTCTAAGTAGATAGAGTCTTAGAGGTCACGTGGTACAAAAGGCTGTATCCATTACGTTGTATGTAAAAAGCTGAAATCTCATAGACATCTATCTACTATCCTCAAGCTAAGGTAGTTACGTGCTGGGCAAGCCTACCTAAAACTGTAAAGTGTATCTTGCCTCTCGACGCTGTATATATGGTTTAGTGAAAGATGAAAGACCTCGATTTTAACTGAAAGGCACTCGAAACCCTTCGCTCCATATCCAAAGGTCCTTGACCTAAGACGCCAATCAACGATGATGAGAGATCGATGTGTAGAGCTAAGTCAGTCAATAAGCAATTCGAGACTACTAGGGTAGCATGGAGTCATAAGAGATATTTCTGTCCTGTTCCTTTGCAGACCAGGGCAACAGAGATATCTTAGACTCGATCTTTGAGAACAGATTATCTGACTAACTCATCTAAATTATCTGTAAGATGAAAAATACCAATGATGATGATGATTCAATAATAATAATAATAATAAGGACAAAGCCAAGTCCATATGAAAAGCATTTTTTGTTCATATGATTAAATCATACAGGGTGTAAAAAGACTACTATCGAAAACTGAGGGGTTGCAATCAGACTATAATTCTAAACATATTTAGCGGAAAAAAAAACGCAAAAACCAAAATTTACTTAGCTACGTCATTTTATGTTATTTTCGGTTATTATAGGGCAACATAATAAGACCTACCTGATAATTTAATTAATAAAAGAAAAAAAAGAAAAAAAAACTAAAAATCCAGCAATCTACTAAATCCAGTACATACGCAAACAGTAATCTTCAAACGCTGTTTTTCCGGATATAATGATTTTTTTTCGGAAAATCCTTTAGGATTTAGTTGTGTGTGGGATGCTGTACCTACTCCTTTCGGCTTCGGTAGACGTCTTTTTACACCCTGTATTTTCTCTACTGTTTCCGAAGATCGACAGGCACGTAAATAAACGATAGCTCACTGGTTCTGTTTTAAAGAGTTTTTGCGAATTCAATCTGTCACCCGTCACTCGGATAATATGTTTGACGCACAATAGAATTACGCTCGCTTCTGATTGTTTGATTCATGTTCTTTGAAGATGAATAACATGGCTTTATATCCTAGTAATATGAATACGAAAGTTTGTGAGGATGTGGATGTTTGTTACTCATTTACAAAACAAACTACTGAATGGATCTAGATGTTCAGGCGCAGAGATAAATTCTAGTCTTGAATAACATATGCTTTACTTTTTATGAAAAAGTGAAGCACTCCTTAGGGGCCAAGATATAGTAACGGATATTTTTGTACCTTTGTGACATACGAAATCTTTATATTGATAAAATAGAAGACCTCATTTCCACTTATTTCAGATTGTTTTCGGCAATCCACTTATTTCTCACTAATAATAAATAAGATTGGATTACTGAAATAACACGGGTTGCTTTTGACAGTTGTATGATCTCTTATTAGTTTAAATTTAATTGAAACTGCCCTATTTTGTTTGGAGATACAGCATTGATTAGATGGATAGAAAACCCTTTATAGCACATACACCATAACAAACACAGAGAATAGTTATACTGTTGTGTTGATTTTAGAGCATTACCAGACGAAGGCTTTGGTATTCCAGTACTTGATGTTGACGTTAGCGTGATCTGCAAACATTTGTTCCTAGTTAGGTCTAAATGTTCTGCTATTCAAATGTATGTTGTGAAAGGGTTTGTGATTTTAGAGGATGGATTAGCTGAGCTTACATATTCTGAATAATATCTTACAGCGTCCCTTTGAACGTAGGCATAAGCCTCCTGACACTGTATCATCACCTAGAAGCGCTCGGGGTCGTGCTTGCTTAGTCGTTCTTGTTAGATCGTCTAAGCTTAGCAACTTTCAAAACGGTCTGTAAGTGGATGGGTGACCGCCAGTGGCATTTTCATCTGAGCGCTTCCGTGCTTCGGAGGGCACGTTAAATTGTCGGTCCCGGCTATTTAAGTCGTTAAGCTAGGAAGGAGGCCTTAAGGCGGCCTAAAAACTCCATAACCAGAGTTGCCCACTGACTCATACGAACTTACTACTTTTTTTTTATCACCTAGTTTATAAGATTATTTCAAGTGATTCCAGCGATCCTACTGAATAAATGCTTTTAATTTGCAAAGATAAAAAAATAACAAGCGTGAACAAAGGGAGGCCTAGATATAATTGGTTGACCTACCACAGGAACGTGCCCAAAAGGCTAACTAATTAGCAAGAATCGAAAGTCTCAATAAAACATATAAATATGACGGAATCACATTTCCAAGTACCAATCATCTCTTATTATAAATAACAACGTTATGTTTAACTTCGTGAGATCTTGCGCGGCATCTGAATTTGCGAGTATCATGTCTCAAGTTAACACAACTTTGTTCTCATGATATCAACTTAGTTTGCCATAGTTAAGCTTAAATGGATACCTTAGTGGCATGAAAATACTGGTATAATTAAAAGATGCATTCGCAATCTTATGGATACTAAAATCTTGTTAAAATATGATCGAATGTTAACGATTTCTAAGTTCGTTTTTCACTTTTTAAACTCACACGATTTAAATTCATTGTTGTTTTAAATACGGGTTAAACTCGCGAAGGTTTTAGATAATTTCTAATTTATTTATAAACTTTTCAAATTGTTGAATGTTGTTGTTCAATGTATGAATAATAAGCACCTTGCAGCGTTACCCGCGGTCCTTTGATAATACTACACTTTTCCGATATTAAAAGTAGCATATGTTTTAATCCAGTGTATAAGATTCATTCAGCCGTTTCAGCGTGAAGGAGTTACGAACATCCATCCATCTAACGTTTAAAACCTTATATTTTCAATCTTGAGCTTGTTCTCTCCATAAATAGAAGTCATACAAATTTTAATTTCGCCCTTGGGTACGTAAAATCAAATGAGACATCTACGTAAAATACGTAATAAAACCGTGTAATAAAATCTCTGAAACCCGCGTCACTAAACGATTTCATTATAATTTATAGCGACGTAATTTTCACGCACATTAATTTTATCAAAACGTAGTTGACTATTAATTTTATAGTCATCCATTATCAGGAAATTCAGAGATTGAAACTTCACGGTGATTTGAACCTTGGGGAGGGGGGATAGGGGTTTAATTTGAGGGGCAGTGCGGCTGAAAGAGTGATGCTAGACATTTGTTTGGCGTATATAATCAAGGGATCTTTTTATCTACGTCCGAGCCTGCTGGAGTCAGGGGTCATTGTTATACGATGCCCTGCACAGAGAAACTTCTAATGTTTGTTACCTTGTTCTCAACTTCAATCGCTTCGCTTTTAGAGGCTGGTATTTGAGTCTAACTGTAAGCTTAGTATAGTGTTCTAAAAAAAAATAAAGGATTATTAAAAAAAAAAACCTATTAAAACAAAAAAAACACAATTACTTAATCACAAATCTAATCAAAATCTAGGAGTTATATTACCGTTAATTGCACTTCAAAATTAAATCTATAAAGTATTTTCTATGTTTTTATAAGTAGTAAAATTAATCTTTCTGCGCCCAAATTGAACTCACGTTCAACTTAACCCTGCATATACATAAATATGGTTGTCAGTCTGTCGTCTGTCCAGCGTGCGAGGGGGCATTCGTCACGCCCAATTACGCCCGAAACGGTGCGATGACAGGAGCACGGGCCTCCGGCATAGAATAACTAATAGTACTGAGACAGTCAAAAGCATTTCAATAGGATCTCTAGAGTCATATATAATTATCTTATTACCCGAGAGCTGGCACATTTTTGGCTCAAAGGATCAGCATTGCTATCCAGCGTGGTAATACCGCCAGTGTTTTGGGCACGCTTCCGACTGACAGTGACCTGGATCAGTTGAGCTATCTATAGATCGTTTCTAACGATCCATAGATAGCTTGACTAATCCTGTTGTATTTTGTATATATATGTAAATATGTAGTTAGTTTCTGTAAATAAAGTTGATTATCTTAAGAGCTAGTTAGAATAAGGTTAGAAGAAAAAATATTTTAACAGAAGTTCTTCTACTCCTGCCTGCTATCGACGATAGAATAGAGAAAAATGATTTAAACTATTTTGGGTTTTAACGCGATTGAAGTAAAGTTGCTTTTGCCTAAACTCAAATATCATTTGAGTCTACCGTATAGATGAGTAGTTAAAGTTAAAGTAAATAGCATTTATTCAGTAGTACCGCTGGGACCTTATAAACCACCAGCCTTATTCTAACTTGAAATCCATTCCTAGTTGTCATCCCAAAAGAGCTCAACCAATCACATATTAGGAAAATGACAATTGAAGTCCAGAATCGGTTTCAAATGTCAAAATGAAGCCCATGTCCATTGCCAGTTGAATTACACGACCCCAGGTTATTCTACTTCTGTTCCTTCGCGACCAATTTGTTTGGAGCCTTCTTTTAGATTTTCCTCTTTAGTGCTGAACTATTTGTTCAAACTCGTCATTGTAAGTTCTGTACTATTTAGTTAGACATGTGTATTTGACACATGCAGTAGTTAGAATTAGTAGTTAGAATTTGACCCGAGCGAAGTCAGTAAACAAATAGCAGTTTCTAAATAACATTGGTAGCAAACCCCTCTACACCCCGATCTGTAAGGTTGCATGTTTGCACTACTCGCACCACTGACAGGCACTACTGCGCTGTTTGCTGACATTTAGAGGCTTCTACGGAACTGAGACCATTATAATTGCACACACGGAATCGTTGGTAATTCCTATCTTTGTGTGCTTAGCATTTATTATAGTTATACTAACTTAAAACATGTGTCAAGAGCATGAAATGAGCCTCACTAATAAACTTTTTTATGCGCATTATTGCGTTTGTTTATGATGGCAACAAAGTTCTTTCAAACCAGTCAGTCCACAGTGTGGCGAAAGACACTTAATACCCACTTTCCTTAATTTATCTTCATTATAGTAACATTTTTATTGTTGGCAAAAATAAACATTAGCAACAGATTTAGAATCCGTCTAAACCGTTTCATACACTCATTTTAAATAACAGAATAAGCGTTATAAAGAAATAAAGTGTTTATACGCAGCTAAACTAGAATGTTAATATCATAAATTGACATTGCTACGTGAATTTAAGCTTTCGCGTGCACAATATAAGAACGTAAATATTTTGCATAATTTTATAGTGAACAAGCAAATTATCTTCATTATGTTGTTAGTCTCAAAGCCTCGTAGAAGCGCTACGAATTACCGTAGCGTGCTAAGAGCTACGGCATAGCATATTCGTAGCGGTGCGCTGTGTCTACGCCATAGCGAATACTGATTTGTTTAGTTCTAATTTTATCGACAACTTCCAATAGAAATCTTTCTTCGTCCACATAAATTAAATGTACTTGTTCAATCTCATGAAACCGGATTGGTCTTTATTGTGTGTGTAGATTTGTTTCTGTGTGCGTGCGCGACACTGAACGCTCATTCGTCTATGGAGCGTTCATGAACTTACGCACACAGAAACGTGCATGTGAATATAATCTACACACACAATTGAGATCAACCCGCCTTCGTGAGATGGAAAAACTATACATAACTTAAACGGTCACATAGTTTTGTAGCTTAGCTTTTTCCTCGCACCATAGCTTAGCATATCTGGAGGAAAAGCCTTCAGCTTATCAAACCGGAGGCTGAGGCCATTAATCTCGTCTCTATATACGACGTTGTGACGTCATTGGATATTACTTCTCATTTTACAAGTCATACAGCATCCTACTAATTCTTAGTTTGAGAGGCGATATTGTCCATAATTACCCATAAATAATAAAGGTAGTAAATAATTTTAATGTATTTAGCATTTAATATACTTAAAGAGCCGTGTTGGTCGAATAGGGTTCTGCCTCGACTTTCCGAAGGTCGTGTATTCAAATCCCGGCCGTGCATCAATTGATTTTTCGTTTCGTTAAATTTATATGCGCTACACGAGCTCTTAACGGTGAAGGGAAACATCGTGAGGAAACCCGCAGCTTAGTCAGTTCCACACGTATTGACGTCGTCTTTCCTGTGGGCGGCTGATTAAGCTGAGAAGATTGTTTAGGTGCTGGGCAAGCTTATTCCATCTCAAACAATGTCCCAGGCACTGCAGCGTCCCGTTCAGTGTAGGCATGGATTGCCTCCTGACGCTGTATAAATCATCTAAGATGTAAAGGCCTAAGTTTTTAATATACTTACCTATAGTTGCCCCAAAAATCAATTTTTAGAGCAATTTTAACAATCGTGTCAGTTGCTCTAAATAATCGTAGCTGATTGTACTTGAATTATTACATGTAAATTAGGGTATTGATATCAATTTCGGAGTCTTGATGTTTTAGGGTTAGTTGGTTTGGGGGTATGTTTGATCCTCGAATATAAACAAAACTAATTTGACCTCGTTTGGTCGGCATTCGTACAGAAATAACTTTGTTTGAATATATTTTATACCTCCTTTATATTCCGTAGCGCTGTTCACGAAGGAAGCCACTTTGAGGCGCACTTAAAATCTTTTCACCACACTCTGGTTTCAAAAAACTAGCGACTTGAAGCATAAAACTTATAGTCATTATAAGGTTTACAATTGATTGAGATATCGGTAAAAATACAGTCGATCATAAGACCTCTTTTTTTGAAGTCGGTTCATAACTTTTAATTCCCGTTCGGAAGTCCTAAATATGAATCGGTTAGCCTTAAACTTCCTAAGGGCAGTTCGGAAATCTTCAATTCTTATAAACGTCTCGAAAATCCCCAAAAATGTGGACACAAGTTTCAAACTTCGAGAGGCAATGACGAGAAAAGAATGACGAAACTTGCCAAACCCTTGCTGCTGCTCCTCGAGTTAATAGCTCGTAAGTCGATGACACAGATGTCATTTTCGCATGAAGAGCTATCTTTCGGGAGTGGATAAGTTTGTCGATGAAACTCGAACTTCAACAATGGGTGATATTGATTCGATAGACAGCTAAATACACAGCCACGCGAATGTAGACTTTATTTCGATGGTGTAGCGTGTAGTTTTGTTTATGTATGTCAATGACAGACGTAGGACAATGTTAAATAATACGTTTGTTACGAAAGATTTGTTGAAATGTTAGCAAATAATGTTTGCACGAACGATGGTAGACATTCTTTAAAATTTATTGTGCAAAAAAAAACCATGTAAAAAGTAATTTGGGTTTGGGGCACGATTGAGTTAGTAACATTCCTGAAAATTTTATTTCATTTTAGGCATTCGTGAAGTTAGCCGTTTGTCTGCGCAGTGAACGCTTTTTCATACAAAATTGTGTTCTGCGCAGACAAACGGCTAACATCACGAATGCCTAGATCCGTTGGGCGAACTGTACTCGGACTCAATATCCAATCTAGAATTCATCTAAAATTGCAAAAATATTTATGCTGAAACGATTTGGATCTAACCCCTGGATTAACGCATAGTCTTTTTTATCCCGGAAAAGAAAAGTACTCCCAAGAGAAACGTGTAACACCGCGGAGCGCAGCTTTTTAGAAATAAACATTATTTTTGAACCAAAATTACATTTACGTAAAGATCTCGTGACATGAGCAATTTATGATATCCTAGTCATTCTGGCTCGTTTATCAATCTGTCTGAGATTTCTCCGTCATCGCACGAGTGCGAGATGTATGATGCGAATATATAAAAAGAAAATTTTACCTACTACTAATATTGTGCACCGTGACAAACTTTGACCTTTGAAAAACGATTTTTCCGAGTATTCTAACAAAAGTCCTGTAGTTGAACGAACAGACAAACAACGGAAGCTTAGTAATGGAATGAGATTCCATGCTTACAAAAAAAAGACACAATGCAATTATGCACCTCAATTTCAAATTCAATAAAATTTCTCGATCAATCGACCTGGAGATCTTAAATTATGCGGACTTTGGGTTGTCGGTTCTGCACAATGTAGATAAAAGGACGTAGATCTTTATTGGTCGAAATCTCTACGAAAATGTAACATTCCAATTCAATTACTTTGAATAATTTGAAATCGCTAGCAAATACGTTGTTATAATATCAGCCCCGCCTAGAGTAAACTTCGGTGGCCACAAACACTATAAGTTATTGCCTCCATCATAGGAATACACTTAATTTCCTCGGCAAAGCTGTTTCCCTAGTATATTTACGCAAATGTTACCGTCACATAGTCGCCGCAAATGCGCTTGGGTTTGCTTAGGACGGCTGTTTATGTTTGTCTTTGTTATTCCATCTCCTACTACGCTTTGTTTTCCTGGTATTGTAACGTTTTGTGTAAGCTAAAAACATAATTTAAGAGAAAGAGTGTTTTTACACATTAAGTAAAATTAGTTTTCAGTTTTTGTTATAACTCCGGTAAAATCCTCTTCAAAAGATTCTAATAATTAAATTCTTTTTAAAAATAATACCTATTTTCAACACACTTGCTCATAAAGTGGCTCTATGGTCACTGCAATTAGGCACATAATGACACCCATAATCAAACTGTGACTTTTTCATTACTATAACTCACTAGTGAGTAATAGATTTTTTTTTTAATTTTTTTGGTTGAGTTGCTTTGTTCTTAAAAAAGTTTTTATTCAGAAAAAAGATCGTGTTCAATAGAACAAATTAATTAATGTTCCTATTGCTTGCTCATTTCATGCAACTTCTTATTTAAATAGATAATGTTTAATAAATAAAACTTTCACTCAAACTTTTGTTTTCTCTGTAATAAAAGAAAACTTTAAATTCCCGATTTTGTACGTGGCAGAATAGGCCGCATACCCTATGCGCGGCGCGGAAATATAGTCTGTGGCCGATCGCAATGCGCACGCATAGGAAAACTGATTAATTTACCCGCAATAGCGAAACATTTTTCACAACTAATTTTCACTGTTGAAAATGAGTTTTTATTGTTATTTTATTCACAAGTGTGTTGAAAACGGTCGTATGATACACGTGTGTATTGATGATTACCTGCCTCGGCTCTGTTAAGAGCCTCGCCTAACGGCTCGGCTCTCAAATAACGCCTCGGCGGTAATCACCAATGTTACACACTAGTACCATAATGTACTATTATAATTTTACATTTGATTTAGAACAGTTTATCTTCATACCTTACAGAGACAAAACACCAACCTGCGAGTCGATCGTACCCGAATTCGACTCATTCGCATTCCATTTGTTTATAGCTCCTCTTGCCTCCTGCCCCCCTAGTCCTTGCTTCGATAAGCGCAGTAATCCTGCCGATGTAAATGATGTAAATACAGTCTGTCTGTTTGCGCGGGTTAATTCTCCGACGGTTCCGATCGGGGTTAAATTGTGCTTACTCCGTTTTCTCTGCTTGTTTTTTCAGCTATTATTGAGAGAATTTGCAATTATTATCATAAATTATGTTTGTGTTGGGAAATTTCTGTACAACATAATAAACACGAATAAAATGTAGAATCGTTCTGTTAAAGGAACAGGTGTAGTACAGAAATAAAACGAACGTGCATTTCGATACGTTATCGATCTTACATCGTTCTTTGCTTCGTTCTTTGCATCGTTCGATAGCTTTTTGTTACAAAATATTTTATTTATTTATTAATGCTGGACATTTCACACAACATTATCTAAAAAGAGGCATTATTATCTCAAGACGTGGCCTAAGATTGATAAAACTAGCCCAAGGGGGCTGAGGATAATGATGTTGATGAAATATAGTTATTATTACTTACGTCATTTATTTAGAAGATTCTCCTATCCACATTTTTCTTTTATGAAACGTTTTGAGTTGTTGATTTATCAAACGGATAGGTAATAAATACGACTGACATCACAATTAATTATGATCACATTTCCTGTACCAGGCGCACATAAACATAACAGATCTCAACTAGTGTCTCTGAGATTCGGAGTTAATTCATCATCAGTGTAACGCGGCGAATTAATATCCCCTATCGCGGCTCTCAGCTTAGTACCTACTAATCTATGGAACCCTGGTAACTCTCTACGTCGTAAAGTCAACCTAATTTGAACTCTAGGCAGTCGTGCGAAGGAGTGTTTTGTGTTGTTGTGAGAGGATTCGTAATTGCGTGATTTGCCAAGATTGTCGAAGTCAGTGGCTTTGAGATTAGAGCTAATGCGATTTTAAAGACGTTAAACAAGTGTTTTGAATGTCATCGAAATGTAGATCGTAAACGAAAAGCTCGGATAAAGAAATAAGAAGTCGGGAGACGATTTATTAATGGAGGAGCTGGTCAGTTGACCTTTTCTTTTGGTCTATTCAACATCAAGAAAAGAGAGATTATTTTGCTGGCGCTGCCGAAGTGAAAATATTAGCTTAAAAGTTCAAAAGCTTGCTATGATTGTCATTATGTATGAGAAATACCGGTATGTGTTATGTGTTTAATAAGCACGACGGATCTTTAGCTCTCTGAAGTTAGGTGCAATAGACGATTGCGCATGTTTGGCAGAGTAGGCGAGATAGCACGATTTTAGGCGTCATCAATAATGGGTTCTGCGCAGCTAACTAAAGAACGATTGTGCGGTATATATTCATCATGCGATTTCCTACTCAACTTGACCTATTTTGATTAGTTTTTCTACTTTTTGGGTCATCTAGAGTTTGCTAAAAAATTGTTCCGGTAGGTCCTGGGTCGCTGGGGATTCGCGTTCCTTTTTTCGTGCGTTTGATGAATATTTGGATGTCATTTACTACGATTTCTGACTTTATGGGCCAATTTTTCAAACGTTAAAACACGGTCCTAACCTTCCTAGGTACCAAATATTCTAAAATAAAAAATTGGCCCTTGAAGTCAGAAATCGTAGTAAATAGCATCCGAATATCATCAAACGAACGAAAAAAGGAACGCGAATACGGCTCCTGATTCTTGAAAATAATTTTATTTATATACTTAATTTTGTTCAAGCCTAAGTATAAATCAGATTTTCTTTCCATTTATATAAATGACATCGGAAATTAGTAGAATATAACTCCTATGTCTAAAAGCCTTGCTGGACTCGTCTACCAGGCTAACATAATTAATAGGAGTCTATTGAGTGGCGGCGTCGTTACACCAGGCGCCCATAACTTCGTCTAGATTGGGGAGGTGCGATGTCTAATCCAGTTATGTCATGGTACGCCTCGCTTTTCAACGGGTCGAGGCGTTCGGTATATAGCTGTCTGTCTGTATTAATTCTTGGATGGCTCGAATGAATTTAGTGAATACGAGTAAATTATATAGTAGATTCGTTTCTGTAAAGTTTGTAATGGTTAATTACTATATTTTTTTTATAGTGTTAAACCACACTTAGGTATTTCATTGAGAAATTAAAAGTCTTATCAAAATTTTCTATTCAGACGGGATTCGAACCCGCAGCGATCAGACGATCC
The DNA here is from genome assembly GCA_951394285.1 of Epirrhoe tristata. NCBI lineage: Eukaryota > Metazoa > Arthropoda > Insecta > Lepidoptera > Geometridae > Epirrhoe > Epirrhoe tristata. Next base: position 9,575,808 of record OX596156.1, on the reverse strand, counting down.
TGGAGTGCCTTACCACTCGGCCACTCTCGGCAACCCTTGTTGCCAGATTCGATTTTTTTTATAAGCTTATATTTTTCATCGGTTATAGCACCGGTAGCGCCATCTACATGTTTCACTCATTGTCCGAAGTTACATTCAGAATCAAATGACAAAGAGATGTCGCTTCAGGTAAATCTATAAATTTTTAAATAATTAATAACAAGTTTTAATTACTAGTTCAAAAAATACGATTCTAAAAACTATTTCATTTCTATGATTACGTGATATAAGTTAATTGTGAAGATATTTTAAGTACTTGCACGTGAGCAAAGCCGCGGGCAGCAGCTTATATTATGCGTGAAAGCGTAATGTTGCGAAGTTCCCGTTCGCAACTACTAGATATTAATTGGAGCCAGTATGCAAATGAATATACATTACAATTTAGACGGACCAAATAACATAAATTTCAGGAAATCAATATTGTAAATTGCTGAACTATGTTGGGCAGAAACAATTTACAGAATTTAGTTCTGAAGCGAATACAAGGCTACTTAACACGAATTTAGTAACTAATACACTATGCTACAAGGCTACTTTACACAAATTTAGTAACTAATACACTATGTTTGAATATCATGCTGTTTTGTACGAAGCTTTTTTTTAATATTTACGTTTTAGAGTAAGTTGAAGAGCGCACTACATTATTAGTTTGAATGAATGAATGAATGAACACTTTATTGTACACCAATTAATAACAACACATAAATAAAACACGTTCAAAATTAGTACAATGGGCGGCCTTATCCCTGAAAGCTATTTCTTCCAGGCAACCTTTGAATGGAAAATAAACCAAAAAAAAAAAAAAAAAAAAAAGCATACATAAAGGACTGTAGTGCACAGAAGTTTCATTTAGAGGGAAACAAAGCTGGAAAAAGTATTTAAATAATCCTAATACATGCCATTAATAATATAAAAAACAATATATTAATATATAAATAAATACCTACTTAAATGAATACTTATGAAATGAATATTGTTTATTGAAAAACTTTTCACATAAATGTGAATTGTTAATTACTATTGGTGGCCAAATTGCTTTGCAATCATTTTATTTAGTAGCTCAGAAAATATTACTACAATCTATGAATGTGGCCCGGAATAAAACTAAATAATCTTCCGACATATTTCCTTCTCCTAATGATTGGGCTCGGAGCGCGTGTGATTGGGTGTTATCCAAAAACAATTTCCTTTTGATTTTCCTTTGACCAACAATCGACTGGTCTTATATTATGTTGAAAATCGGTAGTCATTAAATATTATGGTAGATCCCCCAAAAGTATATTACCTTTATCTATCATCATTGTCATACCCGCTGCTGGGCATAAGTCTCTAATAATATCTCTGTCTGTATTACCTTTTCACGCCTAACCCGCTGAACATATTTCGATAAAATTTGGCACGTTTGTAGATAGAATTCCAGGACAACAATCCCAACCGTCACCAGAGATTTCCACTAACTCATACGAACATACTGACGAAGTCTGAAGCATAAGTAAACACTGTAAAGTAATAAGTATACACTGTAGTGACCTAAATATTTTTCTTGTGTTGGCTGTATTGTGTTCTCCATGAGCGTATACTCCTTGGATCACGAATTGTTATTTGCCGGTCGATGAATGACCTCTGATTGAGTGGTACGTGCGCACTCCTTACAATGAACCCAATCAGTGGAAAGCGAATCAGTTTGTTTACACATCCTTGCGAGTGCTGCTACCCTGGTACCTCAAGTAACTCACGTATACTTGATAGGCACTCTTGTAAAGGGTTTATTAAAGGTAACCAACGTTTCGTGAGGAAAATAGGGTCTTTTAAGATTATTGTGATTGATGTTCGATAAAGGTATTTATTCGGATTATTTCTTCTTCTACCTACACTACATTTACCATACACGTAGGGCCGCCTTCTGTTTTAGAAAAGGTACCTACCTACTTCTAAACAGTCAACCTTAAAGTCAGGTTTCATCTTTGAGTAAAATCCATTGTTTATTAATTCAAAGGTACAGTCAGCAAGAAAATATGTCTGATTTTCAACAGATTTGTACATAGAATTGTCTGCGAGGATCGCCACCAAATTTTATTTATTTACGCCATTACTATAAACAGCGAACATATCAAAACATCGCGATATCCATCCACTGGCATTCGAATTATATGTAACATTCAAATGTATGCAAACTGTAACAACGATGCAGACTGACACTACGATTGCATTAAATTGTATGTATACTTTTGTGTCATAGCTGTCGTTCGATTTGATCTGTTTTTGGAATAGCATTGAGATTGGCAGGATAAAAGATCTAACATTGCGATTTTAGAAAATTTAGGAAGTTTAGTTTGAAGCGGTCATTTCAAACATTTTTTAAGAAAGGGTTAAAAAACGTGAGCCTTTTCTTTTACTAGATGATTTATACAGCGTCAACGGGATGCTGTAATGTTACGGCGTCATTTGAGACAAAATATGATAGGCCAACGGAAAAAAATGCCAACATTTTTCACATTGTCCTCCATTATGATAGCGATTTTATCGGGAAAATAGAATAAAAGGACATTTGTGTTTATGTAGGTGTTGACTATTTCATATTTCAATAGATAGGGTGCTCATGGCAAAGGCTGTTATAGGAAACCTACAAGTCCATTATCTCCAGGAAAATGTTTATCCACGCCAGTTGCCTACCCGGCTGTGAATCATATCTGCGGCCGCGGCATAAATATCGGATCCGCCATAAATACACGCGCAGACAAACACTATTTTACTGGTAAATGGAGCGACGCCATTGCTAACTCTCCGATATATAGTTTTGCAGAAAATATCGAACACTACGCGAGAAACGAACCCGCACCTAGGTCGTCAGTATAGTTATCGTATTGAATTCTATTGAACGTTGGTTATTGTAGTTGTAGTTTCCATTTATCATGATCGAAATCTAATCTTACATAAATACCGACAAAACGCAGTCAGCGGTTTTCCAACTAACCAATTTTGCAGTTTCGTGATAGTAAATAGTGCATCATGGAAATATACATTATAGTGGGCATGGGAGTGATAATATACACCGCGGTGGCTATCATCTGGAACTGCGAGTGTTGGGGCGACCGCACTAAATGTAATTGCGATGAGTGTAAAGCCCTCTTTGCCCACTCCCGTACAATCACCCCCTCGCAGTCTCTGTTCTCCGTGTCCTCGCGTATGGAAGACCGGCTCATGAAGAACTATTTCCCTTAAATGATTACTGACATAGAATAGAAGTTGTGCCAATTTGTAGTGAGAACTTTTCTTAGTGCCAAATTTTGTGCTCAAATTCCTGGTGCCAAAATCAAAAGAGTTTTAGACTGACTAAAAACATCTGTGCCAAAATAGTGCCAAATGGTTCAGTGATACCAGGATAACAGGATCACAGGGATGTGCTAAACCTCGGGTATGGACCCGTTGGCTCGGTTGATGGAAGGCGCGCCGCTGCCGGGCGTTCTCGGTGCGACTCGCGACGTGCGCCCGCGCGGCGCCCTGGTCCATGCCAGCCTCGCCGCAGCACCATCTCTGGGAGACAAGAAGGGAAGACATCTGACAGGAACCTTTTGTCTCACCGGTGACACTATGGAAGGCATCATTCAATGTCTGGTGTTCCTCAAGGCATTTTCGGTGAGTGATTTGCAGCTGAGATACTACAGTAGGATCCTAGCATAAGTTATGGGTTTATGTAATGACGAGAGGGTCGCCAATGACGCTAAAAAGTTTGTACAGAATGTTTTCATAATTTACCAACTTCTAGATGACATTCTTTAACCACAAATTAATTGGCTATCGTCACTCCTACATTTATTACCTTGTCGATCGATTATTAACTCGAGAGAGGGCTCAAACGATCTTAATTATTAATTGTTTAAATTTCTTAAACGGTGATCACTTAACCCTTGTTGCTGTAGCTGTTGAGTTCAAAATGGCAACTAAAACAGTTCTTAAAACATGGTCTTTATGTTTTTGGCTATAGAATTGAAGATCGCATCAAGCCGTGTTGTCATAGAGAGCGAGTACCAGGAGCTCAGCAGCGGCGAGGAGCTTTGTCAGATATTAATGAACGATGGAATTACTCGCGGAATTTACTCCGCCTATTTAGATAATGTTGTGCTTAGCTCGAACAACAGATAGGTCGGGAATTATGACCGGACTAAGATCTTAAATCTTGGTCTAGCTGCTGGCGTAATATAAGGCTATTATGTTAAGCCCAGGTCGAGTTGAATGGAATGCTTCTGTCCAGCGGTGGGATACCAAACAATATTTCAAAGGCTGTATTTCCGCTTGCTGTGTGTAATCGCCTTTATAAAACAAAAGCCAATGACTAGGAAGAATTCAAATGAAGTTTTTGTATAATTATAATAATTTTTTGCTGTCTAAAACAACCCGCATCGACGCATTTTATACTTTTAACAAACGTTTCTCTCCATGGTCTTTGTACTTATGAAGAAATTAGGAATCCATACTATCCATACTTACTTTATACTTTTATACTTTATACTTTATATACTTTATAATATTATAAATGAGAAAGTAACTCTGTCTATCTGTCTGTCTGTCTGCCTGTTTGTTACGCTTTCACGCCCAAACCGCTGAATAGATTAAGCTGAAATTTGGAATAGTTAAAAGTTGTATCCCAGGGAAGGACATAGGCTACTTTTTATCCCGAAAAAATTAAAAAATCCCGAGGGACCGCGGGTCACACCGCGAGAGCGCAGCTAGTATCTAATATTTCTTGATATGTTATTTAGTCTGCAACAGAAATACTACTAATGGCACCTAAAGATACTGAATTTGAAAACGTGGACAATAAATAATCTTTATGGTATGTTGTATGGGCCTGTAAAAAACATGATAACAACTACGAAGAATATAGACGTCATTACAAGGATCAAATTATCCAATAAATAGCTCTTACATAAATACAATTAGGTATCTGATGATAAATACATGTCGGGAACAGCGACGTAACTGTACGTTATGTCGACATGATGTAGCATTTGATATTAATTATCTGTGCCGATGCCAACCACGGCTTCATCAGTCGAACGACACAGATCAAATGCAGATAGCTGGTTCTGTGGGATTATACAGGGTTATTTGTAAAACATCGGTAACCTCTCAGACTGTATTACCATCATCATAAACAACAACTTTTGTTCTATGACTTTTACAAAACATACTACATTTACCAAAAACAAACCGTCAAGATTTCGTAGTCCTATCTAACACATTTCAACTCTGTATTAAATAGGTCAATTTCAAGCGCCCCCGCCGCCCTAACCCAGCTCCCCTCGCTATTGTATCGCTTTCTTTGCTTCGCATAGACTTCGTAACATTTAGAGCGTTCAATTCAAATATTTTTTTTGTATGAAAATCTGATGAACTGAAGTATGATTTTTTAAAAGTCATACTTAGAACAAAAGTTACAGTCCTGAGAGGTTACCGGTGTTTTACAAATAACCCTGTATTATGTTTTATGTCTTATTCCCCGGAATTTACATCTTGCAACCCTCTAAAAAACAGGTGTGATTTTATGTATGACGTATGTAGGTATGTATACTGTTTAGTGTGAATGATATTTATTTAACTGGTCAGCAAGGTAAGCCCAAGTCAGGAGTTGAAACAAGTTTCGCTACCAAGACGATGATTAATGTGTAGTTTGACCTATTTGCGGACGGAATGCCAAAAGTTTCCCTGAACACCTCTTCAGGCCGAGTCTAGAATAGGAAACATATCTCTGTCAATAGCCATTTTGCCCGAAAACAAATATAGTAAAACTTATTCTTGCTTTTCACATGGAATAAAGTGGCGCTCAGATGATTTCAAATTCATTTTATGAAACTGGCTAGTCACTGGTCAGTTTCTATTTTACTATTCTGTGTTTTGTTTGCGGATGAAAGCTTCATTTATACTTCCGACTCAAAAAAAGGGTAGAATTGTCAGAGATGTTTCCTATCCAACCAGTGTGTTTTTGAGAATAAATAAATTTTCAATTCATTACAATATTTCCTGAAAAATGCGCATAGCACAACAGCGTAAACTTTGCTCGCTTAGTAGCAAGACTTAGATAGTACCAGGATAATAGAAGCAAAAGATCTTCAGATATCACAAAAATTACAATTCCTACAAAGAAACACCAAATAAATCCTTCTTGTAACAAGATAAGATACCAGGGTGGAAGGAAGCACCGGAGATGGGTTAATCCTCAGTACACATGTAATTATTGAGTCAGAAAGGGTCGGGCCGGACAAAGAAGGGTCCAATAAAATCGAGATGATATTAAGAAGATAGTATATCATAAAAGCGAGGGCTGCTCGTAAAGATTACTGAAATTGGATTTGAATTGTCATAAATTCTATTCTTATTATACACTAGTAGACCCGGGCGCGACTTCGTCTGCGCATTGTTTCGTCATACAAACTTTAGAGATAAAACTACCTTGTTCCAATCCAACCCATGAAAACACTGAATTCATTTTTTCAAAGCTTAGTAACATACATTTATTTACAGAAACTAAGCTACTACATATTTACTATATTTACAAAATACAACAGGATTAGTCAAGCTATCTAAGGATCGTTAGAAACGATCTTTAGATAGCTCAACTGATCCAGGTCACTGTCAGTCGGAAGCGTGCCCAAAACACTGGCGGCATTACCACGCTGGATGGCAATGCTGATCCTTTGAGCCAAAAATGTGCCAGCCCTCGGATCACGCGTCGCTTCGACCAGACGCCCTGAAAGAATTTTGAAAACCCGAAGGGCTCCAGAACCCCACGGACCTAGGGTCTCAACCCCAAATGGTTCAAATATATAAACCCTATCAAGATTTGTATAAGCTTAGTTGAACGAAATGGCATCGCCATTTTGAAAAGTCAAAAGTAATAGGTTGTCATGGCAACCTTGTACTTACAACCAAGAGCAGTGCTCTTGTGTCAAACAGAGTACTGCTAAAGTTTTTATGCAATATTCCCGTTGTCCTTTTGCATATTTTTTGGTTTTCAGGAAATTTAAATTTTAATTAGGTATCTTTTTTAAGAAGATTTTTTTCATAACACTCAAGTATCATGGAAAATATAAATATTAGGGGAACAGGAATCACGAACTGATAATTACAAGAAAGGCGGAAAGAGGTGCAGTTTGAATCGGCGACTTGTGACTTGATCACATAGCGTTTTCCCGATTTATAGTTTACAAACTTTTTTGTTCTGACAAAATTAAATTCACTCGTAATTATTGCATTATTTATGAAAAGACAAAAAAAATATTTAAAGCTAGGATTAGCCTCATAATATATTAATATCTAATGAGGTCATTAAATATTAATATTTAATGAGTTTGTCGCAATGAAAAGCGAAGCTACAACAAGGAAAGCATTACAAAGGCCATCTTCAAATGGTGGAAGTCCTTAAGCAAATTGTCTTGCCAAATCTTGCGACTGCAAATCGAGACCGCCCCTTAACCCCTCGCAAAGAGGTTTTCTACCCTGGGAACGTAAACAGCGCGTCTCGAAGCGCTAATAATTAAGTAAAGCTCTTTACGTTTCTGCACACCTGGTACCTTGAGCTTTTCACTAATGTAGGAAATAAAGGATTAAAATGAATTCTAGGACTTTTTACGTAAGAATTTATGTTTAGACATTTAATTTCAATATTTTTGGATCGAAGTTCCTTTTCGGACGGTATCGAGGATGGAGGCTAGGCTAGAAAAACAAAAACGTTCCATTTTACCGTCACGACATATCGATGTCTCCAGGGAATAAAAGGATAACTGCAAAAACACAACTTTACAGGAGAAGCAAAAAACATGTTTTCGTTGATAACTTCACAAATTCTGCGAAATGGTGCGCATAGTAGGTACCTGGTGCGCAAAAAAGTGGTGTGCAAGGTGCAAAATGTCAAATGTACAAACTTCGTTCCAACCGAGTGTTCCAACGTCATAATAAAATAGTACGCGAGACTTTTTTATCATTCCCTACTACCGTATTTTTTTTTTATCTTTTATTAAAGGGTTCGTAATATTTATCGGCGCCCGCAAAACGTTTTACAAAACAAAAAACAAATATTTGTTGTTTTCACAACAATCCTATCGGATAACAGGTACCGATAATTTTAACTGTTTCGAAGGTTATAAAAGGGGGTATCATGTATCAATAAAGGGTATTTATTTACGTGTAACATTTAATTAGTATCAAAAATGATGTAGCCCTTTACTCACAATGTAACAATTATTGCCCTCAAAGGCAGAGAAAAGGTAATTGTCTTATTACTTTGTATGGCTTCTTGTTATTATTGAGATGATGCCAAAAATGTGAACAGTCAGTCTGTTGGATTAGGAACCTCTCTTAAATATGAGAGCCTGATACGTGCAACTAGCTTTTACTAGTGTAGGTGACTATGTACAAACAATTGGCTAAGTAGAATAATATACTTTTGACTATCAAAGAAAAGTCAAGTTGTTTTTTATAGATAAACCAAACGTATTTGGTTAAAATTCAACCAAATGATAATCAGGCATATCCGTCCTCCGAATCGCACCATACTTCAGTCAAATGAAGCTGTCTGAATTATTAACTTCTCGTCTTTATGATGCCTTGGTGCATATTTAACGAACACATGCATATTTTAGTACCAGGCGCTCAGGGGAAGTCAGAAGCATTCCGAGGTGCTTTGACGTACACGAAACCTGTGATTCTATACGTACTGATAGGTTTACGTTCTACGTACATCTCAACAAAACAATTATAATAACTTGTTGGTTGAAATAACAAACTTCAGATCGAAGAGGATTAAAAAAACTGTACCTAGATAAAAAAACTGATTTCCTTTATGAGTGTCCATTTTGCTGTGAGAAAATATTATTTCTATAGACTGTGAGTGAAATATGAAAATGCTTTGTTCCCAACGTTCTTTGATAAATCCAGAGACTTCTGCGCGCATCTACATATTTCATGAACTTAATGTTTGCAAACTGAATAAGTGATGGCTAAATTTATGATTAATTATTAAAATTTCAAGAACTTATTCCAGTTGTAAGAATCTTCAGATGAAGTTTGGTCTGAGTTTGAATGAAAATTGTATAATATTAGTATGGTTTTATGTTACTTAATTTAAACACGTGGATTAATTCTCCGTTGTATCTCTAAAATGTATTATATCTAAAAGCGTGGAATCTCTGCCAGTGTTTTGGACATACCTTTCATTTACTGGGCTCAGTAGAGCTATAGTTATTTCAACAATTCTCTTCTAATACCTTACTGACTGGGGTTATATACTTACCTGCGAAGAAACTAGAGTACTTAGAAACACCTCTTACAATGCTATGTGATCCCAGTATTCCTACTAAATAAATGCTGTCTTTTTATTGGAGAACCTACCCTTTTTGACAATCACTGGATTGCAAAAAAAGGATTCACATTTTATTGGAGACCTTTGTGACGAAGACCAGAGCAAGGTATGTCTCAAAGTGAAATAATCGAATTTCTATCTGTCCATGTTTCATTCCATTGTCCTGAAGTCGGAACGGGAAGCACTCGTATAATTTGTACTGAAATAACAATGTTTCCGAGATATTAGCAATGCAGATTCCTGACAAAGAAGTGGACGATTGTGTCAAACCGTCGCACGCTTCCTAAAGTTCATGATCAGTTGTATTTTGATAACTTCGAAGGCGTGGTGGTGTGAGTTTGATGCTCTTTCGTAGCAAACTTTAATGACCTATGTCACTGACTACTGCAAGAACTGGGTATGTTCTTTAAGTATATTTGGACGCCTTTGACTACACTGTTATATTATTCTATCTTCATAGGATACTAGCTGGTACCCGCAACTTCGTCACCAAAATAACATAAGTAGATTAGGTAATTGAAAACCTATGAAAATAATCGAAAAGTCTAAGCATTAACTTTTCAAAACTAGAAACGCCATCTAGGAGGATTTAAAAAAAAGTATAATGCAGTTTTTACCTTGGCGATATAGATGGCGTTCTAACTAAAGCCAAGGAAAAAAAAACAAAAAAAATCTGGATTGCAAAAAGTGGCGGTCACCCATCATCTTTATGACCGCGCCCACCGTTACTTAACTTTGTTCCCCATACAAACTTGAAACCCTTATTTTCTCGCTACCTTATGATTATTTACAAAACAAGTAGCCTATCTCCGTCCCTGGCGTATAATCCATGCCAAATTTCAGCTTAATCTGTTCAGCTGTTTGGGCGTGAAAGGTTAACAAACAGACAGACAGGCAGAGTTACTTTCACATTTATAATATAGTATGGATAGTATGGATTTTTAATATCTTAATATGTAAGGATCTGCAACCAAAGTTATTTGAATTGAAAAAGTAACTTTCGGTGTAATACCTTTCCAATTAAACATTCTCAATGGGATTTTAACGTCTTCGAATCTGTGTTTCGGAGTTCGCTAACTGAATTGTGTTTCAGTTCTTTCGGTCCATGAATAAAACATGCGCAAGTTTCTTAGAACATTCGAGAACGGTTGGCTCTGTTATCTGTCTTCCATTCGAGATAATAGGTGCCGAATCTCGTGCCAAAAATATGATCACGACACGACTGTATCTCACAGTACGGTAGACTTTCATTGACCGCTATTCACGGTAGAATAGAGAAAAATGACGGAGATTCGACGAGTTTGAGTTTTATCGTGGTTGCAGAAAAGATGATTTTACCTAAACTAATTTTACTTTATTCTTCCCTAAGAATAGGGTGTTAAGCATGTGGATTTATAGGAAGTTCAAAATTCTTTGAAATAATGTGTAGTAAAAAATTTTTAGGTTAAAGGCATTTCTAAATACATATTTGGCACGTGCCCTAAGAACGTGACAGGCTGCAAGCCCATCGAGGCCTGCTTAATAATTTGTCTGACAACTCACGATCCTCACGATGTGTTCCATCACTAAAAGAATCTCCTAAATATGATGTTACTTCGGTATCTTTAAGAATATTCAGTTTCTTAAATCCGTTACTCAGCTGAATAGCTTTCTACTGACCATAAAAAACGCCATAAAGGGGCTAAACGCCAAACACGCTCCCCTGAATCAATTATGTTCGCCATAAAGTGCCCTCACATGCTCGCCACCTGACCCACTCGCTATATTTAAAAGTGCTGTAGACTGTTAGTCGCACCCGGCTTTACTTAGTTCTCATAAAGTTTCAAGTGTAGGATAGCTGAAATGTCCAAATGTAACCGTTTTGGCCGCCATCGCCAGTTGGCTGTATATGATTCAATGACGATAATAATAAGAATAAAAATGAAAAAGTTTTATTTTCTCCACATCATATACAACAACATCATACATGATATACAACGAGCCGAGGACAGGGCGCAATGGCGCGCACTAAGGGAGGCCTATGTCCAGCAGTGGACTGCCATAGGCTGATGATGATGATGATATACAACAGTTACAATAGGTACTTAAATCTGATGATGATGCATCAGTTTTAATTTTGTGTTTAACTAAGAGCGTTTTCACATTAACCGATCCGATATCGGTATCGGACTACGATACCGATATCGGAGGCAAGTAAAATGTATCAAATATGTACCTGTCTTCACATAATCCGATCCGATATCGGATATCGTAGCTATCGATTTCATACATTTTACTTGCTCCGCCATCGTATCGGCGTCCGATACCGAAATAGCTCTAACAAGGATCTTAAGTGATAAGTGATACTATGCAATATCAGTTTGATATTGAAAAAAAAAAGCTTATTTTTCTTCAGCCGAGTTTCCTGTCGCAGCCTAAACCCCTTCTGTTCTTTTAATCCAAAATCCTCCAACATCGACAACTTCGACGTCCGATAATCTTCTTGGAAGCTCTCACTTTAATTCCTATGTGAGGGTAGTTCTAACAATAGGTAACATAAAGATCAGCTCGTCATACACTTATCGGTCCCTGCAAAGGGTTGCGCCGGAAATGGAAAGAAAACACCGGACGCGGGTAGAGAGGCTTTAATGGAGGGTCCTTGTCTCCCTAATGTAAGTTCGATGGCGCCCTCTATTGGCACGTAATTCGAAACATTTAGTTTTTTGAAGTCCATGTTGACAGAGTTCTAGTTTCTAAAAGTCAGAAACGAAGTCGAAAAGCATTATTTTAGTCTTCTTGTAGATCTAATAGCACTTCCAAACCAGTGTGGTGAAAATCTTCAGTCAAAGTCAAAGTCAAAAATCATGTATTCAGTAGGACCGCTGGGATCACTTTGAAACGTCTTAAAACTAGGTGATTCTTCTCCTGTTCCTTCGCGACCAATACCGTGAAGAACCAGGGCAACAAACACGGTTTGGGGCCTAGCTTTTTTTTAGGTATCCTATCTTAGATCTAAATTTAGGCTAATTTCTTAACTTAGTTGTAAATTTTGAAAGACCACAATACATATTACTCGTTTTTACCTAATATTTTTCAGTTAGGCTTTAAATATGTGACAGGTGGCAATCCCATTGCTGTTTATCAGAATAGTGCAAACTATAGCTGTAACACAAACTGTAATAAGTACCTACTTACGAAAGGATATACTCAGCTGCTGTTTCAAAGTAAACTTTATGCGAAGTTGTTAGAGGTTTATTTCCTTTGGACTGAACTCGTTATGAGCTCGTTGGTGCTAAACCGAGTTGAGAGCGTTTGTGGTGTCCGACTGTACGTATGTGGGAGGTAAAACAACAGGCTACTCTGAAGTGATAAATGCGATATATTGGCCGAATATTCGGGTGTTTCGTACTACGACTGCTACACACAGTATTCGTTTTATAAGATTCACATAGAATTCGGTTCGAATGTAAACGACGCTACGATAATGGTCTTGAAATTCAAAGTCAAATTAGTTATTTAACGAACTGGAATAACTTCTGCAAAACGTGGGCATGTATCAAATATTATGTGTTTGGACATGCCTCTGACTACCCCCCTTAGACATCTTCAAAGGATCTGGAATAAGTAACATAAAAAGATCTGAGAGAATGTCTACCGCACCTTGGGGATACAGTCGAAAACCTGCTTACGTTTACGTTTTTTACAAACTGGAATGTAAAATGTTTTTGATTTGATCAACAATCATCATCATCATTTAAATAATAGCCCACTAGAGGGTATAATGCTCTTAAACAAAGCAACGACTTTCTTCCTAATGACCTCTGTATCATCGACCTACCTGACTGCTGATCAAATAAAAAAAACTAAACAAGTGCGAGTCGGACTCGCCAACCGAGGGTTCCGTACAAAGGACTAAGTAGGTACCTACGTAAGGCACTACCTACCTACATACACCAAAATTGTTAGGTAGGTTTGGTTCTTCTCACAGACCCACTAGTGTACCACAACTGGTTTTTCTATAAATACCGAATAACGGGATTAACCCTTTAAGATCTTAACCTATTTCCCACTTCTGAGCATACCGGGGTTTATTCTATATTCGATTCTAATTTTATTTTGTTAAGGTTTATTTTGCTGTACTGGAGTAGAGGGTTGTACCCATGGGAAATCGGCGCCTCTAAGGCGAGTCTCCCTTCATCGATCCGCACCCACACCTATATTGTAGTGTCTGTTGGGGACGAAATTCAATGAAAATTCAAAGAAACTACATAGAATTACATAATATTGAAGACATGTGCGAGGATTTTACTTCTGAGGCAAGTACTTCTGTGATTTGAAAGGTATTTCTAAATAAAGTAGAAATACTCAAAAATAAACTTTTACAAAATGCCATTCTGTCTCAGTGCGATGAGAACTGACTAGACATTTTAAATGATTGCCATCTGAAAGGCTCAAAACATCCAACCAAGTCGACAGTTCGGTGAAAAGAAACATTTTCATAATGTCGAAATACCCAAAACGCTCGAATGAAACGAACTATGAAAAGAAAAAGTTATTTTCCCAATTAATTTTCTGTCCGAATGTAAGTTGGGAATACTGTTGAGAACTGTAATTATTTTTTGAACGACTTTGTATTCATTGTAGGCCTTGGGAGCTCTGGGGACCTTTGTAATTAAAGAGGCAATATGACCTCTATGGATTAGCGGGTTAGTGGCTTAGTTAGACTGAGAAGTTTACTTAGAATAGAATTAGGAGAGACTGAGAGCAAAGTCTATCCTAATTCTATTTTACTTCTTTTTTTAATATCTGGCCTAAAAAAGTTTACATCAAATTGTTCAAATCTCCCGTAAAAGATGTGAAGGTAATGATGATGATAATGACATCAAAAGACTGTCTACCGTGCCTAGGGGATACGTGATCATGTGGAGTCCACGTTGAGCTCAAGGTTCTAGTTAATTCCCAAACTCTCGTTATTTGCCTAAAATATAATTTTCATTGAGTGCAAATACGAGGAAATATTGCAACGATTTCTTCGTCAAAAATTGAGTATTTATCCAAAAAATACCCAATACACTGTACATTCCAAACCAAATTACAGTTGAAAGGGCCGCGGGACCCTGCGGGCGACGTTTTGATTACGTATTGAGGAACCCTGAACGGCCACTTGTACGAATAATTAGAATTTTGCGTCCCGATGTGGGACCGGGAGGAGTGTCGAATCCATTTTTTCAAGTACCAAAATGGACTCGACTCTGAAACACATACTAAAGTCGTGGGTTCGAACTCCGCCGTGCATCAATGAGTTTTGCTGTCTAAAAATGTGTATGTACTAAACCAGCTTTACCTATTATTGAGAATATATATATTGAAAACTTTTGGTTTATCATATAAAACTAATATTCAATTCTTCGTTTCAGGTAAATAAATGGAACTGCTCTTCTAAGAGATACGTCATCTGGTATTGTATCAAGTGTTTTTGCAATTCAAGCACATAAGTCACTGTTTAGTTAGAACATGTACATGCGATCGTATGAGTGAAGCTATAAAACTAAGGACATCTTAATTGTAATTTATATACATTGTTTGAGATGGAATGCGCTTGCCCAGCAGCACCTAAACCATCCTCTCGCACGAAAGACGACTACGATACGTGTGGAGCTGACTAAGCTGCGGGTTCCTCACGATGTTTTCCTTCACCGTTAAGAGCGTATCTTTCGCAAACTTTTACGAAACGCAAAATCCATTAATGCACGACCGGGATACGAAATCGATGTTTTTCGTCACTATAGCACTCGTAAACCAGTCCGTCTTCAAAGAGTATTTGCTAACTGACCTTAAGTGGCTCTCAGCTCTAGCCGCGATGGGACAATGTCCCAACGGTTCCCATTGGCCTCGCCTGGGCAAACGACCCGGAAATGTAATTAGCTGGGATTGCCCTGATAGCGGACACGACCTTAGAGGTCACCGGGAGTATAATTGTATTTTGGCTGCGAAAGAACACGAGAATAATCAAGGTATGACGGAGGTTTTTAGGCGGCTTACAAAGTCACATTAGTGTTGGACTCATACAAACATACTTTTAAGTAGGTAGCTAAGTAAGTACCTAACTCATAGGATAAGTTCCTATGAGATGATTTTTGTTATCTAAGTGTTATCTTTCAAGAAGGAAATAGGTCCTCTTTGAGGGACATTTTATATCCCTTCACCACACTTGTTCGAAAGAACTAATGACAGAAGAAGAATTCCTTCAATTCATTTCTCATTTCATTCTCAGACATAATTATTCGTGTCGCAGCACAGATATTGAATCCGCGACCCCTACAAACCAATTTGCTCCTAATTTCAGGGTTTTCACAAAATTAAACCATATTTTATTCCGTGGAGCGTACAATAACATGAAGATTGCTATTTTCCCGCGTTTTTTCCGGACTTTCCTCAATCCGATGTGTTCATAACAGAATGTATATTATTTTCTTGTTACTCAGGATTTTTCTTCGAAACTGAGAGTATTTTTTGGGAACTTTGTATGAGGTTGAATATGAAGGAGTTTTAAGTTACTTTATATTAGGTACAGCCTCTGGCGTTGTTTCTTGAATTTCTCTTTTATTTGAGAAATAAACAGAACATATTAAACAGTTAATAAAATTACTTATACAGGGTTATTTTGTAAAACACAGGTAACCTCTCAGGACTGTATTACTGTCAGCATAAACAACAACTTTTGTTCTATGAGTGAGGCGAAAGATATTTTTGTTTCGTTTATCATAAAAAAAAGTACGTGAATGTCGTGGAACACTCGGTTGGAACGAAGCAAAAGTACTTTTTTATACTGGGAATATAATAAATTAATTGTCAATTAGGTATCCTAGAAATGCTCTTACGTACTAACAACGTAACAATCTACAGACTGTGTCGCGGCTGCGCATTTCGCACTGGTACGATTTGACATATGTATACATACATGTGCCGTGACGGTAAAATGGAACAATTTTTTTTCTAGCCTCACTCTTTTTTCTTCGATACCGTGTGAAAAGGAACTTCGTTCCAAAAATACTTGTGTTCATTTTGACGACCACTGCGTGTGGTGCAGTGGGTAAAAGCCCGCTTGGGACGCAGAAGGTTGCGGGTTTGATCGCCGCCGCGGGATTAATGTTTGTATGATCTGCATATATTTATCTCGCGTCTGGGTGTTTCTATGTATAAGTAATATATATGTATTTACAAACAAAAAGTATATAAGTAATATAACATTTACCTGGTTCTGCTTTGCTTAGTTTGGGGCTAGATGACGTTGTGTGAAAATGTCCAGCATTATTTGTTTAATGTATCTTGATACTGAACTTGTGGTTGTTATAATTGGAAGTATTTTTTCTTTACATTTCAAAGGAGAAATTAATCCGTGAAGTCGACAGTCGGCTAACTCAATAAATATCTAATTCCTTATTGCGTTCAAACCAATTTAAAGGTTGCAATACAGCTCCGATAGAAATGAAATTTAGCAAAATGAAATATGATCTACCACTCCGCGATAAAATACGACTTATTACAACCGTGCAAGGTTCATTATAGCTCGCGTAGGTATCTTAATAACATAGCTTGTTTTGAGGAAGTACCCTCAAGACGGTATATTGCGAAGGATGTGTCCTTTCTAATGAAATTTTAATTAATGTTTATTTATAGGTTATCACTCAACTATAGAGATATTAACTTCCACGATTGAAGAAGGAAAACATCGCAAGGAAATCACTAAATAATAGATGACATTTAGGGATGATTATTTTTTGAAGTGAAAACTTATTTAGGCGTGTTGGTATTTTTGATGAGATGAGAATAAGTTCTTGGATTCGCCTCGAAAAGATCACGTGCAAGTCAAGTGACTGGTCACCCACCTACCAGTAGCGCCATCTAGTTCTGTACTCGGTAAACTTTTATGTCAATATTTTGAAATTTCTAAAAGCTTATTTTTTTAACTAAACGGGTGAATAAAGATGTATAATTTTTTTTTTGTTTAAGTTTTCACTTCTCTAGGCACTCCCGGGAGTGCCACGGTTTTTTATTACAGCACTAGGTGTTCTAGTATGCGGCATGATGCACCAATGAAATTTTAAAAATCCAGCATGTAGAAACTAATAAGTGTGAAACATATGAAAGGCACGAAAGGGTCTCCTTGAGGCGCACTGAGATCCTTTCACCACACTGTTACGAAAGAACTAGTAACACACACTCTCTCTTCCTGACTACATATTTATCCCACACGGTGGAGTGTTCACTTTCCTAACACTCCTCTCTCTCTCTGTTTTGTTATTAATTGGTGTACAATAAGGTGTTCATTCATTCATTCATTCCTCCACTTCGCCCTATCTATAACTTCGTCTTGAGGAACGTTGCATGCTCGGGTCCAATCCAGTTATCCAAGCGATTTTTGGTCTCACTCGAGGTATTTTACGACATAAAATAGTATTCGTATAGGTTTATAGTCAGTACAGTATCGATTATTCTAGTTATTCCCTAGCCAAGTGTCATCTCCGTATCTAGAATATCGCTGTTGACCGCGTGTCTGCGGTCTGCTCGTCTGGACATTCCTTCGGGAATACTTGAACAGTTCTAGGACATTTAGGTCAACATAAATAATACGAATTTGTAGTCAGTCAGGTCAGAAAGTTTAGTCATATTAATTTGGTTCTAGCCCAGGTTCTAGTGACTTTTTCACCCACAGGTTCTTGTCACTATCGTCCATACTATCCATACTAATATTATAAAGCTGAAAATTAGAAGATTAGCGAGATTGTTACACAGCCCAAAACGCATCGATTGCGCGATCGAATTTTTCCTGTGTCGCCATCTATTATGTAGTAAAATATCATTGTCTGTCTGTCTGTTACCTTTTCACGCCTAAACCACTGAACATGCTGAAATATGAAATGGATAAAGATTATGTCCCAGGGACGGATATAGGTTACTTTTTTTTTCAAAAATAATAATGGAGAGCGTGAAATAAGGGTTGAAAGTTTGTATGGGGAGTTGGAAGTTCCAGTTAAAGGCAACTAGATGCCGTTGCTAACCTACGGCTGAGGCCGAGATGGCGCTTGTAAGAGCTTATGTGTTCTAGGGCCTTACAGGTAGTAGTTGTTGTTCCTATGTTACACTGAGCACGTAAAACACAAGATTCACTAAGTTAAAGTTTATTTTGATTGTTTACACAAGTGAAGGATAGGCAAATCTCTCCCTTGAATAGTGTCTTGTGCGCGAGTAGGTCACGTACTGTTGGTTTAACGTAAAATAATGTAAAATATTGACTAAAATTAAAGTGCAGCGCATGCGACTAAAATAAGTGCCGCATGCGCAAATTGCAAATGTATGGTGAAATCGTACAGCGCTATTATTGCATTTTTAAAAGTTTCAGAAGATTCAGTTCTATTTAAAGTATATAAGGTTTTTTAGTCATCTAGTACCCATACCATAAGCTCCAGCTTACTTTGGGGCTAGATGATGCTGTGTGAAAAGTCCAGCATTATTTATTTATTTATTTTATTTATTTATTTAGAGGTTTTCAAGTATGTTATTTTGCTGACGTAGTCGCGGGTACCAGCTAGTATTAAATAAAATTAAAGAGCTTGACACAGATTTATGTGCAACTTAAGTTTTCACAAGCTTTTCTGAAACCCTGATTTCAGTTACTGCTATTAACAATGTATTTTAGCAAGAATTTTCCCACTACAGGGCAATGGCCTACTTATCCCCCTTTTATTTATTTAATTGTAAAGAAAAACAAAAAGCTTCTTTCTTCCTTTTCACTTAAAACCAATTGCACCACGTGCTAATATCACCGGCAGCCCTGGTATTTTTATTTTGCTGTGGTCCGAAATTGTCCAATTTGGCAAGTTTTAACTGACACAGCACCAGGATAGCAGAAGTGCACTGCAAATTGAATCTTGGCGCGATTCGTTATTTGGCGGGATGCCGGCAGCCATTTTGTTAGGCTCCCTAGAGACGGTGGAGCCTGCTTGATTGGAACTCTATTATGTCAAGCTTTGGCGGATCCCGCCGTGATTGGATTCGTGGGTACCATGGTGTTGCTTTATTTAATTTTCGATAAAATATTTAGCTACTCGTGTAATCTATACGTCTCGCTTAAAATGTATTATGAAATAGATTTATGCCATAATTACGCTGTTTGAAGTAATAGCACAGTTTTTATTTTTTATAGTGACCACACTTAGGTAAAAAGTCATATCAAAATTTTCGATTCATTCTCTCAATGGTAAAGTAGTACAAACACTTTCATCAATCACGATTTACGACTTAAGGTACTGTACATGTTGTCCCACGTGGCCGAAAGCTGAGATATTTTCCTCGTTGTCACGTTCCGCGACAATGACGTCATGCGTCACGCAGTGGCGTAATGCGGTCAGCAAGATGGATCGTGTGTACGGAGCCTAATGCCGGCTCGTTTTCCTTTGATGTGATTTTATATATTGTCTTTTTAATTGCTGGAAACTTGAGATTGTTTTACTGTTATTGTTATTACTGTAATGTTATATGTTGTTTCAGACTAGGTCCATATACGTGCCAAGAATCTGGACTATCTTAACGTTGTGCTTATGCTAAAAAAGTAGTAGTTTTATTGAATTGTTTACAGGGTGTAAAAAGACATCTACCGAAGCCGAAAGGGTAGGTACAGCATCCCAACACACAACTAAATTCAAAATGATTTCCGAAAAAATCATTATATCCGAAAGAAAAGCGTTTGAAAATTACTGTTTGCGTATGTACTGGGCGCGTTGTTTTACGTAGATTGCTGGATTTTGGGTTTTATTTAATTGTTTTTTTTTCTTTAATTAATGAAATGGTATGGTCTTATTATGTTGTCCTAGTAGTAAATAACCGTAAATAACATAAAATGACGTAAATAAGCCAATTTTTTTTTTTTCTTCGCTAAATATGTTTAGAATCACGGGCTGATTGCAACCTCTCAGTTTTCGGTAGTAGTCTTTTTACACCCTGTATTTAACCATGGAATTGTAAAAAACGTAAACAGGTTCACGACTGTATCCCCAAGGTGCGGTAGACATTCTCTTAGATCTTTTTATGTTACTTATTCCAGATCCTTTGAAGATGGGTAGTCAGAGGGGGGTAGTCAGAGGCATGTCCAAACACATATTTGATACATGCCCACATCTTGCAGAAGTAAGGATTCCATACGTGACAGGTTGTAACCATGGAATTGTACATATCATGCTTATATAATATAGATAGGTCTATGTTATAAAAAATCATATGTCAAGTCAACTCTATCTTGTCACGAGACAGATATACGACATTTGAGACACCGCCTATTAACAAAGTCACTGAACAATTTTGTCTTTTCACACCCCAAAGGTCCTCAAGATACGTCGGTTTGATTTGATTCTAATTTATTTCAAGGTTTTTAATGATTCAGTGGCTCGTCAAATTTAAAAGCATGCAATAAAAATATATACAGCGTTTTATAGACATTTTGTTGCGCTGTTTCAGGAAAGGAACAGATTATTTTTTCATGTTCTCAGTCTATGTCAATAAAATAGAATTTTATGAAGGTCATGCTTATTCGTAGGGTCCAGTGTTGGCTTCCCTGTCACGTACGTTCACATGATGTTTGGATACACTTGTAATTTATATTTTTCATTTAGTGAGCCCATCGCTAGGTACTCTACGATGGCCGTACTATGGAGTTTCCATTTCAATAAAATATTCCTATCAACACGATTTCTAAATGGCGAAGTAAAATACAACAGCATCGGAAAAACAATTGGTATTCTGATAGGCGGCCATGTGCACGTAAAAATGATAACTTCTGAAAAATTTGGGCATTTGCCAAATATGTATTTGGACGTGCCTTTAAAATCATAGGAAAATTTAGGCTATTGGTTTTCCAATGTTTTAAAAAATAACTGTAGTGTGCTACATTGAATTAAGTTTAATGGTGTCATTTATAATTATTGATAAATATTATGAAGCTCAAGTACCAGGAAGTAATAACGACGCGGCGGTGGTAAGTTTTCATTATCGACTCGCGCTCACGTCGGTATTGCGAAAGTTCAGTAATTGACATTCGCTACAGCTACAGTTGCCTTCTTTGGGCTACCAGGCTAACAGATACAAAGGCGTTTGCTTTTATTAAACGGGAAAAGAAGTTCGATTGTATGAGGTCTTTTGGGCCGAATTGAAAAAATAAGCTTTTGTTCTAAAGGTTTCGAGACACGTAAGTATATTTCATTGTGTATATTTTTTGTATTATTTTTTTTCTAGAGCCAAAGTAGTTTTACGAAATAAACACAATACATAGATGACATCAGCCTGCCCGATTGACAGTTCATTCGTCTGAAATCAGAGTACAAAATTATATCGGGAATCGAACCTAGTTTCCCGGAAAGATGTGTACGCCACTATGTAAATACTGCTAGAGTTATTTTACTCAAATCTCTGTCAATAGTTTGTCAATTTGCTTCCCCGCAGACAGTAATAAAGTCACTGTGGTGACGTAATTGGCTCCTGTGTTTGACACTCGCTTACGGCGGCTCTTTCTTGTCGCTTAATTGACTTGACATCAGTTACTATGCAGGAAGCGAACTATACACTACTAGAGCTCTATGATCTCCTGGTATGTACCGGATTAGATGCTACTTATAATTGGTGATTTGATTGTATATTCATAATATTGTGTTACTTATCAATAGATCAATTAAAAGGATCGCGACTCTATGCCCAAGGTGCGGTAGACATTATCTTAAATCTTATAATTAAGCAAATACCCAAATTTTGTAGATTAGCATTCGATACGTGACAAATTGCAAGGTCATGGTCGCCTATTACAAGTAGACTAACGATGTTTGTATTCAAAGTTTTCAAAATTAGGTGTGACAGTGACCTGCGCCAATATTCAGGTTTAAACGAAGTTAAATTAACAAAACTTAAAAACTCGAGCTAGGCGTAGGGAATCTGCAATTTCGAAAACTCGTAAATACCTAACAGTCCTCCGCGCTCATGTTGCCCTGGTAACACGGTTATCGACCGCGGTCTTTTTACCTATTTTTCACACCCCCATTGATCTTCTATTATGGTCTTTATTACAAAGTATATAAAGATTAATGGTTTCCGCAATGCTATGGTGGAAGCATGGTGAAAGAGCGGCGTCATCAATATCCCATCTGCGGCGTCAGATCCGGTTACGTGCGCGATATTTCGGAGGCCTTGAATATGTCAATACGGAGTAACAATAAATCACTCACTATTCTCTTTGTTATTCGCTCTTTACTATTCTCTCTGCGAACATTTTGGTATCGGTTTTTGTAGAGATACCAAAATATATGACACTTTATTGAATACTAACAATCAGAAGCCTCTTTTAGGCACACCTGTCATCCTAACTAGTGACACGACAATAAGAAAAAGACTAAGTAACAAATAATTTCTGCTCATAACATACTACGAAAGCAAACACACATCCTTATTTGATTCCAAACCTTGGTTCATTTGAGAGAAATTCAAAATTGATTGTTGCTGTGCATGTGCAAGCGTTCAAAGCGAATCGAGGCCTGTCCCACAGACAGACACATGTCTCTACAAACTACAAACGCTTTCGGAGCAGGTCCCAATTAGCTAACTCTGTACAAAGGCCTGTCAATCCAGCGCTCGGGAATGTTTTACAAAATAAAACTCGCCGGTGAAATCATTGATTAAACCTTGCACTCTTTTCGCTGGATTCCGGTCATAGGCTATCGGAATAGCTGGTGATGTTATACTTCTGCCCTAGTTCTTTTTCGATGAAAATATCATAAAAGTCATGGTAAAACTGGTAAAACTATTCAAATATCTTCCGTTTTTATTCGTTTAAAAAAGATATTCCTGCAAAAGGTACAAAGCGATCCTCAGCAATTTTTGACACCGTTTTTAATATGCCGATCGCACTTCCAGCCGAGTGGACCAGCGTTCCTCGCATAGCTTCTATTTCGTGATCCTTTTTTAGCTGAACATGCTGCATGACGGACACAACGTAAAGTTATGCGCATTGTTTTGTGTTCGGAACCCGCGAGGTTTGCAGCTGAAGCCTGCATAACTCTTAAATTCGGAAATGGAATGGAAAATATGTTTTTGAAAATTATTTGAACAAGGCGGAACAAAACAATGCTACTGTAAATTCACAGAGCAAAGAATCATCATCATCTCCTTGCACTTATCCCACTGTTCAGCACAACCACTCTACCCAACTAATTGCGGCGGTTGTTTCCAAAACCGACTCCATTGGCCTTTCGAAAAATAATTGTCAGGTAATTCCTGAATCCGACGGCTTCCCAACGAATTAAAATACTCCCCCACAATTCCATAAATATTTATATACCAAAACTCAAATCTTACAGACGAGTAGAGAATATTGAAAGAGAAAACAAACAAATCAAGGTTTTTAACCAACTTCCAATGTGTGTTCGTGAACAAATGTGCTTCGTAAACAAAATGAAGCATGCGTCAAACATTTTCCATTACGACAAAGAAAGCTGGGGGCGGAGTGCCGGCGGGTTATGTGTTTGTCTTGATTCTCTTGCACGAATGGCTTAGGGTGGGGCGCTTCTGCTAGAGAGGACTGAACGAATATGAATCAAGAAAAATACAAGTAGCAATCTGATAACTAGTATATTATCACGATGTTTCATTCTCGTATATGCATGATTTTCATATGAAAATTAAATGAGATTCTAAACGGAAGCCTTAGAAATATCAAGTTTGTTTTTCTTGCGTCTGCTTTTAGGGAACAAAATCAGCCAATCCCTCTCACTCACATTGATAATTATTGGTTTCATTATCCATCCATATAAAATCTTTACTATAGAACGGATTGAAGTAGCCGTTATTGAGTGCGGACTTTAAACAGAATAATAATATCGAACTTAAAAACGCTAGGCGCTCCACCTAAAGCCATACCTTTTGTTTGTTATTTCAGTTTTCGTCAGCTTATTGAAAGATTTGAGTCGCGGCTGAGGCATCGCTCGAGTGTTCGCGGCAAATTGATGCCTTTAGACGTCGCCTGTGGACCTCAACTGTTGAACAGATTGGGGCTTAATGTTTTACTTTAGACGTACGCATTTTCCTTGCAGATTGTAGAACCTCGTTTGTGAAACGCTTTAAGAGTAAATTGGTTCACGACTACGGTACGTTATATGTTTTCTGTGATCCATTGAACTGCTAAATATTTTTGGCGGTTTGCTAGACATTCATTTCATCTAAACTTATTACAAGAAAATGAGCAGAGTTTAGACCAAGTCTAACTAAAAAACTGTCCCTAAAAAAACGATCTTTAAATACTCGTAACGCTTTTTTGTGGTAACAGTTTTGTTTTGACATGTGTCAACATGGGGTTCAACTAAGGTTTTACGTTTTTATAATAAGCAGCATTTTGATTAGCCTCACTTTGTTATGTAGCTCGCTGAAAGCTAGGTCCCAAACCGTGTCTGTTGCTCTGTTTCATCTCGCTATTGGTAGCGAAGTAGTAGAAACACCTACTCCAGGATAATTCTCGTGATCCCAGTGCTTTTACTGAACAAATGTTATTTGACTTTGATCGTTAAAGATATACGATATAATGTACTGGGCGAGTAGAAGCTATTCAGAGTGTAGAAAGCTTTGCCTCTAAATCTTAGCAAACCGATCGAGTTTCATATGTATCGCTTTGAATTTATCGGAACAACATTACAGAAGTCGTTATGCGGAGCTTGTGACGCCATTTTGTTATAGGTTGCCGATTCGTAATAGTAGTTTTTTGTATAATATAATGTCCAGTTTATAATACAGTTTATAAAATAATGTGTTAAATTTTATATGGATTGATAATTGTAATCTGAAATAAATAAATAATAATAATATAATAATGCATATTTTTCATCTTTACATAATCATATTTCTATCAATATGTGGAGTCGGCACTACATGTAAAAGTATTCCGTTTACCTCTATCAGCCTCACAGCCTTCACTCTTGCTTATGTCATTATCACACACAATCTATCCATATTTTTATTGGCCTATGTCATGTCAGTTTATGTGCAGTCAAAGATCCATTACACCAAAGTTTTTCTCCCTGTCGCTTTCCTGTTGATGAATAGAGATGGCAACATATTGGAGGCTATAAATCCATTATAGGCACAGGGTAAATCTAAACATTTTGTTTAAACAGGTGTCTGGCGTTACTTTAATCCCGGCCGCCTATCGCACATGACACAGCGCCATCTATCAACGTGACGTGACGTCGACACGGCTAGCTAGCGTAATGCTCTTGTGCGTGCTAGTGTTAGCTATGGCATTGTTTCATGGGCTTGTTTTTCGTTACAACTTACTCATAGGACCTACTAGTAATACTCGTATAAATCTGATTTATTTGTAAATGTTTTTTTATAATGCTGAATAGCTTACACTGCATCATCTGGCCCAAATTTTATATTAAAGATTTGTTTTTATTGTAAATATTATAAAACAATTACGTACATAGCCCAAAACGATAGCGCGATTCAAGTATGAAACATGTGTTTCTGTGACATTTATATGAAAGTAAGTTACACAAACACATTAAAAAAGTTTGTAACCCTTTCAGTTGGAACCAGTTTTTGCTAACTTGCAAAAGTATTCAAGAGTCGTTAGTGAAGATACTTCTTTTACCTAAAACTTTGACGTTGCGTGTATTTTATGTTTTCCTGAATCGATTACTTTACTTTATTTTTCTGTCATAAAATGTTATGGTCCAAGTCAAGATTTTAGCTTAAATCAATGACCTCATTCTCGTAAAGTCACCAGGGCGACATAAACTAAGAAAGGTATCATATTTACCAACGCCCGTGGTCTGATTATCTAGTCAATGTTATTTATTCCATGACGAGGGTTTTTTGATGAGGGATGGCGTACCGTTGCGTTGCGTGTAATTTACGTGCTCTATATCTTCTGCAGGGCTCTGTTCTCCTGGTATCTGATCGGGTGGTGTAATGTGTCTTCTGTTCTGTAGAAAAAAATGTTATATTTATTATTATTAAATTAATTTGATTATTATCAAACATACAAAAATACAACAGAATTAAGAATCTCCAAGTCGGTTAACACAACATAATCAACACTATCGATGCATCCTAATATTGATCTGCCAATTAATTAAGGAGTGAAATATACGACTACCTGTTCCCAAATTAACCTCCCTATAGTTGAACAAATATGAACAAGTCAAGTTCTAATTGAAGCAAACAATTGTATAATTGAACTGAAACTTAACAAGCTCTGAATTTCCGTGTAGCGAAATTCTGCGCGGACAAATGTGCGATCAGCTTAAAGTGGCTGATACACAATATATCTAGCTGATGTTTCAACATCTGCATGATAAATTAATTAGCAGAATCAAAGATTTTGACTACTTTGACTTACTAGATACAAGACGTAATCGCACGCGCCAACAAACAGAAATCCGATTGCTTTGAAGCACATTAAAATTAAATATGGCAGTCTAAATTGGCACCCGTTTCATAACATTGGTATGACAAGTTGCCTCTAACCGCGACAACGCTGTAATCCATAGAGCCATCACTCTGCGTCCTGTGACGTCATCCGTCACGGTAACGACCTATCAGCCAGATATATCATCCACGTCCCGTTATAGTAGCTCGATTGATTCCCGTCATTTGCGCTACGCCTCCTGATATCCTATGTGCGCCTGGTAGGTTTGACACCTGGATAGAAAAAAAAGTAGACAGTACCTAATTCTAGCGGCAGTTTAATGTATAACAACTAAACATCCTGTCCGATCCGAAAATTTGTTGTTCAATTCCAGGAATTCAAACCATAATTTAATTTCGAATTCTGTAATCTCAATAACTATGGTTTTGCGCTACTAGGCGAGCAGACCATGTGTGAGTATTGTACGCATGTATTCAAAAACTCGCGGCATTTATAATGAAATATTCATGTGGGCGCATTCTGTTCATTTCGCGAGCAACCCTAGTGGTTTTCAAACAAATACCACCTGTAATGCAGTCAATATACAGTTGGAAACTTTTCGGCAATTATTATGGAATTCATGACTGTAGTGCTTACAGTATGAGTACGTGAGCTCCATACATAGGAATGATTATAATCTAAGCGCCATGGATTTTGGTTTTAGTTGATTCAATTAGTGGCTGTGGCACAAAATGTACAGTACGAATTCAAAAACAAACAATATTGAAAGTTATATTCAGTGCGTGAAGGTTCATCATTTCGGCAAACCCTTTCATTAGCTAGTATGTAGCATGCCGCTATGATAGCATCGTTTGAAGATGGATTTTCAGACTTAAATCGATGCAGTAAAGTTGAATTTCCTTTACAACAATTGTGCCACAACTGACGAAAGGTTGTTTGTCCAAGGAGATTAAATATATAGGCGGCTACTATTTGAATATTGAACATTCGGCCGCTAAATACTGTTTAATTTTGTAAATGCGTTGATCAGATTATGCCTGTTGTTTAGGCGACTCGTTATCCCGAATCATATTTGGTTTCATTTATCGGTGGATATTTGCTGATATCCAAAATGCTGGACTGGATTTATTTTGCTTTTACTTAGAAACTGCGGCACGCGCTGTTCCATTATCGTTTGGATGGATAACAGTCTAGAAGCTAGACGAAGATTGTCGAGGCGCACAATAACTGTGCTACAACAGTACAGTACCTATCCTAATTACTAAGGTTGTGGGAATAATCTTGTAGAAACTTATCAAAAATGTTTTACTTTAAAACTGGTATCTAAAAAAGCACTTAATCCGTGAAATACCAGGGCAACAAAAACAATTTGGAGCTTAGCTATCTTGTTGGTGTCGTGGGGTAAGAAATCCAGATTGCTTATTCAAGTGTAAGCTGCATCCAAGCGGTGTATACGGCGCTCCCGTGAAGAGGGACTGAGAGGCCCTCAGCCTCTTCGCGAATCAACAGGCCTATTGCTGGCCACTTATACAAGCTCTGCTTACTTTGGGGCTGGATGATGCTGTGAAATGTCCAGCATTATACTAGCTTCCGCACCTACGCTCACGTGATGCCAAGATTTTGAATAGCAATCTATGGTTTCAGAAAATTCCGTATAACTTCTTCGTCTACGACTGAGTCCAAGAAGCGAAAGCGAAAAACAAAAACAGGATTACGTTTTTTTACAACTCAAAAACTTCATCAGTTTCTGCCCGTCCATTTACATAATTACCTGCCCCGATACTAACCTGGTTTTATGCATCTAGATTTCTAGATCAAGACAAGTCCCCGAGCGCCACGATGAATATGCATGACGTCACCGATGACGTCACGGCTAACGAGCCATCATAGGTGGCGCTCGCTTCGTTACACAACTGTTTCGCATTAGCCTGATCTGTTTGTTTGGATTGGAGCTGTTTTGGTGTCGTGCGATCTCATCATCTGATCGAACATTGATCCACTGAAGCCACTCTCATCACACCAAGTAGTCATCTTACCACATGCCCGAATTTTGCTAAAATTTGCATTCCATTGTGTGTGACGTGACGATGCAATCTTATCGCCGCCTATTAGGATACTGACAGTTTTCCTCATAAACATAATATTCCTCGTTAGCTCGTTTTAAAATGCTCATATAATTTTTCCAAAACAAAAGTTTCATTGATGCACGCCTGAGCTAACACACAACTTTGGAGGCACTACCCTATCACTATCGCCACTAGTGGTCACTATCGGCCAATCATGCTCACTCATACAGTCAATGTAGATTGCTAAATCATAGCCCTTGCTTTGCTATAGTCAGGTAAAAATACTAACTAATGCGACAGGATCTATGATACGCGTAACTCCCGGTGGGCGCGGTGTCGCCGCGATTGATTTACGCGGCGTCATCCCGCCGGCCGCGCCAATTCAATTACACGAAGAACTCCGGAGTTCGGCTATCAAAGTTGATGTATTTATAGCGTTCTGGGATTTGGGTATTGTACGTCTTTCTCGATTATTTTACTAGAAGCTCATGGCTTCACTCACGGTACCAAGGTTATACTCGTAGTAGTAACACAAAATAATAATAAACTATGCCATGCAAACCTTCTTCTTCAATCAATTGAAAATTGAAATTATTCGTTTTGTATCGATGGAATCAGCATTAAAACTACGTTACACAACGTTGCAGGCGGAGGTAGCAACCCATATTTATCTATTTATTTTATGTATTGTGATTAGAGGTGAGGCATTGTTTGTCCTCACGCTTAATTAGTCGTGTAAAACGAGTATTTTCTGTTTTCTGTGACCGCGTGGCACTGACAGTGACAGAATTGTTGTATGAAAGCAAATAACGTAAATTGCGCAACACATTTTACGCGAACAACACAAAAAATTACGCACGTTTGACTAATTTAACCCGCATTATGAATAGGTCTAGCTTATTGTTTTGACCAGTCGATGACTTAGTTTTATATATAACGTGGCTTAAATAAACCAGGCTTATGTAACTTCTAGTACGAGTATTCGATGAATATGGCAGAAATACTCAACGATCTTTTATAAGTCTATTCTCTCTCGATACTGAGAATTAATCATAAAAGTTCGGGCATAACTAGATTACAACAAAGTGTGGGATGAATTATTACATTAGTTAATGAGAATCGGGAAAAGTTACGGCTATGAAAATGTTAGTAATGCTACTTTATTTCTGCTATCCTCGTAATGAAGTTTAGTTTGTTCAAGTAATTGAGGAAATAAAAGGTAGTTCTTTTTTATTTTACAAAAAAAACGTTGAATATAATTATCGACGATCAAAAAATAATTTTCTTCTTCGTAATTTGTTGCGTCAACTGGACGCGAATAAGTACCTACTGAGCACTGGTGGTCTAATGGTAGTGGCCCCGCCTTCCGATCGTAAGGTCGTGGGTTCGATCCCGGTCGTGCACCAATGAATTTTTCTGCCGAAAAAATTATGTGCACTATGCCAGTACTCTCAAACGGTGAAGGAAATCATCGTGAGGAAACTGGCATGTCGTAGAACCTAGAAAAAAAAGAACTAGTGACCCATTAAATAGAAGAAGTACCTACTAGAGAAATAAATTTAGATTTTTATCCCAAAAACGTGCAGAAAATTTCCGAAAAACCGCAATTTGTCCCAATAACAAATTGGAATAAAGAGCGCAATCCCATTCAAGCATTTTTTTCATTTTCGTTTTCAAAATGGAGGTGTTCCAGAATCTTCAAGCCATTAGCATCGCCAGGTCCATGCACAGGCATTTGCATATCGACGTAAGAGCGAGACAGTCAATAACCTCTCGTTTTTGCAAATCACCCTCCAGTGCGGTGTAAAGATTTTAATATTATTATTTTTTTTAAACTAGTTAGTTTTTATAAGTAGTCTGCGCCTAAGTTACTCGCAGTCCCTTGAAATCACTTGTCTTTATCGGCATAAAAAGCAGCCTATATGATAATCCAGGGTATTAAGCTATTTCCATAACGAATTTAACCTTAATCTGTTCAGCCGCTACCATAACGAAACCCAGGCAGGACCTTAGAATCGAAAGGCAGATAGAAAAGCTCATTAGTGTACTACCGGATTCGAAGCCACGACCTTCGATTCGGTAGGCCGCTTTAGACCACCAGTGATTGTCCTGTAGTAAGATTGAATAAGACTAATACTCGTATATCCAGCTGTTCTGCCACTCAAAAGCTACAAACGAGCCTACTATACAGCATCAAGTCCCCATATTTCCCGGCCACTTAAACCGCAACTAAAACAGAGTCATTACACTAATCGCTGCGATTTGGCGCCGCATAGCGCTTACACTGCAACTTGCAGGTTTAATCCCCCCCCTGTACCCCCTCGTCCCCCTCTATTACGGGGATTACCGGGATAATAGAGGACTATCGGATTCCCCGCTTTCCATTATTGGACACGAATCGTGCATTTGGCTATTGGGGAGTTTGCGGGTACTAGCAAAGCTACATTTCCGAAGGTGAATTTTCGGTTATTGATATTTGGAATGGATGTTTCTCGTAGTTTTTGAACTAGTGAACCGTCCTGACTTTTCTCGGGTGATAACCCGGTTTATAGTCCTTATCCATCTGGTATCTTTAAGTTTTCATACTATTTAGAGTTTTATCGGCATTGCAGAAAAGATGATTCACCTAAGCTTAAATATCATCATTCTCTTCTGTAGTATTACATCGAACCGAATATCGACAATCAGAAATCCAACATTCCATCACAATAACTCCGGGTCATTCAAAATTGATCCCCAAGTGGAAGTGGCATGCATTTTTAATGACACCTGACCTCCGCTTAAATATTAACGCCTCACCTGGACCTCGGGAATAAGGGATGCGCATGAAAGAATTATCAACTTGGTGCTTACAGATGAATGTTATGGCTTTGGGTTCTTGGAGTGTTTATTTAATCTAACCCTCTCAATCCTGCTATCCTAGTCCTACATTATAAATTTAAAAGTTTGTGATTGGGTTGTATTAGTCATGAATTAGGTTATGGTTTCCTATATCATTATATGATGTTAAAAAACTATTTTACCTCGACATTTGTCGTCACCACGGTCGTCACCTTCCATCTTCTGACCTCTTAAAATGTCATCGGTCATGCACACGGTTTAAACCATAGTCTAAAAAAAACCTTTTCCGTACGTAATTAGCCGCGTACCCAACTAGCGCACAGGCTCGCGCGGCAGCCTCGCGAGCCAAATGCCTCGGCTGGTGTGGACGTGCCTCGGCCTGCCTCGGGCGCGCGTTTGCTCGACCGAGCACGGCTCGGCCCCGAGCCATCTGTTGTCGGTAAACTTGACGCGCTCAAAGGTGCCTCAGTGAGCGCTGTGCGTTAGGTGGGGACGGTTATGTTACGACTGTCCATTACGAATACTCGCGGACTTATGATGGCTCAGCCTGCCTCGCGAGGCGGCCTCGTGTTAATTGAACAAAACTACTGAGGCTGCCGCGGGAGCCATCGCTCGCGATCCGGACACCGAGGCTGCCGCGCGAGCCTGTGCGCTAGGTGGGTACGCGGCTATTGACATTATTTTGTACCTATTTCTTATCTAACTGGAAGTCTCGTACCAGGGTCGCAAAACCCTCAGGTACGCGTAAGTAACCACGTCCGCAACACGCAATACCCATCAGCGCCCGACCGTAAGGCAACTCATACACACACAACTTTGTAAAGGTATGTGTCTGTGTGTGTATACCAATGTGATGATATAAGCTAACAAAATATACTTACGTGTACAGTATAAGAGAAAAAAATGGCACTCCCCAAAAGTGCCGGCAGAAGTGAAAACTTGAACGAGGTTTCGGTAACGGTTCTAAACTTCAAAAAATATAACATGCTAAAAGGGATTTGAACTCGGGGCCCGGGGATATCTCCCAAGAAGCTTAATCCCTTGGACCAATGGAACTATGTAATGAGTCGCGAAATTAAGGTAGGTATTATAAGATATAATAGTAAGAGGTTGGTGTCTGGATCGCGCTATCGTCGTATTTTGCGATTTTAAGAAGGCGCGGCTCCATATTAACGTGCCTAAAGAAGTTTTCACTTAAAAAAAAAAGACGATTCTCTAGCTGCTTTGTATTTCATCTGTCCATACCAAAGCCTGCTCGATACTGAAGTTGCATCCAAACTGCGGTTTCATAGACAATGGATATTTCGAATACACAGTTTCCACAAACTATGTTTCGCTTTGTGCGCTCCGTGTGCGGCGGCCTTTAGGTGTGGAGTCCATTAATCTCACTTCGTCGGGACTCCTTTATGCATAATTACATCGTCCGTCCGTCTGTCCTTTGTTAGAACTATATACGTAAATTGTGCGAGAAGACAGGATGTCTTTGATAGAAAATTGAATGAGAAAGTGTACCACAAACTTCATTGCATGTTGGCTTTGTAGGTACGTACCGCTGTAGAGTTGTTGGTTTCTTGGCTAAAGAACACTGCATATGACTAAATATTTTCTCTACAACGATTAAATTGAATTCCTAAATAAAAACATAATTTAAATATTTACTGTACCAGGTTAACATAAACAGGATGTGAAGCGTTGCGTCTAGAATAGCGAGTGCATAATAATTTCGAACAATAAACTAGCGTGACATACAACAAAGTTTAATTTAAATATTCTTGTACTAGGCTCGCATAAACACAAAGGAGTGAAGCATCTCTTGTCCCGAAGCACTCACAGTGAGTAATTCTCCGGCAAATAAAACAACCGTGTCGGGTTCCGCTGTCCGCTGAATAAAATACACAACCTCATTATCCCTACTTCTTTTCATGCTAATTTAATTTGTCCTCAATGGCACAGCACAATGGAGATAACTGGTCCGCTACTACAAAGGGGAACAAATTCGTTTTATTGTAGTGACAGGGTACTTAAGACTTTAACAGATTCTTTTTCAATAGGGCCTTGTCTTTGTGGAAGCAAAAAGTTCTGAGCGTGTTTTATCTAGGAGTCTTTGTGTTGTGCCAAAAGTACCCAAGATCCAAGTACTTAAATTATCCAAGTACTTAAGTATACATTTTCGTCTGAATAAGATAATAAAAATTTAACGCGAAAGTTGTTAACCACAGATACCAGGGGCCGGTTTCGCGTTTCTTTTTTCATTCGTTGGCCAATTTTTCGGTTTGGAATATTTGGTCTTAGGCTAGGACCGTGTTTTAACGTTTGAATCATTGGCCCTTGAAGTCAGAAATCCTGGTGGGAAGCATCCGAATATTCATCAAACGAACGAAAAAGAGGAACGCGAATACGGCCCCTGATTAGATCGTACCTAACCATATTTCGTTGTTTACATATTTAGACACGGTTAAAGTCAAGTGGACATTAAGGTCTCTATTATAGAGTATCTTGGCCATGATGGCTATTTGTTTGTGATGCTGAATGTACCAGCTGTTCTCATCTATCTATGGCATCCGAGGCACTTTATATAACGAGTACACAGACTGTTATTCAAGCGCAAAAAAGATATCAAAAAACGTTTCGGACCGCGCCGGAAATTAAACGAATGTAATTAGTAAGTATTTTACTCCTCTTGAAATTGAGATGGAATCACCCGAATGGTTTTAATTAGACCACTCAAATATTACGTAGAATGTGCATTCTTATTAGGATTTATGAAATAATTAGAAACGAATAAACTTAACAATCTTTTTAAAATTAGAAGGAAAATAGGCTGACTGCATTAATTAAATTCGAGCTCATAAAATTTTCATCCCCAATTTTTTTACCCTTTTATACAGGGTGTCAAAAGACGTCTTGTCGTGTTGTCAACGACCAAGTCCTTTCCGATAGGCTTGATCCATTGGCTTTACGTAGAGATGTTGCATCTCTATGCATCATGTACCGCATATACAATGGGGAGTGCTCAGAAGAATTGTTTGGACTGATACCAGCCGCTGAATTCCGCCATCGTATGCAACGACAGCAATACTCATACCATCCACATCATGTGGATGGTTGGCAGTCCACAACTGTGCGGTTTTCACGCCAATTCCTGCCTCGCACAACAGACTTATGAAATCAGCTGTCGCCAGCGGTATTTCCCGACCGATACGACTTAGGCACCTTCAAGAAAAGAGCCTATTCCTACCTCAAAGGCCGGCAACGCATCTGCAGTGCTTCTTGATGCTGCAGTTGTCTGTGGGCGGTGGTATCACTAACCATCAGGTCTGCCACTGGCTCGTTTGCCCCCTCTTCCATAAAAAAAAAAACGTCTACCGAAGCCGAAAGGGGTAGGTACAGCATCCCAACACACAACCAAATCCAAAAGGATTTTCCGAAAAAAAACATTATATCCGGATAAAACAGCGTTTGAAGATTACTGTTTGCGTATGTACTGGGTGCGTTGTTTTACGTAGATTGCTGGATTTTGAGTTTTAATTATTTTTTTCTTTTATTAAGTAAATTATCAGGTAGGTATGCTCTCATTATGTTGTCCTAGTAATAAATAACCGGAAATAACATAAAATGACGTAGCTTAGACATTTTCTTTTTGCGTTTTTTTTTTCGCTAAATATACTTAGTCTGATTGCAACCCCTCAGTTTTCGGTAGTAGTCTTTTTACACCCTGTACATATAATACTTAACAGGTAACTTTTACTTCAAATTTAAATTAAACCGAACGGAAAGTATACCTACTAACTTGAAAGTAATAAGATTTTGTTAAATTGGTTCAAAAAGATGTTGTGATACAAAAAATTAGTTTACTGATTCATGTTATAAACTCTTTGGCGAAAATTTAATTAGATTTATTTAAAAACTCTTGTGAAAGAAAGATGGCGTAAATTGAAGCGTGATTTCGGTAACTACGAAAGTTTCTGGTTCTGGAATTTTCGAAAGTAAACCGCCAGAGATTGTAGATTAGATGTCAGTATTAAAAACGATAAACGGTCCGAATCTCTCGTCGGCCTTCTTCGGCCTACTTCGGCCCACCTCGGTCCACTCGATAACTTGTAAACTTTTCTAATTTTCCTCCAGGGAATATACAAGAGATATTTTTTCTCAGGTATTAAAGCGCGAAGTTTAGCCGAAATATAAAAGTAATACGATCACGTAGGTATAAGAACTTTATTGTAATATTTACCTCGTGTAATATTTACCTATTTACCTCGTACCTCGAAGCGCTCGTGATCGTGCTTGCTCAGTCGTTCTTGACGGATCGTCGAAGTTAAGCAACGTTCGAAACGGTCTGTAGGTGGATGGGTGACCGGCAGTGGCATTTTCATCTGAGCGCTTCCATGCTTCGGAAGACACGTTAAATTGTCGGTCCCGGCTAGTTAAGTCGTTAAGCTATGGCGGAGGCCTTTTACTTTACCTAAAAAAATAACCGACCAGCTATTCATTTCTTCACTGTGTGGTCCAATGATTTTTTCGCGCCCGACTAACCATCACACCGCTCTGTCACACGTGATACGGTTACGGTGGTTGTAAATGTCTTGTAAAATTATAAGATATATTAAAAGTATCTTAACTTTAGGTAAGTACATTTGTTCTATAAAATGATGGTCTCTGTATAAATTATACTTGGGGTAAAAGGTAACGCGAATAGTTTAAAATCAGTTTAGTTCGCTCCGGTCCCGGTGAATTATAACATACCCGCATCAAATAGTTTGCTCGTTTGAATTGAATAAATGTTTTTCTGATTCACTTTGTATTATACAAGATACTCATCTACGTTCAATCTTGGACGTCAGTTTAAGATAAAGCAAATACGTGTAATTACGACGCATGAGATGTACCCGACTGTTCATGGTTTCCAGCATTCAGAGAAAAGAGAATAGTAAAATTTACTTTGATACTTTCATCTATTTTCGTTCAAGAACTTCCTGTGATATAAGTGTTGGTAAAGTACGCTTCCATATAAAAGTTATCAATGAAAAGCGATTTTGACCATAAGTTTTTTCTTATGTTGCGAGAGGTGCAAATACACCTAACTAAACAGTGATTTGTGTTGAATAACCAGAAACTACCTACATCATTTCAAGTCTAAAATAAACAGTATCTGCGCCCACTCTACCAGGCCCTCATAAACACGCAGTAGCGAAAGCGAATCAAACAAACAATCGCTCGCTCCCAATTATCCAGCTTACCGCTTACATCTAGAACTCATCTAACTTGGCGTAGCGCTTGTGAATAATTTCAACTCCTCGACATTCTGCAGTTGGGTATTCGTAAAAAACCTCGTATTGTGTTTTGCGTTCTGGATTTTATTTTCTTGTGTTTTTTTTCTGGTTTTCAGCAAGTTTAGATTTAGTTAAAACGAACAAAAAAGAAGAAAGAGTTCGATTGCATGTAATGGTTTTAATTTACTTTTTTGGAACTTTACCCAAAAAAAAATATGGGACCGAGGTATGTTACTGTTCCAAATAAGAGTCTTGTATTAGAGAAATATTATCTTATCTTATTATGTTAGCTTCTAAGAACGTTGAACTGCATGAACATTTTTCATGCAGTTCACAAATTCATGGAATTGGAACGAGCACAGCGAGGCCTTATTAAGGTAATTTATTCCAAACCCTTCAGATACGAGGAGAAAAGATAAGGCAGTCAAAACTTTGGCTACAAGAACTACATTTGGCAGTAATCAATATTTAGCAAAAGCAGCACATTTGTACAATCTCATAAATAAAAGCCTAGATATATACCCTAAACAATCATATGAATGTAAAAAGTTAATAACTGAATGGATTCAAGATAAAGGGTATGAGGAAACAGAGTCTCTTTTAAAAGTTATAATATGACTGACCCAATTAAGTCACCTACGCACACCCACACTCATTACACATACTATCATTTACATAGACTTGCACAGATTCTTCATGTGTAGCATTCATCCTTACTCTGATAAACCCACACATACACACACTCACACTCGCACACACACATACACACACACACACTCGCACACACATACACACACACACACTCACACACATACCTACACAAACACACACAAACAAAATATACACTTTCATTCTTATACACGAGAGATTTTAAATAGTAACTAATTGCATAAAATTTGATAAAATATCAAGTACTTACTCGCTTATTTTCTTATTAATCTTTGTTAGAACTAGATCATTGTTTTGATTGTTAATTCGCATTTCATTTAGGTGAAAATGTAAACTACCTAACATACCTACAATAGTTTTTGTTTCTTTCTTTCACTATAAAATAGGTATTAAGTTACAAATATTAATATGGATATGCAAGAGCGGAACAATCTGGCACAAGTACTTTGTACTTAAAAGAAGGTTCCAACCCTGGTTGAAATTGTAACCCTTGGTTAATGAAATAAAGTATTTTGATTTTTGATTTTGATTTTTATATACCTACGTTAAAAGTTTACCAAAT
Source organism: Epirrhoe tristata (assembly GCA_951394285.1). Lineage (NCBI taxonomy): Eukaryota > Metazoa > Arthropoda > Insecta > Lepidoptera > Geometridae > Epirrhoe > Epirrhoe tristata. Next base: position 9,537,563 of record OX596156.1, on the reverse strand, counting down.
TGAACCTTTTCATGTGCACGCTTCACCCGCTCTTTGTCGCTTGTTTTCCGCGCCACGTGCAGTTACACTACCACAAACAAATATAACAGCTTTTGTAGTTATAAAATAAATCACAAAACTGAGAAAAAAATAAAATAAAATTAAAATTATACATTTTACGACGAAATTATTTCGGAGCAAATGCAGAAACAAATTAAATTCCGCGTCAACCTTAAATCTGCGACTACAATGCATTATTTGTTTACCAAACTTTGAAGAAATACAAGGAGCGCATAGCCAACGAGGCGTTCCAGAAAACCAATTACAAAACTGCAAGGAGCCAACAGACGTATTTGCGGAAGCGATCCGCCTGCGGCTTCCATCCGTCGCCGTCGCCAGGCGGGATGCCAGGGCCGTAGAGGGCAAAAGGGGTCGTCCACAACCTTTCATCCAATCAAATATAAAATAAAACTAGTTTCATCCAAAGCCAACTGTTTCCGCAGGACGTCATTTTCTCACCTTTCCGCTAACTGTGTGTGTGTGAAGAACAGAGTAAAGAAGAGTCTTATTCTTCAGTGAGATCCTAGTCCCGGCCCTGGTTTGAGTTGGAAACAATTTCCTTGGCGGCGGCTGTCTATTTCTATCAACTGGCGTATTTATTTCCCATGTTTATTGGCTCTAATAGTTATATCATGCGTAAAGGAAGGTACGCAATGCAATTTTCATCATCAAATATTATCTCTTTGAAGGTAAATAGAATTGTAACTAAAATAACACGTCAACTTATAGCAACTGTTATTTTTATGAGTAGTATAAAATCTCACACTTATTATTTGACTGGGGCAATCGACACGAATGGTTGGAAGTGAGAGTTTATTGTGTGTGATAAATTCCCAAGCTATTAGATAAACAGTACAAATCATCCGCAAGTTAATGTGGGCGTGAGCCGTTAGGCCGGGTACCAGGGGTGCAGAGCCGCGGAGAGGTCGCAATATCGCGAGCACGTCGTCGGACCCTTGTCACGCCGCGTGACGCCAGAATCTCGCCACCCTTCGCAATAATAGCAAGAGACGACTCGTTGAAAAATGACAGGATAAACAGTTCCATGTATTTTTTTGATAAAAAGCAATGGTACCAATGAATCTATTAGGCCGTCATGAAGTTGTATCTGCTCAAATTACCTGACTACGGCAAAGTCAAAAATTGATTTATGATTTTAGTAGTGTATGTTTGTTTGCATTTACGTATGCCCAATTTCTTACTCAACTACTCATCCGATTTTGATCCGATAAATGAGGTATCAATTGATGTCGAGCTCAAGCAGTCAGCTTTTAGTCTTTTAAATCTTGTAAGATGAAAGAGTATGATCCGATCCAAAGTGGCCGCCATGCTTTGTTTTGCCGCATGCGTTTACTTAAAAACCTGTTTTCAACTATGGTTTTCAATTATTGCAAATATGTCAAAGGTCTTGAAGAAGGTTCGTCGAACTATCCGCCCCGCCTGTCTAGTGACAAACATTTTTCCAATCAATAGTCTCCAATATTAATATTCCCTGAGAATGTAAAAATCTCTGGAGCCAAATCTAATATGTCTGACGTAAATCTTTACTTCATTCAAGCCACGTCTGTCATTTTCAATATTAAACTCGCGTGATGCTGAGACGGGGTGGATCTTTAGTTGCTAAGTTTTTTATGATCAGTATCTTTATTCTTGTCTATACAAAAAAGTATCAGAATTAATAAATATCTGAGCGAATGTCTCATGATTAATGCTTTGTGGATAGTCATCGTCATTTTAACCATATTCTCCTTGTATCACCAGTGCCAGTGTAGTGAAAATGTGTCTCAAAAGAGTCTCTTTTTATGCACTTTCTTGTGGATGAGACTGATTTAGCTAAGATAGGTCTAAACCATTGTCTACTCTTGAATTTTTGCAACCAGAATCTATAATCTGGGCAATCCTACTCCATTTGAGTAGTCCCAGGCACTACTCGATGTTTAAAATACATACGCTTCCTAAAGGCTCGGAAATATCGGTGAACTAATTAGATACATAAAAAAACATACCCACAGCCGAATGATAGCTGGAAAGCTTTGTATTTACCTTTGAGTTCTTTAATTTCACGATCGACCTCCTCCGCTTATGATGTCCTAATGAATCAGCTACCGTTTAGCTCGTCGGAGCTTTTTCATTAACAGGAGCATGTTAATTCTGTTTTTATTAGCCGGGGGCTAAACAAGAATTAATTTGAATGGGGTCTTTGATGTGTTGCAATGTGTTCCCTGGCAAATTGTTTTTGTGAAATATGTCTCTGTTCACAAGTCTTGTAGACAATGTTTCAAGGTAAAAGTAGCTTAGTCGTTGGTTTTATTCATTTTTGGTCACAATGCCTACGCCGCGAAACGACTTCGAAGGATTACTAACTCACATTTAAAACACCTACAAGCAAAATGGCTCAAACTTGATGCTAAGCAATGTTTAGCACGTTCGGTAGGGAGGGCTGGTGACTAAGAAACGATCCTTCGGATGGGCGCTTTGAAAAGACAGTCTTAGAAGCGTTGTACTCGTATGTAATCATGTGGCAGGCCTTCTGGGTTCCGAATATATGTACATTACAAAAAGCCAATGCTGTGCAGTCATAAAACATCGGTAATTCGTATTCCCTAAACTGAAATTAATCTTAATGTTTTCGAAAGGCTTTCTGTACTCCTGGTAAACACATAAATAACCAGGCGGTATGCGTCACAGCCTATAAAAAAGTCGGTACGTCAGTTTCGCATTGCGGTACTCTTACGTGACTAGTACCCTGGTACCTTGCCTGCTTGAAATTCTCTGCTAACCTGGTGTTTGCTCCGCTGAAAATACGCAGTGAAATTCATTTTATTTTCAAAGTGGAAAATGAACAATCTTTTCATTTTATATTTTGTAGCATGTGGAATGTCTGTTGTTTTTGTGATAACCGTTTCGGTAAATATTTTTGAACCGCTGATGCTTATTCGTTTATAAACTGAATAAAAAAAAACTGGACGAGTGCGAGTCGGACTCGCCCACCGAGGGTTCCGTACAAAGGAATATGTATATAGCAATGAAAACTGTTTTTATACTACCTACCTACCTACATACACCAAAGTTACACATGAGGAGGGATTTTATTTTTTAATTTTCGTCAACTCACTTAAAAATTTCGACCCAATTCCTTGCATTAGGCCCTGTTTTTTTGTGATTTAACTAAAAATATACGGTTTTCAGATTTTTCCCTATACTTGTAGTCTAAGACGATTGCTATAGACTACTTGCCAAATTTCATAGTTCTAGGTCAACGGGAAGTACCCTATGAATTTTGATTTACATGAGTGCCAAAATACACGTTTTTTGTGGCATAAACGGCCGTATCTTTTTTTTGCGTTAACCTAGAAGTTTGATTTTTTCACAGCATAAAGGGACCGTAGACCGGAGTATACGGTTTTAATTTCAACTCGATACCTCCACGCGTTCCCGAGATAAAGGATCTTGACAGACAGACAGACAGACGGACAACAAAGTGATCCTATAATGGTTCCATTTTCTCCTTTTGAAGTACGGAACCCTAAAAATAGTGGAAAAATGAATAATACCATAATAGAAAATTATGGTTTTTTGAAATTGAATATTAATTAATGTTTTTTTCTTTACAGGTAAGCAACATCATCAATACGAGTAGATCTTCGATCATACTATCGAAGGAGTAGATCAAACAAATGGACAGGCAAGTGAAAAAATATGCAATAAACATACCAGGACTTTATAGTGTATCAGGAGATGCATTTGTATTTCGCACACCATAAATAGAGGGTGGTTGCTTACGTCACAAAAGAGGTATAATAAAAGACCCTATTTTGTCTCCATCCCCATGAGAACTCGAATCACTACCGTTGACTGAACAACAACAATAGGAAGTATAAATATGCAATAAATGTACCAGGCTCCTAGAGACCTTTAGGAGATGCATCTGGCACACCCCATAAAGGGCGTTTACTTCCGCTTTGTAGTAAACATTTAATTCGTTAAAATTTATTTGAAGTAGCAACGAGATAAATAACAAAATTCACCAGGAATTTCTGAACCAATATATTTTTTATTGTTTGATATTAGAACCGATAATTTTATTTCATAATAAAGATACTAGGATTTATAGTTGAATAATGTTTCAAGCTGTTAGATGATATTTTACTAGTTTATCTAACAATATGTTTGTGTAGTATTAGGATAACAATAGAGTTCGCAATAAAGTTACTAGGGCCGTAGAGCACAAAAGGAGATGTTTTCGCATTTTTGCTATGGGAGAGAAAAATCAATATTCTCGCGTAGTATATTCGTAGACATTATTGTGTTTTCGTAGATCGTAACAATGGCATGTGTAGAATATGCAATAAATGTACCAGGACTATAGAACGCATTAAGAGATGCATTTTGCATTTTAGCAACCCCTGCAACGTGGGCGTGTACCTTAACACAACGAAAGGCACGCGTTGAATAGATTAATGTACCCCATGTGGTTCAAACCAGGCCCTCAATGTGCCGAGCTTTCTGACTGTGGAGTAACAATAGCATGTGTAGGCAGGGCTACAATTTCACAGGCTTACAGAATTCGTTAGGAGATGCATTGTATTTTAGAACGTCCCATAGACACAGCCATAGTAGCCTTTCGTCCACATAAAATAACTGGGATATAAGTTTACAATGGTCCAGCTGGGTTATGCCATAAACGTACCAGGCTTATAGAATCCATAAAGAGATGGTACATTCGCAAGATTTATTAATCGATGAACGAACGTGCTATAGGGGGCCTATGTACGTAGCCTATCACTTCCTTCTCACCGCATCATTACCTCTGCCAGTCTGGTACGTTTCCTGTTTGCACACCGGGCACGCCCGATCGGCTATCCCGTTTACCGCGAAAATCTTATCCCGTTTTGCTTATTAACCTGTCTCGCTGCGAGGAATTTAATTTTCACCAGATTCGGGAAGGCTTAGCAGATTTAATGGAAGCCACTGGCTAATTGCGTCAGGTATTATTCAATTTTAACCGGGGTTTTGGATTTGATTTTAATCAAAATTGTTTTAAAGGATTAAGTTGCCTTCGGTCCATAAGCTGATTTATGGTTTATTTAGCATTTCCATGTTGCGTTCTCGTACCTTCAGAGATAAAGCCCTTTGCATATAGCACCTATTTTTACTGAATAGGTTAGTGTTCATTACGAGAAAATTTGCAAGAAAATTTAGAATACATTTTTCGATGCTAATGTAAAAAATGACCTCTCCTATGGAACCCCTTCACAAAATATAAAAGAAATCGGACCCACAATTTAGTGCTGCACAAACTTGGACTCTATGCTCATTGTATAGTGAAGTAGGTCGTAACGACCCTACGGGTACAAGCTATACGGTCTCGGATAATGATTGCGTGCGGCGTGATACGGACAAATTAAATTTATATGGCTTCCGTGATGAAAAATGTCCTATTGTGTGGCCTGTGTGCTGTTGATTAAACTCGTGAAAGTGAAACCCACAGATACAAAAAATTCATTCTGGGACGGAAACGCAGATACTTACAAAACATTCGGTATGTATGGCATGCCGTGAAATAACGAGGTTTTTTATGTTGGTCTGAGAGGGAACTACGAGTATGAACTATGTATTCCACTTGAAAAACTCTGCTGTACTACTACAGAGAGTCACGTAAAAATATAATTGATTTAGTCACCGCCTATAAGTAATCTCCACCTCTTACTAACGACAAAAACTGAAGATATCGCAGTCTCAAATAAATACATACAAATTGAATTCAATAAGTTATATAATAATACAAAGTTTGACAAGATTGTTGTTACATATAAATCGCAATAGATCAAATTCAATGAAATCCAAGCCTGCTTCAACCGTCATCCAATTCCTACGCACAATGAAAAGTGTACGCAAACGGATAATAGATGGCGCTGTTTTTTTCCCAACTAATTGGGTACGCGGTGTAACAGTAAGTAAGTGCAATCAGACGGGATGATCGCTGTTTTATTGCGTATCGATGACTCTCTGGAGGTTCATTAGTGTTCCGACTGCATATTGATGATATTATTATTTGCCAAGCTTTTATTAGAGAATCACGATATATGTATTTAAGATTCATCTAGAAATATTCATCAGGTTCACGGAAAAAATTCGTTGCGAATTTAACATTGTAATAATTCTTGATAGTTCATCGCGTTTCAGATTTAATTCAGTTTTAGATCAAAAAAAATCTTGTAGTTGAGTGTTCTTTTGCGAACTTTATTCCATTTGCTTTGCAAAACCTGTTGTGCCGACATAAAAGTGGGATAAGGGAAATGATGATTCCATTTTCTTTTCCAATTATTTCTCAATTCAAATGAACCCATGCTACTTTTAAACCAGCAAAAAGGGATTTTTACACTTCAAACAGTAAACCACGGCAAAATGTCTACAAAAAAGAGCATTGAAAGAAATTCAGTATGTTCCGTGGACAAATGGATTAGGTTTCCAAAAGGGTCGAGGTGAGCAAAACTTCGATTTGTCCGAGAACCGTCTTTGTGCGGTGGCTGCGGCCTGACCCGGCCTCCGGAGTAATGGTCGAAGAACGACTGAAAGCGATGAAATGCCTTTGTTCCAGTTTGTATACAGTTGTCTGCGGTCCCAGCCAGTCGACACGGTCAGTTATGGACAGAAGCTTTGTTATATCTTGTAATTTGTTAATGGTAAAATCGGGGTCATTGCCACTGGAGGTAGGAGAGATAGCTTAAAGATACTAGGATTACATGTACAGTACATGTAATCCTAGTATCTTAGTAGGTAGGAGATCCATCAAAAGGATACTAGGCCAAGAGTTTCGTTGAGCAGCCGAGCAGTCGGTGTTGTGTCTTGTCGAGATAACTGTCTATAATTTTTCTATCTCGGATTTTGCTCCTAAATGTCAGAAAGTACTTACTATTGTAAGACATGACCAGAAGCAATAGTAATCTATATAAACACTTCAAGCATGATATATGTAACTACATTTGTCTTCCAAGAATCCCCAAAATAAAGGCTTTTAAAGTATAAATAAATCCCGGGTCCCAAATAACCCTTCACCCGGATCTGATGCGGCCATCGACATGTATCAGGGTATAACTGTCAGGCCGCATCGACCGGTCCATTTAACATGCAATCGGTCGTGGCCACCCTGTACAGTGTACGCTGTGCCTCATTCTGTGTGCCATTTGTTTTATTTACTTGTTTGTATATTTTAAATTTTTCACAAAAACAAGCTGTTTAACTAGTGATTTTTGTTTTTACGAATTTTATCATATTTTTATATACGAAGTCTTAATAGGGTTCCCGTTTTACCCTTTTGGTACGGAACCCTAAAAAAGGACCAGTTTATACCCAGCATTGGTACAGGTGGTCCACAAAAGCTTACTGTGTGGTCGTATACATATAAGTTTTCAAATTATAGTGATGAACTGATGACGCTATAAGGCGAAATGTACGCGGGTTTGTTAAATTTTACAAGTTCAGTGCCAACGATGCCTGTGATCATGTTCATGGAAAGCCTGCTGCGGGCAGGTCAAGATGGTAGAGGGCGCATTAACCATAGTTGAAAATCTGTCATTCAGGAACACGAGGAATGCTAGCAGATCCCAAAATCTGTCATCTAGTTTCACGGTTTGGTGATTAACAGCCTAAGTCAGTAGTTTCAACTAGCTTGTCAATCAAATATTTGCGATGAGGAATTATGCTGTTTGCGGACAATCAATCGCGGTATTGTACTGGCTTGTTGTAATTCATCCCACAGACCACATTCCAACCACAGTGTCTCATAGACCACAATCATCTTCTTGCATTTGTGATTCATTATGCATTATGTAGGGGTGGGCAATTTATTCTTATAAGATTTTTTTTAATTACGTTTGTTGGATTTGAACGCACGGTCTAGCCGATCCATGGCATCGCTCTCCCAACTATTTATCATAACTAATCATCAATCTGCCGTCAGTTCAACACACACTCATTTCTAACTCGTGTCTTTACACAACCCATGCAATTTTTTTGGGCTGCTCGAATCTTATCATCCAGAGCCCAGAGATTTTGTGTGCTATCCAACATGATCCTGTGCGGTCTAGGTGTGTGTTAATGGAAAAGATTTGTACAAAATTGTAGCTCAGCGAACCTTCGCTCTGGGCTTACTTATATCAAGATAATCACAAAATGTCATCAGTTTGCATGACATGTTTGATACTGCAGCTTGTTGGGATAATGGCCGCTACACTTCCTGCGCGCCGTGTTGAGTAAATCCTTTGATGTTTGTACCGTTCGAATTAGCGTGAAATTAGATCTCTTTGCGTGTGCTGCGGTCCTGGTAGATATTTAAATGGAGATCGAAATTTCCGAGTATTCGTTTTGATTGGGACTCAGCTTTTGTTTATAGACAAAACATGTTGCGTCTTTCATTGAATTTAGTATTGGTTATTTTAAACTCCTATTATTGTTATATTATTTCATTATATCTTGAATGTATTATTTATCGACCACAACGTGTACATAGATAAAATACTTAGGTCGAAAATGTTCTACTGAAAATATATAAAAGAAAAATACTCTTTGAAAGGTGGGCAAATCAAAGCCATTTTTTACACCCACGAACGCGCACGTATGTTTTACTTCATTTTCTCTTATCCATTAAATAAAATCGACGGAACCGCGTAAGCGTGACGCGACATTTCCATCTGACACATTTCCTTCATATCGACGCGAGATTACACGAAAGCTCTTCCATTTCATGATATCCTGGTACCCCGGGTGGTAAATCAATTTGGGTCTCTAGGTCCCGGGATCCCAAATTCAATTCCCGGGGGCGTCGCATGCGTTGCGTTGACGCGGTGGTGTCTCGTCGTGGCGCAAATTAGATAAAATGTGAAATGTGAACTTTTTGAAATTTTCACGCTTTTTGAGCTTCGCGTAAACGGTTTGGGGTAATGTGTCCTGAAGTGTGATAATGATAACGTATTGCATTTTACATAGTTACATGAAGGTGGATTTTTTAAAGATTAAATTCAAATCTGCGCGGCTGCAAATTAGGTCCTCCAAGATGAAGATGACGAAGAAAGGCCTATTCCTACCACAACGGCCGGCAACGCATCTGCAGCTCTTCCTGATGCTGTAGTTGTCTGTGTGCGATGGTACCTTCAGGTGTGCCATTTGCTCGTTTGCCCCCTTTTCCATAAAAAAAGGTACATTGCCAGTATGTACACAGAACCGAATCGAACGTGTCATTCGATGTTTTATTCTTTTCATATTTTTTACCTTAAAAATCAAAATCTATCAATTGGACCAATCAGCAAAAATGTTTGATCGCCGTAATCCGCAGAAAAATATTTCGTCGCTTCCTGTCATGTTGTGTTTGTTAATCTCTCTCGAACCCGAAAAAATATCGTAACATGAAATACAAATAATTCAAATGCAAACTCTGTGCTACGTGTGTGTTCAGAGCTATTGTACCGGGCCCTCAGCAAGCTGGAGAGTAACAAAAGGCAACAAGTCGCCGAGCGCGGGCACAAAAGGCTAAAACTCTGTATTCAAATTAAATGAGTTTTGTGGCTGAAAATGTAAGATAATAAATCTTGCATTGTGTGGCCGGAACACGGCTACAAATGGAATAGTGTAGTCTGTTCATTTAAATGTAAACGTGAAATATACATCTTACAATACTAAGGTTACTTCTATTATACTCGTAGAAGTCTAGTTTTGTAGGTTATATCTATGTTCTTCATCATAACGTAATATTGTATCCAGAGTAAAGCTTATGTTTATTGCTTAGTCCTCGTAATTCCAAAGGAATAATGCTCTCCTAGTATTATGTTTAACTGTCTACCAGCCAGTACTACGGACTGCAAATACTGCAATATCAGTCCTATATCAGTCAAATTGGATACGTACTCCATATTGGTTCTTTCCGGGCCCTCCCTAAGGTTATTGACCCCTTCAGGTGAAAAATTTTAAAGGCATTATTCGCAAAATGGTCTAGTCCTCAAAACAGGGAAAATAAAGGCATCTTAAAGTTTATTGATGTCTTAGGGTCGTCAGTTTTCTCATCAGCGTCCACTGGGCCGTGGCTAATGCGAGCCTTAGGGGTGTCGCGTCCACTGGAGGGGATGACGTAATCGATTGCTTAGTGTCTTTGTGAATAGATACAAACACAGAAGGTCCGAAATATTGATTAATTTTGACCTACTAACGAACATTGTATACGCTTGCATAACTGATATTATCTCGGGTTTTATGTAATAAACAAGAAAAATCTAGTAAATACGTCAAAGCTGTCTATGATTTTCTTACTTGTCACAACTTTAAGTTCTTGTCGCATCGAACTTTCATGTTCGCCCAACTTCGCCAAGCTGTTCTGTCGAACTATGAACTCTTGGTACATTGTTCGCAAACTTTTTCGGCTTGGTTCGAATGCATGTAGTTCCACACTTTATGTGTTGGTCCACTCAGCTTAAAGCAGTTCGCTATCAAACGATTTTTTTAAATAGAACAAATAATTTTACATACAAGCCTTGCGTTTTTTTTTTTTTTTTTTATGTTGAATGGGTCGGCTCTTGACCTCAGACTTACACAGGCAAGAGTGAGGTCTACGATGGAGCGAGCCTACCCAGAAGGTGCCTATTAACTCTCTTCTTAAAAACAATAGGGTCGTAGCTCAGCGAAAATACAGACGCTGGAAGCTGATTCCAAATTTTTGCAGTGCGCATAATAAAAGAACTTTCGAAGCGCTTAGTTCTAATAAGTGGAATATCAACCAGATGAGGATGATAATCAGCTGTGCGTCTGAAGTCCCTGTAAAAGAACGGTGAAGGCGTACTTTGGGGGCTGGGGCTATTGTATTAGTACTTACCTACTAGGCTCCAGTACTGACTCTCAGATATCTTATTGCAAAGAATTAACGGAAACAATGGTAAGGTCGGTGGTGGTCGTGTCATGTTTTCCATTTTCAAAAACGCGTATGAAAACAATTTTTACATTACATGCTATTTTGAAGTAACACGCCTCAGACAAGCCAAGAACTGGCACGCATCAGTATTCCACACTTCTCGCTAGAATTGGCTAAAATGCTAATCAAATTCGTGTTTTTGTTCCGACCTTCTGCTTAATTTAACAACCAGACCGTCCTATGTAAACGCGCCTTTACGAAAATAATATGTTTGCCGTTTTCTAAAAGCCTAGTAAGAAATAGCAAATATACCAGGGTTTTAGAAGTTTAGGTGTTTATTCTAGGTAATTGTTTCAACCAGGAATTCAGAACTCAGTAGTGTCTGTTTTCTCGCTAACTGAAAACATTTTTCATGAGCCTAATTCATACAAAGGTGTAGAATAGCCGGAGCTGTTTCCGGAATTTAAAATAATGGGCATCATAAACATGCTACCAGGCAAACAGAATACGAGTGTGAGTTAGTTTCAATAGAATGTTGAATTACGAGTGTATCGCAAAGTTTGATTAGAGGAATAGGAATGTTTGCTTTGGTTTATGACAACCTGGTGCTTGTACATTATTCAGTAACTTTACGTATGTACAATATGTATGTTTCATAGATAAATTCCCGCATAAAATACAAGTTAAATTCCCGCATCTTATTTACTTTTGTTCCATTCCATTTTCAACAAAAAAGTTAAATTCTAAATCTGCTAGTAAAGGTACAATTTGGTAATAATGATTGACCTACTATGTTTTATCTACCAATTTTGTGTCATAATCTTTTATGGTTTTTTTTCTCGTAGTAGAATCTAAAATGGTTGACAATAACTGGCTATGTCCAATCTTTTTGGCTTAGCCATATCTTCAATACAGCTCCAATCGTATTTAAAGCAAGCGTTCAATTCTGTCTGCGAAGCAAATGGCGGGATTTCCTTCGGGGCTTACGAGTCTTAGATATATTTTAGAATGTGGATAAAAAAGTTGTCTCATCTAATTTAGGTTTTATGGAGCCATGAGGAGAAAAAAAACGTACATGTAAATAAAACATGACCATTTATTTTAAAATATTTTTATATTTTGTACACGTGTATCGCCGCGAGAATCGAAATTTTGCGTCACAGGCCTTCTGCACCACATTATCGTCAACTGGAGTTGATTCAAAAACCCCATCCATTAAAAGTTTTCATCATATCCGCGAATTTTTACTCGAACGGAGAATTTCACAAAAAAAATTTAACAGCTTCATATTAGAGGTATGTGTTCACTGATTTGTGAAAATATAACGAATCTGTGCATATATGTACTTAATATATAGCTGCGTCCCGCGGTGTCACCCTCGAGAAATTCAACAGTTTTTGGTATCCTAGTGACTAGTGTTTTTTCATTTTTTCGGGATAAAAGGTAGCCTATGTCCTTCTCTGGGATACAACCTTTAACTATGCCAAACAGCTTAATCTGTTCAGCTGTTTGGGCGTGAAAGCGTATCAAACAGACAGACAGACAGACAGAAAGACAGACAGAGTTACTTTCACATTTATAATATTAGTATGGATAGTATGGATATGGATAATACTCGTATATGAGTAAGTGGTCAACTCTGGTAGGTCGTATTTTAAATAACTACTAGCTAGTTTAATAGATAAACAAGGACCTAGATTTTTATGACTGTCGAAGTATAGACCCTTAAAGCGGTACTCTAAATGTTGCCAACTCAGCGCGCCCTTTCAAAGGCTTACCATAAAAATGTTGATCCGTCAGACAATACCTTTTTATTGGGTATATCTGATTTATTTGTTTGGCCACATTGTTGGTTTTGGTATTACGTTTATTTAGAATGTATAAAATGTATATCGTTGTGGACCAATTATATTGAGAAACGAACAGTTTATTTTATAGGCTTCCTTCGCAAGGTCACTATTGTGATCTAAGGCCGAAAACCCAAGTTGAGTTGGCCAAGTGGGATCGTGCTTCGACTTTCGATCCGACAGTCGTGGTTTGCAAATCCATTTGTGCATCAATGGATTTTCCCATAATGTGTCTTAAAGTAATTGTGCTTGAAAGAGAGTAAAAATAAAGGGAAAACCGCTTTCTCTAATTTAATTGCATTTGCTGAACATGCAGATAAATTCTGCAGAAAATCGTCAAACGATCCGCTGATCCAGCATTTCGCGTTTGTCAAACCGGCACTTTTACATGGGAGCGATCCACTGGCGAGTCGGGAAGCCAACGGCAGATACCTCTTCGTCTTACTAATCTTCTCTTTATTACTAATCATTTTTTTGAGATTAACTGGACAATACTACGAGTACTTACTATAATTATTGCGAAAAGACAATCTTACTAGTAGTAATAGGTATATGTTGAATAACTCAGGGTGTTGAATGGGACAGTAACTAAGTGGACGGATAATGGAAGTATTCCCGGGGACGGGGCGCAACACCGCGCCGAAGAGCTATGAAGCGAAGCCGCCTTTAAGCCACAGTTTTGTTGGCTGTATTATTCACCAATGGATCACCTGAGGTCGTGGATCGGGTTTAATGCCTGATTTGTCGAACTGGCACTTTTTGCGTCTGTTCTGATTTGACAGATTTTATTTAAGGTATGAATAAGGCTGTCCTTACACAATGCATTAACGTCGATTTTATTGCGAGTACTGGTTGTGGGTACAGGGGGGTTATTCGCGTTAATTTTTTCGTTCGTTTGATGAATATTCGGATGCTTCTTACTACGAGATACATTGTATTCGGGCGATAAGATCAACGTTAAAACACGGTCCTAACCTAGGACCAATTATTATGCTGTGAGAAAATTCCAGCATTATTTATTTATTTTGTTATTATTTCATACCGAAAAATTGACCCTTCAAGTCAGAAATTGTAGTATGAAACATCCGAATATTCATCAAACGAACGAAAATAAGAACGGGAATACGGCCCCAGGTTATAGGTTCGAATTCACGAACCTAAGATTTTTCTCTAAAATTGTTTATGCCCTCTCTAAGGCAGTTGTCCGACCGCGAGCGTTGAGCGTTGAGCGTTGATCGTTGAAGCGAGTATAGTTCTGTCGCTGGGCTATAACTTTTTCATAGCTCGGCCTGAGTTTTGAACGCCGCGCGAGTACGCTGAGCGATTACAAAACTTTTGTCAACGCGATAAAACTTTTATAAATAAATTAATCAAATAAATAATGCTGGACATTTCACACAGCATCATCTAGCCCCAAACTAAGCAAAGCTTGTACTATGGGAACCAGATGACTGATATACTACTTATACATACTTATTGTTTTGTAAATACATACATATTATACATAGAAACACCCAGACCCGAAATAAATATTTGCAGATCATACAAACATTTATCCCGCGGCGGGGATCGAACCCGCAACCTTCTGCGTCGCAGGCAGGCCTTCGCCCACTGCGCTACAGAGGCCGTCACGCCCGTTTTACCGCCGGCGGTGTGAACGGCCGGCGTTGGACTATACATATTTGTGTGTCTCTTGAGCGATAAATTCGCTGATCGCTTGCCGCTCACTCGCCCGCGGTCGGACAAGTGTCTAATGGTAAAAGAAAATATCGCGTACCGGCATCTGTTGATTGTCAATTCTATAAGTATCGTGTGCTGCGTCCATTATGTTTGATTTGTTGAAGCGACATTATTTATGTTAATCAGCATTATTATATTTAATTTAAATGATGCGTCGAACACCTGTAAATAGTTATTGTTGAGTGAAATTTGTCTTTTGTTCTGATGGCTAGCATTTTCAGATTCAAGTCAGTAATTCTTAACTTTGTTGTTACTAGCCTACGCTGTCCCACTGCTGGGCACAGGCCTCTCTCGTCACTTTCTCTTGCGATATTGTGCGAGCTCTCCCCTGAATCCTATAGGCGTCTAGGTCATTGTTCATTCCTAACTTAATTCGAAATAAGTATTTTAAATAATCCTACAATTGATAGAAGTAAGTGAAGATGTATGGATATTCGATATTCCAACCCTTTTGGCATATATTATGTAGCGTGACCCGTAAATAAAACTGCTGATGCGTGCCTTAAATATGATTGTTTCGATAAACAAGGTCTCGGCCCGCGAGCCCAACTGTAAAAACCTTTATTGCAAACCCCAGATTTATATTTATCTCATATTTTACTGTTGCAATTTTACAACATTTTACAACGAATTCATATATAACGGTTTTGGGAAATTTTATCTTTATTTTTGTGTATGAAAACATTAAAATACCAATAATTCGCTGAATTGACAACGTGGATATTTCATTATTTACATAAATCAACATATTTTCTAGAAAAAAATGTTCTGCACCCAAAAACAGTAGGTACTTACTATCTTTTAGCTGTATGTTTTTTTTTTTTTTTTTTTAGTTAACCTGTTGTGTCCCACTGCTGGGCAAAGGTCTCCCCCAAAATTTTCCACTGGCCTCTATCTTTGTATGAACTCTTAAATATGAAATAGCGTGAGAATCTCTACATCTTCTCTACAGATGTTTTGACAGATTTTAATGCGGCTTTCATCAAATAAGAATTCGGGGTTTTATACAGACATACTCGTATAATTGAATATTGTTTTGTTGTCACATTGCAACAATGTGGTATACTAATTTCTTGACTTTTATTTTTGAATATCATAGTTAAAACTTTTCACTTGGTTGTGAAATTCTAAAAAGATTTATTCAAATTCTTAAAGAAAATGTTAGAAGGGAAAATAAATGGCGCATTGTGTAGATGCCTTTTCGTATCGGGTATTTGTGATTCCAATGAATCTACGAAATACCCGGAACCTAACTAGCTCGCTAAGGCGCTGTCTACACGATCAGGCTTCACTGAACTGATGAGCTGGTCAAGCAAACAACATGTCACATCACGTGACCGCAAAAAGGGGCATTCCTTTGTGATTGATCTTTGATTGAATAAGCAGAGACAAATGTCAATTTGATACTTATTTTGCGGACGATAATAATTTGGTTTAACGGTGCTTAAAGTAGGAAATATTGTACGTATTTTATGATCCTTCCCACTCTGTTAATCGAAAAATAACACACGTACTTATTATATGTGATTTTGATGACAACAGAATCCGGGATTACTGACACAAACTCAATTTCCATCAGTTTGAGAATATCGCCAGAGGCCAAAGGCTTGATCGTGTGCGATACCTTTCCGACTTCAAAGCGAGGCGATCAATCCCCGCCGCTATTTATTTATGTGAAGCATTTCCAACTTTAAGCTGTTTTCTGTCCGTATAATCGATAACGACTTCCAGTAAGAGGTTTCGCTAAGAGGTTGCATCCATCTCCTCGGTTGTTATGTTGCTCTGGTAGATTGAGAGAAATGATACGCATTTATTTTCAAGTTGGCACAGTTTGCTTGGTATTTTTAATTCCGAATATTTTCTCGGCCATGCCTCGAGAAATTACTCCTGGAATACTTTCAAGTAAAGGTTATGGTGTGGGTTTGGCGAAGAGTCGTGCCTTTTTCAAAGAGCTCATTGTATATATTTTTAAACCTTTAATAATATTAATACAATTTAATTTGACGCTACAAAGTTTTCTTTTGTGTATCTTTTAACTCAATTTTCGTTATGGTTTCCTAGTAACACGGTATCTAAAGGTGAAACTTTGCCCACCCTGTCAATAAAATTCTTGAGTCGGCCGAAAACTTGAACCATTACGTGTCACTTCGTAATAATTGAGTGGCTCCTCGGGACCGTTTTAGTTAAATTACAGAAACTGTGGCAAATGAAGGTTCCATCAAAGGTGTTATACCTACCCGAGAGCCATCGAAATATTCCGCTGTTCTAATTATATTTCGTGAATGTTTCAGAGCAGTTACCTACATTATTATCAGTGTAGTTGGTACGGTTGCTAAGACGACCTCTGTGGCGCAGTGGGTGAAAGCCCGCTTGGGACGCAGAAGGTTGTGGGTTCGATCCCCGCGCGGGATAAATGTTTGTATGATCTGCAAATATTTATCTCGGGTCTGGGTGTTTCTATGTGTATGTATTTACAAACAAAAAGAATATAAAGTAGGATATCAGTTACCTGGTATGGTGGTACCATAGTACAAACTTTGCTTAGTTTGGGGCTAGATGACGCTGTGTGAAATGTCTAGCATTATTTATTTATTTAAAGTTTTAGGATTAGAAAAGCACCTTAGAACAAGAACGGGACGTATGATCCTAAAAAATACATAAAAAAACCATTTTATGTCGCCATGTTGCACAAGTGCACACCTCCCACCAGGCTCACATAACCAGCGAAGAGCTTCGATTTTCATTTCGCATGGAACTATCCATCTACGCGAACAATAGCCGTGAATCATTTCACAGGAGACCGAGCCAGCCGAGCGTGTGTCCTTCTCCCCCGGATGCGATAATTAAAAAACTTTCAAGATTATTTTGCAGCTGTCTCTTTCACACGCGTACATGTCGCAAAGTTATGAAAGGTTTGCGCGTTATGGAAGCGATGGCGATGTGATTTGTAAGTCGAGCCACGACTAAAACGCGATAAGACGCATTTTAAAATACGTAATTTCAGAACAGACACGTATCAAATTAACCTTTATTTTATCTCTAGTCAGGTTATAATAAAAACATTTACTGCCTCTAAGGCGTACTCCAAAAACTCGGCCTATTCCCTGAAATTGGCCGCTACGGAAGAACAGGGAATCTTTTATCGCCCTCCGGGGTTTACGTGTTAGGTTTTATTGAATAGTCTTTTGTTCAGTGGGCCGTTTCGGAACTGTTTCCCGGGACAATCGTGTGTTATTGATGCAGTCGCGACTTGAATTTGTGACTTTTCTTTACAATGAAAATACTGCCGAGCTTTTTTATCGACTTCAAGAATATTGTTGATAAAAGTTAGGAATCGTAAAACCTTATGGCCGGCTGTTTCCACTTAGTATTCAGACAAACTCGTGAGTTGAGGGAGCCGAATCGAGAGGTCTCGAAAGGCTCCAGCTCTGGGAAATCAAAGCCACTTTACTTTATTAAACTTTTCCTCCACGTCTTTCCGCCATATCCCGAAGATTATCTTGTTTAAAACTAAGTCCCGTTTACCTGCTAAGTTATTCTGCTGGCCTGGTAGCGATCGATGCTATGCGGTCGAGACGTGCAGCGAATCTCGATCAGTGGGACAATCTGTCACGAGTGGACCCACATTTTATATTGGAATTATCGATTTCAGACGAATTTCGTAAACCTTGAAGTTTAGAATTGAAGATTTGACCACTGGAGCTTGGTATTGGATTTTTAAACGAAATTCTGGGCATGTTCGATTGTCTGTCAGTTTAATTCGAATTTCAAAAATAGGATCCGATACCAACTTTAAATTACAACGTCGGGTCGTCTCTATTCGCAATTCGTTTCCAGTCAATCCAAAATGGCAGTTCTGAAAGCCTTTTTGTTGCTTTGTTTTTAACCGATTTTTAAAAAGGTTTTTTTTAATGTACGCCCAGCGATATCGACGTAGTATCCGTCAATTGTGGGCCGGTTTTCCTAAATATTTTATTGTTTTAAGGGTGAATATACAAAATTTGATGGTTTTTCGGTACCATTTGCAGAGCCAGGAACCACAGCTGTAGTAAAATTGTGGTACAAAATTAAAGTTAAAGTATTCATCTACACGGGGTGATAAAAAAAACTGGGTAGTCCCATACAAAAATTCCACAAAAAAAAGCTTTTAATAACGCAAGCATCGCTAAAAATGACGAAAAATGGGGTCCGAATCGGAACAAAAATAGCCAAAGATGCAGTAAATTTTGACAAAAAAATTATAGAAAATTTTAGCTTATATAGTCCTCTAAGCGTCTTGCTAATTATTTTTATCCCAAATCAATTAGTTTTTTATTTATGAGTACATTAAAATGTACAAAAAACAGTACGATTTCTCTCCATACATTTTCTATGGCGTGCGCAATCACAATTTGCCATATAAATCTGAATCCGAGCTCAGACGGTTCAGATGCACGTCAAACGTGCTTATGGAAGGACGGGTGTATCGCATTTTTCAATTTTTTAGTTCGACAAGGTTCTATCTAAAATTCTGTATGAATACGAATACTGTGACTGGAAAAAATTGATACTTTTGGTTTCGGACGATACAGCTGATGATACTCGTAGAATAGGTTGACGAAAAAAATTTTCAATTTTTTTTTTCCGTCACGTGAAAATCGTCAGCAGTTATAATAGGTGCGCGCTTATTTGACCGAGCGAGCGAAGCGAGCGAAGTGCCTTCCGTTCGAATTTGGCAAAAAATTCTTTTGACCGTCTGTCTGTTCTCGCCTATAAATCGCATTTTAAAAGCTTTTTATTAACTTGCAATGTTTGTATGTTCGTAAGTTTGTATGTATGTATGTTTGTCCGGGTTCAATTTTACAAGCTTAATTTGACCCACTTCCCGGCTTCCGATAGAGCTGAATTTTGGTAAACCTATGAGTCCTTGGAGATGATGCAATAATTTATGATGACAGCGCGCTGATCTGATGATGGAATCAGGAGCTGTTCAACGGAACTCCTCAGAAATTAAGCCGATTGAGTTGAAACTCGGTTTGTAGATCAAGTATCATCTACAATTTTAAAATATGGTGACAGCGAGCTGATCTGATGGTAAACTCAGGAGCTGTTCCACAGAACTCCTCAGAAAATAGGCCGATTTAATTGAAGCTCTGTAATTCGGTCAAGTTTCTTGTACAATTTGAAAGAATGGTAACAGGAAATGTTTTGATGATGGAGCCAGGAGCTGTTTAATGGAACTTATTATATGGATAATAGTAATATCCGTGTTTGGGCTCATATGAATCAGCTATAAATCTCTCTCACCTATAAAAAGCTTGGACCTATTGAAAATATTTTTTCAAAAAAAATATTTTTTAGTTTTGTAGATAGGTACTTACTTTCTTCGTAATTTTTTTGGAGCGAGGTCTACTGCTCTCACAGAACCACAAGTAGTAAAAAGTTTTTAAAGTGTGCAAAGTTCTGACATCGAGTAAAGGTAGTAAGTACTGCGCAAAGTTGTGTGAAAAGTGCGCAAAGTCCGCAAAAAGCCTAAAATGGTGCGCAAAGTTGTGTGTATAGTGCACAAAGTCCGCATAGTGCGCAAAGGTGCAAAGTGGGCAAAGTTGTGCCGAAAAGCGCAAATTTGTGCGCAAAAAGAGCAAAGTTGTGCGCAAAGTGCTGCACAAAAAAAATTGATGCGCAGAGTGCGCAAAGTGGTGCAAAAGGTGCGCAAAGTTGTGCAAAAGGTGCGCAAAGTTGTGCGCAATGCTGCACGAAATAAAATAGATGCGCAGAGTGCGCAAAGTGGTGCAAAAGGTGCGCAAAATTGTGCAAAAGGTGCGCAAAGTTGTGCGCAGTGCTGCGCGAAATAAAATAGATGCGCAGAGTGCGCAAAGTTATGCAAAAGGTGCGTAAAATGACAAAATTTTAAAAATGTTCAAATGACAATGTCAAAGTTGAAACTTCGTTCCAATCAAGTGTTCCACGACACTCACGTACTTTTTTTGTTATAATTTCTGAAGTAAAAGTATTCAAATATTATGATTTTTACTCGTTCCTCATACCTTTAATGACAGTCGATTTAAAAACACATTTCTACACTCATATTATAAAGAGAAAAGGTTTGTTTGTTTGTTTGAAATGAATAGGCTCCAAAACTTCTGAACCGATTTAAAAAAATATTTCGCCATTAGAATCCTACATTATCCCTGATGAACATAAGCTATAATTTATTTAGGAAAAAATTAGAGATCTTTATGAAAATTGCAAAATGTAACCCAACGTGTAAAAAAATTCTGTATTTTTTTTAAATCGGAGGTGCGATATTGCGTGCTCCGCGAAAACTATTCATGATAGAACAAGAAAATGTTCTTGTTCTATCAACAACATTAAAGAAAATATCAATATCTACAAAAAAAAATGTCCAACTATTGTGGTTGTGCCAGTATAACAACATTTATAATTTAAAAAGTGCATAAAAATGCCGACCAAAGTCAGACCACGTATTTATTTATTCTTATCCAAATTAATTTCTTCATAGTAAAGGCCGTTTCAGAACTATTTTAATGATTAAAATCGGGTTTTTTATTCAAAATATAATAATATCATGAGTTAAAATGTAAGATGCACCGCGACCACAGAATAAATATCAGTTAGTACGGTACAAATTGTCTGGGAACTATGGAATTCTGTGGTATAGCTTGTTAGTAAATTACGAGTATACTATTCTAGCGACCAAAACGTCGTAAGCGCTATGAAAAAGTACATGAGTTACGTGGAACACTCGGTTGGAACCTCGATGGATTGTAGTTTCAACTTTGACATTTGTCAATTAAATTATTGCCATTTATTAAAATCCTATAAACGCTGCTCTGTACTCAAAATGTAACAATCTATGGACTGCTTTGCGGCTGTTCACTTCGCACTGTGATCTTTTGACCTATTATGTATGTGTCGTGATGGTAAATCTAACGCTTTTTTTCTTCTAGCCCCCATCCTCGATACCGTCCGAAAAGGAACTTCGTTCCAAAAGTATTGCGGGATAAGATCACCTAAATGATAGATTTCCTAAGATATTTGAGATTAAATATTGAATAAGTAAATCGAAAATGCTATATAACTTAATAATATGCTAAATAATAAAGATACACCTAACCTACCTACCTAATATTTTAATTGTTTTATAGCACACCATCTACCTTACTTTATTTTTTACTTTAGGTACGTACAAAACATTCAAGTATCAAAATTAGCTCGTTCAACTAATAATCGAACGGGGATGCAGCTTCAAAGTGTGCGTAAGTGTTTTGTTATTGTGTGCAGGCCTAAACTGGCATCTATCAAATTGTATATTCGTCCTTAAAGGATGTTCCTAAATATTCGATTCTTCAGATATTGATACTTTCCTCGTAAAAATGGAAAACCTCATCTTGTTTGTATTTATTGTGTCCAACGTGGAAATCGGTTTTCTTTTTAGCTTTAAAAACGTTATTTTATTGAAAACATAAGCGAAATATTACAATAACAACACCACACGCGAACGCACCGCTACCAGGCTGACATGAGACCCTAGGAGGTATTAACCAAAGCCGTGCAACGCTTGAAAGCAGGATTGGGCTGTCATGCACACAATGACACATCACGTGCTTAGTGGAATCAGTAATTACGCTTTTGATGTGGGCATTGTACTATAAGCCCCGAAATCAAATTCACGCGGTTTCCCGCTTATTGACCTAATGAATCATTTAATTAAAATGGCAGCAGGCTCACGAATGCATCCATAAAAACGGTAGACTTTCAGATCTTAAGACAGTTTTACTTTGGAGTATGTCAAAAAGCATTTCTTCAGTAGGACCGCTGCTGGGATCATATAGAAATAGTCTAGTGTCTAGTTAGGTTATTCCATCGCCGCCTAGTAAAAGCTGGTTTCCTCACGAGGTTTCGCAGCCAATAATATCCCACTGCTGGGGGTAGGCCTGGCTGAGGACCGGAATGAATGACATACAGGAGGGTTGTGGTGCATGCCATTAATTCCGGTCATGTGTCGTGTGTAGTCGTGTTAATTCGTTTATATTTTTACGGCAACCTTCGGATTGAGTACCAGGCAAACATGACCCGTCAGAGACACGTATTCGGCACATGCCTACATTATGCATGAATTAGTAAAACAAAAAAAAAAGAGTAATCAGATGACTTCATCCCTACTAATATAATAAAAGTGAAAGTAACTCGTCTGTCTGTTACCTTTTCAAACAAACCGCTGGACAGATAAGGCTAGGCATCGATAAAGATTGCATCCCAGGAATAGGCTTCTTTTTTTTTAATTATGAAGATGGTCCAAAACGAGGTTTCAAAGTTCATAGTCTTCATGAGGATGGGTGATCGCCTCTTATGAAAGGAAAATTCGCTAATGAAGTCACGGGAAATAGCTAGCTTATAATATGAATATAAATATGAATAATCAGACATACGAATAAGCAAAGTTTTCTCGTGGGCGAAATGTCTAGCCCGTGACGTCACCGGCGTGACGTCCTACAACCGTCTCAAGGAGCACTTGACTCGATGTTTACGTAAAGTTTTAATTATACTGCTAAAAATAATATATAATATCTACGACAATACGTCTAAACACTACGGTACGATTTGAAACACGGAGGTATAATTCACGTAAAGCTACCATCGATAATATATGAATTAAGAACTGCCTCTGACTTTTGAATTCTAGGGATGTTAGGGATATTCATATCCGTAACCGAAACTATCGGTTATCCAAAATAAAAAAATATCCGTAACCGAAACCGATATAATAGTTTCAAATAATTTCGGATGTAGGCGGAGTCTCCACCATGTTATAACAGATTTTTTATGTCGCGCCATACCTAAAGATAGTCGACAGTATCGTTGCCATTTGGTCGGCCTAATATCCGAAACCGAATTTATTACCGGATTATCCGAAATTATTTAATATCCGTAACCGTAACCGAAACCGGTATAATAATTTGAAGAAATGTTCATTTGGGAGAAAAAAATTAAAGTGAATTCAGTATGAACTGAGATCTCGTGCAGTCTTTGAATGAGTCTCGATACGATCTAGGTAATATACATGTAGGTAGGTTAGGTAGGTACTCGTACTACATTTTCCATACTCCACTGAAACTTTACCCATGCATGCAAACTTGCTAAAATCTCTTTAGAAATCTCACATGTCTTTTAAATCTACATCTTTAATAAAGTTTAAAATTGCTCTAACACCTTGAGGCACGTGCGAAACACATTTAAACTTTATCACCCGTTATTAGAGTTCATAATCAGATAACAAGGATACGTGTTTCGTTTTCGTATCTTGAGCAATACAATCAAAAAGTTTTCATACTTAAATCCTTGAGGAGCAAACACGATCCTAATCAACTTATTTTTGGAAGTGAAGAGTGAGATTATGGAAATACAACCTGTTTACACTTCTGGTATCCGGGTATAAATGGGTTAAAAATACTTTAATCCCAGCATTTTAGAATTAAACCAACATGATCGACTGTATCCCCAAGGCACAGTATACATTCTCTTATCTATAGACATATATCGTTTATATCGAGCCGTGTTGGTCGAATGGGGTTGTGCCTTGACATTCAATCTGAAGGTCGTGGGTTCAATCCTGATCAATGGATTTTTCGTTTCGTAAAATTTATATGCGCTTTTTTAACACGAGCTCTTAACGGTGAAGGAAAACATCGTGAGGAAACCCGCAGCTTCGTCAGCTCCACACGTATCGACGTCGTCATTCCTGTGGGCGGATGATTAAGCTGAGAGGATGGTTTAGGTGCTGGGCAAGCTTATTCCATCTCAAATGTCCCAGGTACTACAGCGTCCCGTTAAGTGTAGGCAGGGATTGCCTCCTGACGCTGTATAAATCATCTAATATAGATGTAAATGCCTAAGTTTTATCTATAGACATCAAGGAGGATAACATCGCGTGTGAAAACCTGTCAATTATGGAATGCTACCTTATGCTTTGTGCTTGTGACAAATATGTATTAGGACGTGCTTTTGTCTACCTCTAAGCCTATAAGAATACTAATTGGTTTCCTCACCATATTTTCCTTCACCACTGAGAGCTTGCTTAGTCAGCATTAATATCTTACAGCTCTCTATTAATCCAATTGAAATAAATACTTTTCCCAATTACGTCAATTTGCTACATTCAATTTCTCGCTGTCATGCTGTACAGCATCTAGATAGGCCTGTCGCGCGCACGCCGCGGTACGAATAAATGCAAAACCGTTTATACTGGAAACTGCGGTAGTTTGTTTTGTATGGCAACACCGGGGATAGTTCCGGAGCAGGGTTGCCAACTGATTCTCTTGTTTGTGCTAGTTTTAGGGCTGGAGGAATGAGGAGTTTGTAAACTTTTTAGGATCTGGTATGTGTACTATACAGGGTGTAAAAAGACTGCTACCGAAAACTGAGGGGTTTCAATCAGACCATGGTTCTGAACATATTTAGCGAAAAAAAAACGCAAAAAAATTTTGACTTAGCTTTGCCATTTTATTTTATTTTCTAGTTATTTACTACTAGTACAACATAATAAGGCCATACCACGCATATCTACGCATAAAAACGCGCCCAGTACATACGCAAACAGTAATCTTTAAACGCTGTTTTCTCCGGATATAATGATTTTTTCGGAAAATCCTTTTGGATTTGGTTGAGTGTTGGGATTCTATACCTACCCCTTTCGGCTTCGGTAGATGTCTTTTTACACCCTGTATTTTATTAAATTAGCAACTTTACGCTTTGGCCAACTAAATATGTATTTAGCTAAAATATCATTAATAATTTCGCCAACTTCATAAAATCAGTGACCGCGACTTCGAAGAGGAAGCGTCAAGATTTCGCTGATAAAACTTTTCTTTGGGAGGTATTCTTGATTTCGTAAACGGGCAATTTTCGTCTCACTATGAGCGCAATTTGTTGTCTCGTTTGGTTGTAATATTATCAAATGTTTGTCATTCATGATGAAACTTCTGAATGCTTTTGGATGATGAAATTTGTTGTAAAGTAGAAGTAGAAGAAGTACATACCCTGGATCAACAGAGGCTTTATATGTCGTAAAAGTACATTTTTGAGGGACCGCGGATAACGCAGGGCCCATCAAGATATCCTAATGCAATACTTGGTACTATTAAATACTTAATATATACAACCTACCTAATAAGCTAAGAAGTGGCTATTTTTAATAAGGCTTTAAATATAAAGTTTCAATCCATTATTACTGAAGATGTATGTAGAAACTTTAAATGTTGCTAGAAATTGTCGGCGCACAACACAACATCTTAGCCCCCTTACTAATAAACTTGACATAAAGGTATGTCATGCATAACCTATGAATAACCATACAAATTTTTAGTTTATGCATGACATAACTTTATGTCAAGTTTATTAGTAAGGCCCTTAATGTTTAGCGTGGAATTAATTAAAAGTCCCGGCTCATTAAGTAGTCTCAGATGACTCGCTCAAGTTCGGACTTGGTGAAAACTTTTTAATCTGCTTAAGAGTGCTTAGGAAGTTGCGCCAGGTGCTTTTAGTACACGTCACTTTAAAAATAGGTGCTTATATGCCTAAAAGCTATATTTTTTGAGTATTTTATCTCTGGTTTACTTATTGTGTAAAGTGTAAACCATTTAGTATTCTGAATGGCGTTTATTGTCCTGCAACCTGACACGTATGGAATACTAATTCTGTGAGCATGTGACAATTACGTGTTCACACATATTTCTGGCTACATTTTCAAAGGACATGATCCTTGATGTGATCTAAGAAAATTTACATCTTCTTCAAAAGATTTCATCCATGTGAGATAGTTATGATTCTTTTTTGGTTTTCGTTACATGAGCTATGTATAGATTTTTTACAAAAAATCTTTCTGATCACTGCTAGTCAGAAGCCAGCTCAAAACGTAGAGATACATTACATGTTATCTAGTTACGTTTTAACATCAAAAAATTAGTTACTTCTTTCACAATTTGATGAAATACCGTCGCATATGTTTTGTAGAACGCAGCGAGGCTCCATATTGCCCGCATATTTCACCAAGTATTCGTGACATCGCGAAATCGTAAATGCCTGAATGAAAATAAAATATTAAATCTGCACAGAATCAGGCGGAAATTCCTCCTTTCGAGATAAATCAAATCTGTCATACATCTTAATCCCCTGTCTCGACTGAGTGAGCGTGTTTACGCAGAATATATACATATATCATGCCTTAGCTGCCGAAGTCGCACAATAATAATATCGATTACACGATAATCCTCTGACGCGAATAATTTGCACCAGGAGATCATACGCGGCGAGAAGGTGATAGAGCCAATATTAAAGTGGTTGTGTACGCAACTACACAGTCAAATTAAATTAACATAAGAGAGAAATTCGGCGCGCGAGTGTAGGCTTATTCGATTCGAGCGAACAATTTCTGCGGTTTTATTGTCTCCTGGTAGATTGAGTTCTATTTGCTAATTTTCTTGAACGTGTTTCGTGGTTTCAAGTGTCTTTTAGCAAGACAAATAGTTAGAGAGACGACAAAAGGAATTAGGCAGAAAATGGTTCTTTTGCTCCTCCATGTTTCCCAATCCTCCAATTTAGATGTGAACATTTATTTCAGGGCTTTGTTTGAACTGCATATTCATTTTATTTCAAGAGCAAGATTTGCGTTATTATTATTCATTCTTAGAACGGTAGCGTCATTTAAAATGCTAATGTCTGTTGCTACTTCATGCAAGTACCCATTCACTGGATGCACTTACAATTCATATAGAATGTAGGCAAAATTTATCAGAGGAATTTTTATACCCTTTGCGAAGGTGGTATCCTAGTAAATCGATACAGACAGACATTTAATATGGCTCATATTTTTGCTATTTACGTGGCATGCAAGTGTCCGTATCTTATCTTATCCAAATCTTACCTTACCCTTTAAAAAACATTTTAAATTCAGCTATGAAACATTTTTACAGTTTATTTTACTGATATCACCAGTTTGATTCAATTTCCGAAATGGAGATTATAATGGCCGAATCGGACAAACGTATTAATGAGCTTAATGCATTGCGAAATATTATTTTAATTATGACGGACAATATCCATTTATATTCTGTTTTTGAACTCCATTTGGTTATTTCGTCCATTCGCGTTGTAGACATTAATAAAAAAGACAATGGTCTCTTCTCCCATCGTAGAGAATTGATCAGATATCTCCAAAGCCGTGCTTGTCTTTGAAAAACATTACTTCCTATTTTAAAAGTACAGGTTGCATGCTAGAAATAATGTAGAAAAAAACTCTAGCTTCTTCACTTCAGTAGCGCCTTCAGCCTTGAAATATTTTATAGCACTGCACTTGTGTTATTCAGTCCTCCTTGCTCAAAGTTTAGTTATAGGCGTTCGTTCTATATTCAGACAAGTTTTTCACATTTCACATTGACTAAAACTTAGACGTTTTGAAGTCTATCTCATTAGCTAGACTTTCTTTTAAGTTTTCATCTAAAAAGCCAAATTGCAGGTCAATCTTTAGTTACTTTATTATAGCTTTAGTAGTAGAATCCGTTGGCCGTCAGTTGTCTACCTTTAAGTTAAGTGTCTTTTTCTTATGTCTTTTCATGTGGTGTGCAATAAAATATTATCTATCTATCTATCTATCTATGTATGGATCCCTTAAAATATCGAAGGTTTTTGTATTTTTTTTTTTGAGAAAGACAGGCTATCTCCATAGATGTTATTTACGAGAATAGCCAGCTATTTATCTTCTATACAAAAATGCCCATCCAATAACAAAAATTTGATAACGCCCCGGCGCACTTGGCTGCCTTCCAGAACAGTGCGGGTTCAATTTTTGGCTCGGACCGCGCAGTAAATCGTGCTTTGAAACGCCGTTTTTGGTAAAGTGCCTGCAAATCGTGTTGGCTTCCGACTGAGTGATGGAAAGTAATGGATTGTTGTTGTTTCAGGTACGTTACTTGGGAGATTTACAAATCTCAAGGGATGGTAAGAGTTATATAGCTTTCTAGCAGCGTCCGGACCGAAACACGACGAAACGCTTCGAGAAAAGGTGGTGTTTCGTTCCTTTTGGCTCGTTTTTGCTGCACTTGACAGTGACAGTTTAGAGATAATATTTTTCTTTTTTTCTAATGTTTGACTAATTGTCTGACTGTTGGAAGCGTCATTGTGTGTCAAGAACCATCTGAGCCTTGATTCATAATACAGCGGAATGCATTCGGTTCGGAATCGACCTACAGTAACCAATCAAAGTGCAAGAAACGTCAAATTCGGATCAAATCCGTGGTTTCCATAGGCAAAAATATATTTTTATAGAACACGACCTAGATGCCACCATGGTGGCTTGAACGTTGGCACATGGGGCAACCATTGTTGCCCGGAACGGTTTGGTAGTAGAGCAACTACCAGGGCATCATAAAGCGGTAGGTGGCTTGCATTATTCCGAACATTGTGAGCTCAGTCAACAGCACACAATGCACTCTTTGTTCGAGTCGATGTTCGATCTATTGTCGTTGGACATTTTCAAATGTAATAATGATGGAATCCTTGTATTATTCCCAAAGGTACCTATTACAAAAACAAACAATAAGAACTGCACGTCGTATTATACTTTTTATATAATATTATATATTGTTATGCAAAAACCAATGACCATTGATTGATACGAATACCTATAAAAATGCAAATACGTTGCTCTTTAGGTAGGTATTAATTTTTCATGTAAAATGCAAATATTTTGAAACTATGAAAAAAGTACATTCTTTTCCCACATAGTTGAGAATCTTAACATTCTATTTGCGATAAAGTTAAGGCCAATATATTTCTTTTTAATGATTACTTTGTAAAGTGGTTTTTTTTAGTTAGCCTATACTGTCCCACTGCTGGGCAAAGGCCTCTTCCGTCACCTTCCACACCTCGCGGTCTTCCGCGATTTTTCCCCAATCCTTCCTAAAGGCGTCCAGGTCATCGCGCCAGCGCTTTTTATTCGCCTGCCATCCACTGGGATCCAACCAGTCACCACACTGGCCCACCTGTCTGGGTGCATGCGGGTGACATGACCTGTCCACTCCCATTTTAACTTGGCAGCCTTTGTTATGGGGGCCCAACCATCATCTCTCGGGCCCCAAGTCAAACTTACCTGCACGTGGTGCACCCTGCCAATCAGCAAACAAGGCTCTGACGTATCATTTGCCAACACACACTGGACCAGCGCGGCAGATTAAGGTCCAAATCCCCCCCAAACATGGACACAAACACAAAACAATGGCCCCAAGTTCCCGGCGTCACCAGAGGTGGTACGGGCGTTGACGGGCGCCATGCCATGCCCCCTCTGGAGTCAGGGGTGCTAAGAATCCCCGGGAGATATTCAACCGTCAAACGAAACCGGCTGATATACTCAAAGTCGTTTAATCGAATTAAAAATTTCAAACCAATGGGATACAATCGTGATCCTGTTTGTTTTTGATAGCTTGAGTGAAGTAACTTTGAAACGACAAAGCTTGTAACACGTAGAACAAAGTCCGGTATTGATGGCCGGAAACCGGACGTCTGCGCCGGAACCGGACGCGGTTTCATTGTGTCTTGTGACTGAGACAAGAAACGGGTTAGATTTGTGTAAGGCTGCTTTAGTCCTAAATATATGCTTGCTACGTTGTGTTGAATGCGATTGATATCAAAAATTGATCGATGAAAATCGATTGAAAATCAGCGCTGTCTCCCTCACCTGGGAGCAGCACTAAAGCTGAGACTGGACCTTTTTGGCACCACACTAAAATAGGTAGGATATGGATAGTTTGTTTTTATTTTTGTTTATTTTTTTATTATGTTTCTTTGTACCTGCTCGTGTTGTCTAAATGTTTGATGTTCTATTTTCATTGTATTGTGTTGTGTGTGTCAAATAAATATATTCATATTCTTATTCTTAATATATCAATCAACCCATCATATTCTTCCACATAGCATAGCAATGTTGGAAACCAGACGTATCGATGCATCTTCCTAGCACATCTTACTCGGTCCGCTACGTAGCTTATCAGTGGATACTCAAATAGTTTCGTAGCTTAGTTCTGACAACCTTTCCCACTAAAGCGTATGCGTAGCTCTAGTGGAAAAGTTATTAATTAAATAGGAAAGTTGCGTAAATAAATATTATTTTCTAAATGGGTTTTTATGGATGAAGAATTTGTCAATAATGACGAGCTATTCTTTTGACGAAAACGTTCTGAGACAATTTTTATTATATATCACATGTCATATTCGTTTTATCTAAAAACAATACTAGGAAAACATAACATCAAAAGCTTTTTAAAAGCGAACTTTGTTTGACAGCGCTTTCAGCGATTGAATGTCTGAAAGGTTCAGTTGAAAAGGTCCATAGAATTGGTTCAACAGCATCAAACGTCAGTTTTTGTAGAAGTTTGAACGGTATTTCAGCGATGTCCTGTAAACGAATGTTAGCACTCAAAGCGTTGGCGTGATAAGTGATTGACGGATATAGATTATTCACCTTTAATTCGTTCTGTACATACATTTTGAAGCTATTAGACGAAACTACACAGTCAAACAGTTTCAGATTTCTTTATACAGAAATCCAAAGGCTTTCTGCTCCCCTGGTATAGCAAACCGCAATACATCAAGCAAATTACAGCAAGAGACATCTTGAACGGAAGTCGCTGCACTTTCTGACTGTCAAAAGCAAAGGGCACGTCCGGACGTACGGCCCGGCCCGACCGTATCCGGTAATAAAGAGAAAACGTTCGCCCGACGGAGAAGGATTATGTCGAGCTAATGAGGGGTTAAAAGCATGAGGCGCTTTTACGCTACATGAGCGCATTTATTTCTGAAAATTCTGCATTAATTTTCCGTGTGAAGACAGCAGAATTGAAACAGAAATTGATTGGTATGTATGCCCTTCCAAAAGATCACTGTACATAGATATTAAGGTAGTATATTGAATACTCAATCATTCTATTATTTATCGTCAGGTGTGTTCGTCACATACCGGTGTAATAAAAAGATCTCTAGCTAACAAAGACTTCTCGACTCTTAAATTGTCTAGCTTGGGGAGAGCTTGGGAGAAAATATTTCATTTGTTGTGTACCTATTTGACATTTCAAAATCATTTTGCAAAATAATATACATTTTGTTGAAAATATAGATCACTTTACCAGGTTATCATAAACAGCTGGTGGTCTTTGTCAGGTGATATTGCGTTCGACCGCCGGCACCTGACAATGCACTCGTCTGGCTTTGTTTGCGGGCGCTAGCTTTGTTTAATATGAATACATCGACAGCTCAACAATCAGCCTTTTGAATGAGATGTAAATTCGATATTGTTGGTAGCTAGAGCATGAAGTACTAACTTCACATTGAATGGACATTTTGGTACATTGAAATCGAAAGCTGAAATTTAACCTACCTAGTACTTCAAACTTGCGACTAAAGTCTCAGTCGTCATCATAAAGGTTTTTGTATGAATGTATATAATTTTTTTCGAGAGAATAATAGATATCATTGCGCAGGCGTGTCAACTGTCATAATTATCGTGTCACAGGCGTCTTATAAAACCAACAACTTATTCTGCTAAATTCCGAGGTACCAAAGTCAAAATACCAAAATGGCGTCGTCAACCGGACACGACTGAAGCGCCATTTAAAATATTCATGCCCACCCGAACACCAGGGCACCATCCGTTATAGATGGTGTAGGATACACTGCACCTTCGCTTCGTTTGATGCACCCTTTCACTCACTTTGGTGCAAGGAATTGTATGAAATGGATGCGGTTGGTATCTATCTACTGCATTCCTCATTTAATGTTCAAGAATTTATTTGACATACAATTTCCACGTTTGACTTGATCTTATTAAGTGCTAAGGATACATAGAGCTTGCTTCTAAATAAACAACGATATCAAAAACGTTTTATTGCTAACTCTATTTAAAATAATAACTGAAAAACTTGAAACTGCCTCCCACATCGATATGCCATATCCGTTTTTTAGTATCCCTCTTGGGTCCCGGTCGCCCCCGGTCACCGGTCGCTGCATCAATATTGCATAACGTCTGCCTTCAGCTCCTCTTATTGCTGTGGGCCTAGTGGAGTGATACCCTTTCTCTTTGTTGTGAAAAATTGAGTGAGAAGACAATGTTCTTCGTCTCTTTCTTTTTCGAAAACTGACTAGATACGCATTACCTTAAAAGTACCTATTAAACATTTTAAAAAAGAAGGAAAGGGACAAAAATTTGGGAAGAAAATCCAATTTCCTGCATAAATACCTAGTGAAAAAAACACATTGAAAGTTCGTCAAGTGGAAGTCAATCAATTCTCCGCTACATCATTTCAAAAGACCCAAATTAGATTATTAGCTCCGTGAAAAGATAGCGACAATTACGCTATGTTGTCTTTTATTGAATTCTCATTGTTATACCTACCTTATAGTACCTAAAAGTTGTTTATGTAAAGTCTAATTTCATTTACTGCATGTAAATTATTTACAAAGAAGTAGGTATCATTGTACCATTGTGTTCAAAGAATTGGCCGGACTAGCTAGATCCTGCGTTACCGGATCTAGCTGTTACCATGGTGTACCACGAGGTTTCTTTCTCGCACCCTAAGAAATAGGTAAAATGTAGCAAATGAATGAAAATATAAATTTTACAGGAAAATCGAATAGCTTTCGAATGTTTTGACAGTCTATTTAACTCAAAGTCCTTTGACAATTCAGTGGTAAAACAGTTCCCGACAAAAACAATAAAGTTCTTGATTACGTGTACAGTTATGGCCGCGCCATTTGCATTTACAACCGAATGAATAATGTAGTGGGGACCCTTTTTGAAAAGAAAAGAATAACTTTTTATCGCCCTGTCCTTTTCTACGCCCCGCCTTGTTCGTCCCTTCGTTGCTTACCCTATGCAGTTGACGTGTTCTTTTTGGGTTGACTTTTGAGCTCTGCTGTGTTTATGATCGCCTGGTACTCGCCAAGAATTGTCACCATAAATCTATTGTTTGAAAGGTTTGATAATGAGCTGAGAACGTCTTGATTTCGGATTGCCTCTGTTCATTTTATGGTGGCCTGGTAGAGCGCAAGGAGTTTTTCTGTAACCCTTTCGTTTTGCAATTGAAAAAACGAATTGAAATTTCACCAAAATGTTTTACTTCCTTCCCATCACAAATTGTTTCGTGTTCTCAAGCAGACAAGGCTCATTTTTCCATAAAAATTGCCTAAGTAAGAACTTCACTCGACCGATGCACTCACAATGTCATACAACATACAACCAACATGCGATTCATTCCTGCGAAACATTTTTAAATCTATTCCCTAGTCAAATCAGTCGAGTATGATTATCAAAAGTGATTATTACTTAGTGAGTGTACCTTTTGACATAATTAGTTCAAAATCTATAAAATTAGGCGAACAGACGATGTCACCGGCGGTGTGTCAACCCGAACTAGGGTTGTCACGTAAGTATAACTCGGCAACTAAGCCCCCAACTTGTATCGGGTTTGGAGCCTTTAATTAAACACCTTTGTTACGAGTAAATTATGTGGCTCACTTGGGGTTTCAGTAGTATTCCTAGCTTCCGCCAGCGGCTTCACTCGCAAATAAATACATTATGGTGTGATTGAACACAAACATTCATTCAGTATACTAAAAAACTTTCAGATTCAAAGATGTAAGTAAGAATTGGATGGAGAAAGAAAAATTTTATGTCATAGAAAGGGGTGGTAGCAGTGCCTCGCTCGGAGGCGCGTCAACGTGGCTCAAATGATTTTCTGTGATTTGGTTACATGGTTACCATAGATATGAATGTTATCTTCGTCATATTACCTTATGGGAATTGTATTTTGAAATTAAATAATAAATAGATGCTGAGTAAGCGGATTAAAAACACAAATGACAGCATAAAAATAAAATAAAAACAGCGCCATTTTCCTGTTTGACGGCAAAAACTCTACCAATTAGCGACAATAATTGACAGATACCACCCCGGGGCACAAGTTTTATTATCCCCGAAACTCGGTAATTCCGAAATCTTTCCCCGTCCTTTTTCCCTTCGAAAAAGGCAATCATTATTATTTAGCATAATAAATTACCGGCATTTCGAGTTATGAAGTTGGAAAAATGGCCGTCGTCGAAATTGGTCCGTGTTTTTTGGCGACTCATTTTAAAAGTTTAATTTATGCTAAATGCTAAAGTTTTTTGTGGCGCTGTTTCCACAACTGACAACTGTGCAGTTCACACTGGGCAAAGCTTTGTAAATAGTATCGTAGTTTGTAAATAATAATTTAAGCTTTAAAACAGTGAAAACCGCACTGGAATCGGTTCGGTAGTTTATGAGCTATGGCTGTGCACACAAATGTGTCAGCTGCTCAATATTGTCGATGAAAAGCTGTTATGAATATTTTATGTCTCGGAAATTTGTGTCAACTCTATGCGTATTTAAGTGCGTGTGAAGGAAGGTAGTGATTGATTGTTGTGCCTCCTTTTTGATTAATTGAAATCCCAACTATTTCACTCATCTTCACGATTCGCGATCAATAAACTTTCAGTCTCTCCCAGGGGAGCATAACTTGTGAGAGTGTGGCGAATGGTCGCAAATTGCAACAAAGTGGCCGGGACGGGCCACGGCTAATTCCCCTAGCGTGATTTCACGCCATTGTGGGGAGCGGAGGCTGCAATCGACTCTTGTTCACTTCTTATGTCCTGGTACTTTGCTACACTGCGCTGCATGATTTCGGATCCACCGTACTGTCCGGGGCAACAATGGTCGCCCCATAATTTTGTAGAAGTTGGGCTTGCGAATTGCGTAGTCTCAATTTTATACTCGTATGATGTTAAAAGTTTTGGAAAGCTGACCCAGTTTGACTCTTCGATTTCAAAAAGTCAGCAATATTCGTGTTTAATAATTTGTACCGTTACATACAATAATAACTAAAAATCTACTTCTAACTAAAACGTGAAATTAACTCTAAAACTATGAGTGACATTATTATTAATCGCTAATGCTAAAGTCGGTAAATTTTTCTCTAAAAAAACCGAAGTGAAATCGTAGTTATGTTGGTAACAACCTCATAACTACGATTTCACTTCGGTTTTTTCATAAATAATGCATAACTCGGATCTTTAATAAGCAATTAGCTCACTCAATCCCCTGGTACCGCTTTTGCCGCTGAAGTCCCGATATGCCCATTGTTAACTGGCCTCTGTTTATGATTTGGGTCGAATGACACCTTTGTGGGACTCGCTAATGAGGATTAACTTCCAAGTTCGCAAGTAGATGTCGGTGACAAATAGCTGTGAAAGTAATTATTGACATCTCTCAATAAAATTATAAAATTTAGCAAAAATAATATTGTCAAAAAACGTACAGACGAATTGAGAACCACCTTTTTTTGAAGTCGGTTGTAAAATTAATGGAATCCATCATCATCCATAACTTGATATAAAATTAATTTGACGCGTACAAAGTCGGATAACAGGGTAACATAAGAACTCAATATTACACAAAGGCACGAAATCTTTAACATAACATATCCATGAATAAAAGAAGCATAACTGGCCCAATAACATTAGGTCGAGGTGAATGGTCCGAATCACAAACAAAATCTCTTCAAATGGCCCGACACAGAATAGTACTGAGTTCTTGGGACGTGCAAAACGGGACTTATAAAAGGGTAAGGAGTCCCAAGCTACGTATAAACGGGATCTGTGAACTCAAACTATGTCTAGGATAGAATTGGTTAATAGACAACATATTTTTTTAGTTTTGGTTTGGTTATATGCTTCTTTATGGGAGAGAAGAACTTACATAAAACATTTGGGGAGAACTTTGGGACATACGTTAAATTAAAAGTAATAAACATTTTTTCAGAAACCCAAAAAAAGTAATATTTACGCATAAAAAAAAATTGTATCTCAAACCGACAAAGCCGACGGACTCGCAAATCAAAGGAAAAAAAACAAAATAATTTTTATATTGTTTACGAATTGTAAGCACCAGGAAAACAGAATAACGCAAGAAGCAGCAGGCTCCCCAGATAAAGTTGCTATTTGATTGGTTTTCCGTATGATTACTCCGGCTGAGCTCCTGGTAAAGCCTTATTGCTTTCCGTTACACGCAACGGAATAAACTGGAATGTTCTCTTTTGAAGTTACGCTGACGTCAATATTCAACCTTCGAATGGTGGCACCAATTTTGTTGCGTATACTATAATTTTTTCGGTAAAATTATATCGTTATCCCATTTCTGTCAATAAAAAGAGGATCAGATAAAAACACGTTTACTTATCGTGCTACTGGTTTATTCTCTACCTCATAATAGGTGTAACTAAAGCCAACTCAGACGCCTAGAATGAAGCACTAGAATATTTATCAACTTCGGAAGGTGCTGAGATGACCTGGTTTCCGTTACTCATAACCAAATGGCTATTTTTACTTAAAAACCTAGCGATACGCTTAGTGATTTCAGGTCTCTATAGATGATGTTACCTACTCGTGAAAATTCATGTTCGAGAATGGGCAGCGAAAGAAATAGGTATCCATGATTAAAAGTAATGTAAAAAAATTACCCTACAAGTACCTATTTATTTCGGTGTAAACAAAAAAAACAGTTAAGCACAGGAATAATAGCTTATTATGACTACTATGAGTAAATCAAAGTATTGCTAACATTAAATAAACACATGCCCATTTATTCCAACATTTTAACATTCATCGATAACATTAATGCTTAGAAAGGAAGCAATTTAGTAAATGGTAATGATTCCAGGCTGTGCCCGCTCCGCTTATCGCTATGCTTAATGCCACTCTCGCGGTTATAGACTTGGAAACTCGTTAAACACTCCTGAAGCTGCGCTCGTGATTTAGGTCTTTGTTTGCGGCTCTCTCCATTATTTCACGGGCTTTATGCCGGAACCTCTCGCGGTGTTCTGTTTCCCTGGTAATTACCAAAAGATTTAGTGCAACGACTAAACTATTTTTGGACAAAATTATGCATTGGCATTGGGCCCTTATTAACTTTATATTATTATTTTATTATTATTCTAAGTCATATGTAGGTACTCATGGATTTACTTATTTTTTTAGAATCAGTTGATATGAAACTCACGCCGCTTTCTCGCAGGCGCACGTCTCGACCAAAGATTTCCACTTTACGATCCCGACACACATCTTTTCGCTTCATTACTCTCATTTACATGCTTCGAACAAGCTCGCTGGGTTAAGGTACTTTTGACCTGGCTCTTATCTAGTACCTACTTACTATATGGTTCAGTAATGTAAAAAATATGTAGTGCATAAAAATCAGGAAACATTAAAAGTAACCAGGCAGGCAGGCTGCGAGAGGAGGTCACGTATAGGTAATTAGTCGCAACTACCTAATGGTCTCCATTCCCGCTGCATTGCGCTTTTCCGTATAATTTCGTGGAATAATTTCAGCGCAACTACGTCGTTACCATAACGTTAATGTAATGTACGGAAAACCTATTAAAATTTTATAGTAGGGCTGCCGACTAAGTGTTTTTTTAAGCAAAAGTAAATTTTATTTTCTAGTCACCCATCTAATAGGACACTGAACGTCGCTTACCTCACTTGATATAGTCAAACACGAATATTCCATTACGCCAGGGTGCCCTGCCTGTCATAATAATGTTGTTCAAAGTTTAAGTAATTCTCACTCAAACTTACAACTATTATACTAGGCCGTCATAACTTCTAAACAATATAATCACATGTCTAATTTGAAAACAAGAACCGACGCAACCGACGCCTCCTACGCAACTAAATTCATCAAAGGGTTTAAGATTAAGCTCTTCTGTAATATGCGACCCTGGTCCTTTTGAAGGATCATGTCTACGAGGAAATTGTTTGTGTATCGAATATCCAGGCAAGATACATATTTTCGTTTTGAAATATTAAATACAAGCCGTACATACCTATATATTTACAAAAACAGTACGAAAACAATAACTAAATAAATATATAATAATAATACATTACATAATATTATAATACTGATTGATTAAACTAGGACTATTTTTTGGCTTCGGCTTAGATCGAGTGAGATTTTGATAAAAAATAAGTATGTAGTTGTATTTCACGTCTTCAAGGCATTGTTCTTTCCATAGATCTCCGTGGAGTCGCTAAGCATCGAAACAGCGCATAAACTGAGTCAGTATTCAAGCAAAATCTCAAATCTTACTAAATAAAGTACCAAATAACCAGCACGTCTGAGAAGAATGAAAAGCGCCCGTGAGATCCATCCGCGCCCTCGACTATAATAAGGCAAAAACTTCACTACACAGCTTTGACGAAACCGCTAGCTTAGTCTGCAAACAAAATATCTTCATGGGACTAATAGGCAAACTAACTATAAAAGTTTATATCTAAATATACAGGGTTATTTGTAAAACACCGGTAACCTCTCAGGACTGTAACCATCATCATTGGCAGCTCAAATAATAGCCCACTGCTAGACATAAAAGCCTCCTCCCTCAAACGCCAGGACTGTAATACTATCATCATAAAGAACAACTTTTGTTCTATGACTTTTAAAAATTCATCATATTTTAGTTCATCAGATTTTCATACAAATTTAAATTGAACGCTTTAAATTACGAAGTCTATGCGAAGCAAAAGAAAGCGATAGTACAATAGCGAGGGGAGCAGGGTTAGGGCGGGGGGCACTTGAAATTGACCTATTTAATACAGAGTGGAAATGTGTCAGATAGGACAACGAAATCTTGAAGGTTTGTTTTTGGTAAATGTATTATTTTGTAAAAAGTTATAGAACAGAATTTGTTGTTTATGATGATAGTAATACAGTCCTGAGAGGCTACCGGTGTTTTACAAATAACCCTGTATAAAACAATTAAGTATTTAGTAAAACAAGTAAACCAGCATCATCTCAGTCTGTGGTTTTAATAGCAAAAACTTGCCGTAGGAAGATAACCTTTGTATGTTTTCCAGCCAGATGAATGAACGTATTGTGAGGAAGGAGCTAATGGCACAGCTGAGGCCTTGTCAAGGTGACGCTCGGGTCATTCTTGATGTTTCTGCCTTAACCTTCTTAGTGCTTATGCGCGCCTGGTGATGTGCTTGAATATTGATTATTTTTGTAGCATAATTCCACTACTGAGTTTGTTTAGATGTTTGGATATTTGTATGTTTGTATATTTGTATGTTTGTGTTTCAATCACGCCTAAACCAGTGAACCAATTTAGATGAAACTTGGAATAGGCGTAGATAGTAACCTAGAATAGCATATAGGCTATTCAAAATGTTGGTACCACGCGGGTGAAGCCGCGCGCAGTAGCTAGTCTTAAGTAACTTTACTATTTTTGCTAAGTGAGAGTGCTTCTTCCACTTCAGGTCAAATCCCGGGAGTGCATCAATGTATTTTCGTATAATTGTACATATATTTTATGTTCAAAATGTGCAGACAGACAGCATGAATAATCTTTTCGCAAATATTTTGCATGTCATTCAGATAACATAAACTAAAATCGGGGAAAAGAATTATAGGAAAATGTGACCTCGTTACCTCGAGTCTGACAAAATCAGATTTCAACAGCGAAGCGATTTGAAGAGTCATACAGAGCTTTTAGTTCACTCCGCGACACATTTCGACAATAACGGCTGAATGTAGAGCACTCCCGGAACACTTTGCTCCTGGTAACCGATGTCTTTTGGATCGTTTCTGAGATTTTGAGATGGGACCGACCTTCACCGTTTTTGATCGTACGGCAATGAATCAAAATTGTGTTTTGTGTACTTAGGTTATTTTCACGAATACAACATTTAACTCAATTTGTTAGAAATTATACCCATTTTAGCTATCAATTTTGGCAAATTGACCTCATTTCGCCAGAATAACCAGGGATAGCAGGCTCAAATTAAGTTTTGAATTTCTGTACCAGGACTTCAGAATACAACATTAATATCGAATTACTGAATGAATTCACGAGAGCTATGTAACTTGCTGATAAATTATAGTAAGTATACCGTGTGTCATGACTTCTCTGCGAAAAGATACTTAAGTATGAGTATATTTTCATGTCAGAGCATTAATAATGTATACTGACTGCATAGGTGCATAGGGCGTAATACCATGTCATCCCGCGACAGTTAGCACCCCCCAGTGGACATCCACAGAATGAACTACACTCGCCCCGATCGATAAACAGACCTCATGAATAACATTATTGCATTACGTATTCTTGTACCACGTCACCTCACCTACTGTCCAACAAAACAAGCTTCTCTTAAGCCTTATCAGAGTGGAATACAGTTCATGTTTGCTTGCTTTTAAGAGGTTTTTAAAACTGTTTTAAAACATGTTTGTGCTTAGAAGCATACATCATTTCTCCCATCACTCAATTTTTTCACACATATGACGTCACGCATCCCACACAAAACTACTGGGAGAGCATACGAAGCGAGGAGTTATTCGACTGCATTGGGTGGAGCTTACAAGCCCTCCCAGGAATCCCTTTGAACCAGTTTTGAACAAATACTTTTTTGTCT
Source organism: Epirrhoe tristata (assembly GCA_951394285.1). Classification (NCBI taxonomy): domain Eukaryota; kingdom Metazoa; phylum Arthropoda; class Insecta; order Lepidoptera; family Geometridae; genus Epirrhoe; species Epirrhoe tristata. Next base: position 9,496,508 of record OX596156.1, on the reverse strand, counting down.
GTTGTATAAAGCAACTTGTGGCCAGCATTTTTTCTACAAAAAGTCTCGCTTGTGATTGGTTCGCTTACAATCATATGAACGACGCAGATATTGTTTTTTTCTTTTGGATCGTAAATTGTGTTTTTGTCCTTATTTGTCAACTGGGTATGTAAACAGTCTGGTTGACAGTTACTAGGGCTTAATAAAGATGTGGATAGTAGATTTTCTATTACGTTTTAAAGTAAGTTACACAACGGTCGATTGACTTGACCATTTTGATTACGTGTTGAAGCCATCTGGCTCCTGTTTATATACCTCATACCTTTTGATACTCACCTGTCGTCAAAGGTAATTTTTACTAACGAGGTACCCTATTGACCCTTTGCGTATGTCCGGCCCCTTAACCTACACCCGATCCCGAACGAGAGCGAATAAATTGTAATAGGCACTTGTTTTGGCGTCTGTAATCACTCGACTGGGGTAACGGCCGCGTGAATGGGCCGACCTTCTGGCTGTTTATGTTGCCCTGGTAGAGCGGCCTATTGTTTGACTTTTACTTGTCGTTTTAGATCCTCGTATCGGCATCGGCGTGCGGTTCTTTTCTGCTAGTTTTGGAACGAAGTTCCTTTTTGGACGGTATCGAAGAAAAACAGGCTGGGGCTGGAAAAAAAATTTCGTTCCATTTTACCATCACGACCGAACAGTCCATCGATTGTTACATGTACGGAAGAGATGTTGATTTGAATTTGAATTTTCCAGTATAGAAAAGTACAAAGAGTACTTTTCTATACTGGAAAATTCAAATTCTTTAAAAATTGAAAATTCGCTTCGTTCCAACCGAGTGTTCCACGACACTCACGTACTTTTTTTATCTACATGTTTTAAGTCGGTTTGTTTGTTTTTCTGCGACGATCACTTCATGTTAGTGTTTGAGTATTCAATACTCAAACAATAACCAATTTGGATGAAACTTGAAATTTGGGTGTAGATTGTGTTTTGGCAATCATATTATAAATAGAACGAGCAATGAATAAATTCGATTATTAGTTAATATGATGTTTTACTGGCTGTGATGATAACGGCGTTACATTATGCTCCTTACATCGCATTAGATTATAAAAATGTCTCTAACGATAATTTAAAGTGAATAAATAACTGATAACTGATAAATAAATTACAGACAGCACTTCAAGGTTGTAAAAAGCGTTTAAAATTGCGCAAGAGTATCTTAACTTTGCAGCGATACTCCAACAAGTTTGACGTGAGGTTTGTAGTGTTGGTTTTACTCTCAAAAAGGAAAATATAAAGGTATTCCCATCCGCCTCTACCCAAGCTACCTTCACTGCTTCACGTTCGGTATTTCCACTATCCAAATATTTACTCACCCCATGTCGCGAGAGTACTTCTACCCTATTGACGTGACACCCCTGACCACGCAGCATCCCTTGCAAAACATCCCTCGTGCTCTATGCTGTCCTGGTACTTTTATTGCATATTTATAGAGGTTTTTGAGTTTCGCAAACGTTGGGGTTGAAAGGGGTGCGTTGAAGGGGTAATTATGAAGACAGTTGAAAAACATCTCAAGTGTGTATCTCGCAGAGGGAAAACGATCGCGCGGAGATTAATAATGCACAAAGTTTACACCAAACTATTTTGTTTTTAGTAAAAGCTGAAAACCCCCGAGTTTAAACTATTTGTGAATTCTCTCATAATATCTACCCTCTTCAATAACGTTCTCTCTGAACATTATTTTGTGAAGATCGTTCGCAAGAGGTATCTATTTAAAACTAGTTCACACAATGTATGTAAATGTACAAGAATAGTTTTTGTATTCTACAAATGCAAAGTAAAAATTAAAATAAAGTATCAAACAAAAGAAAATTGAAATAAAACTTAGGGCGTTGGAGGTGGGTTTTTAAATAAAAGTTACCAAGAGACTCACGCAACCTCCTGCCACTCTCTGCTTGCCTAATGACGATGTGAATCTATAATACTCCCGGAGCATCCCTAGGGAACGTCTTTGAAACGAAACGTTACAGAGATCCTATCGATCTATGTTCGCCTGGTATACTCGTTCACACGGCTCAACCCTTTTATCCTAACTTTCCCACGGACCGTACACGCAAAGAAAAAATAGACAATTAAATAGAAACATTAACTTCTAATCGCACTACCAGGATATCATGACTTGTCAGAATATCGAATTAACAAGGGGCGGATAATGTTATGAAAAAAAGGGTCCACTAATACACACCCCGTTTTTTCCTAGTTACTAACTACTATGGCGTTTTGTATACGTTTTATTCATTCAATATGAATGGTAGAGGAATGAAATAACTCTTATGAAGAATCTTTAATTTTTCTCTTATCATACTTATTTTAGATTCTACAAAATACTTGATAAAATACAGGCACTTCACCGTTTCTCTCCGACATTACGAACGGTAAAATAATTCCCGCTTTGGAGAGCGCTTTCTTTCGTAAATCCCGAGGGATCCGGCCTCTACCGGCTAAATGCGGAATTTCCGGTAATTGAGACGCATTCACCGAAATGTTTCCCAGGAACGCGCATTGTTTCGCTTTTTGTGTAAACTGTACAAGGAATGTAATTTTTCGTTGTTGTCTATTTTGATGTTTCGATTCATCTCAAATTGGTGTTATTTGTTACTGAAGTCAAAAAGGGAACACAGTCTGATGTATGAGATAGGTGATTCTACTCCTGTTACTTCGCCCACTACCGTGAAGAACCAGGGCAACATACGCGTCTTGGAGCCTAGCTTTTAGAGCCTCTTAAATCTAAATAGTCGCTCGTGGGGACGAAATATACCCGCCTAAATTGTTCTAAGCATGAGATATTCGTACAAGTAAAGACCCTTCCGGACTGGGCGATCTGTCATGGCGTCCGTCTGGGTGGGACGTTACGGGCACTTTGCCGGCGGCTGTGAGAAATGCCTTGAAAGCACCATTTTGTCCGGGTTGTATTTATTTTCGTGTTGGTTATGATAATTTGAAAACGTTCTTCTGCGCTTTAATAAAAGTATTTTGTTCTGTTTGCTTCTTTGAATACTTTTTAGAGTGTGTATTTTCGGTTTATTTAAAAACTTGTGTTATTTTTCTATACTTAAGTATTTCCCGTGAGCCGGTCGTGGAGTAGACTATTATTAGGTGAGAACTACTCGGATGAGATGCTAGGAATGAGTGTATCTGTATCCTGTGATACGAGTTCAATTCTTGCGGCGGGACAAAATGAAAATTTATATATTTGCAGATATAAGTACCGGCGGCCTTATTGTGTAATTCAACTGGGAATGGACATCGGCTTCATTTTGACATTTGAAACCCATTCTGGACTTCAGTTGTAATTTTCCTATCATGAGCTCTATTGGAATGACAAATGGGAATGGATTTAAAGTTAGACAATAAGGCTGCGGTCGTGTCGTGTTACCAGCTACTCGTCAGATACCAAATATTTTTCAACTCAAAATACAAAATTTAATTGAAAAATTCCATCAGGTCGACACACATTACTAATGAAATAACGAGCGTCTAGCTAGCACCAACAGTATTATGACCGGGTTACAACCGGACGGATCCGGTTATAGGGGGTCGCCGCCAGTAATAACCGGGTTAGGGCTGCTAGGTGAGAGGTAGAGGTGACAAAAACAATTTCCGGAAATTTTACCCAATAAATTTTATAATACTATGTTTGTATGTTACAAAATTCTAGTCACTATAAGCAAGAGTAGATCTTGTGGTATGAGAACGATATGACTGTTGTACCTAATTTTTAATACGTATGTATTATATGTGTAATCTGTATAGATTACACATAGATAACATCTAGCCCCGAAATATTTACAGATCAATCAAATATTTACTCCGAGCGGAAATCGAAGTCATAACCTCCTGCGTCACAGATTATGTCATGCATGAACTATTAAAACTTTGTTTATTCTGAATCTGCGTTTGACGTAAAATTGAAACATGATATATACAGGGTGTAAAAAGACAGCTACCGAAAACTGAGGGGTTTCAATCAGACCATGATTCTTAACATATTTAGCGAAAAAAAAACGCAAAAAAAAATTTGAATTAGCTACGTCATTTTACTTTATTTTCTAGTTATTCACTACTAGTACAACATAATAAGACTATACCTACCTAATAATTTCAGTTATAAAAGAAAAAAGCAATTAAAACTCAAAATCCAGCGATCTACGTATAAAAACGCGCCCAGTACATACGCTCGACCAGCTGTGCGAGGTCGGTTTTCTCCGGATATAATGATTTTTTCGGAAAATCCTTTTGGATTTGGTTGTGTGTTGGGATGCTGTACCTACCCCTTTCGGCTTCGGTAGACGTCTTTTTACACCCTGTATATATATAAAACATATTTTGGGATTACATAGTAGGCTGATCAACGCTTCACCTGCAGTACAGGAGCTTCAGCTACAAGAATTGATGATCTTCTGAAGTTGAGCCAGAGGCAGCCCTGTTGGCCCAATCGAATTACCGGGCCGTGTCGTCCGGTAATCGTGTTTGAGCGGCCCGATGTCGCCGGTGTTTTTTGAATTCATTTCGTTGATGGATGCCAGCCATGTTTGCCAAAGGATATATCCAGATGTAATTTGTGTATGATTTTACTATTTTATTTTAACAGCCAATAACCGAGTGACTGGGGATAGTGCATCTTTCAATTCGATGCATGATTTTCTTTTGTACAAATGGGATGTTTTTTTTTTATTCTGATTATTTTACCGCTTAGTGTGTACGGGCTTTTAGTCATCTAATAATACGCAAATCTCTAAGTTTTACTAGACAATATTGTCTTACGGATTCGCGATTATCTCAATTGATCTAAAAGTTGCTTAATGTTTGGCTTAACTAAACTTTTATCTTTGATTTTCCTCTTGAAACACGATATTGTTCTCGATAAAATATTTCTTTGAAAAATTACATAATTTACAGGCAGTTTATTTATATTACCAAATCTAATTTCGCGTTCTCATGTTTACGCTCCCGATTTGCATTGTGTCCTGCGTGTTTGATGCGCAGGTTTAGCCGAAGCTCCGTAGTTCCTAGTCCAGATATATAAATTGAGGAAGTTCGTGTTCCAAGGATTTGGATAAAAGGCACAGATATAGATTAGTCTGGAATAGGCAGAGGCCACTTTTTATCTTGGAAAGATGATGTGTTCTCGAGGGACAGCGGGCAACACCAGGAACCTTACTGACAAACGCTGAATCCGAGCTGAACACAATACAATACAAATCGATAAGATCAACCTAAAAACTCGGTCCTAACCTAGGACTGAATCCCGAACCGAAAAATTGGTGCTTGAAGTCAGAAATCGCATCCTTGGTCGTGTTTTAGTCTGGCTCGAACATTAGGATTCGGATTTTTCGGATTTTTTTCTTGTACTCTTATATCTTTTACGTGTGGTATGCAATAAAGAATTATCTATCTATCTATTCGGACGTGAGAGCGAGGCCCCAGAGCACAGCTACTTATTGTAAGCTCCGTAGCTGGCCACTCAGCGGACTCGTTCTGAAGTTAGCAAAGCGCTCCTCAAGAACTCTCCAAACTTATGGATTGCCTGAGCTCGCAGCTCGTTAGCTTTTAAACATCTTGGTCTATCTTTTTAAGTTGATAAACACGGAGCGCAGGGAGTGGAAGATAAATATTTATTAATTACTAGCTGACCCGCGCGCGCCTTCGTCTGCGCATTGTTTCGTCAACGATCTTTGGAACTGCCTTGCACAACCCCTAAGGGGAGTTTTCAATTTATACCGAGTTTAGAGTGAATCGGATCAAGGAATAAAATTTTCAATATAAACTGGACCACCCTGTATACCATTTTTCTGTCATAAGAACCGTCTTACAATAACAAACACAACAAAAAAAATATTAGTGAAATTGGTCCAGCCGTTCACGCGTGATGGCGTGACCAAGGGATATAGGGATTCATTTTTATATATAGAGATTTTGATAACAAGCGAGGGAACCTGCGGGTACAAGTTAGTTTGTACATAAAATCACATTAAGCCTAATGCACTACTTATATTAAAAGACCGTGAAATATGTACTTGCGTCCCGAGATTTCCTGATTTCCTGGTTGCCGTGCCAAAAAATATGATTACATTTTGTGGATGCTAAGGGTTGGGTAAGGGCCAATGTAAATTTATAAAAATCGCAATATTTCTGTCGCAACATACCTCGAGTAAATAAATAAGTTGTTTAAGAATAGGGCGTGACCAGCTGTTCAGGCCAACGCCTTCTCAAATGAACTTAGCAAAACGCAGTAAAGAATAATTTTATTTTAGTTGTAGGTCGTAGTTACTAAGTACCTAGTTTTTTACTTGCAATGTTCACTCCACATACAAACGTTGCACTGTCAACTTTGAGTCATTTGAACTTTATTACATTTTTTTTTATTTAAATCAACGTATTTTATTTGGCTCCATTATATCCGCTAAAGATATAACACCAGCACTGAATCAAACAACATCACAAAAACTAAAGCAATTTCTAAACTCTATAGCAAGATTCCGTTCGATGTCTGAACCTCTCGCTTAGCCATGTCGCTCTAGTATTTTGCCCGAAGGACAATAGAACTAAGATGAGACTTTTTTATCATATTAGATTCCCGGAGGGTGCATTAAATACTTCTACCATTTTATGTTGTCTCAGTAGTTCATGGTGAAAATAAACCGTGAGTTCTTTACAAGATGAGATTGAGATCTGCAAGGTTTGTTTAGCTTGTTCAAAGTTCATAAATAAACTTAGCGTAATGTCTTGAATTTCATTGTCCGACAGCTTCTGAAGGAAGCCGTGTTGTTATAACTTGGAACTTGAAAGGTTTCAGACCTTGTTATGTTTTAATTTAAATCAACATCTTATCTGAGATGAAAGAATCTCTTAGGGCAGTCAACGCTTAGTTGATTTGTTTGAAAACAACTTAGGTGTTCTTGTTTTTGTAGATACATGTCAAACATGTAACCTAAACTACCCCAGAGATTTAAATGAAACTCCTCTATTTATCTTATCTCCTAGTACAGCTAAACCATGAGGGTTGCAAAGCCATTGTTTGAAATTGAAGGGGAAGTCAACTATGGGGTGAATAAATGTAAAGATAGAGATAGAAAACTAAAAACGGGATAGCAATAACCATGGCCACTACTTCATAAAAAGTTACAACCACGCCTTCTAATAGTTGCGAAGGGAGAATTCATTACTCGTAAAGTCGTAACTTAAGCCAGGAAACAGCTCTTTGGCTTTATGCGCGCCTGGTTGAAATGCAGATGGTCGGCGAAGGGGTTAAATGGACTTGTTTTTCTTATGTCTTGAGATTAAGATTTATGGATAATTAATTATTAGTGGTTATTTCATTTCAAAGGTAATAATGATAACCTTATCATTTATCTATACAACCTAGTAAGAAAGTTGATTGTTACAAAATGCGCTGGTAGCATGTTAGGCGTTGGCTTACAATTTAACTTATTAGCAGCTATTTTTCATGTGTCTACCGGCCGTCGCCATTGTTGTCGACAAAAGGGACCGGCCACCAGGCGCCCAGAGGATACTGAGAGATTGACCGATCGCACAAATTGAATACCGGTCGCCCCGTTCGGGGCAGGGACAACTGACTATTGTCCAGTGCTAGGGAATAAAATGATAGATTGAAGCGGTTCGTGCGGGCTTGTCACTTTTAATCGGCTTTCAATTTGAAGTCAGCTCTTTTACATTGATTTAAGATTCAATTTGGCTCAGAACCAAATCTACTAGGTAAGCCTGCAAGTTCGATTACGGTAGGATTATTGTGTATCGTATTGATCGTAGTGTGCCTTCAACGGCAATTGCTGTGATTTGAGGATTCTTGCATTTGTTCTCGCACAGCAAATATTTTATTTAGTTGTCAATAATAAAGGGAAGCGAAGGGAACGGGAGCTATGTACGTGATTTTCGGGAAGGCACGTTACACTAATGTCAGACAATTTGCAAGAATGGAGGCAAAATTCGGTTATTTTCTTATTTTACTTGTTTGTTAGGAATGGTTGGGACATGTACACGTTACCAAACGACTTTTGGAAAAAGGAAAGTTTTTCGCAAGGCATGCACTAATAGAATAGTGTACATTTATATGCAATATTCATACCTTTTAACTAGGGACGCAAAATTTTACGCTGCTTCAAATTTTAACGTTTTTACATATCCCATTTTATACCTGAACGTCGAATAGATATTAAAATACCACATTTTGCCACAGAATATCCTGATAAATTAATATTTTCCCATCCAGGATTCATACATTACATGATTATACGCTGTTCCAGGAAATTCTTCAAAGTTATTCTTCATACGACGGAAAATATTTATTCAGAATCTTATATTTTATGGAACGAAGCACTCAAAATGGGTAATATATTATAAATTCTCGAAATTCCCCTGTTATCGATACTCCGAGCACCAAGCTAGCATAACTGAATAGGTAAGTATGTTAATATTTAGTGGAAAAAAATTACCAAACTTACTACAATCCTATGCAAAATTATCGGGGTAAGTTAAGAACACAGGTGAACTTACCCATTATACAATTTTGCACATTATTGCCAAGCCATTTTCGGGTTAAAATCGGCCTTTACTCGGGATACAATCTATCTATTTGCTGCAATCTACCGGAATCTGTTTAGTAGTTCATGTTAAGTGAAAAAGTTCAGAAAGACGGACAGAGTTACATTCGCGTTTTCTGTACAGATGTATCCCGACTAGGATTCAATATTTATTAGGGATCGGGGTAAGATTCCCGTGTTATCGATACAACTTGCACCAGGCTCGCATAGCCTGTTCAGCAGGTGTATAATAACTTGCGAGAAATGGGTCGGAACAGGGAAGGGAAAGGATTGATTTATGACGAACGAGAATTTTGATGATTTTAGATGTTTCAAAGAATGTTTTCTGATTCGTGATTATAAATATTGTTTTATTTGTTTCAGTTGGTGGGCGGAGAGTTTGATATGGAGCTCAATTTTGTGATCCAGGATGCACAGAATATCCAGCACATGCTAGAACTGCTAGACCATTGCCCTTCCAGCTTACAGGTGAGGAGAATTTGTCTACTTACTAAAGGTTTGCCTTCCCCAAAAAACGCCGCTACTTTTCCACCTTCTCATGTTTATGTTATACTAGTTACTAGACTAAACTTTACTAGATGTAAAAATCACAACACAAACTCTATCTTCATAAGCACGTATAGATTACCCTGTAGGCGTCCGAGGGTAAATACCACAGTAAGTACTTTTTGGATTCGTGCGTGTTTAGTTTTCAGTCCTTTGATTTGTCAAAAGTAGACATTTCGTGTTTGTTTCTATCAATGTACTTGGACACAGGCAAGAATTTGTGGTCACACAGAAACCTTCCAATACGGCCCCAGCGACCGCCCATCTGCCAGCTAATTGGACCATTATTTTGTTCTTATTTCTTAGCAACACTATTCTCCATCACTGTCAGACCAGTAAAAAGTAACGAGACAGAGAGAGAAGGGCAAGGGATACTTTTTATGACTTTGGCTACCTGAACATCTTGAATCCCTTTTTGGAAAAAAACATCTCTTAGTATATTATGCTGCCCTGGTATAAATCTAGTTCAAATTAACCCTTCACTTATTTTGCATTTGTGCAAAAAAATTAAGTATAAAAAGTAAAAAAAAACCGTCCGTTACTTGAAACACGCTCACAAACTTATACGCACACTCCCATACGCTCGTGAATATTGTTCAAGCTAAGTAATTTAAATAAAGCTTTACGAAAATATACCATTGGTCTTTGCAATAGAATCTAAATTACGAATTTAGAATGCATATCAAATTCCATCCAACCAAATGTGCAGTCAAAATAATAGTAACACTGTAACCTGAAATGAAGCAACTATTTGTACAATATCCAGTTTGTTAGGCAAATCAATATAAATAAACAAATAAGTAGGTATATTTTTGTTGTGCTATTTTTGCAAGTTACAAATATTTGACGTAGGTATGCGTTTGTATGTTTCATTTTTATTAATTCTGAAAATCCCAACACTCGCAATATCTCGCAAGAAAAGGGGTAACTTGAATGTGTCAAGGAAAGGAAGGGATCGACGCGCTCAACATTCAACACTCCACAGCTATGTGCGCCTGGTAGCTGTCAGATTTAATTCCAAAGGGTTAATCGGGTTATGCGTATTTTTAGGGCTCTCTTTGCCCTTTTGCTTTTTTTCATCCCGTGCGAAATAACTTCCGGAGTTTTGCGTATTATTTACAAAAGTAACCGAAAGAGTTAAATTTGATCTCGTTCTGTACTAAGACGGCATAAGTTTCAAGGGGTTTCAAAGGCGATCCCAAAGAAGCCTGGAGACCAAAAAGGGATAAAAAAGTTAAGAAAATAAGGTATCCAATGTGGCTGTTGTTCCGTCTCTTTCTTTATACTACACGTGTGGGAATAGAAAGGGATAAACGATAGGAGGAGGTAGGGAGCTTGTTTTTGTTCGTTTTAGAGAACAACTTATTTTCTTTTATTTTAGCAAAGGACGGCTGTTATTTTTAGGAATCCTTTGAAAGAAGTCTTTTTTTATGTAAATAAACTAAATAATGAACGTTATACGAGTACTAACTACGAATCTACGAGCACTATCTCTAATTTATTGATAATTATAAAGAACTGTATATAATACTGCCGTCCTCAACCTAAAATGCCGTTAGATACAAAAACCTCTTTTTGAGTTACGCGGGAAAAACCAATTTTTTTAAACGATCGCATCTCGAAGACTAGAAATCTTTTACCAGACTTTGAAGTATCAAAAAATGGAGAGCACTTTTTCAGACAGTTTAGGTTTCCGTTCGAAACAATGACTAACTTTGGAAAGAATGGAGAAAAAGCATTTTACTAAATGTTTACATAGAAAACTATAATAGTTTTTGTCAACCTAAGTCAATACTTGCTTTAGCCAATGAATTGATAATTTCGACTCCTGATTTCAAGTTTCCGTAGTGTAGCGGTTATCACGTGTGCTTCACACGCACAAGGCCCCCGGTTCGATCCCGGGCGGAAACAACTTTTTGCTTTCTATTTTCTACTCTTAAAAGTTTTGCAACCATGAGGCGTATTTTATCCCTTATTCCTGTAGCGAGGATGTCAATTTAGTCATACATTTTGTCTAAAAACAACAATAGTGACCTACATGACTCACTTCCCTCTGAGGGCAAATAATTCGGGATTGACCCATCGGGGTATCGCGTATCGGAATCACATAAATACCGGAGCCAGTCAGACCACAGAATAACAATAGTTCGTATACATAGTATGTACAATATGTAGGTATTTGTTCTAGATAACAGTAAGTATAAATATTATTTTTTGCCAAGAATTGTGAAGCCTCTTCGTAAAGAATCTTTCTGATGATGCTTCAACAAAACAAAAATGAGATGTATGGAACTTACTCGTATTGCCATCAGTGGTCACTTCGCCGAGAATAGAGCGTTTCAATATTAACTTAAGTAAGTATACCTAGTTATTGAAGACTGACTATATTCTACATACCTAGTTGTGTCCAAGACTTAGCATAAACTTAGCAAGCCACTTAGAAGTCATGGCTTATTGAAAGTTAGCTTTGTAGCCTGTGACTCGGTTCAGTCAGGATAAGCTGAACTAATTTGGAAGTTGCACTAAGCCTTGCAAATTACTTCGAATTGTTCTCTAGATTATTTTGTACTCCTAATTAGATGTTCCATTTTTTTAATTATTGATAGAATTATTAATAACACAAGTGAGTACTAGAAGTGTTTTTATGTTACAAGGATAGCATAAAAAGACAAGAGGTTTGTTTATAGTCTTTGCCGGCTCTAATGGGATCTACGAGTTTGTATATCATCGCTAATCGCTTCTGTAAGTACCCACCCACCTCATAATATCCAGAGCTTCCACAAACCTGCCATAAAAATCAACATAACGTTACCTAAGCGCTATTTACGGACCCAGCGCCACTAAAGCCCCAATAAACCGCGTAATAAAATCATTCAAACCCCGACTCCTACCAAAAAACATCTCATAAGATGACTGCGCGGATTCGGTCGATCCTTCTAGTAGAGTTTAGAGAGGTTGCCTCGTCCATCACTCGCGCGCGCTGAGAGCCTGGTAGAATACGTGATGTATTGCTTAATTAGGCTCGAAAACAAACGCGTCATGCCTGCCTGGTAGCTCAGGTGGACGGACGCTAATGAGAAAAGTTGTTTGGCGTATTAGTTTTGTTCTAGAGCTTGAAAAATTATGCTCACCATGAGCGCTTCAATTGTATGTCACTGGTTTTCTTTTGGTATCACATTCAAATACCTACTTCATTTTGCCAACTAAGCCATTTTGTTTTACAGGAATCTTCTCCTTACCACAGTTTTCGGTTTATTATCCCGAAGTCAGAAACCAGTTAATGGTGACAATACAACCAGTGTAAACTTATTGAGATGACAGAACCGACGATAATGAAAGTAACTTGGAGTCATTCCTCGTATTTTCTTAGAACTTCCATTGTTTTGCCATAAACTTCCGCCGAATCATATTACATTAGTGAGTAAGTTTGCTCGTTACCAGGCGAATATGAGACGTGAGGCGTTGATGAGACTGAGTTATCTGATAATGAACTTGGGCAAACTCGTTTATTTGAGCAGGAACTGCTTGAGTTTTCTGATTATGTAAGTATAGAAAGTTCAACAATTTAAATGAAAAGTTCCGTACGAGTATTTCAAATCCTGAATTTCAATTTAGGCTTCTCTGAAGTAACATGCAAAAACCATTTCATTGACTACTTTTTCAGTGTTGATATTCAAAACTATAATAAGTAAGTATTTAATCCACTTGTTTTATTTCCCTAAAGCAAAATAAACACCAGGCGTCTAATTACTACCCTAATCCAGGTATAAAATAACCTGGGATATGGGGTTTTCTAAAGTATTTTTCTTCCATATAGAGAACGTGACGTCATTAGTCCACGTGTTTCTCGTTCCCGTGCTACTAAGGCAACATAAGCCGCAGAGGTTAAATCTATGCCCCCTCGTATTCCCACTTCGCTCTGTATAGTTTCATTCAATGGCTGGAACATAATGCTTATTATGAACTACACACATGCACGTGTGGTGATCACGTGTTCAACATGTTTATACTACCAAGGCTGCATCACAATACAGGAGCAATCAAAATTCAAATTCCCCCTTTGCCAAAGTAATAGCTTTGTGAACCTTGCATTACACAGAGTGACATACATTGGCTTCTCACACACGTACACACAATAATGAAGCGTTTTCATGTGCATTCACTCACTAACTTCAATTCAATGAAGTATGTTAGGTAATGGGAACTTTCTTAGAACCCCGTCCGTTGGAATGGCGTGAACTCCAGAAATTCCCACAGAAACTTGTGATTCCGTGATTGTGCCGCTAACTCGAAGAATGTAATATAATTACACGGTACGCGTTAACCCAGGAGTGCTTTTGTGCACTGCCACGAGATTCTGATGGCCTGGTGCCTTCGTTTGCGTGTTCGGTTTTGTTGTTGTGCAAGTTTGAGTTTGCTCTGTATGGAATGATATAATTTTCTGCTGTGGAACTTTATTACAAAATCACTCGCGGATATTATTTATTTACGTGAAACAACTAGCGCTTACGTAATGGCATGAAATGTATGGAAAGAATGGTAGCAATAAAAACCTTCCTATCCTGGTATTCCTATCCTTGAGAGGTGTCCAATGGTTTCGAACGCACGCAGTAGGTATAGGTATCTACTTCCCAAAATTGGGACTGTGATGGTTGAAATGTTTCCCATCTTCTAAATTTTTATGCTAGCCTAGTGAAGGTGTGAACCAATAACCCTTTTCACCTCACTAGCTCAAAGATGGCGCTTTTGCGCTTGTTGCTTGGGTTTTTGAATCCCTCACTACACTCAGAATTCTAACTTAGAATCACTCGCTACGCTCGTGATTCATTATAGAATACTACGCTTGCTCGGGATTCAAACTCAGCACTCGGAACAAAAACTAATTTTGCTCTCTTGTGGTACTATGTACTATTTTAGGCCCAATTTTTTACACCATCTTTTTTTGTGCTATGCCCGGAATAATTCATTTGAGCTTAGCAGGAGCCGTCTATTTTTTGTTGCCATACGTTTAGAACAGGGTAAAAACCATAAAGTACAAACTGATCAGTCTGTCTTCTTTGTCATGTATTTTTTCAAGGGCCATTTTACCAGCTACCCTTGTCGCTGCCTTCAGCTACGTCATGTTACCCTAGTATCTGTGGGAAATTTTAACCCTTTCAACCAGTATTTGTTGTATGCGCATTAATTAAACAGCATTTTCTACTCGTGCAATCTACAAAGGAGGCAATTCACGCTCTATACAAGGATGGGCCCAAAAGTCAAAAGTGCCGGCCAATGAAAACAGACCTCATTATTATTGGGAATATCTATCTAAGTATTTTTCAGTATGGCACCAAGTCTCTAAGTCCACTACTATAAAATAATTTGTAAGTTGAAAATTCTATTTGTATACAATTACATTTTTTGACTTACAAAATCATTTGCAAAGTAGTTGACTTGGTGACTTGGTGCCATGAAACATACTCTGATTGACTTCCTCGATAGTGGCACCTTTATTTTGGCCGGCACTTTTGACTTTTGGGCCCAAAATGAATGACCTCCTTTTGCAACATTATTAGCATTAGCATACATAAAACAAATGAACGTAATTTTAAGTTTTCCAACACGTTTTGCTGGAAACGAGCTATTTTTTTTTTAATTTCAAACTTGGTGTACATTAGTGTGTAGTTTGTAGTGTACTCGCTTAAGCTTCAGAGCTGGAATATTTTGTGCAGCATTTTGGTAGAAACCTATTAAGCCGAAAGCTTTGAAATCCAGGGTGGCTTGATGCGCTCGGTCGAATAGGTGGACATGGAGCTATGAAAATCCAATTAGTATATGACAATGTTTGTGACGAAGCTTATGTGTGCTAAAAGCTGAAAGGATGGTATGTACAGGTGCTGGGCGAACCTGTTCCATCTCAAACAATGTCACTGGTAAATGTAAAGGCCGTTTTAGTGATAAATTATTGTTGGAAACATTAAGTTGAATGATGTAATCATTCTTTTCTATTTGTTTATATTTATTATTGTTATTCATTCATTCTCTCGAAAAATATAACTTGTACTGTGCACACGCCAATTTTTATTTAATATATAAAAAATAGTTTATTTAGCTCCCAACCATTAGAAGTAGTCAGAAACTTCTTTAATTATAATACTGACTGGTTTCCTCGCAATATTTTTCTTTACTGTTGAGAGATCGTGTTATTAATTTGCCTTATCAAAGAAATCCCAGGACGTCTGGATTGAATTAGTTTATAATTTAAGCAATTGTGCACAAATCCTTTTTGAGGCACACATAAAATCCTTTCACACACACTAGATCCATAGTGACACGAGAAGAACGAGAATAGAGTGATGTTATAAGAACGACGAACGAGAAGAACGTGAAGGAACAGGAGTAGAATCACCTAGTTTTAAGACGTTTCAAAGTGATCCCAGCGGTCCTACTGAATAAATGCTTTTTGACTTTGACTTTGACTTATACTCGGCTATCATGACTAGTATAAGTAGAGTTAGTAGAGTTGAGTTTCAAAAAATATGTTTGATATGTTTCCACTTTCCATGATGCCACCTCCAAAAGCTCGTAGTGCGATGTCCAAGCAGATTAAGGCTTAAGCTGCTGTATCTAGATCCCAGATTGTTCCCGAAGCTATTAGCGTGTGTCCATTGTTGCCCTATTCCACTCATAAGCGCGTTCAATGCTTTGCGAGATGATTGGATAGGTTTTTAAAGGTAATTGCACATTTACCAGCATCTTACGCGACATATTTACTACCTCTGTATCGCAGTGGGCGAATGCCCGCCCGCGACGCAAAAGGTTGCGGGTTCGATCCCCGCGGCGGGACCAATATCTGTATGATCTACAAATATTTGTCTCGGGTCTGGCTGTTTCTATGTATAATATGTATGTATTTACAAACAAAAAGTATATAAGTAGTATATCAGTCATCTAGTACCCATAACACAAGCTCTGCTTACTTTGGGGCTAGGTGATGCTGTGTGAAAAGTCCAGCATTATTTATTTATTTAGTTTTCGGATATGGATACGGAAATACGGCGCGTATGGTGTGGCATTTTATATGTTTTAATACTAATTCACTCGTGGTCATGATTTCTTAGTCGTTCTTGATCGAAGTTAGGCAACGTTCTAAAGGTCTGTAAGTGGATGGGTGACCGCCAGTGGCATTTTCATCTGAGCGCTTCCGTGCTTCGGAGGTGCACGGTAAATAGTCGGTCCCGGCTATTTAAGTCGTTAAGCCATGACGGAGGCCTTAAGGCGGCCTAAAAACTCCGTCACCAGAGTTGGCCACTGACTCATACGAACTTTAGTGCGGCGGTTTTGTAGACAAGTGCCGTTACCTTCTTAGCGACGACTATCATTATCTGACGTGAAGTGTCTCTATTCTTTTTCCATTTTCGTTATTGTTTGTTAGGGGCAATCTCTGAAACTACCTATAATTTTCAACCGACTTCAAAAAAGGAGGAGGTTCTCAATTCGTCTGCATGTTTTTTTTTTTTTTTTTTGTATCTTGTTACGCGATTGCTCCGCCATTTGTTGACCGATTTACAAAATTCTTTTCATGTTTGAAAGGGTATACTCCAGAGGTGGTCCCATATAAATTTTATTCCTGAGGGATTGATAGTTTCCCCATAAAACTCTTAAACACCTTCCCTCCTAGCGATGTCACAAATAGAAATCGAATCGACAGCTTGATGCCCTGAGTCACACCGCGTTTCGAGTCAAACATTGAAGTCGGTTTTCTTTTTAGTATAAAAACGTAATTATATAAGTCTTTATTTAGTAATCTTTTATTTTCAGGTACTGAGTGAATGAATGAACTGCGAGTAGCCAGTAAAATATAACTTTGTTTTCAGGCGGAAATATGGTCGGTTTTCATCGCCATCTTGCGGAAGAGTGTGCGCAACTTGCAAGCGTGCACGGATGTGGCGCTAATCCAGCACGTGCTGCAGCGCCTGCCGCGCGCAGAGACCGTCGTCGCAGGTATGCTTGCTCTTATGATAACATCAGGCGTTTGACGTCTGGCTGAGCGGGATGGTTGACTGTTTTCTTTACGAGAGAACGAGACAGTGCTATGCAAAAATCGTAAGCCCGCATAGGTTGGCCAAGGATGTTAGCCACGTAGCTAACGTCCTTGGTTCTCGCGTAGGTATAAAAAACGTAAACAGGTTCACGACTGAGACGGTGCGGTAGACATTCTCTCAGATCTTTTATGTTACTTATGCCAGATCCTTTGAAGATGATTGATGTTTAAGGGGGGTTATCAGAGGCATGTCAAAATACATATTTGATACATGCCCACATCTTGCAGAAGTTAGTATTCCATACGTGACAGGTTGCAAGCCCATCGCCGCCTATAAGAACACTAACTGGTTTCCTCACGATGTTTTCCTTCACCGTTTAGAGCACGTGTTAAAGCACATATAATTTTTACGAAACGCAAAATCCATTGATGCACGGCCAGGATTCGAACCCACAACTTTTGGATATACTAAGACAAAAATTAAAAATTGTGTCGATAGATGTACCTAGTCACTCATCTTTTTACATTGCCGTACCTAGTACCTACCAATACTATTGAAATAATGCACGTTTCAAATAAGGTATACCAGCTATATCAATAGGTACTATGGACAAAGAGTAACATAGTTATCGCTAAAATCGAAATTTGGATCACAATAAAAAATTAAAAAGCAAATTAAGCAAACGTGTAGAGAATTCGTATAAATTTCGAAAAGTTTTACATCACATGTGAGTAGTAATAACAAGCAAAGCCGAATAATTAACAATGCTATTTAAATTTATAACGAGCATCATAGTTATTTCTATGAAACTAAAAATAACTCCTCCATATTTACCGTTGGAGTGTATCTAAAATGAGCCCAAGGAACTACCTGCCTTATATGGCGCGGTTCGGGAACAGGCTTGGCAAGCAAGGAACGCATACGTCCTGTCGGGCTATGCAACCCTGGTAGCAAAGTGATACATTTAACCCTTTTCTAAGCTCGGATTATTGTTAGATAATTTTTATTCAAGTTTCTATTTTGATTTCTAAGCTATTTTAAATAATATTTGCAGTAAAAAGCATAGAAGATACTGGATGTTCTCCATCTCTTTCTGTTTCCCACAAACTGAAGGAGCAGAAAAAATTGAAAAACAAAAATATCCTTGCAACCTGTTTCATCTACCTGACTACCAATGAGTAAATATAGAACGCCATATACGAGTAATACATACTTCAGACTGGTATTTTTTGTATCTTTTATATTGTCCTTGGTTGTGTTGCTACCTCCTTACGCCTTCTGGTAGCCTAGTGGTCTTGGGAATCATAAGAATAGCTTGAGAAATTGTATTGACTTAGAAATAACTTGGAATCATGCTATGACGACTTTTTTAGTTCACATAGCATCTAAAATGTTCTCATAAATTACATTTTCGTCACACGATATAAACGTCAGAAATATGAATGATGCAAAACTATCTGCTTGCGAGATCGTTACCAAAGGGCCTTGCTCTTCCCGTTAAAAATACCATGGAATTATTAATCTTAGAACCTCCTGGTAGTTTCTGTTATCCTAGTCGCCTTGGGAATCGTAAGAATAGCTTGAGAACTGCATCGTCTTTGAATATTGCTTGGAATTTGTAGTAGGGTTCCCAAGCTGCCTCATTTCGTCACACGATCATATGACGTCAAAAGAGGCTGTTCTCTGATTGGCTTAACTGAATTCCACCCTTGCGTTATTCTATGATGTGGGTTTTTGACCTGCTTATGCGTTCTGGTTGCCTAGTTGTCTTGGGAATCATAAGAAATACTTGAGAATTATATCGTCTTGGAATTTTAGCAAGGTGTTAGTTACTTCAATCTCATGTAAAAAATGCCATAATATTTTACATCAAGATGAGCTTAACTTGACTTGTTTGTGGCTTATAGTGTCCTAGTCTTCTTGGGAAACATAAGAAGAGCTTGAGAACGGCATTACTTTATGATTCATGTTGGCCTAGTCATGATGGGAATATGTCGCAGGTGTGTGACAACAAATATAAAAAAATAATTTATTGTGTTATAATTATAACATAACTTTGGCTTGTCTGTTAATTATGGTTTTGTAATTGCTGAATAAATACAAATGTAAATAAATAAATATTACTCCCAACTATCGCACCATAACTAGGACCACATACAATAGTAGTATCTTAGTTATACGACAAGAATCTTGTCGTACATACAGACAACAAAAGACTACGATTGGAAATCAGATCGATTGCAATCCGTTTTACAAGGGTAACAGAGCCCACAAAGACGCTTTAAGACGTTCCATGGAATAGGGCGGAGTTTTACAAAATTGTAAACATAACGAGGGGTGGGTTTTACCGTTAACTTCTGAGAAAGTTGTAAGAAACCTTTATGCTCCTATGCTTGCCTGGTAAAGGTGTGAACATCTTATAACCCTTCAGTGATTTTATGAGAGTTTTGACATAAATCGTTGCAATAGTCCTTCATCATCTTTCGTTTTAAACGGTAAAAATCTAACAATTTTTTATTTCATTCCTATACTTCTATGCTTGCCTGGTAAAGGTGTGAACAATTTATACCCCTTAAGTGATTTTGAGAAGCTGTAGAAGGAGGATTGATTCACAAGGACAGAGCTGGGTATTCTTTGGGTATATTTACGTTGTGTGTGGTTAAACATAACGCAATTTATGATTTTTTGGAGTACCTACCTAGGCCATGTTTATATTTAAAGGGTTTTCGTAAATTCCCTTAGGAACTAAGCTCTCAGACGAAAACAAGAGGTGTCAATTTTCACAAAACGTAAGAAGGGCAAACGCCGTGACAACCAAATACGTAAGGGAAGTAGAATCATTAAGTAAAGCAGGTAGTTTTTTTTTTTTTTGCTTCCCTTCCCATACTTTATGTTCCTCATTTCTTTGCGCCCTCTGATATCCTGGTGGGTTTGGGAATATTGATATGGCCATGAGAATATATTTCCTGTGCATTTAAGCTACCATGACTAAAGGATGTATTACGGTTCTCAGGGATACATCAGACGATAAAAGGATTTCACAATATATTATTACAATTATGCCATTTTCCAGGAAGCGATCTTTTTGATAAATATGAGAATAATAATAGATCCCCTTAGAGGTTGCATTCAATGGTTTTAGCTCCTCCCTTTAAAATGTCCCTTTTATATGCACGACGTCTTGTTACCTTCTTTGGTTTATGCGGTCTTGGTGTTTCTGGGATTATGCATTAACAAGATCATAAAATTATGATTGATAGCTGCGACCTGAAAAATATAATTATCGTAGCAGCATCCATAAAATTGAAAGTAAGGACTAATTTAGTTTCCAAAAAATACCAAACCATCAGAATTCGTAAGGAGATGATTTACAAGAAAATAACAAGATTATTTTTGTTCACTTTGTTGAATCTATTAGCGAAGATACTAAGATAGTAGAACAACGAAGAGGTTGGGAACATGCGCGTGCATAAAATAGCTGAAAGTCAACCTCAGCAGGGGGCTGCACAGTGCACCTGCACACTGCACGCTCGCATTATATCAATTTCTAGCTCCGCCTACTAAAAAGTTAGCGCAGGTAGCTGATTTTATGCCACCAATTATTTATGTTTCGCAAGTTTTATAAGTAAATGATAAAAAAAAGCAAATAATAGGAGAATTCGGGATATAATTGCTATTCAATTTAATTTCTGCAGTGAATTTCAAAATACATGATATAAAAAGGTATTGGATAAGGTCAGGGAGATGATGATGATGGAGACGATATTATGCTCAGTAATTATGTTCAAGCTTCTTTGAAAGTGCAATATCAAATATTTTCTACAATAGAACAGATTCTATTATGTATGCTCAGTCAATCTTGATTTAAATTCTTAACATTACCAAGCTAGCAGAAACCTATGGAAATGGAAAAGAGTGAAATAATTTTTTGTGGATGTTCTTTTTCAAATAACAGTGTTTATTGATATTCCCAAGAACACCCGGTAATCAGAAGGTTTCAAGAGGTGGTATACTATCTGAAGAAGTATGCATTGAAAGTTTTTCACCTAGTAGTAGTTTGATATCTCTCCCCTGTCCGTCTGTCTGTATAGTGTGATATGTCTGTGTGGTCTGTTCTCCTGGTGTGCGTGAGAGCCAAGCATATCGATTTCCTGGCCGTGTGAAGTGAGAAAAACCCGAAATATTCTCATACTTATCAAAACATATTGGCGTTCCCAAGGATACAAGGATAGTAAAAACTTCTTAGAGCCTACCAGTATTATTAAAAACAATTCACGGATAGTTGGCATATCTTCTAATTTCTTGTTCCCCTAGTTAGCTCGAGAATGGCTTGTTATGATAATTTTCAGAAATACCTACTTAGTAATTTCTCAAGAACATCTCAGAATTCCCAAGAATACTAGAATAACAGAAGTGACAAAGTAATAGAGCCACCCAAAAGTACCTGCTTTTCTTTTCATCAAAGGGATGGGCTTGTGAGTTTTAAAATCTTATACAACCTTTAAATGTCATACTGCTCAAGTATAAAAAACTTGAATGGTTGATTTTGATGTAAAAGCAAGTTGACTCTTTGGTTCTATGCAGGCCTGGTCTTAGTGAGAAAGAATAATCCTTTAAGTGGTTATTTGGGGATGGGTCCATAAATCCACGTCCATGTCCTTTGTCCACCCATCAAAGACCATTTGGTTTTGCTCCTGCCGGTGTCCATTGTTATGCCTAAAATAAGTCTAAAGTATCATTAAAGATTTCTTAGCGTGTGAATTCAAATTGCATAATTAAAAAAAATGTAAGACACTTGAAATCTCAAGAATGTCTTGGTATTCCCAAGGGAACCAGGCTATCAGAAATGTCAAAGAAGTAAGAGAAATATTATGATTTGCCCAAAACCTACCTGCTTCCTTCATCAGAAGGAGGAGTTTATGAGCTTTTAAAATACTCCTATCTAAACAACCCCTATTAGCCACACTGATCAATCGGAAGACAGCGTGATAGATGAACTTGGTGCAGAAATCAATTGACTCTTTGGTTCCATGCAGTCCTGGTTTTGGTAAGAAAAAATTATCCTTTTACGTATGGCCATGGGCCATATCTTTTTTTGAAATGGCCTATATATAGTGTGCAATTTTTTTTATTGTTATGTCAAACATTCAGCACTTTGATACTAATTCAAAAGCTTCAACAATAAGGTAGACACTCGTTTAAACTTCGGCATCTCTTTCAGCTTCCTGTTCACTTGGTGTTCCTGAGATTTTTGGCAAGGTCATTGCACTTTAACAATGGACGCTTAAGTACCGTGAGAATAATACACGAGAGGAATATTTTCAGACTTCTCAAAGATAGGATAAAAGAAGCTACTAGAAGGGTCGTTAGTATTTTGTAAAAAAAATCGCACAATTTTACAAAACGAAAAATACGCCTATTTCTTTTAGTAAGCATATCTTGGTATCCTCAATGAGACCAGGCTATCAGAGGCAACAAAGATGTAAAATAAGTAAATATTATTCACTAACACAAATTACTTGCCCTTTCAAGGAGCTTAGGAGCTAGAAATACATTAACAACCCCTATTTTATGTATTGCAGAATCGAGAAAAACTTTCATATCTCCTTCTGCTTTCTGGTTGCTTAGTATTCCTGAGATTTTTGGCAAGGTTGTTGCACCTTAACAATGAAATTATTCAGATCTTTACAATATTTTACCACCTCTTAGAAGCACTTCACCTAACCTCATTTAAGGACCATTGAAAAAAGATTATTGTCTGTTTTCACCAACAGGAATTCAACTTCTTTTGATACCATGCTACCCTGATTCCCAGCTGATAGTTGGTTATACAAAGACAAGTACAACCACATTAAATAAAATATTTTTATAGTAGATACAACAATATTAATAAGAACAAAAAGACATTGCTTAAGTTCCTTTGGAATTCCTGCGAAAAAATCAGGCTTGGGTTAAATAAATATTAAAGAACACTTTAAAATCAGTGTTCTCTACTATAATTATAATGATTTACAAGACCCCATACGCCCAACTTTACCAACAAAAGCTTATGGTGCACGAATACCAGGCATCTAAAAGTATTTAGGAGGTGAATTCAAGGACAACTAAATAAATGAAGTGTGTAAAATGGTGCAATAGAGTGTTAAACTTTAGGCTCCGCCCTACACGCGAAAAAGGGCAGGTAGGCATAAAATATAAATGAATATAAGTAAAAAATAATGCTACCTTCTTGTCCCTAACCTTTTTTGTCAGCTTCGTATCCTTGAACATAAAAAAATGAGCTTCGTAAATCTGGTGACGCTATTGGTGGAAATAGATGTCCCTTGTTAGCCCGATTTTAGCATGTTAATCTCCTCACAACTTCTGCTTTCTTGGTGTCCCTGAGAAAAGTAAGAGTTGGAAGGGTCTTAAGATTAAAGATAAGGAAGCTTCTCTGTTCCAAAATCTTGAACTCTGATCACTTATGCTGTCCTGATAATTATAAGAAAGTTTTATTTGTCAAGGAAAATTGTGATAGAGACGATTTCTTGACATCGTCATGATACATCCAACGGCCTAACTAGACCGTAAACATTCCTTGATGTCTTCTTAAATTGTTAATTAACTAATAAGATAATTTGCGATGAGACGCGTGTCGGCCACTGAAAACCACTGAAAACCAGCGCTCCAACACTCTCGAGCTGTTGGAGCAAATGCTGAGGGGTAGCCGTATTTTCACCCACATAAAATTATGTAGATTTAAGTACCTATTGTAACTGTTGTATATGATGTGGAGAAAATAAAACTTTATTATTCTTATTCTTAAACATGGTTGGTTCCCAGGAGTTCATTAGTTCGATCACTGAATTATTTAGAATTTTATGAAACGAGTCGTAATGTGAATGCAGACTATTATCACATCCGCCCTCTGCTTTTGTATAAACTTGCGAGTTTCTGTAGAGCTCATTTCTACGCAATATCTTTTGAGCGCCGTATGGCATAATGTTATGGCCGTGTTCATACCATATTTTGCGGTTTATTTTTATGTTATGCGTCGTATTATCCGTTATGCTAAACGTTCCTATACTCTTGGAAGGTAGCTACTTTGTTTCAAACGACAGATCAGGGCGTGAATTGTAACTTTTCTTTGAAGAGTCGCCCCCTATCATATACATTAAAACTTTTCTTACCATCCGGTTATCAAAATCAAATATTTATTTATTTCTCTCTCACAAAAAAATACAAATATAAATATACCAAATAATGAATAGGTATAACTAAAAAAAATGTAGAGGACTTATAAAACCTGTTTTGTGAGAGAAGTTTGAATTATGTAAGTATGTACTTGTTTGCGTGATTAAATTCCCCAAACACTAGAAATGCATACCAAATGTTACTATTACCTATTGTCACACACATTTCTAGTCATCTCCCTTTTATTGAAACAAAAGGATCATCTTTTTGAAATGATTAGCTGCATAATTAATATCCCATTTCCCCAAAAACCAGAATATATGACAAGTGAAAACTGCTAACATTTTGAACTCGCATCTTGTTACCAAACGTAATTCTACACACTCTTTCATCGCCTCTTTTGTATACACGCCTGGTATTCTACCCTGATTTTTTTCGCGTCACCTGAGTGAGAAACGGGGTCAATGCGCCAAGGGGTGAAAATGAGCAGAGGCCAAATGAGACGACCAAACAATGCTTTGTGTATCATTCAGGCGAACATTTCTATTAATATTGGACCAGGCTGCTAGGAACTGTGCATTTTAATGGATATACATTACACGCAGCAATTATAATTCTAAATTGACTGAGCAGGCTTTTTATAAATATTTCAGATCAGTTTGTTTTTTTTAAGTAGTGGCTTTTACTACGTGTATTGAAATTTGGAAACGCCAATAAAATAATGAAAAATGAGAACTAAAAATAAGGGTTGGAGGCGCCGGGTATCGATCCCGGTACCTCTCGCATGCTAAGCGAGCGCTCTACCATCTGAGCTACGCCCCCTGTTGAATGTAATGTAAAAAAAATCGATCGCTCTATACTTTGTAATTAATAAACCAGATCACGTAAGCGGTTCACGTGACATTGACATACAATAAGGCTGCGCGTGCGCAACAAAAGCCTTTCACTCAGCTGACAATGCGTATAGTCCAAGAGATATTATATTTTTGTAAAATACCAGCAAAAGATTAATGTTTTTTAATTTCTGAATTAATATAATTACATCGTTTATTTTCAAAAAATCAAAATGAGGGTAGTTTGGAGGCGCCGGGTATCGATCCCGGTACCTCTCGCATGCTAAGCGAGCGCTCTACCATCTGAGCTACGCCCCCGTTGATTTGTTGAACGAATACATTTATTACATTTTTATTTTAATATCATTATTTATACTTACATGAAAATAATTGGAATTATCTAAATATTTTTATTACTTTAAATACTGAGATCCTGAAAGATTTAAAGAGCTCGTGTTCATGCGCATAGTTTATTTCATATTCATTTATTCATATTCATATTTATTTATTATTTCCGAAATGAAGGATCCACGTCTTTCATAGCAAAAGTTGAGGCTCGACTTACTCGGCCAACACGTCTCCCATTATAACAAACAAATTCTGTAAAGTTTGTTTGTTTGTTATCTCCGCAACGATTGAATATTTTTTTCGATGGGTGGCCTCCCCCATCGATTTCCACAGTGATCGATCTTGTGCAGCCTGCACCCAACGGCTCCCAGCAACCTTTACCAGATCGTCTTTCCATCTAGTAAGGGGTCGTCCTCTGCTGCGATTTTCGGTGCGTGGCCTCCACTAGAGAGACTTTCTTGCCTTCTCTTCTCTATATTATTGGCAGTGGATAATTAATCTAAACTAAGATACAATATCCCTGAGTAGCATAGGAAATGGTACCACGTGAGGTCGCAGGCAGACCGCTAGTTTAAAGATGAAAATGAAAATGAAAATTAAAATGAAAATATTTATTCAAAAAAGGTCTTAAATAGTAACAATGTTTTTAGCTGCCTATGTAGGTTTATAAGTTGTAGGACAAGATATAGGTACTAAAAGTAGACTCAAACCTACCGCAATCTTGTTACGGACCTAGAACTTGAAAGTTGATACACATTACTCATGTAAAAAGTTACTGACCTAAATTAGTTTCTGCATTGAGTTCCTCGTTCTAACTAAGTAGAGACTTGTATGTAGATACGAGGGATTCTTACTTCGACCAAAATAAGGAGCTTACTCACTACACTCATATTATGCATATAGAGTTAGTTTTAAGATTGACATGGGCGTTATACAAACTTATTGATCATTTTAATCCTAGGTAGCTTTATAAATTAAACTAAGAATTTATATTTACTAGTTACAAGTCTAATTAGAACTAAATGAATATTAAGAGCAAATGAATAGCTTAATGATAAGTTCAAGTTTACTGCCTAATGTGTTTAGTTGTGTGTGTGTGTGTGTGTGTGTGTTATGAGTGTGATGTAGTGAGTGTGCTTTTAGGTCTGTAGAGTATGAGTGTGTAGAGTGTGCTAAGGTTGTAGAGTGTCGATTTTAGTTTTTTTTTTTTTTTGTGTGTGCTTGTGAGTGTGTTTTATGTATGTAGAGTATGAGTATGTTAAGTGTGCTAAGGTTGTAGAATGTCAATTATTAATTATGTTGTATTAATAGTAATATCCATGTTAGTGAGTTGTGTTTGATATCTTATTTTTGTGTTATTTATTATACTATGATATGCAGTAGATCTTCCGTCTGGTCATAGTTTAGAGTAAGAAGGTAGTTATAAGTTTTTATTTTGCATTCTTTGTGGCACAGTTTGAGTATTTGTAGAGTTTTATTAAGTTTATTGTATAAGTATGGTGCAAGGAAACTGTTATGTCTTTGTGCAAAAGTGGTTTTGCATGATCTTGGAAGATAGCATTTATTATTTTGGCGTCTTGATTGGGAGGTTTCTAGAGGCAGCTGCCGGTGCTGTATTAGTATCGCCTGTTGTATAAATAATTGTCGGACCGTTAGCACCTTGCATTGACTTTACAGCTGTGTAGTTGGGTACATGTAAGGAAGAGAGTACGCGACCTTTAGAACTGCCCTTTGTGCCCTCTCAAGTAGTAGTAAGTGGGTTTTGGCTGCTCCCCCCCATGTGGAAATGCAGTAGGTAGTTACAGATTGACATAAGCCATAATACATTGCTTTTAACTGAGTGTCGTCTGCTGCGTGACGAATATTTTTAAAAACAAACATAAGCTGACGTATTCTAGATGTGAGAAGATTGATATGATCTTCGTAAGTCAGTTGTGCATCTATTATTATGCCCAGGTATTTGATAGTATTGCAGCGTTCTAGAATCGTACAAGTACATGAGGAGTTGTGAGGTTTTGTACATTGCGTGGGCTTTAATGTACTGACTAGGTAGGGTTGACTGATTTGACTTACGTAACGAAAAGTGTATATATTTAGTTTTAGTGGGGCTAAGCGTAAGTAAATTTTGATTTAGGTGTGTACAAATCATATCAAAGCCTTCCTGAGCATATTTATAGACACTATTCCAATTTGGTCCCTTAAACAATAGAACGGTATCGTCCGCAAACGCCACTAGTTTTCCATTAGATGGTTGTATATTGCAAATTTGGTTCATGTACGCTAAAAATAACGTGGGCCCAAGGATACTTCCTTGGGGTATACCATAGTTAGTTAGTGGTATTTCTGAGCTTGTCAAGTTATCAATTTTGACAGACTGTTTTCTAAAGATAAAGTGCTTGTAAATTTAATCCGTCTATAGAGCTATGTATCGATAGCAATTAATCGATTAGGTACATCAAAGGAGGAACATCAAAGCTGACCTTTCATATTGACACAACGAGCTACAGACTTGGCTCGATAAATTATATAAGCTGTTTGTTGACTTAATCGAAATTGCAAATTAGATGTGGCCTTGATAAAATGATAGATTGGCATAGAATATTAAGTAAGAATTAGTAAGTTTGCATAAAGTACCTTAGTAAGTTCTAAAAACACCACGAGGTTAATGGACGACCCCTAAATTCTTTCACCACGCTGTTTCGAATGAACAAGGTGACGTGACAGATGAAGTAGGTATAATACTTAGTAATTAATTCATTCGAATATGTTGATAAAGATTTCAGAGTTTGTGATGGTGACCAAACCCGTAGACGAATGTTAGTTAGTACAAAATACGCTGTAACAACAATTACAGCGCGATGAACTGCTGAGTACGCTAAAAGTGAAATGTCACGTTTCAAATGAGGGTATTTCGCAATGGCCTTGCCGCGAGGCATGTCAGCTGGACAGCTCGGAACTGTGGCGGAAATTCGTCGTCCACCACAACGGGGGCGTAGCTCAGATGGTAGAGCGCTCGCTTAGCATGCGAGAGGTACCGGGATCGATACCCGGCGCCTCCAACCCTTATTTTTTTCTATATTCATTTGGAATAAAGTCCTTGAATGAATTCTTAAAGTTAGTGCTTCTGGATACAAGTAGGTTAATCCTTCTTGAAGTTATGATCTGAGTTTTGAGTGATGGAATGTATTGATCATCATAGTCAGGGGCCTTATTCACGTTCCTTTTTTCGTTCGTTTGATGAATATTTGGATGCTTCCCACCAGGATTTCTGACTTCAAGGGTCAATTTTTCGGTTTGGAATGTTCGATCCTAGGTCAGGACCGTGTTTTAACGTTTGAAAAATTGGCCCTTGAAGTCAGAAATCGTGGTAGGAAGCATCCGAATATTCATCAAACGAACGAAATATAAAACGCGAAAATGGCCGATCTCTAAACTGCTGTGCATAATGGATTATTGACAGAGTGTGTATGCGTTGATTGCAATATGCTTTGTTTTAAATAAATATTTAAACAAATCTAGTTTCCATTCACATGGTCTAGTTGACACAGTTGTAATTAGTGAAAGGCAGCATAATTGTACTAGACTAGGCCACTGTTACGCGTTTTAACTACGTGATACAAATAAAACGTAGCCGGTGCGGTGACTAGTTTCATACTTGTATGTTATTTGAAGAGTTAAGTATCAGGGGGCGTAGCTCAGATGGTAGAGCGCTCGCTTAGCATGCGAGAGGTACCGGGATCGATACCCGGCGCCTCCAAAGTAATTTATTTTGAAATATTTTGGTTAAGTTCCTGTTTTGTGTGTATTAAACCTATGCGTGTTGATCGCATAAATGCTATTTGCAAAATTATCTCAAAATGGCCGACTAGGCAGGATAAAATGGCCGATATTGACTTCTGATGACAGTCAAGCTGTGTGCTGCACAATTTTGGATGTCACAATGTTCACAATGTTCGACCAGGCCTTCATGAATCAACATGCATTATTTAAAGGCGTGTCCACATTGCGGGATTGCGGCTAGGCTGCAGATTAAGCTGCTTGCACACTGTGAGCTTAAATTGAGCCGACGTCCAGACATACTGTTTTAATAGTCAATTGATTAATTGAATTGCTAACGAGAACTAAATTGTTGAACGTTAGTAAATACTGGTGAATGGTTATAACGTTGGACAATAGAGTTTTTGATTGAAAATTTGTTTAAATATAGTTCCGCCAGCAGCTACGCTCTCTCGCCCTTTTCACATCTCCGCCGCGAAACCAGGAGCGCGGATTCGCTGAATGCGTTTCGCCGCGATCAAGTGTAGAAGGACAAGCGTAACTGTGGCGGCGGAACGTCACGCGAACATAGAATACAGATAGTACAGAAGGCTCTCTTCTCGAAAAAATAAATAAATAGCGACTCTTGCTGCGACGCAACAAAGTTCAATTCAGCTCGCAAAGGTGCTAAGGCCCCAGATATCGTTGACAGATACCTGCGAAAACAACGCGAAACCGCGAAAAAAGAGCGGAGGCGTGAATGACATTTGAGCAGAAAGAGATCATTTATAGTTAAGTCTATATTAGAGCAGGCAGTTTCGCTAGGTTGCCACTTCTCCTACATACTGACAGAGGGTTGTCAACGTCACGTAGCTGGCACTTACTCAGATCTACATGTTGCTTATTGAAGTCTAAGGGAGGAAGTAGTCAGAGGAAAGTTCAAACACATAGTATCTCATGTGCACTCGCCTTATAAATAACTTTTCCTGCTACGTTTTCGCGTTTTCGCGAGCCAACAAATTAATTAGCTCATTTGTTGACTGTAGTACCAGGAGGGGAATACCAGGCGCGCATAAACGGGAGGAAGTGATGGAATGAAAATTTTCGACAAAAATGTACATACCTACTTGGCTGTATGTATATTCTTTCAAAAAGCTGAAAATACGGTTGTTTTATATCTTTAAAATTAATCAATAGTTTCCTAAGCAGAAAACCTTCTAACTACAAAAGAAAAAGTGCCTTTAACGAGGTAAAATTTTGCCTCATTAAGGTATTTAAGTATCCATTTTAACAATTAATACCATTTCTCTCGCAAATGTAAGGCTTTTTTATATTATCTTAAAAAATAAGCTCTCAGAGGCGATTGTATAAATTCTTTAGTGAAAAACAGAATCTATTAAAATAATCTAATAACGGGTCTTGGAGAAAAAATATAGTACACGTAGAGTTCATCTTAGTATGAACAAGAACATGATTGGCAATTCATAATTTTAGGTTTTTGGAACGAAGTTCCTTCGGATGGTATCGGATGAGGGTGGCACGAAAAAAGTGTTCGATTTTGTGGTCACGACTCATGTATATGTGAAAATGTCACAGTGCGAAGTGCGCAGTTGTGATTTTTACATTGTTAGTACGGAAGAGCGTTTTTAATAAATAATTTATTTGACAAATGCCGACAACAATTATGCTGAATGATGACGATGAGTTTATTATTACCCTCCTAGTTTCCTCGCTTCAGAAGTCGTAATATTACCCAGCGTAATCGCGTTAAGCATTTTAATATCTCAGCGGCTACCAGGCCTGCATAAAACAGAGCTGGACTGCAATCCGTGTTGGATTACTGGGATTACGGAGCGGCGCGAACTCCTCGTCGCGGCTTAAGCCCTGCTAGCAATGGAAATTACGCGACAGATGGACTTTGCGCTTTGTTCATAATTTTTGGCTTTGCGTTCGGTCAGTTTTATGTATATTTTTATTAAAAAAAAACACAATGTACAAGCCCCTAAGTAACTAAAGCAAGAAGGCGTAATCCATCAGTTATTTTTGTAACATTACATATTTACGAGTACATATACTGGACTGGACATTTGTGAGTCGGACTTGATGAATACAATTCATCCACAATTTTACTTGAATCAGCGACGACCATTTTTAAGCAAATAATAACAAAATGTTCACCGAAAAAAACCTTTTTATTTTACTGAACAAAATACATTGTAACAAATAAACAGGCGAAAAGGAACACAAACCGATCACGAGTAAACTCACTATCATACAGTCTGTGACGTCACAAATTCAGAACGAGCGTAGAACGAACGCTTCCATATTTATGTAGTCCTGGTATTTTCGGGTGGAATAATTTACATGATTACCGTTGCTGAACGGTTTGAGCGTGAAATGAAATGTAATGAGAATTAGGCATCTGTCGAAAATAATGTAATGTATGTTTTCGGAGAAAAAATCATGGAAAATTTTACTTCTATACGAACTAGTTTATTTACCAAAATATGAATAAGTATAGTGATTGCGAAAGTTGAAATACTGCGCCTCACTATGATCCTTCGGGAACTCTTATTTCTTTGGGATAAAGTTCTGTTGCGTCAAGTCAATTTAAATCGGTTCAGCAGTTTCAGCGTGAACTACAAACGAAAATCTTTCGCATTTCCGTTTGACGAAAACGACTGACGTTTAATACAACCATTGATGCACGGCTGGGATTCTAACCCAGGACCTCGGGTTTACAAGTAGGAACTGCCACTCAACAACGGCTCCTTCACTAAATATGTAAATGGTTTATGCCTAGATTATTTTAGAATTTAATATCTAAAACTATTATTAGATCAAAACATCGATCCGATGAGTGCGTGGGCCTCATAGCTCAGTATTGGTTTGATCAAAGAGGACTGTGCCCTTAGCACGCGTTTCTACACAGACTACATTAGCGAGGAACCATTTTCAGCTGAGGCTCATTTTACCAGGTCACGGAGTTGCTTGGCCGTCATAATACCTCTATCATGGCTAACCGGCTTATTAGCCGGGATAATTTAACGTGCCCTTTTAAGCACGGAAGCGCTCAGCTGATAATGCTTTGGGGGTAGATGGTAATCCCCCAATATATGGTGTAGAGGGAGTACTTGCCTCACTAAGGTTTGCCCAACTGGCACACTTACCTTAGGGCCTGTTCGGCCGACAGTTGTAGTAGGATAGTTCTATATAGATTATATGCGCTTAGAAACGTCGCTTGCGCGATTCAGGATTCAATACTTTTTGCATCATTTGTATGGGAATCACTTTATCTGTCATTCCAGCGCCATCGAGTGGTACAGCTCCGAAGTAGCTAGGTCGCTGTAATTGACATCTCTTGTAGTTCAGGCGATGGTAGATAGATGTCGCCACAATGCCAATTGCAGTCACCGATCTACTCACCGACTGATCAGAACGTAGCCTTACTTCGACTCATGAAGAACGACTAAGCAAGAGCGCCTAGATATTGTGCTAAGGGTGCTGTAGGACCAGAGAGTGGGAGGGACGAACGAACAAACAAGCTGAATGGCATTATTTATGGAATCTGAGTGACAAACTCTTCTCAAGCGGTGAAAAGGGATTTAGGTGTTCTATTTTTCCTTGTATGTTTCTGTTCTCAATATACTTTAGATCGATACATACATACATACATAAAATCAAGCCTCTTTCCCGAAGATAGATTTCTTTAGATAGACTGATAATATAATTTAGTTAGGTTAAATTATGAAGAATGTAGAGTGAATCAGGCCAAAGCAAGTGTTTTTTTTTTGTGAATTAATAGATCAGCATTTGATCTCTTGATAATATTAATAATATTAAACCTCAATCTGGGGTTAATAGTAATGTAGTAGCGTTTCTTTATTTTTTTGTGACTGCGGAAGTAGCAAGGAAACATATAGTTTAGGGCTTTAATCTAAATATCCAAGCATTTGTCAACATGCGTCATGCCATCACATTGTAATATATGCAATTAAATTTTAAATTAATGCATTTGGAATAATTAATTCAATTAGGATGTACATTGCCATAGAGTATAGAATAGATATAGATATAGTCTGTGGTTACTATGTACTACACTTATGTAATTGGAATATATATCTGTTCATCTCATATCGTTTGTAATCATCTGATTGAGATTCAATGCCTATGATGATCCGGTATCATCATAATAATCATCATCATCTCCCTACCCATGGCCAATTTAAGGTGGGGTTATGGGGTCGGTACAACTGATTTTCCTCTTCCACTCTGCTCTATCAGCCGTCATCTCAACATTCACATCTTTCCTTCCCATATCATCTTTCAAACAGTCCAGCTTTTCTTTGGTCTGCCAAGGATTTAATTGGAGAAGAGTAATTGTATGTGTTTTTATTTTATTTGAATTAATATTATAAATAAATGTCCTATTCATACGCTTGTAAGTGCAGGTTCCGGTTGGGAAAATAGATTTAAGATCTTTTTTATGTACCTGGAATTATGAATAATTCTCCTCAAACGCAACTCTCTCTCTGTCTACCACACTATTTCGGGTATAGTATTTTTTTTAATTCTCGACGTTTTTGCAGATCTGCTGATCGAAATGCTGGGCGTGCTGGCCAGCTACAGCGTCACAGTGAAGGAGCTCAAGCAGCTGTTCAACGCCATGCGCGCTGTCAATGGGAAATGGGTGAGTTCACCAGCTGTGTTTGTTCAACTAGGTATTTCAAACCATTACAATTGTTCTACTCACGAAGGCGGTTTGGTCTTTATTGTGTGTGTAGGTGAAAATGTTCGTTGTTTCTGTGTGCGGAACGTTGGAACGCTCCATGGACGAATGCGCGCTCAGTATCGCTTACAAATCAACATTCTCAATCAATCAATCAAAAAAGGCGTACGAAGTTTAGTGCTGACGCGTTCAATGGCTTTTAATTAGGCCTACATTTCATCATAACCGCGCCGCCTATTTTGCCCACTTCAATAAGTGATTGAAACCTCATTCTCTCTGCCGGTTGCATTTCACACCTACTAGATATCAATCCGCACTCAGACTAATCAGCGCCAACCCAAAACACTATAAATACAAGCACGTGTCGACACTCGACACTACCAACTCTATCTGTGGCATAACGCCCCCGCAGTACCGCCCAATACTACCAGGCCAACATAAACTGCAAGGAGATAAGTCGAAGCGGTGTTACCACAAGAGGCGTGCAATTACTGGTGCCGCAATGCTTTTGAAATTTGCATCGTTTTAGCCGCACCAGGCCCGTAATTAGCCGGCAGCTGAATAGTTACTTTGTGTTTATGCTCGCCTGGTAATTAAGATTGGCCTCTTTGGTTCTTTTTTAACCTCTGTTTGTGGCTAATTAGGATTTTAGCTCTCAGTGAGCAGGGATGTCTTAAATATGCCGTTGGGTAATAATCCGGCTCATTTAATTTGTACATGCAAAATGGCAGCATTTTCTTCTCAAAAGTGTTTTTTTTTTTTTTTTTTTTTTTTTTCGCATTATGACTGCTTTTTCGCTCTTATCAAACTATGTTACTTAGCAGACTCAAAATGTTTGTGAGTAGTTTGAGATTCATCCATATCACGTACGAAGGAAAAAATTTCCTTAAAAAAGCTATTTTTATGGGGATAATTTAGGAGTATTGTTAGTAAAAGTAGTTGATGTGATTGAATAGGCTTTTGCGATAAGCTCTGGCTGCTAGCCAAAGCATTGATTAATTTGTAGAATTATCGCTATCTGCTTTTATCGGATGAAAATAGCGTACAAAGCATAACATTTTGTTAACTGTAATTTTTATATTAATTTATGTAAGTACATAAATCGACAAAATAAAATAGAATCAGTTGAGCCATCTAAGGATCACTAAAACGATCTTTATATAGCTCAATTGATGACCCAGTTCCCTGCCATGCCAGTCGGAAGCGTGTTAAAAACTAATATTAAATTAATTTATATTTTCCTCCTTAGCCGCGACACTCTGCCAAGCTGCTGAACGTGCTGCGTCAGATGCCGCACCGGAACGGACCCGACGTGTTCTTCAGCTTCCCGGGACGAAAAGGATCCGTGAGTAAACCTCCTATAGCATATGATACCCTGGTAGACATCAATCTAAAAATGCACGCCTCTACACTAATTAAATTACATTATTTCAATGTGTGAAGAGAGACGTGTTGTCCTAGTGGGATGTAACTGTTTTACTGTAACTCGTTCTTCAGAAAAAAAAAATCTTCTTCATATAAATTAAAACAAAATCCATTGATGCTCGGGTTTAGAGAACTTACAACTTTTGTGAAAGTCAAGGGAACATGCCAAAATGGCTTCGCGACATCGCCAACGTGATACCAACACTTTTCTCCTATTTAAGGGTAGAATTTCTCTTTCTTAGTGCTCCCCTACATCACAAAAGGAATGCACCCTCTGAGTTTCATATTTCTAGGACTTATGATTTAAGTTGTGGTGTAGGTCGATATGTTAGTCAGTTACCAAAGCCTTATAAATAGATGGTTGTTATATACTTGTTTATCTGCAGTATACTGCAGCGTTTTGGCAATTAGTAAACATTGGACTGCAGTCCAATTACGCAGTAATTGGCAGGTATCCAGTTGATGGTGAAGAAATTGAGCTGATTGTATCGACTCGCCAATTCGAAATATCTACTTGTAAATTTCTCTATGTAGGCTGTAGAACAGAAAAAAATAGAAGTATTTAGCTATCACTTTTTTGGATATTTATTGAGCTCCAACATAAAATATGTTTTTTTCTGAGTCTTCACTTTATTTACTATCAACAAGTAGGTACTTGTCAAAATAGGTACAGTAAAATTATGTGATGGATAAGTTGAGACTTGAGAGTCATGGGGAAGGACGATTTTCATGACAAAAAGATTGAATCGCATCGATATTTAAATAAATTGAGGGTAAGGAAATTATGAAAAAGTACTTGTCAAAAGACCATCTATGATTACGTACATTTATCCCATTAAGCGCATGTTTACATACGTTTTTACAGACTAAACTTAACTTTTTAGTTTTTGCAAAACAAACTTCTACGTTTTTTCTGCTCTGTGGTCCGGGCAATTCGGAAAGCCTCGTTGCGGTTTTTCAGTTTTAATTGAGGATAGAAAACCAATACAGAGGAGCAGGTGTGGTTACCCGCCAATATTTCATATATGTATTCGTTATGATTTATTTCACATGCTGGAATATTTCTGGTTTATTATTTATTTGAGTAGAATAGAATAGAAAAACGTTTATTTCGTGGTACAAAAAGCTTACATTAAATTTAAGAACTAAGTACACCTATTACAATAACACAAAATTGGCCACCACTCAGCGTGTGCTGCAGCAACTTGAAGATTTCTTCATATCAGTGGAAAGCCGACTTTCAATACGAAAGTTGCAAGTTTGAATCCTGTGGATTTTTGGTTCAGGAAAATTTATCGAAGGTAAAAATCGGGAAGAAACTACAGTTTAGCCAACACCACGTTAAACCATGTCTTTCCTGTTAATAATTCTGATTGAGCAGTCTTTCGTGTCCCAGGCACTCCAGCGTCCATTTGAATGTAGGCATAAGTGACACTATAAGGATAAAAAAACCTTATTTTATATAAATAAGGGTTGGAGGCGCCGGGTATCGATCCCGGTACCTCTCGCATGCTAAGCGAGCGCTCTACCATCTGAGCTACGCCCCCCGTTGTGTTTTTAATCGAAACAACTGCAGTAAATGTTCAGTTTGGTATGTAACAAGGTCATTGCATAAGATACGCAACCACTCGCACGTGATCTTATTCAAAACATGTTTTTTTTTAACTATAATAAATAAAATAATAAATAATGCTGGACAATTTCACACAGCATCATCTAGTCCCAAACTAAGCAAAGCTTGTATTATGGGAACCAGATAACTGATATACTACTTATGTACTTTTTGTTTGTAAATACATACATATTATACATAGAAACACCCAGACCCGAGACAAATATCTGTAGGTCTTACAAACATTTTTCCCGCGGCGGGGATCGAACCCGCAAACTTTTGCATCGCAGGCGGACCTTTGCCCATTGCGCCACAGATTTCGTCGAACTGCTATTGGGCTTCAAAGTGCTTTGTCTATGTGGTCTATGTGCCGTTCATGGAATACAGTATTATATGTATTAATTAACATATTGTGTATCATCAATGCCCTTAAATCCATTATTTTCATTTTAAGTTTTGAAATATTTTAGTTTCCCTCCGCAACTTCGCTCGCGCGGTTTCAAGATTTAATATATGTACTTACTTAGCCTGTGCTATTTCTACGATCTACAGCTGTTTCAAGTCATACAAATCAGCCTGATTGACACAAAGGTGCCGACACTATATAATCGTCTGGAACATATTTAGAGGCCTATAATATTGTGAATGGTTGACCATAGCATACGTCCTTGCTAGTTTTATAACAGTAGTTAAATTTCGACAGTTGTTATCACAGGGGGCGTAGCTCAGATGGTAGAGCGCTCGCTTAGCATGCGAGAGGTACCGGGATCGATACCCGGCGCCTCCAAACTACTCTTATTTGATTTTTGTTACATTTCGGTACTTTCTCAATTTGATACATTACTTACTACAAGACCACTCTAAATGAATTAATTTCACTAATACGGAAATGGAGGAATGCAATGGAGAAAGAGCTTAGTTCACTTCAAACTTGGAATGTAGAGTTTATAACCTAGAATACCATTTTAGGCTTTCAAATGTTCAGTTTATACGACTTAAAGCTGCGGGCTCTAGCTACTGTCAAATAAATCCATAGCTACAATAACCATTAACTGTCGTTGGTAAAACAGCTCGCAATTCAATAAAGGCTGGCACCTGGCGGCGTCCCGCCATTTTTCCGAACAGACATATTTCAGCGCCAATGAAGAGTAACGGCCTCCATTACCAACTGTTTTATTTATAAACAGTGCTCATATTTCAAGCAGCTCCCCATCGAGTTCGGCTGGTGTAGGTCTGAAGATAGTGCTGTATTATCCAAACTTACTGATATTATTATGATAGTAAGGCGGGTCCTAGACCTACAATGACATTGTATTGTACAATGAGATTGAAAGGCGCTTTGAATCCAAACGATCAATTATACTCGTATTACACAATTATCTTACAATAATAGTAATTGCGCAATATTTTTAGCCTGACATTAATGTCTTGTTCATATAAATACTAAAAAATTATGCGCAAACTGACCCTACACGACGCAATAAAATAATATGGATTTTTAAAAGTATCCCAAAAATTAGCACCCATGCGGGATTTGAACCCACGACCTTGCCGATCCGTGGCATCGCTCTAACCAACTGAGCTAACGGGCAACCGACGCATGAGTTGAAATTTATTGGGAGTACATACTATACAGCATTGCGCTAACAACAACACTAAAACACTATAAAAATATAATCCTTAAAATAATATGGTGCAATAAAAATTAAACTCGCTTAAACTTTACTTCAATCATTGCGCAATCTTCAGTATTAACCATAAACGGTCAATATTATTGTACAATTCGTAGTATTGTGCAATATAATTGATCGTCTAGGGCCCGCCTAAGTCTGTCTGTCTATTTGTTACCTTTTCACGACCGAACCGCTGAATAGTTTCTCTTCGTGTTTGGCAGGGCCTAAGCCCTGCCAAACACGAAGAGATTATTAGCTATTATTAGATTATTAGCTAGTTACATATTTTTTTTTGTTTACTGTGTCTATGTATGTACCAAATAAAGCATCCATCTATCTATATATTAAACTTTGATAAAAACACGGTTCATGATTTTGTCAGTTATCATGTAGGAAAATGGTCCTTCGCTCCTGCACTAGAATGCTCAGGCTGCGATTTGTCCGTCGGTCTCCATACAAATAAGGATCATTTTTCTTTGCCAATATTTTTAACACAAATTAAAATTCGACCCCGGGCAAGTAATTATTTTAACATCGCGGCGATTTTAAAAGTATTAATGGAATCTTTCTCTAATGGAACGTCGGGAGTTTTTAAAACAATATTTTGCGTTGGAAATTTTAATTATTAAGTTGTTTTTAAGGAAATGCTTGGAATATTAAAAATAATGAGAGGTCTGATTTATGGAGGATATCTTTTTTGAATTATTAACACTTTTGTCAAAACCTTTGGGACCTCTAAGTTATTCGGAGTAGTAACTCAGTACGGGTACTTCAGTAGGTACTGAAGATTAAATATTATTAGCATTAGACGGTCACCCATCCGTTTTGCTATATATCAAAATGTTATTTAAAAAATATGGATTGCCATCTACAGGTGTCTCATATACCTAGCTAAAACATAGCTTAAGGGGAAAAAGAATCTCTACTTAAATGAAAAGTTACCGTCTGCCACCGCGTGGGGGCAGTTGGCGGGGCAGACGGTAATAATCCAGTAAAAGAATAATATTTGCAATATAAAAATCCTCGATAGAATTCTCTTTATTTCTCAATATGTTGCGAAAGGAACGAGCTAATTAAAGACGTGCTCTGCACAATACTGCGACTAGTTACTGGCGCCAGCTGCCGAGCAAGTTACTACTCCGAATAATGCTGGAACTTCGAACTCCGAAAGACGAAAATTGTTTTTATGACGAGTATCTATGTTTTTACAATAGATGACATTGGTTATTAGTGCTTGGACTACTATTATTTAGATAAGATGGATTCACCGAGAAAAAAGCTCGTATTTTCGTCTTTTTATTCATATTAGTTCATTGGGAGTTCATAAATCAGATAGAAACAGACAATTCAAACCCAGCAGTGGAATTTTGAATGATGATGAATGTATGAGGCAAAATGTGTGGAAAGATTGTAGCAAGTGAAAATCTGTGGTGTCTGCCTTTCCCCACGGGAAAGCGATATGATGTTAGAATACATAAATATATAGATATAGCATATTAATATTGTATCTAAAGTGTCGAAGGACGGTCATGCATGATGCTTGATGGATGGTTGATGTATTCGTGGCAAAGGGACGATAGGATTTATGTTAGACCTTTATCAGGAATATAGGCTTCTAGGAAAATGTCTTTGTAATTCGGACTACTTTTTGCTAGTGAGGCGCTAAATGCTGAACATTTCGTTGTTGGAAATAATACTGTTTTCCGAAAAAAGGCTGTCTCATCTCTAGCAGCCTTCGCTAGACATTATACCGTTTCTTATTAACTCGCCTTTGAAACTTGGATAACTGTAATTGGGCTGCAATCCTATCTTTTAAGTAGAAACTTCGCGCGCCGCATACGAATCTGATGAAAACGATTCTGCCCCAGGGGCCGAGGCGCCGGAATTGGCTTAAGTTTCGACTTAAGCACAGTTTTCTTTGAGCTTCCCCAATTGGCGGCCACTTGTCCAAGTATTTCTTGAAATACAGACCAGCCG
The DNA here is from genome assembly GCA_951394285.1 of Epirrhoe tristata. NCBI lineage: Eukaryota > Metazoa > Arthropoda > Insecta > Lepidoptera > Geometridae > Epirrhoe > Epirrhoe tristata. The sequence goes on along the minus strand of OX596156.1, from coordinate 9,455,800 downwards.
AAAGATATTAATTCGATATCGACTGAACCTATAAACAAAGCAGTTCCCTCTACGCTTAAACAGATCGATACCAGGCGGGCAGAACACTTTAGGAGTGCTGTTTAAGCGTCCCCCGCCCGTCCTTATTGGCAATTCTTATTCAAATACGGGCTGGGTTGTAATCCGCGTGACATACTGGGCTATCTGTGTGTCCGTTTTTTTCCTTTATTTATCGTCGTGAGGCGTACCGCCTCGGGGTGGGTCCATTTCTCTCTGTCGCGCTTATCCGAGATCTGACGGCGGAGTGACGCCTCCCGCAGACTTCTGCTTGCCTGGTACGAATGCAGGATTAACATGTGTGTAAGGGGATTCGGTTATGCAAAACAGCAGAATTTATATCACGCACGCAATAAAAATAAAAAATAAGGTATCATTGCCACTGGATCGAAGAACGTGGAACTGTAAAGTGAAATGTAAAGTGTCTAAAATTTGCACACTTTACATTTTCACTTTACACTGTAAATACCGAATCTATTTACTGATTAATTAAATTTTTTACCTTAGGTTAGAAACTAAGACTTGTGCTTCGGTAAAGAACCTAGATACCTGAACGAAGTCGAGGCGCAACGCTTATGCTACATAAAAAAAATATTTTTTATTTCCATTTTGATATGAAAAATGTGTGGCGTTGTTCTTCTCTGCCCGAATTGCAATCTATCCAGCAACTTTGTACAAAAAGTTTCAATTTTATTTTCTTGGTACGTTTCCAAACGGAAGAAAACTGAGATAAACTGAATTGTGTGATTTCATCCGTGATAGAGAGAAAATATTCTTCGAATGTCTTCGCCGTGTTTAATAAGCTTAGTCGCTTGAGCGAAGCGAAACCAGACCTCGGACACTCGACTAAACTCTACAGGATGTGGCAAAATACCGCATTGAAAGCCTTTAATTGTAGTAATAAAGATCTTCTATCTACTTCAACGTAACAAAAACGTGCAGTAAGACAAAAAAATTACATTTTTCAAAAAAAAACAGATACTATCAATTGACGCTATTTCCCATCTGGGCCTTGATTCATAATACAGCGGAATGCATTCGGAAATGCAAGAAACGTCAAATTCGGATCAATTCCTGCACTGTGATTGGTTGCTGTCGGTCGATTCCGAACCGAATGCATTCCGCTGTATTATTAACTAGCTGACCCGCGCAACTTCGTCTGCGCATTATTAGGATTCAAGTGCAGGAGTGTTACCTCAAGTTTATTTACACTGTGTTTGAAGTGAATAAAAAGGAATCAAATTTTCCATACTAACTTTAACACCCTGTAAAACATCCATATGGGTTGATTTTTTTTAATTAGATAAGCATATATTCAAGTAAAAAAGCTAAAGCATCTACGATCCAAATTTCATTACAATCGGTTAAGTCGTCACGTCTATGAAACTGCCTATTTTAATTTCCAAAACGCTAAATGATCTGTATTCTTGATCTCGCAACCTAGTTGTGAAAATGAAAAATATAGATGGCGTTGCTAGCGTTGCTAATCAACGCCAAGGAAAAATATTTTATTTTCTAGCTGGTACCCGCGATTTCGTCAGTAAAATAACATAAGTTGAAAACCTATAAAAATTATCGAAAAGTCTAAGCAAAAATCTCCAATAGCTTTCAAAACTCAAAATGATCGTATCTCGACCTCCGCTATAGTAGAAACGCCACCTAGGAGAAAAAAAGTAAAAAGCAGTTTTGACCTCGGTGATATAGATGGCGTTCGAACCAAAGTCTAAGAAAAAGTATTTTAATATACCAAAAAAATCTTAATTTCGTATGTATTGATGAGTGGAAATATACATGTTACATGTTTTTAATTAATTTAAAAATCATTTATCATGCAAAATGAGAAAAAAAAACAAAAAAATCTGCAATGCAAAAACAGAGCAAAAAGTGGCGGTCACCCATCATCTTTATGACCTCGCCCAGCGTCGCTCAACTTTTTTCCCCATACAAACTTGCAACCCTTATTTTCACGCCCCCTTATAAATATTTAAAGAAAAAAGTAGCCTATGTCCGTCCCTTGGGTATAATCTTTATCCATGCCAAATTTCAGCTTAATCTGTTTAGCGGTTTGGGCGTGAAAGCGTAACAAACAGACAGACAGACAGACAGACAGAGTTACTTTCAGATTTATAATATTAGTATGGAAGTATGGATTTAACAAATATTTAATAATAACATGGCGGTCCCGGAGCGGGATGTATGATCCTTTAAAGTTTAGAGGTTAATATGTAGGTAAGGTCTAAGGTAGGTAGGGGAGTATTGGGCAGTAAGGCAGGTTTGGACACCACCGGCAAACTCCCGTGTTATGCCGGCCATACACCATCATGTCAATCCACCCCCAAAAATGGTCAATTCTAACTGATCAAATTCCGATTTGACGATAGGCATGATGGTTTCTGGCCGACATGACACGGGGGTGTCCAAACCTCCCTACTGCCCAATGCTCCCCTACCTCCCATATATATTTCATTGATATATTACCACTCCCCTCTCTCATTCCATAGTTCCCAGACACTTTTTAAACTATCATGGTTTTCAACATTTTTAACACAGTTAACGGGATATTTACCATGATTTAATGTTTTTTGAGTTTCCCGATATTTCGGCGCAGTTGCATACGCCATGATCAATAGTATCTATGGTATTAATCATGGTTAATATCCCGTTACCTGTGTTAAAAATCCCAGACACTTGTCCTACCGTACTAACTGATATTTATTCTGTGGTCGCGATGTATCTTACATTTTTAAACTCATGATAACTTTTGAATAAAATGTCCGATTTCAATCATTCAAAAAGTAATCGACGGGTACTGAAACAGCCTTTACTACGAAGGAATTTATTTGGATAAGAATAAATACCAAAATAAGAATAACGTGGTCTGCTTTTGGTCGGCATTTTAATTCTCTTTTTAAATTATAAATGTTGTTATTCTGACACAACCACAATAGTTGGACATATGCTATCGCTGACTTTTTTGTAGATATTGATACGTTCTTTAATATTGTAGAACATTTTTTTGTTCTATCATCAATAGTTTTCGCAGCGCACGCGATATGAAGAATTTTATGTTCAAAATTTTTACACCTTTGGTTACATTATTGCAATTTTCATAAGGATCTCTAATTTTTTTGAAAATAATTTATAGCCTATGTTCATCACAGATAATGTAGGATTCTAATGGTGAAAGAATTTTTCAAATCGGTCCAGTAGTTTCGGAGCCTATTCAATTCAAACAAACAAACAAACAAACAAACAAACAAACCTGATGTTGAAGTTGTGAGATAAGACTACAGTTAGATGGAATAATTTGGCAGATATTTGCTTAGCTGTGGGACGAGATAGGTTTGCCAACCTTAGTGTTGATTACAAAAGGGTTCTTAAAGATAACGCAAATGTATTATACTATACTACTAAGATGGCAAATTAGGATACGGCTGGTCTTATGGAAAGCGTTCACCGTTTATCCTTTTTCTAGTGAATCCCAGCTTATTCTACTATTTTTGATTATTTTACTAATTGATCCCTTTTGTTCCAGGCTGTAGTTCTCCCCCCGCTCGCCAGGTGGCCCTACGAGAACGGGTTCACATTCACCACCTGGTTCCGGCTGGATCCCATCAATTCCGTCAACATTGAAAGGGAAAAACCCTACTTATACAGGCAAGTTCAAAAGAACCTTTGAACAATTTTTTACACCCTTCTTTTTATTTACGAGAACTACCAGGCGAGCATAGAACGGGAGGTGACGCGACGTAGCAAAGATGTGCAGGTGCAATTATCGGAGAATTACGCATCTCATCATATTGAGCTCGTTTATCAATGAAAAGAAGTAGTAGCATTGGCAGTTTTCCTTTGACGTTATACCTTCCTGCAATTTTGTAAAGTTAATTGATTTTGATGGAAACCAGTAATTAAATCAGCAAGTTAATCAGAGCTTACATAATAATTATGGAACTCGTGCACGAGTAAATATGAGTAAATGCACAGCGGGATGGAAATAATTTGCAAATACTCTCGGCGGCCGTCATTCGGTTTATTTGTGTGTCCATGTTTGTGCAACTTTGATTTAATCCGGAACCTCGGTGCTTCAAGTGTGGTTCCTACCGTGTTATGCTATCCTGGTACTTTGGGACGGGAAATCGCATCGTGTTTTACTCTAATTGGATTGGCCGTTGTTTTGGTAGAGCTGGTAAGTTCGTGCGAACATTCACGTGAAATACGGCCGTAGTGCTAAGTGATAAAGTTGAAATTAAAACAAATGTATTTTGTAGCACTTAGTTGAATGAATAAATGAAACCTGTGGAGTGCGTTGGCTCGTATATTGGTTGAGTGAATTTGTGTTGATGTATAAAGTATGCTCAAAGAGGTGATTCCTTTTTATAAAGATTCGATTCAATTTTCACGACTGTATCCCAAGGCGCGGTAGATATTCTCCTAGATCTTTTTATGTATTCTTAATCCTTTTGAAGATGTCGTAAGTCGTCTAATATAATATAATTTGTTTGGCACATTTTTGTACGCATATCGTATACCATATTGATGCCAAATATGTATTTTAAAACGAGAGAACAAATCTGTTACATATGGAAACATAATTTTAAGAAGTGTTTACATAATATTAATATTTTCTTGCAGCTTTAAAACGAGTAAAGGCGTGGGCTACACGGCTCACTTCGTTGGTAACTGCCTCGTGCTGACTTCCATGAAGGTCCGAGGGAAGGGCTTCCAGCATTGCGTCAAGTACGAGTTCCAGCCCAGGAGGTGAGGATCAGCCATTCATTCATTTTATTTTACCATATACGAGTACATAAAATCATCGAGTAAATAAGTTTCCTTAGGCAGAGACCACGGATTTCCATATCCTACGATCTTGATACATCTTGCCTCTCATTCACTCTTATTATTTAATAAGAGTACTTTTAACCTTTAAATACTTAAATTAAATAAATAACAACTTTGAAGGGTTCTATTATCGTCTATCTAAATGAATGTGGACTCGGAAAAACTACATTTACTTTCATTTTACCTATCTAAAATTTTTGCTGCAATGTTAGAATTTACATGTTTCAACTTACACCTGAACTACTCGTCCGATTTTCGGAATCGTTTGGCTTACGCTACATTTCGTAGAAAGCTCTACTTACTTTTGAAACTTATTAATGAAAGTTGTATGGCAGATGGTACGCGATAGCAGTTGTGTACATCTACAACCGCTGGACGAAGAGCGAGATCAAGTGCCTGGTGAACGGCCAGCTCGCTTCTAGCACGGAGATGGCCTGGTTCGTCTCCACGAATGACGTGAGTAAAATAGCGTATATTTTGTAATTTATTTTTATCCAAAACTACCATGTCTGTCGCATGTCGGGCGACTTGTTGGCAAAGTTCAAAACAACAAGTGTTCTGGGCAAAGACCCCAACTGAATGAGTATCCAACGTCACGCGTCAGACATGGTAAACGATAATTACGTTTTTATACTAAAAAGAAAACCGACTTCAATGTTTGACTCGAAACGCGGTGTGACTCAGGGCGTCAAGCTGTCGATTCGATTTCTATTTGTGACATGGCTAGGAGGGAAGGTGTTTAGAGTTTTACGGGGAAACTATCAATCCCTCAGGAATAAAATTTATATGGGACCACCTCTGGAGTATACCCTTTCAAACATAAAAAGAATTTTGCAAATCGGTCAACAAATGGCGGAGCAATCGCGTAACAAGATACAAAAAAAAAAAAAACATACAGACGAATTGAGAACCTCCTCCTTTTTTGAAGTCGGTTGAAAATAGTGGGACGAGTTAGTTGAGCATCTTCCAGATTGGCCTCTAGTAGGCAAGAAAAACTGAAAAAAGAGAGGGAGGCCTTGGATCTGCAGTTAGACAACACGGGCTAAAGTAATTATACTACCACAGAGTGGGTGGAAAACGGGAAAGTACCTCGCGGCAGTCCACGCCGTAAATGCCCATTTAAAGATTAGTTCACAATGGACCAAAATAAAGGTGAACAGAGAGCTGGGGTAGAAAGGTCGATTACATACATCAAAGACTAATAGTCAGTAGTTTGATAGACTAACACAGACAAACGCTTGTAAATTAAAAAAGCCTTTCCCATATTAGAATAAACAACGTCACATTATCATGTAGGAACACGTAACTCCACATAAATTGTCGGCAACGGCGCACGTGACGAACGGAACGCCGGAATGTGGCTCACGATAACTGTGTTATGCTAAGCTCCTTGCGAGTTATGCCGCCTTGGTACACGCGGCCGGATTATGAACGAATATCAGGAATTGAGGTGATCTGTCAAAATTATATTTCGAAAAACAAAGAGTCAAATTTACAAAAGGAGCTTTTTCAAAATCCTTTCACCATAAGTGTTAGAACTATACTTGTAGGAAACGACACGGCTCACACAAAATCTTACTTACTACTAACACTTTTCTAGAACTCAAACCTCAATTGGTCGCATAGAGTTTTGTGATCCCTACATGTAATAGGACTTTTGGCATTTATGATCTGTGATTTTTTTCAATTACTGACGTTGACTGTACATTTTTTTCAAAATCTGTGAATGCAGATCAAAATATGTCAAAAAGTTAGGGAAGGTCTCTTTTCTGTAGCTACTACGGTTAAGGTACCTGCCCTCAGTGGCCCATCTCAAAAATCCACCTGTATAGCTGCGCAAGATTGGATAGATTTATATTTTTTACTCCTTTACACTGAAACGACTAAACGGATATAGATGAAATTTGTTATAAATGTAATTTAAACCCTAGATTAACGGATAGACTGTATAGGGGTCTTTAAATCAAGAGTAAATAGGTTCCTTCTAGGAAAGCATGCTCTATCTTAGACCTCACTACTGCTTAACATCAGGCAGAGGGAGGTCAAATGCTGACCTATTTAATTAAAAAAAATCCCGGAAAGGTGAAGTATTCCCGTGGGCAACGCCAAGCACTAGTATTTTAATCTATTTTATCGTCCTGTCTGGTCTGGTGTCCTTCGCTAATGGCTAGACGTGTCGCTATGAATATGCAAAAACGTGCCCATGCATACGTCGGGACGTAAGAGGATTAAAAATTCCATTATAAGGGTGATCTAGCCAAACTTAAGTTTTTAAAGTTAGTTTCAAGGGTCTTATGAATGAAGAATATAAAAAAAATACTTAATGTCCTAAGCTACTTTTCCGAATTAAATAAAATGAATTTTAATTATGTTAGTCAAGAAAACATCTTTCATTGTGTAAGTTTACATTTTTTGTTTTAACAAATACGAAAAACATCAGTCAAGAACGTCTGAAAACATAGACTTCAAATTAATATAATTGGTTCTTCGCAAGACAAAATTCCTATTTATTTATCTGAAAAATACCTACTTATCTCAAAGGAGACAATACAGCTTGAACCGAACCGGCTCATGAATTCTTTGTCCCATTTCTCGAAGGACCAGAATTAGTCCGGCTCGAAGGACCAAAATTAGTTGGCAACTACTAGTTATACTGTGGCGTAATTACAGCGGACGAATGATGAATAATTAGGACCGTATTTTCCGTTAGCATTTTGTATACAAAATACTTGGAGTGGAAAATATTTGCCTTGTGATTGAGAGGTTTGTAATTCAGATCCTTTTGGAGTTAAATTTGTATAGGTTTATTGGAAAAGGTATACCAATCGTTTGAATTACAGTTCTTATAAAAAAACACCCACGCTCAGAAATCACTGTTGTGTTAGTTAGTAGTTTATATAAACAAGTCACTATGTAATATTTGCAGATAATCATTTTTTAGATTATCTGTAAATATTTCATAGTGACTTGTAAAAAAAAACTTAGGCATTTACATCTATATTAGATGATTTATGATTTATACAGCGTCGGGAGGCAATCCATGCCTACACTTAAGGGGACGCTGTAGTGCCTGGGACATTGTTTGAGATGGAATAGGATTGCCCAGCACCTAAACCATCCTCTCAGCTTAATCAACCTGGTCCACATTAAAGACGACGTCAATACGTGTGGAGCTGCGGGTTTCCTCACGAGGTTTTCCTTCACCGTTAAGAGCTTGTGTTAAAGCGCTTACAAATTTTACGAAATTACGAAACGAGAAATCCAAAATATTAATAATATAACATGCCTCTGACTACCCCCCTTAGACATCTTCAAAGGATCTGGAAAATAAGTAACATAAAAAGATCTGAGAGAATGTCTTCCGCACTTTTGGGATACAGTCGTGAACCTGTTTTTTTTTAAATGCACGTCTGGGATATTATCCGAACCCACGACCTTCAGATTGAAAGTCGAGGCACAACCCCTTTCGACCAACACGGCTCATGAATCACCTAGTTTTAAGACGTTTCAAAGTGATCCCAGCGATCCTTCTGAATAAATGCTTTTTGACTTTGACTTCGTAAAAATAAACTACTAACAGAACAGTGATTTCTGAGCGTGGGTGTTTTTATCTCAAAGTTTCATATAGTATATATAGTACAAAGCTTTTAAACAAAGATTTGGTCACTTAGAAAGGGCACTCAAATAAACCAAAGCAATTTAGATGAGAGCTTGGTGTCAGAACCTTCCAGCTGTCCCGGAGCACCAGGCCCAATACCGAATACCAAACATAAACATGTTTTCGCGCCCAAACACGCTTTATTGCCCTGAAATTCTTCCGATAAATATCTCGTGGTATAGGTCGGCTCGATGTACTACTCACATCCGTGGAGCAAGTTCGTATAAGTTAGGCCGACTCTGGTGACGGAGTACTTAGGCCGCATAAAGGCCATTGTCATGGCTTATTCTATAACCGGGATTATTTACCGTGCCCTCCGAAACTCGGAAGCGCTCAGTTGATGTGATGATGCCAATAACGTTGCATCACTTCGATGATCTACCAAAAACTACTAACACCGGTATTCACAAACATTACTATGAGGTCTCACAGTGCGTGCGGACGCACAGGGTCCCAAAACTCTACTCCTACTCAATTGTCACATTTGTCACACCGGTGTCAGTAAGGTGCACTACAGTAGGGCCAAAATAATAGGTCACATTTGACGTTTCATCAAAATTCAACAACGTGACCTTGTAACGGCGGGCATAAAATAAGAACTGCACAATTGCTTAACTTTTTTCAATTACGTTTACATATTTATTGTAATAATGACCGATACGAGTAATTTTACGATTTGCTTTCACTAATAAACCATTCTAAACATAATAAACAATTTCTGATCTAAAGAACTGAACGTCGTTACAATGTTGCGTCAGTCAACCCTTTTTCTTTTTAAACACTAGGGATGTTACTCTAAAAATCGAAAGCTGATAGGATTGTAAGTTGAATCGAATGCAATGATTACTTGTGAAGAAAAATCACCATAAATTTATAACCACGTTGTGATTATAGTAAAACCTAATTATACATATTTATTATTCTTTTAACTAACTATAAAAATACAAAAAAATAACTAAATAGAAAGGTCATTGATGTTGGGTGTCCGACAAGCGACAAGCGGAAAATCCTGCTAGAACGCTACGATATTATTTTGAAGAGAATAACATTCTTACGTGAGGTAAATAAAATTACGGATTGGGACAATGTCGTGTTTATTGACGAAACATGGTTGAATGCGAACCATACGGTTGCGCGGACATGGACCGATGATACAGCGGCCTCCACCTCAAAAGTTCCATCGGGAAAAGGAGCCCGACTTATTATATGTCACGCGGGATCAGCTTCTCAAGGTTTTATTCCAGACTGCCTCCTCGCATTCGCCTCTAAAACTACAACAGATTACCATGAGGAAATGAACTTTGATGTTTTTAAAGAGTGGTTTGAGAAGCTGCTAGTCAGCTTAGAAAACCCATCGAAAATTATAATGGACAATGCTCCGTATCATTCTGTACAAGTTGATAAATCACCAACTCAAGCAAATAAAAAGCAAGAAATTGTCTCGTGGCTGGTAAGAAATGGTGTGGAGGCAAGTCCAACTTTATTAAAAGTTGAGTTGTTAAATCTGGTAAAAGCAACTAAGCCGTCCAAGCTCCGCTATGTAATCGATGAACTAGCCCTAGAGCATGGACACGAAGTTATTCGATTGCCTCCCTACCATTGCCAGTATAACGCCATCGAGCTTATTTGGGCACAAATAAAGGGTCATGCAGCGCGGAACAATACCGAACCACCCTTCAGTACTGCTAAAATGATGACTCTGCTACAAACTACATGTGCAGAAGTCACTACAGAAGACTGGCGAAAAGTCGTGGAGAAGACAAAGAAAATAATTTTACAAGATTTTGAACGAGATGTGAGAATAGACAATATTATTGAAAATGAATTAATAATATCTCTGAGTGCTGACAGCAGTGATGAAGATAGCAGTTCCGATAGTTCAAGTGAATAAAAGCATTTTTTTTGTTAAATTACGTAGGTACTTGTCTTATTTTGCTCCTTTAATTTATGAAAGAAAAAATAATAATGGGACAGGGATTCGCATGATCATTTTTAAAATTCACATATGTTTCAAGTCTGTATCGATTCATTCGATTCATTCATTTAATCGATGTTTTTAAGCAGGTCACCTCACTATGAATATAAAACTGACATCTGTCAAAAGTGTTATCTTGGCCCTACTATAGTAGCCGAAATAACACGATATGAGTTGACATTTTTGCATGGTGCCTAATTTTTCAGAATTTTGGAAAATTCTGAGATAATGATTCAATGATTAAACATGATTATGAGTATCATCTCTGAATGGAAAGAGGTTGTTTTCCAAAATGACGGAAGATGTAGGTCGTATGCCGAAATCGATGCCTCGAGGGATGTTAGATTCGTCTTGACTGGAAAAACTTATTTCCATGTATTTTACAATTGGTTGCACACAATACAGTTGTTAGTGCTATAACAGTGGTGACTCGAAATTTTCGCAAAACCTAGATATAATAAACTGTAACTTCTATACTGTGTCGCACTGTACCTTGTGGTACTCCCTAACGAGTTTTATATCTAACAACTTTTTTGTTTACGCCTCCGATTTAAGTAGCCGAATAAATTTATTCCTTCCAATAAAGGCCTTATGGATTTTGGTGAGATACTTCTGAAGTATTTTTAGATACCCTGAAGCAAATGTTTGTCTAATATTTTTTGTAATTTGTTTGCGTGAAATCTTAGGATTTTCAAGTTGGAGAGATGGAAGTCATGTAACTAAAAGATCATTTTGGTTAGAAAAGAGTGAATACGTAGATGATATATGAAAGAGAAGAGTAGAAGAGGACCTGGATCCCAGATAGACTGATAAATCAAAAAAATAAATCATTTCATTTAATTTCATTTCAAATGATGATGATGGGAGTAGTCAGGGAACATACAATTATTCGGACGACAATATTAGTTAGTAGACGACATATTAGCATAGTGGACGATAGTTTTAGTATTGTAGCAGATGATGATGATGTTATCATTACCATTAACGTATCGTCTACCAGGCTGAATACAGCTTTGCTTGCAAAATACAAGTCTTGAGAAAAACTTAACGAGAATGAAGAAAACGTAACGAGAACGAACTATAATGATGAAGTATCATTAGATTTCCTAGGGTATATAAAACCGATATCTTAAATTAATATCGTTGAGCTAACATTAAAGCGTGTTCCAGCTTCAGTTGACGTAGATTCGATATGTGCGCTCCGCTGCTCCAACAAATTATTAACTTATAAATATTTCATCATTCGCTTGGCTGATTCTGAAGATGGCGACCTATTTCTAGATATCGAGTTATAAAAACAATTTAAGGTCCCTAGTTATTGAAATCAAGTTAAAGGTTATCATATTAAAGAAAAAGGTATAAAGAAAAGAAAACAAACGCTTTATTTCTTGAACCGATTGAGTGAACGGTCAAGGAAACCAGCGTGAGATTCATACTATTAAAGTTATCTTTCCTGCTGACAGGTTGAGTATGATAGGTTTAGGTGCTGGGCATGAGTTCACCGAGTGAAAGACTAAAGACTAGACTAGATAATAAAGATAATTTTCATTTCTCAATGAAATACCTAAATATGGTTTAACACTATAAAAAATACAAATTATAAAGCGACATCTCTTCGTCATTTGATTCTGAATGTAACTTCGGACAATGAGCATGAGTTCACTGAGTGAAACATGTAGATGGCGTTACCGGTGCTATAACCGATAAAATATGAGCTTGTCAAAAATTTCGATTGTGATTCTGTGGCCGAATGGTAAGGCACTCCGGCTTTAGGAGGATCGTCTGATCGTTGCGGGTTCGAATCCTGTCGGAATCGAAAATTTTGATAAGACTTTTCATTTCTCAAAATTATTCCAACTCAAACATACGAGTATATTTCTCCCAGACAACACAGCATCCCATTGAGTGTAGGCATAATAATGCTGCCTCCTGACGCTGCATACTAAAAGGCTAAGTATTCGAATTATTGATTGGCTTTGACTCCTTGGCTCTTAAACAGTAGATAGACCTTGTTCCATCCATCTTTCCCTATCTCTGTTTTATCTGAAGCCTAAATCCACTAACTACAAAAATACTATTAGGTTCCACAGCCTTCGCTCAGCCTCGGAGTAATCCAAACGGTCGTTATCCACAATTCGTTGCGCACCTAAACCCTGCCTTTATAAAAAGCGGTGACTGTTATAAAACACCCGTTATTATTTTCCTGCACTTATCAAAGTCAAAGTTTACATTATTTATTCAGTAGGACCGCTGGGATCAATATGAACAGTTTTAAAACTAGCTACTAACTATTAACTCCATGATTTGTGTAATTTATTATTAAAAAAAATTTGCATTCCAATGTTTTGGTGAAATATGTGATTACCTTTATAATTATTTAAAACCTTTAACCATATTTCGCAATAAATGATTTGAATTTGAATTTGAACGAGGTGATTCCTGTTCCTTCCGATTTTAAGGCTTAGCTTTCTTTTAGTTAGGTGATGCATCTCAAAACAAAATAGTCATTTTAAAATAAAGGTAGCGATGGATCACTGTAAGAATAACTTGGCCCCTAACCGCGTTTGTTGCCTTGCTTGATACAAAACAAAAATATATTTATTAGGTTTCAAAACATATACATTGTTTTTGTGACATAATTTAACACAAGTTGTATGTTTAGCGTAGCTTAATTGAGTTAGTAACATGAACATTGTTGGCGTGATGAATAACGTATTATTATAATTTAAGTGTGATGTAAGAGCCTATGTGTTCTAGGGCCTTACAGGTAGTAGTTGTTGTTCCTATGTTACACTGAGCACGTAAAACACAAGATTCACTTAGTTAAAGTTTATTTTGATTGGTTAACACAAGTGAAGGATAAGTAGGCAAATCTCTCCCTTGAGTAGGTCACGTACTGTTGGTTAAACGTAAAATAATGTAAAATATTGACTAAAATTAAAGTGCAGCGCATGCGACTAAAATAAGTGCCGCATGCGCAAATTGCGAATGTATGGTGAAACCGTACATGTGATCTTTTTAATGTCCTTAAAATACCGGTAACCGCTTTTTAGGAGACGTTTGCTTAACCTTAAGGGTCGTTATACACAACTCGCTGCGCACTAACGGCATGTATAATCTTATTTAACGCTAAAATATATATTTTTAATGCGAGCACTTCAGAAATAGTGGATTACCTTTTCTGTATGGCTTATTATGTTCGGTGTTTAATAAACTTATACATATTGTATTTTAATAAGAGCTGTGTTGGCATAGTGGGATGTGCTCAACTTTCAATCCGAAGGTAACGAGTTCGAACCCCGACCGTACATTAGTGGATTATGCATTTCATAAAACTTATATGCGCATCATCAAGATCTTAAATGACCCCTTTTCTATTCTAATTTAACTTAAATGTTTTCCCCCATCCTCGGAGTGAAGCTTACCGATAGGATAAGTAACACTATTCTGCGCTCCAAAACCAAGATCGCCGACGTCAGCCAGAAGGCCGCTAGACTAAAATGAGACTGGGCCGGACATGTCTGCCGCATGTCAGATGACCTTTGGGCCAAATTAACAACCGGATGGCCCCCCAATGGCGGAAGACGACGTCGCGGCAGACCAAGATTGAGGTGGAGAGACGAGCTGGACTCGTTTAGGGAAAGTTGGTCCTCCATAGCACAGGACCGAGAAAGGTGGAGGGGGATAGGGAGTCCTTTGCCCTGCAGTGGGACGATGCAGGCTAGAAATAATAATAATGTTTTCCCCCAGCCCTTCGACAAATGCTACATCGGCGCCACCGCTGAGTTGGACGAAGAACGGGTCTTCTGCGGGCAGATGGCAGCTATCTACCTCTTCGGGGAGGCTCTCACCACGCACCAGATCTGTGCCATGCATCGACTGGGACCAGGGTATAAGGTAAGCTGGTAGATGGTCTCATGCTTAAATGTCTCGTCTTTTATGTGGTTCAATTACTGTAGAGGATCTTTATGTGAGAGGATTGGTGTAAATATGCTGTTTTGTTTCTGGAAAAATGTTTGAGCTGATGACACTTATTGTTGTTTCAACTTTGAAAAGTGATTACGGCTGGAAATGAATGAGCAGAATTCTCTGAAAATTGCTCAATATCTGGATTGTATTATAGTGTTATAGAAGTTAACAGATAAAATTTCTTTCCCGCTAACCTTGGACACCAACAGAGTCAGTTCCGTTTCGACAACGAATGCAACATCAGCTTGCCGGATAACCACAAACGGGTGAGCGAGGCTCCCGCGCTTGACCTCGAACAGCTCCTACCCGATCCTGACTCCCTGGTACCTTACAATCCCGAAGATCCCATTTACCCAACCTTTGAAACTTCCCGAAGTCCTGAAGATCCTCAATCAATTGATGGTCCGAACTCCTTAAACCTTGAGCCTGAGGACAGTCCGGAAGACCAGCGAGGAACAGCATGCGTAGTGGTCAAGGAGGACCGGACTCCGCGAGGGCTGCGCCTGGCGGACGAAGCGCGCGAAGTGGCCGCAGCGCATGCTTCTATGCTCGTAGATGTTGAAGCATGCAAGCGTGTAAGCATGCAGGCGCTTGCGATAGTTTTTTATGTGTCTGTGATGCTTTTGTTTTTGTTTATGCAGGTGTTGGTTTACATTGACCCGTTTGAGAGGATGACATGGTTTGGTCTCCACGCAGTATCTTTGTTGTCTCATTTTACTCTTGTTTTTACTCCTTTCTTATTCTTTGTGTCTCCTTCTGTTCTTTCTCTCCAAACTCTTCCACTTTTTTCTTCCTTCTTTGTTGATAAAATTTACCTTTCCTTTCCTTAATCTGTCTTCCTTAATTCTGCCCCTTTACTGTTTTATTCGTGGTTTAAGACAATATTTCTCCAGAACCTTTTAAGCTGTTCAATGTAAACCCCCAAGCATACCCACCGCCATCACCGTACTACTTGTGTACCAGGGCCAGTTCCGATTCGACACGGAGTGTCAGACCCCCCTGCCCACCTCTGAGGTCCGCGCAGACAAGTTCGGAGATCTGGTCCATGACCCCACGCAGAATATTCATGACGTAAGACTTTGGGTACTAGGGAAACATAACTTTGAGGATTTTTGAAACTATTTCTAATGTTGGTAACTTGGGGGAGCGGTATAGGTGTACACTAATTTTGAGGACTTCTGGAACGTTCTATGGTACTATGGTTACTTGGGGAATGGTAATCTACTAATGGGGTTTCGGAAATATTGGTTTGTTCTTTCAATTTCTGATGATTCTGATTTCCCCTAACTCTATGGGGAAATGTGCACATGCACGGTATAGATTACTTTGGAAGATTGAGTTTTTGGCACTCTTCTATATTCAAGTAAATCTTGTATGCATGAAAGATTATTTATTTATACACTTTTTTGGGCACAATTTTGAGACAGGATAAAAATAACTACTAATTTAAAAATGGAACGAAGGTCTCCCATCTTATCAATTTGCATGAAAAGGATCTATGGGTACACTAACCTCTT
Organism: Epirrhoe tristata; assembly: GCA_951394285.1. Lineage (NCBI taxonomy): Eukaryota > Metazoa > Arthropoda > Insecta > Lepidoptera > Geometridae > Epirrhoe > Epirrhoe tristata. The sequence goes on along the minus strand of OX596156.1, from coordinate 9,439,806 downwards.
ACAAAGAGTTAGGTAAGGTTTTATTTGATTACTTATTTGCAACCTTATGCTCACGTGTGTTTTCATAAAGACTAATCAAGCTTAACCCCCGAGAATTGTTGACTCATCATTTTCAAGTCATAGAAAATAATATGCAATGACGCAAAATGCCAATAGTGATGAATTGATGATGATTATCAGATAATCTTCAACACTCATTTACTCACATCTGAGATTTCTAATTTCTTAATTCAGAAACATCTAAGTTTGAAAAATCTAACCAGCTCTGGATTCTAACTAAAATTGTCGTACTGAAATTGTCTTACAAAGGATCTGCGTGTAACGAATAAAGACGCTATCTTCAGTAAACTCGTAAATCCTTAGTTGTTTTAATTGTAATCGTTTAAGACACAAAAGATAACGAAACAATGGCTGGCTTAATTTTGCTCTGATTCTGAAAGCCAAATCGAAATGCTAAGACGTTTTTAAAAATGCTGTCATTGTAGATTTATTTTACGTTTTACGTTTACGTTTTTAAAAGGATTATTGTATGTTATTCTTATTTTGAGTGGTCATATAGTGGTCTAGGATCCTAGGATCAGGGTAATGCTGACGAGGTTTATAACAGACGTTATACAACGGCCGCCGTTTTTTAATAAAAACAAATTCAGTGAAAGACAAAAACGATTTTGTCAAATGAATAGTCTGAATTATCTTGACGATCTATTCAATGAGAAATAAGAGCAATTATTGACCAAGGTATAGACAATGAAAATACGTATCTACGTAGTGGTAGATAGTATAGATGACGTTGAGCTCACAACGTTTGCCAAACTCAGGACAACTTATTTGCAATAAGTAGGACCGCTGGGGTCATTTGAAATAGTTCTATGAGTTATGTTGGTGATTCTTCTCCTGTTACATCGCGACCTGGAGCCATATTCGCGTTCATTTTTTCGTTGTGTTTGATAAATATTCGGATGTTTCTTAAAACGATTTCTGAATTCAAGGGCCAATATTTCGGTTTGGAATATTTGGTCCTAAGTTAGGACCGTGTTATAACGTTGATCTTATCGACTGAATACAATGTAGCTCGTAGTAAGAAGCATCCGAATATTCATCAAACGAACGAAAAAACGAACGGGACTAACCTCCTTGTTACGATTAGTGGTTGTTCATACCGGCTCTCGCCTATCTGTTCATACCTTGGTCTTATCTAGTTTATTTTGTCTCAGAGGACGTCAAAGCCTGCTGTTTAAATATTTCTTGGAACGGCGCCCTTCAGTCGTTAGTAATCAAATATTTATTTGAAATTTTCTAACCATTAGATTATCTTTTCAATTAGGGGTAGAATGTTTCTAAGGATTATATTTGAGGAGAATTTAAAAGCAGCCATATTAATTCTTGTTTGTTTTCCATGATTGCTATTTTTTGTAATTATGGTATGAATATTTGAAATGACAATATTTAATTTACTATCTAGATAACCTAGATCTATTCCAAGTTCCATTCAAATCTATACAGCAACTTAGCGTGTAGAAGTAACAGTACGCAAAAAACTTGACGACCTCTAGCGCAGTGGGCGAAGGCCTGCCTGCGACGCAAAAGGTTGCGGGTTCGATCCCCACGGCGGGATCAATGTTTGTATGATCTACAAATATCTGTCTGGGGTCTGGGTGGTACTATGTATAATATGTATGTATTTACAAACAAGTATATAAGTAGTATATCAGTTATGTAGTACCCATAACACAAGCTCTGCTTACTTTGGGGCAAGAAACCGAAAATTCGGATCAATTCCTGCACTGTGATTGGTTGCTGTCGGTCGATTCCGAACCGAATGCATTCCGCTGCATTATGAATCAAGGGCCACATCTAGTTCAACTATCATCACAATGGTTTTGAGTGTTGATAGTGGCAACCGCGCCCATTCACAAGTCTTTATTGCCCGTTATGTGCAAATGGGCCCAACGCCTTGCTTTTATGGCGCCCTGGTACAAACGACTGTTGTAGGTATGGGACCGTTTGGGTTTGTTTATAAAGTGTAATTTATTTATGTTTTTTACGTACACATAAAACTACATTCCATTAAACTTTTCTAGTTATTATGTTGGCTCACATGTTGATAACAATGGATGCTAAGCAATGTTTGTACAGTACGCACAACCGATCTTTGTCTCTCTGAAGTTAGGTGCAATAAACAACTGCGCAGGTTTGCGCGAGTAGGCGATATAGAACGATGCAATAAACTAAGCGAGTGAGCGAGGCAGCTATACAACGTTGTCTTCGTTTTTTAGGTGTCATCAAAAATGGGTTCTGCGCAGCTACTTCAGAGAGCTAAAGAATTGTGCGTACTGTAGATGGCGCTCTGAACGACTCTACTTTATTTTCATGACAATTTATTAGTTGAGATTTCTTTTATTGCTTAGACACATGTTACTGCAAGTCAGATTAAACGTATGCTTTTGAAAAAGATCACCAAATTAAAAAAAATACCAAAAACGAAATATCTAAATACATTGCTTATCTGAGAAACCTCCGTACCTCGTAAAAAAGGACTCCACATTTTTTTTTATTACTGCATAGTTAAGCAATATACTTTTTTTATATGATGAGTTATTTGTATAATTAAGCTACTACATACAATATTTACAAAATACAACAGGATTAAACTATCTAAGGATCGTTAGAAACGATCTATAGATAGCTCAATTGATTCAGGTCACTAATAATTTATATATATAATTACATAACAAATACCATTATTATATACTCATAGCATTAAAAGATTATCAGAGATGAGTTATTCGTACCTAATCTTGAGATAGATTGCTTTCTAACCTTTGTAAACAAAAACATTTGTAAAGCAGTGTTTCCTCAAACAGAAACTACCTAAACTAAATACACCTAGGCTGTCATTAATAAACACGAACTAGGTTGGTATTAGCGCTAATCCAAAGCATAAGGCTGTAGTAGGTCAATTCAGTATTAATAAACAAAGACCAAGGAAGAACTAAGCTAATTCGACTCTACTCTCGGAGTAAGAGTTACTCCTAGGCGCCACCTAGTATAGAGATGGAGTAGGCAGACGTATCATGAATTTTGTCATTTTTACGTCACAAAAAAGGTTGTGCAAATAGGATGGATTATGTTGATGATTTGAGGAAGAATTGAATGAGGATGGATACCAGTTTCAAAAATGTGGCGAGTGAAAATTTACAAGAATCTATTGGACGATCTCGAATAACTGAACTTAAAATCCAAGTAACACTGCATAGGTATACATTTTGTAGTGAAAAACCATTCGGATTAGCAAGAAACAATAAAACAGTTAAAATGACTAAATAATACTTTTTTATGATTAAAAATTTTTTGGTCAACAATGAAAACCAAAAAGTTTTAGAAGAATAAAACCTCTTTGAATAAAACAGATTGTCAAATACAAATTATTGTCTATCTCTGTCATTCATATAATTAATGACAGAGATAGACAATATTTTGAATGATAATATCATTCGTTCATTCACTCTTTTTCTACTAATCCCGATGTAAGGAATGTATTACTCATTCGAGGCTACTACCAGTTTATTAATAACATCAAAATATTCAAGTTGCTCCCTCGTTACTAAAGAAGTAACAAGTCTGAGAGTAGTCTCGTATTAAGCTAGAATTAGGGTAATCTAATTAATAAGGCCGCTAGAAATTACATTTGAATTAGAGTTCCCTAATGAGTTTCAATGTAGTCTTTGCATTCAAACAATAAGCTATTTGTATCCTAGTAAGTAATTGTTGTGATTAGCTTTGATCTTGCCCCTTTGCTGTTCCATGTATCAAAATGGCGTTCTAAGCTAATTAACCCACAAGGGTACACCTTATCTAATATAATAAAATTGCGGAAACTAAAGCAGTAAAAGAATTAAAGAACGGCATGACAATTTTCCCGCCCGAAAATTCCGACGCGCCATTAAAACTTTTGTTATTTTTTTTTTATTGTACCGTTTCCCGTGGCTACACGTAGAATGTGACGCATCGACCATCTATCTAAATCATCGATCTAAATGATGACTACCATCCGTCTATGTGCTCCTGGTACTTCCAATGCAAATCTTCTATGAATATTCACATAATAATTTCGTATAATTATGAAAACTGAATATGATTAAGTAGCTTTAAGCACCTCGAAGTTCGTTGAAACGTTCGTAAAAGATAAATTAATTCACTTATGAACGCTTTGTATCTAAATCGTATATTTTATAAATTGTATCGAGTTTCCCTAATGTGTTATTATTAAAAGACTTCGATATTATACCTAAATATGTCTTCATAATCACGAAATCTTCGAAAGAGATTTTAGCAGTTTCTGAGTGTACTTCGTAGTAAGTGCCCTTACAATGTAATGCACACATTCGTTACCCCAAACTCTGTATGGAGCTGTCATAAAAAGATGGTAACTTCCTTTACTACCACTGAACTTTAGTAGTCACCTCCGTAATAAACGAGTTACAGCTCTTAATGAATTATGTTGCCTTAGTACCATGTTTGTGGTGGCAGTAAAATATTATATGTTCGACGAAAACAATATCGCGCACCAAGGCACGGTAGACGTCAACCTATAATGAGCGTTACATTAAAAACCCCTTCTAGGCAGTCTGCTAAAAATAACTAAATGAAAGTAAAAAAGATCGTTTCATTTTTCACCCTAAATATCCATTTTGTTTTATCTGATGGTAAAAATAGTACTAAATATTACCAAAATAGTAAAGTCAATTTTGGCTATCCCTGTTATCTGATTAGAACTTATGAAATTGTGATCTAGAGACGCTAGTTCTTTTGAACCAGTGTGGCGAGAGGACGTACCATCAAAGAGGCTTCTTTCGTGCACTTGTAAAAATTTAAACTTAGGCTCTGGTCAACTTTTTAGGCCTGTTTCCTAACGATGTTTTTCTCCACCGTTTGAGGGTACTAGCATGTTGTCTTGGGACAGAAAAACATTAGTGCACGACACTCGAACCCACGACCTTATGATCGAAAGGTACTTAGAGTATCAATTTATATTCTGACCTACCTATTCATTTGGAAGGTCATTCTCGAACAAATTACTCAGATTAATTTCTCGGTTTCATTTGTAGTAAGCTGATATCGTCTAAGCCAAATTGGTTCTCTTTTGGGCTATTTGAACGAAATTACTAAATGTACAGGCTAGACAGTCACCTTGAAACATCAGTTTAACCGATAATTATTTTTACCCCACTATCAAAACAAGGGGTTATGATTACTTATAGTAGTTTTTCTAGAATACCAACTGGTTTGACGAAGTTTTCCTTCGCTGTCTGAGATCATGGATGCGGTTATACATTTTTCAAAAAAAAACTGATGGCCGGGTTTCGAACCTTTGGAATTTAGGGACTAGCAAACACGACAAGATACGAAAAATATGACAATAATAGTTATTTGTAATGAAAGTAAAAAAAAAAAATCTCATATTTGAAATAAAATTTAATATTTAACGCTAAAATTTCTCGGAAAAGTATTTTCAATTTGTTGAAATGAATTCTGCGAAAAACATCATTATGATAACGTTTTCACGAATTCCAATTTAAATGATTTTATGTCTATATTTTAAATGTTGATGCTTTGGACATCTCTTTATTCAATTTGAGATCATTCTCACTGACAGCCACATGTTATAGAAAAGTTGATTTTTGAAATCTTGATTCATAATGAATTTACTCGTAGAAGCCCTCTATAGCACAAACGGATGCTATTCCCATCTTTTTTTGTTAACATGAGAGTGACATGAAAAAACATTCTCTTTTTAAGTCAAATTTTTAGCAAGCTCAGGTTCGAGTCCCGTACGGGTGCAATTTAGGTGGCATTGTTAAAATCTCGGCATGATTAACCCTTGATGATCTCCTTTCAAACAAGAATCCTCGATGCAAAAACATTTGTGGAATGTTTCAGTGTAGGTACTAGGCTTGCATAAGCAGGAGATGCCGCGAGCAACTTTAACAAAGGACCAAAGTTCTGACACCCGCTTGAGAACTGAGTTGATAGTTGTAATATTGTTCTAAAGGAAATCTAGAAGAAAATATTATGTTGAAAATTCTCAGAACAGAGACAAAAAACTTTTCTACCTTTACGTAATACAAGATTTCATTTTCTTAAATGAGGGCTTAAGAAATATGATGAATGTTTGTTCCACCTACATCTTCAACGAGAAACTTTTGCTGGTTACTCAAATATTTTGAAAAAGATTAAACGTAAATAGGATCTAACTAAAATACATTTCTCTATTTTTAGCTTTGTGGTAGATACACTGTAAGTTTTGTGAATAAAGAAATTGAAGTTGATTTGCAAATAAACGTGATATAAATATATTCCGATATTAAGTTAGGCTGCTAGATTAATGTCTGTCTTATTTTCATTACTCACTACAGCCTGTTGGCTGGTTCGTGAAGTGACCTATTTCAAGACGATTTAGTACATACATCTTCAAGAATGCCTAGTTCTTTTGACCAGAAAACCTATAAAACGGTTACGGAACCCTCTCAATATGAGTTCAGTTCGCACCTAACCACTTTTATTATGAAATATTCCGGTTAAAGTCTCGTCACGATCCTGGGATATTTGTTTTGAAGCATTTTTATTAAAATTCTGTCAACTTTTAATAGGAAAAAGAGCGATGCGTTCGTGAAGTGCTTGATTTAAGAAACATGATTTTGTTTTATATACGGTTTTTGGAAAGTGAGAAAGATGTTTTTTTATAAAATAAATAAATAAATAATGCTCGACTTCTTACACAGCATCATCTAGCCCTAAAGTAAGCAGAGCTTGTGTACTAGAATGACTGATAAACTACTTATATACTTTTTGTTTGTAAATACATACATATTATACATAGAAACACCCAGACCCGGGACAAATATCTGTAGGTCATACATACATTTGTCCCGCAGCGGGGATCAAACCCCGCAACCTTCTGCGTCGCAGGCGGACCTTCGCCACTGTTTTATTTGAAAAACAGCAATATAGATTAAAATTGTGGCATTTTTATAAAATAAAAAAAAAATAGATAGACATTTAGTTGGAAAACACAATAGAGACGAACAAATTTGAAGGACTAGGTAAATTTTCTAAATAATTTATCAATAATTATTTAGGGAATTTTTGATGCAGGATTCAAACTCGCAATCTTCGTAGTCTTAGATACATATCACTTGGCCAAAACAACAGTTCTAGCTTCAGGGATATTACGAGATAACTGGCCAGTTTTGGCATAACTCGTACTTAAGTGTCGCAGAGATATTTCACTAGTTTGGAGACTGCTATAAAAAGTTTCGCTTCGCTCTGCTGCATACGAGTTTGCGTTTAGGTTGCGTACACACGGAGACAGTAACTCTACTAGAGAAGAGATATTAATTTGCAAACTTCAGTACAACACATCATCATTAGCCAATATCATTGGACTTTTCCATCTATCAAAGTTGATTTAGGTGGCGTCAGTCAGGATGAAATGAAGTACATCACTATGCACTAGAAGCGGCTTCTATGCTTCGGACGGCATGTCAAATTGTAGGTCTGTTCTATTATTTTGCTAAGCTATGCTGAATGCCTTTAGGCCTAAAAACTCCGTCACGAGAGTCGGCCAGTAACTCATACGAAGTACGAACTCACTTGAACTGAAGATAACGTCGAGTACTTTTTAAGTGTTGTGAGCTGTTCGCATAGTTTGTGAGCAGCCTAACTTCAAGCTATTATATCAGGAATGTGTCCCAAACAGCTAGTTTTTGCCGGCTTTAGTTCATTCTGCAGTAGTTTAGTTGAAAACAGTGATTTGTTCCACTTCATAAAGAACGACAGATAGTCATTTATTTCGGTTATTTTTCAACTTTTGGGTCGTGTTGGCCTAGTGTACGCTCGACTTTCAATCTGAAGATTGCGAGTTTGAATCCTGGCCATGGAATGGATTTATTACTCCGTGCGCATTCAAATAGCTCGACCCTGTTGGCGTCAATATGCGCTTGCCGAAGTTCCACGCTAGTATGTTGATGGTTATAACTTACTAACTCATTTCTAACAAATAATGTGTGATTTTAACACTATTTATTTGCCTAGGTATCTTGATAATATTTAATTACTTAATTAAATAAAATTAAATTTATTGCCAAAAAAGAGAGCACACATAGAAAGTTGACAAATCAGAGATAAAAAAGTACGTGAGTGTCGTGAAACACTCACTCGGTTGTAACGAAGTTTGTAAATTTGACATTTTGTGTACCTTGTGCACCACTTTTCTGCGCACTACCATGCGCACCATTTTGCACTATTTGTGAAGTTAGTTTAGGTGCTGGGCAAGCCTATTCTATCTCAAACAATGTCCCAGGCACTACAGCGTCCCGTTGAGTGTAGGCATGGATTGCCTCCTGACGCTGTATTAATCATCTATTAAAGATGTAAAGGCCTAAGTGAAGTTATTAACGAAATCATGTTTTTTGCTTCTGTAAAGTTGTTTTTTTGCAGTTATCCTATTATTCCCCGGAGACAGCGATATGACGTGACGGTAAAATCGATCGCTTTTTCTTTCCAGCCTCCATCCTCGATACCTTCCGAAAAGGAACGTCGTTAAAAAAAAAATTGTCGGCAATTGGACTGGACTCAGCGTTAATCTACGCACATGGCCAATTATGCCGATAGTAGAAAATACATCTAAAATTTTAATTTTATCAGTTGTACAAAACCATGAGATTGATTCACTTAACTACATAAACCCAAGCAATTCTTATTTAAAATCTTTTAAGCACTCCGAGGTCCGAGTGACCGCTACTTGGATTAACTGTGAGTGCTGTTTGCAAACTGCTTAGCCGGTAAATCGACGAGCTTCGTGTGACTGGCGCTGAATAAATATTGAAGCTTTCCTTAGCTTCTTGTCTGGTCACTTGTGTGGAATGGTCTCAATGTGAGCGAGCTTTTTATCGTTATATTTGCGTAGATAAATAATAATTATGTCCTAAAAAATAAAAAATAACTGACTGTATCATTTCACAAATGCGTCGTTATGCGATAAAAACCAGATTATATTGGTCATTATGCGTCAGAACGCCTCAATCTTCGTCTCGGGTGGAAAACTAATTGAACTGAAAATAAGAGTATTACTTAATTTGAGTGATGAGTACAGAGTTATATATACAGGAGGAGAACAACAAGGACGAAATGGGACGGCTATAATTTTAAATAGGAAGTGGGGAAACCAAGTAGAGAACACTATACATCATAGCGACCGAATAACAGTGATAAAAATAAAAAGCAAACCTATTGACACATTTATTGTTCAAGTTTACATGCCGACCGGAAGTCACCCAGATGATGAAATTGAAGATATGTATGAACAATTAGACACGATAATGGACTTGATTAAGGAAAAGGACAACTTATTTATTCTAGGTGATTTTAACGCTGTAGTTGGTGAAGGTGAAGAGGGAAACATAGTGGGCAAATTCGGACTCGGTAAAAGAAATGAAAGGGGGGATAGATTAATACAGTTCTGTAGAGAGTATAACTTAACTATTTCAAACACAAATTTCGAACAGCATAAAAGAAGAAGATACACTTGGAAAATGCCAGGGAATATAGGAAGATACCAAATTGACTACATTATAGTAAAAGTAAAATATAGAAATATGACAAAAAACTGTAAGGCATACCCAGGAGCCGATCTCAACACAGACCACAATTTAATAGCAAGTAAAGTAGACATACAAATTAGAAAAGTACAAAGAAAACATAAAACCAAAAAAATTGATCTCAATAAATTAAGAAATAGTGATAATATTCAAGAGAAATATAGTAATATGATAGACAAGGAATTAGATAAGTATAGAATAAATAGTAATTTAGACATTAGTATAGAAAAAGAATGGTGCAATATTAGAGATTCTATTCAAATAAGTGCTGAAAGCACTCTAAACAGGGAGACTATTATTCCTAGAAAGAAGTGGCTCAATAAAGAAATAAGTGATTTAATATTAGAAAGAAGAAAATATAGAAATAAAGATGATGAAGAAAGTATCAATAAATATAGAAAAATAACAAATAGAATAACACTGAAATGTAGAGAACAAAAAGAAAAAGACCTAGAAAATGATTGCAATAATATAGACCATTTCATGAGTGTAGGAAAGACAGATATAGCTTACAATATTATAAAAAATCTTAGTAGAAAAAGAAAAACCAAGTCAACAACTATCTTAGATGAAGATAATAAAATACTTGTCGATACTAAAGAAGTTCTGAAAAGGTGGAAGGGATACGTTGAGACACTGTATGACGGAGAAGAACTGTCTGACTCGGACATTGAACAGGAACATGAAATAGAGCAAGATTTTATTGGACCCAGTATACTTAGAGAAGAATTTGATAAAGCTTTAAATAATTTAAAAAACGGGAAAGCAGCAGGAAATGACAAAATTTATATAGAATTAATAAAATACGCTAATAATAACAATTTACTAAAAAGAATATTTAAACTAACGCAAAAAATCTACGAAACAGGTGAGGTACCAAACGACTTCAAAACAACTAAAACAATAACAGTTCCAAAAAAAGCCAACACTCTTAAATGTGAAGAACACCGCACTATAAGCCTAATTTCACAAGCCTCAAAAATACTATTGAAAATAATTCAAAACAGAATCAGAAATAAAATTGAAGAAAACCTAAGTGAAGATCAATACGGGTTCAGAAGGTACAAAGGCACAAGAGAGGCTATAGTCGCTTTAAGGCTTGTTATTGACAGAAGGTTGGATCTAGGTCTAAATACTCATATTGCATTCATAGATCTGGAGAAGGCGTTTGATAAAGTAAATTGGAAGATAATGATGAAGACGCTGAAAGATGTAGGATTAGATTTTAGAGATAGAAGAATAATATATAAACTATATAAAAATCAAACAACAATATTAGAGATGGGAGAAGAAAAAGAAATAGCAAAAATAAGACAAGGTGTAAGACAAGGCTGTTCACTCTCACCACTTATCTTTAACATCTTTATAAAATCAGCAATCAAGAAAATAGTAGAAAAATCAAATAAAGGGGTAAAATTCAACGGGGAAACCATAAAGTTCATCAGATTTGCAGACGACATAGCAGCTCTAGCTGAAACAGAGAATGACCTACAGTCTCTATTGGACACCATGAACAATATTTTCAAGGAAATTTCACTCAAAATCAATATTAATAAAACAAAAATACTAACAGCATCCAAAACAGATTCAACATTTCAAACTATAACTTTAGAAGACACAAATTTAGAAAGAGTTAAAACATTCAGATACTTAGGCAGCCTAATAACTTCAGATTCCCGATGCACACCAGATATCAAATCAAGAATAGCCATAGCTAAACAAGCATTTAACAATAAAAGAAGCATATTCACATCAAACATATCCAAGAAAGTTAAAAAGAAATTTATAAAAACATATGTTTGGAGCATAGCTCTATATGGGTGTGAGACGTGGACAATAACAAAGAAGGATCGAGAAAAGTTGATGGCGTTTGAGATGTGGTGTTGGCGTAGAATGGAAAAAATCAGCTGGACGGAGAAGATAACCAATATGGAAGTTCTGCGTAGAGTCAACGAAGAGAGATCGCTATTGCAAGTTGTCGAGAACAGAAGGGGAAAGATGCTCGGCCATCTTATACGACATGACAGTTTCATTAAGAACATTATAGAAGGGAAAGTGGAAGGAAGAAGAGGAAGGGGAAGACCGAGGATAAGCTACATGAGCCAAGTGAAGGAGAAGGTAGCTGTCATGTCGTATAAAGAGGTCAAGGAAGCAGCCCTGGAAAGAGATACATGGAGAGGGATTCATCAGTTGTACCGACAAGGAGTAAATCCTTAAATAAGAAGAAGAAGACTTAATTTAGTATTAATAGTTAGATGGATTGCTTTGTTGTACGGATAACTTAATAAGAGCCTTATTTCTCATATGTTTTTATATATCTTTAAAAATGTTCCTTATTCTCAGAATAAAAGATGTATTTTAGCGTATCTACCATCGAAGCTTGGAGTCAGTCGGGGTCATATAATCCGGCCATTTGGTCTGGGACGTACGGGAGCTTTTTGTGCTCCACTTACTAGTAGGTACTAGCAGTAGGGGTGCTAGTGCTAGCCGCTAGAATAGTTTTTAATTATATTATAATTACTAGCTGCGCTCCCGCGGTGTGACCCGCGATCTCTCGGGATTTTTTCATTTTTTCGGGATAAATGGTAGCCTATATCCTTCTCTGGGATACGACCTTTAGCTATGCCAAATTTCAGCTTAATCTGTTCAGCGGTTTGGGCGTGAAAGCGTAACAAACAGACAGACAGACAGAGTTACTTTCACATTTATAATATTAGTATGGAGTATGGATAGTATGGATTTGAAAAAAAATCTAAAGAGAGGTTTGAAAGACTGAGACCTTCGCCTAGCAGTTAGACAATGAGCATGAATAAAAAAAAGTCGACGTTTTTTAAGCTCTAGGTGATTCAACGCTTGTTCTTTCAACTCAATTTATTTCTTTTGCGACCCTAAAAAACCAGAGAAACAAACACGGTTTGGGCCTAGCTTTCTATTAGGTGATTCATGCACTTAAATCTAAAATGCTTTTGAGAAATAGAATAAAGTGACGCTCATTAAATAACAAAAACATATATTTTTATAAAAAAAAAATAGTTTTACCAAGATATAATACAATTTATTAAACACAATACAAAGATGCAAAGAAATATAAATAAACGATAAAAGAAAAAATGTAGAAAAGGTAAGTTCATTCTGTTTGTGTTCGACTAACGCGGAAACCCTAAACTCGCAGAAATATGAGACTAACAATAACAATGTTGTTTTTGTCACCGTGTTGTACGCTTGTTAATGTATCGGTGTTTTGTTACATTTGTGTTACATGTTACTTATCGTGCTACATGTCTGCTTTCATTGATTTGATGGGTGTTTTGTCCTGTTAGAAAATAAAGGTTTATCGATGGTATGCTAAAAATACACGATGAATACCTATTAATTGCATGTTACAAAGAATTAATATTTCTATACTGGCTACTGCGCGCGGCATCGCCCGTGGTATCAACATTTTTAATAGCCTTTATGCTATTCCAGGTCACTGTCTACGCCTATTCCAAGTTTCATTCAAATCGGTTCGCTGGTTTAGGCGTGATTGAAACACAATCATACAAACATTTAAACAAACTCAAAAACTTTCAGCTTTATCTTCTTCTTCTTCTTCTTATTTAAGAATTTACTCCTATATTATCCTATATCTCCTATATTTCTAAATTTAAAATGAAATGGCCAAGCTTTATGATTTGAAAGCAGACATTGTTATTAAATAAGTATTTACTTTGTTGCATGTGTTGGTTTTTATTAATTGTGCATGCTAACTTAGTATAAGATAACTTACTTATGTTTTTTCTAAATAGTTACTTATTCAAATATAATTATTTAGTTTTACTCTATTTCCACATACAATCATACATTGGTAGTTAGTACTGTTTATGTTATACGAGTTCTGAAAATGACTTACACTGACCTAAAAGTTAAAAAAGTGTCAAATTGATTCATAAGATAATCATAAAATTAGCATCAAATACTATATTCATTTAGATTAACTTAACGAAATCGTAGTTCATTAATCATGTGCAGTGAACTTAGGTATTCATTGAAACATTCTGTTAAAACGAATGTGTACATTAACTCGCATTGCAGCCAATTTATACATTGAAACATAATTTTTATTGGAATCTAATTACACATAAACAGGTGCTGTACGACGGCAAGCTGTCATCCGCCATAGTGTTCATGTACAACCCGGTGGCAACAGACGGCCAGCTTTGTCTGCAATCTGCGCCCAAGGGGAACGTCTCCTACTTCGTGCACACGCCACACGCCTTGATGCTGCAGGTCAGAATATAGCAACCGTGTTTATCCTGAGTTCATCTAACTAGATTAAGCCGTTTTTGCTGAGTAGGGTAGTGCCTAGCCTTTCAATGCAAATGGTGAGAGTTCAAATCCTGGCAATCATCAATGAATTTCTCGTTTCGAAAAATTGATATGATTCTTAAAACAATTTAAACTATGAAGGAAAACAGCGTGAAGAAACCAATAGGTATTCTGATAGGCGGCGACGGGCTTGCAACTTGTCACGGATGAAATTTAATGTTTGTTTGTCTGTTTTGTTTTTTTGTTATGAAACCCATTTTTATTTTTTGAATTTGTTAACTAATGTGCAATTGCAGGAGGTGAAAGCGGTGGTGACGCACTCGATCCACAGTGCACTAAACTCCATCGGCGGGGTGCAGGTTCTGTTCCCGTTGTTCGCACAACTCGACCTGCCGCACGACAACCCGGCGGCGGACCCCAAGCGCGATCCATTACTATGGTGAGCTAAGTACTTACTATCATATTAAGAGACGATCGAATATGGTGCACTTTGTACCGCGAACATGGTACACGTCGGGCCATATTATCTGTGGTAATTTAAGTCTCGCTTTTACAATTTCAAACACATCCAGTTCAGCCTGCACCAGACGTACAGACAGACAAATCTTTCAAAATATGGTGCCTAAAGTGTTGACAAATTGTATGGTAAAATAGGAAAGTGGCGTTTTCCAATAGACCATCAAAATGATCTTATATTCGCTGCAAAAAGAGTATTTTAATCATTTTCGCTTAGCAAAGAGATAGTTTTTCAACTTGATATTGGCCACTAGCCCACACCAGCTCCTACGAGAGTGTGGCAATATGCAAATCCGACTAACTTCCACATTACCAAGTACAGGGTGCCTAAGGACTACTACTAACTAGCGTCACGCGGCGCGGCTTCGCCCACGTGGGAATATACCCACGTTCTAACCAAGACTTTGTTAAACATTTTATTCATTCATTATTAGTAGTTACGGATAATAACATCTACTTTAACTCTCTTTATAATGTGTAATGTGTAATGCTGGAAATTTTCGCACAGCATCATCTAGCCCCAAACTAAGCAAAGCTTGTACTATGGGAACCAGATAACTGATATGTTACTTATATACTTTTCGTTTGTAAATACATACATATTATACATAGAAACACCCAGGCCCGAGACAAATACCTGTAGGTCATACAAACATTTGTCCCGCGGCGGGGATCGAACCCGCAACCTTCTGCGTCGCAGGCAGACCTTCGCCCACTGCGCCACAGAGGTCGTCAGAGTCGTATAAGTACTTCGTACGTATTTAGACAATTTAATTTGCACTGTTTGCCATATTGTGTTCTTAATTTTCTGATTATTTGGGAATTCATAGCGTAAAATACTTTTTCTGGTTGTTACACGTATTTTGTTTAAACATAGGCGAAGCGTCAGGAAACAAAATAATGTATTTTACGAGACGATTTCCCGTAACTTACCAAAATATATATGAACAGTGATAGCGAAAATTTTCTGAATTCCGGAAAGTTTATGGGATACCCTGTTCCTCTCAGATTCCGAGGGGATAGAGGACATTGGAAGTGCATTTAGCCGGCTAATGCGGCCGGAATATTAATGAATGGATCCAAGTGGCCCAACTTCCTCTATCAGATTAATGTATCAGTTTATGCGGCATTACATCGTTTAATGTGAATATTATTAAGGCGACCCTTGTAGACGAAGGCGCGCTTCTGACGCAGAAGGTTGTGGGTTTGATTCCCGACGCGAGATAAATGTTTGTTTGATCGCTTATTTATCTTGGTTCTGGGTGTTTAAGATTTTTCGAATATTTAACTGGTTATTGAAAAAAAAATGCTTTTTGACTCTGAATTACATTAATGCCCATTATCCTTCCCGCAAGTCCTTCCAGGCCTACCAGCTGACTTGTAATGCTTTTATCTGTAGCATTGAAGTTATTTATGACCAATTTGTGGTCGCCATTAATATTATTAGCATACGAGGGTAATTTCATTATGTGTTTGTGACGTTTATTTAATGAGGGTGAGTCTGGAACTACCCCAAAGCTTGGGTCTATATGCAAATTTGAAAAGTTTAATATTTTCGGGTGAAATTTGTATGACGTCTGAAATTCTGCTAAAACTATGGGAGATAATAGTTTTGGATATATTTAAATCGAGATTGGAGTGGTCGAGTCACGAGTGGGATGGGCTCTCGTCATTTTATTCAAAATATTCATAAAGAAAATAAAAAGCAAATTATTATAAATTATTTTAATTCATTTACTTATTTCAGTTACATAAGTTCACCATATTTTATTTCAGCAGTAGTTTTAATACAACCAGTACACGAAACATTCCTTAATGTTTCGGGATAAATGCTTAAAATAACCTCGCGTGGGATGTTTAAAAGTTTTTCTCATTATAAAAATAATCCTTTCTAATACTCCATCTCTTTTCAACTAAGCGCATTATAAGGGACAGACTGAAAACAGATGGTTTTATGTAACTCTGGACTAAGCTCTTTAGGCAACATTGTGTACCTACTCTAATTATTCTGTCTGTTATATTAATTACTCTCTGTCTTATCTTTAAACAAGATTTTAAACAGAAGAGAATGTACTACTATACAAGACAGCTTAATAAAGAACGACTTTGAATGAAAATATGAGGAAGACGAGGAAGAGGAACACCAGGAGTTCAGTATCAAAGAGGAGTTTGATGTCGTTCTATAGAAGTATTTTAACAGATTAATGGAGGAAACTGCATTTTTGCATATCAATTGCAGATAAAAGAAAATAAGATCACGCATAGTAGACATTCTCTGAGATCATCTGGAGAACCGAGAAGAGCTAAGCTCCATATAGTAGTGGAAATCTGAAACCTATCATGGGATTTTCATAAATTTTCTGTATCATCATCATCTACCTCGTTCCCGCCTCTTTCAACTAAGCCGTTCAGTCACAGCAAATCAAAAGTTACTCTACCTACATAATATACTTAGTTATCTTTGCTCTCGGCATATCTTTGATCTATAAGCCTTTATGTCAGCAAATCAAATGTCGCTGTACATTCAACTCCACGCTTTGCCCTCGGCGTAGCTGACGCGTGTTTTACGCATGACCTCGCCAGAACACGACTGGCCGACGCTCAGAGATCAAATGTACAGTAGAGCACGTTTTACGTTAATCCTTTTTGGATAGAACCTTTTAAATCGTAAAGAGGATGAATGAATGAATGAATGAGAATTCTTTATTGTATACCTTAAACTATGAAACAAAATAATTAATAGGCCTAGGCGAACCTTCTTGGATCAAATTGGCGACATTTTGGAGAAGGGCCAGGTCAAAAGTATACCCTAACCGGCGAGCATGTCTGAAGAATGTAATGAGAGTGAATGACGCAAAAGTTGTGTGTCAGGATCGTAGCAAGTGGAGATCTGTGGTCTCTGCCTACCCCTTAGGGAAAGAGGCGTGATTTTATATATGTATGTATGTAAATATAACAAATAATGACAATGTACATTGGGCGGCCTTATCGCTAATAAGCTTCACGGTATTGGTCGCGAAGGAACAGGAGTAGAATCACCTAGTTTTAAGACGTTTCAAAGTGATCCCAGCGGTCCTACTGAATAAATGCTTAGAAAAAAAAAAAAAAAAAAAAAAATGAGCGATCGCTTCCAGGCAACATGGAGGAATGTATTTCAATTCATGTAGCTTGACTAGATCGTATGAGTCAGTAGCCAAATCTGATGACACTAGTTTTTGGCCGCCTTAAGCCCTCCGCTATAGCTTTAGGACTAAATAGCGGGGACCGACAATTTGCCATTGTTCAATACTAACAATTGGCCCACTGCAGCATAGGATGAAAAGACTGGAAAATGGGTTGGCCTTTGCTCTGCAATGGGACAATATTGCCTGAAATAAATATTAATAGAAAATGTTTACTAGAATTTGTAATGCATAATTAACCAATGATTTAGAACCCTAATTAAAAGCCGTGTCCTAAGTTTATTATTCCAAGCTTGAAAGCCCTGACAGGAGGTTGAAAGAGGACCCCAGTCAGCGGCCACAGCTGACCACTGTACGAGAAACTTACATTAAAGTTTAGGCCCATTAACCTTTGTTGAAGAGTGGGTAATTATGGTCTATAGGAGTAACTGAGAACAAAACAAGAAATATAATACTAATGGACTACTCAGGTCGAAAATTACAAGCAATGGTGAGGTATCGAGAGTTTTCCGTTTTTTTTTCAGGTTGCTAATTTTAGCTAATAAACAGCCCATTAAATATTATTTGCCATTCTTCAGGAGACGCAGGTATTCAGGGGCGTGTGCTTTTTGGAAGTTTCCAAATCCTATGTTTCAGTGGCACCATTTTGAATGTGTTTTTGTCTTACCAACTTAACAAATAAATAAATAATGCTGGACTTTTTCACACAGCATCATCTAGCCCCAAAGTAAGCTGAGCTTGTGTTATGGATGACTGATAAACTACTTATATACTTTTTTGTTTGTAAATACATACATATTATACATAGAAACACCCAGACCCGAGACAAATATCTGTAGGTCATACAAACATTTGTCCCGCGGCGGGGATCGAACCCGCAACCTTCTGCGTCGCAGGCGGACCTTCGCCCACTGCGCCACAGAGGTCGTCTCTTTATTCTACTTCTTTATTCTCTGTACTTACACAAAAATGTATCTTGTCAAAGGTACATTGCAAACGCAGATTATTTCACGTGTATTTAATGAGGGTGAATTCGCGCCAAATATTTGCTAAACGGCGCTATTAAGGTGGCGATTATCGCATGATTAGGGCTGGGGTTGAGGCGGTGCATAATGTATTACTTTGTTCCGTGCTCTGATTGAGATCCTACTTAGTAATGTACAGACAGGTTTGACTGAGTATTCATTAATGTGAGAACAACTTATGGGTTGTGTACCTCGCCAACTGACTTGGTCTTTCGTAAAATGCACGAGCTCTTTAACGGTGAAGGAGAACATCGCGAAGAAACCGTCATATCTTCTAGAAGTAATGAAGATGAAAACTGTTTTTTCCAGCTCCAAACTCCTCGGCTTCGTGTGCTCACTGGTGGAATCCTGCAGCACAGTCCAGCAGCACATGCTGCAGTGTCGAGGGTTCCTGGTGATATCGCACATGCTGCAGAGGTGCTCACGTGACCACCTGACTGCGGATACCCTGGCTTCCTTCCTCCATCTCACCAAGCATCTAGTTACATGCTGCTCGCCTAACTCTGATTTGCTGTTGAAACAGGTATTTGTTAATGATGGCTTATTCAAAAAACACCTTCTTATCGTGTCACCAGTTCTTTCGAACCATTGCGGTGAAAGGATTTTAAGTGCGTCTCAAAAAAGCTCCTTTCGTGCACTTGACACATGTTTTCGAACTTTTTAGGTTTTAACTAACGACCTCACGATCGGAAGGCCACTACCACTAGACCACTAAAGATGAGTCATCCTAAAGAAAGCTAGGCTCCAAATCGTGTTGCCCTGTTTTACACGGTATTGGTGTCGGAACAGGTAGAATCACTAATCATCTGAATAATGCTTTTTAACTTTGATTCGGAAATTAGGAATTTGGAGATGACTAGATAGAATCGCAAGAGACCTGAAAGCGTATAGAGGAGGCCTATTCCACCTTTATACAACCTTTTTGGGTGCAAACAGACTAAGATCATGTTACCAGCATTTTGAATAGCATTAAGCTATTACCGTCTGACTCTCATCTCCTTTTGTGACGACATTCAACAATATCTTATGTTCCTAATGCAATAGATCTCTCAGACATTTGAACAATTAATCTTCACGCCTGAAGAACATTAAAATATAATCATGAAAAATTTCATACTTAGCATCTGCAATTAATTCACGTCCTGAGTAAACACCACCCCCCATTAATTAAGGGGAGGCGTTCGTAGATAATTTTATAGCAGTAGCTAATTTAGCAACTTGTTCTCCCTCGGTTATATTTACTTGATTTATTCACTTGAAAGAGGTACCGAAGGTTACATCTTAAAATATGTTTCGAACTGTGTCAAGGTCTTTTGAAGTTTGTTGAAATGGCTGTTTATATTGTTAAGGGATTTTTTTTCTGGACTTACATGCTATAGGTCAAATGGTTGCTTAATATTTGAATAAATACCAGTGTTATCTCAATTTATATATATGCGAGAGACAAGAACAAAAAATATCAAAGAAACAGAATCGATTCTCTCAAACTTTGCAAAATTTACAGACGAATAAATGTGAATAATGCGATAAGTTACAAAAGCCATATTAAGGCAAAGTGAGACAGCAACTTATTTGTGTTGTCATCTTATTAAAAAACTTTCTTAGCTCTTCTGACGTTTAAAAGTAGATCTCTGCTACCTTTTGCCATCTCTTTTCGACAAAGACAAAACATTTCATTCAACTTTGTTAAGGCTAGACGATTAAAAATAATGACTGCAATTTGAAATATTCCGACCAATTAGTAGGCTCAGCAGTATTAAAACTAATTTGTACTATTTAGTAGCTTGGATGCAGCTACATAATACGTTAGTTACGAATAATTTTCTGTGAATTTAATACCATAGTGGGCCAAATGACAAAACAATTATCCGCCATTTTAGTGACGTCAGACAAAGACAAACGTCAACAAAATGGCGGATTCTAACTGATTTGTTTATTATATGTTAAATATTTTGTCGTAGTTGATATAATAATTCACCATCATTATTGAAACATACTCGAAAGAAAATTGCATTATTTCTTTCAGGTTTTCTTTTTGTGTGTTAATATTAACTCGATTGAATTTACATTTTACAGTATTCAACAAAATTATGACTTCTTTTTGCCAAGATCGCATGTAGTATTTTTGAAGTTTTTGAAATTTAATTTCATTTAGAAATAAAATATGAAACAATGTTTTTTTAATAGTAGAATTCGATCGAGTTGAAATGTGTGTTAATATTAAGCACGAAATTAATATTATTATTATAATATGATTGATATCGCATGCTTCTCTTGCTTGACACCCACCCGCCCCACTCCATCTGTGTACCTATACATATTTACAATTTAGTACATTTTGATTTCAAAAACTGTTGCCAATTTATGAGTCATTCATTTTTTGTGAAAATTCAATATTTTGCAAATGAAACACTTACATTAATATTATGCTGATTTTTATTGAATAAGTATATTATTTATAAAACATACATTATGTAATACGTCACTACTATACCTATTTGTGTAACGGCACAAAAAAAAACAGCACTTTACGTTTACATTTTGCAAACATCATGAAACTATCTGAAAACACACACCAGTGCGTTTTATTAATATCATACAACCATGGTGACTGGTATAATATAATTACTTACCTATATTTTTTTACACAAAAAAAAACACAATGTGTGGCACACCGTGTCAAGCACAATGCACATTTTTCATTTTTACACACTTGTGTTTATGACTGTACAAAAATTACAATTTTGACCTACATTATAACTTTGAATCTTATTTTTAAATGTTGGCTACTTACCTGCTCTTTTTGTGTCTTAGTACCTTCTGGTTATTTTTATATCACCTTTATAAACATGCATTTTTCCTGCATGTAACCAATTGATGTTTTTTTCAATAAAATTAACCAAATAAGTCTACACAAAACTGCAGACTACTAAAAATAACGTTTCGTAGGTAGGTATAGAAAATTATCCATAGCTTACAATGGAATTTATTAAACATTGGTAAACGGTTTGTTGATCGTAAATTTAAAGTGTTAAAAATCATATTTAACAAAACGTATGCAAAGATTAAGTTGATACCCGGGAAATTATCACGTGACCATAAATTGACCAATAGCAAAGCTCAAGCGGAGAAATCAAAATGTCGAAATCTCCAAGCATTGTGATCGGTCAATCCAGTGCACGTGCTAACGCCGCATATCAACCTAGACTTAACTAGAAGTAGGCAGATCTCAGATAATCCGACAGTATTTTCAATATCACAAGCAAGAGAACCATACGCTATCAATCGCGAGCAGCCGCGATGTTTCCTAATGCAGTCTTTCTGCCAATCTTTCCTGACCTGGCAGCTCCTGGACCACATCCTCTTCAACCCAGCACTATGGATCCACACGGGGGCTGGTGTCCAGGCTCGGCTATACTGCTACCTGGCGACGGACTTCCTTGCTGACGCACACGTGTACGGCAGCGTAAGGCGCGTCAGCACTGTGCTTCAAACTGTGCATACACTCAAGTTCTACTACTGGGTGGTAGACCCCAGGCCGAAGAGTGGGATCGCTACTAAGGGTCTTGGTGAGTTTAAAGGCATTTGTATACACAAAAGCGACGATTACACTAGAATCAGATTAGACGAAGGAACAGGGGAGTTCAAACTCTTATTTCCAGGCAGTTGTTGAACTGCTTTGCAATTTCTCATAACCGGTTCATACAAAAAACGAATCATGTTCTCTCTCTTGCACACTAGTGACAGCACTTGACGGCAGCAC
This sequence comes from Epirrhoe tristata, assembly GCA_951394285.1. Classification (NCBI taxonomy): domain Eukaryota; kingdom Metazoa; phylum Arthropoda; class Insecta; order Lepidoptera; family Geometridae; genus Epirrhoe; species Epirrhoe tristata. The sequence continues at coordinate 9,417,353 of OX596156.1, read as the reverse complement.
TAAGCTAGAGACGGCCATTTGGTTCGGTTATACATAATAGTCTATATTAACCCCCCAGGAGTAGGATCACCTAAGTGATCACAGCGGTCCTAAAAAAATGATTTTTGACGATTCCAGATGGTCCTAGACCAGCACACAAAGATATCCTCACCATCCGAGCGTATATCCTGCTGTTCTTGAAGCAGCTCATCATGATCGGCAATGGAGTCAAAGAAGACGAGCTCCAGTCGATACTCAACTACCTGACCACTATGCATGAGGTAGGTTGCTTGTCTTATATTTGATTTGAAGGTCAAAGTCCTAAAAAATGTTCGGCACATGACCAGTTCCGCCCCTTGATTACGAATCTTGCTACAGGCGAAATCTCGCAGACACCGCTGTCAAACTTGTGATAAACGGACGTAGATATGCGTAAAGGAACCAATCCACACCCATGTCGAGCTTGAGTTAGATTTAATTCAATTTCGATATGAATGTGGATTGGTTCCCTTACGCATAGCTACGTCCTTTTAGCACAAGTTTGACAGCGGTGACTGCGAGATATGCCTGTCGCAAGATCCGTAATCAAAGGGCCAGTTTGGTATGTTTTCTTGGAAAATAATTTTATACCTCTCATTTTCGCTATGCCATGACAGAGGCCATAAGGCGTCCTAAAAACTCCGTAATCAGAGTTGGCCACTAACTTATACAAACTTACTTATTATAACTCTCTTCTGCTGTTCCATTGAATCATTCAATCTTTCCTAATCTAGACCTGTCTCTGACAAGTTTCATCTAGATCCATTCAGTCTTTTTTGCGTGAAAGAGTAACGAACATCCATACATCGTAGTAGTAGATCCATCCATCTTCGCCAACTTTCACAAGGATGAGGCGTAGTACAGTTACTATCGTCAAGCTGGTTATAAGGACAGGTCTTAAAAAGAGTTCTAAATATTTCCAGGATGAAAACCTTCATGACGTTCTCCAAATGCTGATCTCATTGATGTCAGAGCACCCCAGCTCAATGGTCCCAGCCTTTGACGCGAAAGGAGGAGTCAGGACTATCTTCAAACTCCTGGCTTCTGAGAGCCAGCTCATCAGGCTCCAGGCCCTCAAGTTGTTGGGATTTTTCTTGAGCAGGAGTACGCACAAGTAAGTGGATGTAAAGGTTTCTTCACAGTCAACAATATGGAGGAATTTCTTTTTTTATTACTTTTAACAAGAAGAATGATTCTCAAAAACCTCATTGATTGTGTTTGAAAACCTTGGCACAATTTGTCTCAATTTTTGTTTGAACTTGTTTCAATTTGTGTCTTCAGATACCAAGAAAATTCAAATCAAAAGTAGGTATATGTTTAATAGCTTTCGGCCGCGATTTTGCTCGCATCAACATAATATCCTGTTTCAGGATACGATCTAGATTTCCAGATTTTCATATCCGCTCAACCGTTCCAATGTCATTCAGTAAATATTTTTGCATTGTGTAACCAAACTTTGTAATAATAATAAACTTCCCCAGGAGGAAATACGACGTGATGTCCCCCCACAACCTGTACACTCTGCTAGCCACACGTCTGGCCGCGTGTGGCGAAGGGTTAGCCCTCCCGGTGTACAACGCTCTGTACGAACTGCTGACGGAGCATGTCGGACAACAGATACTGTATACTGGACATCCTGAGCCGCAGCCACACTTCCGGTTGGAGAATCCTAGTGAGTAGCGGGGTTAATGAACTCTTATTTCCAGGCAGTTGTAAGGCATCATAGTTCTAAATGGCATTAAAGAACCCTAGTGAGTAGCAAAATAGAGTGAGCAATGAAGCGCGTATGCTATCTCGCTCCATTACATAACCAATGTGGAAATACGCCGTACGACGGTCGCAGATATCATAGTATGCGGATCGCGAGCCTTAAGTTGCGATGGGCGGGGCACTTAGCTAGAAGAGATAACGGTCGATAGAATGGAAGCATCGGTTACGGGGCTGACCTACAGCCCATTGGTCGGACGATATTGACGACTATGGATGACGATGAAACGGAACCGGAGAGTAGTAGCGTAATAGAGTAGAGATAACCTACACCCAACAGTGGTATTTCGTTGTAATCTTTTTCGATTAATGCCACACTTCGTGCAACCTTTCCGTAACATAATTTATGAAGACCCCACGAACGTGATACGTGAAGAAGAATACTGCATATTTGTTCATTATTTCCCTCTAGTGATCCTCAAAGTGGTGGCCACTCTGATCCGGCAGTCGAAGCAGACGGAACAGCTGCTGGAGGTGAAGAAACTGTTCCTCTCAGATATGACGCTGCTCTGCAGCAACAACCGGGAGAACAGGAGGACTGTGCTGCAGATGTCGGTTTGGCAGGTGAGATGTAGTAATGTCAAATGTTAAAGTCAGAAAGATTATTTGGAGCTAAGGCGAATGAAAATTATGGGATGTAAGATGTATCACCTAAAAGTGCGCTAGGCCCCAAACCGTATTTGTTGTCCAGGTTCTTTACTATTATGGTATTGGTCACGAAGGAACTACCCGACAAAAAGACTTAAAAGCCCAAGTAATTACGAGTATATCTGAAAACAAGGTACGCGCGAAAAACAACCCTTTTTAGCAGTCGTATGACTATGTACCTACTCCCGTACAACTATCGTGCCGATGCCTATTAGTTCAGTTAAAAGAGCGGCGCCACGGATAGGCGAGCTCGTCCAAATTTCCACATGGCTGATATCTGGGATGTATTTTAAAATCTTCTTTTCCAGGAATGGCTGATTGCGATGGCGTATATCCACCCAAAGAACGCGGAAGAACAGAAGATATCCGACATGGTGTACTCACTGTTCCGCATGCTGTTGCACCACGCCATCAAACACGAGTACGGAGGCTGGCGAGTGTGGGTGGACACGCTTGCTATTGTGCATTCTAAGGTAAACCTTAACTACAGATGAAGATGTTTTTGTCTAAATAGGTGTAGTTTATTGATCATCATTTTCATCATCCGCAGCCAGTAATAGCTTACTGCTGGGTAGGCCTCCCTCTGTTCACGCCATTTATTCCGTACCTCACGCTTCCAAAATGTATGAACTTTTTTAATGTCGTCGATCCATCGCGTGATTGGACGGCCACGGTTTCTACATCCTCATCATACAGTATATAACATACATACAGTTTATTGATAAGAATCGATTTTTCTGTCTTGATTGCTGGAAGAATAGAAGAGTTGTCAAACACGGATAGATGATTCTAGATTGTCATAGTGAAAGAGACCATTTTATAACAAGCTCTAAGCCTTTTGGTAATCATTAGACGTCCTGAAATGGATCTATTTTTATACAACGTTGGACTACGCCTTTCCGATTATGTTTAGAATGAAACCAGTAAAAATATTATTAACTTCCAGGTGTCCTACGAAGAGTTCAAGCTCCAATTCGCGCAAATGTACGAACACTACGAGCAGCGTCGCGCAGACAACATCACGGACCCTGCCGAGAGGCAGCAGCGGCCCATATCCACCATCTCTGGCTGGGACAGACACACAGACAAACAACCAAGGATCGTCCCAGACACAGACGAAAGCATAGAAAGCTCACCTGCCTCTATACGCAAACAAAACGTACTCAACCACGCAGCGCAAACAGAAATCGGACAAGGACTATCCTTAAGAGAAGTAGAAACCTGCAACTGTGATGACAGAACTACAGCGGTTTACAGTGAAGTGTGTAAAGTGCATAGTGAAAGTGATAAGCGTGAGAATGAAGTTGAACATGTGATCGATGAGGAGGAAGAGAAGGTTATTGAAGATATTATCGAGAATATCGAGACTGATGAACTTGTGATGGAGAATAAACTACTCGAAAGCTCTGAATCAGGCATCGTGACTTTAGAGGAAAAGACAGAGAAATCTCTTACAAGACAAGGAAGCCTAGATTATATCCCCGTGAGGGATGTAGGAGAGACCATAAAAGATGATAATACGGATAAAAGCGAAGGTATACCTTCCAGTTTGTCCGCAAGTGAGACAGCTAGCCCTGAAAGAGTGGCGGAACTCAACCTAGCAGCTGCAGAATCTGAACTCTCAGATCCGTCCGAGTTATACCTAACTCCGAGTGAAGCAACTAGTCCTAAGAAAATGACAGAAGAAAGTGATGATGATCCAAAGCACATAGCGATCAATATAGTAAATGATGTGCTGACGATTGCGCTTGAAACTGTGAGAATCAAGGCTGATGATGATACTGACTCCGGCGCTATATCCGGACTACAGTCTGAAGGAAATACTCCCAACGGCAGAGATGATTATGAACATGAAATCGAGGAAATCATTGACGAAAAACAAGCAGCTGAATCTATTGCAAACGAAATAGTTATGGATATTATTTCGAACGCCGTAATACAAACAGAAGGGGAATCCTTTGAAGAGAGCCATGAAGATATTCTTGAAGAATCAGTGGAAGATTCACCGATCATCGAAGACCATCCTCACGAAAGCAACGTGCTACCATTAGACGGAGAATTCTTAGTCAATGCTAGAGATAAGAAAGAAGAGATTAAAAAGACTGAAGAAGACGTTTTAAATGACAACGTCGAGGGAACTGAAACTGAAGCACCAGAGGAACAGAAGCCAGTGGAGATCCCAGCAATCTCTACGATCAGCGAGAACATTTCGAATAAAGAACTCGAATCAGAGGAGCGGCTCTCTGAGAGTGAAAGGGATAAGAGACGGGTCAGCTTGCCGGGAGACAACGAGATGAAGCAGGACAGCAATAGAGGCGAAGGTGTGGCGACACAGGGAACGAATACTTCCACGTCGCCGAAGAGGCCACGCAGTGCTTCGACGAGCACTCAAGTGGATTCTAATCACTTCGGTAAGAACGGGTCATTATAGCCAAATATCAATTTAATTAGAACCTATACTTTTGTCGAAACCTTCAATTGTTGTCCAATTCCGATGATAAGTCATAATGTTGTTGTCATCAAACATCTCGCTGCCTTCATCATAATAATCTACCTAATCACTTGTCCTATTTTCCGGCTTCTGATTATAAAAATTGTGTTTGTGATTTTCAGAAACGAAGCGTCCATCGAAATGCTCCCGTCCGATGTTCTCTCCGGGCCCGACGCGGCCTCCGTTCCGGATCCCGGAGTTCCGGTGGTCGTACATACATCAACGGTTGTTATCTGATGTGCTCTTCTCTTTGGAAACTGATATACAAGTGAGTCTGACCACGTTCACACCAACAAACGATTTGTATACCTTGGAACTACTCGCATAAAACACCGATAGATACCTGTTTTATGGAGTTAACATTTTGATAAGTTGTCTGTCTGCAAGTATACTTGGTATAAAATCTATGCCTAAAATTTATCTAAATACTACGTACTAAATAGTACCCACTATCATAAGCATACGATAGTGGGCGATTGCTCGGAGAGCTTAGAAGCGAGTATGATTCTAGTTGTGACCAAGTTTTGCATGACCTACAGATATTTGTTCCGTGTTTTTTGATACGGAATACGTGTATGAGGTGATACATTTTAGAAGTCACATAAAATGTTTTGAATGGTAAATTTTCAGGTGTGGCGAAGTCACTCAACGAAATCGGTGATAGACTTTGTGAACAGCAGTGAAAACGCCATTTTTGTGGTCAACACAGTTCACTTGATAAGTCAGCTCGCAGACAATCTTATTATCGCTTGTGGAGGATTGCTGCCTCTGCTGGCATCGGCCACTTCGCCAAATGTAAGTCATTTGAATTGCAAACTTCTAAGAAGTTATGTTCGCCTGGTATAGTTATGATTAGAATACACAATGGATTCCACATGCAATTCGGATAATGTAAGTCCCTATGAAACTCCTATGAAGTTATATTCGCCTGGTAATTTTACTACGAGATTATCACACAAGGGTCTACAGAAGTCTACAAATTTTATTTATTGTGGTTGTGGCTATAAAGCTTGTGTACACACTGGTACCAATTCAATTGAATTTTCGACTCGTTGGAAACTAGTTGCTACGCAAACAGTAGAAAGTACTAGGGAGTTATGAAGTTGAAATAGTTTTTGTTACGTAACTCTGATAATATGAATCATGAAGTTACAAAGTACCATCTTCCAGTAAAATTACGTTTTAGAAAGTAAAACCTCACTATGGAAATACCATAAAGAAACCAGGAGAATATAAAATCTAAGGGGTAAATAGGATAAAGCTTGACATTGTCAAATGATAAAAGCTCCGCGAATAATGAAACTTCACCCACCCTTAAAAATACTGTTATAGGAAGTGAAAGCTACATAGAAACACCATAAAGATACTAGGAGAATATAATGCGTACCTGCGTACCGTAACTGATATTAGATAGGGTAACGTTCGGTACTGTATACTACATTGTCAGAAGAATAAAAGCTTTAGTGCTAAAAGCTAATAAAAACTTTAAGTTTTAGTGTTCTCGGACACTAAAACTTAACCTACGAATTTGTTTTATTTATCAAGACGCCTTGATGATCATATTTTAACTAAAGCCCAGTAACGGTTGCCTTTGCTTTGCTAAGTGCTCATTGTAAAAGTACAAGGGCATTATGATAAAGAAGAGCTTTTTGCAAAAGTTTACATAGGGCTTTCTGTATCTGAATAATTATTTTCTAAATCAAATCGCAATAAAGGAGTCCAGAAAGGGTTGAAAATCGTAGGAGTGGATGCATAGTACACCAGGGCAACATAGCTGCGCAAGAGTAGAATTGGTCGAAAAGCCCTTTACACTCAACACAATAAAGCCCCAAGGGTTGCTTCATCTCCAAACCAAAGCTGTATTCATTATTTTGAAAGTATATTTTTGGGTTGTAATACTACCAGGTAAACATAGCACTAAGGATTTCAAGGAAATAATTATTCACATTACTTTTCAGAGCGAGTTAGATGTCATCGAACCCACTCAAGGCATGCCAGTTGAGGTAGCAGTTACATTCCTCCAACGACTGGTTTCAATGGCAGATGTTCTTATCTTCGCATCAGCGTTGAACTTTGCAGAGCTCGAAGCGGAGAAGAACATGTCCAGTGGTGGAATACTCCGACAATGCTTGCGACTGGTGAGTGCTGCTATGCTGTTATGCTCTCCTGGTAGTAAGGGTTGGATGTGAAAGGGTTTGTGAATTATTTCTAAGGGGATCGTGGTTGGTGGACTTTGTTTTTTTTTTATAATTTAAAACTTCAAAAAGTAAATGACTCATACATAGGACATTGATTTCATCTGCCTAGCTAGATATTAGACTAAACACGATTCCCTTTAAACATAAGAGGTAAAAATTATTTTTCAAAAACAACTAAACATAGGTATTTGAAAAAATAGTAATTTTTAAACAGCATAGCAGATCCTTGATTCATTATTATGTAATCATATTTTACTCTAAAGAATAGTTAGTCTATCTTTCTTTCTTCTAGAAATGCATAGAAGTTGACCGAATACTATGCATACATAGATATAGTTTAGGTAAATATAACGAGTTACTTCTAGATGTTGAATGTATTAATACCGTTTATTTTAGTTCTAGCTTTACTCTTTGGATGCCAAACTCTTGTTATCACCTGCTGTAAGCCAAATTATTTTCTTATTTTAATTGATGGAAATTGCAAGAAGATGGCTACTAAAAGTAGAAATAATTAGCATAGAAATTACCATTTCATTGGACATGTGTGCTGTGTCGATGGTCATCTAATAAAACGCGCTATCGTTTCGCGAAGTGGGTGAAAATCACGGTCAAAGATTGCGTTGCATAAAAACATAGATACATAACCAAGCTAATAAAGCGTGTTAAGAACTTGCACATATCCACTAAATTGTCTAATATAAAATATCAGTAGGTCTATAAGAGTTTGGCACCCCCTAGTCTAGCGTAGAGCCACACGGCAGTAGACTAGACACTAGTGTGTGTGCGTAGGTGTGCACGTGTGCCGTGCGCAACTGTCTCGAGTGCAAGGAGCGACAGCGGTACGCGCACGCCGCGCGCGCCGGCGAATCGCCTCAGGCCAAGGTAATCCATTTCACCCCCGTTTATCTAACCCCTAAAATCGAATTCAGGGTAACCCATTTCATCCCCCTTTATCTTACCCCCTAAAATCGAATTCAAGATATCCCAATACACACATTACACACCCATTCAAACAACTTCAAGGACTTTCTTTATCTACTCTCTGAAATCTAATTAAAGGTAACCTATTTCACCCCTGTTCAAGTAAGCGCAAGTTATTTAATATTAATCTTATTGAAACCCACTTAGAAGCAAGTTTAAGATGTTTATACATATGTTTATACTTAGTTACCATTTCGCCCCTACTAAGCAACTACAAGGTTTTCTACCCTTCCTCTTTCAAATCAAATTTCAAACATGTACGCACTTTATATTCTAAAAACACGTGCTTCGTTACAACTACACAAAAAACTTGAAAGGGTTAAATGTTGTGGGCGTGAGTGGAATAGATCTACCAGGCTTGCATAAATGTAAGGCTAGTTCAAAACGGGACAGCTGTTGGGACGTTCAAACTGCTTACAAAAACTAGTTTGAATTCTTTGTTGGGTAACCACCCTTTCTAATATGATAATAACTTGATATTCCTGTTGCTATGGGACTGATGTATCATTACTAAGGCAGCATAATAATGAGATAGATAGATAAGTCAATGCAACAAAACTATTTTAGAGTTCAAAAAGGGTGAATGAATTAGGCACTAGGGCGGCATCCATTCACAAGAGCCATTTGAAAAAAAGGGCATTAGAATTCAAATAATAATAATTCTAATATCTTCTCAATAATTAAAGGGTTAGTTTGAGGGTGAATGAATTAGACACCAAGGTATCAGGATACAGTGGAGCAAGTATTGTGGAAATCCGATTTTAGAGGAACAGTTTGGTGGTAATAACCTATTGGTGACATTATATAGGGGTGTTTTTTTTGCTATCTATTCAAATAAACTATAAAAAATACTAGGACCATATACCTCGTAATTACTCGTTAAGTCATTTTGAAAGACGAAAGCACAAGGTTTTTGTATTCATGTTTTTTTTATAATTTTGGGGTAGATTTTTTGTCTCTATTCACTTCGGATACGCCCTTAAAACTTTTTTGCACCAGTCCCTTTTACTTTTTGTACAAGCACAAAAACTCGTTACAGTTCACAATGAAGCTTAACTTTTTTGTAGCACTTCCATTGAAGCTCAACTGAGCTTTTTTCTAAGATTTCGCATTTGTCGTTCAACCTCCTTGTTACTTTTGCTAGCCTAGTACTTTGTGGTCCACTAATTAGTTGCTTTTTAATTTGGGGTGGTGTTAATTTAATTTTAATAACGAAGACGTTCTCTGATTGGTTTACTGACTTGTATATTTTTCTAAGATTCTTTCCACCTCTTACAAAATAATGACACCCTAATATTTTGTTGACATTGATACCGAGATTCGCTTCCACAATGCACCGCTCTCTTTCACGAAAAAAAACAGCTATATAAAATCAAGATAAATTATTTCACACGTCACACGCATTATGTTTAGTCGATACTAGAAAATATAATTTTCACTTTTGCATGTCAAACTGAAAAAAAAAACTTCCACAAAATTGTCATACAACACAATCTTGATGCATGCACTTTTCTATAGAATTTCTTCTGTCCTAAAACCTCTCCATAGTATCTGCTTGCCTGGTACAAATGTGAATATTTGAAACGGCACAGCTCCTTCTACTATATTAGGTTGTAAAAAATCAGGTTGTTACTAGGATTATTAAAAAAATCGAGTCAACTGAAATTTCAGCTTCTTTGATGATAAAATATGAAACCATTGATGGATCTGATGATATGTATCTTAATATTTGTGCACAGAGTGTGGTGGCAAGTCTAGCTGATGCCTCCAGTCCAGTCAAAGATCCACAGAGATTGCTTCAGGATATGGATGTGAATCGTCTGAGAGCAGTCATCTACAGAGATGTCGTGAGTACTATTACATTTTATAAACAATATTTTTTTATAGACGAGAATATAGGTACTGAAATGATACTAAATCGTAACTACTGTGATAAACGTAAACACAGATTTGATTGTTTCTACTTTGAAACTGTATGAGGATGACAAACCTCTTGATTATGATTGTTATTTATAACCCATAAATACATTTTCAGTGTTCACAAAATCGACTTTCATAACAAAAATACCAATTTACATAAACCATCTACAAGTCATCATCCATTACTATCATAAGTTTTTTGTTAAATTTTTTGCCATAAAAATATAGTCCCCTTAATATTGTTATTGGCTATAATTTACCTTTTTTATATTTATTCTGTTTCATAGATATTCTATTGAACGTCAAAGGTTTTATATAAATAACTGACGAAAACTCACTACAATTTAAAATTATCAAAAATTCTAACCCTATTATTATATTCGCCAAAGACAAGGTATATTGTGCACTCAAGATCGTTTTATTTCAGGAAGAGACTAAACAGGCCCAGTTCCTATCTCTCGCGATAGTTTACTTCATATCCGTGCTGATGGTATCCAAGTACCGTGACATCCTGGAGCCGCCTGCGCACGCGCCGCAAGAGTGCGCAAGGAGGCCGCATCATCCGCACGAGCATCACGGTATGAACCTGTCATATAAACGTCAAGACTGACAGCACGCGTCGTGTTTCTAATTTTAGGCTCACTTTAAAATATGGAATTTTTATCTCACAATAATGCCTGTACACTTTTAAGTCATGGTTAAACGACAATTTAGGGACTCTATATGAATTATTTGTATTGCTGTAGCATTCTTATATATTTCAATACGTTATCTTCTACCTCTTCTCTGTCTTGTACATAATATTTTTATTTACTTAAAAAAATGTGTTACTAGTATCATGCACAGTTTCATTCACTGTTTATGTAGATGTATTAAATTATCTATCGTTTTGTATAAGGTCTATGTCATGATTCATTTCTAGGTATAATATTTATCAATATACATTAATATTATCTTTTCTATTCATAGAACTAAAGGGTTTGTTTAGAGTTTTATATATAACTGCTATTTATTTGCTTCTTATATTATGCTTCATCGCACTAAATTTTACTAAGGTCAGGTAATTCCTTTTTCGAAATTGTATCATGATCATCATTACGTCACAGTTAGAGTAATCTTTACATTTAGTGCATTCATTTAACCATCGAAAGAATGTAGGAAAATTCATTTACCTAAGATACGAACTAAAAAAACAAGGAATTTGAAATGATTTCTTATAAAAAGTTAATGAATCAGATGTTTTATCATCCCATTTAAAACTGCGTCAGTGCAGCAACAATATGAATAGACATGTATATCTGAAGTTTGTCGTTTCTCCTTTTTTTCCACGCCGCTTGATAACCGCGTCACAATTTGGATACACTGGTAAAATCGACAACAATCTTGGGGCTATGCATTCTGTACACCATCGGCCATTTGAACAACTTCTACGTTTCAAACGGTCGTTTGTTAACTGATTTGTCTGCTCTCTCAACTCTCGGATACACTTCCCTATTCCTTTCATATTTCCTCTCTGTCTTTGATGTTTCTGCTTATCTTGCTTGATATTTTCGTTGGTTTTTTCTTGCTTAATCTTATTTATCATTGTTACTCTCCAATTGGCCTTGTGTCTTTACTTTCATTTCGTTCTCTTTGCTTTTTGTCCGTCCCTGCTTTGTCCCTGGCTTCATACTCCAGGATCCCGGCCCCTGTTCCCCCAGTGGTCGCACCACGTGTATCCCCAGTTCCTGCCCGGTGGGCACCCGGCGCACCGCCATCCTCACACGCACTGCAAGCTCGAATGCGGGCAACACGTTAACAATAATACGCACGCACACCCACGCATCGCTAATTACCACCGCGCTCACGCAGGTAACGCGGGCGTTGACGACGAAATATGGCGGTTGCATCGCAATTATAACCTAATTAACTAGCTATAATTCATAAACAAAGGTACCGCCTCGTTCGCACATGCGAAAAAATAACAAAATGTAAATGAAAAATAAGGCACCGGTCCGAGGTTTGTTCCTTTAAGAACTCCCTGGAATATATTATTGTAAAAATGATTTTATTAGATCTCACTGTCTAAGTTTAGTGGATAAAAATATTAGGGGAAGGAACAGCATTAGAATTTTAGTTATTATAAATATAAATAGCAACGTGACGTGGACGACACCTGTGTTACCGCCGTGGGTGAAAGCCCGCTTGTGACGCAGAAGGTTTGCGGGTTCGATAAATGTTTGTATGATCTGCAAATATTTATCTCGGGTCTGGGTGTTTCTAGTATAATATGTATGTATTTACAAACAAAAAGTACTTATATAAGTATTATATCAGTTACCTGGTTCCCATAGTACAAGCTTAGTTTGGGGCTAGATGACGCTGTGTGAAATGTCCAGCATTATTTTATTTATTTATCAATAATGTCAAATGCTGGATTAAGAAATTTGGCTACGAGTAATTTTAAATTAATACATACGTAAGAGCAACATCCGTAGCTTTGGTCTGCCTCAATGCTTTCCTAGTCAGCTCTTACGTATGGTGTTGTCAGAAATTTTAAAAGGTTTTGTGATGCGATCGCCTGAAATACGCAATGTGGTCGATGTTCGCGCGCACTGTTTTGTCTTGTACCAACAAAGCTGTATCCAGTATAACCTCAACACTACAGTAAACATGTGTACTATTGCCACCTCATTTATAACCTCCCAAGACAAGGTAGTGTATTTGCACCGCTGAGGCACCGCTGAAGTTTTGATTTCCTTTATGATTCGGTTGCAAAATCATCTGTAGGTTATGTTTTACTTTCATCAGTAGCATGTCTAAGATTTTCCTGTCTGTAGCTGTGTTACCAATAGATAATAGATTTACTAGACCCTAATTTTGTTTTCCAGAAATAATAAACTCTTTCTGCTTTATTAAAGCGAGCTTAGTCGATGTTGTATGTGCTCAAATTATATTTCAACTGGACTAATTATAATATTTTGTTTTCTCTAGAACACAACGGTGATGACGTGGAGTACGCTATGATAGTTGTTGATGAGAATAATTCTACTATCAATGACATGGATTCGCCGTCTTTGAAGGTAATATCACTTTACATAATGTATTCTTTAATTTCAATGATTTGGTTTTCGTATGGATTAGCATTCGCATGTAAAAAGGAATCTTCCAAATTTTTTACTGTATTTTTCCTCGTAGCGAATGCATAGTTTACAGTTGAAGCTCAAATTACATTTTTACTAATTGTTTAAATTAGTAAAGTACCTCTTCTTGAGTATTATTAATAGATTCCTAGCATGTCCCCAATTTTCTGATAGTTCTAGGTACTTTTAACTTATTCGGTAGACTAGTTTCCTTGAATCTTGACCCTGATAAACTTTAGTTTTAAGGTCAGTGTAGATTTGAATGCATGCCACTCAACCAACCCCTGAACAAATTTCATACATTTTATGTTAGACAAATTTTTTGCTGTTTCCATTGGTTTTGTTATCGGTGTCGCTAAATTGATGAGTGTATGATGTTGTGTGGAATACCATGTGAATTGTGATCGCTTCATTATATTCCTTTTGTTTTGCTGTTGCAATAAAATAAATAAGGAGACGGAAGGGAAAGAAGAGCTTGTCGCCAAAATAGAGACCACCACAGACGAACTCAAGCCCAATTCGGGGGAGAAACCAAAGACTGACCACCCAGAACCTTCGCCATCTTCAGAAAAGGAGGAACCGCTTTTCAAATCGAGCCTTCGCATGAAAATTCAACCGAAAATAAAGGTTAGTTGGAAATTTGGAAGTAACTGGAGACGAACTGATTATCTCTTGTGTCTCTCTATTAGTTAATGCGTTTCTTACCTCTGGTGTTGCGGGTCCCATCGATGTTGTGTTTGGTTTTCATTAAAATGGGAAGTGTTCAACACTTCGCATTATTCACCAAATTAACAATTTGTACTGTATAAACTCCCAATTTAATGAAAGAATATTAGTTTTGTTATCTTATTTCTTTTCAATAAGTGTTGTACTTCCTTTTACTTAACAATTGTTATTCTCCTTTTGAAAGCCTCCGACCGCAAGGTCTAAAACGTTGTCCGGGATTACGGTGTCTGTGGTCAATTTGGTTTGTAAACTGACATTAATAACACGTGTTTTAGTGTCTATACACATGACTGGTTTTGGCACTGTGTTCACAAATACGATATCATTAATATCAACTTCGGAATCTGAAACAGAATCGTTGCAATACCAGTTAACATCATACACAGCTTGACACGAAATAAATACTGTGTTATACAGAGACACAGATAGGCTAAGCTATGCTCACAATGTAAGAACAAAGACACAAACAAAACAGCACTTAGCACAATATTCACAAACAGTTTATTACTTGTGTGCCAACTTGAAGTATGTTACCTATGACGTCTAATGGCTATTACTGACTGAGATATACAGGTAAATTTTCTATACTATTGTGTATAATTTTAAATCAGCTTACTTTATTCTCATTTCTGATTTGTGTAAGTGTGTGCTTGGCTTGCTTTTCCACCTGTCAACGCATGTTATCCTTCACTTTCACTTTTAGATGTATAAACCTTCTCACTGTTATACACACTTTATTTATTTATTTCAAGCAGTTACAGGTAAGATTTATTAAATATTTGATGATCTAATAAAATTTGATATCAAAGATGATAGACTCGATCTAATTGAAGATATAAAGCAAATATATGAATTAACAGTTGATAAAATGCCTGGATTTGATCAACAGAGCGTGGATTCGATAGAAGACGCGGGCTCCTTCCATCTTAACTCAAACGAGACAACTAATAATGATCCAGAAACGTCCAGCGAAATAGCGCTTGACGACAATAAACATCCGGTTAGTATTACTTTAAAACTTACTTACGTATGTCACATTATTTGAACTTTATTTGATCTAGAGAGCGAAGATCTTATAGTGGCAACGTTAGCAATTTTGCTTTGTATTCTTATGGACATGTTAGAGCAGAACTTGCGAAACCTTGATCCAATCTACATGAAACTTCTTCTATTTATAAAAACAACGGTTTTAGGTGAGTAACGACGAATCATGGACGGACGTGAATCTAAATGAGGATGGGGAACGTGGGCCTGCCACCATCACAGGGAGGACGCGAGACCACGAAGGAAATATACATGAAGGTAGTTCTAAAGATATAAATTTATCATCATCTAGTGGTCTTCTCGATTCCTTCTGAATTAATTTATAGCCTCTATCTATCATCAACATTGTCTCTTCCATCACTCGTCATCATATCATGATCCTGTGCTTATTTTAAATATTCCTATTTATTTCTAGATATCGACAAACAAATTCACATGAGGAACTCGGAGCCGCACCACCACATCCAGGCGCGGCATCAGAACAGAAGTCTGCAGGCTGCTCAGAGGCACTTGCATCCTGTAAGTTTTTGATAATTCTGTTGATAATGCTGATGTCTTCCAAAAGGGTCTAGAGATACTTCTATTGAAACAAGAAGCACCGTATGATAATTGACAGTTAGGTTTTAATGGCTCGTCACGTCGCGATGTTTTGTATCTTAAACTACTAAGTGTTAACGCGGATCAAACTTTAAATAAGAATATAGATTTGCAGTAAATTATTATAATCAAATTTAGTTTTTACAATAAAGTTAGGTTTTGGGACTATGCAAATACAATCTTTTGTAGTAAGAAATTAGGGGGCTGGACACGTCCGTCGCTCGTGGAAGCGAGCCGAGAAGGGACGAGAGGGTTGAAGTCACGCACCTGGCGGGGGCGTCCGGAAGCATGCGTTTTGATAGTGCTCTGACGTTATCTTGTAGATCGCGTTTCGTTGCAGGCGATTGTGTGAAACGGCGCGAACACTAAGAAGTGTACGATTTTGTGGGTATTACATTCTTACACTCGACGCTGACCTACGAATTATTTGTAGTCCTCGTCTTCCTACCTTTCCTTCATTGTATTTGACTGATCTATATCCAGGACAATGAGACCATAGTCGGACTAAACGCCATGAACGTGACCATGGCAGTAGACGGAGTCTCCCGCGAAGCCTCTTTAACGCACAAGCTGGAGACGGCATTGGGTCCAGTCTGTCCACTCCTGAGGGAAATCATGCTGGACTTCGCGCCGTTCCTCTCCAAGACCCTGGTGGGCAGCCATGGCCAGGAACTACTGATGGAGGGTAAAGGTTTTCTGTTCTGAGCATGGTAGATTAGGAAGCTTGTAATCAATTGCTAAGTTAGATTGCACATTTAAACTTAATTGAATACACCTCTAAATTACATTGAACACATTATATGGGACTCAGCACTCGTTCATTTCATTTCTATCTATAAAATTTCCTATACATTAAAGAAGAAAATAAATTAGTGAGTTTCAAATGGTGACGCTTTCTACACTTCTACATCTTCTCTAAAACAAATGTTCCATCTCCAGGTCTTCAAACCTTCAAATCCAGCACATCAGTAGTAGAACTAGTGATGCTGCTCTGTTCCCAAGAGTGGCAGAACTCCCTCCAGAAGCATGCTGGCCTGGCCTTCATCGAGCTGATCAATGAGGGTCGACTGCTGTCACACGCCATGAGAGACCACATCGTGAGGGTTGCTAATGAGGCCGAGTTTATATTGAACAGGATGAGGGCGGATGATGTACTGAAACATGCTGATTTTGAGGTAAGTTTTTTTTATGATGAATGCTTTGTTTGCTCTTGACCTCGAAACTTACACAGGCAAGAAGAACAGGAGAGAAGAAGGTCTACGATGGAGCGAGCCTACCCAGAAGGTATATAAATACTATTTGTTTCCCGAGTAGGGGCTAGGGGCGAAAGAATAGGACACACACAGATATACCACATGACCAGAAAGGTTTGATACCCGAAAAGAAAGCTAAGCCCCAAACCGTTTTTTTAGCTAAAACTGGTCTAAGGGTTCGTTCGTAAGATGTGAATCGACGCTTACTCAATTTTTTTAGACTTTAAACTGTGTTCACGTCAACCTAAGACTCGTGAGGAGCGACCCACAATAGGTGCCTGCCTACCCTTTCTTTCAGACTTCCTTTGGAGAAATATAAAGTTAGTGTATCGAAACAACATGTTCCTTTATTCTAGTGTCTCTGCGCAACCTCAGTAGCAGAGCGAGCAGAAGAGGAACGTAATTGCGAACGTTTGATCGCGGCAGCGCGACGTCGCGACACCGCCTCCGCCGCGCGACTGCTTGACAAGCTGCGACATCAACCACATCAGCAGAATGGGTACTGCATAGTTTACTCGTATACTTATGACCTAACTAATAAATGAATAATGCTGGACATTTCACACAGAATCATCTAGCCCCAAACTAAGCAAAGCTTGTACTAAGGATAGAGATAACTGATATAAGTACTACTTATATACTTTTTGTTTGTAAAATACATACATATTATACATAGAAACACCCGAGATAAATATCTGCAGATCATACAAAAAATTATCCCGCGGCGGGGATGGAACCCTCAACCTTCTGCGTCCCTAGCGGGCGTTCACCCACTGCACCACAGAGGTATAAACATGGTACCTATAAACTTTATAGGTACCATGTTTATTGTTTATATACAAAAGTTATACGTATAAACTGATTTTTTTATAGTTATCTATTTTTAGGTTATATCTGTCATAACTTTACACCACGTTTAATTAGTAAGGCGGGTAGTGTTAACCTCACTCATTATTGTCACGAAGGAACAGAAGTAGAAGCATTTAGTTTTAAGACTATGCCAAATGATATTTCAATATACGTGGGCGAGGGCAGACTGGATGGAGTATGTATCGGAGCCTCCGAGCGAAAGTTTTTACAACCTTATCTGAGGTTAAAGAATTTTTATTTCTCATAAGAACTACAAAATGTTCACTTAAAATGAGATACAAAAATATGATACTTAACTTAGTTTAGGTAGGTAACTATATACTTACTTAACTAAGAAGCTTATGTTTATACTAGCTGACCCGCGCAACTTCGTCTGCGCATTATTAGGATTCAAGTGCAGGAGTGTTATCTAAAGTTTATTCACACTGTGTTTGAAGTGAATCAGACCAAGGAATCAAATTTTCCATACTAACTTTAACACCCTGTAAAACATCCATATGGGTTGATTTTTTTAAATTAGATAAGCCTATATTCAAGTATGTACTTAAAGCATCTACCCTCCAAATTTCATCACAATCGGTTAAGTCGTCACGGAGCAACAAAACAAACATTCACTAACACAGACTTTCTTTTCGAATCTTACGACTTTGAAACTGCCTTGCACCACCCATAGAAGTTGTTTTGAAAATATAAAAAACGATTTATATTCTCTTTGATAAAAATACGGTCTTTATTTAATAAACTTTATTAATAAATAATCTTCGATCAATTAATAATTTTAGTGGGATAGGATTATTTTAGGAATAAGATCAGAGAAATAATTATAAGCTAAAGCACAGGCTAAAGTAAACTTGACAAAACGCAACGATAGCGCGATCTAGAAAACGGTCAAAATTAGCAGCGCCATCTAGTTGCGTTAATAATTTTAAAATCCATCGTAGACCTTACCCATTCATCATAAAAAAAAACAAATTAAAAATTGAAACTTCGGATGTATTGATGAGTAGATTTATAAATGATTACCTACATGCTCATCATTAATTTTAAAATCATCAAGTAAGTAGGTACTTTAAATTTTAATTTCTAAAACGCTAAATGATCTACATTCTTGACCTCGCAATGCTACCTGGTTGTGAAAATGAAAAACATAGATGGCGTTGCTAACCAACGCCAAGGAAAAATATTATATTTTCTAGCTGGTTGGTACCCGCGATTTTGTCAGTAAAATAACATAAGTAGGTAGGGTACTTGAAAACCTATAAAAATTATCGAAAAGTCTAAGCGAATTTCAAAACTCAAAATGATCGTATCTCGACCTCCGCTATAGTAGATACGCCACCTAGGAGAAAAAGTAAAAAGCAGTTTTGACCTCGGGTGATATAGATGGCGTTCTAACCAAAGCCAAAGAAAAAGTATTTTAATATCAATAAATCTTAATTTCGGATGTATTGATGAGTGGAAATATACATGTTTCATGTTTATCATTAATTTAAAAATCATTTACCAAGCAAAATGAGAAAAAAACAAAAAAATCTGCAATGCAAGTACATAGCAAAAAGTGGCGGTCACCCATCATCTTTATGACCTCGCCCAGGGTCGCTGAACTTTTTTCCCCATACAAACTTGCAACCCTTATTTTCACGCCCCCTTATAAATATTTAAAGAAAAAAGTAGCCTATGTCCGTCCCTGGGGTATAATCTTTATCCATGCCAAATTTCAGCTCAATCTGTTCAGCGGTTTGGGCGTGAAAGCGTAACAAACAGACAGACAGACAGACAGACAGAGTTACTTTCAGATTTATAATATTAGTATGGATAGTATGGATTTATTATTTATATCATCTCCTCATCTTTGCCACATTACGTCACATATGTCGTGCATCACATTTAATTACAGTATTCCATGATACAGAGAGCCTAAATAACTACTTGTTACAGCGGCAG
The DNA here is from genome assembly GCA_951394285.1 of Epirrhoe tristata. Taxonomy (NCBI): domain Eukaryota; kingdom Metazoa; phylum Arthropoda; class Insecta; order Lepidoptera; family Geometridae; genus Epirrhoe; species Epirrhoe tristata. The sequence goes on along the minus strand of OX596156.1, from coordinate 9,397,774 downwards.
TCCCCCTCAGTTCTGGAAGCTGGACTCGTGGGAGGACGACGCGCGGCGTCGTCGCCGCCTCGTGCCGGACCCGCGCGGCCGCCGTCACGCCGCCGCCACGCAACCGCACGCGCACGCACACCACCCGCACGACGCCATACTGCAGGTACTGTTTCACTACTGTCTGACTGGTGTCAGAGAGTTATGTTTTCAGGGCGTAGAATTTGGACACACCAACGTTTTCCATGGGCTTGTGACGACCTCTATCTATCATCGCCTGAACTACAAGAGATGTCAATTACAGCGACGTAGTTACTTCGGAGCGGTGTACTACTAGATGGCGCTGGGATCTGCTCTTATCTGTATAAGCGGATTCCCATACAAATTATGCAAAAGTATTAAATCCTGAATCGCGCAAACGATGTTTCTAAGCACATATAACCTATATAGAACTATCCGACTACAACCTGTCGGCCGAACAGGCCCTAAGGTAAGTGTGCCAGTTGGGCAAACCTTAGCAAGGCGAGTACTCCCTCTTTGTAGTTCAGGCGATGGTAGATAGATGTCGCCACCCCCAAAGGTTAGAGGCGTGTTCTTTAAGACTCCGCAGTTATATTAGGACTTGTTAGATTATCCGGTTTAACTTGCAGCGGCCCGCTTGGCTCCGAAGTTAGATAGGCTTCAGTGTCTGACGTGTTCTGACGTGATGCATCAGAAGGGAATCGGTTTAATGCATTTAGTAATGGCCGCATCAGAGAGAAGACATCATTACAGATCGCGAATTCGCGACACATCAATGTTATTCTCTTCAAAGTAAATGTATGAAACCGATACCGTCACATCAGAACCAGAACACGTCAGATGTGATGATAAAATCTGTCTTCTTATGGACCCTAGCCGTGCACTGCATAAGGTCTTGTGGGTACATTAAATCTGTCTACAGGCCACAGAAGAGTTGCACGCGCGGATAGCTGCGGGGGGCGCGGGGCGGGGCGCGCAGCTGCCAACGCCGGCCGCTACTGAGCTCCTGGACGATGCTGAGCTCCTGGTAGATGACCGAGAGATTGATGCCGATTTAACCGGTAAATATTGACAGTCAGACAGACAATCTGATTGACCGACAATCTGACTGACAACTAATCATATCAATGAATCAAACAAACAAACGGACGGACATGGTAAAACATGTCCAAAACTCTTCAAATTGGTATTCCAGGAAGCCCCTTGAAATTTTCATTCGATTTTGGCAAATATTTTTTTAACAAAAGTGTAAATTATCTCTAGTGTATTTGCGTGATGCTCAATCATGGGAGTTCGATCGATTCGACACAGCTTATTTTGGCTACCTTTAACATTAAAGCGCCAGCTAGCGGCGATAATTTGAACTAAGAAACCCTTAGCTGCGCCACCTAGCAGCGCAGAGTTGAAGTACAATGTTACAAATAAATGTAGGCAAATTCTGTCTCAAATAATTCAAAACACTGACAAAAGATGGCGGTACGAGTGATGCAAAATATTTTTGTCCGTACCTACCAAACATCTTAGAGAGATTGCATTAGTTAGGAGGCGATATGCTATATTTATGTTTATTTTTTCTTTTTATATTTTTTCTACCTAAAATCAGCCTAGCCTTACTGTAATACATCCTAAAATTATGATTGTTTCAGGTCCCGTAAATATAAGTACAAAAGCTAAACTAGTGGCTCCAGGCTTGGTGGCTCCCGGCACAGTGTCGCTGACTTCCACCGAACTCTACTTCGAAGTGGATGAGGAGGATCCCGAGTACAAGAAGATAGACCCTGAGGTAAGTGAAATAAGGGTTATTTTTCTTTGGCGATTGCAGGATTTAATGCCATCAAAGCTGATTTTCAGAACTATTTAGCGAAGTATTTTGTATGTTAGCGTTATATGTAGCTATGGGCATTATAATAAATACAGTTCGTTATGTTTAGTAGGTAGGTAGGTACCTATTTGTCTATAAATGACGTAAGAGGTTCGCGTGCGACTTCGATTCCCAGTGGATAAATTTTTGGAAAAAAAAATTGCTTGAAACAGTCAAAATGATTTTCAAACTTCAGTGACACATAAACATTCAAGTATAAAATTCAATTAATTTTATTATAAAACCTGTTTTCTTAAATGAATACTTACAAGGAGTATGACAAATCCGAGCTCGAACAAGGTGCGACAGAGGGTTTGTTCACTAATTTATTATGTTCTTTGTTTGTTCTGCGTGTAGTTAAATGAAAATTATATCATTTCACATCCTCGCTTCAAAACACCCCAACAGCCAACCCAGAACAAGCGAAAACCAACCTTATCTTGCAGGTCTTAAGTCTAATGTCGTGTGCGAGGTGTATGAACTAGTGATGTGTCGGAATGAAGTTGCGTGAGATATCGATGTAGCGTATATTGGTGTAATGTAGCCGGGTAACCAAATATGAGGCATTTAGGTGGACGGACAATAAGACCCCGCGGCGATCGAGCGAGGCGCCAGGGTAGTGATGAGGTTGGTCGATGATTTAGACGTCAAATTCCAATATTTTACTCAATATATAACTACGTGATTTTTCAAACGCATTTTTTGTAATAAAGAACTTTCATAATTTAATAAAAAAATTAAGACGTGCGATGTTTGGTATATTACTCGTATTTACTTATCATACATTTTATCCAATATAAAAAAAAAATATTTAAAATACAATCCAAATAAAAAGCTTTATTCATATTTTCGTAGGAGCTTTAAACAACATTTATGAGCCTTTAATAAATCATTTTATTACAAGAATTACGCATTTAGCTTGTATTTTATTCTATTTCTCTTTAATCGTTCCTTGAATAATGATAAGTCCGTTTATAAACTAATTACAAAATTATAAAAAATTAAAAAAAAACATACATACAGCCGAACATATAACCTCCTCCTTTTTTTGAAGTCGGTTAAAAATTAAATAAAGAATGAATAGATCCCATTAAGTATTAAAATCATTCGCAAAACACCACAACACAATAACAAAGAAGTATTTATCTCCGATAAAGTGCGCATCGTCACATAAATATAACATACTTATATAAATCGTGAAAGTATCGATATCGATACAATAGCAGCCCTAGCCGCGTGTGGGGCAGCCGCTCAGCTCGGACAGGCGGACAATGGCGCCCCGCGGTGAGGCACGGGGCGCGCCGCGGGGACGCTCGATAGTATACGCGTTATCGATAGACTGGCGCGTCGTGGCGCATCACTAGTTCTTGGAAATGGCAATCCTAAGATATGCTTCTGAGTTTACTAGAGTACGCGTCATGTAAGAATTACTTCAGGCGTTCTTATAAAAGTGTAGAGTGTAGTCAGTCAGACGACCTCGACTTTATAGTAGGTAGGTATTTGGAATGCACACATTCTGAAATAAGAAGAAATAAATTAGCATGGAACGGACATTTTGAAGGATTTCTCAAGATGTCTTCCTTCGTGTGACTACGCTAATGCATTTTTAAGAAACGATCCTTTAATGCCCGGCCAGGATTCGAACTCCCAACCGGGTTCAAGAGTTCGAGATTACTAGGCCAACATGACTCTCAAAGATAAAACAATAAACCAAGCTTCACCATATCGGTAACCAGCATATTATTTAGTGCGGCTAATCCCGAACCAATTGTAAATTGAATACTTAATGCTCCGTTTTATTTGTTTATGCTAATGCACGGTTTTAATTAACCGGAGAGAGGGTATTGTCAAGCGGGAACATCTTAGGAAGACTGGGTTCCGTATATTTCTTTTTTATCGGTTCGGAATCGACCGACAGCAACCAATCACAGTGCAAGAAACGTCAAATTCGGATCAATTCCTGCACTGTGATTGGTTGCTGTCGGTCGTTTCCGAACAAAATGCATTCCGCTGTATTATGAATCAAGGGCCTGGTATAAATAAAATTCCGTAAGTAGGTTTTAAAAAAGAAATCGCGTGTAGCTGGATGGACCAGGACAAAGTTGTAAGCACTGGTGGTCTAGTGCTAGCGGCCCCTTCCGATCCCAAGGTCGTAGGTTTAAATCCGGTCGAAAAAGAAGTGGTTGGGAAATCACACAATTTCTCACACAATCCATGATTTAATATAAATGGAGTGGATAGGCATTTGTCGATTGATAAGAGCGAATGGAAGAGAAAAACATGTTCTGTCGACTCCACTTAGCGTGGGATAAAAGCAGAGGAATTATGAGTTTCTTTGATTCAGTAGAGGATTTTTAATTACCCAAAGCTTCAGCGGAACCCCAAAAGCTTCGAATGTCATTGGAATCCCGGCAATGCGCCCGCGCCGCCGAGACATCGATTTATCGGCCATATTTCATAATTACCTTTTGATTAATTAATGAGGATTCGAAATTGCCTATCCTGGGTGGGATGCGTTGCGCCATAATTTTTTAATTTTTATGCTTTGTTTTGATGACTTTAGCCTTTTTTGGGCAACTTTTTTAGATCAATTACTTATTTTGACATCTGGTTCTATGGCTAGTGTGGGTGAAAGAATGTGGCTTAATAAATCAAGAAAATTAAATATTGGAGAACATTTATCGCCATTTTTATCTCCAAAAATGCTCACGATATTTTCTGTCATTGTCTAGCGCTCGTGTTTATAACTTTTTAAAACTAACTTTTTTAATTACGGAATATTTACCATGATTATTTTTTTTGAGTTTTCTGATATTTTGGCGCAGTTTGCTTTTGAATTGTGCTATACAGGGTGTAAAAAGACTGCTACCGAAAACTGAGGGGTTTCAATCAGACCATGATTCTGAACATATTTATCGAAAAAAAAACGCAAAAATTTTTTTGACTTAGCTACGTCATTTTACTATTTTATTTTCTAGTTTTTTGCTATTAGTACAACATAATAAGACCTACCTAATCATTTCATTTACAAAAGAAAAAAAACAATTAAAACTCAAAATCCAGCAATCTAAGTATAAAAACGCGTCCAGTACATACGCTCGACCAGCTGTGCGAGGTCGGTTTTTTCCGGGTATAATGATTTTTTTGGAAAATCCTTTTGGATTTGGCTATGTTTTGGGATGCTGTACCTACCCCTTTCGGCTTCGGTAGACGTCTTTTTACACCCTGTATATCTCGTTATTAGTGTCGTGTTTATTGAGCTTGTTTTCACGAAACCAAACATCCTTTCAAATCATTTTGAAAAAAAGTCGTGCAATAAACCGACTTTGCGAACACGACTATTTATACAGAAACGGATAAATAAAAACGGTTCGATCACCGTTATCCTCGAGCTACTAGTTATTAACTATTAAATACAATATCTATATTCATATCTTTAATAGAATTTCTGTTATTTACAGATGTAGATAATGTAGTTAAATTGTATGATTATTTTACAAACTAGCCGCTGAGCTGATATCGAAAATGTAGCTGATTAGTACAAGTTGTGTATTTAAAATTCCAATCATATAAATTTGAGATAATGGTGACTTCGGGAGAAGCGGAATTATTTTGTAGGAGGCAGAGCATAGTGGGTTCTGCACTCTCTCATACTTCATCATCATCATCATCATCTCAGCCCGGTAACACCCACTACTGGGTATAGGCTTCCCTTCTTTTATGCCAGTCTCCTATCTTGCGAGAGGCGCAAGATAGAGATATATATATATACTTATCTCTCTCTCCTCTTATACTTAGAAACTTTTATTTGATTGATTTCCTAAAAGTAAGTTCGTATTAGTTACTGGCCAACTCGGTTGACGGAGTTTTGGAACGACAGACGTTCCTTTTCGGACGGTATCGGGGATAGGGACTAGAAAAAAAAGCGGTCGATTTTATCGTCACGACACATACATAGGTCGTCACAGTGCGAAGTGCGCAGACGCGAAACAGTCCATAGATTGTTACACTGTTAGTACTAGGATTTTAATATTTGACAACAAGAATGACCACAAGCTCTAGGTAACACATGCTTCAAAGGATCTTGAACATCTGCCCTTGAACATCTTCAAAGGATCTTGAGTGACTTGGTGTGAGAGAAATTTATCTCGAGGTTAGTGTTGTGATCAATCGATTATTTTTTTCAAATCGTTATCGATGTTGTGGATAAAATATTGATCGTACAAACTCCATAGCCTACCCCTCCTTTATCTGCGAACCTAGTACTATTTAACTAGACGCAAAATATTGCATCTTGGCCGTAACATTACCATCATATTGCGATTTCGTTCGATTTTTATTCGTTGATGCAAATTATGAGCGCGCTCTCAGAATGTCTCAGATTCTATTAGAATTCATATGCAAATGTTGTGTTCGGTTAATTTCAAGTGATTTTACATGAGAACACACGACAGGGCCATCTCAGGGCCGTGAAGAAAGTAAGTCTTTGAAAATCGCTTGTAATTATTGGATTCTAACATTGAAGTCGGTTTTCGTTTTAGTTTTTAAAAGACCAATCACAAATTATTTTATGTACAGTCAGAATCAAAAGTTGATTAACATTTGAAGTTTCCAAAATCCGTGATCCAAACACCATGATAAAAATTTTGACAAATAGTTGATGTAACTCTCAGTCCATTGGCGACCTCTGTGGCGCAGCGGGCGAAGGTCTGCCTGCGACGCAGAAGGTTGCGGGTTCAATCCCCGCCGCGGGACAAATGTTTGTATGACCTACAGGTATTTGTCTCGGGTCTGGGTGTTTCTATGTATAATATGTATGTATTTACAAACGAAAAGTATATAAGTAGTATATCAGTTATCTGGTAAAAACAAACTGTTAATCAACTTTTGATGCTGACTGTACATACCTACTTGATTCTGCATACGTACGGGTATATTTTGATTTCATCAGTGTGATCCCTGATACGTTCCGGACGCGGACGCGTGTGGACAGGCCCTATCGTCGCGGCTAACTGCTGGACTTGATTAAAATACCGAATCGATTTCGTTCTGGATCGCCGCCATTTTGTGAAATAATTAATTTCAATTTTGTACCTTGTTTATATTTTAGCATAAAAGATTGATAGAGAATTATTCATCACATCATATTTTCCGTTATGGAAATGTATGTCAATACTTTTGGCTTTTTGGCTTCATTGTGTATTATCTATGGACAATGTCTTGGTTCTTAAGATGCTAAAGTAAGGTACTGTGCAAGACTCCATCTTAAATTACCATCCCAGACAGGAAAGCGTCCCTTAACCGAATGTTTCGTACGTGGTTGCTTCCTGACGCTATTTTTTTTAAATGAAGCCCTACTTCAAGAATTTTGTAAATAATAGCAACTTTTTCCTAATTACATAATCTCTCACTAATAAAAATAAAGAGAAAGTTATGTACAATACCAGGGTATCATAACTCTCGGGAGGTATCACGCTGCGTTCCCACGTCGTCAGTGACGAAGGCACGACATCCTCCGATAAATACATTACGTCATTTTGACAGCTCCCGTCTTCTTGACACGTGTCATTGACCAAAGATTTATTTACCTGAAATAGTTTAAACTCTAAGCAGGTAGGCGTAAAGCTTAAATTGCCGTGATTTATTTTATGGGCCATCTTGTCCTACCTGTAGTTTCTCTGTTTTACTGAGATTATGAAAATTGATAATATTATGGATTATGACGCTCGCTTAGTATCTATGGACATCCCTAATTTAAACAAATCCTTTGGATGTACTTTTCTGTCTGTATCTGTATGATGCATCTTATTTAATTGTACCTCTAGTATATAACAGTAATACACACTCACCATTCATGATAGATCTCAAGCCAATCGCTGCCTATCAGAATACCTAGTTTTCCTTATTTCCTAATTACTGTGCATATATTGTCGCCAAATGAAAAGGCCATTAAAACATCCGAGAATCCAACCTACAACTTTATTTATTTACACCTGACGTATCCACACTAAGCCATCGCTCGGCCACCTTGTTACCTCGTCAGTGGCTATTCCCCAAGGCCCGGTATTTAGGCGCCAGATGCACGATAAGGCCCTGCGTGACTCCGATCTGAAATAGCTGGAATCAACATGTGCTTGCCCATTTCGGCAGTGCTGGGATAATTTAACTTTACGTTTACCAAAAAGTTCACTGTTACTGCAAAATCAGAAAGTCTACTTGAAATACTCGTAATTCATCAACACTACATAAAATTGAGTGAAGTATTACGTTTTTATACTAAAAAGAAAACCGACTTTAATGTTTGACTCGAAACGCGGTGTGACTCAGGGCGTCAAGCTGTCGATTCGATTTCTATTTGTGACATGGCTAGGAGGGAAGGTGTTTAGAGTTTTACGGGAAAACTATCAATCCCTCAGGAATAAAATTTATACGGGACCACCTCTGGAGTATAATAATATAATTTTGCAAATCGGTCAACAAATGGCGGAGCAATCGCGTAACAAGATACAAAAAAAAAACTTACAGATGAATTGAGAACCTCCTCCTTTTTTGAAGTCGGTTGATAAAAATAACCGTCAATAAATCACAAAATCCTGCTTAAAATTAGTCACCAATTGCTTGCTTAATTACCAGAGCACCATACCAGTCGAAGAGGTCAAACACGCAGAGAATGTCGTGGGCACCAGCACAGCCCTAATTACCTGCAGCCGAGCGCTAAACTAGGGGCGGAACTGGCTAAAAAAAGCTCACGAAAAACACTTTCCAACTCATGTGGTCCTGGTTAAAGATAGGAAATGGAATCATCTTGGTTGGTCTCGTGAGACCTATTTGGATAATTTGTTTGACGTTATGGGCTCCGGTTGAATGTAAATGTTTTTGGGTAGTTAAAGTTAAATGTTATTGATACAAACACTAATATTTTGAATGTTATAAACAATCCCGAGCGTGGGTGGAAACAAAGTAAGAAACTACTCGTTGTATCATTTTATCAAATGTTTGTGTCGTAGATTTTTATTTGTTAGGAAACAAACTATTATACTTAATGTTCGTTCGATGTAAAATCATCTCTTAAAAATATCAGTTTCTCTTGTTATCCTAATATACAACACAGTAAGATCAAATTTTTCCTCAGCCTGATAAATCACATCTCGGATCCAGTGCTGACCTCCTTGTACACTGGACTTTAGATACTCCTGTAAAGATACCTATTACCTCATTAAAAGTGCAGTCTCCACACCTATGCTACCCTGGTACCTAATTATCCATATCAGTGATCCGCGCGTGAATCCGTTTCCAAGGTAACTCCGATCGATTTTAAGGACGAACACGCGAGAAGTCGTGGTTCGGCAAAAAACTAAGTTTTGTATAGTTTACACAGCTTGAGCACGCTACTTTGTTATGTTACTGATGTGGTCTACTAATTTGTGTGGAACTATGTCGTAAAAAGTTTATGAATGAGATGTTTTTGTTTTCAAAATACAAAACATAAACTACTTTGAGGAGCTTCACTTTGATTAGTACCCGCTGGAGCTGAGTTTCTAAGATTTGCAGATTAATAACAGTTTTCAGCTTTCTTTTATAAGCTTGGCTAAGGACGATAAGGTAGAATAGAATAGAATAGAATAAAGTTTTATTTTCTCCACATCATATACAACAGTTACAATAGATAGGTCGTCGCTTATAAGGTAGAAGATCGGTAGTAGAATTAGAATCACTGCGTCTCTATATTTGACGACCTCTAACGCAGTGGGCGAATGCCCGCCTGCGACGCAAAGGTTGCGGATTCGATCCCCGCGGCGGGACCAATCTTTGTATCAAATCAAATCAAATAGTTTATTTTCCAAAAGAAGGATACAGGTTACAATATGATATTCAGTGGACCCCGCACTAGGGCTAGCCTGTATTGCGGGCGTCCGACGAGCCAAGTTAACAATAGGTTACATTTTAATAATTGGAGAACATGAAAATAAACTTAATAAATTTACACTACTGTATGATTTACTAATATTTTTCTCGGGTCTGGGTGATTCTATGTACACTCGTGAGCAAAAAAATCGACTCAGGACGCACGCCCGCGTTTAAAAAACTCTGGAAAAAAATCAGAAGCTTTCATTCTATTTCTGATTTTAACATCTCAAAGCTGTTAGTTTTAACTTTAAAATGAGTGGTCTACTTTGTTATTTACATTTTTATTTTGGTAATGAAAAAATATTGAATGAGAAGGAGTCTTAAGCAATGAAAAAGGGTGATCATTAACAGTAAAGAAAATACCAGCTTAAATTCGTCAAAATATTAATTTATTAGAAATTAAACTATCAATATTTAGTGTTGCCCCCCCTGGCCCTAATAACAGCTTCCAATCGCTTCTTCATGGATCGAATAAGTTTCTTTACTCGATCTTGTTCGATGCTATCCCATTCTTCAATGAGCGCCGCTTTGAGGTCCGATTTTGTGGCTGGTGCAGGATTTCTAGCCCGAACTTTTCGTTTCAGTTCGTCCCACATATGCTCGATAGGATTTAAGTCCGGGCTACGCGCTGGCCAGTCCATAGCGGCAATTTCGACCTCCTGTAAATACTGCCGGACGGAACCTGCAGTATGTGGACGGGCATTGTCGTGCATTAAGATAAAGTTTTCGCCTATGAAACCGGCGTAGGGAACGACGTGATTCCCTAAAATCTCATCGATGTATCGGTTCGCCGTCAATCCTCCCACTCGACCACCAGTTTCAATAAAAACCAACTCGGTTTTTGCCTCCATTGAAATGCCCGCCCACACCATCCAGGAACCTCCTCCAAAAGCCACATTTTCTTTGATGCAGCACTGCGCGAATCTTTCTCCAGATCTTCTGTAGACTCGTCCTCTTCTATCGCTACCATGCAAGCATACTCTGCTTTCGTCTGAGAAGAGGACGGAGCTCCATTGTTCGTCAGTCCAATCAACGTGTTCTCTGGCAAATCGTAGGCGGGCTGCTCGGTGGGCTGGGGTTAATTTGGGGCCAGTAGCTGGCCTTTTTGGCTCAAGGCTAGCTGCCTTAAGTCGTCTTCTGACTGTCCAGCCACTAACAGCCACTCCTCGCGTTTCTCTGAGCTCTTGTTGGACTTGAACGCCAGTGAGGGCCCGATTTCTCAGCGATGTACTGACAATGAAACGGTCATCTCTCTCCGATGTGCACCTTTTTCTTCCGGAACCGCGTCTTCGATTAAAGTTACCAGTCTCTTGGTAACGACGGTAAACTCTGGAAACAGCAGACTGGCTCATGTTCAACGCATGTGCCACTTCACGCTGACTCTGGCCTTGTCGCAATAGGATGACCGCTTGAGCAGCTTCATCACTTGTTGTGTCCATTTTCAGGTAGAATTCTTGTTTGTTGATAACGGAGATGTGTATCGGTTGACGTTTGACGGCTAACTGATAAGGGTGGGTCAGGTAGATAACCTTTTATATGGGTAAGTAACCCTTAATTAGCACTATTGTAAACAAGCGCAAAAAGGGTGGTTACTGATCACAACATGTTGTTGGGTTGTGTGAGCAAGAAACATTACAATATTTTATATCATTTTGAAGCTAATAATAGGAGCTTTATGATTTTACTATGAAAAAAATATTTACACGATCAGTTTTTTTGCCAGTGACTTGCGACTGCAGGTGTGTCGCCTGAGTCGATTTTTTTGCTCTCGAGTGTATAATATATATGTATTTACAAACAAAAAGTATATAAGTAGTATATCTTACTTTGGGGCTAGATGATGCTGTGTGAAAAGTCCAGCATTATTTATTTATTTATATTAACAATGTGTTTAAGAAAATGTGTTTGGACATGCCTCTGACTACCCCCCTTAGACATCTTCATAGGATCTGGAATAAGTAACATAAAAAGATCTGAGAGATTGTCTACCGCACCTTGGGGATACAGTCGTGAACCTGTTTACGTTTTTTACAGAAAATTTAGATTCCAAATCAATACTGCGTATTTTTAAAATGTTTATAAATTCAATAGCGATACACATTAACTGTTTTACTTATTTGTTTCTACTGTGAGAATATTACGATAGAACTTAGTTCTCAAAACTCATCGCTTCTGTTCTAGGAAAGAGAATGGCCATTTTATGCGTGGAATTATTTTCCTATCACGTACCGATGAGTTGTTTTAATATTGCAATAGTGTTAGACATTAATACGGTAACGAGCACTGGTGGTCTAGTGGTAGTGGCCCCTTCCGATCGTAAGGTCGTTGGTTCAATCCCGGTCGTGCACCAATGAGTTTTTCTGCCGAAAAATGTATGTGCACTATGCCAGTACTCTCAAACGGTGAAGGAAAATATCGCGAGGAAACCGGCATGTCGTAGAACCTACAAAGTTCGAAAACATGTGTCAAGTGCACGAAAGGAGCCTCTTTGAGGCGTACTTATAATCCTTTCACCACACTGGTTCGAAAGAACTACGGTAACGAGTAAAGGCATATGTTTTATAGATCGTTTCAAGAATTGTTCAATCTCTTGTCAAATCTCTCTGTAAAATTGGTTAGATGTATTGACTATGAAAAAGCTTATCTATCCTGTGTTAACATCAAATGTGAAGTTCTTACGCCATACATTACTACCTATGCAGGCTATGAGCCAAAAAAGTCTTCAGTAGTAATTCATTTGATACTATACCAACTATACTTCATATGATTGTGTCAAAGATAAACATTGAACTTGGTATATAGGGTCTTTCATTTTATACTAACTTAATTCAGGAATTGGGTTAAAAAAATAAATTAAAAAATATTTATGTAATGATTTTTTTTGTTTTGTTATGAAAATCCCGAGAAAATCGATAAAGACTATCCTTTCAATTGATTGTTGCTTCTTGTATAACTAAGCCCATTCGTGATGTAGCTGCGCTGCGATTGGTGGAACTGCTGTTCTCCTCGAAAATCATTATGCAACAATTAAAAAAAAACAATAAATCATAAATTTTGAAGTGAAAACTTAAATGGGCTTAGGAATTAAATTGATACGGTCAAACGTCTATTTACAACCCAAAAATGAGGCCTTGTCAGTTTGTGTAGTTTAATATGAAAGACCCTATATAGCATATTTAGGACGTTATTTTTATTGTCCTTTGTTAATAAATGCAGCGTTACGTGAACAAATGCTGGCGCCTAGCATTCTATTAGTATTCATAAAGATATTGATATTCTGAAGACCGCACAATCGGTGTTGAATTGTTATAGAGGATAATGAGAAATACATACAAACAAACATACATTTACAAGTTGCCTTACGGTAAAAAGGCCTTAGGTATGAGTATGAGTATGAGTGTCCTATGCACCACAGCAACATGATATCCCAGTATAAATTTACATTTTCAATCGTAGATACTGACAGGAATACAAGAGTCGCATAAAATCATAGGTTACTTGGATATCCTGTTTCAAATTGCGAATTCTCCATCCAATTTTCAATTGTAGCTGACGGAAGTACCAGGGTAACATGACGTCCTAGGAGGTTACCGTTGTGTCTGCAGGGCGTGCGTGCTTTAGACTCCGCGCCGGGTGGCCAGAGGTCTATCAGGTAGATTCAAGTTGAAATGATGATTGTATTTTGTTTGTTTGTTTAATAATATTCGATATTTGCATGACATCAGTTGAATACCTAATACGGAACACCACATATTGCTCTACCTTATAAATAATCTTCAATTCAACAGTTGAATTGAAGATATTTCATTGATTGATTCAATTCAACAGTTGAATTGAAGATTATTTATACTCGGTGAAAGTTTTGTTAAAAATGATAGTCCACCTGGTGTTTTTCTTTACAGGACCTGTAAAAACAAACAAAAAAAGCAGCAATCCATACATTTTGATGTTGGTTTTCATAAACATATGTGAAACAATCACGGCAGATATTTTTCAGATCTAGATCAGTACATTATACCAGGACAACATAGCTAACATGTGGTAAATGTAGTAGATGTCAGCCAAAGTAAGCGACCAATAGCTAGCGCTCCCAAGTAGGTATGTTGATTGAAAGGTTTAAGGCCGCAGGCTGCAAGTAGAATGGTGTTAGCTCCGATTTGCCTTAAACTCTCGGGATTATTAAATTTAATCTTCTAGTTTATACGAGTAGAGCTTAGGGGAACGTTTTGCATTTCCTTGCTAGTTATGACACCATGTAAAATGTCAAAGGCTGTTTGAGATCTCAGGTGGGCTAGTTGAAACGGTTCGCTTTTGTCGTTTGAATTGAAACCCATTTTTGAGAGCATTTACACGAATCGATTTTTGGTTTGTTTTGCTGAGCTGCCGAGCTTGCTAACCCTGCGTCTTACGTGGGCGCGCGAACGCTATTGTATAGCAAAGCGATGCGATTCGATGCGGCGCGTCGCGTCGCGGCGCGGCGCGGCTGTCCTACGTGCGCGAATCGTCCTACATAGTTTACGTCAAATCATACAAAGTGTTAAAATTCGCAAACATTCTGATCGCGTTCGCTTCAATTCGCGCCGCGCCGCTGCGCATTGCTCACGTAGGAGACTTCAATAGTAAATCGACTGTTTGTTATTTCCGCGACGCTTCGCGTTTGCGTCCAGATCGCCCACGTAGAAGAAGAAGAAGAAACCAAGAAGTGAAGTGAAACCAAGAAGAAGAAGACTAAGCTAAGATGTTACTGATTGGGCGGTATAGTCGCTCAGCGACAAAACCCTTTTTTTTTTTTTAAATAAAAAAAAAAGACGGCCACTGCCATAAGGCGGCCGAGCGAGTGTCGCACTTACTAAGACTTTTAGCAGCCGATGACCGTTTACACGTAAAATATTGCAGTGCGATACTAAATCGTATCGGTTGAAATTCTTTTTTTACTCCCAGCAAAGTTAGGTACCTACACATCATCTCAGTTTGAGAATGACGGACGGCAAGCAGCACCCCCGCCCGCTCTCGCTTTACATATAAATAACCAATTAAACCGCAGATTACTAACAAACAGACATGGCATTATGAATAAATAAATATATGATTATACAGTTACATTTGATTTCGATTATTGTTTATGAAAGTAATTTGTATAATTCGCTGATTAAAATTAACTGTGATTAGTTTTGTTACGTAAGTTGTTGTCACTAAATATTATTTACTTTAAAAATATATTTTTTATGCTAATCAGACCAGATTTTAAATTGAACGAGCATATGAATATAATTACGGTAGGAATTTATTTAGATGATTAAGGATTCGTTAAAAAGATCTAAGTAGCATGTAAAAATACACAATAATGTAATTTTCAATTTAAAAAAAAAAAGATAAAACTAAGGGCGTGATTGCAGTCAAGCTTTGAATGATGAAGATATTTAGTGTGACTTCTATTCATTTCTAGGTAGATATAACGGTAGCCACTTCTAATAATGAATAATGAGTCTTAAAAAATGCAGTTACTTCATCATCATATTGATGGATGAAATGCCTCAATATTTACTTTACCCTCCAACCATAAACTTATTCTTATTCTTATTACTATATGGTACAAATTATTATACACGAGAACTCAAGTAGGTGGTACAGAATTAAAAAAAAAACGAGTTATCTTGAACTCTATTGCGTTGGAATAAAGTTGAAATTGAAAGTAATGTGGTTTTTTTTAATCTGTCTGCTATTGATTTTGTAGCGAAATGAATACCAGTAGTCGCTACTGTATTGTAATTAATAATTAAACAGGAACTATTATTATTTTAATGAAACTGTCATGATCTGTAATAGATGGAATGATCGGAGAACTGATCCATTCAATAACTTAGGTCTAAGTCACAGACCGACAACTCAAGTAGATCAGCTGTACCATTGTAAGTTCTGATGACGTTTAAAAATATGTCAGATTTAGCACTTGCCATATCTCTATATATAAAAATGAATCCCTATATTCTTTGGTCACGCCATCATGCGTGAACGGCTGGACCGATTTCACTATTTCTTTTGTTGTTGTGTTTGTTATTGTCAAGAGAAGGTTCTACTGACAGAAAAAATCTCTATATTAATCATGGAGGGCGTGAAATAAGGGTTGAAAGTTTGTATGGGGAGTTGAAAGTTCCAGTTAAAGGCAACAGATGGCGCTATTATTGCATTTTTAAAAGTTTCAGAAGATTCTTGCAGTTTTCAGTTCTATATTTTTGCCTTTGACCATATATTTTAGTGAATATCTCTGCAACTAGACCCTCACAAATAAAAAGAAGCACACCAGGCTGCGTCACCTACGAGTCACTAAACATTAGGATAGCATCCAATCCAGGTCTCTACGTGTTTGGCCACAGGGTTCAATAGGTTGCAAGCCCTTATCGCCTTATCGCATTAGGTATTATTTTTCAAAATAGAAAACTGAATGTCTGTCGCAACACTGAGAAAATACCTAAAGCGATATTTGGTACATCCAATGATATTATACCTAAATCGTTGGTACATAACCTATATAGTTTTTTTTTGCCACTCAAACACACAAATGTATAGTCAAAATAGGGCAAAACAGCAAGTCAGTCATATGGTGTGCTACATACAGCAAAAAAAGGAATCGACTCAGCATAATTTATTTCTTTAGGTAGGTATATGTGCACGAAATTTAAATTATTGGCGAAAATAGCTACGCTATACGGTTTTACCCTGGTATACGGTTTTGTACAGGCCTCTCCTACATATTAGAAGTCTCACTCTAATTCCCTCGTCTGAGACTAATAAGCATTTAATCTAAGATCAACAAAGGCTCTTTAATAAATAACAAACAAATATATTAACGACTGATACCCAATTGGTGTCATAAAAGAGGCGCCATTTATAGCTGCTGTAAAAGATTCCATCGTTACTTGTGAACATATGAGTTTAGTTTACTTATATGGCTTCCTGGATAAATAAAAAATTGATACGCCAACATTCAACATGCTTACGTATCACTAGAAACTCTTGACATCCAGTCCGATCACAAAAAAGTACATGAGTCTCGTGGAACACTCGGTTGGAACGAAGCAAAGAGTACTTTTCTATACTGGGAATAAAGAAAATTAATTGTCAATTAGGTATCCTAGAAACAATGTAACAATCTATGGACTGTGTCGCGGCTGCGCATTTCGCACTGTGACGATTTGATATATACATGTGTCGTGACGGTAAAATGGAACAAACATTTTTTTCCAGCCTCAGTCTTTTTCGTCTTCGTATCGTCCGAAAAGTAACTTCGTTCTAATACTTCAACTAATATTTGATTAGTTGTATCATGTCAAGTGCAAAAAACAGTCATGTTGGCCGAATGGGGTTGTGCCTCGATTTTCATCCCGAAGGTCGTGTGTTTGAATTCCGGCCTTCCATCAATGGATTTTACGTTTCGTAAAATTGATATGCACGTGCTCTGAACGGTGAAGGAAAACATCGTGAGAAAATCCGCAGCTTTATCAGTTCCACGACACGACACGTATTGACGTTGTCTTTCCTGTGGACAAGGCCGATTAGGCTTAAGAGGATGGTTTACGTGCTGGGCAAGCCTATTCCATCTCGAAACAATGTACCCAGGCACTGCAGCATCCCGTTGAGTGTAGGGTTATGCCTCCTGACAAATCATCTAGTATAGATGTAAAGTCAATAAAACTACCTTTAGCTTAAAAATGACATATCATCACATAGCCTCTTCCATTCAGTCTACCAAAAACATATCCGTGTGACTAAGACATTAGAACAGTAAGTATAACGTGGGATCGCACAGGTGCTTCCTATAACGGCTGATATGACATTCGCGCTACTTTTAAAAGTTTCCCAAAGTAACATGTGAGTTTATGTGAGTTTCCTAAAAACCCAGTTTTTATATTTAAGTAGGATCGCTGTCATCTCTTGAAGTGACTACAACTGAGCTACAACTTAGAATATCTTTAATTTTATCTGTTTAGTCCAGTTGCACCCACTGCTGGGTGTGTTCTCGACAAATATACTTCGGATTCTTATGACATGCGACAGGGAATGCTAAAGTCCTAGTGTGAAAAAAAAAATAACTATTACTTCCGTATGAACCACAGTATGAACTTTCGACAATTTGATTTGACAAGTTTTAAAAACTATCCTGGCTAGCTGACTTTTTTATTGATTTATTTGTCCCAAATTCTGGTTATTCTAAATAAATAAACAATGACAATAAATAAATCCTTATCAGCCATGGACGGCGGCAGGTGGCTTGCCAAATGTCGAATGCCTTTCAACACATGTCATGTCTGTTTGTAGATAGATCAGCCGATACCAGCTTGACTATAAAGATGTTAGTTCAATTATCAGTTTATAGCCAAAGTATCAAATTAGTTGACATCAAGTTTAAGTTCATTTACTTAGTAGGGCTTATTGAAGTATTTCAATACTTATGTTTATAAAAACAGTTTTAAAATACTTATTTCATTAAGAAATATCTCAAAGGTTCCCATAATACATAAAATCCTTGCTTAGGGATATTTCTTAGGGATATTATGAGGAATTTATGTTTGTACCATTATTTTTTGTTTCCTAAATAAAAAAATGATTTTACAGCAGGCTTTCAAGGACATATTGTATCCTTCATCCTCAAATATTTGTTACTAGCTGCGCTCCAGCGGTGTGACCCGCGATCCCTCGGGATTTTTTCATTTTTTCGGGATAAAAGGTAGCCTATGTCTTTCTATGTCTGTACCTTTAACTATGCCAAATTTCAGCTTAATCTATTCAGCGGTTTGAGCGTGAAAGCGTAACAAACAGACAGATAGACAGACAGAGGTACTTTCACATCCATACTAATATTATAAATCTGAAAGTAACTCTGTCTGTCTGTCTGTCTGTCTGTCTGTTTGTTACGCTTTCACGCCCAAACCGCTGAACAGATTGAGCTGAAATTTGGCATGGATATAGATTATACCCCAGAGACGGACATAGGCTACTTTTTTCTTTAAATATTTATAAGGGGGCGTGAAAATAAGGGTTGCAAGTTTGTATGGGAAAAAAAGTTCAGCGACCCTGGGCGAGGTCATAAAGATGATGGGTGACCGCCGCTTTTTGCTATGTTCTTGCATTGCAGATTTTTTTGTTTTTTTCTCATTTTGCATGGTAAATGATTTTTGAATTAATGATAAACATGTAACATGTATATTTCCACTCATCAATATATCCGAAATTATGATTTTTTTGATATTAAAATACTTTTTCCTTGGCTTTGGTTAGAACGCCATCAGTATCACCCGAGGTCAAAACTGCTTTTTACTTTTTTCTCCTAGGTGGCGTTTCTACTATAGCGGAGGTCGAGATACGATCATTTCGAGTTTTGAAAGCTATTGGAGATTTTTGCTTAGACTTTTCGATAATTTTTATAGGTTTTCAAGTACCCTACTTATTACTGACAAAGTCGCGGGTACCACCAACCAGCTAGAAAATTTTCCTTGGCGTTGGCGTTGGTTAGCAACGCCATCTATGTTTTTCATTTTCACAACCAGGTAGCGTTGCGAGGTCAAGAATGCAGATCATTTAGCGTTTTGGAAATTAAAATTTGAAGTACCTACCTACTTAATGATTTTAAAATTAATGATGAACATGTAGGTAATCATTTATAAATCTACTCATCAATACATCCGAAGTTTCAATTTTTAATATTAAAATTATTAACGCAACTAGATGGCGCTGCTAATTTTGACCGTTTTCTAGATCGCGCTATCGTTGCGTTTTGTCAAGTTTACTTTAGCCTGTGCTTTAGCTTATACTTATTCCTCTGATCTTATTCCTTAAATAAGTAATCCTTTCCCACTAAAATTATTAATTGATCGAAGATTATTAATTAAAGTTTATTAAATAAAGACCGTACGTATTTTTATCAAAGAGAATATAAATAGATTTTTATTTTTTCAAAACAACTTCTATGGGTGGTGCAAGGCAGTTTCGTAAGATTCGAAAAGAAAGTCTGTGTTAGTGAATGTTTGTTTTGTTGCTCCGTGACGACTTAACCGATTGTGATGAAATTTGGAACGTAGATGCTTTAAGTACCTACTTGAATATAGGCTTATTTAATTTAAAAAAATCAACCCATATGAATGTTTTACAGGGTGTTAAAGTTAGAATGGAAAATTTGATTCGTTGGTCTGATTCACTGCCAACACAGTGTAAATAAATTTTAGGTAACACTCCTGCACTTGAATCCTAATAATGCGCAGACGAAGTTGCGCGGGTCAGCTAGTTTATAATATTAGTATGGATAGTATGGATATTCCTTTTATTTACCCGTTAGTGTAACAGCGCGTTAGTGTCAATAAATAAATAATAAAATAATAAATAAATAATAATAACAATCAAATGGTAGTAAGTACACAAATCTGAGTAAAACCAACATCATTAGCCACGAATCCCGAATAATATTAACCCTTGGCTTGTTATTAATTTATATGTTGTTTTAAAGTCGAGTATGGAATGCGCCGCGGGTAGTGGACTGTTTATTTTTAAATTGTTTTTTAAAAGTTATGATGGATGGCGAAGGCTCGGGGGAGGGCGGGACGGACGATTAAAAAACAATAATGCACACAGTGGAGATGTTTATAGCCAAGTAACTTTATAGGGTTAACTGCTATGCAATAAATGAAATAAAAAAAATTAAAAAAAAAAGAATTCTATTCTATTCTATAAGTGGGTACATTAAGATAATTATAATTAGTTCACAGTGTTCTATTCCAAGATTGGTGTCCCACTGCTGGTCAAAATTTTAAAGTTTCCATTGGTCTTTTTTCGGCGATTTGCCCCACTCCTATAAATATTTCCCATTTTAGAGTCTACGTGCCTTGGAGATAAAGGGATGACCTTGTTTCGTTCAGACCTCTGGAAGGATTGAACTTTTTCCGTTAAACTTAAGAAAACCTCATCCTCGTTTGTAATTTTCTACAAAAATTGAGTCAGTTTTCTTATTGTTTTTTTAAACTAAATTAAAGATCTAACCTGCTATTGTAAAGACTATGGTGGTGGTATTAAAAATATGTATTGGGAAGTTTAAAAAAAAAATGCTGGACATTTCACACAGCGTGATCTAGCCCCAAACTAAGCAAAGCTTGTACTATGGGAACCAGGTAACTAATGTACTACTTATATACTTTTTGTTTGTAAATATGTATAATAATAACATACATAATATAAATAGAATAACCCAGACCCGAGATAATAAATTGTTACCTAAAGTGGTACTCTGCTGTTACCTAAAGTGTTAGAAATGAACCAGCTATCCATACCCCACTGTGCATAGTCGGTCAGTGTCTACCACAATTTGTATCCGTGCACACTCGTCTTTATAATACCAACAATATCTTGCACGCAATAATACGCCTTATCACTTTGATATAAGGACTAATATCCTATGATCAATCCACCTAGTTCACATTAATTGTTTCTGACGTACGTATGGTTAATTTGTTTTTAATTAATGGTCAACACGTGGAGGTTTTTTGCTCGGACATTTGTTTTATTTTGGAAATTGAAACGTATTGTTAACTAGGCTGCGCACGCGCGTATTCTCCAAGCAAAATGTAACAGGATTACGATTTTGCAGGGTGTATGAAAGCCACTCCCGAAATTCAGTGGTTTTAGGGAGTTAATATAAATTCTTATTTCTAGGCACATTAGGGAGCACAGCCTTAAATGGTGCATTATTCGATCACCCTTTAGTTTAGAGGCAAGTCCAATCCATACTAATATGTAAAAATGTGAAAGTAACTCTGTCTGTCTGTCTGTTTATTACGCTTTCACGCCCAAACCGCTGAACAGATTAAGCTGAAATTTGGCATAGTTAAAGGTTGTATCCCAGGGAAGGACATAGGCTACTTTTTATCCCGAAAAAATTAAAAAATCCCGAGGGACCGCGGGTCACACCGCGGGAGCGTAGCTAGTATAAATATACATGCCCAATTGTCCACTTAAAGCAAATAGCAATGTATTGGCAAAAAATCAAAATTAAATGTCGGAAGTTGTTTAAAGTTTTACTTCGTTGTTTAATTTTATAATTTATCTTTTACAGGTAAGTACAGTCATGTTAAAATCGGCTTGAGGATCCTGAATTTAAGGTAAGTGTTTGATACTCTTTTTATTTCTGATTCCACTAGGAAACTACATTTTTTTAAACTAATTAATTGTTTTAGATCATTACCTAAAAACCGTCTTATTACCAAAAAATATGAACCGAGCGAAGCACTGACTAAAAACTGTCTTTAGAAAAACGATCTTTAAATACTCGTACATAGAACGCTTTTTTGTGGTAACAGTTTTATTTTGAAATGTGTGAACATGGTGTTCAACTAAGGTTTAACTTTTATGTAATAAGGCAAAAATAATTTACGTGATTACTCGGTCTTTAATACGTCTACAATTCATTCTGTTTGTTCTATTTATTTCTTAATAATCGAAATATAGGATAATATTTAATAAATCCACGATAATATTTAGGCTTTAATAAAAACGGCTAAATACCGAGCTTATGCCGACTTAAAAACTTAATTACTTTCTAGAGTTAATGGCACTATCTCATACGAACTTACGACTTAAATGTATCGAGTAAATAAGCATTCTGAAACGTATTTAAGATTAGTTTTAAATAGGTCTGTCAGTTTCGCATTTTATGCTCCACAAATGTCAACACAAACTGCATTCGCGTACATTACCAACTAATTAATCGTATCGTTTTAAAATACCTTGGCAAATGCACAAGCATTGTTCTACAGATGTGTAAGGCCTTTTAATCACTTGGCGACAAAGTAATTAAACAAATAGGTGAGACCTACTGAAATCCAATCAACTACATAGGGTCTTTCCTATTAAACAACTTAATTCAGAAATTGGGTTCAACAAATAAATAAAAAAATATTTATGTGATTTTTTTTTCGTTTGTTATGAAAATCTCGAGAAAATCGATACAGACTATTCTTTCAATTGATTGTTGCTTCTTGTATAATTTAATCCATTCGTGATGTAGCTGCACTGCGATTGGTGGAACGTCTGTACTCCTTGAAAATCAGTATGCAACATTTCAAAAAAAATCAATAAATGATACATTTTGAAGTGAAAACTTAAATCGGCTTAGGAATTAAATTGATACGGTCAAACATCTATTTACAACCCAAAAATGAGGCCTTTGTTTATGTAGTTTAAAATGAAAGACCCTATAGATTGACAATTCGAATTCATAAGACTTATTTGTCTTTCGCCTTATGGTCTTTGGTCTGGACAAAATGAACAAAATTCGGGCATCAAGATTTTCCAGAGAGCTATTTATGGAGTGCAGTATTTTGAAAATCAAAGACCCCTAACTCCACATTTTTTGACGCATTTACACAACAAACATGTCGCGCGACATTTGTATCTACCGCTGGATCAACGGCCTAATTAAAAAAAACAAAATACCTTGTCAGTCGGACATGCTGGCAAGCACTCGTGTTGTGACATGGCTTTGTCTTGTCTGGATCTGCTGAATTCAATTAGGATCCAATTTGGTGGACGTCTGGTATTGTTGTGGTGACAGCCAGCAACATGTATTGTACATGTATATACAATTGATTGGTCTTTATTTACACCTACAGCAAGTAACTTAAGAATGTTTGCTTGTTCCAAATTGGACGTGCCTCCGACTAGGTACCTTAGATACTTGTATCACCTATACGTATTATTATATTCATGAAAACATATACCGCCTTACTAATAAAGTTATGACAGTATAACAACAGTATAAATAAATAAAATAAATAAATAATGCTGGAAATTTTCACACAGCATCATCTAGCCCCAAACTAAGCAAAGCTTGTTCTATGGGAACCAGATAACTGATATACTACTTAATATACTATTTGTTTGTAAATACATACATATTATACATAGAAACACCCAGACCCGAGACAAATATCTGTAGGTCATACAAACATTTGTCCCGCGGCGGGGATCGAACCCGCAACCTTCTGCGTCGCAGGCGGGCCTTCCCGCTTTCTTTTCGCTTTTTATTTTTTTTTCCTTATAACCTAAGAATAACCATACTAGTTCTTAGTTTATACTTGTCATAATTTCATACCAAGTTTATAAGTAAGACCGATTGAATTTACTAACTGGTCGTAAAACAAACAGCTTTCGAACCTGGTGATCAAACTCACAATCTCAGCCTGGTTAGCATGACGTACGGATGCTGGTAATTACAGTAATTGGCCGCATCAGCGCGCGGTAAATCTTGGAGGGACGATTACAAGGGCTCTGGTCGCGTCGAAACTTGCTTTCAGGTTGGATGCAAAGACAATTTGTAAGTCTAGCGAAGTCCGGGGTAAAATCATTTTTCACAAACGCAATTTGTCTCGTGAAATATTCTTTGATCACGGAGACTGCTTAAGGGATTAAGAAAAAACAAGGGTCTAGCTTGATGATTAAATAAATAAATCATCATGATAACTGCCATTCGCCTCTATCCTGTGCCAATATTGCTCATGCATCTTCTTCTTTTAGTCATGTCACCAGCTTTTTCTAACCAGTATGATGAACGGATTATAATTGCGCCTCAGAGCCTCCTTTACAGCTGCTCATGCTCATAGTACATACGACTAATATAAAAAATAAAGAACTCCTCTGACTATCCCTAGACTAAAGTCTAGGTCTTAGTCTATTTTAAAAGATAAACACCTCAGATGATTGTGTGATGAGACAGTGAATCTGTTTCATCATCATCATTCTCCTGCCCTTCTCTCATGCTAAGTTGTGTTGGCATAACATGTATTCTTCCACTCACTCCTATCATTCGTCATGTGTGAAACTCCATTCAAATTCATTTCATCTCTCACACAATCCAATCTGTTTTTTTTATAAAAATCCAACAATTTAGTATCTTATTCTTGACAAAATTGAAAACTTTCACATCGTGTGAGACAGTCCAAAGTGGACCACACCAGCTATAGACAGCGACCTGCCTCGGGCAACTTCGGCCGCTACCGCCTTCCTCGTGTGTGGTCCTGATGTGTGGTCTAGATCCTCTGCTTTATGATGCCCTGGTACTCTTGTCTCATGATTAATTACTAAACCATAGAGAACTGACAGAATTAGCTTGAGCATGAATCAAGTTTGCGTGCAGATTTTGAATACCAGCACGAGAGAATTGCAAAGTCACAGACAGGATTTTATGAAACAAAGCAGAATAAGTATATTATGAGTTTTGAAAATGTATTATGAAAAACAGTCATCAGAAAAATAGAATTTGTTGCACGAAATCTAGTAAAATCTTGTAGAATCACACAGCTTCTATCTAGCTTCAATTCAATAACTGCATCTAAGAGATAAGACTAGTTTCAATTCGTATGGTAATATAAATCTTTTGTTGTATGTGCTCCGGGTACATTCGACAGGAGTCTTTCAATTATGCAAAAACGTGTTGAAAATATTAAAAAATGTTGTTGTTTGCTAACCTCTGCCAAACTTTTATGGGTGTAATGCTGCAGTAGTCAAGAAATCAATTTTCACCCAATATATTTCGCGAAATTCACGATGCCATAACTCATTTACTGTGCCAATAAACGGACGAAAGTTCTCATATCAAGACCTTAGAAATAACTATGCAAAAACAACTCTATATGTATTGCGATAGAGTCGTGTGGATGTAAATTCGATTTGCAAGTTTTCATAGTGCAGTTTAACCCTTCAAAACTCGCGTGCGGTCTCTGAGACCGTTCTACTTGGGGATAAGGTGTGTTTTGCTGTGATACTTGTTGTGGTAGGGTTTTGATGCTAGGGTACGTATTACCGTGTTGTGGTCTTGTTGGTCCGCGCCTAATTGTAGGTTCTCGACGCCTCGCATCATCGCGAGCGCCATGGTTTGTAGGGTTGTCGAATACTTTCGAGTATTTGAAGATACTGTAATATTTTTTCGTTACATTTTTTTGAAGGCCGTGTTGGTCAACACGTCTCTTAAAATTTAATTTATTTTGCGTTTCCTAAAATTTTAATGCGCATTTAACACGAGATATTCACGGCTATAAATACAGTATTTAAGCTCCATAGGTATTGGCCATTTTTTTCCTGTTGAGACGATAGTTTAGGTGCTGGGCAAGCCTGTTCCACTACCTACAGCGTCCCGTTGTATGTATAGGCCCCCCTTAATTTGTATAATTTAGAGTTTCGTACAACGTTCAACGTTTCGCTCTACTTAGATCTATGAAAAACAACCGAGCAAGCGGCGGCACAAAGCTAAGCCTCAATCGTGTTTTTTACTCTTGTTCTTCACCGTATTGGTTGCTAAGGAATAGGAATAGAATCACTACGTTTTATAAATGATTTTGAGTGGTCTAACAGGTCCGACTAAATGTTTTGGACTTGACTTCAACGCTATTGGTTCATTGACTGTTTCTGTTGGTAGTTCCTGCCAGCCCCGTACAGGGCGTTCCCGTACCCCGTAATCTGGCGTCGCCGTGTGTGGTGGCCCTAACTCAGCGGCCTGACAGGCCAAATTGAAAAATAAACAGTCTGAGTGATGGCCCGTCTGCCTGACGCGCGGTTGTTGGCCCCTGACCCGGCAGATTCGCCAGGTTTGTAAGCCTTTGTGATAAACTCATTCGTATGTTCTTGTTAGTGGTGAACTCTGGTGACGAAGCTTTTAGGTCTTTTAATTAGTAAGCCTTAGTATTTGATATCGGAAACTGACGGACGGATTTGAACTAAAAGCCATTGGATTTCGACAATTTAAAATAGCCATCCTACTTAGCTACTATGACCCTATCACTGGGACTTATTAGAGGATAATATCATAAAATATACATCTAGAATAAATATTTATTTACAGAAACTAAGCTACTACATATTTACATATATTTACAAAATACAACAGTATTAGTCAAGCTATCTAAGGATCGTTAGAAACGATCTATAGATAGCTCAACTGATCCAGGTCACTGTCAGTCGGAAGCGTGCCCAAAACACTGGCGGCATTACCACGCTGGATGGCAATGCTGATCCTTTGAGTGATTTTATTTTTTTACATCTAGTGTTTGAATTTTAAAGGTAGTATTTGTAAAAAATGTTTCTAAAATGTAATTTACTTTATCCTACTGAAGAGATAGGTTGAAAATTTAGGTAAGTACTAGTAAAATTTAAAAGTAAATAACGGATTTATATTTCGAGTTGGTAATGCTTAGGTACCTTTTTATGGAAATAAAACCAGCTTTAATGGCATCGCATATTACCACAGTACATCAACGCTGCGTGCACGATATCGCGAAATATATTCGCACTTGCAGATATCGTCTAAAAGCGTACTTAGTTTGTGACCACAGGTTTCTTTATGGCCGAGCGGCACGTTATTTAGAAAAGTGCATAGTATTTGAATACAATTTGCAAAAGGGCCTTGTCAGTAGAGGTTTGAACCACTGTGCTGAAAGGGACTCCTTGCCTGCATAAAGTGTATTCCTACTAACTATTAATATATTTTTTTATTATAAATCGTAAAGTTTGTTTCAATTCAATCATAACATCTTATATATAGGGTGATTTGGATGAAATTTGAACTGGTCGATCGTACCCTGGAATAGCAAAGGTTAAATTGGTAGGACGCGAGCAAAGCTGCGAGCTGAAGCTAGTATGTTATTACAGGGTCAAGAAGTTGACATTTTCCAAAATGATAGGTAAAACTGCATGGGGCACTGATTATTCAAAAACTACTCAATAAATAATAATTAATTGGCTATTTACTGTTGCCACTGGCTCGCACGTCCCGACAATAAATTCAATTAATTAAATTTATGCAATATGTCTAACCATAAACAGTAATATGATATTAAATTGGAATTGAAATAACCCTAACAACCATACTTGGTAATTAAATACATTTTAATGTTTTAATCAGAAATGCTGGGAAAAATATTTGTATTTTGTACTTATTTAAAATACAAAATATTTAACATGTTTATGCTTATTACACAATTTTAAATGTATGTTCTATAACTATGTAATAAGTACCTTAGGTTATTAAGGATGCTACCACATACCAGGCAAACATAAAAAGTAGACATAAAACAAAAACAACCAAAAAAAGCCGTGTTTGCAGCAAAAACATTGAATTTTACAACATTATTTATTTATTTTCTCTTCTTCCACTCTTTTCTATCACTCGTCATCTCCGTATTCACTCCTTTCTTACCCATAATAGAAATTCTGATAATAGACGACGATGGGCTTGCAACCTCTCATAATGACGGCAACAAAGTTTCCACGTAACACATGAATTTGGGCGAGAGAATGATAAGTAAGCTCTTGATGAGTTTTTAACAACTCCTCGGTATCATAACGACCTGGTACTTTGATGTAATTGAATCTAATTTTATCGGAGCCATTCTTCAAGCGTAATCGCTGGCTTCACCTTTTTTTTCTAATTTGTTTACGTAGTGATTCAATTTGAAAATTTTGTTGAATAAATCACCCAAAAGATTGTACGGTATATTCAATGGATATTTCTGCAGTTAGACGCTTTAATGCGTAATGTGTGTGCATCGAAACGGCTTCAAGAATGTATCCATTGACCGTGTGTAGGTACTCGATTTTTTTTAAATTAACAAGGTTTCAAAACCATCGCCAAAATGTAATAAACACAAAGATATTGTCACTTTAAAGGTTTTTACAAAAATTACCCTATTACTGTTAAAATCAGTTGTGGAAACTCATCTCATTACGAATATCAATTGAGCGGACATTTATTCCGATTCGCATGCACAATTAACCCCGTGGCCCGACTCAGTCTGCAACTCAGTCCGCAACTAAGTCCAGGATTAGCATACGCGGTGTGACCACTTTTATGGATATGACTTCGATTCGATTGCTTTGACTGCTTGTACATTCTCGCCGTGTTCGTTTTATTGAATCTTATGTTATAAATGGGAATGTTTGTTAGTATGTATGTTATAATAAACCTTTTTGTGTTTGGATCACACCTGAACCAGTGGACAAATTTGGATGGAATTGGAGTAAATGTACAACATACTTAAACTTAGACACTATTCTACTTAGATGATTTATACAGCGTCAGAAGGCAATTAGTGCCTACACTCAACGGGACGTTGTTGTACCTGGGACATTGTACGAGATGGAATTGATTTGCCCAGCACCTATACCATCCTTTTAGCCCTAAGCCTTTTTCCTATGAAAGATAACAGCAAAATAATAGGCATAAATGATAGGCATAAAATGTTGGTACCACACGAGCAAAGCTGCTAGCGAAAGCTAGTGGTTTATATTTATTGAATTTGTATCATGTTATTATAGTGTGTTTTCTACCGAGAATATGCAATCATGATCATTAGATTTTGCAATCATCAACTTTGTAACACCTGATATTTACGCGAATTTACTTCAAGATCCGATGCAAAGGGCAAGATGGTTTAAATCTTAAATTCTGGTTTGATATTTGTCGAGGTCAATAGGTTAAGTTAGACTTGAGCTTAGCTAAGCACCGAGAAATATTTGATTATTGAATATATGTATTATTCAAATTAAATAATAAAGGTGTATTTGTTTTTGTGGTTACCACTGTGTTCTAGATAACGTGGGGCCATTACACTCGCGGGCTTTCATTACGCTATTCAAATGACTTTGTAAACTAAAGAAAGGCCTATGTAAATATAATAATTTTGGTTTGATCACATGGCAGTGCTTACTGGACTAAAAAACACGAAACCTCAGTCAGATATATGATAATTATGCAGAAATGTGTATGTCAGGATTACAATCCCGAAACACACATTTTGCCTCCACTTACTACGGTAAGTGGATCTGTGTTTTCTGCCTACCCTATTTATTGGGGATGTTCTAAGTTTCTTAACAAGTAATATTCGCTTTGAATTGATTGCATAGCCTCTTACTACCCTCTGCTCCCCTGGCCTCGTAACCGACATTCGTAGCACATTGTGAAGTGAAAGAAAGGGGCATGATTGACCGCTTCCTCAAAACGTCCCTTTTGATTTATGCCAGCCCTTTTGTTTCAACCCCTGTGTGTTATGCGCGCCTGGTATCGTTTGTTCCGCATTGTTTTTTGGCAATTTTTATTATTATAAATTTATTTAAATGACGTCTATTATTTTTAAATAATATGTAATTTGTCATGCAAGAAGTAAGCTAAGTAAAAGTATCACACTTATATTAAAATGAAAAAGTGTATGTGTATGTTTGATACTCCTTCACGCAAAAGCTGCTGAACAGATATGGAGGAAATTTGATATACTCGTAATGTTAGCTCATATTCTGAATTAACCCATGGCTAATTTTTACCCGATAAAAGAGAGACTGAGAGATCGTAAGTACCTTACATCGCGAAACGCAGCTAACTATATGAAAATTGAGTTTTTTTATGTAAGATATTATGTGAAAACGTGGTAACTGATTACCCCCTTGAAATCCTTGAATAATTTAGTTTTTTTTTTAAGAATTGAGATTAGCGAAACGATCATTCTACCAACGCATGTATATTTTGTGTAGACGTCACAAGACTTAAACTTATCATTTATGGAATCTACCTTTTAATAAGTTTAACCCCATATGACAGCTATCTATAGATCTTGTCACCGCGGCCATCTATACCGCTGTCAACGAGACCTTATACTCTAATTTAGCCCCCTGTCTAGATGCGCATATGATAAGCGGGGAGGCTAAGAAGTCAGAGTTCATAGCTTTTTAACCGACTTCAAAGAAGGTTCCATGTTCTACTGTATGTATGTTTTTTTGTCTTCAAAATTCACTTAGTGCGTGCTAGAAACATAATGTGTGGTATTGCTGTTTTTAAATCAAAGTCAAAGTAAAAAATCATTTATTCAGTAGGACCACTGGTATCACTTAGAATAGTCTTAAAATTGGTGATTCTACTCCTGTTTCTTCCCGACAAATACCGTGAAGAACCAGGCCAACATAATCATTGTCAATCGTACTAAAATTTCATTTTATACACATCGTTCACGATCACGTAAAAATGCAAAATATAATGTAGGTTTATAAAGTTGGTAAGAATATTATTTTCTAGTCATGCACCGACACCTCGGTGCCAAGAAACAGCGCTTAGCATTCAGGCAAGACCTCAAAACAATTAGGATCCAACAATACTAGGAAATGTAAAGTTACCGCGGCAGGTGGAATGCGCGGGCGCAGTAAAGTGCGCACCGCGTGTACATGATAATAAGATTGCGAATTATCGTGTGAAACGTATGAAAAATTGAATTTATTCAGGTCTTACCTATGCATGTGCTAAATATGTATTAGGTTGGAAATGCTTCTGACCCTAAAGAAATCTGTAGAGGATGTAGAAAGCATAAAAATATCTGAGATTATTTCTACCACACCTTGGGGATACACTTGTTCCTATATTTTCCTATAGACAAACATCCAATATTGCATTTATGTATATTAGGTAGTAAGTATAACTAGTAGCAGCGGGTGGGAGCTAGTTAATGGCATATTCCTCGGAACAGGTTCAATGTGAGATTTGTGGCCGCTTCTGCATGTAACGGTAGGTCTTCCAATAATAACCTATTTGATAAAACAAACGTTTATTTTGAGTTTTATGACGCGACAATCTGACAGAGTATTTTAATAGCTACTTAGTGCATTTTGAAAAGAAGTTCTTTATAATTACTTAACTATATTATAAAAATAAATAAAGATAAGAATAAGAATAACTTTATTCGTAGTTTTTTTTTAATAATACAGTAACGTTGGTACATAAAACTATTGACACCTTAAAACTACGAAATGGCGTCCAACTCAGCATAAACTTAGCATAAGATATGTTACTAGCGCCTGGAAGTTAAATACTAGAAGGAAAATACTGGTGAATTAAAACTTGTGTCGGTGCTGTCGGACCCGGATTTGGATTTTTCTACATAGGATTCTTTGAGATGCTCTTAAACTTGATTGTTTTACTTCAAACTGTTGTCTTTGTTTAAAGCTATTGCACAAACATGGTCATAATAATGGTAATATGCATACTGCTATAAAAGAAACTATCTTCCGATCGCAACTTACATTTTATACAGAGTTTTTAAAATATCAGCAAAAAAGTTGCATTTACATTACATACTTGTTTTTATTTATTATCTTATTCAGGACATGTTATGCAAAAGTTTTTTTAAGTGGTATCTTCTTCTTCTTCCTAGTCGTTATCTTCATTGATGAAGGTCGTGTCTAGTCTGGACTGGTTGATTACTCGATGCATCGTGCCTTTCCATTTCTCCCTGTAGCCGGATCGCATGCCATATCATCTTTCTGTGAGTTCATTTTCCATACTAGATTTCTTGAGAATTGTAGTGCAGTGGTTTCCCGTTGCCTTCTGCACCAGATCTTTCGGAGAGTATTTAGTTTTCCAGGCCACTGAAACCTCATCCAGTGGGCCTATGATGAGCAACTTGACTTAAGTCTCTCGTCTCGTTTTCTCGTTAAAAATCGTCATAACTGTGTCTGTAGTCATGCGCAGCCCGTTATTTCATATCGTTATGTCAAATTGTGAGATAGTGTGACATAGTCTCTGTCATGGCGCTCATATTAGCGCAAAATGATAAAAATGCCGGCATGACAAATGTTCTTATCTCACGCCGTGACAATTTCACGTTGCTCATCATAGCCCCACTGCCCAACTGAGAGTTAGGTTTTACCGCCTTTGCTCGGTCGGTAAAGTGGGATAGTAGACTCGTAAATAGATAACGCAATGGAACTTATAAATAAAACAAATGTAAGCATTGATGAATCGTCTGAATTCCGGGAGCTGGAGTACGCTGGCGGCTCCCTGGGCAGCCCGCGCGGTACAAATGCGTCACCTCTGACCTTCACATGATGTATTGCTTACTAGGAGTAATGCACTTCGGCTTTTACTAGAGGTGAATTACCTAAAGAGGATTTACACGGAAGAATTACAACCGATACGACATCGTATCTGCAATTTGTTTACGTGTAAATGGTTATCGGGTGCTAAAAGTTTTTTTTTTTTTAAGTTAGTAAGTGATATTAGCTTAGCGAAACGAGCCTAAAATTACATGGCTTAAATGCTCTCTTAAACAACTAAAAACAAACACTATCACGATAATGGATCCCTTTTGTGTGCCATAAAGTATTAGGTACTTCCGTGTAGACATTCTTTGATACCCTTTAATTTTATAAAATAAATAAAAATAAATATTTCTGGGTAACTCAACTTGCCCCAAAGTAAAAAAAAAATAATTTAGTACTTAAATAAAAATTTTGTTTTAATGTTTGATAGCTTGAAACAATTATTTTAATATCAAGCAGAAAGTAAAAACCAACATCAAATCAATAACACAGCGACTAACTGCCATAAAACATACTATAAAACTATGATAGACTATAAAAAAAACTCGTAAATCTTCACGGACTCGCGTGATCACCCGTGTTCACTTACGGCGCCATGATAATTACAATCAATAATCTATAAGAAACTGCATACCTCTGTAATCCCTCCACATAACCTATAAACCTAACTACTAAACAATAAAAACAACTCTATTATCTTACGAATAAAATGAAAAATCGTATAACGCAACTCTTGTAAGTCATTTTGGTAAGTGAAATGTGGAGTGATAAATAAAATTTAAGTAGCCGTGCGCGAGTGAGATAGAGGTATGGATGTAGTTGTGTGTGAGAGAGATGGATGTGCTAAAGAGTTGAGGGCAGGCAAAACAAACATCGTCGGTCAAATTACAAGTGCCCGGGGTGCGGTCGGGACGGATGGGAAATGAATATTCATATTATTAATATTTATAATGCGGATTAATATTGAAATTATAAATGACTTGGATCATATTTTTGTCACTGTTTGAATTCTGTATAAGTATCGTTTTATGTAAACTAGTGATAACGATTTTTTGTCATAAAAAAAAATAACGTAAACAGGTTCACGACTGTATCGCCAAGGTGCGGTAGACATTCTCTCAGAGCTTTTTATGTTACTTATTCCAGATCCTATGAAGATGTCTAAGGGGGGTAGCCAGAGGCATGTCCAAACACATATTTAATACATGCCCACATCTTGCAAAAGTTAGTAGTCCATACGTGACAGGTTGCAAGCCCATCGCCGCCTATAAGAACACTAACTGGTTTCCTCACGATGTTTTCCTTCACCGTTTAGAGCACGTGTTAAAGCGCATATAAATTTTACGAAACGCAAAATCCATTGATGCACGGCCGGGATTCGAACCCACAACCTTCGGATTGAAAGTTGAGGTACAACCCCATTCGGCCAACACGGCTTTTTTTTTTGTCATAAAAGTCATAAATTAAATTTTTCACTTTTAGAAATGAATACTTTGCTCTAGTATTATTTATTTATTTATATTTAAGTACCTGAGGATATAAGTGAAAATTCTGATTAAATCCCTATTTTATCAATTCAATTTTCTTGTTGAAATTACTTAATAACATTTCTTATTATAAAACTATTACAGGCATGAAATGCAACACAATTATAGCATTATAAGGACAAATTATAACACAATAGGGGACAGTATTTATATGATTGACGGTCCATTGTCTGTTTGTTCGTTAATATTTATATAGTGTTTTTGTGTCCGTCCGCTTGTCCGACACGGAGAGCGTGATGGTTTGCGCTGGGCGAAATTTTTGTTTCTTTTTTAGTTTTTTGAAAATATTTTTTGGAATAGCTTTGGGTAAACTGGAACGGCATGTCTTGATAGTAACAAAGTGTAAATAATTCTGCTAATTAATTAGTGCTTATACGAAAGATTGTGTGGATGGATGTATGAATGTGTGGATTTTAGAACGGTTACTCTTTTATGCAAAAATTACTTGATGGTTTTGGATAAAATTTGGCACAAAGATAAGTAAGTAGCGCAGAACCCATTTTTGATGACGCCTCAAAGACGAAGACAGCGTTGTACAGCTGCCTCGCTCACTAGCTTAGTTTGTTGCATCGTCCCATCTCGCCTACTCGCGCAAACCTGCGAAATGGTTTAGTGCACCTAACTTCAGAGAGATAAAGATCGGTTGTTCGTACTGTACTTATTTTTTGAGGGACCATGAGTAACACCGCGAAGCTTATCTAGTAGATCTACAAAAGTAGGTACTTCATCGATAGTTAAATGGTGAACCTTTTACTACGATGAGGATTGATAACTTACTCGTAGTTCCAAATTTACGGCTATTAAAACACATTTATAATGAGCCGAACGGAATAAAGCAACAAGGCACCTCGGCAAGAACTCGACACATACCGGACTCTGTTAACAACCAACAGCAAGAAGCTTGTCCTGTTGTCCGTTGTATGTCATCTTTTATGTATGACAGCGGTTTTGACAGGTTTTTTGATGTTTCACAACCGTTTTGAGACAGTTTTGGAACACTTTTGATGTTCCGTTTGTTGCATCGCGAGGACTCCAAAAAAAGGACATTTTGAAACAACGAGACGAAACTGGATCACAACACAGGCAAACAGAGTTATTTTCTTCCTTTTTTTTTATTATTTATTACTTAAATAAAGAGCAAACAAAAAACCACGAAGATTTGTCCGGAAAGCTTAAACTATATCAAGTTTGTAACTACTCTAAACATAGTAAAACAATACGGAAACTGAAATGCAGGTAGGCGCACTTAGCGTAAACAAGACACTGAGTACAGACAGAATAAAAATCATAGCAAAAAAGTGTAATTTAAATTTTGTTTTTAAGAGATGGACTCATGTCATTTAATAAACAAGGAACCAAATAGTGTGTTAACTGTTTAGTGTGACTTATAAGTATAGGGTGGGCATGTAGTAATGATATTAATAAAACTTGGCGTGGCGATGATGAAGAAAGACATGCGAATTCGATTTCGAAATTGCACAGGAAACACTCCACTATAAATTGATAAATCCGTTATTTCGGCTGAACATTCGAGCGTTACTAACGATCTACATTGTATTCGGTCGAGATGACTTTATGAACTCGTTCCGAAACTATAGGACTCTACCGAACCGAACAATTTCAACATTGGTCTTGTTTTCGTCGGTTCCGTATTCGGATGAGTCTTATTAAAACATCGTGAAGTCAAAGTCAAAAAGCATTTATTCAGTAGGACCGCTGGGATCACTTTGAAACGTCTTAAAACTAGGTGATTCTACTCCTGTTCCTTCGCGACCAATACCGTGGGGAAATCAGTTAGTGTTCTTATAGGCGGCGATGGGCTTGCAACCTGTCACTTATGGAATACTAACTTCTGCAAGATGTGGGCATGTATCAAATATGTGTTTGGACATTCTGACTACCCCCTTAGACATCAGCGAAGGATCTGGAATAAGTAACATAAAAAGATCTGAGAGAATGTCTACCGCACCTTGGGTATACAGTCGTGAACCAGTTTACGTTTTTTTTATTGAGAGTATAGCTGGATTTTTTCTGAAATGTATTTTAGGTGAGCTAAATAACATTTTTGGTGAATCAATGATTGTTAGATTCGATGCAGTGGCTTCATCGACCGTTTAGATACCATCACATTCACGGGTTCTCAAGGCTCTTGCATACGATGTCGTTTCCTCGATGTGTTCCGAAGATGGATTCTAAATATCGACTATTAGTGAGACGATTCAACTATTATTGTGTCCGGAAAATGCATGTGTTTTGACGTAGATACCCTCTTTGACATTTTCAAAGGGGATGAAAGAAAACATAGCTAGTTCCGCTCAATCAGTTCCGAATGTATCGACTGTCCTGTTATAAGCCCGGTTAAGCTGAGGGGATTCATCTGCTGCTGAAAAAGCCTAATTTTTATCCCCTCTGACTACCAGGAGTCAAAGGCATAGACGAGACAAGTTACTCTTGACTTGACTTGGCTTAGACATTCAAACGATATAAAGTAAATTGATCTGAGAGTTTCTACCGTGCCTCGTATACCAGATCCCAACTCGACGAAATACTGTCGCCATATCCTCATAACTTAACTTAAAAATAAAAAAACCGAAATCTTCGTTTATCAGCCGCATCGATGGTATTCCGCTCCGTGGGCCGTTGGAATTAAAACATTGCATTTTTACTTTAGGAATGCACGGACGGAAGATTGTATCTTGGACGGTTCAAGATTTATTTTACGAGACCAATGGAGTTTGTTTACGTATACAGGTGGATGCGAAACTTGGTTTACGTATACAGGTGGATGCGAAACTTGTGTACAGGATGTATGCGAAACTTTCGGAGCTTCGATCAGCACGTATTTTGTACTAGTTGTACCAAAATGTATCAAATTCAGAATTGCTGTCCGTGTTCGAATGTTTCGTTCGAAATATTAACACGCGTGTTTGAACATAATACTTATGCCTTTCCTTGAGTTCAAATCCCAGCCGTGCATCAATGGACTTTTCGTTTCGTAAAATGTATATGCTCTTAACGGTGAAGGAAAACATCGTGAGGAAACCAGTAGCTTAGTCAGCTGCACACGTATTGACGTCGTCTTTCCTGTGGGCGGCTGATTAAGCTGAGAGGATGGTTTAGGTGCTGGGCAAGCCTATTCCATCTCAAACAATGTCCCAAGGCACTACAGCGTCCCGTTAAGTGTAGGCAAGGATTGCCTCTTGACGCTGTATAATTCATCTAATATAGAAGGCCTAAGTTTTTTTTTCCTTGAGTTATCCCAACTCTCTCTTTCGAAATGAAATGAAATGAAATGAAATGAAATGAAATGAAATGATTTATTAAAAATAGATAGAAAGCTTACAGAAAAGTCCAAAGCGCTTAACTATCGTAAATGAACATAACTTAAACATACTCTTAAATTGTGATATGTGGAGCATAGACTGTCATTGAAAATGTCGATATGCTGGAACTCGTGGAGAAAATTATTTAGTAGGTTTAAAGCACGTAACGTTGGCGCGTTTCTTGCGTGAAAGGTTCGTGTAGAATGACAGGAGAACAACTTATGCCTACGACGGCCACAGCGCACATAGTTATCAGGGACATAAAGTGTCATACAAGCAGTATGTGTATGTGTGTATATAAGTGTGCGAAGTTTATTTTACGATTCTTTTACTAACAATAGTCAATTCCGTTTCCCCCGTCGTCATCTATTAAGAACTTTGCTACACCATAAACATTGTATAAATGCATTGATGTTTTTTGCGCAGTCAATTAAGAGGCATTTAACTCATTTAGATGCAACAGCACTTAGCGCCCTCACACTATCTGCACGCGATGTTACCAAACCTAGGCTTTAAAACCTCTTTACTGGTTCTGCTGCCCTAGTACTTATCCTTACATAAACTAGGAAACTATATAGAAAATAGCTAGGATGTTACCAAACCTAAGCTTTTTGAATCCTCTATACACATGAACTAGATTTTTTTGGCTATTTGGTTTACAGGCATGTCATATTTTCTTCTGATGCGTGTGCCGAACATGACTAAGAGTGATTATATTTTACATATATTTTTACCATACATGTTTTCCAGGTACTTTTGGTAAATCTAAACCGTCCAGGGGGGTTATTCACGTTAGTTTTTTCATTCGTTCGATGAATATTCGGATGATTCTTACTACGAGCTACATTTTATTCAGTCGATAAGATCAACGATAAAACACGGTCCTAACCTAGGACCAAATATTCCAAATCGAAAAATTGGCCCTTGAAGTCGGAAATCGTAGTAAGAAACATCCGAATATTCATCAAACGAACGAAAAAAGAATGTGAATACGGCCCCTGGTACTAACTATGAACGTACCTAAATATCACTGGTTGATATACTTTAGATGCAGAACCCTATGCTCATTATTCGAAACAAGCTCAGAACCTCATGTTTTGTGATGCCTGCGTCTGGGAACGCGACGATGAAGCGATTATGTGCCACCTAGTTTTTGCCCTGTTCAGACGCGCGACGCAGACGTGGAATAATCTGATGTTTGACATGCTTTTTGTTGTTGCTCCCTAATTAGGCTTCTAGCCTTCGATCACTTCTAGCCTTATTACAGCCGTGAGCTGAATAGTGTCTCGACAGTTGTGGATTCGGATCCCGGCCATGCTAATTACAGTCAGCATTGAAAGTTGATTAACATTTGGTGTTTCACAAATCTGAATATTTCTGAAATCCATGTTACGGATTTCCAAAATTCATTTGTAGGTACTTACGTCTCCAATGATTGAAAATATGCATGTCTACAATTCATAATACAGTTGTATGTATGGTCTACATTTTTTTACCAAAAAGTTTTGCTTATTTATTATTTACACAACAAACCAAAGCTCAACCGTAATCTAAAACAAACACATTAGACGCGCACACGCATGATTTATGAGGTGCGCCTGCGCAGGACCACTGGCCGACTACTATAAATTATTATCAGTAATGATCAATTCCTCTGATTTATCATCGCGATAAATATATCGATCGCTGTTACCGGCCGATTGAAATTAACGTTGGGGGTTATTCTGTGTACGATACGAAGACATAAAAAATCACACTCGACCTTTGTTTCTCGAAATAATAAAACCTGTTAAGTATAGGTAACCTATGCCTATACTCAACCGGACGCTGTAGTGCCTAAGCCCCAGGCACTACAGCGTCCGGTTGAGTCCAGCCTAGGCCATAACCCATTGTTCGAGATTAAATATGCTAGCATATGTTGGTCGAATGGGGTTGTGCCTCGACTTTCAATCCGAAGGTCTTGGGTTCGAATCCCGGCCGTGCATCAATGGATTTTTCGTTTCGTAAAATTTAAATGCGCTATGACACGAGTTCTTAACGGTGAAGGAAAACAGCGGGAGGAAACCCGCAGCTTAGTCAGCTGCACACGTATCGACGTCGTCTTTCCTGTGGGCCACGCTGATTGAGCTGAGAGGATGGTTTAGGTGCTGGGCATGCCTATTCCATCTCAAACAATATCCCAGGTACGATAGCGTCCCGTTAAGTGTAGGCATGGAATGCCTCCTGACGTTGTATAAATCATCTAATATAGATGTAAGTTTTATGCTTGCTTAGCACAGAACCTAAACCATTCTCTTAGCCAGTCATTCATGGTTCATCATTCATGGTCAATTAAAGATAAGACTATAGAAAACTAAACAATATAATTAAATATCTTTGGTGAACAAATTAATCTCACTGAAGTTTTATGTATCTTTTTCCTCAATTTTCATAAAAATATATTTCTTTCCACATCACTTCCTATGCTTTTTATAAGTTTCATCAAGTCCGTTCAGCTGTATGAAGTGAACTTTTCTTAAATTACTTTATAAAATCAGTGTCGTATAGATACTGTAGCATTTATATTAACACACCTATGTATATTTACTTTCGGCATTTTATTCGATCGCAAAGGCGGCGTTGGTCAGACCGCGGCCCGCGGCGCGCTAACGACCCGCATTGATTGATAAATCAGCATCGTGTGCGCAAGCGCAGCCTTTGTACTCGCCGACAAACAAACATTATATATATATCTATGTATTGTGATATAGTAATGGCATTTTACTAAGTTGGCAGGTGCAGTTTTTATCATGATGCGTAAATTCTCAGATGTAATTCATAAATTAATAGAAACACTTTGTTGTACAAAGTCCCGTGCGTTTCTTAATGCATTTATACAGTAGAACCGCTAGGATCACTAAAGCTATACTACAGCCAAATTGGTCATGGAATTTTTGTAAACATTGGCCTGACAGTTCTTTTAGTTGACAGCAGAAATTAACCAATGAGGAACAAGACGTCAAAACGGAAATTCCTTAGGGTTGTCATTTTTAATAAAAAGATGAAAACTATGTGATTTATATTTACGTTTTCGGTAATTAAGTGAAGTTTTGTGAATTCCATTATTAAGAATCTTCATAGCAGTGACGTAAACATTGAAAATTATAACAAATCTGATAGAATTTATAAGTGAAACATCGTAGTTTGGTGAGCACTGAACATTACGTGAGTGACAACTCTAGACAAGCCCAGCAATCAGCTGATCTCCAATGTTTACAAAAATTCCATATCGAATTTGGCTGTAGTATATATAGGTGATTATATGTACTCTCCTGCTCTGTCGCGACCAATACCGTGAAGACCCCAAAGAAGCAAGAACTGTTTTTGATGCAAAAAAATTTTTTTAAAAAGGTCACCCCAAACGAAGTGAGATTTGTCAAATAAGTTTGGGTACTCGTGAAATTAAGATAATCCTTAGAGATTAAACGAGTCTTAAACTAGAGTAAAAAATTGGTTGTCTGTAAAGTCGGTTTACTGACGATAGTTGAACGTGACAACGTCTACGCATCGCTCACTCAAGTAGGAGAGAGACGGATTTCGAACGCTGCCGAACGCAACGTTCGAAACGCCCAATTGTGCTTCTTTGTCGCTCGTTCCGCGCTCTCGCTTGCACTTCAAGCCTTACATGGAACGCCTCAGAGCGAGGTAACGCCGCATGACGTCATGTTTTTTCGTGCGTGCAGCCGGCTCTATCGAATTATAAGACGTTGTCACGTCAAAAATAGCTTAATTCCAATAATCGACCCAATCTCTGCATACACTATAAAGCATCTGCCAAAAATACTTCTTACAATGACGATAAGTACTTAAGATCATGGGAAAATTATATCTATGTAGAATGTATTACCACCAATGTTTCGTAATGATTGATTATGATACGGCTATTTTATTGATGGCTTATGATCTAAAATGGATTGAAACACATGGAAAGGTATCTACTTAAAATTATACATTTATATTTGTGGTGCATGATTTATACAGTCAGGAAATAAACCTACACATTTAATTTTAACCACTGTGGTATGGTACATGCACAGCTTATAGGTAAGTAAGGACGTATTGTGATTTGCTAATTATTATTACTATTATTATTTTGTTTGTCAAAGTTTAAAATCACGGAACTATAGAGTCCCGGACCTTTGATAGGCATGCATGGGGCCGAAGCCAACACACAGAGGCCTTTTTGACAATTTTGATCTCGTGTGATAGAGACACATACCGGCTACTATCCCTTCAACACTATAAAAATGCATTCAGGAACTCTCTCCGGTTTGTGCAGAACTATTCATCATCATCAGCCTATGGCAGTCCACTGCTGGACATAGGCCTCCCCTAGTGCGCGCCATTGCGCCCTGTCCTCAGCTCGACGCATCCACTTTCTGCCGGCAGCCTTTCGCAGATCGTCACTCCACCTGGCTGGAGGGCGTCCTACACTACGTTTGCCGAGTCGCGGTCTCTACTCAAGAACTCGTTTACCCCAACGGTTATCGGTTCTTCGGCAGATATGGCCAGAACTATTGAGGATATGGAAAACTAATTACCGGGCTATGGGGTGGGATGGTAGTGGACTGGGTACTGGGGAAACTATGGGAGCTAT
The DNA here is from genome assembly GCA_951394285.1 of Epirrhoe tristata. Classification (NCBI taxonomy): domain Eukaryota; kingdom Metazoa; phylum Arthropoda; class Insecta; order Lepidoptera; family Geometridae; genus Epirrhoe; species Epirrhoe tristata. Next base: position 9,355,609 of record OX596156.1, on the reverse strand, counting down.
GACACCCGCCGAAACAATGTTAACGAACATGTAAAAATGGCGGGTGGAGACTTGCCAACTCACTACTGGGCCCCCCTAAAACAGTCGCTCGTGCGACAAGGGGGCAACATGACGTGAGCGGCTGGAAGGTGGTAAGGTGCTACCGGACTTAAAACGACGATCACGAGCTCCTGAAGGGTCTAGCTTCACGTGCCCACTCGCCATCTTACGTAACACCCCTCAGCCTCCGAGCAATGCTCTAGCGACTCCACTCCGTCCAGCCAGTGAAGGCAACACGGAGGTGAGGAACGTATTATTTTATTTTATTTGTGAGCTTTTCATTAAAATGTGTGTGATATGGATCATGGTATCTGAAATAAATGTATTGTATTGAATTGAATTGAATTTAACGGGACGCTGTAGTGAATCAATGTTTAAATAGATGCACTTATTCAAAAGCATCCAAAAGTCATTTACGTTGTCCTACCATTTCTGACTTCAAGGGCCAATCTTTCAGTTTGGAATATTTGGTCCTAGGTTAGGACCGTGTTTTAACGTTTGAAAAATAGTGGTGGGAAGCATCCGAATATTCATCAAACGAACGAAAAAAGAACGCGGATACGGCCCAGATCCCTCACTCAGATTCCTTGTGTTTTCAGTAATAAATGTCCTGACTCCGGAGCAAATACACGAATGAGAACACGTACTCTCTTCGTCTTCTATGCGTGTGGCTAATCGCCTTTTATGTGCATAATGAAGTGCGAAATATTTCTTTGGAGTGTTTTTGACATCTTCCGCGGAACTTAGAGATCGGAGGAAATTCGGAGAAAAATCTGTCTACCGCTTCTTGCGGATACAATCGTGATTACCTTTATATATTTTTAATATCTCTGTATATTTTATCATACCTACAAAGTCTTAATTAATAGGTTAGGTATTGCCACAATGCTGTTTATTGTACCTAGTTGTGTAAACCTGCTTCTGACTACTTCTTATGGTTCGACAAACACCTTAGTTCGAACACGGGGCTTGACTGAAAACCAGCACTACGCACAATGTGCATAGACTAGCGCTGAGTTTAGTCCCATTGCCGACCAGTTTCATTCACTAGTTATCTTTATTAACTTTGTATTAATACATATGTGTGCTCTTTCTTGGCAATAAATGTATTTGTATTTGTATTTGATTATTTTTCCGTTAACTCTTAAAATAAAAATATTTTTATTTTTAATAAATGAATATATCAGACATTGAGTAAATTCTACTAATTAACGTAACATTTATGAATTGAAACCACTCATTACTAAGTAAACAAACAAAGCAATACACATCCACTCCCCGTCACAAATCATCGCTGCGCTCCTAGTAATCACTTTGTGCATTGTAATCTCGTTACTGGCCCCCTGGTCATTAGCTGTTGTAATCTAATTCCGATTTCATTACCTCGGGTGTTCTGCGCGCCTGGTACTCGGCTGCTCCCCTGGTGATCTGTTTGTCTGTTCCGTCTCTAGGGGGTAATGTTTGGATTCAATTGTATTATTTCTTTGTTTATCTTGGAATTTATTTTCCGCAAAAATAAGATTTAAGTTTTTTTTTATAAGTTTGCAATGTACCTACTTCCAGACCCTCCGTATCTTTAACTTTTCCGGGATAACTAATCTAGGTTATAAGCTAAGCTACCTCCTTGACACATTTTATCCAAATTCGTTCATCGGTCTCAGCGTGGAACTGCATTCTGCTTTTCCAAAATGATATCTACTTATGCAGTTTTTGGGATGCATTACAAAATCTTTAACACTTAATAGATGTATGTTTTATTAAGATAATTTTATTTCATATAAATTTACCCAGGACCCCGCACTAAGCAAAGCTTGTGTCGCGGTAGTCGCGAGTTTTCATAAAAATACAACATATATATAACGTGATATGTTCTATGTTGAGCTCCCCAGATAGGGTCTGCAAATTAGATTGTGCTTCAGTTTCCGGACCGCTGCCGTCCCCTGCATTCGTTTTCATTTGCTGACGCATTACTTATTTATTAGATTAATGCGAAGTGCATTGCACTTGTTTCTAATTAGATTTTGAGCTGTTTGGGATCAATGGTTGGTTCTTAGTCAACAGAGTTACTAGTTTTGAGAGTTCGAACTTGACTCTAGACTTGCTACTCGCGGCTCAAAAGTCTTGTTTACGCTTTTTATGTATGACAACTGTCTTTTTAGGTTCACGTTCTCAAGTCATACTCATGCAAAACAAAAGAGAGGTAAGTCGAGGACGGGTTTCGGACGCATTGCATATCTTTCGCGTCAAAAACTATACTTACAGAAAAGAGTAGTTTTTTCTTACCCATTAGGGTCGGTTCACATCTGACGGAAGATGCATCGCGTATTAAAGGTCGCGTAACCCCAGAACAGATATGAGAAAACATTTCACACTTGACCGATGATACGCGATTATGACAACGAAGACCGCTGAATACGCTCGACGCATCTTCCGTCAGATGTGAATCGACCCTTACCGTTGTTTTTCTAGGTTCGGTTATGTTTGAAATGTAATGTTATGACTTGTTTGATAAGTAGCATATCCATAGCATTAAAGATGTAAGAGGACTTGTTCCTAAGTTTTGGTCAATCGATTCGTCATGCATTTTTGCCAAAAACAAATCACGGGTTTACGAACCGTCAAATTACCAGGCGCCCAGGATCGTGTGAGAGTCGCACGCGTGGCACGCGCCAATTCGCTACGCCCACCGCTCCGCTGCTCTCCTAGTGCGTGAAATACGATTTCAACTGAATTATGATGTTTTGGCGAGGAGACTGTCAATCTTTGAGCCGAGGTTACGGGCCAGGCTGAGGAGAAAAAAAATACAACTTTTGAGCAGTTTTCAATTGAATGTACAAATTTTGCTTCTGCTGACGTAGCAAGGACCTTTCGTAGTTTTGATAATCGCTTGTGGCTTTTATTAAAAGATAGTCAAACATATTTTTCCCTTCAAACTTTTTCATCCACACTTCCTCACGTCATAACTCACCCCAACTCAGTGCTGAAGAAAACCACAAATATCATGTCGTCGGGATTTCACTAAGCGCCCACTAATCCCGGGATCACTACAATGATTTAACGCGACCAACTGTCATCGTCTTAAACGCTCTGAAAAAAATAACAAATGATTCGAATTTCGAATACAGCTGCGTTCGATTTTTGAATTTTACAACAAAAAAGTTTAGGCGGTATTTAGTTGTAATCTCGATTTAATAGAAGGCGTTTTGACATTAATTAATATTAATTTAGAGTACAGTTAAAGTGATTAATTCTCATTAATTGTTGCCGCAGCGAGCGGGAAAGGGACGTCTGTAATTACTCAGTCGCGTACGGAGGGGGCGGGGCCTCGACGCCCTGCAGGCACTAGTGATGTCACATAAAATTTGTCGATGTTTTTTTACCGCGCCCATAACTCTTGGCGTTTTATCGACTATCGGGCGAATGATAAAGGGCAGCGCAGCTTAAACGTTGGAATCACAACGGGGTGCATTTTCCACAGCAGAAATTCTTACTCAGTAATAGAACAAGCTTTTAATTAGAGCTTTTGAAATTATTTATGTTTGTGTTAAGCGGATTTATTGGAGGATGTTGAAGCTAACCCACCGCGTGACGGCGGCGGAGCGTGTTTATGTCTAAATTTTATTTAAATTATTGTGCTTACCTATTAAGTAATTTAATTTTAATTATGCTTGTTACCTAAAATTCATTTTATATTTTGAGTGGTGTTTTAAGTTATTTTATTAAGTCGAGTTACTTCTTGTTCACACACAGAGCTTAAGAAAAGAACTCTATCGCCTTTTATTTTGTCAAACTTAAACTTACTTTTTTTATATTTCTCACATAACTCACAAGAATTAAAAAAAACGAAATAACTTATTAAATTAAATAACAAGTCTAACGATCTGGAAACTGACATGACTTATGATAAAAAAAAAGTTAAAATGCCACCTTGAAAGTTTGTAGTCGCACTAGACGCATTATTGCCGTCTGATCACACGCGTAACACGATACTCGCTTTAATGGACTAACAAATTAAATGAAAACAACCGATAGATGGCAGGGTAGTGGCCAGGTTGAAATATTATACTCCTAGTTAATAATTATAAACTGTTCGTTAGTACGTATTTTAATTTAGCAGACTATTGAATGGCACGCACAGTCGAAACAAAACACATCCTATACCTACTCGTGTTAAGAGGGCATACTAGACGAAATTTAATAATACTAGCTTCTGCGCGCGGCTTCGCCCGCGTGGTACCAACATTTGAATAGCCTATATGCTATTCCAGGTCTATCTACGTCTATTCCAAGTTTCATCCAATTCGAATTCATCCAATACAAACATCTAAACATCCAAACATCTAAACAAACTCACAAACTTTCAGCTTTATTATATGAGTGGGATGAATTTTTGAAAGTCATTTAAGCCTTCAGTAAAAGTAAAAGTAAGTTCGTATGAGTCGGTGGCCAACTCTGGTGACGGAGTTTTTAGGCCGCCTTAAGGCCTCCGTCATGGCTTAACGACTTAAATAGCCGGGACCGACAATTTAACGTGCCCTCCTAAGCACGGAAGCGCTCAGATGAAAACGCCACTGGCGGTCACCCATCCACTTACAGACCGTTTCGAACGTTGCTTTTTTTTTTTGCACGAGCGCTTCAGTTCATTAGCTAGAAGTCAACTTAACTAATTCACTCGATATCTTAGTTACCTAAGTTTATAAGTTGCAGTATCGATAAATTTAGTCTAATTACACACTAAGTTGGTATTGGTGTGCGTTGTTTTATTGTCTGTGGTTTATGCGACTGATTCAACAAAGTTAAACTAATGTAAAGCTTCTGACAAAACGTTTAGAATAGTATATTGATATAGAAATGCCCCAGTTAATCTTTGATGTCAGATGTCAGCTTATGTACTTCGGATGATATACATAGATGTTTTTAACACTACATTGGCGAAATTCACAGTCGCTGCTACTAAGTATTTGTGTTGTTTGTAATTCCATTGTCGCTTTGGTGTCCCTACTATTAAGACAATGTAATTGTTATAAATAAATAAATAAATGACTACTGCCGCACTCAAAAACATTAATATTACTTATTTAAATCGTTCCTAATTAAATATTTTCCATATGAAATCTTAGTAAAGATTAAAGAAGAAAAGAAGAGAATAAATTAATTAGCTGAGTGCGGACATTACAGGTACCTCAATCCTTATTGTTCACTAGCTGCGCTCCCGCGGTGTGACCCGCGGTCCCTCGGGATTTTTTCATTTTTTCGGGATAAAAAGTAGCCTATGTTCTTCCCTGGGATACAACCTTTAACTATGCCAAATTTCAGCTTAATCTGTTCAGTGGTTTAGGCGTGAAAGCGTAACAAACAGACAGACAGACAGACAGACAGAGTTACTTTCACATTTATAATATTAGTATGGATTAGTTGAAAATTTACTGTTTCTGATAAATAACAATAAAAAACAAGTCACTTTGCAGTTATAATTGTCGGCAAAATAACTTCATAAGGCTGATTGGCTAAGGACTGGCGGCGGCGCCGGCGCCGCTCGCATTACCTCGGACCGGCGCGTGCGCATCGCTGCGCTGCTAATCCGACACAAGATACCTACTCTATAGGGCTTGAGCGGAAGATGTTTTGAACTTTAGTCCAAAAAAAAGCTACCTCTATAAAACTAGCATTTTCTTTAAAATAACTTTGTACTGATTTTAAAAAGTCTAGAACATTCAAAGACAATATCATCATCATCATCCTCCACAGCCTGACTTCACCCACTGCTGGGTATAGGCCTCCCTAAGCTTGTGCCATCCACCACGATCCTGCGCTAATCTGACCCATTGACGGCAATATAATAAATGTTATTTTTAAATGATTATTGTAAAATTCTTGTGCGTTGAAAAAGAAGGGTGTCTGGTAAGACGACAACACGTACCCGAAAATTTGGTTCGTTTGTTAAATGTATGTTGTGTGTTGACAAATAAAGATAATTTATCTAAAATTCAAAAAGGTTTTTAAACTTTAGGAAGTTTCTTTGATTACCTACTTACTCAGAAATGCACTTTGAAAGATTTACCTAAATATACTTAGAAAACGCTGTATCTGAATCCTTAGACCACCGTTGTCCTGATTACTTACGCTTTGTCCCGGCCTTTGTCCCGGATATTCACGCGACGATGGACATCACTATGCATTTCATGATTGGCTGGATTCCATATCTTGACGTTTGAAGGAATGGTTCCCGGTATGGAGTCACTTTTGAGACCACGTTGCCGTCTCTTGACTGATTCTTTTCAACCGACTTCAAAAAAGGAGGAGGTTCTCAATTCGTCTGTTTTTTTTTTTTTTTTTTGTATCTTGTTACGCGATTGTTCCGCCATTTGTTGACCGATTTGCAAAATTCTTTTCATGTTTGAAAGGGTATACTCCAGAGGTGGTCCCCGTTTCGTTTTTAGAGTTTCCCCGTAAAACTCTAAACACCTTCCCTCCTAGCCATGTCACAAATAGACATCGAATCGACAGCTTGACGCCCTGAGTCACACCGCGTTTCGAGTCAAACATTGAAGTCGGTTTTCTTTTTAGTATAAAAACGTAATTATTCTTTTCTAAATGTCCAAGTCCTGGGCAGCTCTTCGACTCATAGCTTCCACATGTTGTGTTCCAAGGTCACTCTTTATTTGCTTATTTTGATTACACATATTTTGGAGGACCTTATTTGATTACCTACTTACTGTAACTAATATCTTGTTTTTGCATAAGATGAAGTCTTCGCTTGCAAACTCACTGAATCCACTCTTAGGAAAGGCGCAGAACGACAAATAGCACAGAACTTTATGAACTTCATGATAAAAATAAAAATCCCACTCATATAATAAAGCTGAAATATTGTGAGTTTGTTTAGGTGTTTGGATGTTTGTATATTTGTGTTTCAATCACGCCTAAACCAGTGAACCGATTTGGATGAAACTTGGAATAGGCGTAGGTAGTTACCTGGAATTGCACATAGGCTATTCAAAATGTTGGTACTACGCGGGCGAAGCCACGTGCATTAGCTAGTAATCAAATAAAACAGAGCTTAACGGTGAGCGACCATATCGCAGAAAGCAATCTTTGGATGGACAGGACAACAAACCTGAGGACGGTTTTATTTTTAAAAGAGATTAGACTAACACGGAGGTAACGGAGGGAGATGTAGAGGGTCATCAGTGAGTTGGAACAGGTTGAAATGGTGATAATCATCAAGATCCTTACGTACTTAAAAAATAATAATAATAATGCTGGACATTTCACACAGCAGTATCTAGCCCCAAACTAAGCAAAGCTTGTACTATGGGAACCAGATAAGTGATATACTACTTATATACTTTTTTTTGTAAATACATACATACTATACATAGAAACACCCAGACCCGAGATAAATATTTGCAGATAAATAAAATAATAAAAAAATCCCAAGTGGCCTTTCACCCACTGCGCCACAGAGGTCGGAGATTCTATTTTACTCTCGCATCTTCAAAGGACCTTGAACTCCCAACTTTTTTGCATATAAAAACATTCATACATAGAACCCTTAATTAGACCTAAAAGTCTTTTCTCCCAGTTAACCTTCAATCCTTTTTTTTAATGATGAATGGGTCGGCTCTTAACCTCGAAACTAACACAGGCAAGAGTGAGGTCTACGATGGAGCGAGCTTACCCAGAAGGAACCCCTGGAATCCATACGCCAGCGCCCTTTTCGCAACTTCACGAGAAATCTGCGAGCTCTAATAAGCGTGGCGCAAAAAAGAACATCATTATTTTCACACAATAAACTATTATTCGTTCGGAGGCGCGCCTTTTGGCGAACTGCGCTGCTGGTGGCAAAAAGCGCATCACTGCCCGTTTAGGAGCGGCAAAGACGCCGACTGCTTAACTGAATTGAGTTTTGAGGATCCGCTGGACTGAGAGCGGGTAGCGATTAATTAAGTGGAAACTCTCTCCCTTAGACATCTTCAAAGGATCTAGAATAAGTAACATAACAAGATCTGAAAGAATGTCTACCGCATCTTGGGATACAGTCGTGAACCTGTTTACGTTTTTTACTCTCTGCTAGAAAACTGTGTTAAAAGATAAAGTTAATGTATTTATTTACCCAAAACAGAGTTCCAAAATGTCACGAAACATGTCTTTCAAAGAAATAAACCTAAATTAAAATCAGTTCATTCGTTCAGGAGCTACGATACGATGCCGTATACAGGTATAAAACTTGAATGGGAATAGACGGAGCCATCAATAAACATATCAAAAAAAGTACATAGAGCTTCCTCCGTTTTTTGATGTCAGTTAAAAATTACAAATATATATTTACCCGCTAAACGCCTCAACCACGACCGTCCCAACACGGTCCAGTTACCCCAGACGTGAGATTTAAAAGGCTCAGAAACAAAGGGACCTCGATCTTTTGAATCCAAATCCCTTCCTAAATCTCTATTGAGTTCTGTCTGAGTTCGCTTTTTCAAGGTAATGTAATATAGTATTGTTGCGTTATCCCGAGATCGCGTTTCGGATGATTTCGGCTGATATGTTTGTTTGTTATCTGCAGATGTTGCGTTTCGTTCTCTGTTATGAATATTGTGTTATGTATTGTCTGTTATGAAAGTGATCATAACAAAACATAGGTGTATCGTTTTTTGTCGTGTGATTGAAGTACATTTTTACAGGAGTACTGGGCAAAAGTCTACTTCTTCCAAACTTAGGTCATTCAGTTTATAGGTTTATGGAAGATTTGGATTGAGTTTCTTTTGGACGCCTGAATTTTTCTCTGGAGTACTTTGAATCATATTTTTTATCACGCTGTCTATAGAAATACATTCTCAAAAACCGAATATCCTTCACTATTTTTAATTTCATTGTTCATCTTATAATATCAAAAGTACCTATTATTTAACTTTTATTTAACTTTTTTCATAATTCCTAATAATCTGTCCCAATAAAGCCATCTTAAAATCATTTCATGCAACACATTCCACCCTTAACTCGAGTGCTGTATTGTAGTGCGCCATTACCAACCACTAATCGTTGTCCTTTTGTCGGTCTGTCTGTCCCCGCCTCTGTCACAATGATATTGTGTTGACAACTATTGTTGCCGTTGCATCTTTTTGTACGTTTTTAGAAGAGGGTCGTAAAAAATGAAATCGTGCTCCGAAACTACATGGATTGTATTTTTTTATGGTAACAGATTTTTTGATCAAAACGAATATTTGTAAAAACCTTGCCAAGCAAAATAAATCTTTATATAAGTAATTTTAATTGTAAAAAAAATATTGAATGATGAAATTTTTTAGATCTTTTAGGCATTCAAGAGCTTTTGAATATATTAAAATTCACGTCCAAATGCATATTTGGCACATATTGAAACAAATACATTTAAAGAATGCAGAAAATACAGAAGGGCCTTATAAAATGATCAAAAAACAAAAAAAAACGCCTTGCACTAAAAGTCCATTAGCTAAAACATAACGACACTTGAAAAATTCGTCCAAATCCATGAACGCGACACCCATTCACAAACATCGATAAAAATGATGATTCACATTCTTAAGAATACACTCGCGATAATTACGGTCCGTATATATCATCGATATCACTAATTTAATAACCTATCCCTAACAACGAGTCGACGACATCCGAGAAGCACGGACATAAAAATGTCGAGTGGTGTCCAATCAATCTTGGTCCCGTACCTGCGGACCCGAGATCGGACCCAAAAGATAACCCTTCTTCAATGCGTAATACCATTAAAACAACGGTGACAATCCGACCAAAAAATAATTTTCAACAGCTCTTTATTTCGATAAAAACGAATACATCGAGCGCGGCAGTCCCATCCCTATCCGTTCTAAGTTTAAAGTCAGTTTTCGATCGACGCCGATAATTTTATGTTCGATGATTAAAAATGTGAGATGATGATCATTGCGAGGGATCCCACTGCGATGGTTTGTTTAACCTCTTTGTTTTTCTTGATTCCTGGTCGTGGGTCCGTTTTAATTAATGCCCGTCACGTATTTTTTTCGATGTTGGTTTTTAGTTTTTTTGTTTGTTTTATCTTGGTTTTTTGAAATATGTCTGTGGGTCCGTGGCGTGATGCGATATCGCCGTCGTCCTATTGTTTTCGATTTGATATATTTATGCGATGTCTCGGAGTGTCTCTTGTTTTTTGTTCTAGTTTGTTGGTCCTTCAAACGTGTGGGTTTTGTATAAAATATCTGTGGATTCTGCACAAGTTTTGCTTGCATTGTATTATTGTCATTTGCTATATTTTATCTTACGGAAAACAGTCGAAATAGAACTTACTTGATCTATCTAACCTATTCACTGTTATAACAAGATGTTGTTTTCTTCTGAAATTAAAATAGAGTCATTTTTCTCAATGAAAAGATTTATATGCCAATCAAACTCAGACCCATAGATAACAAATATCTAACGAACTGCTCCTACATAAAGCTGGTCGTTAAACTCACTGTCACGTTTATGGTAGCCTGGTAGATAGTCTCTAATAAAATTAAGTTGTTCATTGCCACATTCCTGTGTCAGTGTTCTTTCCTGGTCCTCATAATAAGGGTCAACGTCCTCCAAAAAGGATTCTGTGTTACTTTAATAGTTTTCAAAAAATCAATCATAGTTTTAAAATGTACCCATAAAAAATATGTCTCCCAATTATGAATACGTACAGAAGAAGAAATCTTTCTTCTTCTTTAAGAGCAGTCAGAGCCAAGTCCAAGTACTTACCTACTTATTTCATCTTAATCATAAATACGTCGTACTACACAGGTACAGAGACGACACACTTATTACCGCTTAAAGAATAAACAGGTTCCACTAGTTTTTAATGCTATTAAAAATATATGATATCGTCCAACCGTTTGTATGTTTTTCATAAATTACTTTGTCTCTAGGTGAAATCGGACCTGCGTAAATCAATAAAAATACCAGGGCTCCATAAAACCGGCCACTAAATCTCAGATAATCACCCAAAACGGACGAGATACCTTATCTATGAAACTATCAGAAACATGACTTTTATTTCGCCTACACTCTTAAAATGGCTACCAAACACATTTCGCAACGCTCCCACACACAAATCACCTTTTAAGCGTTGTGACGTTAGCTACAATTATTTTTTTCTTTATAGCAAAACGGGCAGTACCTACGATACGATGAACGGTTCTAGGCATTTGTGAAGTTAGCTGTCGCATCGACAGTAACTTTAAAATTCCTAGATCCGTGACGACTTCAGCAACTTGGCGGAACCTACGACACTATTTAAAAAAAAATGTTTATTTACAAAAGTTAAAATGCGCAATAGCCCATTAGATAGAACATATTTATTTTATAATTTTAATGGAAAATCTGAATAAAGTACTTACATCTTTAATAGATGATTTATACAGCGTCAGGAGGCAACCTATGCCTACACTTAACGGGACGCTGCAGTCCATGGGACATTGTTTGAGATAGAATAGGCTTGCCCAGCACCTAAACCATCCTCTCAGCTTAATCAGCCGCCCACAGGAAAGACGACGTCAATACGTGTGGAGCTGACTAAGCTGCGGGTTTCCTCACGATGTTTTCCTTCACCGTTAAGAGCTCGAGTTAAAGCGCATATTATTATAAATTTTACGAAACGAAAAATCCGATCCGAGATGCACGGCTGGGATTTGCACCCACGACCTTCAGATTGAAAGTCGAGGTTCAACCCCATTCGACTATCACGGCTCCTGAATAAAGTAAAATAGTAATAATAAACCCTAAACTAGGATTCCATGTGTCTTGTCTGTGTATCATAATTGAAAATCTATAGGCCATGTAAATTGTAAACGTTTGTCCTGCCGCGAGAATCGAAAGCACCTCTTGCGTCTCAACCGATTCGCCAGGCCAACGAGGTTTTTATTTATGCCTCATCATCGGATGATACACAGCCTATCGGATCGGATGATACATCGGCCTATATCCAGCAGTGGGTCAAGTCAGGCTGGATAGCCTGACTTGACCCACTGCTGGATATAGGCCTACAAGAGCAATACACGGCAGAATTTCAACCGATACGATAAAATATCGTATCGCACTGCGGCAATTCGGCAGCTAAAAGTCTGTAAGAGCGGCGCTCGCTCGGCCGCTAAATGGCATCGGTTTTATCAAAACGAGCCAAAAATTGCATATGCTCTTTGACTCGTGCCATTTATTATTTTTTCCTTTTCTGTTTTGCTACAATGATTGCGAATTGTATGACTGTAAAAATATAAAATTATAATCTTTATGTTCAGTAATAACTATAGTAAAAAGCGCTCACTTATACTAAGTGGCGATCGCACGCTTGTTGACTTTATGTGGAAGCTTGACTCTAAAGACTATAATTTTTATCACGGTGTATCATGTACCATTAAGTTTAGTACATAGTTATGACTTCTTTAATACACGGAACCCTTTTTAGAATCGGTTTAACACGCTTGCTTAATCTCAAAACTTATTTTTATCTTTGCAGGTAAGTTCGTTACATGATACCTTCTTTTCTGCGTGTCGGGTAAATTTAAGCAGATTTGAGATAAGGTAAGTGATAGCTAGTTACATGTGGAGTTTATTTTAAGTTGAAGTGCACATTCTTGAAGTGTTTATGCATATGTTTAAAACACTGTAAGTGCCACTTGATACTGCCATTTAATACCGGTACGAATACACTTTGGTGAAAGAAATATTTTTTTGCATTAAATACGAAACTTAGGGGACTAGTCAGAAGTTAACATTTCATACGATATCATCACTGCCTTTAAAATATGAGATTTATTAAAATTATTCATGAGAAGGATATCGAAACGTGGGTCGTCCGGAGGTCTTGGGTCGTAGATAGATGGGATTAGCACGGGATCGTGTTGGATGGAATAAACAAAGGAAGGCCTATGCCCAGCAGTGGGCTAGATCGGGCTGTGGATGATGATGATTCAAATTTTCCGATACAATAACCTATTGCTACGCGGTTGGGACTGACACACTTACCCCTTACTACTTGACATAAAGTTATGTCATGCATAACCATACAAATAACCATACAAATTAGTTTATGCATGACATAACTTTATGTCAAGTTTAGGCTTTAGTGTCTAAGTGATCCAAGCTGTCCTACAGAATAAATGCATTTTGACTTTGACTTTGACTTTAGTACCTACATAGGTACTTTAGTTGGTTCTGATTGAAAGTAAAGGCACTATCCCATGCAGGCAACGCGGCTCAATAATGCTCTCATATTGTGTAATAACATGTTAGTACAAATAGTTTGTCTCTAGTTACGAGTCCCGTGGGATAGCTACCCCAATAGTGGGGCTGAGGGAGTTATGCATATGTTTGGGAATATAGGTTTGTTTGTATGTCGATGGCAGCTTTGACTGTTGTATGTTACTGCATACAAATTAGAGAAACATGCCTAAAAGAATATCAATGGTGTCCCTATACATTTTTATCTCGCAAATTTTATAGGTAAGTGAATCAAATACGAATGTTTGTCGGTGTGTGTGTCTTCCATCGGACAAGTTACGAAACTTTGAAAAAAACTTTTGAAAAAATAGCTTTTTAAGAAAAAAATATGTGTTTTTTTGTCAAACAGACGGGCAAAAATGTATTCCAAAAGAGAGAAAGGTTAAGTTAAATATGTCACATCGATTTAATCAAACATTTATAAACAGTCAATAATTTGAAAATTTTTGATTCAGAGTGATGAGCTGGTATTCTTAACTGGATTATCTGATGATTGTAAATAATTCATCATCAGATTGCTAAAATATGACTTCGTCGACATCTGTGCATCCATTTGTGCCACAGCATAAACAACAGTTAATATTACTGTAATCCCAATCTCTGACAGCAACCACTGACCCGGAAAATTGAAATAAAAATTTTAAACAAACGAAATTCGACCTTATTACAAGTGCCATACATGCACTAGCTACAAATTTTTGCAACAAGAAAACGAAATTTTCAAAAATCAAACTAAAGTTCGAGGTGAAGAGTTCAAAATAGCTTGTCTAGTTGTGATGTAGGGTTGCCACGTCCCTAGTGATTTCGAGGATTTAAGGGAATTATTGGCGACTGATTCAGTCAGTGTAGTAATTATGTTGACACTGTTCATTTCTGGTTTCGATTATTCCGCCATAGGGGTATCTAATCTAAGTACTTTTTATCAGTGATTGAAATTCTCGTAGACTTTTGATATGAATTGACTTATCGCCGGATAATTTTATTATTAATGAATTATCTATGTGTTTATATGAATAAAGATTTTTGAAATCCTTTATATTCAGATCAATAGTTTTCCTCAATTAATCAATGAAAAAACAAAACAACTCTTGTACACACAGAATTATCTCGGTGGTATTTTCTTATCACCTCCAAGTTGTTTAAAAAAATATCAATCTTATCTTTTGAAAAAAGTTTTTTAAATGAAAAAACAAAAATAATTTATTATTACCTATATCTAGAACAGTAAAACTCAACATTTATCACAATTTGCAAAAACTTCCCTTCTCTCAAAAAAAAAGCAAATTCACTCAGCAAAAATAAGACACTTAGCAAATTGCAAACTTATAATAAATCAGTACTGAATCATAAAAAAGTACTTACATCCCTTGTCCCCGAAGAGAGAAGCGCAACACGATCGTCATCCGAAAAATAATGACGTCATCAAACACTAATCCGAAAGCTTTCATGTGGATTAGAGATCGACAACCCTACCACCGACTTTAAAAACAAAGTTCTCTGAATCTTGAACCCTATAAACATTGCATTAAGGTTTACTAAAATCGAGATAACTGTAGTCGAATTCGACTCTATCTCGGTCGCAATGAATCGCACTCTCGATTTATAAAAATACTATTATCTTTTTACAGTGCAAGCAAAATTGAACTCTTTGTCCGTCTCTACAAGCTCGAATTTATGATTCTCTTTCAGTACCAACCGTTCACGCACCGATATACGTGAAACTAGACTCTAATGTGTTGAGGTAGAGTTCATATTTTTCTTCCTCTCCTTCGCAATTTATTTTTGCATTTTATCTCAGCCCTATAAAACTAGCCATGCGAACTTATGCTGTATTCAGAAGAGAATATGGTCAATTTTTAAGTGTAGAAAGATAAGGGTAGTGCTACACTGGTGTTTCGGATGTGCTTCGATGCGTCATTTCGATACATTAGGCGTGTGATTTATGCTTTGGAAGCGATGGAGTCAAAACAAGCAGGGTGCGCTCGGTGTGTCTGGTCCCAATCTTTAATAGGGCTACCACTTGTTATCGAATTGCAATTACATTACTTTGATATTTTCAAAGAATATTTTTATCACAAATTTTAAATATGTAGATGTCCTCTGTGTAAGATCAACAGTGTGTTTTATAAAAAGTAAGCTTTGAAACAAAGTAATGATTTATTTATTTGCAATTTTTTAAATTAACATTCAAAATTATTGTAAATAATAGTAGTTGAGACGTCCGTATAGTGGTCAATAGAAAAAACTTCAGCCTTTTTTAGAGAAAATAATGAAAGCGACAACCCTATCAGTTTCATCTAGAGAGCTCACTCCCTCGGGAGTACTCTCATCTCCCGCCACCGGATACCACGTGATCCGGATCGCTATCTAATCTACAGATATGGTTCACAGGTAGCTAGCAAGATATTCACGAAAGAAGAAACGTCTCTTAAATAGACAAAAAATTTCCATCTTTTATTCAACTACCCCCCCCCCCCCCCATACTTAAATTTTTCTTCATTCCATCCATTTCTCTTACATTATGAATAAAAAAAAATGTCTGAACTAATGCAAAAATGTAAAGCCTTAAAAATGGATGGTTTTTTATATTGTCTAAAATACTTTGTAATTACTGCTTTACTTCAATCAAACGAAGGCTTTTCAATCATCAACCCCTAACTCCAAACAAATTAAAAAGCATAAAACACGATTCAGCGTTCACCTCACTTAACCCTTCCGTGCAGGGCAATAAAATTACCGAATTATCCCCTCTAGGGGTGGTTTGTACCCCCGTGTACTCCTTTAGGGTACAAAATGCACTTAGAAACCCTTTTGATGGATGCGATGGCTATGACGGGTCATTTGTGTTTAGTTTATAATGTGTTAAGTGACAGATGGCGAAATGATCACAACAGAGAAGCGATTTTGATTATTAAAATGTATGTTGTACTTACTTAGACGATGTCTTGCCATAAATTGGTCGGTAAATAAAAAAAACTGGATTTTAAAAGCACTTGGTGTACAAAATAAAATTTAAGTCTGGTGACACGGTTATTGCTTAGGATAAAGTAATTTTAACTTAAAATCTTCTTCATTTTAAAATGCTGCAAGCTGTTCTCCACAAAAGGCACACTATAATAGACTTAATAACTTAATAGAAATTTTAAAAATACCCCTCTTAATGAGTAAAGTAGCTATGAAGCTATTACCTCCTAGTACCACCTGGCTACCGATTCTATTAATAAGTAAACACTCTGGCACTTAATGCGCGTCTTCCATTAGGCAAACTCGTAAATTATAAGCTCTTTTGTGTTTTAGGCGCCTGGGACTTCAGCGGGCATTACGGTGACAATTTTAATGAGATTTATGTTAAACTAGCTTGAAACTGCGACTTTGGTTAAAAGGTCAAGGTTAAAAAATATTTAGGTATTTACAAAGACTAAGACCCTTTGTACAACATATACCTTTAGGGAATCATATAAACATGACATAATAAGATGGAACAACCCTATTTTCATGTTCATAAAATATGTACTCACACACACACACACACACACACACAACAAAATCACAAAAAAATCAATAAACTAAAAATACAAACGCAAAACACGACCTAGACTTTGGTCCGTCGCCGAATTTTCGTGATTCTAAACCAGATATCAGGGAAAAAATACTACAAAGGATCAAGAATACTATACAGGGTGTAAAGAGACTACTACCGAAAACTGAGGGGTTGCAATCAGACCATGATTCTGAACATATTTATCGAAAAAAAAACACAAAAAAAATTTTGACTTAGCTACGTCATTTTATTTTATTTTCTAGTTTTTTGCTACTAGTATAACATAATAAGACCATACCTACCTAACCATTTCATTTATAAAAGAAAACACCAATTAAAACTCAAAATCCAGCAATCTACGTATAAAAACGCGCCCAGTACATACGCAAACAGTGATCTTCAAACGCTGTTTTCTCCGGATATAATGATTTTTTCGGAAAATCCTTTTGGATTTGGTTGTGTGTTGGTATGCTGTACCTACCCCTTTCGGCTTCGGTAGACGTCTTTTTACACCCTGTATTTTTCTGAGAAAATTCCCGCGTGCAAAATTGTGGATGATTCTGTTTTTGTTTTGGTTTCCGATGCCGAATTACGAACTCAATAGAATCATCACAGACGCGCGATCGAGTCGGACACAAAACAGTCATAATTCTTCGAGTTACTGTCAAAAAAACCCTAAAATGCTGCTGCATATTAAATTGACTACTGCCTATTTCGGTCCCGCAGTGAATCGCTTGCTTTATGCGACGCGCGTGCGCTCCTGTCATTTGTTTTCATTACGCACCCCCCGAGAAAAGTATACCGCGGTGTACGACAATAATTTTCGCTGCGTTTTGTTTGAATGTTTTATATTTTATACACATGTCATCTTGTCGTGTCTGAGATCTTTCGTACCAGTGTGGTGAAAGGATTTTAGGTGCACCAAGAAGAGGCGTTTCGTGTACTGTTTTCGAACTTTTAGGTTGTACACTGAGCGCTGATTAGAGCACATTTTTTCGCTTAACTTGCCAAGACCGCAAGAAATTCATGATCGTTGCCTAGCCCATCGGAAAAGTTGCGTGGTTATATGAAGTTGAAGGTATGTATATATCTACATTTTACGAAGCAAAGGCACAGATCTAGGTCATGTCAACATTCACAAAGTTATGTTGGCAAAGCCTATAATGATGATGATGATTGTCATCTGTATATTTCCTCTTATACAGTGATTTACAGGATATTATTATGCGGTCGGAACGTACGACGTTAATAGCTAAAGCCATTTGAGATATCGCTCAATAATATTTCTAAGTATTCAAAAAAGTATTTTCAGAATGCGAGCGAAATTAATAGACGTCATAATTTGTACTACTGTAGTAGTTTGTTATAGAAACTTAATGTGCGTCTTGATTTGCGAAATAAAATTAGCTAGACAATAAAATCTTGCAAATTTCACGTAAAAATAATTTACCTATTTTAGATATAATAATACTATAAGGGAAGGTTGGCACAAGCGAAGAGAGGCCTATGCCCAGCTGTGGGATGAAAAAGGCTGCGGATGATGATGATGATGATGAGATATAACAATGTTTGGAGATTTAAGACGATTATCTTATACCAACAACTTTAATAACTAAATTCGAAAAAGAATCTAAGTCCATATTATTCAAATTTCTAACTAGGTTCAACCGTTGCTTAATTGAAACAATTAGGTACTAAAAACTCTGACTCTGAATTTTAGATGACATAAATATTATTAAATAAATATTAAGATCATAACATCTAGTCTTGCATGTCTATCAAACTTAATCGTTATTTGAAGTGGGCACCTGTTTTCAAAATGGGGTGTAATGTCGTATTAGATTTTGAGTGCACTTAACGCTTTAGTCAAGGGTACTCGGGGTCCTTTGTACCCACTCTGGGTAAGAGGGTTAATATTGGTAACGCTTTGAAAACATACTATTTTGTGATCTTCATTGACACGCTATTGAATAGCTTCCATCAGCTGCTTTTAAACTATTGCTGAAAGCCTTTGGATAGAAAGTTTTTCCCTCGTAGTCAGCCAGCACTGGTCGACTACTGGGAAAGGCCGATACGATCCTAAGTTCGATTCCAGAAGTTCAACCAATGAGTTTTTTGTCAGAAAATGTATGGTGCACAATATCAGTATTCTGTGTGATAAGTTCAGCATTATTGGAACGAAGTTTCTTTTCG
The DNA here is from genome assembly GCA_951394285.1 of Epirrhoe tristata. Taxonomy (NCBI): domain Eukaryota; kingdom Metazoa; phylum Arthropoda; class Insecta; order Lepidoptera; family Geometridae; genus Epirrhoe; species Epirrhoe tristata. The sequence goes on along the minus strand of OX596156.1, from coordinate 9,336,567 downwards.
GACGGTATCGAGGATGGAGGCTAGGCTAGAAAAACAAAAGCGTTCCATTTTACCGTCACGACATATCGATGTCTCCGGGGAATAAAAGGATAACTGCAAAAACATAACTTTAGAGGAGAAGCAAAAAATATGTTTTCGTTGATAACTTCACAAATTGTGCAAAATGGTGCGCATAGTACCTAGTGCGCAAAGTAAAGATGCGCAGAATGCGAAAAGTGGTGCACAAGGTGCGCAAAATGTCAATGTACAAACTTCGTTCCAACCGAGTTCCACGACACTCGCGTACTTTTTTTATTATGAAACCGGCACGTCAGTTAACCTGAAAAAGTTTCAAATATTTTTGTCCACTGCTACGAACCTCATTCAGTTCAACTGTTAATACTCAACTATTAACCATGTTTAAATTGCTCAAGTGACTTGAGTGACATCTTGTAAGTACCTTATAGTGCCACAAACTTATGTGGACCGGTGAGAGAGGCGCTGTTATCGCATTTGGTCTTGGCAGAAAAATACTATTTATAGTAAAATTCGTTAGTTCCTCTTTTGGCCACCGGTCCAGATAAGTTTGTGGCACTGTATCTCCTTTTAATCAACGGATATAAAACATAAGCACCCAAAACCGATAACAGTTCGCAAATCCTTTATCGATATCGTTAAAGTCCAACAAAAAAACAAGTTTGATTTACGACCAAGATTAGATAAATAAAATGATGTCTGTGTGTTTGTGTGCCGGGAATCGAACCCCCACCCGCGCGGCGCCTACCTCCCGCCGCGCGATTCCAAATGATACACAAATAACGTAATGTTTCGTTTACCTAATTTTAACCCTTTTTTTTTTTCTCGCTGGGAAAAATGCATTACGCATCCCCTCCGCCGGGGGGCGAGAGGGGTATGTGGGACTCCCCGGGGACTCCCGGTATACCCACTAAACGACCCAGCGTCATTCCGGCGTCGCCTGGAATGGAGGGGGTCTGGGAAACCGGCACAGCCTTTACGTCCAGTCCCCCTCTGGCGATCCCCGCCCTTAAGGCGGCCCCGCATAGTGGTGAATAGTGCAAGGCGGACGAAGGTGCCCCCGCACCTAGCGTCCGCTACTCACCACCAGAGCTCTCCGCTCCCTTCGTCCACTGCGCACTCTAATTAAAGAGGTGCGCGTGGAGAAGCCTCCAAAAACGGCCGCAGAGGACAGGGAGAGCGGCAACGTAACACCGACACTCCTCTTCCACTGCGGCCCCGCCGCCGACGCATCTTACGGTGCGCCACCGTTGGGTCGCGGGAGATAGGGCGAGCGGCAACGAAACACCGACACGCCTCTTCACCCGCGACCCTACCCGCCAGACGCCACCAGGGCGTCCCCGCCTGGGATTCCTTTTGGCTTCACCGTGGGCCAACCAAACCACGGTTACTAAGCCCCCCCATCGCGTCAAGATTGGAATCCATCGGGGGGGACCTAATTTTAACCCTAGTCTAAGTAAGATTGGTAGAACTATGATGTGTGTATCTATAGGGTCTTTCATTTTATACTATCTTAATTCAGGAATTGGGTTGAAAAAATTAATTAAAATTATTTATTTGATTTTTTTTTGTTTTGTTATAAAAATCCCGAGAAAATCGGATAAAGACTGTCCTATCAATTTTTTTTTATGGAAGAGGGGGTAAACGAGCCAGTGGCACACCTGATGGTAAGTGATTACCACCGCCCACAGACAACTGCAGCATCAAGAAGCACTGCAGATGCGTTGCCGGCCTTTGAGGTAGCAATAGGCTCTTTTCTTGAAGGTGCCTAAGTCGTATCGGTCTGGAAATACCGCTGGCGACAGCTGATTCCATAAGTCTGTTGTGCGAGGCAGGAATTCGCGTGAAAACCGCACAGTTGTGGACTGCCAACCATCCACATGATGTGGATGGTATGAGTTTTGCTGTCGTTGCATACGATGGCGGAATTCAGCGGCTGGTATCAGTCCAAACAATTCTTCTGAGCACTCCCCATTGTATATGCGGTACATGATGCATAGAGATGCAACATCTCTACGTAAAGCCAATGGATCAAGCCTATCAGAAAGGACTTGGTTGATTGTTGCTTTTTGTATAACTTGGCCCATTCGTGATGTAGCTGCGCTGCGATTGGTGGAACGTCTGTTCTCCTTGAAAATCATTATGCAACAATTCTAAAAAATCAATAAATGATAAATTTTGAAGTGAAAACTTAAATGAGCTTAGGAATTAAATTTATACGGTCAAACGTCTATTTACAATCCAAAAATGAGACACTGTCAGTTTGTATAGTTTAAAATGAAAGACCCTATATATATATAGTGGGGTTAATGGCCAACTCTGGTGGCCAATTTTTAGACCATCCAAAGGCCTTTGTCACGCTATACACGAGCTCTAAACGATGAAGGAAAACATCGTGAGGAAACCCTACTTAGCTCCACACGTATTGACGTTTTCTTTCCTGTGTATAAGGCCGGTTAAGCTGAGAGGATGGTTTATGCTCTTTCTTTCTTTTTAATGCTAGGCAAGCCTATTCCATCCCAAATGCCCTAAGCACTACAGCGTCTCGTAGAGTGTAGGCATAGATTGCTTCCAGGCGCTGTATAAATCATCTAATTCCTAAATAAATCCGTACCCAATGGGTAAAACGGGAACCCTATTACTAAGACTTCGCTATCTGTCTGTCTTTTTTTTTTTTATGGAAGAGGAGGCAAACGAGCATGTGGCACACCTGATGGTAAGTGATTACCACCGCCCACAGACAACTGCAGCATCAAGAAGCACTGCAGATGCGTTGCCGGCCTTTGAGGTAGGAATAGGCTCTTTTCTTGAAGGTGCCTAAGTCGTATCGGTCTGGAAATACCGCTGGCGACAGCTGATTCCATAAGTCTGTTGTGCGAGGCAGGAATTGGCGTGAAAACCGCACAGTTGTGGACTGCCAACCATCCACATGATGTGGATGGTATGAGTATTGCTGTCGTTGCATACGATGGCGGAATTCAGCGGCTGGTATCAGTCCAAACAATTCTTCTGAGCACTCCCCATTGTATATGCGGTACATGATGCATAGAGATGCAACATCTCTACGTAAAGCCAATGGATCAAGCCTATCGGAAAGGACTTGGTCGTTGACAACACGAGCGGCTCTTCGTTGTATACGATCAAAAGGAAGAAGCTGGTACTGGGGTGCCCCAGCCCAAAGATGAGAACAGTATTCCATGTGCGGCCGTACTTGCGCCTTATATAGTTGCAATCGATGAGCCGACATGAAATACTTTTTAGCCCGGTTAAGTACTCCAAGCTTTTGGGAGGCTGATTTAGCTTTTCCTTCCAGATGACCACGAAATTGAACATCGCTCGTGATGTCAACCCCAAGGATTCCGATTTTTGCTGAGGTGCAGAGGGGAGTATTCTCAAAACAAGGAGCTACGACAAAAGGAGTTTTTTTTGCGGTGAACGCGCAGACTCGTGTCTTCTTAGGATTGAATTCAACTAAGTTAAGTCGACCCCAGACCGAGACCTTGTTTAGCAGGGATTCGACTTCAGACACAAGTTCATTCCGACAACAATGTCTGTCCGTCCGTCTGTCACCAGGCTGTATCTCATGAACCGTGATAGTTAGACAGTTAAAATTTTAACAGATGATGTATTTCTGTTGCCGCTATAACAACAAATACTAAAAAACAGAATAAATTAAATATTTGGGGCTCCCATACAACAAACGTGATTTTTTTTGCCGTTTTTATGGATAATGGTACGGAACCGTTCATGCGCGAGTCCGACTCGCTCTTGGCCGGTTTTTTTCTATTTGATCTGTGTTGACTACATGGTTGAAAATACGAATCGCTGGAACTTCCAATGAATCCCGCCAGCCATTAGCGACAAGCGATGGAGGCCATTACTGTCACTTATCGAGTGGTAAATTAGGAGAGCCTTTGATGTTCATCCTTATAGGATTTTCTGACAGCTGGATAGATCAATTTTAAAACGAAATGTAGAGTATAGCTATAAAAGATCATTTACACGATTCTATAGGTAATCTTGGGTCGGAGTGTCGAAGTATAATTTTTTTATTAATTATTTTGACTTTTCTTGACAAAGCAGTGGCTAAATTAGGCTGTGGATTATAATGATGTACTCGTATGTATATTTTGTTAATGATGTTAGTTTTAGTTAAGGCTGATTAAGCTGAGAGGATGGTTTAGGTGCTGGGCAAGCCTATTCCATCTCAAACAATGTCTCAGGCACTACAGCGTCCCGTTAAGTGTAGGCATAGGTTGCCTCCTGACGCTGTATAAATCATCTAATATAGATGTAAAGGCCTACATTTTTTATAGTTCTAGTAGGCTTGTAGGCATCTATCTAATCCATACTAATATTATAAACTAGCTGGTACCCGCGACTTCGTCAGCAAAATAACATACTTAATAAAAACAGAACTGAAAACTGCTGTTCAGAAGATTCTCTTCTGATACTTCTTTAAAAATAAAAATGCAATAATAGCGCCATCTCGACCTCAGCTATAGGACAGCAACGCCATCTAGTGGCCTTCAACTGGAACTTCACCTTAAGTCCCCATACAAAATTTCAACCCTTATTTCACGCCCTACATGATTAGTTTTGAAAAAAAAAGTAGCCTATGTCCGTCTCTGGGACATAATCTTTATCCATGTCATATTTCAGCATCATCTGTTCAGTGGTTTAGGCGTGAAAAGGTAACAAACAGACAGACAGACAGACACATTTTACTACATAATAGATGGCGCCACAGGAAAAATTTGATCGCGCTATCGTTGCGTTTTGGGGAACGTAACATATAAACTCGCTAATCCTCTACTTTTCAGCTTTATAATATTAGTATGGATGTGAAAGTAACTCTGTCTGTCTGTCTATCTGTCTGTCTGTCTGTCTGTCTGTTTGTTACGCTTTTACGCCCAAACCGCTGAACAGATTAAGCTGAAATTTGGCATAGTTAAAGGTTGTATTCCAGGGAAGGACATAGGCTACTTTTTAGCCCGAAAAAATTAAAAAAAAATCCCGAGGGACCGCAGTAACACCGCGGGAGCGCAGCTAGTACTCATTATAAAACTGTGATAAAAACGTTATCTATGATTAGTGTTAATGTTGTCAAATTATTCAAATATAAACTCATTTAAACGAAATGATAGAATTATTTCAAATTGAAATCAAGTCAGAATGATTTAAAAATAATGTTGTGATGGTTTTTAAAGTAATGTTATACATAATATACGTAACTGATAAAACGAAAAAACGGGTAGCGTGTTTGTTCAATCCTTATCTTTATTGCTGCTAAGTTTCTAGCTTTTAAAACGTAAATTAGTTTTTTCCGTGCCCAAAACCGTGTCTGTTGCCCTGATGGGTATATTTTATTAAAGTGATGAAACTGGCCCTAACAGAATATTATTTATTTAATTATTATTTTTATTAGATCTTAGTCTACTCGGTTTTTAAACCGGGGCTAACTGGGACGCACGGGCCTTGTCCAAGTGTGACTCAGTGGAAAGATGAGCTTCTGAAAGGTGTTCCGTTTGTAAAAACTTCCTCACTATTCTACATGTATTTAAAATAGCTGCTTTTTGTAAAAGAATGAATGTGTGTTTTGGTAAATCTAAGAACTCTAGAGATTGGTAAAGTTGTGTAGTGATTATACCAGTTGATGATAGAACTATTATTATTATTATTATTATTATTTCTAGCCTGCATCGTCCCACTTCAGGGCAAAGGCCTCCCTATCCCCCTCCACCTTTCTCGGTCCTGTGCTATGGAGGACCAACTTTCCCTAAACGAGTCCAGCTCGTCTCTCCACTTCAATCTAGGTCTGCCGCGACGTCGTCTTCCGCCATTGGGGGCCCATTTGGTTCTTAATTTTGGACATGCGGCAGACCTGTCCGGCCCAGTCCCATTTTAGTCTAGAGGCCTTCTGGCTGACGTCGACGATCTTGGGAGTGTTCCTTATGCTATCGGTAAGCTTCACTCCGAGGATGCTGCGCTCCATAGCCCTCTGACAAACCCCGAGTGCAAATAAATAAATAATAATGCTATATGGTTTTGATGTGAAAACCATTTCTTTATAAGTACACTAGCTGCGCTCCCGAGGTGTGACCCGCGGTCTATCGGGATATTTTAATTTTTTGGGGTAAAAAGTAGCCTATGTCCTTCCCTGGAATACACCCTTTATCCATGCATTTTCAGCTTAATCTGTTCAGTGGTTTGGGCGTGAAAAGGTAACAAACAGACAGACAGACAGAGTTACTTTCACATTTATAATATTAGTATGGATTACGACTAAAACGCGATCTCGTCCCGTTATGAAAACAATTTTACATTGTGTGTTTAAAAAACTAATTGATGAAAGAATATCTACCGCGCCCTGGGCAGTCGTACCATATCGTTGATTGAAAAACAAGTCTACCAGCTACAATGTTTCAATTTACACAATGCATACTGAAATACTAAGTTTTCCTATCTTAATTGTATGCACCCCAACCTACATTTGCGTGCATCCGCTCAACCGTTACCAGCTAATCAATAATAACGTTATCGCTATTTTAATAACGAATAACTACTTTCTGTTGCATTTTTCACGTTAAACGGCATTTGTAATTGGAAATCGCTTTGATGGTTAAGGGGAAACATTTTGTTACGATTGTAATTTTATATTTATTGATGTAAAATGTGCATCTATTAACCTATTATTGTTTTATAGATCGTTAATTATATGGTTACAATGTAGGTAAAAGATCTTGAATGACTTGTGCTGAAAGCATTTCTAGGAAATGGGAATACAATGGTAATACCTTTTTGGCCTTATCAATAAACGAGGTATAAAGTTACGCCAGGTTTAAACTCAAAAATTGCATGGTTACTCCTAAGTTACACCCGTCGTAACTTTACACCACGTTTATCAATAACGCCGTTTAGGTTTTGTGTCGGACATTCAGAGATCTTTCTTCCTCCGTTGTTTTAAAAAAAAATTTCTTCATTTCATTTCATTCAGAATAATATACCTTCACTCAGCAGTCGGTGTACCAATTAATGCTGGCCCACCCTAGGATTCCCTGTGCCGTACACCTACCACAGAGAGAAGATACTACCTTCTTTATGTACTATATTTTTTACAGACTAAGCAAACACCTTTTGAAAAACTGAGCGGGTTCCTTTGCTTCTCCCGCCAAAGGAAACAGAGAAATGAATAATTCCACAAGTGTCCCCATTAATGGAGGTCACCCGTTTCAAAATGCATCTAAACTTTTAAATAATTACGCCGGAAGCCCATAACGGACCGCAGTTCATATAAATCATCCACTTAACACTTTTTTCATGCGACAATAATCATCTAAATATACCGGGAATGCATAAAAAGTTTAGAAGTTTATTTTTGAGTACGGCGATGAGAAAGTGCGCGCCGGCTCTTGAGCTATGGACGTTGTCGTAGGATTGGACAACGCACGTCCATCATACAGGCATCCGTCTCGCTCGCACCCACACGGGATATCCAACTCTCTCGCTCTATTAAGCCATGCGTGAATAGCTCGAAACAATAAACGTTTATTTTTGAAATTCGAACTTTTTTGGAATAGTGCCGGGAAACGTTAGAAATTTTGGTTTTATTTTTGTCACGAAATTTATTCGCACGGTTTTAATTTCAGCAAAAACAAAAATGGTAATAAATGCCGCATGTCCAAAGATATCTGTTAAAAACACTTGACCGGTCGTTGCACGGCGAACAACCGATAACACTGTAAAAGGAAACGATGCACTTATTTATTTCTGTTTAATTTCTGCCTATTTTTTTGTATCGATAATGAAAAATGTCATCGGATGCATCACAGGCCATTTGTGAGTGTTTTTTTCTCCTTTTTGCTCATTTTTTCTCGATTCGAATGACACAGAAAAGCTTTTTGGCTGACGTGCGTTATCGCATAACTTATTGTAAAAAAAAAACAGAACGTTTGCGAACGAAACTTTTGTATTCAAATTCTTGCGGCAATATTCTAAAAGTGTGTTTTTCTTTATTTTTCGAAATGGTAGGAGTTCTGGGTTGAATTGTGAAGTTAAAAAACAGGATTTAGGAATATGAAACATGACCACAACTAGGCCTATTTGACCCCGCAGATATTTATCCTCAGATTTTTAGTCATTCCATATCCTGTGAAATAGTAACAGAGAAATAGTCATGAAGAACGACGAATGACGAATAAATAAATGTCATTTATTTATTTATATTTTTATTTATTTTAATACAATAAATCATATAATTAGTAGATAAAAACTTGTTTAACTCTTAAAGGTATAAAAAAACAACAATGTCTACCATACAGCAACAAGTAAGGTTATCCTAATAAGGGCTCGGCATGAAAAATTAAACATTTTGTTATCTACAAAACCGTAATAACGAAACAACAAAAGCGTATTCAGTAAATATTCAATGCTTCATGCACTAATGCACGAAAATCGGGTGTTGCCTGACTTGTAGCGGGTCCTATGCCTATCCGCTACCAGCTTGTTTCGGCAGCGAGTTACTGTATTAATTTCATATGGGTAGTTACTTGTTACGAATGTACGATATCATGCACTTAATGCACTTAAATAAGTGTAAGTACCTACCTACAACTGACTTCTACCGAGTAGTAGTAGCCGTAATACCGTAGTAATGTTAACGTTATAATAACACACTACGTTCAAATCAAATCAATAAACTTAAAGTACCTACTTGTAGCTACTAACTTACACAATGATTTTTAGACACTCTGTACGCAAACAAATAAACTCCTGAATCCGCCTTTAAAATCGATGTAGGTTCTATATTTATAAAGTGATCGCTCCCGCGTACTCCTATAGAAACTCTTGCAGTCGCGCCCCACCCCGCCCATCAGAACACATTAAACGCTCGGACAGACACAGTGTTCGGGTGAATTATTAAATATTATTATACGAAGATAAGCCGGTGTTGCGTTACCTTAGTTTATTTTACGGTGCCCTTTGAAATTCATTGGGATGAATATTATTTGTTAAAATCGAACGGTGAAAGAATAAGAACAGGATCACGACTTTATCCTCAAGATGCAAGAAATACTCTTAAGCCTTGTACGGACCACGCGGTCACTACGCGTACACTACACACACTGGCAGGCGCGGTCCCATGACGGAGGCCTTAAGGCGGCCTAAAAACTCCGCCACCAGGTTGGCTGACTCATACGAACTACCTTTATAAAAAATGATGAGACCACTGGTAACAACGCAGCGCGTACCTACTCATTAAGTATACCTACAGGGCAATTCAAAGTGACTCATTTGACCTAAAACAAAATGTCCTACAAATTCGGTATTTTTTGCGACAAATAAAAACTAAATACACTCAAAAACCTTCATAGTAACAGATTACACTGAAACACTAAGGTATTGTAATCTTCGTCTAGACGGCTAAATGTATTCTAGTATTTGAAATACAATGACTGAACACTAAATAGCGAAGAGCTTGAATTGTAGACCTATTTTTGAAGAGTTTTGTGTCATTGCTAAATAAAATACACATTTGGTCACACGACCATGGTAAAGATATGATGACTGATATAACCGAGACCGGGGTCTACTTTTTAACATGACATGCTGAGTATTTAAAGTACTTACAATATGGTTTTGTTTTTTTTTGCACATTTTTCAAACGGATATTCTCAATTTACACAGCTCAATTCCTCTTTTTACTAGACCTTTACTCGAAACTTATAACTCGGGGATCCCATTGTTTCATCGAAAAACGTTCTTCATAATTTTACATCCCATAAGAAGTTTCCCATAATTATCAAAATCAATAATATTAGGATCTCATAATGTTTAATAAATATAACATATTTTTTAGTATAATGATTTTATTTTAATTAAAGAAAACTTATGATATAAAATGATAATGAGTCGCGAGGTAAGAATGGTGACCGAACACGAACTGAATTGCTGCTAATTATTACTGGCGTAAAGTGCTGAGAGGACACAAATTAAATAGGTCGGTGTACATGCTCGTACAGGTATCACAATATTAGTGTAAACAATATTCGTGATTTCGAAATTATAGAAAGGGACTATTCGGCCAAAGGATGATTATAGTATACATTTTTATACCAATCAAAATTATATGAAGAATATTTCGAAGTTATAGTAGAGACCTTATAACTCGACATACACTATCATCCCTCCTCATGCGTGTAAGGGTATTGAATCGTCATGGAAACTCAGGCCTTTATATCTTTACTAGATGATTTTATACAGACGCTAAGTGCCTGGGACATTGTTTGAGATGGAATAGGCTTGCCCAGCACCTAAACCATCCTCTCAGCTAAGTGGGCTTTATCCACAGGAAAGACAATTTATTGACGTTGGAAGGATTCCTCGTTATCCCGTCATTTTTGATGACCCTGTGCCATTCTCATTAACTGCTTACCCATAACTAGTGCAAGGTACCCATCTTTTTATGAAAATTAAATACTAAGAAATGAAAATACTAAGGTTAAAATCATAACGTGCTACCGAGACAAATTTGTATAATACCACAATTTGCAATGAATTATGCAATGGTTGCCGCCGCCGCTGCGCCATAAATATTTATAGTTTAATGTAACCTGTTGTCATATTCCTGGCAACACTAAGATCATATGGATGAACCTAAATACAAACAGAATCACGACTGTGTCCCCGAGGCACGGTAGATATTCATTCCTTTTGATTCAGAGGGTCAGAGACACTTCCAAATACCTTTGTGACATGGCCACATTTTACAGAAGATATAGCATAATTATCATACGTAGCCGTAGGTATATACGTAGTATACGAGTATACATATGTGGTCTCCGAAAGACGAAGCACTTATTTACTCGAAAGAGCCAAAGTAAAATTCTTCTGTTCCTTTGCCGTGAAATACTCTTATTAACATAGAATTTTTTTTTTTTTTTTTTTAATTAAATAGGTCAGCATTTGACCTCCCTCTGCCTGATGTTAAGCAGTAGTGAGGTCTAAGATGGAACATGCTTTCCTAGAAGGAACCTATTTACTCTTGATTTAAAGACCCCTATATTGTACTTTTCGGGAAATACGGTACCCGGCAATGAGTTCCACAGTTTGGCAGTGCGTATGAAAAAAGTGGACTCAAAACGCTTTGTACGAACTCTGGGAATATCAACCATGTACAAGTGGCGTCTTTCGGGGAACCTGTTGGTCCGATAAAAGAATGGGGATGGCGGAACTAAATTATGGAGCTCTTGTGCACACTCTCCGAAATGCAGTCGATAAAAGACCGATAGACACGCGACTCTAATACGGCGATGCTCAAGGCTTTGAAGCCGAGACTCGACCAGGGTGTCATCACCTATTAGCCTCTAGGCTCGTCTCTCAATCGACTCTAATGCCTGTAGATGGTGCTTTGCAGAGCCATCCCAGAGGTGAGCACAGTACTCCATACAGGCTCTAATGTTCAATATAAAATATAAAATTGTTATGCATCTAATGTTCAATATAAAAGGACTGGCGCCAGCGCCGTCCATATCATAACTAAACAATAGGCACCGTTAATATTACTACGTGCAGGGACTTATGAGTGAAGAGTGTCAAAAGTAGATGAGCAGACCCACGGGATAGTAGGACCGCATCACCACACCTATTGTAAACCAATAGTTCGATAGAGTTATTTGGCCGCTTGACTCAGTTGTAGTCTTACTACTTTGGAGATAGGTAGGTAAGGGCCTCATCATCGAGTTTACCCTTTCAACACAGGAGTGGCTGCCCCCGGGTCTTGGGGTCATTATTATAGCCAAAAGTCACCCATCTATTTTGCCATGACTATATGTAGAGGTGTCATCACAAACTTCTTTAGAATAAATCAGTCCCTTCAAACACATTTATTATTTCATCCACATCTATCAATAAACTGCTACTGGTGCAATAAAACTAAAGGTTCAGTTGGAAATAGGACGATAAAAGATTCATAAAAAAATGGGTAGCGCAATGCCTTCAAATAAATAAACATTCAAAAGTTTCATATAAAAACGTGCAACGATGCATGACAATAATCACGTGCCACAAAACTTTAAATTCCTTTAAAGCCTTCAAAAGGAAATCAAGGTATTTGTATGTGACAATTTGACATGCCTTTCAAACGTATGGTCTACGTAACTTGTATAAAGAAGGCTTGTTGTGTAGCTTGCCTAGTCGTACGTGATAGATCGTGGAAAAGCAATGTTTATTGCGGTGGATGTGGATGAGTGAGCACTAGTGGTTAATCTTAGCGGTTCCGTGCTTCGGAGGGCGCCTTTTTTGTCGATCCGGGCTGTTAGGTCGCAAAAAAAAAAAAACTCCGTCGCAAGAGATGACCTGTAAGTCATACATGTTTGCTTTTCAACTGTATGTCTATAATCACTTAAAACAAGCGATGTTGAAGGCAGAAACTAGTGGTATCTAACTCCGTTTAATCGCTCCTCGACATTTACTACCGTACTAGCTATCAACTAATTAGAAAGCTATTAACTTGTGATTGAGGAGCCACTTGGCTGCATGATGGCGTATTGATGGCCCATCGAAGATACCAGGAGAGCATGAACGCGAGGAGATCGATTAGTCAAGATTTATAGCGTAGTTGGAAGCCTAACAGATGTGCAGTTAACCCTAATTTTAAACCCCGTCGGCTTAAAGATGTTGAGCTATACTCTAATGTCTAAACCTTTGTGCTTATGTGCCTACGTGTATGATCATAAAGAGAAAGCTTATTTATAATAAACATATTTGTGAATTTATCAGTTACTAGCTGACCCGCGCGCGCCTTCGTCTGCGCATTGTTTCGTCAACGATCTTTGGAACTGCCTTGCACAACCCCTAAGGGGAGTTTTTCAATTTATACCGAGTTTAGAGTGAATCGGATCAAGGAATAAACTTTTTCCATATAAACTGGACCACCCTGTATAACATTTTTCTGTCATAAGAACCTTCTCCTGACAATAACAAACACAACAAAAAAATTAGTGAAATCGGTCCAGCCGTTCACGCGTGATGGCGTGACCAAGGGATATAGGGATTCATTTTTATATATAGAGATTATGACCCTAAAATAGCTAACTTATGAATGATGCGAAAGATGTGTGCCAAAGTGAACTAAAAATGCCATCTTATTTTGCTTAAACAAAAACACTATCTTAAAACCTTAAATTCGGTGAATAATAAAAGGTTATTCATTACATTATAAGAGACTACAACAGATACAATAACGTAACTTGTTTTGTTGATAATAATCTTCCGCCGGTACTGTCTCACACCTGACTTCGATCAAATACATCATCTACCTCTATCATCATCATTTTTATACATTTTGACAAGCCATCCGCCCTTTTCGGCCCACAACACCGCCCCCTTTCGACTCCTTGCTGGATTATTGAAAACCGCCCATGGGATTAAAGATGTAATTGATGGTCTTACTATGGTATTATGCCATGTTTTCTGTTCATGGTTAAAAAAAGGTTTGTTGATTTTTGTTTATGGTTTGTTGATTGCTGTAGGCTGTGCTCTATCGAACTGTACAAAAATTTCAAATTACAGAAGATTAATCAGAAATTATAAATGTATCATAATAGATAAAAAGATCTGAGAGAATGTCTACCGCACCTTGGGGATACAGTCGTGAACCTGTTTACGTTTTACGTCATAATAGATTTTCCGAAGAACCTATCTCCACCGTTAGTTGCACTAGAGGATACCGCAGCTTAGTCAGCTTCACACGTATTGACGTCTTTCCTGTGGATAAGGCCATTTGAGCGTGACTGTAGGCTCAGGTTGCCTCCTGACCTGTATAAGTCATCTAGGTCTTAGACCTATGTTGGTGCACGCATTAATGCGCATTTATTCTTTACTAGTGAACCCAGGCGCAACTTCTTCTGCGCATTGTTTCGTCATACAAACTTTAGAGATAGAACTACCTTGTTCAAATCCAACCCATGAAAACACTGAATTCATTTTTGGATTTGCTGACTTTGATAAATATAAATAAGTACCCATCTAAGGGGTTAAGTAGTTTTGAAAAAATTATAAATACGTGTTTCGCTATTTATTAAAAAAAACTTATTTAGGCATCACAACCCCACAAATAGTATTTTAATTTAAGTAATAAAAATTGTTCAAAGCATAGTAGAACGAAATGACATCGCCATTTTGATAAGTCAAAAGCTATACTCGTAGAGCAGTGTTCTTTGTGTCCAACAGAGTACTGCTCAAGTTTTTGTGCAATATTCCCGTTGTCCTTTTACATATTTTTTGGTTTTCAGGAACGTTTTTCGGGATAAAAAGTAGCCTATATGCTATTCTGGAGTTACACTTCACCTTACCAAATTTCATTGTAAACTGTTTCGTCGTTTGAGCCTGATCCTTACACAAAAATACAAACATCTAAACAAACTCACAAACTTTCAGCTTTATTATATGAATATTAAAATATTGATAATGAATATTATATGAATGAGTGGGATTTAGAAAAATGTACAGTCAGCGGAACCAACTTGTAACCACCTTGCACGAGGTGAGTAGGTACAAACTGCCTTTGTGTTTACGCTGATTGTACATTTTTCGAAAAAAAAAGGTGCTGGTATTCGGTAGATAGTCCTACTAGGCCAACACGACTCATATTTAGACGCCGATGTATACGTGGGAGAGCGTTTACTCAGATGACCAAACTAAACTCGCTTTACTCCGTTTTATTACAGAATTAATTCAATTTACAACGCACAAGTCCTTTTGCGCTTGTTTAAAGTAAATGTGGTCGCTAAATGAGAAGGCTTAAAGAATTCGGAACGCAATATTTTGCTTATTTTGTGCAAAAGTATTGACTAGCCCGCGGCTTCGCTCATCGTACGTTGAGCGAAGTTCATGAACATTTCGTCCTTAAACGAGGTATGAAGTTATGACAATAACCATACTAATTTTGAGTTTATACCAGTCATAACTTTATACCATTACTTTATACGCTCGTGGTCGTGCTTGCTTAGTCGTTCTTGATAGCGTCGAAGTTAAGCAACGAAACGGTCTGTAAGTGGATGGGTGACCGCCAGTGGCATTTTTATCTGAGCGCTTCCGTGCTTCGGAGGGCTCGTTAAACTGTCGGTCCCGGCTATTTAAGTCGTTAAGCCATGACGAAGGCCTTAAGGCGGCCTAAAAAAAACTCCGTCACCAGAGTTGGCCACTGACTCATACGAACTTACTAACTTACTTACCACGTTTATGAGGCCGTTGATATTTTTAAGTATTTCAATATCTTTATACGAGTAAGTACTTAACCATCCCACTAATACGAGTATAATAGAGCTGAAAGTTTGTGAGTTTGTCTAGATGTTTGGATATTTGGATGTTTGTATGTTTGTGTTTCAATCACGCCTAAACCAGTGAACCAATTTAGATGAAACTTGGAATAGGTGTAAATAGTGACCTGGAATAGCATATAGACTATTCAAAATGTTGGTACCACGCGGGTGAAGCCGCGCGCAGTAGCTAGTGTTAAATATATGCTTTGCCTTGTACTATTACTATTGATAACCAAATCATATTTTTTTAACAGGAGTAGAAACAGCTATCTCTGTAGAAGTTATCCCTATTGGTCCTACTGAATAAATTTATTGCTCTTTATCAAGCTAATTAATATCTTGTTCTTCTTCTTTTGATTTAAGGGATCTTCTCTTGTCGGTCTAACTTCTGCATCCTTTTCCATTTATTTCTATCCAGAACAGCCTCCTTGACCTCTTTATAATAAATAATAATGCTGGACTTTTCCACACAGCATCACCTAGCCCCAAAGTAAGCAGAGCTTGTGTTATGGGTACTAGATGATTGATATACTACTTAAATACTTTTCGTTTGTAAATTCATACATATTATACATAGAAACACCCAGACCCGAGACAAATATTTGCAAATCATACAAACATTGGTCCGCGGGGATCGAACTAGCAACCTTTTGCGTCGCAGGCGGGCCTTCGCCCACTGCGCCACAGAGGTCGTCAATTATATCGACTTTATATAGCGACTGAATTATCATTTCAAATGCCTTGTTCTACAGCATAACTTATTATTGTTAAACCATGTTTAGACAATCCCGATTTACGTCGGACAACTTGACCATGCGATATCAAGGTATAAATTAATTCGAAGAACAGCAGATACTGTCTGCCCACGGAGCCTGACTCAAACACCACTAATAATAGAAATCCGTAAGTTTGTATGTATGTTAGTCTGTTTGCTGAAACGGCTGAACCGAGTTAGAATGTAGATAACATAAATTAAAATATTCTCCCCAAAAAATATTCCTAAATCAATACTTTTGTCCCATTTGGACATAAAAAACCTTTCATAAAATCACGCTAGCAGAGATCACTAACTTCCAGTTGCTCCCGAGTCCTGACACAATCTTTCGCCTTATTCGCTCTCATTACATTCTTCTTTATAAAGCATGTAGGTAGCTCTTCTTTAAAAACATATCACTATTTAGTACATTGTGTTTGTCAAATGGTGGGTCAACTTCCATAATTATATGTTTAACCTTTGAAGTTTATGAAGCTCTAAAGAAAAAGGATTTAAGAGAAAGTCACAGGTCCATACTAGTATCCTTTCATAAAATATCAGTTGAAACCCGATCCGGCACGTAGGCTGCACACCCGCGATCCCGGACAAAGGGTTTACGATCAATATATCGGACACCATTTTATATATTGTCTTGAATTAATTCAGGATTGTTTTTATGTGAGTTATTGGTTTTGGAGAATTAAGTCTGATAGTTCAATATCTTATATAAGATAGAAGCTAAGCTGATGTGATAGAAGGTGGTCCTTCACCTTCTAAAAGTAAAATGTCATTTATAGCGATATATTTTTAAAGCGGTTATTGATAATGCTTTTGCATAAACTTAAATGTAATTTTACTCTATTTTACTGTAGAGATATGTCATGATAAGAAGGCTAATGTAAATAGACAAGAAATAGTTCTAGTTTGATTCTTATTTGAAGAGTATCTTGACAGGTTAGGTCAGTCGTGTATGTGGGTGAGTTCAATTGTCGCGGTGGAAATGTGAGTGAGGTGCAGAGAGTTATTTTAAATCGCTCTGCTTTAAATTAAACAAATAAAAAAAAACGTGACTTGTTCATGCTCACAGTTTGAAGTTAGTATTCCTTCCATAATAGCAAATATTCAAGTAAAATTACTCATATAATCTTATTTGATCTTTAAGATACATTCATAATATTAAAATCTATTTTGCATTGAATTTTATCTTGTGCATAATATAATGTTGCTACTAAAAGTGAGTTGTAAATTTAGTTAAATGTCCGTGTTAATATTTAATGTTAGGTGTATTTTAAACACATTCTGCTTATTGATATTCAAATTGATTAAAAATTCAGCAATAAAATTACAGAATTATCCTAAACATTTACAAAACTAGTCTTACTTTGACGAGCCTCACTTAGTTCTATGGGCTCCCAATGGAACTTGATTGATATTTAAATACCCTGGTTCTTTACGGTATTGGTCGCGAAGATATGGAGTAGAATCACCTCGATGCCAAAACTATTCCAAGACAAGTGATCCTCGCTGTCCTATATTCTACTGAATAAATGCGGTTTGATAAAATTGACCTTTACTTTGTTTAGTTCTCAAAAGAGTACTATCAAAATTCAATAAAAACCAATAATGTCCTTATGAATATTTGCATCTAAATGGAACATAAATAAATATGACGCACTCGATATTTTATTGACGCCTCGTTCAAAACTGCATTGATTTCCGTTTGTTTCCTCAGTAAATTGCTTTTGATCAAAATTCATGATCATATTCGTTTCAAATTTATGGAGAACGGGTTGTGCCGGCTGGCCCGTAGGCCTAAATAATACGCGCGATTTTGTTAGCACAAGCTGTCTGTAAGGTGTTAGACAAATCAAAGCATATTCAATTTTAAAATATTTATTTTAACTACACATTACGCCTACTTTATAAGAGTTCAGTCAAATAAATACATGGTGATTTTTAAATTAAATTTATCACTAAATTGTACAAAGCTATTTACAGTATATATCACAAATAAAGTTATATATCAAAGTGCCCTAGTCAATTAGTAGTGTCACTTCTACTTACAGTCTGTTCGATCCACTTGGAAACGCATTGCTCAACAACTAGGCATCACTGGCAACGTTCGGAACATCCATAAACACAGAAATGCATGGCCTACAGTCCTAAAACTAGAGAAAATGACTCAAGAATTACATAAACCGCTTACAGCGGTCTCACTTCACTTAGTCTTTCACTTCACAGCTTCTCAAAGGCTCTGGAGTTGGTCAGCATCTCGCGCGTGAGACGCCACACCTGCTTGGCAGCGTTCTCAAGAGCAGTCGGGGACTTGCCCTTGAAGAGGTCCACGTGGGGTAGGAAGTAGTGAGGGCATCGGCGGCACTGTAGCGAGGATATCAGCTGCAGAAATATCCCGTTAATGCGGTCGCCGATAGCGGCCTCGTCCCACTCGTGCTCTCTGGGATGTTTCTCGCACTCGTATAGAAGGAGCGTCTTCATGTGGTAGCACGTGACAGGGTTCCCCGGCAGGTCTAGGTGCCTATCACGGATCGTCTTCAACAGACTCAGACATTTCCGTCGGCAACCGCCTTGTAGCAAGCGATTCTCGGCTTCCAAGAACGATAATACCCAAGCGTCTCCTTCCATAGCGGAGTTCTTCCCTTGTAAAGCGAGGCATTCTTTAGACAGGAGGTCGAAACCTTCTGTTTTAACTTCAGCAACGATATTAGGGTGCGGCCAGGGGATGGCGGGTAGCGGCCAGTGCGCGGCCGAGCGCGGCCACAGACCGGCGCACTTGAACGCCGGCGTGATCTGCACGATGTACCTCTCCCGTATCCGCAGCTTCACTTCCGTCGTCTCCGCGATCATCTTCACGCAATCTCTGTACGAGCATTTGTCGCACGCCTGTGCGACCAGCGTCTGGAATCGCGAGCGAATCTTCCTGGCCGATAGGTATCCCGAGGCGGTGATGAACTCGACCCACAGGGACATAGAGCGCTTCCTACCGTCGGACAGCTTGAGAACCGCACATCCCGGGAGAGATCCGTCGTCGACAAAGTTGAGAACGCCCATCTGGTTCAGATAGATGACGATCTCGAACTCGTGCGGGGAGACGACCTCGAGGCCGTCGAAGCGGCCGTTGTAGTCCGTGAGCGAGGAGATGAACCTCGGCTCTTGGAGCTCCACCTCCTTGAGGACATCCTGGACGATCCTGCAGACCTCGTGGATGGTCTTCGCGATCTGTGCCTTCCTGTTGGCGACGCGCTCGTTGTAGTACTTGTTCATTTGGTAGACGAGCTTGGATTGGGCTGCCATCATCTCCGGGGGGACAAGCATGGTGTCTACGCGGGCGATGCGGGCATGGTCCGAGCGTACGCGCGCGGCCCGCGCTTCTGGCCGACTGAACAGAGTCAGCCTCGCGACCGCTCGGCCCGTCGCCACGCCCTTTGGGGGCCGCCCTCCCAAGCTCCACCCCTCTCTTTCCAAACCACAGCCTACGTGCCTGCGGGAGCGAGACGGGTAGATACGTAGAGTATTGATCTGCTCTCGCCCCTCCTGTATCCCGTAGGTATTGAGGTGTACGTAATTACATGATTGCTCGTTAATTCGGTAGCCCGTACAAGTTTGGTTCTATTAATTAAGACTTTTTAGGCACTCTTGTCACCCACACCCTAATTAAGTGGAAATGAGTTTTTTTCATTATTAAAAAACAAGTTTGTAATTGATTTTATTACTCGACGAAATTTGTGCCCTAATTCTTAAAAATGAAGCCATTTACATAAAAAGCTTTACTTTTTGTACAGTGAGAAATTGAAATAATTAAGGATATACGTCCTTTATTTTTCCTAAAAATAATGTTTCCACAGATATAAATAACTAAACAGTAATCATCATCATCATTCCCTTGCCCTTATCCCACGCTAAGTGGGGTCGGCACAACATGTATTTTTCTTCCATTTACTCCTATCACTCGTCAGATGTGTATCTCTCCTTTGAATAAAATAACTAAACCCTTTAATGGTGTAAAGCGAACTATAACTGTATCCTTCAAGTGCAGTAGACATTCTCCCAGATCTTTATGCATTCAAAATGCTATAAAAATGTCTAAGAAGGTACTCGTAATCAGCTACATGTCCAAAATCAAATCAGGAACTTGGCATTTTGGACTTTTTAGTTAATTATATAAAATCGAATTAAATTAACTCCTTAATTTTATTCAAGTTCCTCGTCCCATTTTCCGCAAATTTCCACTTGATACGATCTAGACACAAATTTATGGTCTTTCTTAGTTATTATTAAATTCTTTATACAAGTTCAGGTGGGTACTACCCACCGGTGAGCTTGTACCGGTGTACTTTTGACTAAATAACCTCCTCCTTTTTTGAAGTCGGTTAAAAAGCCACTAATTTTGTTGGTATGGTAGGCCTTTTTTCAGCTTCATACACTTATTTGGTTAAATGAATCAATCTTCTCCTTTGCATACTCATTCCTCAAGCCTTATCACTACGTCGTAAAAGTATTGCATAAAATATCCTTCTGTGCAATGCATTGCTTCAGAACAAGCAGGCTATCTTAGGAAGATTTTATCCTAAGATATCCATCAAGATCTTCAATCAAGAACAATTCCCCTTAATATTGCTAGACATTTCACCCAGCTTCATCTTGTCCCAAAGTAAGCAGAGCTTGTGTTATGGCAACTGCTTATCTGATTTTTGTGCTACTAAAGTTAAAAGCACAAACTTACAATCATCCAATTTTTTATTAATCTTATCAACATATTCTCCTAGTTGCATCAGCTCTCAAAATTCCACTCGCGTTCGTAGGTGAGAATATTCCCAGTTCGGCAATCCTCGTCCTATTTCGGTCGTCGCGATTGATGGCGCGACACTGCGTGATGGATGGCGCGACGCTGCATGATTTACGCGCACTCCTGCGGATTCATGGGAGCCTTGTACTACAGGAACCGGACTAAATAAAGAAATACTTTTATCGATTTATAGGATGCTAAGATTGGATGACGTGCATAGAATTAATACTAGAAATAAGGATAAACTTTGTGTGCCTGAATTTAGATTAGAAAAAGTGAAAGGTTCTTTCATGGGAAATACCGTACTCTTTTATAATAAACTTCCAGATAATGCCACTAAATTGCCTATTCGAAGATTTAAAAGTTACATAAAAAATAATCTTATAAAGAAAGCGTACTATTCTATTGGTGATTATATTAATGATAAATTCGCGTGGCCTGATGTCGCTCTGCCCCTCGACAGCTGATGTGTGCACAATGTCTTTGCTATCTTGCTTAGCTTCTTGAATTTTACTAACTTTACTTTTAATTTTACAACTAAGTTAGTTAAGAAATTAGCCTAAGTTTAGATCTAAGATGGATCACCTAAAAAAAGCTAGGCCCCAAACCGTGTTTGTTGCCCTGATTCTTCACGGTATTGGTCGCGAAGGAACAGGAGTAGAATCACCTAGTTTTAAGACGTTTCAAAGTGATCCCAGCGGTCCTACTGAATAAATGCTATTTGACTTTGACTTTGACTTTGATCAAAAAAATAGTAGAAAAACAGAATCAGGATCACAAAAGGCGCGGTAAACATTCTGGTTCAGTAGAGCTGTCTGTATACAGGGTTATTTGTAAAACACTGGTAACCTCAGACTGTATTACTCAGACTGTATTACTATCATCATAAACAACAACTTTAGTTCTATGACTTTTAAAATTCATATTTTAAAAACAAAAATAAAAATATTTAAATTGAACGCTCTAAATGTTACGAAGTCTATGCGAAGCAAAAGAAAGCGATAGTACAATAGCAAGTTAAAACTGAGAAACTAAATGCCTAATAGGTAATTAAATAATTTTCCAATTAACTATGCGCCATATTTTGATAGTGTCCCAAATGACAGTGAAAAAACATTTAAAATCAAAAGTGTCAATAGGGACAAAGTGTCCCAAACGACAGTAACCCTGTCGTTTGCTTTGGCTTAGAGCTAGACTGGTTTTTGCGAGTAACTTACTGATATTTGTGTGTACCTACATACCTCATCTCCAGTTTTAAAGGCTAATCTTGTTATAAATGTAATAATATTGAATTTCCAATATTTTGTGGAGGAGGCCAAGCAGCAAGTTAAAATGTACAGCAAGTTAAAATGTATTTTCTCTTACAAAAAAATACTAGGTAAGTTCAAATAATTCATGCTAAGTTTGACATGCCCCTAATAATTTTCCCGAAAAACGCAATATCATAAAACGTCTTCCCGGAAAGCTCTCCCATTTTTAAGGCTATTTATTATTTAGGCTTGGGATTGCGCGCGCATCGTGCCGACGCAAAATGGCCGCCAAGTCCCGCCTACTTCCGGCGGACGTCCGCCGCGCAACCCCTTGGGATTACCTACCACCATATTTTACTAACTTTACGAGTGCTGTGCAAATATTTGGGCTTTTCTTGCATCCGTTGGGGATCCGTTTATATCCAAAAGGTCGCCTTATCGCTTTATATCAGGCTGCAACTTTGTATAGTATAAATGCACAATTAAAAACCAAGTATTTACAACAAAGTTAAAGATGTAGAGATAAGGTGTGGGTTTATGAATATTTATAACTAAACCTTCGAATCCAACATTTTTGTAACTAAATTTAAATGGGCAGGAACGCAGTTAATTAAGAGTTAATGGACTCGAAAGTATTTTTTGTCGAGGACAACACAACGACAGTCGATTTATTTAACTACAGCTTCGCGTTTTTCGAGTTTTCACGGCAAACGTATTGAATCGATATTGTATCGTTTTTTAAAATATTTTCAAAATACTGTAATTCTCAACAAATTCACAGTATCATAAATTATTCTGAACTCTCCGACAAGCATTTCAACAATTTGCGTAGGAACAGATATTTTTTCTTCTATTGTTTGAAATAGCGCACATTATTCAACGATATATTCACACAAAACCAGAAATCATTTGTTAAACTCTCAACGTATACACGATTAGATTTACACTCGCTCCCGGAGTATCTATCGTAATGACATACAACGTTCGAGGGTTATTAACACTGCTTAATCCGATGTTTGGATCAATCCAGTCGGTTACGATTTATAAAACATGCAGCAACGAACAGACGCGGTGACAGACTTGTATTATTTATGTAGGATTGAATTCGCTATCGTGTTGTATGAACGATGCGTGTGGACGCACATCCGTCATCCCCCACCGCTGGGCATCGACTGGTCCACCCTCGCTGGAGGGGAAGCCCCGCCCAAAGGGGTTAACTCGGGACGCGCGCCATAGGCATTTTCCCAGCCCATTCCATTTTCAACTCTACATCATCTCTTTAAGGTGGAGTTTCGTGAACTGTAAGGGCGCTGGGGTAGCGCGTACTGTTTTTCAACAGTTATTTTTCAAGATCGCGAAGATATTTCGGTCTGTAATTGGATTCGTTCAGATGCGTCCGTTCCGATTGAGACGTCGCTGTCCGATGTAATTATTATAAAGATGGAGATAATGGCGTTTCTTTGTTTTGTCGCTGCGGTTTTTGCGTCATTAGCCGGTCGCGGTGCGCGGCCCGCTTTGTCAATTGAGATTTTTAGGTTGTATTCATATTTTTATAGTAGTAGGAAGATTGTGCTTCGAAATTAAAGCATTTTCTTTCTTTTTGCATAACTTAATATCTACTTCTTGTAGATTTAATAACTGGTTTCATGCTGAAATTGTAAATAAACATTACTAAAGATGATAATATAGATGAATTCTATAATTTACCATGTACCTAACAATTAGGTACTTATTAATATGACCTGTAACTAGGGAGTTACCAAAAAATATTTGTATTTGTTAAGACTATTATAGTACCTATATTAGCTATATTAACTTAATTAACTTAATCTTTAGTAAAAGAGAAATACGAAAAGATAAACGAAGCGTCATGATTTATAAGACCATATTTATTTCCCTGTAAATGATAACTTAGTTTAGTCGTCTAATCTATAACAATCCATTATAAATAACCAACACATAAATCGATAGGTTATCAGCTACAACGTTTAACCAGTTGTTAAATGTAACTCGTAGATAAGCCGAGGTTTACCGCTCTTATCTAACTAGGTGTAACGTTTGTCAGTTGTGGGAGGATGCTTTACGATGCCTTATAAGTGAAACAATTTGTGAACAACAGAACTATTAGTTTTTGGAGATAATGAACACGACGTATATGTTTATTTCGGCCTGAAATATGTTAAGCTTAGCATTTTTTTAAAAAGAGTTTTTCTGTAAGAACGCTGGCCACTGGGGTCATATTATGACAGTTAGCTATTCGAAAGATGTGCTTGTAACAAGAGAAAAGCCATAGATAAAACAGATTTTATCGTAATTTAATTCAGCTCATGGGCTCATAGGCAAATCTCTTTTTGGAAGAAAAGTCTCTCCTATTTAAAATTTTTCTAATACTTAGCTCGGCCGACTGGCCATGTGTATCCACGCTACGGATGCCTAGGCCTTTCATTTCTGTGACCTTCTGCCGGAAAAGCTATTACTTCCTAACTTTTAATAGGAAACGAATAATAAAACGATTACTTACCGACTCATTTTTAAATTGAATTTGTTCCATTAAAAAATCTGATTTATGCACCTCTGCCTTTATTATAGTCTAATGGATTTTTATATCTTTTTGAACTGCCATATTTGAATGTCGAATCCGGAAGTCGCCGGTGGCGCCACTAACCGCTCGCACATGGCTTCCGGCGCACGTGCGCGTCACACGCGCGATTGCGCGCGATAATCGCATGCGACAGTTGTAAGAACGCCGGCTTAAGTGAATGTCTTTGATTAGTCGAAATAAGAACAAAAGAAAATAATGAAATCGATTTTTAAACGACATTGCTCATTTATTCTCTACTTTTTAATAATAATGAATTCGACTGGCGTAGGATCGGATAAAGTGGCGTAAAAATGCGAAGGCCTATAGCTACTCAGTAGTACATGGGGTGTGGGCTGATTAGAAAGATAGAAAAATATCATATTATCTCTGTTGGTAGGTATCCCCAAGGCACGGTGTGTTAAAACTAGAGAAACACTGCCTGTGTTTCACTAGTTTCACTAGTTTTAACACATAAAATGATCGGTTACTTGCATTCACGCAACCGTGTTCTTTCACTAGTTTTAACCCATAAAATGATCGGTTACTTACATCCACGCAACCGTGTTCTTTCACTAGTTTTAACCCATAAAATGATCGGTTACTTGCATCCACGCAACCGTGTTCTTTCACTAGTTTTAACCCGTGAAATGATCGGTTACTTACATCCACGCAACCGTGTTCTTTCACTAGTTTTAACCCATAAAATGATCGGTTACTTGCATCCACGCAACCGTGTTCCACAACCAGTCGAATCACCGCGTAGACACCTAAATGTTCTTCTGCCTCGATAAATTAAGCCGTGCATTAACAAGGCCGCTTCTAATCCCAACCATTAGGTACCCGAGCAATCATCTGTTCGGCTGACATCGCTAATCCTCTGTAAGCCGGCACGACAGGCGCCGTAACTCTACGCCGTATCCCAGGATATAAGTCCCTGGAGGTTACTGCAGCTTCCCGGGATGTCCCTAAGGTTGTTTGTTGGTGAATTATGACAATGCAAGCAAACATTTCAGGAGTGCAACATTGAGATTGAGGACAATTTTAGACATTCTCCTTTATATAAACTATTTCAATAAAGGTTCAAACTAGGGTTCCTCAAACTAAGGGTTCTTAAAATGCTCATTTGGTAGAGCGTCGTCGTGGATGCATTTTTTGACAAACTGTGGAACAAAACAAAATGTGGACATGTGCCAAATGAACATGCCTCTAAAACCATCAAACATTTTTTAAAGATCTTAAATAAGTATTTACCTAAAGATCTAAATACAGTAAAATCTATTTCCTCAACATTTTAAACATCAAAAATATCAACCGCTCCAAAATACCTCGGAAATCAGAACACAAACAAAACATTATTATCCCGGCATTAGCATCTTGGATAGATTTATTCACGAAACTTTAAACTAAATGAAAAAAAGCTGGTAAAAAGTATCGTCTCCAGAAATAGTGTGAGGCGATGACAGGGAATTTATGAACCATTCGGAATGACTGATTGCGAAACGGGAACGGGGGGAGAACCATCGGTTTTAAGTCGGGAGCGAGTTGGAGGCATTCGAAATGAGTTGTGTTCGAGTTGAAACTATTCAAAGATGCAGAAACAAATAATTTAAACTCTACCAATGATAGCAAATAAAAGCATAAAAAAACGAAATGTAATTTTTTTTATTGGCAACAGAGTTTATGTAGAGATGTCAACAGAAAAGAAAACTTTCACATTTATTTAATGCTGAACAGATAATGCTATAGTAATAATTACGTTTTCTTTAAACTAAAAAGAAAACTGACTTCAATGGGCGCGGCGTTTCTCAGGGTGTGTAGTGAGGAAGAGGTTTTTGAGTTTTACGGGAAAACTATCAATCCCTCGGGAATAAAATTTATATAGCCTATCAAATAAGAATTTTCGAAAATTGGTCCTTATTTGACGGAGAATATAATTGAAACAAAGATCTTACGACTTCGATACGTGCACCAATAGTAACACCATCAGTAATAGAGGTAGCCGGTTCAATCCCGGCCGACGACGCTGATGTATGGTGTTTTAATTAGTACTTCCCTACCGCGAAGGGAATCTTTGGTTTAATTATCATATTTCTCAAAACGGAGTGAGATTAACACAATTTGATGGAGTTGTGACGCAGTCAGATTGTATATTTCGCGTTAGCTTTGCGTCTATGACTCTTTGTGAACCAGAAAAGGAAATGCATGGTTCTAAACTTAGTTTATCCTTTTTGAACTCCAATTTGAGGTTGTGTATGGGTAATCAAACGTCTAAATATGCTAGAATGTCCACTTGAGTTTAATTTTGCAGTTTAAAGTCTTACGGCCTTACTAATAAACTTGGTATAAAGTTATTCCTGAGTGTAAACTGTCAAAATGTATGGTTATAATAATAATAATCTTTTTTATTATTCTTTGTGATTTTCTCAAAATGTAATGAACATTGTGAAGTGCAACCATATTTTTGTACCAGTAATGGGAAGGAACTGACTCCTGACCTACAGGTAGCCCTAGTTTGGGAGTCAGGACTACATTTAAGTGTGTATTTTGGTTGGATCAATAAATGTTTATATTATATTATATTTATATTATTTCTATTTAACTCCGAGGAATAACTTTACACCCCGTTTATTAGTAAGGTCATAAGTTTTGGTCTCTTTTCTTGTTGTATTGCAATTCAATCAGTAGTTAAATTTTTAAAGTAACACACTTAGAGTACATGAAAGTACTTAAACTTAGGCTTACATCTATATTAGATGATTTATACAGCGTCAGGAAGCAACCTATGCCTACACTTAACGGGACGCTGTAGTGCCTGGGACATTGTTTGAGATGGAATAGGCTTGTCCAGCACCCAAACCATCCTCTCAGCTTAATCAGCCTGGCCCACAGGAAAGACGACGTCAATGCGTGTGGAGCTGACTAAGCTGCGGGTTTCCTCACGATGTTTTCCTTCGCCGTTTTGAGCTCGTGCTAAAGCACATATCATCATTCATCATTTTCCTGCCCTTATCCCGCTTATGCGGGGTCGGCACAACATTTTCTTTTCTTCCACTCTCCCCTATCACTTGTCATCTCCGTAGCCACTCCTTTCTTACCCATATCTTCTTTACTCCTTCCAGTCATCGTACCTATATTCCAATTAGCCATCCTCATTCTTACATCCTGGACTCGCGTCTTACGTTGCACCCGTCCCTGGTGCAACAACCCTAGTTCATTTCTCACAGTCGCCGGGTGCTGCGCCTGCGCGTCGCCTCGGGGGTACGCCCTAACATTATAACGCATTCCATTTATTCCTTGAACCATGTTGTACGTTGGATTTGGCTGTGTTTTATGACCGGCCGCCTGCCTGACGTCAACCCTCTTTGGGAATACTTGTTGTATCTAGCCGACGATGACTAAATGTCCCCCATCGTCGCCTTTAAAATATAAATATGCTAAAGCACATATAAAACCTACGAAAGTACATAGGTACCTAATATTCCATATTGATACTGTTTTTTTACATACAATTAACAGTAGATGCCTGTAGCACGATAAACATCGCTAGGAGACCGAACTAGCTTAGAGACAGGATACAAGTGACTTGACGATGTCCCTTAGGAGTTCTCGTGTCATCCGCATAGTATCTCCGCTCTCACGCTCTTCTTGTCGTGTCACTAGTTCTTTCGAACCAAGTGTGGTGAAGGGAATAGAATAGAATAGAAGTTTATTGCCAAAAAGAGAGAACACTAGGTAACAATATAGATAAACAGTACATAAAGTGATTAACAAAAATAATGTTACAGTTAACCGCGAGGCCTAAACTAGACTTGGAGGTCTGTATCTTAGGTCTCAGGAGCACGAATTACCCTAAGATAGATTAGAACTTAAACAAACTAATTTACTTTATATCAGTGTTTGGCACTAAGAATGTATAATAGGCACTTAAAAAATACAAAAAAGAAAGGTGCATAATATCTTGGCTGGAGGGTGTGTGTGTGGGTATATGTGTGTGTATGTGTGGAGTTTAAGTGCGCCTCAAAGAGGTTCCTTTCGTATATATCTAAACTATCCAGCGGTAGTAAAATGACTAAGGGTGCAGTCAGAGGCACTCTTTGAGACGCACTTAAAACCTTTTACCACACATAATTCATAAGTACTAGTGACACGGAGAAGTTAATAAGATCACTGGTGGGTCGAGTGGTAGTGGCCCCGCCTTCGTAAGGTCATGGGTTCAATCTCGGTCGTGCACCAATGAGTTTTTTATGTCGAAAAATTTATGTGCACTATGCCAGTACTCTCAAACGGTGAAGGAAAACATCGTGAGGAAACCGGCATGTCGTAGAACCTAAAAAGTTCGAAAACATGTTTCAAGTGCACGAAAAGAGCCTCTTTGAGGCGCACTTAAAATCCTTTCACCGCACTGGTTGGAAAGAACTGGTGACACGATAAGAAGAAGAGTCATTTCCAAATACAAGTATGATATCCAAAAACAATAGATTTAGTATTAAAATGCGATCAAAACTCAGACAAGTCCTATTCAACCAGATCGACGCCTACGTTATGAATATCTAGCTTTTATTATTAAACTTTAATATTATTTAGTTTCTGGTCCCAAGCCGTGTTGGGGGTGGGCAGCGGCTGTTGACAACTTTAGTTATTTACATATCCTATCTGCCCGACGCACCTTGCATGTACCGACCGCAAAACAGTACTAGCTAAAATATGATAATGAGTGGAATTAAAAATAGTTTGCATTCGTTTTAGCTTATTCTCTAGTCTTTTAAATAAAATACATTTTCTCCAACAACAAGTGACGCCAACGAGCTCATGGTCAACCTCTTGGTCGCAACATCCTTAAGTAAATCCATAGCACGAGTTACTGGTCAACTTTGGCGATTCAAAACGTATTGACCAAAATCACGATGCTGTGTTCTATGTTATTCTTTTGTAAGAACTATATTTTGATGCGAACCCTACCGCTTTCTGTGGCTCCGTTTTTTCTCGTCGGTAATGGGGGCACTTGTCACCGCAGGACCCTTATTTACGGCCCGATACAATCTCCGCGACCGCGCACTTTTTACCGAAAGTCTATGAGGGCATTCAAATTGTCTGTTTAATGGGATGTTTTTATACTTACCTAGTTTAAATTAGTCCAGGATAACTTGATCTAAATGATCACAAAATCACAAAATGTGAGTCAGTATTGTAGTAAGAAAAAATGGTCTATGTGATGTACCATAGATTATCTATGGAAAAAGGCGTGATTTTATAGGCTTTTTATTATCTGCCTACCCCTACGGAAAAATGCGTTCTTATAGTTCCCCCTTCTCTATAAAGAGTGTAAAATAATGCACAGTCAGTCGCCAACCGTGCCGTTAAACAAACAAACAAACATTGTGTTATGGGATCACCATAATCACTTATGGTTAGATAAGACACGGCACCCGGACGTGACAACTATTAGGTTAATTAAATTATTAGATAATATGGACGATAGGAGAAAATTTATATCGTTTTCTCTACACAAATTAAGGAAACAAAAATATAAATAATTAGTATTTAAATGCATTCCCTGAGGAGCTTAGAAATACAATACACAAAGCTAACTTTTTTGAAATAATGATTTTGATGTTTGGGCAGACCCCTGCCCAGTGACATGATAGGTTATGATGAAAAAATGTTCCGAAGATTTGGGTTAATCGAATCGAAAGATAAGTGCTTTCCTTCGTCATTTGTGTCAAATAAATCAAAAACAGCACATGTTCTATTCCCAGTTCATCCCTAATACAATCTTTCTTTTTAATTCATCTCGCGTGATCAGCCACCATTACTAACTAATTATTGTTGTGCATTTGAAACGAAATGAATAGAGCACTTACGGTCGCTGTGAATAAAATAAAAATGAATAGAGAGCGTGGAAAATTGATAAAAATACTTTGCTACAATTTGTGTGTGGCAGAATTTTAT
Organism: Epirrhoe tristata; assembly: GCA_951394285.1. Taxonomy (NCBI): domain Eukaryota; kingdom Metazoa; phylum Arthropoda; class Insecta; order Lepidoptera; family Geometridae; genus Epirrhoe; species Epirrhoe tristata. The sequence goes on along the minus strand of OX596156.1, from coordinate 9,305,891 downwards.
GAGAGCAGGGGAGATGCTTTCTTTGAGAAATATAATTTATTTTTCTTCTAAAAAATGGTGCAAACTGTTTTTATACATTATGTCTCTCTTTGGATTGTTTCCATTTTCTGTAGTAGTTCAGTAATTTCGTAGGTACTAATTTACTTCTAAATAATGTCTGCAAAAGTTTTACAAAGAGTTTGCTATTTCTGGTCGGCAGGCGCCGGCAGCACTCAAGCTTGAAATGGAAACTGAATTTAGTTTTAGAACAGATTTTGAATTTCGAACACAAATAGTCTCGTTTTCAAAGCTTGCATTGCGCGGAGATGAAAGTGGTCGCTCTATCGAGGGTGGCGTTTGACAAATTGCAGTACAATTGGACGAGACACGCTCCTGCCACCCATGCGACCCTGGTCCCTACGGAGTGCAGGTTTTAGTTTATTTGCATTGTTTTGACTATTTTTGATGTTTATTTTTTGTTTGAGGATATTTTTAAATTTTAAAGATGATGACTAACTTTGAAATCAACAGATTCCGGAGAAAAACCTGGAGAAAACTAAAAAAATGCAAATCTTCTTGTCTTTCTTATCTTTTTTAATGCAGCAAGGATTACTTACATAATTATTGTATTTACTGGGCTATTTCTGTAAAAATAGCAATAGTTCAACTTTTTAAAACCTTATTTCCCTGAAACTTCGTCAATACCCCTTGGTCTTCTTAGCTCCTTGGTCTTCTTAGCTAGATTTGGTTGAAATACTAGGGCAACATGGCCCTAGTATTTCAACCAAATCTATTGACATTTCGTATTTGTCCTACAACTTATCAATAGTTATAAACACTGTACATCCCTTTTCCCTTATCGTGAGGGTGTGAGCTTACACGATTACTGCAGGGGGCGATGTTGATACCGATGTAATGAGTCCAGGGGGTGTTTGTTTAAACTATTAGGGCAAATTGGACTGGTTTTTATTTCATTGTTGTTTTTGTTCCTAAGTGAAGAACGTGTTTCAAGTGGGTGTTTTGTACGATTATATTTGAGGACACATAGAATTACCTAGCACAGTGATTTCGTCTTCATGATACCTCTATCATGAAGACGAAATCATGAAGAAAATATTATGTGCTCAGATTGGAAGGATTTTCGAAAAAATCATTTTGTCGCTGAATCTGAAAGTTCGAAAACATATCTCAGCAAGAAACTGACCTCTTTGATGTTCACTTACCATCCGTTCACCACACTGGTTAAGAAAGAACTAGTGACACGACAAGAAGAAGACTAGGAATACAGCGCAATATAAGGCTGGATAAATACCTTCCTCTAATATTCACTAATGTAACAAGACACGCATCCCATTCAAAGGAACAAAAGAACAATGGAGCAGCCCCATACAAATCACACTGCGGCGCAATCCATCACAGTGTGCCAATTATGCTGCGCTGTGCTCTTAGCTAGGGTGCCCCGAGGATTTCGGGAGTTGAACATGTCAGGAGTTTTTTTTTATTAATCTACATTTATGTTTGTTTATGCTAAATATCGGCTGTTATTCGTAATGAATATAGCCTTCCTTCCAATAGCTTGAACGTCTGCTTAATCTATTGCTGCAATCTCTTATCATTGACATAAAAGTAGCAATTAGAAATGATATTATTTAAAAACAGCCGTGTTGGCGAGTGGGGTAGAGTGCCTCTACTTTCAATCCAAAGATAGATCGAGATCTTTAGAACGAGGAGTAGACTCCTGAAATCAATGAGATTTTTTATTTCGGGAATTTAAAATGCGCATTTTATAGGTAAATAAATAAATTTATTTATTTATTTTATAGGTAAAAACTCTAATACCGGGTTATACTGTTTTTTTTTTAATGCTTGAATGCCACTCAAGTCCACTAAACCATCTTCGTCTATCATTACCTATTTTATTCATTCTAATTCCCTATCTCTATAAATGTTTGTTTTTGGGTATCCAAAAGCAGTTTTATTCCGGCATCGTTAACAAAACGCGACAACTGTTTTAAGGCGCCATTTAAGAAAGTCATTAAAACAAAATGGCGTCCCCACCTTGATTTACACAATTATTGTGTGTGTAAATTATGCTTAACGAACAGTTTACGAGCCTCGAGTATGGATGTTTTATTTGTGTTTTAATTGTCGCAACTTTATTTGTTTTTTTTTTATTCGTGTTTCGTGGTTTTTCCATGATTTAGTTGGCCGTGCTTTAATTTAACTTGCATTAAATTTGTAAGTGTGGATGTTTCTCTAGGTCAATTATTAAGCTGAATTTGACCCACTTCTCGGTATTCGATTGAGCTTAATTTTGGCACACCTTACAAAACAATCTTTGTTGGTACCTTGTACTTCAAATAAATGTTTTTTTTTTAAATCAAGCAAGTCACACTTTGAAAAACGTTTAACAATAAAAACCATTTAGGTACCTACACGGAAACATAATCGTGTTATCGTGCTATTCATTATATGTGTAAATTTGTCATTAGATGTCTTGATATCTTCTCATTTTAATAATCATGTAATATTAAAATTACTATGTTTTAAAATATCTCCATGATTAAATCGTAAATCAGTTTTATTTCCACGAAATCGAAAACTAGGTACATAATTTTGGCTGCACCTTGCTACATATGGAATTTGGCTATTTGATATCTATGGATTCAAATTCTTTTTTATTTATGTAATGATAAACGAGTTAAGCCAGTAGGTAATCGTATTAATTCCAACTCATCTTTCAGTTTTCAGCTTGTTTATAATAATTATCTTTTACGCTAGTTACAAATATGTATTAAGAATAAGAATAATAAAGTTTTATTTTCTCCACATCATATACTACAGTTACAATAGGTACTTAAATCTACATAATTTTATGTGGGTGAAAATACGGCTACCCCTCAGCATTTGCTCCAACAGCTCGAGAGTGTTGGAGCGCTGGTTTTCAGTGGCGCCATACCCGTTGTGGACACGCGTCTCATCTCATAATTATCTTATTAGTTAATAAACAATTTAAGAAGACATCAAGGAATCAGGTCACTTACAATACTTTTAAATTATTATTAGGTACACTTTAAGGGCCTTACTAATAAACGTGGTGTAAAGTTATTCCTCGGAATAAAATAGGAATAACCATACATTTTGACAGTTTACACTCAGGAATAACTTTATACAACGTTTATTAGTAAGGCCGTAAATAAATAATTAAATCATTGCACTAAAGGATGTTCTCTCTCTTTCCAGGTGATGAAGTACTGCGAGCACCTGCACGGCAAGTGGTACTTCAGCGAGATCCGCGCCATTTTCTCCAGGAGGTATCTGCTGCAGAATGTCGCCATCGAGATGTTCCTGGCTAGCAGGAGTAAGTATACCTACTTTTTGATAATACCGCTAGAGACTCCTTGTCGTGTCACTAGTTCTTTTGTACCAGTGTGGTGAATAGATTATATGTGCGCCTCAGAGGCTTCTTTAGTACACTTTCCACATGTTTTTAAACTTTTTAGGTTCGGGAACCGGCATGATGTAGAACCACTGTAGTTCTACGTCATGCCGGTTTCCTCACGATGTTATCTTTTACCGTTTCAAAGTACCACTGGCATAGTATACATACATTTTTCGGCACAAAAACTAATTTGTATTAAGTACTTATATGACGGATTTGAACCCACGACCATAAGGTTATAGCGGCCCCATCTTCCGACCATAAGGTTTTACTAACCTAATTTCAACATCCTGCATTAACTATTGTCTCTGATTTCCAGCGTCAATATTCTTCGCGTTGCCTGACCAGAACACCGTCAAAAAGGTCATCAAGGCGCTGCCTCGTGTTGGGGTCGGCATCAAATACGGCATCCCGCAGACCAGGTCAGTGTTTGTCTTCTTCAACTAACATCTTTCACCTTCTTATCAAAACCCTAGCTCTAGGCACAGTTAAAATAGAGCAAAATGACAATTTATTCCATAGGTACTCTTGATTATTTGCTTACGCGCAGTGAGTGTGCTACGCCATCTATGAGCGTACGTTGAAACTAAAACTAGTTTGAGACGCGAATTGGGTTCGCATCCTAATCCTTGGCACAACGATTTGAGTAGTTGACAGCTGATACGATAGATGGCGGTAGTAAGTTGATTTTTGAAATATTATTAGTCTAATGAAGCGTTATGTTGCCTCCTGACGATGAAGAAATCATCAAAAATATGTTTCTTACCTCACACCTATACCAACTTAATACTTAGGTACATACTTGGCAGCCTCTACCTATATGCTGTTCATCAATTCTATCTATTTATTCACATAACTGCATTCACAATAGTTCCTCTTTTTTATGACATCTAAAAAAATTAAACAATGTAATCAAAACAACACATTATTTTTAATCAAACTTAAATCACAGCATTCATAACAATTATTTGTAAGTAAATTATGTGCAAAAACATTTACCCTGTAATAATTTACATTGTTTTAGATCAAGCGTCAAAAGTTTTGTAGCTCATCGCATTTTATCCACGCTTTTGTATAAAAATATTACTTTCATAATATATACCAAACATTATAAAAAATAGTTATATTTCAGGCCTTTTCCACCACCAGCGATGAGCACACAAAGAAATTATAAAAACAACTAAATTTTTAAAAGTATAATTCATCTAGTCTTCGTGGAAAAAGCCCTTGAACCTACTTAAATTATGTCGTCACCTCTTAAAACATCTTATTCTAAGGAATGCATTAAAAAAACACTAACTATAATACTGATCACAATATTCATACACAAAACATTATTTCTAAAAGTCGTTCAGCAGCCCTTTGCCTACCAAGCGTGCATGAGATACTAGGAGTTCATACAATGCAGACATCACTTAACCTTATATCTATTAAAATTTTCTTTAGTAAATACTTTGTACGGATTTTTGTGAATAAAAAACACTATAAAATCGAGTTAATTGTAGACTGGGTGCGGCGTTCAGTTCTGTTTTATTAAGCATCCGTCGGCAAATAGTACCAGGGGATCATAAATATGTAGGAGCTCAGTTCTTTTCTTGCATCCACGCCAAGTCTTTCTTTTCTAAGGAAACCGCTGCGCCAGCACTGTGCCTCCTGTGTACCGGCTTTCCTTCCATACTCGTTCCTTTCTCTTTCGTGTATCCTACTTCTGGATCTGTCTCTTTCTTTTCATCTTCAAACTGCTTCATGATTTCCGTCAAAGTCTTGCCCTTCGTTTCTGGGAGAAAGAATAGACAGTACGCGGCGCCTAATAAAGCGAATATTCCGAAGAGATATAGAGTTCCATTACTGGTGAGCAGATTTTCCATCTGCGGATACGTTTTGATATTGAAGAAGATAAGGACGTAGGCGCAGCAAGAAGTGGCGCCGGACATGACGCCTCTGATATCCTGAGGGTATAACTCTCCGGACATGATCCAAGGAAGCTGTAAGAAGCCCACCATACTAAAGGAAACGTGAAGTAACACGCAAGCCAGCTTCACTAACGGAGGTCCATTCAAACTGTCACACACAGCGGCACCTAACATGGCCATACCGAGTAGCAACCCAGAAACAGCAGCCAAAGTCTTTCTCCTAAAACTATTGATAAGGCAAGCTCCTACAGCCCCCATGAACACTCTCACCCCACCAACTATGATAGAAGCTGTGAACTCATTCACGCTGGTGCCAACAGACTTGAAGAAGTCCACAGCATAGTACAGAATCACGTAGATCCCAGACATCTCTTGGAAGATGAAGAAGACGATCAGTAGAGCGAAGGGTTTGAGGACGTTTCTCCGTTTGAACAGGCCCATCTTTTGCTTGAAGGTCATGGTTTCTCCGATTTTTCTGTCTTTGGTGAACTCCATGAGTTCTTGTTGGGCTGTGTTGTTGTTTTGTCTGAGCCAAAACATGGCATTGTATGCTTCTTTCATCTGTCCCTTTGAGGCCAGCCAGAGAGGAGACTCTGGGACGAAATACATTAAGAAGGGAGTGAGTAAAGATACTCCTGCGCATATAGCAGCCACTTTCCTCCAGTGGACGAAGGCTCCTAGAGAGTAGACGATGAAGATGCCGGTGGAGACCAAGCCAGGTCCCAGCGCGCTGAGAACCCCTCGCTTCTCAGGAGTTGTGATCTCTGCCACGTAGATGTAGGAGGCTGTTGACATTCCTGAAATGGAAATGATGTGTGGTCAATAACTACTATAAGCCTTGTGGTTCCGGAAGATCTGAGATTATGTATGGTAAACTGGGATATAATAAATATTGCGGGTTTCTTAGCTAAAAAGGGCAGGTTTAGGTACATTAAACATATTGTACTCACCAATAGTGAATCCAGTAATGAACCGACCGACGCAGAGGAAGACGTAGGACTCTGAGAAGGCGATGACGATCCATCCAACAAGGTTGGGCAGGACTATGGACTGCAGCAGCAGACGTCTACCAACGGCATCCACCATCATGCCTCCTAGGAGCGCGCCAATCGGGTTCGATATCACGCCTAGACTGGCTGGAAGGAGAAAAGGGTTTTAAGAAAAATAGGAAACTAGATTATGACTGAACAGTTTTCGAAACGTTGTTGAGTTGCAAAACTATCGCTCCTTTCCGAATACTAACTTCTTTCCGCACGATTTTCCTTCACCGTTTGAGGATTTAAAGAATTATCCGACTAGAAAAAGTTCGAACAACATGTTTGTTTGTTCATTTTCCCTTACTCATTCAAATAGGTGGCAATGAGCTTTCAACTCTCATTATAAAGTGCTTACGTCTGCAAGAACTCTCAAATCTGTATGTTTCAAATATGTATTTTGACGTGCCTCTGACTAAAACATCAGCCAACTTTAAAGGATCCTGGATAGACTCAGTTGGACATACGGAACGACAAGGTTGTAAAGTCCCACCATGGTTGCCATTTATGGGATGCATGCAAATTATATTAGACTTATTGTCATGCGTGCCGATGAATGCATCACGCAGATTCCCTCTCCTTATCTTCCGTATTTCTATCTCCGTCTATTGTGTACTTCTGATGTACAGCTGTTTGTCGGCTGATTTAGCAAACAACAAACACTGCTATCATGTTTGCGCACACTGCTTGTGCATACCCTTGATACTGATAGTATCAAGATGAAACAGATTTTTCTGCAATTATTGTGACGTTTGAAGGCAGAAATTACATTCCTAGGGAAGAATCACCCAGTTTTTAAGACTAATAATAAAACTGGCCCTTCTAATACTCTCAATAAACTACCTTTATCTCGTAAGTTTGGAACCATAGCGTGGATTATGCATGTGAAAATTTTTAAGAATTTTTATACGTAGGTTTTATGGTTCTTCGCAACATAAAATTTAATTGTTAATATAAAGTTTTTCTTGTCCTTTATCGTATTGGTATCAGAGTAGAAGCAATGTTACTTGATAGGAAATAGATACATACATGAGATACATAGTTGCGAGTTTAATTTCTAGCAAAAAATACTTTTCCCATGTTTGTACAATGATAAGACTGCGTCAATATTTGTAACTTGATATTTAGTATAGACAGGATTCCTCAACCGTTGGTATATTGACCTGTAATGTTGTACATGCCCGATGCTGGCACGGTTTCAGAATTAAAAATAAAACGTAAACATACTGTTTACGTACATCTCATCTGTGAGTATCATTGTAAATGAAGATAAAGATAGATGTATTTCAGGCCTTTGCACCAAAGTTTGTAGAGAGATGTATTAGGAAGATTGTTAAAATACAAAATATTTTAACATTAAGAAACATCGCTTCAGTTAATTTATGTTTTTTATGAAATGCGTAATACTCCAAGACAAACCTAAGACTATCAAGGTGCGTGAAAAACGTATACCTAAACTTAATTACAAGAAGACAAAGTAAAGAAACTCGTAGACAAGTTTCCATTGTCGTCTGACTTTTATTGTTTATTGTGTTGTATATCTTAGAGCATCAAATCAAAAGCTGATGTCTACCGTAAATCGGACGAGTTCAAGCCTCTGCTAATGTTGGTCACACATTAGCTGAAGCTTGACAAACATTTCAGTCTAATCTGAGGATAACCATGAAAATAATATAACAAAAACTGTTTCCCCCCGGGTATGATAGTTAGAGTAGTTAGAGTCAATCCAATCACATATTTGGCAGCTGCCCACGTTTTACCGAAGTAAGCATTCCCTATGTGACAGTTTGCAAGCCCATCACCGCCTGTTAGAATACCAGCTGGTTTCCTCATCATGTATGTCTTCATCGTTCACGATGGAGCCATGACGGAGGTCTTTAGGCGGCCTAATAACTCCGTCACCAGAGTTGGACTCCTATCGTTCACGATTTATTTTTTTAATTTAACTATTAGAAAGACTTGGAGTAGACTTACCAATCCATGATGCCTGCTCATAAGATATCAGCGGATACTCGAGCGTGTACTGGGGCAGCAGAACCGCGGAGAAGCCCTGACAGAACCCCACCGAGATGTTGATTGACTGCGCCGCCAGGGCCGCCAATACCTGCAATGTTATGATGCCCTGGTTAGTAGGCTGGATATACGGCCTAAATTAAATAAGTGGGTATCAAACCCAAGGCACGAGAGATGCTCTTTCTCTCAGGGTTCAAGATATTAAGAGGGTCGTTTTAAACGAAGACTTTCATTGTTATTTATAAATCTTTATGTTATGTAAAGGTACAACTTCTAAGCCCATAACGATCAAATTCTATTCGCATTGCACAACCAATAAAGGTGACACAAGCCACCGATTATAATGATACTCGTGTAGGTAATCTCAATTTAACTACCATGTACGAATTTGCACATTTTCATGAAAAATTGCTCGTTTTAGAAGTATTATAGTTTTTATTTTGCTTTAGAAAACGATTTGCTGAAAATTGTGATAATTGCTATATTTGATGGAAAATGCAAACGACGCCATGTGACAACCGGTCACGTTTCGTGATGTCAGATAGAACTCCCTGAAAAACGTCTCTAGACTCGTATTTAGATTGTCATTCAAGCATTAATCTTTGTTTAAACAGTTTGAAATTGAGATTTAATTTTGAATCATTTGAGCTCGAGCAGATTGTACTACGGTGAGTGTGCCCAGGAGCTACACGACCTTATTCCGCCTTCACCGTTCTTTTACAGGGACTTCAGACGCACAGCAGATTATCATCCTCACCTGGTTGATATTCCACTTATTAGAACTAAGCTCTTTTATTATGCGCACTGCAAAAATTTGGAATCAGCTTCCAGCGTCTGTATTTCCGCTGAGTTACGACCCTATTGTTTTTAAGAAGAGAGTTAATAGGAACCTTCTGGGTAAGCTCGCTCCATCGTAGACCTCAATCTTGCCTGTGTAAGTTTCAGATCAAGAGCCGACCCATTCATCATTAAAAAAAAACAAAAATAAAAGCAGTAAATATCAATATTTTTCAGCTTACAATTCAATAATAAAAACAACACTACACATTTCTAACGTCTTTACAAAAGCCTAGCCTCCGTTGACCGGTGTTGTAAATGCTTCTAGCTTTAGTTCATAATAATTTCGAATCCCACTCATGCCACTCATATAATAAAGTTAAAAGTTTGTGAGTTTGTTTAGATGTTTGGATATTTGGAGTTCGTGTAAGGATAAGGCTTAAACGACGAAACAGTTTACAATGAAATTTGGTAAGGTGCAAGGTATCACTTCAGAATAGCATATAGGCTACTTTTTATCCCGAAAAACGTTCTTGAAAACCAAAAAATATGTAAAAGGACAACAGGAATATTGCATAAAAACTTAGCAATACTCTGTTTGACACAAAGAGCACTGCTCTAAGGTTGCCATGACAACCAATAACTTTTGACTTTTCAAAATGGTGATGTCATTTTGTTCTACTATGCTTTGAACAATTTTTATTACTTAAATTAAAAGACTATTTAATTTTGTGGGGTTGTGATGCCTAAATAAGTTTTTTTAATAAATAGCGAAACACGTTTTTACTTATTATTTTTGACGTGACAACGTCTTATAATTCGATAGAGCCGGCTGCACGCACGAAAAAACATGACGTCATGCGGCGTTACCTTCATGCGGCGTTACCTCGCTCTGAGGCGTTCCATGTAAGGCTTGAAGTGCAAGCGAGAGCGCGGAACGAGCGACAAAGAAGCACAATCGGCCTTTGCGTTCGGCAGCATTCGACATCCGTCTCTCTCCTACTTGAGTGAGCAATGCGTAGACGTTGTCACGTTCAACTATCGTCAGTAAACCGATTTTACAGACAACCAATTTTTTCAAAACTACCCCAACCCCTTAGATGGGTACTTATATTTATCAAAGACAGCAAATCCAAAAATGAATTCAGTGTTTTCATGGGTTGGATTGGAACAAGGTAGTTCTATCTCTAAAGTTTGGACGAAGTCGCGCCCGGGTGCACTAGTTTAAAATATATGTCGTATTTTCTTACATGAAAATGGAACAAACAAGATATTTTTTTCAATAGTCTAACCTAACATGGCATGCACTTAGACAATGCACTTCGTATTGCCTAAGTACAAGACTGAATTGCCGGTATTTCCACCCTGAAATGATACGATGACCAGGCAGAACGCTGTAATGACACACGTAAGCTGGAAAAACACTGAAAAGCCACGTGTTTCCTGCATGATAGTGATAATGGATCCTATATATTAATCTTAACATTCTTATGGTTGTTTGTTAGTTTGAACCACTGATACGATACACCACTACCATCATCACATCCTCTCCTCAACACAATCAACCAACGCACGCTATTGCAATTTATTGTAACATGCACTACTAAGGATTTTTCTTTTTTTTCGTTGTTACACTATATTTCTTTAGAGGTAAGTTTTAGTAGGGCAACTATAAGTACTTAATATTATCTAAATAAGACCAATGTATGGAACCTAAAACTTTTTGAATATACGATTATGATTATAGAAAGTGGTGAAATATAACCCTTTCAGCGCGCCATAAAGAGTCAAATTTCTAGTCCTCTACAATCTGAAGCCAGCGAGTTGTCGTTACGGTACGTAATGGGTACCAGACAATAAACGCTGCCATCTTACAGTAGGTATCTGAGTGGCATCTCTGTTTGCAGTCATTACCCAGAAACAATTTAAAACGATTAGAAACAGATTTTCAAATTGATGATGATTTATGTTTATAAAACAAGTAGGATAAAATTGTGTGCAATCTCGGTTCTTATTAATGTTTACGTTGTAATGAAAATTAGGTATTAAATAATAAAAAAAACAACAGTAGCTCACCGGGAGTGCCGACAGAAGTGAAAACTTAAACGAGGTGTCGGTAACGTTCTAAACCTCAAAAAAATGAAAAAAGTACCTACATTTATATTGCCTCTGTGGGGTACGATCCAGCCGCATGCCGCATCATCAGCCGAGCTATGAACCTTGACAACGCTCTGACCAACTGAGCAAATGAGCAATCGACTTTGTCGTTGAAAGAAGAAGTCTTACAGCTTCTCGCAGATTATACTTAGTCATTATCATCATTATATGCAAGTCCGAATAACGCCTATGGCTATATACAAATGGCTCCACAGAATGATGCAAACTATTATTAAGTTTCTTCTTGTGGGTTGCATTTAAATGATTACTAGATATTATTCCAGCGCTTGTCGACAACTTTTACAATAAATGAAGTCTACTCCAATTACTCATTGGTTCCTGGTCTATTGAATTAATTATTTATTTATGAAACTTGTATACTTCGTACATAAAATTCGTTCATTACAATAAAATTAGTCATTTTAATACGTCTATCTTTGGATTCTTAGGTATATCAGATATCTTGAAGGTAAATAAGTATATTGTAAGTAATACATTGTAACATCATTTTCAAACCAAAGATGCGAATGTATGTTTGTTTGTTACGCTATCACACCTTAACTAGGTACTGAAATTTTGCATACGTCAGGTGTACAAAAAAAATCGTATGATTCATTCTGTATGCAAAGAGTCAAAAAGTATTCATTCTGTAGGACCAGTTTGATTACATAAAATCGCTTTAAAACTAAGTTCCACTCCTACATGTTCCTTTGCCACCAATACCGTGAAGAACCTAGCTTTATTTTTGGTGAGTAAAAGTACTTTACCAGAGTTGGTTTCGTAAGTAAGTAAGTGGGACTAAGATATACTATCATTTCATAGGATCTTATTGAATAATAGGGGGCATAATGTCCAGCAATGGATAAAAACTGTGAATGATTATGAAATATGCATTATAATTACCTGGAGATTAGCATACACTGTTAGCCTGATTAGAAGCAGTCAGTTATCGGCATATTTAAATTGTTAATTTATTTATTTAGTAATTTGTCACCTGTAAATCGATGTTTTATACTTAACAAAGACATTATTATGTAAAGTACGTCTTTATTCAACAACTATGAATAATAACCACCTGATTAGCACACACGTGATTTTGCGCCTCATTCTCACGCATGTACCAAAAGAAAGGTTACACAACACAATGCATTTTACTTCAATTCGGTACTTGATTATTATTTTCAAGAAACATTTTTATAAATTTAATAAAAAATTAACTTTTAACAGCCGCACCCCTCAAAACAATTTCAGGGGTAATTATTTTTTTTTGTACTCACAGTGTAACCGATTTTAGGATCGAATGTAAGTAACTAAATAAGGAGCGCTATACATTCCCACGTTTGTAATTAATCGCAATAACTAGAGGACTGTAAGAACTGTGTTATTCTTAGTCAGAAACTGATGAGGGCGCGACGACCTGACAATCATAGATATTGGTGATGTCTTACATAGGGGTGCTGGAAAAGCCAGGAGAAATTTCCTTATGTGTCATAAGCCTATGACTACTATGACCACACACTTATATTGCAAAATATGAACAATTTAATCTGCGTAACACTTTGCATAATTTTTGTCAATATTTTTCCCACAAATGCACAATATTATTGTAAGCATTTTATTTCCAATAGTTTTTGCAAAGGTACATTTATTAATAATAATATTTTGTAACTTTTGTATAAAGCTTTAAAGTATTGTGGTTGTGTGGGAAGCATATAGATAAGAATAAGAATAATAAAGTTTTATTTTCTCCACATCATATACAACAGTTACAATAGGTACTTATGTGGGTGAAAATACGGCTAACCCCCACATCATATACTACAGTTAAAGGTAATTAAATCTACATAATTTTATGTGGGTGAAAATACGGCTACCCCTCAGCATTTGCTCCAACAGCTCGAGAGTGTTGGAGCGCTGGTTTTCAGTGACGCCATACCCGTTGTGGACACGCGTCTCATCTCATAATTATCTTATTAGTTAATTAACAATTTAAGAAGACATCAAGGAATCAGGTCCCTTACAATACTTTTAAATTATTATTAGATGATTAAGAGATGCAGTTCATGGGTTTTAATATTGTGCCATTGAAAATGGTGTAAAACCTTAGGCATTTACATTTTACATACATACAGCGAGGGAATCTTTCCCTACACTCTAACTTCCGAGTATAAATGATTGGACATGACACTTCCAGCATCTGATAACGAGGCACGATGTGTGGAGTGAACGTAAGGACACGACACGTCTTGGTGTTTATGTGTACATTTCTACCCATGGCATTGATCATGATAATTCTAGAAAACAATCGTTGTCTGGGTCATAATCGCTCACCTTGTAACCACGTGGGAAAGGTAGATTAATCGATTGAATATCTTTTATCTGTATGGTTGGACTCTTAATTTATTTGCTGTTTATGTATTTGTAAAGAGCTCGAATTAGCTCTAGCTATTCATTAGTTACTTACCTTTTTTCTAAGGATATTTAGTAGTAGGTCAGGTAAATATTAATATATTGTTTAATGATATAAACATGAAACTTTTCTAATTTAAACTTCTATGTTTTGCGGTTCCGGTAACCTTGGCGAAACCTACCGAAAATACATAATTACTGATTAAGCCTATAAACAAAATGATTAATGAATGTACTTTTTGTTGTTTTATGACAAAAACCTATAAATACCGGAAACGGAAAGCGGAAAGGTCCAACGCGTGTACTAGGCAAATATAAATCGGAAACATTTGCAATGTTTACTAATATACGACTGTGGCCTTTATGCTAATAGAAATAAAGTGAATCGAAACTATTTTGCATGAAACTGAACATACAAACGGGTTTATTCAATTAAGAGCTCTACCGCGATTGCAATAAGAATGATACGCTTCATATGATTTGATGATTTGCAATCCTTGACCGTGCAATGTCGCCTTCACGTTTATCTTACCTCTCGCAGATTTATGCGGGCCTGGTACTTGTTGACTGAATAGTCCAAATATTAGTGCATTTCTTGCCAATTTTAGGTTTTATACATAAAGACAGACCACTGACCAGTGCTATTTTGTAATAGAAACGATCACGACTGTACGTACACGTAAGGTTCGGTAGACATTTTCTCATGCTATTATTAATGCGACTATTTTATGATCTTAAGCAACGCCAATTTGGCATTATCTTTTAGATAAGCCTTAATTTTATAATATTTAATTCAAGGTTTCTTTCTTTCTTAGATCCTGATTTTTCATGAAACAACACAAAACGAATCTCATGTACCTTACTTACCCTTAATTTTAGTATCGGATGTGCCAAATACCAGCCAAGTCAGTTCCACAAGAAACCGGAATACAGGCTTCTTGTTTTTATTTAAATTCTGATTAGTTTATTACTTAATTCGTTCTAATTCGGCTCTGTGTCAGATCACAACAACTTTTAATGTGCACAAATAGAAGCGATGAAAATGAAATGTTTTTTCCGTTTCGTACGAAACTTAATCTTTCACGCCAACCGGTTTCATGTTGTGTAAATTATTCGTCTTTATTATGTAATAGATGGAATGGAAGGAACTGGAAATGTCAGCTATTTTTAGACTGGATCGATGTCTAAAATGTAATCATAGTCAGCCGATTATCATGTGTATCTATTTGTGGGTTTATTTCCATATTCATGTATTCTTTTGAACATTAAAATAAACGAGATTAAAATTAGAATATTTAAATATATATTTTATGTCATCGCCATGCTAGTGTTTGAAAGTCGATAACAAGTTTATGTCAAACTAGCTGACCCGCGCAACTTCGTCTGCGCATTATTAGGATTCAAGTGCAGGAGTGTTACCTAAAGTTTATTTACACTGTGTTTGAAGTGAATAAAAAGGAATCAAATTTTCCATACTAACTTTAACACCCTGTAAAACATCCATATGGGTTGATTTTTTTTAATTAGATAAGCATATATTCAAGTAAAAAAGCTAAAGCATCTACGTTCCAAATTTCATTACAATCGGTTAAGTCATGTCTATGAAACTGCCTATTTTAATTTCCAAAACGCTAAATGATCTGTATTCTTGATCTCGCAACGCTACCTAGTTGTGAAAATGAAAAATATAGATGGCGTTGCTAGCGTTGCTAATCAACGCCAAGGAAAAATATTTTATTTTCTAGCTGGTACCCGCGATTTCGTCACTAAAATAACATCAGTTGAAAACCTATAAAAATTATCGAAAAGTCTAAGCAAAAATCTCCAATAGCTTTCAAAACTCAAAATGATCGTATCTCGACCTCCGCTATAGTAGAAACGCCACCTAGGAGAAAAAAAGTAAAAATCAGTTTTGACCTCGGTGATATAGATGGCGTTCGAAACAAAGCCTAAGAAAAAGTATTTTAATATACCAAAAAAAATCTTAATTTCGTATGTATTGATAAGTGGAAATATACATGTTACATGTTTTTAATTAATTTAAAAATCATTTATCATGCAAAATGAGAAAAAAAACAAAAAAATCTGCAATGCAAAAACAGAGCAAAAAGTGGCGGTCACCCATCATCTTTATGACCTCGCCCAGCGTCGCTCAACTTTTTTCCCCATACAAACTTGCAACCCTTATTTTCACGCCCCCTTATAAATATTTAAAGAAAAAAGTAGCCTATGTCCGTCCCTGGGGTATAATCTTTATCCATGCCAAATTTCAGCTTAATCTGTTTAGCGGTTTGGGCGTGAAAGCGTAACAAACAGACAGACAGACAGAGTTACTTTCAGATTTATAATATTAGTATGGAAGTATGGATTTAACAAATATTTAATAATAACATGGCGGTCCCGGAGCGGGATGTATGATCCTTTAAAGTTTAGAGGTTAATATGTAGGTAAGGTCTAAGGTAGGTAGGGGAGTATTGGGCAGTAAGGCAGGTTTGGACACCACCGGCAAACTCCCGTGTTATGCCGGTCATACACCATCATGTCAATCCACCCCCAAAAATGGTCAATTCTAACTGATCAAATTCCGATTTGACGATAGGCATGATGGTTTCTGGCCGACATGACACGGGGGTGTCCAAACCTCCCTACTGCCCAATGCTCCCCTACCTCCCATGTATATTTAATTGATATATTACCACTCCCTTCCATTCATTCCATAGTTCCCAGACACTTTTTAAACTATCATAGTTTTCAACATTTTTAACACAGTTAACGGGATATTTACCATTATTTAATGTTTTTTGAGTTTCCCGATATTTCGGCGCAGTTGCATACGCCATGATCAATAGTATCTATGGTATTAATCATGGTTAATATCCCGTTACCTGTGTTAAAAATCCCAGACACTTGTCCTACCGTACTGACTGATATTTATTCTGTGGTCGCGATGTATCTTACATTTTTAAACTCATGATAACTTTTGAATAAAATGTCCAATTTCAATCATTCAAAAAGTAATCGACGGGTACTGAAACAGCCTTTACTACGAAGGAATTTATTTGGATAAGAAAAAATACCAAAATAAGAATAACGTGGTCTGCTTTTGGTCGGCATTTTTATTCACTTTTTAAATTATAAAGGTTGTTATTCTGACACAACCACAATAGTTGGACATATGCTATCGCTGACTTTTTTGTAGATATTGATACGTTCTTTAATATTGTAGAACATTTTTTTGTTCTATCATCAATAGTTTTCGCAGCGCACGCGATATGAAGAATTTTATGTTCAAAATTTTTACACCTTTGGTTACATTATTGCAATTTTCATAAGGATCTCTAATTTTTTTGAAAATAATTTATAGCCTATGTTCATCACAGATAATGTAGGATTCTAATGGTGAAAGAATTTTTCAAATCGGTCCAGTAGTTTCGGAGCCTATTCAATTCAAACAAACAAACAAACAAACAAACAAATGTTTCCTCTTTATAATATTAGTGTAGACAAAGTGAACCTACCTAAAACTTTAGGCGCTTGGGTGTATTTCATAAATTCATAATGTCTTTCAAAAAAAATTGCCCCCTCTTTATTTTATTTTTCCAGTGTTTATCGAATACGTAGTGCTAATATTCGTGACTGAGTATATTTTTTGTATATTTTAAGACGTACGTCGCAAATAGTTATCATGATTACTATTGTCGCCATATTTGGGGATGCATGAAACTCTTTCAACTCTATGTTAGGCTTTCAAGGTTGTCTTGTTTCTAATATTTCCTGAAACCTTCATCAAACTTATAATTTTTCAATTATAATGTTTGGTAAGGTGAGGACCTTCCTCCAGAATAGCATATAGGCTACTTTTTATCCCGAAAAACGTTCCTGAAAACCAAAAAATATGTAAAAGGACAACGGGAATATTGCACAAAAACTTGAGCAGTACTCTGTTGGACACAAAGAGCACTGCTCTATTTGTCTCTATTCTTATTTGTATTTATCAAAGACAGCAAATCCAAAAATGAATTCAGTGTTTTCAGGTTGGTGTGGAACAAGTTAGTTCTATCTCTAAAGTTTGTATGACGAAACAATGCGCAGATGAAGTCGCGCTCGGGTCCACTAGTCTTATCTAAAGATCTCGTAATGGATCATAAATTTCAATATTACTTACCTAACTTAAATTGAGTAGGTAAATTGGAACGGGACATTAATATTAAGAGCAGTAAAATGATTTGAAGTTACAAATTTTTGCTGCAAATAGCAAACGTTTTTATTATGTTTTAATCTTTAAAAAAAAATTTAGAAGTACCTCAATGAGACGAAATAAAATGTGTTTCAGGATCATTCATAGCAATCATTAAATTAAACATTTAAATAAGTAGTTCGTAGTAATAATAACTTTATGTACGTATCGAAACTGATCTAACCCACCCAGTTTCGTTCAAATTCGATTACGCTTACAATTACAGTAGAGAAATTACAATTACAATACTCGCTAATCACGCGACATCCGCCGCAAAACCCGATAAAATGGCGCAATGACGGGTCTATTGTTAAGTCGCATTGAACTTGAACTGCTAACGAGTTCGGAATGTCATGTTATGCAATACCACGCTTTTTGCATCACCGAAATTAGCATTGTTTTTATAACTAACTATGACATTGACTTTGGTTAGTACAGTCTGCATTATGGTCTAGTAAAGCAAAACGAAGTATTCCATAGTTTGATATTTTAATCCTTGTGCAAAAAGTGGACAAATGCTATATATGTACCTAATTATTCTTTTATTTTTATTTTTGGGCATGTTTAGATAGTATAGGATATTAGTTATTGTTATCTAACCATGTCAGTTTCAATAAGTATAAAAGCCCTGGCTTTTAAGAAATTATCCTATAATATCCTATCCTATAATAAAACTTTACTTAAATATATTTAAATTTAATCAATAGAAATGATCCAAAAGTTGCTCTTTTTTCTTTGCCCAGCAGTGGGACAGTATAGGCTAACAAAAAAAAAAAAAAAGGTAAATAGAAAATATAATATGTAATACTTTTTTTGGAAATATATTATTAAGGTTCTTGAAAACATTGACCTTGTAACTCGCAAGCGCAACACTAGAAGCGTAATGGCTCAAGTTCAAAACCAAAGTTGAACCACACGCAATAATGACCGAATTACACGCTCGTTACATCTAAATAGCTTGTAGGTATTTTAAGCGGATGCTATCCAAAAAATGATTATTCAAATAATATTTATTTTTATCCGGCTGTGATTACAACGATTTAAATGATTTTATGACTTATTTTTACAATAAATTAAACAACAGATGTAATTCTGATTTATTTACATTGCAACTCATGAAATAGACGCCCCTGAAAAAAAACTTGCTGAAACTTTTCTCTACTATTTCGTTGATTCAGAGTGTTGTCCCAAGAAAAGTATGGCATTTATGTAGAATTAGCTCGATATCAGCTCGAAGATGTATTTTTTGCTTTCTATATTGCCCTCTATATTGCACAATATTGCCCATTCTCCTCTGATTTGCATATAATATTGATAAATGACATTCGTTCAAAATAAATATATTTTGATACTATCAACAAAAACTGTCGCAGAGTTTTTTTGTCATATGAGTTACTCGCGAAATTCGATGAGTTCAACGACATATTTGAATGCGAATAAAATGATTTGTAGCTACTAAACGATTTCTAGATATATCTGTCATTTGAAAAATTTTGGGGGGAAATTATTGGTTAATATAATGTAAGCTTAGGTAAGCGTTCTAAATTTTTTTTCTTTATATCAGGAGTTGGTATATAATTATAGGGTATCGTCCCAATAGAACTCGAATGCGCGATCATCACGCGAATCAGCGATGCGACAATCGCAAAAATCCATTTAAAAAAATTGTTGCGCGGTCGCCTCAAACGACGATGCCTCAAGTTTTATGTCTATAGCAAGCCTATTAATCCATCTCAAACGAACTCGTTACCTAATTATACGTAGGTATAATTACTCGTGGTAGGTATTACCTCCTGACGCTCATTAAATGTAGGAAGCGTAGCACTACAAAGATATAAACTTTATCCGTTTTATTACAAGAAAATGAACAGAGTTTAGCCTAAGACTAACTAAAAAACTGTCCCTGGAAAACGATCTTTAAAGACTCGTACATAGAACGCTTTTTTGTGGTAACATTTTGACATGTGTCAACATGGGGTTCAACTAAGGTTTAACGTTTATGTAATAAGCATATCTTTGTATTTTATATTACGTTGGTATATAATTTAAATTCAGTTATGTGTAGCCAAATGTATCTTAGATATATTTAGATTAGAGGGCATATTAATAGATTCAACGTGATACAAAAAGAAACTGACTCTTTTGCCTTTTATTGCCCAACACGACCAAAAACCCTGGCTCATGTAATACCTACCATGTTTATTTAGAAGATCATTGTTCTGCAAAAATATGACAGAATGTCAAATGAACGATAGTTATCTTTTAAATAAGAATAAATTAATTGCTGCTTTTTAAACTAAAGGTGAAGCCCAGTCTATCATATATCCCAGTACTCTCAAACGGTGAAGGAGAAAATCGTGAAGAAACCGGCATGTCGTAGAACCTCGAACCTTCGAACGAAACTTCGAAAACATGTGTCAAACACACTGGTTCCACACTGGTTCGAAAGAACTAGTGACACGATAAGAAGAAGAAGTCTATCTAATAATATTTAGCTGTTCAAACAACTTGATAATAATACAGTATTAGATTACTTAACACCTTATGCTGCAACTCGATTTAAAATAATTAGTAAAAACAAACAAAATTCAAAGTGTTTTGAATAAATAAAGCAATTTTAATTTTATGTTTGAATAAAATTTGTGCAGTCGAGATGATGTCCCGATCCTCATTTAGCATGTAGGTAAACAATGATTCTGAAATTACATGATTACTTCTATCATCGACCTTGACAATGACTTGAGCGAGGTTGCGTCGGATCGGTAATGACCGCAGTTCTATTATGGAAAAGTCTCACGACTTTAGGCGCCGTCGGATTTATACAGAAAAAATACGAATCAGGATCACTTATCATCATCATCATCATCATGTCTACTGCTGGACATAGGCCTCCCCAATCGATTTCCACAGCGATCGATCTAGTGCAGCCTGCGCCCAACGACAACAGGATCACTACTGGACAGATAAAGGAGTAGGATCACCTATTAAATCTACATATTCCAACTGATTCTACAGGTCTCAATTTCTTAGACGCGGTAGAATTTATTAATTTTTAAAATTTATTATAGAATAATTTGATTTTATTTAAATTCAATATTGAAGCGACGCGTGATCCGAGATCCGATACGCTGGTACAGGGATCAGCATTGCCATCCAGCGTGGTAATGCTTTGCCAGTGTTTTGGGCACGCTTCCGACTGACAGTGGCCTGGATCAGTTGAGCTATCTATAGATCGTTTCTAACGATCCTTAGATAGCTTGACTAATCCTGTTGTATTTTGTAAATATGTAGTAGCTTAGTTTTTATTAGTTTTTTATTTATGAGTATTCAATATAAAATATGGATCCCAGACCTATAAAAGCATGATTATTTTTTATAAAGGAGTGCGTGTGATAATGTCCTGAAATCAAAAATCAAAGATACTCATGTTGTGCCTATTCCAAATAGGTAAGTACTTAAAAACCTTGAACCTTTATTGAAATAGAACACTACTGTATTATTCTAACTAAATACATAATTCCGTCATAAAATGTTATTGTCTCAATAAAAAGTCTTGTTAAGAGTGCCACTCACGCGCAGTAGGCGCTAATACTTTTAACGATAGATTGCGTAAATTCTGAACTTATTGTTGCAAAATTTATTTTTCGATAAGTTTATTATTTCAACCTTGACCTAATTAGACTTGACAAAATATAGCTAAATAATAAATCACTTAGCGCAGCTGCGCAAATACCAAATGTTGATATTTTTAAAAATATATAAATTATTGTTTTTCATATTGAACGGAATATTTATTATTTAGGTGATAAGAAACTCTTATTTCTAAAAAGACAATTTATATTTTTTTTTAAGTTTTTTTCTAGATACCTGAACTAAGAATTTATTTTTTAAAAACTGGTCACCATAATTGTGATTGTGACCGGAAAAATAGAAGTGAAAAGACCTCGAGGGAGAGAAGTCCGTTGGTCTGATCAAAGTCGCACCACGCTTGACACCACGGTTCACAGTGGTTCACACTGCCAGGAACAGAGGAAGGTGGAGGAAAATCATTAGGGAGAAGGTGATACCTAAAGGAGGTTACCCATTGAGGAACACGATTCAAGGAGGAGGTCACCATAATATGGTATTCCACATCTTTCCATGCCCAACGTATGTTGGACTAAGTTTATTACACCTCTGGGTTACGGGCTGTTACGGACGTCCACAAACTACGGCTACTGTAGGCTTATTTATAACTGTGGAAAAACAAGTAAGTTCGCATGAACACTGCATGGGGCCGTCCCCATGCAGTGCTCATGCGAACTTACTCGTTTCAAAGCCGCCGTTAAGCCTCCTTCAGGGTGTGTGTTATCTAGTACGTACCATGTACATGTCTCCATAGCGACAGACCTTCCAGAAGCCCTTGATGCTGGCCAGCATGGTGCTGCGCGTGCCAAAGGGGGCGCGGGCGCCGGTCGACCCGCGCGCTCCGCCGCTCCTACAACAAAACATACATTAGCATGGCAATTCAGCTGGTTTTGATTTTACAAAGTCAAAATCATTTATTCAGTAGGACCGCTTCTTCTTCTTGACGAACAATCTTCTCTCGAACCAGTGTGGTGAAAGGATTTGAAGTAAGCCTCTAAGAGGCGTAGGACCGCTGGGATCATTAAAAATAGTCCTAAAACTAGGTGACTTTACTCCTGTTCCTTCGTGCCCAAAACCGTGAACCACCACCGTACCAGGGCAGCATACACAGTTTGGAGCTCAGTGCACTTTCAGGTGAAAGTGTCCGTGGCTGATGCCCATCCTGACTGAAACGTTCAGAGAAACTTCAGCTTCAATAATGATCAGTTTTTATTTTAATCTATCGCTGACCGTCTCAGAACTTTTGTTATGATTTGTTAGTACGTCATTATCTAGAAAAATAAATGAATAACTGACGATAAACTATACTCAACTGAATACTTAGCGTAAGTAAATAGCAACGAGATGCTCAGACAGATATCTGCAAGTGCGTCTCAATGCGATATAATTACTTATACGATAATAGCTGATAAATGGAAAATTTACACAAAGTTTAACATTAATTGATTGAAAACGTGGGGTGAGACTGTCTGTCTACATGCCTGTGAGGAATTTGCTCACATTTTGATAAAGTTACCATTCTATACGTGAGAAGTCGACAATTTGTGTATGGTTAAAAAAATCGTCAAGATATACCTACGAGTACTTTATGCAAAACAAAACAAACTATTTATATTAAAAGTTTCTCGCAAAATCAATTATGCGTCGCCCGCAATAATTACGCCTGTAATGAATCGTGATTTACCTTATAGCAACAACTTTAATATAACTATTCCTTTCATACTAGTCAAATAATGAAGATAGCATTACTATGACGATATCCCTCAGAACGTATAATTCGTCATTCGACAACTGGCCCCTACGTAAACAAGCACTCCCATTGATTTTATTTTAGTTCGTGTACGAAGAGTACACGAACGACGGGCGCTTTGCCAGCCGGTCGGACACGTGCGTCTAGGCATCTGATAGTTCATATGAACTATTATTTCCACTAGAAAATATTATTATATCAAAAACATTACAACTCAATGATCTAAAAACAATTTAAACCATTCATTCCAATTTTGAAAAAAGTACGTGAGTGTCGTGGGACTCTCGGTTGAAACGAAGCAAAGAGTACTTTTCTATACTGGGAATATAATAAATTAATTATCAATTAACAATGTAACAATCTATGGACTGTGTCGCGGCTGCGCATTTCGTACTGTGACGATTTGACATATACATGTGTCGTGACGGTAAAATGGAACAATTTTTTTATCCAGGCTCATTCTTTTTTTCTTCGATACTGTCCGAAAAGGAACGTCGTTCCAATAACAGATTGACGCGATTTAAACTACTAGACTATAATTTTCAGCATAACTAAACGATGAACCATGCTATATTTGGCTTGGTTCAAGTTCTTCGTTGTACAAGTTGTAAAAACAAGTAAAAGAAAACCATGCTAATTTCTAGCTTGTGACATAAAGTTGCAATCCCGAAGGCTACAACGTCAGTCGCATTGCATTCGTCATACACGCAACTAAATCATTAATGTTGTACAAATAAATATAAAATATCTCATAACTTTATCACAATTGCCATTGTTGAACTGCATACACGCGATTACAGTACACGGAGTATGACATCGCACGTGAGAAATAAAATGAAGCTACGTGAAACTCAAGTTAGTTTGTATGAAAAAGTGGCGAATTTTAAAGTTTCTGAATACTTACATAATATTTCATAGTTTTTGATAAGATCGTGTTATTGTTTGGTAATAATATTTACTTTATAATGAATATTCATGCCACTAGCAGTAACTCGTCCATATCATGAATGATAAGAATGTCACTTAACTTCAACGATCTATCAAGACGCTGGGACGTATTGCATGTGTGATTATGAAAACAATATCCAACATATTAAATTACAACTAGTTACGCATAAAACTGAGCACGTGTATCATCATGCGCTCAACTTAGCCTAGAACTTCTATCCTAACCAAAGTCAAAGTCAAAGTCAAATAGCATTTATTCAGTAGGACCGCTGGGATCACTTTGAAACCATCATGATCAGCTAGGTTCTCTCTTACAAATTCAAGTTATCAATTTAGAAATTAAAATGCATTTACTATTTGTAAGGTATACTATTCCATATTATTATTTATTTATTTTTATTTTTAACACATAACCCACAGGCAAGGTCGAAAAAAACATACATGCATGTTCGAAATATTATTATTGGCACGTATAAAAGTGACACAGCCTCGTCGCGTACTGTAACTGTCGACATTAGTTGCAAAATCTCTAGTCTCTTTACTAAGTGCTTTTCAGGGCGTAGCCAACTCAGTTCTCCTATCACGCTCTGATTCACTTACATAGGGTTTAGAACAAAGTTCCTTTTCGGACGGTATCGAGGATGGCTAGAAAAAAAACCGTCACGACACATATATAGGTCAAAACGTCACAATGCGAAGTACGCAGACGCAAAACAGTCCATAGATTGTTACACTGTTAGTAGGTACTAGGATTTTAATAATTGACAATAATTTATTTGACAAATGCCAAATTTTAAAGTTGAAACTTTGTTCTAACCGAGTGTTCCACGGAGGTCCACGACACTCACATACTTTTTTTTAATGTCTAAATGAATGAACATGTTTAAAGCGCTGGCTGATCGAGCAGACGTTCTACTCGTTCGATGAGTTTGCCAGCCTAAATGTAAGCGAGTAGACGTTATTATTATTACTCTTGATGTATTTTTGTTTTTACTTATTATGCTATATTGTAATTTATTATTTTCTTTAACTGACATGTACCAATAGTATGCAATAAATAAATCTGAATCTGAATCTGTCTCGTGAAAAAAAAACTACTTTTCTGTAACAAATAAATCGTGTCTCTAAAAATGTTGTTAAATAATTATTCCGTAATGATGTCTCTTAAAGTTGAAGAAGACTATATTATATCTATAATTACGTTAATTATTCAATATTTTTACTAATTTCACAAGCTAAGTATATTCTAGACTAAACAATAATTAGCATAGAAACTACATCAATTATTTAAATCACTCGATTTAGTTATTGAATATAAATGAAATGACTCATGACAAGCTTAAGTCTATATCCCACTTCCCACTAATATAATAAGCTGAAAGTTTGTAAGTTTGTTTAGATGTTTGTATGTTTGTGTTTCAATCACACCTAAACCAGTAAACCGATTTGGATGAAACTTGGAATAGGCGTAGATAGTGACCTGGAATAGCATATAGGCTATTCAAAATGTTGGTACCACGCGGGCGAAGCCGCGCGCTGTAGATAGTAGTAGCTGCTGTAGTTTTTTATAAGCCGAGACACCTGCTTGTTTTTTGCTAGTTTATCCAAATAATTTAGGTTACATTTGGATGAGAAGTTTATTAAAAGTTGCTTATGTTTTTATTGAGATGCCTTAGAACGTTCTGGTCTGATTTTGATATAGGTAAATACTTTAATATGGAAACAAAATACGACCAAAATAAAGATCTTCGCAGTAATGTCATCTCAAGTTCAAAAATAACTTAAAGGATAATTAAACTTTATAAAATTAGATATTATTCGAGTACACAAAAAACTTAAGAGAACGACTTTGCTCGTATGGTACCAAAAATTTCTTAAATAGCCTTCTATTGGCGACAACTACAGCTAATCAAAATCGTGGCGTTACGCGTGATAGAAACACAAACATCCGAACATACAACATTTATTATTCTTACTTTTTAACCGACTTCAAAAAATGGAGGAGTTTCTATGTTCGGCTGTATGTATGTTTTTTTTATGATTCATCGTATTGTATTTATGCATATTGCATTAAACCTAGGTATCAACAATTTCAATCTTCACGTTTATCATAAATGGCTGAACCGAATCGCTCAAATCGAATCGCACCAAATTAAATGGCATCGTTATTACTTATCGATTGGATTTATTGGTTTACACACAATGCGTATTTATCATAAAACAATAACATTATTAAAACTACATAATAAAACCAGTGGCCGATAAGTAAACTGATGGATAGGCGACTTCGATCCGAAGATGGGTTCGAATACTGGCGGTTTGCGTAGATTGTAGATTGTGTTCTTTTTTTGTGAAAAATTATATAACAGCTTATGCTGAGAATGAGGAAACCAGTTATTTTTCTTATAGACGGCGATGGACTTGCCAGCATGAGTCAATGATATCGTTGCCATGAGTACGAAAAATATGCATTTGCGTTAGCATCTAGGGGCCTTACTAATAAATTTGACATAAAGTTATGTCGTGCATAAACTAAAAAATTTTATGGTTATTCATAGGTTATGCATGACATAACTTTATGTCAAGTTTATTAGTAAAGGCCTAGGTATTTAACTACCCCCTTGGATGTCTTCAGTGGATCCTAAAAACTACTAAATTGTAAAACTGATATTCCTAAATAACTTAATTTAGTTTTATATTCTTATTAGTTTGATTATGCACCTAAATATGCAAGATAACATTATTATGATATGAGTAGGTACGTACTGATATTTTATTATTGACTTTTCAAAAATTTCGTCTTTCCTGTGGGCCAGGTTGATTAAGCTGAGAGGATGGTTTAGGTGCTGGACAAGCCTATTCCATCTCAAACAATGTCCCAGGCACTACAGCGGCCCGTTAAGTGTAGGCATGGATTGCCTCCTGACGCTGTATAAATCATCTAATATAGATGTAAAGGCCTAAGTTCTTTTTTTTTCAAAAATAAGTCGTTAGCCAAATATTTAGCGATTATTGAGAATTGTTACTGAAAAAGCGCTAAGAATAAATAATTTAACCTTAAATATCACCCGCGCACGTCTTGCGATTTTTTTTAAGTTTTCTTGAATATGTTTGTTTCATAACTGAATATGTTATCGTATTTTTGTTAGTGAGTAATTTGAATAAAATTTCGCCTCACTTTGTTTCAAACCTTTTCAGCAATTATGACTAACACATGTCTTTGTTTTCTTACAAAAGAGAAACATGTGTTTATCAATGTTGATAAATTAAAATGCAATGCAAGTACTCACTCTGAAATTATATCCCTGTTGTTCCTCCTTGTAGATTTGCACTTAGTATATATTCAGTAATATTCCGAGCACTTTGTCGAAAGTGATCAACGAAAACGAAATTTTCAGACACTGAAATGTTATTTGGCACACGCGCGCGCGGGAAGCCGGGATCGGAAGCTCTCGGAGTTTAAATTTGGAACGGCACGTGTTCCTTCACGCGATTTGAAAAGTTTTAATTCCAATTTTATTTTTTTTATTTTATGTGTAAGGAGGTGTCACATCGGCGTTCGGGCGAGCGTTCGACTGTTTTCAAAAGAGTTCATATATGCTCTTGACCTTGCGGAGCTCTGGCGCGCACTGAATCGGCTTTTGGTCGGAACTGGGTGTTTTATAACGCATTATTGTTGTCATAACTTTTACTGGCGCGTCAGCCGGTGATGAGCACATGAGCGAATCTAAATATATATAATTACTGGGTGTCTGTCTGAAATGCACTCGATCTAGACAACCTTAGAGTATGTACCTACAACACGTTTGTAGAGTCGACTTTTACTGTTATTAAAATCTCCAAGTTGGACACACATAGTACGAACTAAACGAACTTTTCTAGTCTTAGTGTATCACCGGCGCCTGTTGCGTAGAAGGATAGATGACTTGCTCGTCCATTCAGAACTAAATTGTACTAACACATTTAAACAGCCTTTAACGTCATTAAATAGTGTTAAAATCTCATACCATAAATTACTTATGTAAGAAACTCCATACAGAATTAAGTACACACCTCTTTACCTACTATTTCATAAACCAGAAAAAGCAGATTGACAATTGGCTAAGAAGAAAATGGATTACGTTTTTTAGGAGTTGATTTTTAGTTTGGTTTCCAATAAAAGGAATATTAATCTTGATTCCCGATTGCGCCTGTTTAATTTGAGTGGACAATAAACCCCACTTAAACCTATTTAATTTATTCAGTACTTTTTTACATGAATCAAAATGAGTACTCAAAATTAACAGAGTCAATGTACTTTAATAAGTGCTTGCAGATCAAGCTTGGCAAGCTTGTACGGGTGACATGCTAGAAGTGCGAGTTCGATTTCCACAACTTTTCTGCAGATATTTTCTAGGTGTTGTGAGCTTGGTACTCAAAGTTACTGATACCCGCGACTGTTGTCATACCTATTAAACAGCGGTTAAGATTAAAAAAAACTTATATCATGCTTGTCGAAAAACAAGCATTGTTTCTATCTCATCGTTAATTTGATCGAAATAGATAAGTACTCGTAATAATATCTTATAATACAGGGTGTAAAAAGACTGCTACCGAAAACTGAGGGGTTTCAATCAGACCATGATTTATTTTGAACATATTTAGCGAAAAAAACGCAAAAAAGAAATTTGACTTAGCTACGTCATTTTATTTTATTTTATTTTGTATAAAAACGCGCCCAGTACATACGCAAACAGTAATCTTCAAACGCTGTTTTCTCCGGATATAATGATTTTTTCGGAAAATCCTTTTGGATTTGGTTGTGTGATGGGATGCTGTACCTACCCCTTTCGGCTTCGGTAGACGTCTTTTTACACCCTGTATAATTAGTTCAAACAAATGATAACTAGGGATCATATTACAGAATGTTTCTCAAGTATTGAACGTAGTTTAAACAAAACACTGTTCTCAATTAAAAAAAAATCTCATTATTTTTTTCTATTACCTACGTATGGGCACCACTTTCGTAGCGCAGCTACGGCGTAGAGGCATCGTAGCTTTGAGTGATCATTCATCTTTCTACTTTGTTATTAAAAAAATTGGATGGATTAAATGAATGTTTGTATGGATGGATGTATCGATGTATGTTGCTCCTTCACGCTGAACGGCGGGATGGATTTGTATGAAATTTGTGACGAAGGTAGCTTATATCTAGGATTAACACACAGGCTTTTTATCCAGGAAAATCCCGTTTTGTATTCTCTAAGGATCGATAACCGCGGGCCGCAGCTAGTCTTGCATAATATGTAAATTGCTTATTTTTCCCATTAAGTGGAACATACAATTCGTCGAATAACATTGTACACTTTCACGCTTTGTCACACGCCAACACTTATTCATATCTGATTGTTACATTGTATCTTTTCGCACCGATTAAGACCTTAAGGTAACGCATTTAGGTGTATTTTTCTAAAAAATCGTTAGTCTTTTGAGGTATGAGGTCTTGAGGTGATTCAAAGAAATGATCGAGAGTTCTGTATACTCGTATCCCGACTATTATTATATATTTGTATGCACGACCAAAAGTTCGCAGATAGCATCGATCGCGATGAAAATAAACCTATTCGGTTAATAAAAGTAAGTAAGTTCGTATGAGTCAGTGGCCAACTCTGATGACGGAGTTTTTAGGCCGCCTTAAGGCCTCCGTCATGGTTTGACGACTTAAATAGCGTGGACCGACAATTAAACGTGCCCTCCGAAGCACGGAAGCGCTCAGATGCAAATTTATGCCACTGGCGGTCGCCCATCCACTTACTGACAGTTTCAAACGTTGCTTAAATTCGACGATCTATCCAGAACGACTAAGCAAGCACTACCACGAGCGCTTTAATACCTGTAATGTATACATTCTTTAAAATACTTAAGTTTGTATGTAGAAGGTTTCTGAAACTACTTATTCGACTCCGAAAAGTAATTCACCATTTCATAAGTATGGGCGAAATCAGGGCGAGCCACTAGCAAATTATAGCGCTGTTTCACTTCGCATAATGCTACTTCTATATGTAGTTTTCTAATCTGAAAGATATTCAAATTAATAAATCAATTGACAGACAAACATTATTATTTTTATATAAGTATAGATAACTAGACATTAATAGGCATATGCAATTCAAATGGATGTGCACACTTAAATGTGAAGTAAAATAATCAGTTAAAACATTCAATAAATAAATAAATAACGCTGGACTTTTCACACAGCATCATCTAGCCCCAAAGTAAGCAGAGCTTGTGTTATGAGTACTAGATGACTGATATACTACTTATATCATTAATAAAAATAATAATTCCGAAATATAATATTATATTAATATAATACTTATATAATAATTCAATACCTACATAATTAGTAAGATTGTTTATTACTCATAATTAATTCATTATTATCTAATAATATGTCGCCTATACTTAATTAACACAAATCTACACTAACATAACAAAGAGGTAAAGTTGGACATGCCTCTGACCCAAGTGAAAACTTAAATGGGCTTAGGAATTAAATTGATACGGTCAAACGTCTATTTACAACCCAAAAATGAGGCTCTATCAGTTTGTGTAGTTTAAAATGAAAGACCCTATAGATGTAAAGGCCTAAGTCACATGCTGTTTTTGTTGTAAAGTTTATTTGTATATCTATACCTTCATAAAAGAGGTAATGTTCGTTACTAACTAGTGTAGGTCCACTTGCTTCATAAAATCATTTGTAATTTTAATAATGATTAATATCATCATCATCATCATCATCAATAACCTATCAATACCCACTGCTGGGCGTAGGCCTCCTCTCTAACCCGCCACTCCTCTCGGCTCCGTGTGAGTGTCATATGATAATAGCATTATACGTGATTAATATCATTTATTTGAAAAATTAATCACCGGGAAAACGTAAACCAAAACAAATATTTCTTTTAAATTGAGGTTCTAAGGTACTGTGGTTGCTGACTCAGCTTGCCACCCGTCACTCATTGCATTGAATTTAATACAATGATGTATGTGTGGTCTGTGACAGTTGTAAGTACAGTCAGTTACAGAGGTTGATGATTTATTTAGTGTCTTAGGTGTGTGGAACAGTGGGGATGGAAGGGATAAGTGGACCAGACCAATTTTAAATAATATGATAATTTATTCTGTATGATTATTTTCAATAGTGCCTCACTGGACATCACTGGATTTTTCGTTTCGAAAAATTTATATGCGCTTTAACACGAGCTCATAACGGTGAAGGAAAACATCGTGAGGAAACCCGCAGCTTAGTCAGCTCCACACGTATTGACGTCGTCTTTCCGGTGGGCCAGGCTGATTAAGCTGAGAGGATGGTTTAGGTGCTGGGCAAGCCTGTTCCATCTCAAACAATGTCCCAGGCACTACAGCGTCCCGTTAAGTGTAGGCATAGGTTGCCTCTTGACGCTGTATAAATCATCTAGTATAGATGTAAAGGCCTAAGTTTTTTTTTATTTTCAATAGCTATAATATTTTAATTATACTTTTTAAACTGAAAGCTAAATAATAACAGCTATATTTTGGAACGAAGTTCCTTTTCGGACGGTATCGAATAAAAAAAAGACTTGAGGCTGGAAAAAAAAAAACCATTTTATGTCAAATCGTCACAGTGCGAAATGCGCAGCCGCGACACAGTCCATAGATTGTTACATTGTTAGTACGGAAGAGCGTTTCTAGGATTCCTATTTGACAATTAATTTATTATATTCCCAGTATAGAAAAGTACTATTTGCTTCGTTCCAACCGAGTGTTCCACGATACTCACGTACTTTTTTTATCTTTTATATTCTTATTTTAACCGGTTGAAATATTCTGCCATTACACGAAAGAAATTACACAAAGTACTTTCACTGATCTAAATACCTAGTATATTCGATGCTTTATAAAAAAAAAGACGTGTGGCACTCGGAGACTGCCGCGGTAAAGCTATTGCATAGCATTTTTTATCAACTTGTGAGTGGGGGGTGTTAGGTTATTTTCGTTACGGAATTTCTGGATTCGGTCTCCACGCTCAAGGCCCGCGATAGAAGCTATGCAATAGCTTAAAAACATCGTTTAATTCCATAAAATCATCATTTATAATGTTAACTGTACATTTTGGTGAGTAAAGAAGAACGGAAACAATTGGTTTTGTGATTTTTCCTTATCACAGTAAGTAGATTTATAGCATACTTAAGATTAGGCTAAAGTCCACTAAATTTTTATATAGATAGATAGATCAACGCTTTATTGTACACAAGAACCTTATACAGAGAATATATAAAATAAACTAATTGTACAATGGGCGGCCATATCGCTAAGAGCGATTTCTTCCTGGCAACCATTTGTTTTAGTACTTAAGCTCTGATAGTTAAGCTAATTTTAATATATAATGAATAATAAATAAAGAAATAAATAATGCTGGACTTTTCACACAGCATCATCTAGCCCCAAAGTAAGCAGAGCTTGTGTTATGGGTACTAGATGACTGATATACTACTTATATACTTTTTGTTCGTAAATAATATAATAACATATTATACATAGAAACACCCAGACCCGAGACAAATACTTGTAGATCATACAAACATTTGTCCCGCGGCGGGGATTGAACCCGTAACCTACTGCGACGCAGCCGGGCTTTCGCCCATTGCACCACAGAGGTCGTCGTCAATAAGCTAAGCCAGACATCTGTTACAATAAATATGTGTAGATTTGTTTCTGGTGCGTAAGCGATACGCGATACTGAGCGCTCGTTCGTCCATGAAGCGTTCCCGAGCTCACGCACACAGAAACAACGTGCATGTGCAACTACACACACAATTACACGCCTTCGCGAGATAAAACAACTGTAACCATTGATTACTAGTTAGATGTAAGCAGGTTTATCCATCGATTTTCCTCACGAGCTTCTTGTTTAGCATTCGGCTAGCGTCGGTTTTGGGAATCGCAATGACAAACATTTTACGATAATTCCCGAAGGCCATGTCATTGAAAAATAATTATACAAGTAAAAAGATTAAAAGTTGAGTTTCCTGAGTGTTGATCAATGATCTATTCCATTTTTTTTTTTTTTTTTTAGATACATTTTTTTTTACATTGCTTAAATATCTTAAAGAAACATTTACAGAATGCAATTTTTGTATCTTTTTGCTAAGGCGATGCCGATTAGCGGCCGAGCGAGCGTCGCACTTACTAGGACTGCTAACAGTCGACCGTTGCCACGTAAAAATATCCTGTACCTACTATCCTGAATCGTTTCGGTTGAAATTCTTCCGTGTAAATGCTCTTTCAGTCATAATTTAATAAATAACTTTATTGAGATAATCAATTTATCTGTGCATACGAGTAATAATAACAAGGTAGCTCCTGCGCACATAAATTGTGTTTATTTCCGAACTAACCACTGACCTGTGCTATTTTATGTCAATACAATACTTCATCATTAGTAAAAGTAGGAAATCTTTAATTGTAGGTCTATAGTTCTCCTTGGTAGCTTAGTATGTAGGTATATACAAAACTTTTAATTTGTCTGAAAGTCAGTCAGAGATGCCAAAACATTCGTAACCGTATTGCAGATGAAATTAAATTACTATCAGTTTTTCCCAAATTTTCCATGCAATTTGTGTTTACTGTAACCTAATTCGGACTTTTACAATCATTAAATACTTACCCAAATCGGTCCAGATATTTTTAACTGATGCTCTTATCAACGAAAATAGTTTGACAAAATATAGATAAGTAAATGTTAATATAATAATAATAATAATGCTGGACATCTTCACACAGCATCATCTAGCCCCAAACTAAGCAAAGCTTGTACTATGGGAACCAGATAACTGATATACTACTTATATACTTTTTGTTTGTAAATACATACATATTATACATAGAAACACCCAGACCCGAAACAAATATCTGTAGGTCATACAAACATTTGTCCCGCGGCGGGGATCGAACCCGCAACCTTCTGCGTCGCAGGCGGACCTTCGCCCACAGAGGTCGTCATGAAGAGACGAAGACGTCCCAATTGGGACGTTATAACTTCCTAGACTTTCGTGATTACTATTCTGGCTGATGAAACGTTACCTTATCTTGTTCCTCCATTTCGGAATTCCGACAAGAGTCATGAGACAAACTATAGTAGACTACAATGTATTGAATCTGAAAAAAGCTCTCTCAAGGGTCAGAATCTAGGCTCAACTGTCGATTGCTTTATTTATAATCGTAAAATGTAAAACGAGTTCATTTAAATGTTTTATCGTGCAATAAGTCGGGTGTAGTTCAATGTCGGCGACTGCCGGACATGCTAGATGTCGCTCGTGCTTCACTTGCTAGTGTGAACGCGCACCGGCGACTTTCTTGTCGCGGGACAGTCGCTTGTTCAAACGACTTACATCGTTCTTGATAGATTTAAACCAATGATTTATTGTTTTCGGTTTGTATTTTATTTATTTTTCTATCTTTGTAACTTATTCTACTTATATTGTTATTTCTATGTTCTGTGTAAATAATCGATTTCTATGTCTATATTATTGATTTGATTTATGCAACGTTCTGCGTGGTCACTAAATAACCGCTTGTTTGTGAACTGTTGAAATAAAATCAAAGATATTATAAATTAAGTTTATTATAAAAATACAATTCAAAATGAAGTAAAGCATTATAAAATATAATCTTCTCTAACAACTTTATCTCTTTACAACAATGGGATATTTGCAGCCAGATTAGTTTTGAATTGAAATGCTAACGTTGTAATAAATTATAAGACAAGTAACATTTTATTTATAACATAATAACATGTTGCATGTTAGTTACTGAGAAGATAGAAAAGTTACTGAGCTAAATTCTAAGCACAAATGTGATAAAAGTCGCGAGTGTGCGGACGAGCGTATATCGTAAGCTTCCGCTCGGAAGATAAATAAATGCTTTTCGATAGGAAGTATATAAAGCATTTCCTGCTCGACATATATGTTTATTGTTTCAATTTGTTGAATACTCAACTATTTAACAATAATCCACCCACAGTAGATCAATTAATAAATAGATCCTAAAAGGCTTGTCATAATTGATATTAATACAAATAGTTTCCCTAATAAGATTGTAATATTTCATATCTTAACCATCTCCGTATCTGCGGATGTAAGTAATTAATTAAAAAAAAAACGATCTGTGCACGACGCACTTGCCGTACAACGGTGCGAGCTGTGAGTGTGAGGCAGGCGACTCGTTAAAATAGTTATCAATTTATACATATGTCGAAATCTTAAAAATTATATGCGCATTGACTCGAGCTTTTAACGGAGAAGAATAGTTGTTGGAAGTGCCTGGACCTTTTATGTCTAAAAGTTAATCTTCAAATAATTTTTAAGTTATTTTGTTAAAAAATAATATTAAAATGTAGAGCAAATCCTACAAGACCAAAATATATGAAACTCCAAGTAAGAACATTCCTGATCTACATTGAGCTTCCGAATTCATGTCAAATCGGGTATTATGTACCCATTCTGATGCAGAAGTATTGCCCAACCTTCCACCAAAACTTCCAAAAACAGACTTCATTATTTATGTTATACTCTTTATTTATTTAAGTAATAATTATTGTACCTACCTAAATGCTTATGTTTACGTGACTGTTTGTTAATTCAGTTCCTCACGCTGAAACGGCTAAATAGATTTATATGAGATTTTGAATGGATATCGATTATATTGGACTAGTTACTGCGCGCGGCTTCGCCCGCGTGATACCAACATTTTGAATAACCTATATGCTATTCCAGGTAACTGTTTACACCTATTCCAAGTTTCATTCAAATCGGTTCACTGGTTTAGGCGTGATTACACAACATACTCACTCACAAACTTTGGGCTTTATTATATTATGTAGGATATAAACCGTACAAAAAAAATTAGATTTAGTTGAACTCAAGTTTCTACGAAATGCAGATTCCTCACGATATTTCTTCTGTGTTCCCAGTCCTGAATAAATACTATGTATTTTTGACTTTGACTTGAAATGTCACTTTACGATACCCTGGATTGATACCTTCATAACAGATTTTATCCAAATCCGTTCAGCCGTTGCAGCGTGAAGGAGTAACCTGTGATTGACCACAGGCAACACCGCGGGGCATAGCTAGTAGTTTTATATCAACTGAGTGGGCGCAACCTTGCTTAACAAATTCGGTGTTATTACAAATATCAAAATTAATAGTTTTTCTGACCACCTGAATTATAAAACAAAAAATGTTTTTTCTTGGTTTATTTGTTTATGGTCTGACCTCTGAAAGCTTCCGGCAAAGATACATAGTAATGTCACTACACACCTACATTGTGTAGTTTTTGTTGTAGTTCGGTTATTATCTTCCGGGTGATGGTTCACACCGAATTTGATAGAAAATCATTTACTTAATAAGCTCTAATTTAGAGAAACAATAGTTAAAGGCTTTTGAACCAAATGCCGAACGACTGTTATACGAGTAGATAACTAAACCATGCCCGAAATACTAACAAAAACGAAAGCCTAAAAGTATCGCGAAACAATCGCTGTGCAAGTCAACGCCCTCACGGACTCAAATAAACTGCCTGTCTCTACCATAGTCATGTTCGCCTAGTACTTTCTTTTTGGATTTAAAAAAAAACACTGCAGTTTAACGGCAAGTCTGACGACCCTGCGTGATCAAAATCGCGGATCAACGCCCGCACTGACCCTGACATACAACGTCCAACCTCTGCCTCATACATGCTAGCCTGGTACTTTTGTTTTTGGATTTTGCAAAAAAGTGTCACAATTTATTCGGATAACGGTGTCAAGTGACCCTGCGTGTTCGCACTGCTGCGGGTCAATGATCGCGCTGACCTTGACATACTGCGCGCCGACTCACCTCTGCCGCGTGCCTGCGCGCCTGGTACTTTTTGGTTATGAATTTTGAAAAAATAATTTGGTTTTGAAATAATAATAAAATGCAGAAAATGATTTGCATTTTTATGAATTGTATTAGATTTCCCTCTCATTTGCGTTAGTAGATGAAAAAGGGCAGGGTTTCTTGACGAACATGAGTCAAGGATCAAAATAATGTGCTATTTGCCTATTCCGAGTTATCCCAGTAATCTATGTAATTAATATAATAAGTTTATCTCAATGTTACTTGGATTTGCAATCAATCAATCATTTATTGTATTATTGTAAGAAATGTAATCCCGAAATTCAATAAAAATGTATGTTCTATTTTTTCAAAAATTCGTGTAAAAGCCCAAATCAAAGAAATTTTTAGCTGACCTTGCGTGCATTTATTTCACTCTCCACTTGACCCTTACACCCACTACGGAAATTGAACTATATTTATGTGTCGTTATTTTTAAACTACATGACATTTATATATGTTTTGACATTTTTATATTAATGTTATTATTTGTTTTTACACTTCCGTGCTTCATCGTTCATTGACTCGGTCAAGGAATTAAAATAATAATTGGTTATTATAGTATTGTTTTCATATTGCATAATTTAATGGCGTGCTGTTAATTCATTTGTCATAACTGGTTTGATGATGGTTGTATTGGTTTTACAGAAAGTATCTACTCACATGTATAGGTACTAAATTTTGTTGTGTTTTTCCCAACGGCTTGACCATTTGTGATAAATTTTATAAAATATTCTAAGATACAATTTTTGCCCGATAGGCAGTGCTGCTGAGATACGAGATTTTTAATTTTATGGCCTGGGACAAGTTTTTTTATTTTTAATACTTACGTATTTTGTTATTCAATAAAAGTGATGAGTGGAAAACTCCACCCTTGCGCACAAACACCCGCTAATACATGTAATTGGACAATTTGTTGTTGACCAGGGTCTACAAACAATATAGAGGTCGTTTTATTGATGCAGACAGATGATCACGGAGACTAGTTCGAGAAAGTTCTCAAGTCTTCTAGTAAAACTGTAGAGAAATATGTAACGACGAGACGCTTCGAGTAAAAGATGGTAGTGCCGCGCTTCTTTTAGCTTGTCTTGGCTTAATATATAATATAATATATAAACTTAATATCCTTTCTTTCTTCTTACTTCCGTGTCAGATTTAATTCTGCTTCTGAATATATTTCAACCAACTTAGGTATGTCGTAACTTATGCCTTAATCAACAGTCGTCTGTTTGATGCATGTTTTTACAACAAAATGATTAAAGGATTTAATCGAACCCTGCCAAAGAGCTATTCAAATAATAATTCAAAATTATCAGACACAAAAAATGAGAATTAGGTTTGAGCAAAGTAAAATCAAGTCATTTTGTTTTTTGTTCAAGTGTTAACAGCAAGCTCTTTTGTTGCAGACGCGCCTCTATGATGTCTCCTCGGCAACTGATGCGCAACTCCAACATGACACAGAAGTGGCAGCGAAGGGAGATCTCCAACTTCGAGTACCTCATGTTCCTCAACACTATCGCTGGTAAGTTTTCAGCTTCTTGTCCCTTGTACAGTCAGCAACGAATGTCGATAACCATTTTATGTTTCACAAATCTGAACATTTCCGAAATCCGTAGTAACATCATGACCAACATTTTTACTGATACTTGAAGATAGTCTTGGTTCATAATAATTAATCGAAAACAAAAGCCATTTTAAAAAGTCCAACTGTTAATCGACTTTCGTTGCTGACTGTACCATGTACAGGGCCTGTCTTTGTCTGTAAATTGTTGCCACGGGACTACTCCATCCATGCTACTCTATCTCTATCCATGATGCCAAAGATAGGAACAGGTGGCGCGACATAGTTAAGAAAAGTACTACGCCATGTTCCGGGGATCACGACCCTGAGCAATGAGGATAACGATGCGAGGAGGAGGAGCCGGGCCCGACGATCTAACATACTCTCCGAAGCATGGAAGCGCCACTGGCAGTCATCCATCCACTTACTGGCCGTTTAGAACGTTGCTTAACTTCGACGATCTATCAAAGCCAGCTACACCTCGAGCGCTTGGTTACAAAATAACAGTATCACATGAGACCCGACTCACGGCGGGGCTACCTCGAGATTACGCATGTACTGTACGTGTCCTAGGCCTAATGAAGAATGACACATTGATCTACTAGACGTCTTGTCTACAGAATTCATGTATTATTTCACACAGGATCACTTCTGCATCCTCGAGGGGCGGTAGACATTCTCTCAGACCTGTGAATTCCAAATCCTATTAAGATTGAAGATAATTATTTGTTTGTCAAAGTTGAACATCTCGAAAGCCGACGGACAGAAGGCCTTTTGACAGTTTTGAGCGTATGTGATCAAAGTCAAAGTCAAAAAGCATTTATTCAGTAGGACCGCTGGGGTCACTTTGAATGCAGACGCATACCGACTACACTATCCTTGTAGGAAATGCACAGGAACGTAGAACTAAGTATCATCGGACTTTGGGGGGGGGGATATTGAAGGGATGGCAGTTGACTTGACACAGGGGAGCTATTGGGACCATGACATGCACTTATGTAACACATCTCCATCTCCTATCGTATTTTGGAAAGCAGTTCCATGAAATTTATTTGCCAGAAGCATCATACTCGTACAAAATGCCCTCAGTTTAAACGACTGTTTGATTTGATTACCCATCGTTTAGTGCGCATTTTAGAAAACTCAGCTAGTTTGCAACTCATCGGTAGACGTCATTTCCCTCCATTACAATTATCTCCATCTGCTGAGTTCTGACGAAGTCTCTCAAATTTCTAAGTAAACTAGCAAATGACTTCCTGGGCGTAATTGTTGAATTACCGCCAATTTAAAGTCATTTAATGAATAATTGATAAAATCACCCTGTAGGTGCACTAAAGTTAGGCCACGAGCCTTGTTTTTTATCCTGATTACTCTCGATATTGTAATTTTTTGTGCTTTTTATAGTACCAAACCTACCTCAAGGGTGTCATTCGAACCATATTACCGAGACTCCGTTGTCTTTTGTCCGGCCTATTTGCCTATATGGGTAACGATGAGTAAAAGTCAAAGTTTTCAACTGTTCGATGACCTGTGATACTTTTAACAGCCAACAGTCACATCGCGACACACTAGGGCCCTTACTAATAAACGTGGTGTAAAGTTATTCCTCGGAATAAACTAAAAATAACCATACATTTTGACAGTTTACACTCGGGAATAACTTTATACAACGTTTATTAGTAAGGCGGTAGGATTATAGTGTCATGGGTAGTACCTACAAGTATAATGTTACCACAAAACCCAGACCCGGAACAAAGTATTACGAGTCGTTACGTGGTTATAGAAACGAGAAATCGTACTTAATCGAAAAACGGTGGAATGTTGCCAAAGAACTTTTTTTGCGAAATGACTAACAATGGGTGAAAAATAATAATGTTCTAAAAGCACCGTTTTGCAATATTCTTTACTTTCCTTTTTGTATTGTCTGAGCGAAAAAATACCTACTGGAAGGCAAACTGAACCGAGTTCAAAATTATCATATTTTTGTTTATTATAACAGTTGTAATGATTTAAAGATTATAGGAGTATTTGCCGTCGTTTAGCAGTAAAATTAATTACAACTTTGCTAAATACTGCGAGCTGTTATTATTAGCATACAATGAACTGACCAAGAGTGAGTCCTGCAGATAAGCAGGAATTCTCCACTTGTACCTTAAGTAGCCCCTAGTTAGGTACATAGTCCACTGCAGTAGTTCTATAACGTTGAACTTCAAAACCAATAAGCCTAAAAAGTATGGCTCTCCCTTTTCTCGATGCGTATTGTCGTATTATTAAACCGTTTTAGCTTCGGTCCCGATGCTGCTAGCTGAATTTTTTTCGATACTAATTTTACTTAAACTCATGTTGTACTGTTTAACTGACTTCAAAGACAACAAAATATATAACTTAAATGATTTTTTTATTGTTTTCAAACACACAGGTACATCTTTATTATACCAATGTATTTTTTAGTTTGAATTTGAACACAATAATAAACTACGTAACTAGCAGACAACTCAGTTCTCAATTATATCAGCAAGTTATCACTGAAAAACGTAGCCATTTAATATTGTAAGCAAAGGTTCAGTGGACAGCTTCCTCGATTACTTGCAATTTTACAATCATCGGTCAATCATTCAGTTAAAGTAACTAATAGCTGTTTATCGGTTATGGGTCAGCGCTTACTTGAGAGAGGTATGCAAATCCTATTAAGAAGTTTCACACCGAACTGCGAACAATATAATATCTATTGACTGTAATCACATCACAATCTTTGTGTCCTTAACCTGCACATAAAGTAACATTTAGGTACAGTCAGCTACGAACGTCGATTAACATTTCATGTTTCACAAATCTGAATATTTGCGAAATCCGTAACATCATGACCAAAATTATTACTAATATTTGAAGAATGTCTTGGTGCATAGTAATTTTCCAAGATTTTTTTTTTTCTTGGTTCCCGAAAACAAAAGCCATTTTAAAATGTCCAACTGTTAATCGACTTTCGTTGCTGACTGTATCTATTAGAATCACGATTCTTTACCGTAAGGGTAGGCCAGAGGCACGGGACAAGATATTTCCGTGATGGGTCACGACCCCCAGCTTTGGGGAAACAACGCAAGGAGGAGGTGGAGGCCAGAGGCACAGACCACAGATTTTCTCTTGTCACGATTCTCACATACAGACATCAATATCCGCGTACTGACTGAGCGAGCAGCCTCAGGCATTTGCCTCACAACGTTTACGTGCATTTGCAGCGGGCGAGGCACGTCCTGACCGACCGAAAATTTGCCTCGCGAGACTGGTCGCTCAGTCAGTACGCGGCTTCTGGCCTCATCTACTCTCGTTAGCTATGGTAAAATAAATATAAAGAATTCTCAAGTCTTCGTCATAATGTTTTTTATTAGGTCTATAACATCATGTTATTATATTATTGATCAGTTATATTTTGTTTAGGTTCAATATGCGTCATAATAATTACAATAATATTATGATGTTCTATCTACAAAACTCTACATTTAGACATGATAACAAAACGTCATTGTCTAGAGAATTTAAAACACAAAAATCCATGATGCTATACTATTTACAAACACTGAAAATCTGATTTTAGGGTTGTCACCACGAAATGGTTTTATAAAACCTAACTTCTAATTTAATCTACTATTAATCTAAGCTAACCTTCGTTGATGTAAATTCAAAATGAAGATTCCTGGTTTTACGAATACCTTGATATTTAAAAAGTTTTTTTTGTTTTCAATAATATCAGTGGACATTACACTTAACTTGAATTAAGTGACGTGGAGCACGTGCTAGATAAATGGTGTTTTGTGTAATTTGTATGTAATTAAAAATGAATCAATGATAGTTTAGAAGAGAAACAATGACTAGAGTTATAAGATGCATGATGGAATAATCTTTTCATCCCATCACGGTACAAGCACCATTTATATACTTAGGTTAGTTTTAGTTTGGTATGTTTTTGAAGAAATTAGCTAAAATTTTGAATGAATGAATGAATGAAAGAAAACGTTTTATTGGACACAACAATTTGCATTACTTGAGTAGGTTAAAGGAATTATAGCCCATGAATTTTCATCGTGACATATATCTTTGTCCAATTACAAGTAGGTACTTGACCTAACTCCTTATCGTATTACATAAACATGATCAAGACTATCCCCAAGGCACGGTAGACATTCTCTCAGAGAGCATCCTTTAGGGAGTTCAAAATTGTTTAAAAAGTTCCAAGGGGATAGAAAGCACATTTAAATGCGTATGCACTTGCCCACTTTTTAGAGAAGCCAGTTTGTGAATGACAAGACAAGTTATATTACGTTATAAGTAATAAGTTTATATAGGTACCTAAAGCTTAATCATCATCCACAGCCTGCCTTTATCCACTTATACCTAAAACTTACATAAAAAACAAAATATACCTACGATGAACGATCCTTAGACCGCTCCGCTGAAG
The DNA here is from genome assembly GCA_951394285.1 of Epirrhoe tristata. NCBI lineage: Eukaryota > Metazoa > Arthropoda > Insecta > Lepidoptera > Geometridae > Epirrhoe > Epirrhoe tristata. The sequence continues at coordinate 9,262,653 of OX596156.1, read as the reverse complement.
TTGAGCGATCCAAGGATTGCTAAAACGATCTATAGATAGCTCAAAAGATTCAGATCACTGTCAGTCCTAAGCATTTTAATCCACATACCTTTTAAAGTTGTCCATGTCACTCAGCCCTCCTCGAAACGGCCACTCAGTCCGCAGACCGCGCACTTAGGCATTGGTCTGACGTTCACTCTTGTCACTGTCACATTACTTTCACTTCTTGCCGTAAGAACTTTCTTATTTCAGACTTATTTCAGTCACAGTATTTACTTTGAATTATAATAACAATAGATACATAACTAAAGTAATTTTCTATACACGAGTAAGTATCTGTTTTTTGTGTTTTAAAATAGCATGACAGTTTCAACATAACACTTACCTATGCATGTCAAAGGTATACCTAAATTTTTGTGTTAAGTTCCAGTCAAAAATTTCAAACAATCACAAAACTTATCAATGACACACTTGTTGTCACACTGTGCAGGTCAAATATTTTTTTTTTCCACATTCAAGTTCTCGCAACTTCAAATAACACTCAACGCTACGAGCTATGGGAATAAATTCACTCAAAAATTTATTGGTAAGAAACTTACACAAAAAACGAATAAACAATCACCAACATGAGCCCGCGATGCGACCACGAAAGTTGACCACTGTCTGTGGACTGGACGCTTCTGGGAGAGCGTCACGTGACCACAACAATGGCTTGCATTGCCTGATAAATGTTGTCATGCTAGATTAGTTTATAGCTAGGTATACAGTTATCTAAGGCAAAGTTGAAAGGTGAACTCAACGTTGGAAGTCACTCGGGAATACTTTTTTCCGGAATAAAAACTAGCCTATTCTAGACTATAGTCTATCTCTGTGCCACATCCAAATCTATTCAGTAGCTTTTAAGTATGTGAAATCGTAACAAACATTTATACATGCTCACACACTTTTGCATTTATAATATTACTCGTTGTAAGATGGGATGGAATAGGTGAAAGATGACATGAGTAAGAAAGGAGTGAGTACGATGACGACTGTTAAAGGGAAATGTAAGAGGAATATGTTGTGCCGACCCTATATAATGTGGGACAATGGCAGGAAGATGAGTTCGATGATTATTATTCCTATTTGAATTTTCTATGTAAGTTTTGAGCTCATTAAATTGCGTGCTTGATATGAAAATGTATACAATAAATTAAATAATTTCTATTATTACTTATCGTTCTTTGTCTGTGTATACCTACCTACACATTGTGTTGTGTGTGGAGATAGTACGGATAGTACTGAGATCATCATGCAGCTGTCAATGCTTACATGTCATTGTGTCTCTTGTTCGTTTCGATAAATTCATAAAAAAATAAGTAAGAAGGTATTTTAAATTTGCAATACCATATCTAACCTTGGATCAGCTTTTCACATCAATCATAAGCAAATGTTCTTGATCTCATTTTTTTTACCGTTTTTATAGTACCTACCTACATAATTGATCATTTTGAGGTGGTTTCAGTTATTGCCAATATTTTGGCCGCGAAATCGCTCATAATTAGTATAATGTGGCTTTCATTGACAACTTTGAAGCTGAATGTTTTGACAATGACATTTCAATGAATGATTGTGCAATGATCATTCAGTTTTCCCATTACATATTAAGTCAGTTAGGTAGGTAACAATAATTAAAAATGTAATGATGATGATCACTGAACAGAACACATACTTACTACTACTAATTAAATATTATATAACATATCGGCAGCAATTTACAGAAATATCTAGCATAATTTTAAAAACAAAATGTGAAGAAACATTTAAGTCCATGCAACGAATAATAAAAGGTGTACCACAGGGAAGTGTGTTATTTGCACACCGATATGTTTCGGTAAAGCATGTTGTTACAATATTTAAAACTTTTGATCTTGCATGCAAATGTAACCTACACAATGTTTTGAGTAAATAAATTATCTTTACCTAATTAATTATAAATCGTTTGTTAACAAACGATAACTAAGTCAGTGACTGACTATGTATTAGATAGATAATAAACTACATAATGTTGACAATATAAGCCAGTGCCTATGTATTAGATAAGTAGATGTTATGTACTACATAATGTTGACAATTTATGTTTCTCTTATTTATCGCCGTGTTCCTTTCACATTGAGACATAATTGCATTGCACTTTGAATCTTTGTAAACTTGTTTAGTTCATTATAATTGATTTTGCTATTCATAATTAGGTACACATGCAGTTATCAAGTATATCGAGTAAGTTTTATTCATGTGGAAATGTATTATAACCTAACGGAAAAAAGCGGGGATTATTAATCTCCTTAATGTCAGTCCCTCAAATATTCTGTCAGACGGCTAACCATTCAAGATCCTTTGAATATAGCTCATAAGTAATCAGAAACTCTTGCACCCATAATAGGTACACAGTACACATTTGGTTGCAAGTCGATCGCCAGACAGGCAGACAGCTAGTACCTACCTAATTGTACTCGTAGGTAGGTACTTAATAAAACCAATAGATAGTACCACCAATGTCACAATGCAATTTCTGTCCAAGTACGCAACCGCGAACAATGTCAAGAGTTTCGTGAAGGATGCGTTACCCAACACTCCAACACTCCGCAATCGGCCGACCGACTGCGTTACGTTCTATTTCCTCCTTAATGTCAATTGATTCTGACAGTTTATTCTAACCTTTAACTAGCTAAAAAATAGTATTTTTCTCTATGCTTTTAACCTACGAGAATCGGGAAAAGGATCTCTCATCGCTTTTATTAGGGACATGAAAGGGAAAAACGTGGAAAGTAAGATTTTAATTAGTAGGTTTATTTACAGAAACTAAGCTACTACATATTTACATATATTTACAAAATACAACAGGATTAGTCAAGCTATCTAAGGATCTAATTAGAATTTAATTTATTCATAATATGCCAAGGACTCTACTGCGCAAAATAATTAACGCTATTTTTGAGGTTACGTGCAAAATACCTATAACCTACATATTGTGTGTCAAATATCGCTCTATTTTTTCACGCATTTCAACAGATCGTGTCTCTCTTCAATGGTTTTCAAGCGAAAGGCTGCGTTGCTTGTGCAATATTTCAGGTTATCTTGACATGGATTAGAAAATAGTTCTCGGATGAATTCGCTTCATTTCAAAACGCTATGTTAGTATATCAAAAGTGCAGAAATAGATAAAAAACTGATTATAGATGAATGCCAAGTCAAGTCAGTTAGATAAGGCGTTTGTGCTGGACATGTAACTGCCTACAACCAAAACGCTAGACACAAATCGCTGTCAGCGCGAGAGACTATAAGAGTTTAAAAACTGTCTGTTTGTCTACAGGACGCACGTACAACGACCTGAACCAGTACCCCGTGTTCCCCTGGGTGCTGACCAACTACGAGAGCGAGGAGCTGGACCTCAGCCAGCCCTCCAACTACCGGGACCTTTCCAAGGTAAGCGATCCTTTTTTTAGGTAAAATGGTAACAGAGCGATCGATCTTGTGCGACAATTTAAACCGTAGCGAAAAAAATCTTACCGTTTGTGATAAAAAAAGATTGAATCTGAGAGAATCAGAATCAGTCAGATTTATAAGTTCATTCATTCACTCTTCTGTTCTCCATCAGCCAATCGGAGCGCTGAACCCCAGCAGACGAGCCTACTTCGAGGAACGATACAACACGTGGGAGCACGAGTCCACGCCGCCCTTCCACTATGGAACCCACTACTCCACCGCGGCGTTCGTGCTGAACTGGCTTGTCAGGATCGTAAGTAAACACGACTGTATTTATCAACAATTTGCTGTTGACATTCTCTCAGAATTCATGAATGATAGTGCTTAAAAGTCATATAATTTCACTTCATAATCATCATATTCATAGGTACTTAACATGGACATTATTGGACATTAAAAAACTGCACCACGACAGTATCCCCAATACTGTCGTGGAAATATCCAAACCATTAACTTAAATCAAAGTGTATGTAAGTAGGTGGGTAATCTACTTAATAAGCTAGTAATTTATAAATTATCTAATAGGTACCTACTTAACTTTATCTATGTGTGTTTTTTTCATTGCATAGAGCATGCTGATATTTACTGAGCTACCTGAAGTTTGATTAAAAAATATAATTTATTAATGGATTTTTATGCCATCTCTACAGTAAAATAGAGAAGGTAAAATGACATCGAGTTTTATCGCGGGAGAAAAAATCCTTATATCAAATGATATTTAACTCCATATACCGTAGAGAGAATGCTCTTGTCAAAAAAACTTACGAGTATAAGACAGTTTCAATTTTGTTTTGAAACTTTAGGAAGTACCTACCTAAGTACAGTCGGCAAAGAAAGTGGTCTACCAGTTTTGACAAAAGTTTCTATGAAATCTATGGCTAAGGTTTACTTTTCTAACCGTCATAAGAGTACTTATTGCAAGTGAAAATCAACCTTGAGGACCTTCAAATTAACCTGAGGACACAGTCTACCTTTAGGTTATATAATTTATCAGCTCAACACAACTAGGACAACTAGGTAGGTTTCCTAGTTGTCCGTCACGCTACAAACAACATACAATTAGCTTATTATCCGAGTGCCCATCGGTTACATAAGCGGTATATACTCGTAGTTGTTGAAGAGATAAAGAAACGCATTTGACGATAAATACGATAATCGTGTTGTTTGTTTCATGGTCAAACTGCAGAGTAGCTCGATAATTGCATAATACCATGAAATCATGGCAGTGATCCGGATTTTCACCTGCTACGATCTTTACATAATTACTTACAACTTACCTCATGGCCTTAAATCTGTTAAAATTAGAGCAGGAATAAAATAACTAAGCTACTAAAAGTCTGTCAATAGATCAATCTGGTCCAACAGACTGCTTTTTGACTCTGATTTTGAAAAGAGCTGCTTTATGAGATTAATTGTTTTTAATGCTTTTCTATGGTGTTGGCACGCTCGGACAAACATTCTATCAACCAGAAAAAAGATAACATAACCAGACTCCTTAGTCTCGGCACGCCCAGGCGAAAGTTGTCCCTGGATTCAATCTTCTGCGATTGATGTAAGGGATATCATTTTGTTTTCGAGGCTTTTTCTTTTCTGTTTGTGTTACTTTTTTATGGTGTACAATAGTTATAATCTATCTATCTATATCCTTTAGCTCATATCCTCCTCTTAATTCCAGGAGCCGATGACGACGATGTTCTTGGCGCTGCAAGGCGGCAAGTTCGACCACCCCAACAGGCTGTTCTCCTCCATCGCCATGTCCTGGAAGAACTGCCAGAGAGACACCTCCGACGTTAAGGTGAGGTCATTCCCAGTTATTGCGTAAACGACTCAAATAAAAAAGGTATTTTTTTTATCAGAGAGTAGAGTTTTTGAACGCTTCCTTCCTCATTTACCTACTGAGTTAAGAAAATGAATAATATTCCTTTTCGCCAGGGTAACCAATCATATCCCAAATATTGTCCGAAATGTTAAGTCTTCTGTTCTTCTATCGTTTTCAGTCCCACGACAAGACAAGACCCAAGACAATCATTGCCCAAGTTTTCTATTCTTTAGGAATGATTTCATTATAATGAATGAGTAAATCTCAAAAATCATCCAAAAGCTGACCTCAAACGCTCTCAAAGGCCAAATCTTTCCATCTCCAGGAACTGATCCCAGAGCTGTTCTTCCTCCCGGAGATGCTGGTGAACAGCTCCGGCTACCGGCTGGGCCTCCCGGACTCTCCCTCGGGAGACGTGATCCTGCCACCCTGGGCTGCCTCGCCCGAGGAGTTCGTGAGGATCAACCGCATGGCGCTGGAGTCGGAGTTCGTCAGCTGCCAGCTGCATCAGTGGATAGATCTCATCTTTGGGTATAAGCAGAGAGGTGAGTGTTGCTAGAGTATCATCTCCCTGCCTCTACAGTAGGTTTTCGTCAACTTCGCTCTATCAGCCGTCATCTCATTCAATCCCTTCTTCCCCACCCATGTCTTGAAGAAAAGTAAAAATCAAAACAGCACAGGGGACCGCACAACAGTCTTAAATTTAAGTGATTCTACTCCTGAGCCTAAGATTCAGATTCAGATTCAGATTCATTTATTGCATACTATTGGTACATGTCAGTTAAAGATAGTAATAAATTACAATATAGCATTAATACATTAAGTCATCATTAATAAAATAAATAAATAAACACACAAATACATCAAGAATAATAATAACGTCTACTCGCTTACATTTAGGCTGGCAAACTCATCGAACGAGTAGAACGTCTGCTCGATCAGCCAGCGCTTTAGGCGGGATTTAAACATGTTCAGGCTAGTGGCCTGCGTAACCGTCTTCGGAATCCGGTTATAAACAATCGGACCCATGACATGAGTTAATTTGGCGGACTTTGCCAATGAGCAATGCACGGCTGATAGTTGCCCAGCGCGTCGTGTGCTGTACCTATGGGTATCACCGAGTTTGTCAAAGTGGGCCAGGTTTGATCTTACGTACACAGCGACCTGAAATATTACTAGGGAGGGCAAAGTCAGTATTTTTAGTACCCTGAAGTACGGGCGGGCAGAGGCTTCCCGAGGTACTCTGACGATGGCACGGACAGCTCGCTTTTGTAGGCGAAAGACGCGCTCCCACTCGCTTGAGCGCCCCCACAGCTCGTCCCCGTACTGCAGGGTGGATTGGATCGTGGCGAAGTAGCAGGACCGTACAACCTCCCTGGGCAGGAAGCCAGACAGCCGCCAAAGCGCGAAACAAGCACCACCGAGTTTTCCACACACCTTATCTACATGGCATTCCCAGGTGAGGGCTCGATCCAGCTCAAAACCCAGGAAGGTCGTACGGTCCACTTGCTCAATCTTTACGCCACCCGCCAGGACCGCAAGAGGTCTAATTTGGTGGCCAGATAAACAAAAGTGAACGAAGTGTGTTTTTGATACATTGAGCACAAGTCCGTTCACTTTGAACCAGCTTGCCAAGTCGCAGGCGGCTTGGTTCAACCTATCTTCGAGGCGGTCGATAGATGGCGCTATCACGCCTAAGACAATGTAACAATCGATTGTCGAAAGCGAAGTTCCTTTACCGATTCCGTGAAGAACCAGAGCAACGAACACGGTATGGGAGTTCCATAACTAACAGCATTTCCCCCCCCTAGGTCCAGAAGCAGTTCGAGCAACAAACGTGTTCTACTACCTTACATACGAGGGCGGAGTGCGACTGGAACAGATCTCGGAGCCGGTGACGCGCGCCGCGGTGGAAGACCAGATCCGAAGCTTCGGACAGACGCCCGCGCAGCTGCTCAGTGAACCTCATCCACCTAGGTATGACCTATAAATTATGCCACAAATGGAGTTCCCTTTACGACATTTAATCGTTGGTCGAAGACGTAGTATGACAAGGGGAGATTTGTGAAGTCGTATATCAGAAAATAGTATGTTTAGAAATGAATCTAATTACAAAATATGTGACGTTACACTAAGGAGGGGGGGATTTTACATAATGAAATTTGTGTCGTGTAGTTAAATGTTGGACCTACAACTGCTCATCCACCATTCAGGTACGCTCAGGTACCTATGACTCATACAATCACAACCGCGATAAGAATCAAAATCGTATAGGATGTTATAAAAGTTATTTCAAGTGATGTTACCAAAACTGTACGCCAACACCTGGGTGCTAAGTATGAATTTTATTCACCATTCGGTATCGACGCCGTAAACGTGGATTTCTACTGATTTTCAATAATTATGAGTACCAAAAGATGGCGCTGCTATTTTCCCATACAATTCTGAGTTTACGGCCTCGATACACACAGTTCTCTCCCCCACAGAGCATCCACGATGCACCTGGCACCGCTGATGTTCTCGGCGGCCCCGGACGACGTGTGCCTGCGCCTGAAGCTGCCCTCCAACGCGGCCGTGGTGCACGTCTCCGCCAACACGTACCCTCAGCTCGCCATGCCGGCCGCTGTCACGGTATGTGCAAGTCCTTGTCCTTGTATTTGTTACCTACCCTTTAAGGAAATTGTCGTAACGTATGTTGCTAGTGTGGTTGATACATGTTATGCCGAGCCTCTTAGCGTGGCAACAGAATGATATTCTTGATGGTGATCGATTTTTTTCTGCTTAGTGTGACTCAAATCTTAATACGATTTCTCCGTACCAAAAACTAGAATATGAGTCAGCAGCTCAAGACCGATCTAGATGGAGAGTCACTGTGGACGCCCTTTGCCCCATCGAGGGGTCATAGGAACCTAAATAGAAAGTCAAAATCTTATAATGTGATTCTTCTCCTGTTCTGTTCCTTCGCGACCAATACCGTGAAGAACCAGGGCAACAAACATGCCTTGGGAGCTTTCTCTTAGATGATCCATCGTAAGGTGACCGCCAGTGACATTTTCATGTGAGCGCTTTCGTGCTTCGGAGGGCACGTTAAATTGTCAGTCCCGGCTATTTAAGTCGTTAAGCCATGACGGAGGCCTTAAGGCGGCCTAAAAACTCCGTCATCAGAGTTGGCCACTCATACGAACCTACTTACTCCAGGTGAGCGCGGCGCGCGCGTTCGCGGCGCACCGCTGGGCGGGCGGCGCGGGGGGCGCGGGCGGCGGGGGCTGCGCGCACGTCACGCGGCACGCGCCCGACACGCCGCCGCCGCACAATCCGCTACTCATGGACCCTGTGTGGGGTGAGTACCTACAACTAATATCTTTGTCTTACAAATATATTTGAAACTTCTTCTTCTGCAAAATGTGCACGTAAGGAAATGCTCAAAAACTGACAGAAAAGTGCACGAAAGAAACAGCAAAAAAGTGCTTAATAAGGACACGTAAGGAGAGGCTCCGTGCAATTTTTGTTTGACACCATATTTGCAAAACTTTATTTTAGTTTTTTTTCTACGCCGTTGAGGGTATAGGTACTGGACTGGGAGCATACTCCTTGGTTTGGTGCATGTCCCAAATAAAACCGACTAATTTTCTGCCTTTTTCCATTTGCAAGACTCTAGGCTAGGACTTAAGTACATATGGGGCAAAACTATACTGCATTGAGAGCCTATATCCTGTAAATCCAAATAAAACCTAAATGAATGAGTGAACGACTAATGTGACTGTGACTGTCTCAGCGGCGGGCGGCGCGCAGGCGCTGGCGCGGCGTCAGCTCGGCGACAACTTCTCGCAGCGCGTGAAGGCGCGCAGCAACTGCTTCGTGACGACCGTCGACTCGCGCTTCCTCATCGCCGCGGGATTCTGGGACAACAGCTTCCGCGTCTTCTCCACGGAGACTGGTGAGTTCATTGAATAAACGTTTTGAATTGAATTGATTTGTTACTTTCATAATAATTATCGTATCTTACTTTTATTATGTTTTTTTAGGAAAGTAGGAATTTGTGATAGAATTCATAGGTACACGAAAATTGTCATAGATAGAGTTTGAGTGACAGTTCTGCTGTGAAGTGGAACCTGGATTTTTCTTAATAATTGAACCCGGTAGATGGCGCATCATTCTTGATTTAATTCTTGATATATTCGCATCATTCTTGATATGTTTAATACCAGTGTTCCCAAGGCAAGGCGATGCCTAGCATTACATTTCTTTAATCAGTAAGTTTAGTTATATTTAAAATTAAGTAGGTTTATATATATTTCTATTCTAAGTATCTATATTGTGTATTGAGATAGGTAAAGTGCATTCTAGTATTAATGTTCACATTTTTATAGCTATTCTGTCACTATTAGCGAAGACCTATAATTGGCTCACTGTTTCTATAGTAATTATTAAGGACACCATGTTATAGCTGTTGGTTTTCCAATAAATAAATAAATTTAATGTCCTTCCAAAATGCAAAGATATCCTGACATATATACTCAATAAAACCTTCTTCCGACCCGTAGGAAACTACATAAACCCACCCGGCTCAAAGACCACAGATTAAAGAAGTTTAAAATGTTGTGTGTTCTTTTCCAGCGAAAATAGTGCAGATAATATTCGGTCACTACGGCGTGGTGACGTGCGTGTGCCGCTCCGAGTGCAACATCACCTCCGACTGCTACGTCGCGTCCGGATCCGAGGACTGCACCGTGCTGCTCTGGCATTGGTGACTACACTTCCTTGTACTCTGTTAGCTCTCTGAAGTTAGGTGCACTAAACGATTGCGCAGGTTTGCCCGAGTAGGCGAGATAGGACGATGCAACAAACTAAGCGAGTGAGCGAGGCAGTTATACTCGTACAACGCTGTGTTTGTCATCAAAAATGGGTTCTGCGCAGCTACTTCCGAGAGCTAAAGATTGGTTTTGCGTACTGTACTTCTTTGTATCCTTTTATGCATATGCCATGTGCATGTCTTGTTGGTCACAATTTAAATATTAAAAGAAAAATGTGCTCTTAACACGAGCTCTGAATAAGGCCTGGAAGAGATCGCTTCTTAGCGATAAGGCCGCCCATTGTACATTTTTTATTTTATTAGTTTGTTTTGTTATATTTTTAATTATGGTGTGCAATAAAGTATTTTCATTCATTCATTCATTCTGAATAGTCTGTGGATAAGTCAGCAGTATTGACCATGTCTTCAAAGGAAAGAAAAGAAGGGAGGCCTATGCCCAGCTGTGGGATGTAAAAGGCTGCGGATGATGAAGGCCACATTGAGCATAACTTGCGCGGTGTGGCGACCTCTATCTACCACCACCTGAACTACAAGATGAACTATAAGCTGAACTTCAAGAGATGTCAATGACAGCGACGGACTTCGGAGCTGTACCACTAGATGGCGCTGGGAACACGTAAACGTCGGGGTCACCACTTTGAGGGTAGATGGTATTCCCCCAAATTATGGTAAAGAGGGAGTACTCGCCTCGCTAAGGTTTGCCCAACTGGCACACTTACCTTAGGGCCTTTCGGCCGACAGTTATAGTCGGATAGTTCTATATAGGCTAAAGCGGCCAGAAACTTCGTAAGCGCGATTCAGAATTTTCTATACTTTTTGCATGTTCCCAGCGCCATCTAGTGGTACAGCTCCGAAGTACGTCGCTGTCATTGACATCTCTTGAAGTTCAGCTTGTTGTTCATCTTGTAGTTCAGGTGGTGGTAGATAGAGGTCGCCACACGCGGCGTATTTGTACTACGCAACGCAACATATGCTACTACGCGGTTCGACACCAACGGCCTTACTAATCAACATGGTATAAAGTTATTCCTAAGTGTAAACTGTCAAAATGTATGGTTATTTTTAGTTCATTCCGAGTAGTAACTTTTTTTTATTAGTAAGGCCTTAAGTTTGTGTCTGTGTCTGTGTCCAGGTCGGCGCGGCACGGCGGCATCGTGGGCGAGGGCGACACGCCGGCGCCGCGCGTCACGCTGACGGGACACGACGCGCCCATCAACGGAGTACTCGTGTCTGCGGAGCTCGGCCTCGTCGTATCCTCATCAATCAGTGAGTATCACACTCGGCATATCCTCCTGCTCTCTCTCGTTTCCTCCATCAGTGAGTATATCGATCCCGACCAGTCTCCTCCCTTAGTGGGTTCTGTTCCGAGTATACTGATAATTTCCTCTCGACAACTCTACCTACTCCAATGGATATACCCGACTATTCTCGTTTCCTCCCGTGAGTACCGATACCGATCTCTCTCTCGTGTTCTCCCGTGAGTACCGACTACTCTCTCTTACTCTCATCTCTCTAAGTATACCGATCCCCCTCTTCAACATACTGACCATTCTTTCTAATCTCATCCTCACTTAGTACACTGATCACTCCATTTCGTCTCCTCACTCAGTAAGTACCGATCAATCTCTCTCGTATTTTCTCCCCCCGCAGGGAGTAGGTCGTCCACTCTCCGTCGACATCTGCCTACTCTCTATCGTCTCTTCCCCCAGCTTGTATCTATACCAGCCATACTCCTAGCACCGATCACTCTCTTATAGTCATCTCCTATCAATGAGACAATCTGCGAGGTCCACTTGTAAATTATGTACTTTTGTTGTTCAGACTATACCTCATCATCCTATCATCCCGTCCCCATCATTCGTCTACCGGACGGACTTACTATCTTCTTCTTCTTATTTAAGGATTTACTCCTTATCAGCACAACTGATGAATCTCTCTCCATGTATCTCTTTCCAGGGCTGCTTCCTTGACCTCTTTATACGACATGACAGCTACCTTCTCCTTCACTTGGCTCATGTAGCTTATCCTCGGTCTACTGTACTCGGTGTACCTATGCCTACTATAAAAGTAGGAGTAAGGAGCTACTATAAAAGTAGTATATTCCAGACGGTCCCGTCCTGATCCACACAACGTTCGGCGAGCTGCTGCGCGCGCTGCCCGCGGCGGCGGGCGCGGCGCCGGCGCTGGGCCCGCAGCAGCTGGCGCTGTCCCGCGAGGGCGTGCTGGTGGTGGCGTACGCGCGCGGGCACCTCGCCGCCTACACGCTCAACGGGCGCCGGCTCAGGCACGAGACGCATAATGATAACTTCCAGGTATGCACCATCGAAACTGTTCCGGACGATCATCGATCTCCCTTAGATATTTTTAAAAGGATCTGGAAATAATAGTGAAAGTCAAAGTCAAAACTCATTTATTCAGTAGGACCGCTGGGATCACTTTGAAACGTCTTAAAACTAGGTGATTCTACTCCTGTTCCTTCGCGACCAACACCGTGAAGAACCAGGGCAACAAACACGGTTTGGAGCCTAGCTTTTTAAAAGATCTGAGATGATGTCTACCCCGCTTCTGAGAAACGATCGTGATCCTGATTACGTATTTTTTATGGCTGGCTGCGCTCTCCAGTGTCGATAGTCCCTCGAGAACTCTTCACTTTTCCGGGATAAAACTAGCCTTTGTGATTCGGCCGAATTCCATCCATTTTTACTTGAAATAGCGACAAATCTATATTAATAAACTTAAAAACGAGGACTAATGTGAACTCTCTTTGTGTCCCCAGTGCCTAGTCCTCTCCCGTTGCGGCGAGTACCTGGTGTGCGGCGGCGACGGCGGCGTCGTGGAGGTGTGGCGCGCCTGCACACTAGCGCCGCTGTACGCCTTCCCACCGGCCGGCGCGCCCGTCTGCTCGCTCGCGCTCTCGCACGATCAGAAGTGAGTACTATCCTACCGACGGCGGCGTCGTGGAGGTGTGGCGCGCCTGCACACTAGCGCCGCTGTACGCCTTCCCACCGGCCGGCGCGCCCGTCTGCTCGCTCGCGCTCTCGCACGATCAGAAGTGAGTACTATCCTACCGACGGCGGCGTCGTGGAGGTGTGGCGCGCCTGCACACTAGCGCCGCTGTACGCCTTCCCACCGGCCGGCGCGCCCGTCTGCTCGCTCGCGCTCTCGCACGATCAGAAGTGAGTACTATCCTACCGACGGCGGCGTCGTGGAGGTGTGGCGCGCCTGCACACTAGCGCCGCTGTACGCCTTCCCACCGGCCGGCGCGCCCGTCTGCTCGCTCGCGCTCTCGCACGATCAGAAGTGAGTACTATCCTACCGACGGCGGCGTCGTGGAGGTGTGGCGCGCCTGCACACTAGCGCCGCTGTACGCCTTCCCACCGGCCGGCGCGCCCGTCTGCTCGCTCGCGCTCTCGCACGATCAGAAGTGAGTACTATCCTACCGACGGCGGCGTCGTGGAGGTGTGGCGCGCCTGCACACTAGCGCCGCTGTACGCCTTCCCACCGGCCGGCGCGCCCGTCTGCTCGCTCGCGCTCTCGCACGATCAGAAGTGAGTACTATCCTACCGACGGCGGCGTCGTGGAGGTGTGGCGCGCCTGCACACTAGCGCCGCTGTACGCCTTCCCACCGGCCGGCGCGCCCGTCTGCTCGCTCGCGCTCTCGCACGATCAGAAGTGAGTACTATCCTACCGACGGCGGCGTCGTGGAGGTGTGGCGCGCCTGCACACTAGCGCCGCTGTACGCCTTCCCACCGGCCGGCGCGCCCGTCTGCTCGCTCGCGCTCTCGCACGATCAGAAGTGAGTACTATCCTACCGACGGCGGCGTCGTGGAGGTGTGGCGCGCCTGCACACTAGCGCCGCTGTACGCCTTCCCACCGGCCGGCGCGCCCGTCTGCTCGCTCGCGCTCTCGCACGATCAGAAGTGAGTACTATCCTACCGACGGCGGCGTCGTGGAGGTGTGGCGCGCCTGCACACTAGCGCCGCTGTACGCCTTCCCACCGGCCGGCGCGCCCGTCTGCTCGCTCGCGCTCTCGCACGATCAGAAGTGAGTACTATCCTACCGACGGCGGCGTCGTGGAGGTGTGGCGCGCCTGCACACTAGCGCCGCTGTACGCCTTCCCACCGGCCGGCGCGCCCGTCTGCTCGCTCGCGCTCTCGCACGATCAGAAGTGAGTACTATCCTACCGACGGCGGCGTCGTGGAGGTGTGGCGCGCCTGCACACTAGCGCCGCTGTACGCCTTCCCACCGGCCGGCGCGCCCGTCTGCTCGCTCGCGCTCTCGCACGATCAGAAGTGAGTACTATCCTACCGACGGCGGCGTCGTGGAGGTGTGGCGCGCCTGCACACTAGCGCCGCTGTACGCCTTCCCACCGGCCGGCGCGCCCGTCTGCTCGCTCGCGCTCTCGCACGATCAGAAGTGAGTACTATCCTACCGACGGCGGCGTCGTGGAGGTGTGGCGCGCCTGCACACTAGCGCCGCTGTACGCCTTCCCACCGGCCGGCGCGCCCGTCTGCTCGCTCGCGCTCTCGCACGATCAGAAGTGAGTACTATCCTACCGACGGCGGCGTCGTGGAGGTGTGGCGCGCCTGCACACTAGCGCCGCTGTACGCCTTCCCACCGGCCGGCGCGCCCGTCTGCTCGCTCGCGCTCTCGCACGATCAGAAGTGAGTACTATCCTACCGACGGCGGCGTCGTGGAGGTGTGGCGCGCCTGCACACTAGCGCCGCTGTACGCCTTCCCACCGGCCGGCGCGCCCGTCTGCTCGCTCGCGCTCTCGCACGATCAGAAGTGAGTACTATCCTACCGACGGCGGCGTCGTGGAGGTGTGGCGCGCCTGCACACTAGCGCCGCTGTACGCCTTCCCACCGGCCGGCGCGCCCGTCTGCTCGCTCGCGCTCTCGCACGATCAGAAGTGAGTACTATCCTACCGACGGCCCCGTCGTGGAGGTGTGGCGCGCCTGCACACTAGCGCCGCTGTACGCCTTCCCACCGGCCGGCGCGCCCGTCTGCTCGCTCGCGCTCTCGCACGATCAGAAGTGAGTACTATCCTACCGACGGCCCCGTCGTGGAGGTGTGGCGCGCCTGCACACTAGCGCCGCTGTACGCCTTCCCACCGGCCGGCGCGCCCGTCTGCTCGCTCGCGCTCTCGCACGATCAGAAGTGAGTACTATCCTACCGGCCGCGCCAGTTATTGATCAGGTGATGAGAAATCCTACCGACTGCGCCAGTTGTTGGTGACGTGATAGGAAACCCTACCGGCTGCGCCAAATATTCTTTTTCTCATTAATATAACAAATCAAATTTAGGTGACTGCGCGAATATGTTTTTGACATAAACAGAAACCGACTTTGTGTCACCTTGGTTTTATAAATGGTTAATTTCGGTTTCAGGTACCTCCTAGCGGGTCTCGAGAACGGTTCCCTGGTAGTGTTCCACATAGACTTCAACAGATGGCACCACGAGTACCAGCAACGATACTAGACGTTAGTTATAAATAATTCAATTAAACTCGTACAGTAAGGCGTTAGGTTTAGACGACGATAGAATTGACTGTTCTTCGTTCGGCTCAAAGGATCGGTATCCATGCCATAGCTGATTGACATCGATTTTGGCGCCAATTGCGAAAATCTTGAAGTTTGCAATCCAAAGATAGAAGGACAGTACTGAATAAAGTAATGCTATGAATGATGGGATATTTAGAAACGTGGAGGATGTTCGACGATATCCACTCAGAATGGCAATGAACTTGGGTTGTAAAAATTTGTTATATTGTGTACTTTGCTACGTAGTAAATGGTTATTCGGCTCGTGTAAGTACTTATTTAATTATTGACATTCCATGTTGTAATTATAGTTTTATATTATTAGAAAAATTAAGAATACATATTATGATTGTTAGAATTTATTATGAATTAATTTTATGAATATGATTTAATATGAAATATTTATAATTTAGTGCCATAGGTGATTGCAATACTTAATTTTCTGAAAGTATTTCTAGTTACGATCTCTTTGTATTTGACGTCCATTTTTGCTTTTATGCTACCTAACTTAGCAAAATGTTTTAAATTATTGAAGTATTTATTGAATTAAGATTTTAAGTGCAATGACTATTTTATAATGTACTTACTTAAATGGCAAATTGTACTTAATTTATTATTTTCTTTGCTTTGTTATTCCAGAATATTCTTAAAAAGTATTATTTGAATGCATTCCATTTTTACCTAATTTATTGTTTTGCGGTGGTGGGAAAAGTACTTAATTTTACTAAACTTATGCTTACCTATGATTTGACTTTTTTGGTTTCTATTAAATGTTTTCTTATGATTTTTTGTTTCTTTGCAACATTCCGTTACCGCGGCCTTGATTCATAATACAGCGGAATGCATTCGGTTCGGAATCGACCGACAGCAACCAATCACAGTGCAGGAAACGCCAAATTCGGATCAATTCCTGCACTGTGATTGGTTGCTGTCAGTCGATTCCGAACTGAATGCATTCGGCTGTATTATGAATCAAGGGCCTGGTCTTCTAAACTTTTTGTAAGAAATGCACGACATTAAGGAAAGTTAAGTGATAAGTACGGCAACGCGAAAGTGCCACCAATACAGTAGGTCATTTTCGCAATTGAACTATTGTCAATATTTAGGATATTAGAACTAATTATATGCTAAAAGTTGTTTTAGCTAAGTGACGCCACAAGTGTTATGAAAGTCGAAAAACATAGTTTTTTATGCAAACACCTCTTGTGAGCTAAGTATTTTTGCACTTCTCATCCGCACGCCCTTCCCGCTCTGTGATCTAGGCTTTAAATGCACTTCTAGATATCTATCAGAAAATCTCGTCCTTTTCCTATCTCTGTGCCAAAATAATGAGATAAAATTCAATTACTTACCTACATGTTATCTGACTAGCTTTCATAATCAGGCGTAGAAATAAAATTTAGGGCTTAGTGTAGAAAAAAAGGCGAAGTTAGATTAATCTATAGACATTCTTGCTAGAAAATTCTATAGTCCAATTCTATTGTATTTCTAGATTTATTGTACAAAAACTCGATCCCTTATACTCACGTCCCACTGTAGTGTCTATCTTAGATCCTATTTCTAGTACTTACCTATCCTAATTCTCTAGCTTTGCGCTTCTAGTTAGATTTTATATTTGCAATGTCTTCTGTTTTCCTAGCTCTAGAATCACTGTGTTTCACTGCTATTTTTAATCTACGTTTCCTTTCAAATGGCAACACCGATTTGCCAGAAATATATTCTACAACTACCCACACATTATTTGAATCGATCTATTTGACGCACACGCCACCAAATTTGATCGATACACGCGACACGCAATTCTGTCCATTACTATAAGCTTAGATACTTAATACTTAGATGTAAAATAGGTTGAATGTTGGATTAGAAATAAACGTTATACATTTTTAGTCGTAAGCACACCTTGTACGATATTCACTGTCCATTTATTTATAAGAAAATTCCAAAAACGCAAGGAACACTGCTTCTCATGCAAAACTACCTTACCCTAGCTAATTTGCTTACAATTGATGGAAACTCAATCTAGTACGTATTCAATTATACCGAGAAACGTCGGAAAATAGTTATGTAAAATGCTAGGTTAGGTAGATATTAGTAGCGCCATTTTTTTACGCACTTTTGAAGTGTTTCTTATAGAGTAATTAAATATCACTTATTTAGGTTCATTGTAGTTATGAGGTAATTATTATTGCAAGAATAGGTATAATTTTTACATTACCTCAACATCATTGCATTACCTACATACATTTTAGTCTACTAAAACAATATAAATAAGGGAGTGTC
Organism: Epirrhoe tristata; assembly: GCA_951394285.1. Taxonomy (NCBI): domain Eukaryota; kingdom Metazoa; phylum Arthropoda; class Insecta; order Lepidoptera; family Geometridae; genus Epirrhoe; species Epirrhoe tristata. The sequence goes on along the minus strand of OX596156.1, from coordinate 9,244,692 downwards.
AAATTAATTGCTAGCACCATAAAAGCTTAACAGTTTTCATACGCAAACAGGTAACCTACTTTCTATGTAAGTACTACCTACACTACACACTTATTCATTTTGAAAATGTACTTCCTCCGAATTTTTTAAATCTCACGTAGTAGGTAGCTATCCAAGCAAGACAGCATTACAGGTACCTACCTACCTAAAAGTTTCTAAGACGAAACCCTTTATCAGTAGTAATGAAGTGTCTGCAACATTTTTCGTACCTATTCTTTGCTATATATCCATAAAATCAGCACCTCGATGTAATATTTTGTAAAGCTAATTACCTAATCATTATTCAGACACAATATTATGCTTGTACAATATTTTCTACATGATTTAATGCGGCCAATCGAGTCCATGTACAAGTTGTTACGTTGGTGCGTTTGTATGTAATGAGATCTTCTAGTAATAAATTGCATTGAGTAACAGTGTTCTTTTTTTATCTGCCTACCTTTATTTAAACGTTCTTTATGTAGTTTTTTTTAAATTAAATAAACTTGAATCGCACTTTAACATCTACCTTCATCGGCCGTAGTTAGTATAGGGTGGTGTAGGTAAGTAGCTACCTATCGTACAGGTCTGATACTAGTAGTTAGTTATTATTATTTTATTTACAAACAAAAAGTATATAAGTAGTTATCTGGTTCCCATAGTACAAGCTTTGCTTAGTTTGGGGCTAGATGATGCTGTGTGAAAAAAATGTCCAGCATTATTTATTTATTTAGTTTCATACTACTGATTCTAAATACTCGCACGGTGCAGAGAAAACGTTCCTCAATATCGAATATAATCTCTATAATATGTAAAAATGAACCCCTATATCCCTTGGTCATGAACATCATCCCATCACGCGCGTGAACGGCTGGACCGATTTCACTATTTATTTTTTTTGGTGTGTTTGTTATTGTCAGAAGGTTCTTATGACAGAAAAATTGTATACAGGGTGCTCCAGTTTAAATAGAAAATTTTATTCCTCGATCTAATTCACTCTAAGCTCGGTATAAATTGAAAAACTCCCCTTAGGGGTTGTGAGAGGCAGTTCCAAAGATCATTCACGAAACGATGCGCAGACGAAGGCGCGCGCGGGTCAGCTAGTAAGTTTATAATAACTTATGAAGGTTTTCCACCTTCAGTTGCAAAATAAACATTTTTAAATATGAAAAAGGTACCTCAAAGAAAACTCGAGCATCATTTTGCGAATTTTTTATTAATTAGCTTAGACCTAAGCGACCGCGGGCACGGGTTGCGCGGGCAGCGGCGCGGGCGCAAGCGAGCGCACGTCACTAGTGGGCTCCAGCGGGACGGGCTCGTCCTTTGGCTCCGTCACCAGGATGTGGTCGGGCTGAGGCTTCTTGGGGCCGTTCTTGCCTTGCTGGTCCCACGGCAACATGATTTTCACCTAGAGCAATGGAAAGGTGATTTAGAATAGACTTATTTCCAGCACAATACAAAAAAGTAAATGGTTTAGGTAATTTAAATGGTTTTTGGATTTAAGAGGAATAGAGATATTTTAAATGATGTGCATAAAAACCATAACAAGAGAGAGAAGAGATTCACTTATGTTTCTTGGGTGCATTTTTTATTAAATTATTAAATGTAAGGAAACAAAATTTCCATAAATGTCCAACCACAAACATCCCAAACTTTGTTGTTTGTTAGAATAAAGTGCTAGGAATAAAACACAATTCATGTTATAGAGTTTAAATAATCAGCAAAATATAAATAACATGAAATGAAAATGTTCAGCTTGCACCGTACAAAAGCCAATACAGAATTGACCCTCCAATAAACAAGCTGGTTTCTCTGCCACACAAAATTAGATCATAGGCCATTGTGTGGCCCACAATCCCTGATTTGGTGGCACTTATAAACTTATGGCTTTACTAATAAACGTGGTGTAAAGTTCTGACAGGCAGGTGTAACTTATGAATAACCAAGCAATATAGCTAGCTGTTGTATATGATGTGGACAAAATAAAACTTTATTCTATTCTATTCAATTTTTGAGTCATTTTACACATTGTTTATTAGTTTATATTATAATTATCGAGTGATTTATAATGATTTTTGACTATGTTTTGACATAAATTGCCCATAGGCTCAGTTGGTAGAGCAGCATTACGTAAAAGCGAGGTTGTGGAATCAAATATGGCAGGGTGGGATTTTTGAGATGCATCTAAAAGATCGATCCACCTGATGAATTGGCCTGTTGCAGTGTCAAATCACGAAGAGTGGAACCTTTGTCTTGCAGTGGGACAAAAACGGAATAATAATTTGAAAAATCTAGTTACTCACTTTGATACCGAGTACTCCTTGTCTCAACAGTACATGTCGGGTGGCTGTGTTGACATAGTCGTTGCAGGGGTCACCAGAGTGGATCATCAGTCCGTCAACGAACTTCATGGACTTGGCACGCTGTCCTCGGAGCTTGCCAGAGACGACAACCTCGCAACCACGGGCACCAGACTCCATGATGAATCTGAGCACTCCGTAGCAGGCACGTCTGACGGCCAAACCTGAAATTCGAAATTAAAACTAAGTACAAAAATAACACTGGGATCACATTAGTATAAATCTGAAAGTTTGTATGTTTGCTTGTTTCTATTCAGTCAATCTTTACTACATTTAATAGACAGAACTTATGTTCTGTCAAACAGAGATAGAGAGCAGTGGAAATATTTGGAGGAGGCCTTTGCCAGGAGGCACACTGAACAAAGAGACATTTTATAAGAAACTCAAAGAACCCCATTCTTGTTCATGATAAAAGGGCTTAGATAGATAGATGTTCTGTCATGTACCATGGACTGTATTTATAATACAGCCCATGGTATATGACCTTTTCATAAGGTTAGATGTTGATATAAATGCCTTTTTTTCCTACAAGAAAGCTATGATAAAATGGTATATATGTATTTCTTGATGTGCATGTACCTTTCCTAATACAGACCTAATAAATAATAACAAGATCTTCAAAGGAAAGGATATTATCTGGCCCTATAGAAAAACATTGTTGTTATTAAAACAGCAATGTCAGGTTCAGGGCAGTTAAAATTATTGGCACAGCCATAAATAAGTTAATGAAATGACATGCTGTGATTGTTATCTTGAACAAAGATTAACATAAACATTGTCTTCTTTCTGTTTCTGTTGAATGTCACCAATGAATACACAGACTTACATGCTAATAAGCCTGCTGACCATATCAATTGAATACTATTTAGACCAACCTCTGCATTTGACAGAGTAAAGTTGTTCAACATAAGCACCGTTTAGAACACAATGACAGGTTTGCATTGAAGAGCATTTGAAATGAACTAATGCATTTGTAAAGTATTTGATAGAAGAACCCACTGAAGAACACAATTTCACATTGTTTTGATAGAAACTAACCTCCAATAAGTTTGTATCTAAGAGACTCTGCCTGAGCGATGGCGCAGAGACCGCGAGTGGCGACCTTCTCAGCGTACAGATCCACGGCTTTCTCGGGGATGTTGAATCTCTTCTGGACCACGGAGGTCAGTTCGCGGATCCTGCGGCCTTTCTCTCCCAGCACACTCTGGGTCCTTGTGGCCATGATAATGATCTCAGACTTGGTAGGGGTGACGCGCACCTCCACGCCGGAGTAGCCATCCTCGGCCAACTCCCTGGTGAGGAACTCATTGAGTTCCGCCTTGAAAACTCCGTCACCGACGAACTGTAATGTTACGGAGAGGTTATGTTTTGACTATCTGGTTTTTAACACTTCCACGGATTACATTCGCAGGAACAGAGGAGTCTAACTTCAGAGTGAACACAGTATAACATCTAGAAACTATTGTAACGAGATACAATAGAAAAACATCTAGTCTGTAACCAAAACTTAGAACACAATCCACTGACATCACTAATTTCACCACAGAAATAAAACTACTCTTTACATGGTAACGTTCATGAGGGGTTGTTACACGATATCGTGCAAGTATTTCAGGTTCTAATTCACATATTCAAACGTACTTTTCGCTTTTTGGAAATGTTGTTCACCGCCATGATTGCAGAGGGAACGGAGAAAAGGCCGTATTTTGTACTGTACAAGCAAGTGTCAATGTCAAATTTCTATTTTCGTTCAGAAACGATACACCTATCAAACCACAGACTAAAAACCGGTAAAACCTCGATACCTAGTTTGACCGTGTGTACCGCCTGTTTTTTTTTTTTTTTTATAATTTTTAAATCTGTTTTTTGGCAAAAGAAATATTATGTATTTTTTCCATTCGAAATTAAATTTATTGTTGCGTTGAACATTGCATAAATTGCACTCGTCTCGCTGCTAACTCATTAACTTTGAATATTACTCAAAGCTCATCATGTGCTAGGTACCTAATGAAGATCTGCTTTATTTATTTATTTAACTTAGGTGAAGTCTTTCCCTGGGCTTTGGACTCTACGTCTACTTTTACAGTTCTACTGGTTCTACTTCCGATCATCAAAGACTACCCTCATTTCTTTAAATCCGTGCTTCTACCCATGACCCATAATCTTAGGACAACCTTCCTATCCTTTTGTCTGTTACGCCAATTTTTTGCATAATTCGCAAACATGTGGCGCCACTTCTAACCAGCCAGCCAGCACTTCTCTAGACAACACAAAGAGGTACAGCTCTTCCAACCGTTCTAGGCATTCGTGAAGTTAACCGTTTGTCTGCGCAGAACACAATTTTGTATGAAAAAGCGTTCATTACGCAGACAAACGGCTAACTTCACGAATGCCTAGATCCGTTGGGCGCACTGTACAATGCTAAATCTATGAGACAACACAACTATGGCGTGCCTATAGTATAGGAAAATAAAATAATAGCATTCATGTACTTTTATTATGTATCGTTGACCTTTTTGGTGTCTTACGTTTTTTCTTGTCGGTAGATTTGTGTAAGTCCATAAGTACTTTACTTATGTAATTAATACTTTGTCGAGTCCAAGCATTAAATGTTAGTAGGTACCTAGGTACTACGAAAAATCTTAATTGTCTCCAGCCCAATTAAAAAGGTGCCCATTTCTCTATTCTGAACAATTCGGTAGTTCTCTTCATGAAAACGAATTCATGAAGTGAACTACCGAATTGTTCAGTATATTCATGTGCCCTACTTACGTAATATGTATTTATTTAGGGATCTAAAATAGAAAAACTTAGTTTAGTAAACCAACATTTATTATAAACTTGACTACATTCACCCCAAACCAGTGCATAGTTTAATTTTGTTACATAATATTTTGCATCATACATTGAATTCGATATTTCACAGTAAAATAATACAAACATTTCAACATAATTTCGATGTACATTTTGCCGTATTATTGCACAACTCCTTCACTCATAATAAAATCGGAATGGTCATTTAAAAGCAACACGAAAACAGTATTATTTACCGTAATTTTACTTCATTCCTGTCTACAGACACTACTTAGTTCTCAGTTAAATTAGCTACTTATCTCCGAACTTGCTTATCAGTCTAACTTAAACATTTAATCCTTACTCAATATTGGACCTTTTAAATATAAAATTAAATACCGTTCTTTATTCCCGTAAGTAAACGATAAAAATATACTGATTTAATACAACCAAAAGATTATGCATAATACAAAATGCTTGTTGCATTGTGTTGTGGGGAGAAGCGACAGTTTACAAAGGCAGTTTTGTTTCTTATATAGAAAGTATTTTCAAAGCTGGCCACACTAGTGTTGCCAGAGTCGAATTTGTTCGCAGCTTCACAGATATGCACTCTGAACACGTGGATAGTTAATTTGATTTAAAGTGAAAATTGTAAAGAGGTATCTTATGTCAATAAATTCTTACACCATTTCATTTAATGCTAGGTATATATTATGTAGAAAATGTTTCTTTCTTGACACCAAAATGTAGATAGATGTTTCTCGTCATTTTAGTTACCTGTGGATAGAAACGAAACATTCGTTTATACATTAGAATACTATTTCATTTAGCAATTTCCCATAACTATTCAGAAATAAATCATATGTAGCGACCTCAATCCGATATCGCCACAACTATAAGGAGTAACTTCAAAGCTTATACCGCTAGATGGCGCTGGGAACAAAGCCAAATGACATCCCATACAAAATGTCGCTAATGTATGGAAATCCTAGATCGCGCTTACGATGTTTTCATTATCATCTATTAAAGAACTATCCGACCTCAATTGAAAGACATCAAAAGGCCTGCCAGGTATATGGACCAGAGGCCTTACTTTGAAGCGTTGAATCCGAAGTTTCAATGAATATTCGGATGTTTCCTACTACGTTTTCTGACTTCAAGGACCAATTTTTCGGTTCGGAATATTTGGTCCAAGGTTAAGACAGAGTTTATAGGTTGATCTTATCGACCAAACACAATGTAGCTGGTAGTAGGAAGCATCCGAATATTCATCGAAGTTTCGGGTTCAACGCTTCAAAGTAAGGCCCCAGCTGTCGACCTGGTAGAGGTGAGATCTCACTCTTTACCTACTAATTGGGGGCCATAGGCTACTCACTGCTGCACGTGGTCCGTGGGAGGCGCCATGCGACACACGAGTTGCACGGCACTAGCGACCCCCTTACGCAACGCGTGCGGCATCGCCTCGCGCGCCGCCAACTTCTCGGCCGCCACTCGCAGCTCGCGGAACGTGTTGCGTGTGTAGGGGTTGCGTCGGGACGCGTAACGCCACGTCACGAAGTAGTAGTACACGAACGGTGACATCAGACCGCAGTAGCCGCTGTGAACGGAGATTTACAAAGTAATACGAAACAGTAACAGGGCGGCCAATGGATGTCGTGAATATAGTCTTTTCCATGCGGATACTAGAGAATAGGCTGCTCTGACTGACTAGGTAGTGTTTGGCCATCATTTTGACATAAAATTGCGGCCGCGTGCGGCTTGGTGTTTCATTTCAGAAAGTTTAGATACGAACTATACACGAACTAACTGCTGCTTATTATAAAAACGTAAAACCTTAGTTGAACCCCATGTTGACACATGTCAAAACAAAACTGTTACCACAAAAAAGCGTTCTATGTACGAGTATTTAAAGATCGTTTTTCTAGGGACAGTTTTTTAGTTAGACTTGGTCTAAACTCGGCTCATTTTCTTGTAATAAGCCCCTATATGTTCTAGATACGAACTATAATTGACTAAGGAAACCCGCGGCTAGTCCCGCACATATTACATGTATTTTTAAATAAAACCGCGATCAATAATTGAATGCTGAATCGGTCTAATCAAGCGCAGCGTCCCATTAAATGCAAAAGATCTCTCCTGCACATGACATAAATATAGCTGTACTTTTTCTTTGAGCCATGTTGGTCGAATGGGGTTGTGCCTCAACTTTCAATCCAAAGGTCGTGGGTTCAAATACCGACCGTGCATCAATGGATTTTTTGTTTCGTAAAATTTATATGCGCTATAACACGAGCTCTTAACGGTGAAGGAAAACATCGTGAGGAAACCCGCAGCTTAGTCAGCTCCACACGTATTGACGTCTCTCCTGTGGGCGGCTGATTAAGCTGAGAGGATGGTTTAGGTGCCGGGCAAGCCTATTCCATCTCAAACAATGTCCCAGGCACTACAGAATAAGAATAAGAATAAGAATAAGAATAAGAATAAGAATAAGAATAAGAATAAGAATAAGAATAAGAATAAGAATAAGAATAAGAATAAGAATAAGAATAAGAATACATTTATTTGACACACACAACACAATACAATGAAAATAGAACATCAAACATTTATAAAACACGAGTGGGTACAAAGAAACATTATAAAACAATAAACTAAAATAAAAACAAACTATCCATCATAAAAAAAAAACTATTTTTGTGGTGCCAAAAAGGTCCAGTCTCAGCTTTAGTGCTGCTCCCAGGTGAGGGAGACAGCGCTGATTTTCAGACTGGGCCTTACAGGGTGACATCACGCGCGGTTAACATTATAGAAAAATACAAGAAATAGGTACTTAAATAAAATAAAACAAGAACCGAGTTGGCACTTTGTGGCATCAGCCCTTCCTTTGACTTGACCATGTCAGTGTCACTTTCATTATTACTTGACGGTAATAATAAAAGCGACACTGACAGTGACAAACAGTAATAGAATAATAATTTGTTTTGTCGGGTTGGTTGGTAGAATTGTGATTGTGAGTAGTGGGATGGTGGGAAAGATGAACGAAACAAGAAAACGCTAGCTATTTGAAATTACAATTTTACAAAGTAGAATACGTTTTATAGGACAAATACTGTATTTATCGATGATAAAATAAAATATAAATCTGATATTAGGGATTGGAGGCATTAATATTACACAAATTATTTAAAAATGGGTTGCTTCACAAAATATGAAAATACAATACACTTATAAAAAGATGGCGTTGGCGTCACTGTGGAAAAATGATGAGTGAGACAAATAAAGTCAGAAACTGATCAAAAACGAGTTACACAGTGCAGTGCGATTTACGAAAGGATAATTATGGGTGCACTCTTGAGTGAGAGGAGCTTGAAGGAAGGAGCCAAACAATGTAAATGAGGCGTACAGACACGGAAGGTGAGTAGGTACTTGACTGGTTTTGAGTTCCCCTATGAATCTGTTAGAGGTGGTTCTGAATATTAAGCAAATATGTCTTCAATTTTATCCTAAATGTGTGCAATGATTTTAGAGTACGCAGAGGAGGGGGCAAGTCATTCCAGCAGCGAGAGGCTGCAAAGCGAAATGACCCTCGAAAAGCTACGGTTCTATGCTTACTCGTAACGAAGACGAGCGAGCATGACCTACTAGGATTGCGAGATTGGTCCCGCTTCCATCTTAGCTTCTTGTATAGGTAAGGAGGGGATTTGGAATTAATTATGCCAAAAAGCAGACATGCCAGATGCAGATCTCTCCGTGCTTTTAGTTTCAATAGTTTGGATGAGTTAAGATAAGGGGTGACATGAGTGCGGGGAGGTATGTGAAAACAAAATCGTGCGCAGGCATTCTGGACACGCTGCAGGAGTTTCTCCGTCCTACCTAGCAAGCAGGGTCCAAAGACCACATCACAATAATTAAGTTTAGACAGTACCAGCGATTCACATAGCATTATTCGCACCTCCTCACTCAGGTAAGGACGGATTCGATAAAGTGTTTTCAGCCTGTAGAAACAACTGCGGACACTCTCAGATACCTGTCTTTCAAATCTTAATTGAGAGTCGAAAATGAGCCCCAGATTCCTACACTACAGCGTCCCGTTAAGTGTAGGCATAGGTTGCCTCCTGACGCTGTATAAATCATCTAATATAGATGTAAAGGCCTAAGTTTTTTCTTGTCCAAGTTCCAATACTTACAACAGGGCCATAACTGCGACGAGTGGAAACAGCACGATCTCAGCGAGCGCGGCGGCGCGCAGGATGTTCCGCGACTGGAACTCCACGAGCGAGATCAGCAAGCGCGCCACCCACAGCGAGTTCTGGCCCAGGGTCTGGTGGAGGGAGGTTGTTAGTGGACACCTCTGACGGAGTTACAAAATAGCATCCGTAGAGATGCATACCTCAGCGAAACGGATCACCGAATCATCAAAGGTGGATTTCGTTCAAAATTGACGTTGCCTGACTGACTTTGGTGAAGGGGAAATGTTTTGTTGCGGATGCGTTCTGAAGTACGTTATGCTGAAGGCCATTTGATCCTCTGTGATCAGGTTACTACTGACTGTCTCGGCCGAGTGACATTTTGCTGTCTCGCCACTCTACTCGATAGGTGTAATCACAGAGGATTTAGTAACTTTTGTAAACAAAGGTGTTACCATATCAAAATATTTTGAAATAGTATGTACTTAGATTATATTATTATTATTAGACCTAGATGATGCTGTGTGAAAAGTTCAGCATTATTTATTTATTTATTTATTTATTTACTTATAAATTTTTTTAGACACTGATGTATTTAGAAAAATTGTTGTGGTCGTTTACTTTCAAACCAATATTAATAGAATAGAAAATAGTAGGGTCTATGTGCCATAATTTCTTTTTACATAGTTATATTAATGATGAATAAATTTTTTTTAACCTACATTATCCCACTACTGGGCAAAGGTCTCCCCCATATCATTAATGATGAATGAATGAATGAGAACTCTTTATTGTACACCTTAAACTATGAAACAAAATAATAAGTATAACAAATAATGATGAATAAATATTAGCAGAAAATATTTAATGACACTGGTATCATTTGAGTAACATGAGAGTAAATAGGTCCAATCACAGACTAGATCAGAGGGTAATCATTATGACAGTGACATTATTATGACATTTCTTTGTTTACAAAAAGTGAGAGTGGCGAGTGGTCGCCGGGGACGCCGAGTGCGCGTGTTCAGATCCACCGAGCGAGCGAGCGAGACAGAGCGGAGAAGCGGGGGGCGGGTACTCGGCCTAGTAAATAGAAAGGGGTCTGAGTGACTCTCAGTTTGTTTCTCGGCCGAGTACTCGCTTATGTGTTTACAGAAACCGAGCGCTCGGCCAAGGGCACTGTCTCGCCACTCTACTCGGTAGGTGTAATCAGGCTATTACTGACTGTTGTCACTACTTATCTCATACATTTTGGCACTATCAGACCTTCATTAAAACAATCTGTTTGTTTACGTCTGTTTGCTACGTGTTTGTACAACGCAGTACCAACCTTGTCACTATGTCCGAGGTTACGGACATTATGCATTCAAATGATAAAATTATTCTGTGCTTATAAAATGCGAATAGTTTTCAACTAATTTAATGAACTATAGTGTCAGTTGCTTCTTAAACTATATTATAGGTATCTCTATCTTCTAGTTAACTAGTAGATAGGTAGTCAATCTTGTTTGAAAGCTGGCATAATGGATTTTTAATGAAAATAAGGTTCATGGTGGGACGATGTTAGCTAAAAATAAGGTTAGGATAATCAGTAATAAGTAAAACAAATTTAAATAGCATATGACTTTCAACATATGATTGAAGAGTTCAATAAAGACGTAAGGTGCAAACCATACCAAAAGTATGACCCTAGACTTGTTTTATTTAAACCGGGTTCAACGACTTGTATGACCTCTGGAGTACAGATGCTGATAAAGTGATCTATGAGAATTGTAAAAAGTGGTGGTCAAAAGCTCACACAAAAACTTATTAGGTATTATAGGTACTTATACGTATAAGATCGAAGATGTTGTTTGTATGGATTAAAATATAGGTTTGTAGCTTGATACACGGGACACTAATATCACGTGTTTGCAATTTCTTAAAATCACCAATCACAAAGCTTGAACAGTTTTCAAGTTTTTTTTATTTCGATTTGTGATTGGTCAGTTCAAGTGCGCGTGATACGTGATACCAATATCTAACACTCACTTATAATCCTTTCACCACACTGGTTCGAAGAATATCTAACAAACTGTAGTTTATAAAGCGAGGTGATCAACTTACGTCAAGAAGGGTCAGCGAGTAAGATGCGGCGTGCAGGAGCGCGAATAGGAAGATGGGCGTCAAAATCACTGATGTCATATCTAAGGAAATAATCTATGCAAAAAATTGAAGATTTACATACTATCACTATGTCTAAAACTGTGTTTCAAATATAGTAAATTGTGAGGTGTAGTGAGAGTAAATAATAAAACTACCAATTAATATTCATTTTAAAACGCCCAACATTTGCACAGTGCTGTCACATTAGTGTTTTTTAAAAGCCATGTTGGCCGAATGGGGTTGTGCCTCGACTTTCAATCCGAAGGTTGTGGCTTTGAATCCCGGTAGGCATAGGTTGCCTCCTGACGCTGTATAAATCTAGTATAGATGTAAAATTCTGTTGTAATGTATTTGATTTCAAAAGGATACACAAGTTAGGCGTGGCGTTCATAAATATGAGCGAGTAGAAGAGGTAATGCGCGCTGTCTTCAAGGAAGAAGCGCGCGAGGAACTCCCGCGAGAGCGCGATCTCGTGAGGCGGGATGCGTTGGTGGAGACGGAGAGCTGACACCGCCGCGTTGCCCAACAACGCCTTGTAGAACGCTGACGCCGGGCTGGAAGTTACATAGAAAAGCGCTTGTAGACCTTACTAGTTTTCTTGATAGATCATCACACAAAAAAACATAGGCCCTTAAATAAACGTGGTGTAAAGTTGGGTTAACTTTAGGGTGTAGGGTTTGTGGCCTACAATCTTATAGAGTTTGTTGAGTGACACAGAAGTTAAATTTCACTGTTTATTAGTTAAGTTGAGTTATGGAGTTGTGATCGCGTTTGTACGCTGCGACGTGGTTCGCGTTTAGTTAATGAAAGCAACTGTCCTGTTTGGACACGTAATCCACGTTGCGACGTAAAATGCTGACCCGCGAGAACATGCAGGAATTGTGCGGTGACGTAAACCGTACATCGGGTGTAACTTAGGAGTGAACATACAATTTTAGGAGTTTAAACCTGGCGTAACTTTACAACACGTTCATTAACAAGGGCCATAGAGATTAGAAAAGCGTTCGTGGTGTAGCTTGCCTAAGCAACTAATTGTTCACGATAGATCACCGAAGTTAAGCAACGCTCTGACTTCTGAGCGGTCAGTGAACGCTAGTGGTATTAACATCAACTGAGTGCTTCCGTGCTTCGATTGTTGGTCCCGGGCTTAATAGCCCATATGAGTTAGTGGGCAATTCTGGTGACGGAGTTTTTAGACCGCCTCAAAGCCAACGTCATGGCTCTACTTATGCCGGACCGACAACTTAACGTGCCCTTAGCGTCGAAGCTATCAGGTCATAAAAGCCACCGGCGTGGTCACCCACTTACTGACCGATCAGAACGTGACACAAAAACATTGCAATAATGGCCTTGCATTGCATACTTATGGCTTGCATTCTGTATTATAAACTCGTAAAAATACTGCAAATCTACACATCATTAGACCATAGTCCGAGTAAAGTATATGACCTTAATGTTCTCGATCTTTGTAATGCTCAAATTCTACCTCCACAAGATAATGAGTTATTTATGTTTGCTTGTTCATTAGCTATAGCTTCCACTTAATTTCCTTCAATTCCAAGGTGAATACTTCGTATCTGCATGTGTTCCGTCTGACTGACCATTGATCTTGCAATATTCTTTTCCGCCCTTACAACATGCAATAAAAAACAAACATTGCAGGATACGTCAGTCAGCGTCATCTATCAAAAATACTAACAAACTAAGCTTGTTTCATGAAGTATAGAATTGTGACTGATAGATAGTCCTGAGTTATTTTTTTATTCAGACACAAACACATGTCATACACATTCATTATGCAAATTGTTTATTCTATAAAATTGGCTCAGTAGTCCGTTGATCTGTATTCATCAGCATCATCGGACAGATGAGACTAAAAAGTCTAAAAAGTCTAAAAAGTCTCATCAGTCTCAGCTTTTATGAACTGATGAGACTAATAAGTTTCATCAGTCCAATCATCGGACTAAATCATCGGACTACTGATACTAGGCCTTCCCATAGGGGTAGGCAGGGACACGGATTTGCACCTACTACCATTCTGACACACATCTTTTGGCTCATCACAAAAATGAGTTGAAAGGGCAGTCAAGTTACTCTTTAAACATCTTAAGAGTTCTATTATCGCAGACTTTAAAAGACAAAACTGACTTATTTCACATGCAAAACTTACTTGTTAAACAAAGGCATGATGTATCCTAAAGTGCAGAGCACGGTGAGAACTCGAATAGCCCAGAGTGAGACATCGATCTTGTTAGCCATGACGTGTGCCTTCAGGGCTTCGATCCCCTTCGGCGGGCCCGTGTCGCCGCTCGGAGACGACTGCTGCTGCGGCGGAGCCTGCTGTTCTGCCATTTTACTGGAACCATAGTTTTGATGGTCAGGTCAAGGTGCGGTAGACATTCTCTCAGATCTTTTTTTTTATGTTACTTATTTTCAGATCCTATGAAGATGTCTTAGGGGGGTAGTCAGAGGCATGTCCAAACACATATTTGATACATGCCCACGTCTTGCAGAAGTTAGTATTCCATACATGACAGGTTGCAAGCCCATCGCCGCCTATAAGAACACTAACTGGTTTCCTCATGAGTAACCCTAACCATTATTATTATTATTTAATAAATAAAAATATAAACAGCATATAAATTCATTTCTCAATGAAATATAAACAGTGTCATCTAGCCTCAAACTAAGCAGAGCTTGTACTATTGGAACCAGGTAATTATAGCTTTATTTTTAAACCCAATTATAATTATTATTTAGGCAACCAATAATACTTGTTATTTTTTTCTTTCTGTTCTATGTTATGTGGCCCCACTAATATGGGTAAAAGCATCCTCCATCATTTTCCACCTTTTCCTGTGTTTGGTTGTATGCATCGAGCTCTTTCCTGCTGTGTTAATTAATAACCATTAGACATCTTCAAAGGATCTTGCGAACCAAACTTGTAATAAAATAAGTAGGACAGATCCAGCCACGTTAGACTTTTATGTGTAAAGTTTCTGTTAGTGTCTACTCTGCCTGGCTACCCCCAAGGTCTTGATTGTGTATAATAATTAATTTTTTAATCATAATTTTTTTATTGTGTAATTTTAATTTATACTTCTGGTAAAGTTTAATAAAATTTTCCTACTTCTTGTGTTTATTATATATATATATTTTATCTAATTTATGTGTTCTTAGGTTAATATAATAACACTATTGTTCATGAAGTACCTATTGATGTAGCATTAAAGGTAGATTAAGTAATAGCGAGAGGATAGTTTTTGTTATAAACTACATAAGCATAAAATTGCAGATTGGCAAAGTGATCCCAGCGGTCCTACTGAATAAATGCTTTTGACTTTGACTTTGCAAGTAAAGAGGGTTGTGATAGCGAGTTTGTCCCGTCACTGTTAACCTAAATAACTTAATATTTTATGCATTATTTGCTGCAGTATTGGCAAGACCTAGATTTAGTAGACTTTGGAATGAATAGCAAAACCAGAGGAAAACTAACTTTGCTGACACAGCATGATGATTGTAAACAACTTCCTCCATTGAGTTACCCTTGGTAGTAGTTATTTGAATAATGTACTTACTTCAATAGCTTTAATTGTTAGAATAATTTCAGTTTCATTAATCTAATGTAGTCATTACACATTATTTTTTATTTAAGAACGCAAGTTACAAATAACATTAGAATATTAGATCAGATATAACAAATTGTGGGAATTTTCTGATAAGTTTTATAATCTGAATATTTGAAGCAAATGTAAAAGAAATATTATCAGATACCACTAAAGATAATAAAAAGTGATGTAAAAGTCTAATGTTACAGTTTAAACTGCTTTCTTTTTGAAGTAAAAGTGAATGTTTGAGAGAAAGTGTAGATTGCGAAGCCTTTTTCATTGTTACAATCAGTAGTTTAGTGGGCCATGCACCAATTTGGAGAAAATATCCAGTTCATTAAATTATAACTGAACTTGTCACCTTCGTTAAGCGTAATTATTAACGTAATACGATGATCAAGGACGAAACAACTAGAAAAACCAGTTTGCTGGAAACAATTAATAGGAAATATTACAAAAATACTTCAATTTTAGATTTTTACTAGAATGCCTAATTTGAAGGATTATAGGCTAGCTGTTTTCAATTATACTTACATGTTTTACTATGAAATTAAACTCACACAATTGCAACTAAAACCTACGAAACTGCACAAAATACGAAATAAATTCACAATGAAGTAAAGTGAACACGCATGATTTGCCGAATCAAAGAGAATAAAAAAAACCGTACGAATGAAATGATGAGTGATATGATAGGATAACATGACAGGATGACGTATACAGACTTCACTTCTTTCATTCGCTCTTGCTTGATTCGATTGCTTGCTCAGTTTAGTGATGTCAGTAATTTGTAGCTAACTTCACTACTTAAAAACCGGCAAATTTTTCCAAACTATGGTTCGGAAACTCGTTTCCTCCAGTGGCAACTAAAAAAAAAAAGAAAGACAGTCAAGTCAAACACAAAATCTGTGAACAAAAGTAAACAGCTGATGCGATGATGTCAACTCGGTACCAAATCCTAACTTAATTAACCTAAAAAATAGAGTTACAAAAGCACAACATTTTTTAAAAGCCTACGAGATGCTTAGTAAAAGTAGTTTGCTCATCAAGTACAAGCACTGCTTAACCCGAGATTTATTAAAAAGGTATAGCGTTATCGCTTCTGTTTTAGAAAAGTCGAATTTCGGCGATGTGACTGAAGTCAAGGTACATAAAATAGAATAGCTTTCAAATAAAACCTTAGAAACGACTGTCTTATCAATATCATCTATTATTTTAGGGTTGGGTGAAAAACTTGCGTGTTCAGAAAGAGTTTATATTCGCCGATGTCAATGATGGTTCTTGCTGCAAAAAGCTTCAAGTCGTTATACCAAAACATCTAAAAACAGAATCACTGTCTTATGGTTCATCAGTACATGTTATCGGTAAACTATCAAAAAGCCCCAAAGGACAGGTAGAGCTGGTCGCAGACGATGTCAACGTTATCGGGGCGTGTGTTGTCAGTGATGGATACCCCTTCAACCCAAGAACTGCTCACCCCCCGGAGTATACGCGCCAGTACCTCCACCTACGGTCTAGAACCAACTACATCTCAGCTGTACTCCGGATTCGAAGTGCACTAACAAAACACATACATGACTACTTCATGTCAAAACACTACACAAACATCAACACTCCAATTCTCACATCGAATGACTGTGAAGGTGCTGGAGAAGTCTTCAAAGTGCAGCCAGACAATGAAGCTACAGTAAAAGCTATGAAGCAAGAAGGGAAAGATAAGGACTCTGTATATTTTGGCTCTAAAACATTCCTTACCGTGTCTGGGCAGTTGCATCTAGAAGCAGTGTGCAGAAGCATGGGTGATGTCTACAACTTAGGACCTACATTCCGAGCGGAAAATTCAAGATCTCGGCTGCATTTATCTGAATTCTACATGCTGGAGGCAGAACTGGCATTCTGTGATACTTTAAATCAACTACAGACTGAAATAGAAGAATTCATGAAGTATGTTTTTATAAACATTCATAATACAAATGTCGCTGACTTACATTTGTTAGACAAAGAAAGTAAAATACCTAGTTGGATAGACAAGCCGTTTGTAACACTAACTTATGATGAGGCAAAGAGTGTTTTAGAAAAGAAAGGGATACCTGATACTGAGGAAGGTATCAACAAGGAACAAGAGTTGGCGTTGGTGGAACACTGCGATGGTATTCCGGTGTTTGTGGTGAGATGGCCCAAAGACATGAAATCATTTTATATGAAAGAGTGCCAAGATGACAGGAGCAAGGTAATGCTGAACAAAAATACTATAAAATTATCTATTTCAGTAACTAAATTCGTAAATTCTCTAACTTTAATACCCAGAGTAATATTGAGAGAGAATTTCTACAAATAATTAGATGCATACTATTTACCCTTCCAGGTGGACGCTTTAGACCTGCTAACACCCATCACTGGTGAGGTACTAGGAGGTAGTCTTCGTGAAGATAACTATCAAAAACTGCAGTCAAAACTTCCATCCGACCAGCTCAACTGGTACCTAGAGCTGAGGAAGTATGGCAACATCCCTACTGGCGGCTTCGGGCTTGGCTTGGAACGGCTCTTGCAAGTTATATGCAGTGTCAACAATATCAAGGATACTCTGCCCTTCCCCAGGTGGCCACATAATTGTGATATGTGATAATGAAGTCAAAAGAAAAAACAGCTTGTAAAACCTGTTTGTGACAATGTGCATAGTATTTCAAAAGCGCAAATCTATTGACAAGTTCTTCTAGTCATGTTGCTAAGGCTAAGCCTGTTTTCTGTTGAAAGCAATTTTAGAGAAATAAAAATCAAATTTAAGTTATCTTTTTGTTTGATTCATCAATTAACTTCAGAAGCGATTTATCCTACCTACCCTGTAGAATGTACTACATTCTTGATGGTAATTTTAGATGTAATAAAATAAAACTTTTTTCTCAATAAAAACAATCGTTTATTTACAATATAATATAACCTAAAACCATTATGATCCTGGCAACTAATTTAAACACAAGACAATTCAAGGGATTTAGATTAAAAGTAAAATTTTTCGTAACTAAAATGAATGATAAATGTTTTACAATCAAAATAACATTATTTTATTCAAAGATTTACAAATCAGCATGCCACACATAATATAAACAAATGTATAATTCCGATAATGAAATAAAGAAGATTTCTTTATTTCTGCAAAAAAGTAAAATAAACTTAAACATAACCTATCCGCCATCCATAAAAAAAACACATTTGTACCATATACAAACAATTACCTACTATACAAACATTACAAACGTTATATACTAGCTAGCATATTAAAGTTAAGTTATTTACAATAATACATAATGTAAGTCACAACAAATAAGGATGGAGTTAAATAATTTCATAATCTAACTTTAATATCACAATTAGTTTAAAAATTATATTGTGAGACATTAAACCAAATGTTAAGAATGGCGAACCATAACGGTTGGATATACGCGTACCTATTTACTTACAATAAAGATCTTAAATTCGATTATTTTTAGATTTTTCAGTAGTTGAATACCCATAGAATCTTATCTAAATATTTTTGTAGTATTTGTAATATAATTTACCTTAAGAAACAATTAGAAAGACTAAAAGATGATGACAATAAAGCTGTGAGAGTAGAAGATCGCGTGATGTACGACTAGTCGAAAATACATGAAACGAGATATTGTGACAAACCTACTACTAAACAAATCCAGGAACAATTGCAAGGAATGAAATTGAGGACCATATTTTCTCTATTCCATTGATATTCTTGTCAAAATGTTCTGGGAGATATAACAAGCTGAAACAGCAGAGTATAAAATAGTCGAGTAGCGTTTCAGTACATATTTAGTCTTTTAAGTAGCCTAGTATCGAACACTATATAGGCTTTCATGAGTCCATTGCTAATAACTTCGATTTTAATGAGTCCTAATAATAATCTCACTTTTTTTTACAAATTACTGTCTTTTTACGACTAAAGATAGGTAGACAAAGTAGGGATTACATCAAGAATTTTAGCACTAAGCCAGCATTATGGTCCATACAACTTAAATTACAATCGTATTTTTGATTTCTCAAGTACCATAACTCTATTAAAACAGAGATAGTTCTGTTTTAAAAAGATATTATCAGAAATATTCAAATTTAGTACCCCATTACACAGTTGTCCTACAATAAGATCAGTCTACATAATAGAGCACAATCCAGACTCTTCGACCCCCTTCTTCTCGGGGGGTGTTCTAGACAGCCGCACCCCCTGTAAGCTCGGCTTGAGACTGTACTGCAGCTCCAGCTCCTCACCGGGGGGCAGGGGCTCCTCATCTGTTTCCGTGCTGATGTCTTCTAGCATAGAATCTGGGGAGAAAAATGTTTATAAGCAAATTGTTTTGTTATTATAGGTTGACTGTAGAATTAGATATTTTTAAAAATACAAACTTTGAACTCAAATAACTCGAAAACTACATAAAATCCTGAACATGCATGGGGTATATTCGGATACCCCTGGGTTAGAGGAATTCATTTATTTTCTTTTGACGTCACTGTTTGAAGAAATTTGGAGATCGTAGAAACATTTGCATAAGCTGAGACTGGACCTTTTTGGCTCACAACAGCACACAGACCACTGTTGCACCCACCTATGTAGGTGCCCGACTACTTGTATTTTTTCTAGTTTTATTTTTTACCTATGCACCTACCTACTTGTTACTTGTCTTTGTTTTTGTGTCTGTGTTGAAATGTTATGTGTGTCAAATAAATCTTTTATCTATCTATTTGTCTCGCGACGGGTACCGAACCCCGTCTGTGACGCAGAGTGCACCACAGAGGTCTGATTGAATTTAGGAATAAATTGTCTCAGTAAAATCTAGTTCTACTACTACATTCGGCCATCTTATACGACATGACAGTTTCATTAAGAACATTATAGAAGGGAAAGTGGAAGGAAGAAGAGGAAGGGGAAGACCGAGGATAAGCTACATGAGCCAAGTGAAGGAGAAGGTAGCTGTCATGTCGTATAAAGAGGTCAAGGAAGCAGCCCTGGAAAGAGATACATGGAGAGAGATTCATCAGTTGTACCGACAAGGAGTAAATCCTTAAATAAGAAGAAGAAGAAATCTAGTACAATGTAAAGGCTTAAGTTTTTACTTACTCCTAGTGCTAATAACAGGTATGATAGGTCCGCTAAGCACTGGTGCTTTAGAGATATTGATGCGGATGGCTTGGGGCGCAGGCGCGGGCGCCGCCTCGAACTGCGAGTTCCCGTCGATAGAAGTGTGCATCGTGCTCGGGGGCTCGGGGGTCAGCTTCACGGACTCCTCTTCTGCTGTTATTATTGGCTCGTCATCTGTCAATAGAATGGCGTTTTAGATGGATGGCTTCTTCACGGTATCGGTCGCGATGGAACAGGAGTAGAATCACCTAGTTTAAAGACTATTTTAAGCGATCCCAGCGGTTCTACTAAATAAATTATTTTTTCGCTGATCAAAATGTATTAAGATCTAACTTGATGGAGTATCTAAAAGGAGATAAGGCTCTAAACTGTTTGTTGTAGTGGACTCTATCAACGAATTAACGCTCAGTATCACTAGCGCACACATACCAATCTAGACGCACAACGAAGACCAATCCTTCGTGAGATCAAAAAAGTAGTATGCCGGTAAGTTCGTAGTTAGATTAGTTGGCTAGTGTAGTGAGTATTCAGGCCTGTCATGGCTAACTTATCAGTATGTTTATTTTAACGGGATAAGATCGCGTAATGGTTTTAGATAATAATCGAACTATTACCTTTCCTCGACGTTTCAAACAACAATGGGGCTTATTAGAAGAGAATGAGCCGAGTTTAGACCAAGTCTAACTAAAAACTGTCCCTAGAAAAACGATCTTTAAATACTCGTACATAGAACGCTTTTTTGTGATAACAGTTTTGTGTTGACAAGGTTTTACGTTTATGTAATAAGCGGCAATGAGTTTAAAGGGACTTCTTTCGCCATTTCTGAAGGAGCTAGTGGCTCTGCTATTTTATTTGTGTCTCGTGTTTTACTAGGTTTTATTATGTAATTTCGGTGGCATTTTACTAATGAAGCCTTGGATACGTAACAGGAGATTTGGCAAATGGAATGGGGGAGTATTCAAGAAGATTTCTCATTTGACGAAAGATTTCCGTTGGAATTTTGAAATGACAAGCCGCCATGTTTTTTTCAAAACCAAATTGACATGACATGAATACATATTTAAAACTTGACATTGGCAGAATTATACTGTTAAGTTGCCATTAATAAAAAGAAGAAGAGTGAGTTTAAATCGTGTGAGAATTATCAGTACCAACCTGGATCGATAGGCTCCTGTTTGACCTTGACGTTGTTGAAGTCGATCTCGGCCAGGCGGTCCCTCGCCGCGCGGCGCTCCGCCGTCTCGTCGTCGGTGTCGGCGTCGTCCTCCACCAGCACTTGTTCCACGGGCTCAGCTTTGTAGATAACGTCGTCTTCGTCGCCGTCGTCGATCTCGGCGTCGTAGATCTATAGAGATAATACACAATTTTTATTATAATTTTTTAATCACAGGTTCACGACTGTATCCCCAAGGTGCGGTAGACAGACTCAGATCTTTTTATGTTACTTATTCAAGATCTTTTGCAGATGTCTAAGGGGGGTAGTCAGAGGCATGTCCTAACACATATTTGATACATGCCCACATCTTGCAAAGTTAATATTCCATACGTGACAGGTTGCAAGCCCATCGCCGCCTATAAGAACACTAACTGGTTTCCTCACGATGTTTTCCTTCACCGTTTAGAGCACGTGCTAAAGCGCATATAAATTTTACAAAACGAAAAATCCATTGATGCACGGCCGGGATTCGAACCCACAACCTTCGGATTGTATTTTTTTTAATCATGTCCAAGAATACGACAAAAAAAAAAGAGAAAATAACACAATTGATACTTGTTTATAACTAATGAAACACATAAGAATGTGCGTTTAACGCGATCAAGTAGATTCATATAACAGCCAGTTCATACTCCGTGGAATGGTTGTGTGATTTTAAGTCTTCTTTTGTGCACTTGTCACCATCTTCCGATTTTTTAGGTTCTATAATATTATGCTGGATTCCTCACAATGTTTTACTTTACCGCTAAGAAGGACCTATTGAATAGTGCACATACATTTTAAAACAGTAATATTCATTGGTGCACGTCCAGATTCGAGAATTACCTCAAGATATGAAGGCGGGGCCGCTTTCATCATTAAATGCATCACATTTAGAAATTAGATTCTTACCTCAAGCGGTTCCTCCTGTTTATCATCATCCTCCAACACTTCTACCACGGACTCGTTGTCCGACTGGTCGAGCGTTTCGTCGACGTCTCGGATCTCGATAGGTGCGTCCTTCACCTCATCTGTTTCCGTCAACAGTTCTAGGTTCTTCTGCTCTTCTTCCTCTTTGGCTAATGACGCCTGGAATTAATTGTTGAAGATTAACACTTTACACTTTTTTGTTTATCAATGTTTTGATAATTTTTATCAAACTTTTATTTAGAACTAGGTCCCTCGGGATTTTTTCATTTTTTGGGATAAAAAGTAGCCTACGTCCTTCCCTGGGATACAACCTTTAACTATGAAAAAATTCAGCTTAATTTGTTCAGCGGTTTGGGCGTGAAAGCGTAACAAACAGAAAGACAGAGTTACTTTCATATTTATAATATTAGGATCTGATTCCATGTCAAAGAATATCTCAGGCAAAAGCGACTCAAGGGTATATATTTCCCCCAAGTAGCGGTGATACATCCACTTTGTGGCACTTTTATCAACTACGAAAGTGCGCATCAAAGTTGTTTTAATCATTTAGTAAAGATGTAGACATTGTGCTGCTTATTATAAAAGCGTAAAACCTTGGCTGAACCCCATGTTGACACATGTCAAAACAAAACTGTTACCACAAAAAAGCGGTCTATGTATTAGTATTTACAGATCGTTTTTCTAGGGACAGTTTTTTAGTTAGACTAGGTCTAAACTCGGCTCATTTTCTTGTAATAAGCCCCATTATATATAGAATTCTAAAGGCATGTCTCCATGTCCTACCTTATAATCCTTGAAGCACATCGGATGGTAGTTGTTATCGTCATGTCTGACAGAGTTCCTGAGATGCCACTCCTCCTTCTCCTCGTCATAGTACTGGTGGAAGCGGTCCCCGCAGAGTGCGCAGACGCAGTCGGCGGGCGCGCCGGCCGGCACCGAGGGCGGCTCTAGCGCCACTTCGGCCGTCGTCTCGCCTTCCTCCGCGTTACTTGTCTCGAACCAGTTCTTTTCTGTTATTAAATAGAGCAATATTAACGTTAGTAAAACGATGGATGACAGGAGAGGCACGTGTTTATGGGACAGCTGGAAGGGGAAAGACTAGGCGAAACTTCTTGGATCAAATTGGCGACATTTTGGAGAAGGGTCAGGTCAAAAGTACCCTAAGCCGGCGATCGTGTATGATGAATGTAATAAAAGCTGTGTGTCAGGATCGTAACAAGTAAAGATCCTTGGTCTCTGCCTACCTCATAGGGAAGGAGGCGTGATTTTATAGATAGGTAGATTATCCATATCCATTCTTCCATACTTATCCATACTAATATTATAAATGTGAAAGTAACTCTGTCTGTCTGTCTGTTTGTTACGCTTTCACGTCCAAACCGCTGAAAAGATTAAGCTGAAATTTGCCATAGTTAAAGGTAGTATCCCAAGGAAGGACATAGGAATGAATGAAAATGAATGAAAAACGCTTTATTGTACACAATAACTTATGTATGAACTAGTATAACCTAATGAGATAATGTACAATGGGCGGTCTTATCGCTTAGAAGCGATTTCTTCCAGGCTACCTTTTATCCCGAAAAAATTAAAAAATCCCGAGGGATTGCCGGTCACACCGCGGGAGCGCAGCTAGTTAACAAAAAACGAGGTGAATTGACCTCGAAGCTACAGGACCTGCAAGCTATGCCTGACCTCTTTCATCCAGTTCGTCGATCTCCTCGTACTGCAGCCAGTCCGCCAGGTCGTAGTGCCAGTGTCGCGAGTGCGCGCGCCGCGCCGAGTCCCGCTCGCGCCGGTTCTGCCTGAAGTGCCAGTCGAGGTGTTGGCTGTAGCGGACAGTTTGCTCCGGAGGGAAGCGCGAGCCGCAGCCGGAACACTGCATGCCGCCGTATAGACGGGTTACTACGCCTGGTTGCTTCCTGGAAGATGAACGAATATTATCCATATTAATTATTATAAATGTGAAGGTAACTCTGTCTGTCTGTCTGTTTGTTACGCTTTCACGCCCAAACCGCTGGACAGATAAAGCTGAAATTTGGCATAGCTAAAGGTTGTATCCCAGGGAAGGCCATAGGCTACTTTTTATCCCGAAAAAATGAAAAATCCCGCGGGTCACACCGCGGGAGAGCAGCTAGTACAAATATTTGTCTCGGGTCTGGGTGTTTCTATGTATAATATGTATGCATTTACAAACAAAAAGTATACTATAAGTAATATATCAGTCATCTAGTACCCATAACACAAGCTCTGCTTACTTTGGAGCTAGATGATGCTGTGTGAAAAGTCCAGCATTATTTATTTATTACTAGATTTATACAGCGTCAGGAGGCAATCCATGCCTACACTTAACGGGACGCTGAAGTGCCTGGGAGATTGTTTGAGATGGAATAGGCTTGCCCAGCACCTAAACCATCTTCTCAGCTTAATCAGTCGCCCACAGGAGCGACGACATGTGGAGCTGACTAAGCTGCGGGTTTCCTCACGATGTTTCCTTCACCGTTAAGAGCTCGTTAGAGAGAATAAGAAGTCATCATTCTGTGGTAACTCACCCGCGCAAAGTCTGGGGTCGCAACAAATCGACCTTGTGGATTTTTGTGCTGTCTTCTTTGGGCGGTTTCTTCTCCTCCACCTTGTCCTCTTTGGTTTCCTTCGGCGCCTGTTGTACAATACCTGGAAGAAAGGGACATTACATTTGTGTCACTAGCTGCTAGTTAGGTATTTGGACGTGTCTGTCCAAGTTTCCCTTATACATCTTCGGAAGGGGAGGAAGGCGAAAGCTGTAAAGTTTATACTCCCACAAAATTTCAACAATAGCGTCGATTGTCCAAAAGCGAGATAGATAGCCTAGATTAGGGCTTTAGATTCAAAACGCGCATGTAATTTTTAGGATACATGTTAAAAATCTTAAAAAAAAGAACGTTTTTAACATGTGAATCAATGTCTATCTGCAGCATCGTAGCTCTTAAACTAATAAACCAATTCGATTTCATTACTTGTGACTGATATGATAATGATTGGTGACTTGATAAAGTGCGTTGAATAAAATCTATTATGCCGTTTGGGATATCAGGTTGTGTGTGTGTGTTTTTTTGTAGTTATATTAAGTATTTTTTGTTGACATTCATTATTTTGTGTAGTTCTAATCGAAAGTTCTTATATTATGCGCACTGAAAAAATTTGGAATCAGCTTCCAGCGTTAGTATTTCCGCTGAGCTACGACCCTATTGTTTTTAAGAAGAGAGTTAATAGGCACCTTCTGGGTAAGCTCGCTCCATCATAGACATCACTCTTGCCTGTGTAAGTTTGAGGTCAAGAGCATAAAAATATAAAAAAAGAAAAAAAAAAATTTTTTTTTTAATTCATGATTTAAAATTTTGCATGCCAATATTATTTGGTGAAATATGTGATACCTATATTTATCTAAGACCTTTTACCATACTTCGCAATAAATGATTAGATTTGATTTGTGAGTTGGATAGAAAACAACATACCTGTAGCAACTAGCTTCGCGAACAAATCAGTGACATTGATATTGCCTAATCCCGGCAAGTTGATGGGCGGCGGTTTCTCAGCCACCGGAGTCTCCAGACCAGGGATCTTCTCAGACTTGGGGAACAGAGGCTCCGCGACGCTGTAGTCGGAGCCCGAGGCAAACTCCATGGTGCTCGGCATTACTGATGCTAGCATGTCCAGGCCTGGGGGTGGAATGTGATACTGACAAATAGATCGAACACAGTGAAATCTTCAAGTAAATTGGGAAAGATTGGAACAGGATAGACGAATGGCTGATGCATAGAGAGGATTATACCCATAGTGGGATGAGAAAGGCTGATGATGATTGACAATTGGTAAGAAAAGAGAACTTGTTTAGGATTTAATCGATAGCATGTTTGCAACTACTGTAAATGCGATAGTTTGGACGGATGATTGTTGCCAAGTTACTGAATGATTTTCAGAAATGCAAAAACATTAACTTGGGAAAGTATTTTTTTTATAGTGTTAAACCACACTTCGGTATTTCATTAAGAAATTAAAAGCCTTATCAAAATTTTCGATTCCGACGGGATTCGAACCCGCAACGAGACGACGATCCTCCTAAAGCCGGAGTGCCTTACCATTCGGCCAGAGAATCCAAATCGACATTTTTGATAAGCTCATATTGATGAACTCATGCTCATTGTCCGAAGTTACATTCAGAATCAAATGACGAAGAGCTGTTGTTATCATAAGACTTTTGATTTCTCAATTGGGAAAGTAAATTGTTGAAAAAGAGGAAAAATATACTAACCTTGATTCTCATTATTGGCATCAGGACTAGGCGTCTTCGCAGGCCTCATAGCTGGTTCCACATCCATAGGCTCGACCATCGGCCCGTCCACCTTCATGGGGAAGTTAGGTACAGTGGGTATACCACTGCCTTCCATGTTAGCTATCTGCACGAACCCTGGCTTCACATTCCTCGGCAAAGCTGAGAACCGAATGAAATGCTTGCCGTTCCCAATGAAAATAGGCTTCGGGAGATCTCCGTATTCTACTTTGAAAGGCTGCTCATTTATCAGGACAGTTCGGAGAGCGTCCACGAATCTTATGGTGTAAACTTGGTTGTCGACTGTGAATTTCTGAACTTTAGCGTCCAAGTATACCGGGCACATCTGTGTGGCGTTAACGATTAGGTTGATTTTCCCAGCTACTAAATCCATTCGCTTCTCTTTGCCTATATCCACTTGGGGTAACGGCCCTTCTAAATGTACTAATCTAGGTTTTCCATCTATAATGACTCCTAAGGGGTTGCCACCGAAGAAACATTCATGCCATCTTCCGTTAATATACAACTCTCTCGTTGGCGCGCCGAATTTGATGTCGAAAACTTGATCATCAATCTCTACTTTCTTGTAACCTTCATTGAACGATATAACTACAGAGTCCTTATTATCAAACGTGACCCTTCGACATCCCGGTAGGAACTTGATCTCTCTAGGGTCGTCCCAATCGAGCATAATCACCGCTGTATCACCGTAGAACCTGATCTCGCGTGGTATACCATCAATTTGAATAGTTTTAACCGGATCTTGATCTATGTAATCGATGATTGAATAATCTGTGGCAGGGATGAAGAAGCCTGGTGCTCCGAGGGGCGGGGGCGATTCGCTTCTCTCATAAGGCTGCAGAGGACATTCACCCTGACATATTCCCATTTTAGGAGTAGGTAGCGGCAGCGGCAACCTTTCAAACGGCGGTCGAGGTAGCCTGGTCTGGCCTCTGAAGAAAGGCGGCACGGGACCTCGGAACCTCCTCGGCCCGAACTCCTCCACTCTCGCCCTGGGTCCTCTCCAAATAGGCCGCTCCATAAAAGGCCCGTTCATGTTGAACATGGGCATGTTGGGCATGGGCGGGCCAGGTAAGGGCTGGATACCATGTTCGATGCGAGTCCTCATATCGGAGTCTTGGGCGAACCCTTGGCTGTCCGGTGGGGTGTCGAGGAAAGCAGCCGGAACGATCCTTTCGTCGATATCGCCGAAGTTGTTCGGCGAAGATTTCGGACTGGCGACCTTGTTCTCGCCATCGACGTGAGCTTTGAATTTCTTCTTCGACGCTTCCAAAGCCTCCTTATTCTTCTGCTTAGCCTCTTTGAGCTTCAGCTTGGAGACCTCTAAAGATTCCCTTTGCTTCGCTTCTTTAAGTTTCAACTTCTCGTTTAGTTGGAACACCTGGTACATAAGTGCATTGTACTGAGTTTTGTCGAGCTGTCCTTCATTTAACTGTTCCTTCGCCTGAGACATGATGATGGAGATGGTCTTTTTGTTGTCTTCCGCGTCGAAGTCATCGCCACTTTCGTTGCGCATGTCTGTGTCTTCAAAGCTAATCGTGCGGCGCCTCTCTCTTTCCTTTTCTAAGCCTGGAGGAGATAGAATATTTATGAAATGCATTTGGAATGAAAAAGAAACTACCATGGAACGACTTGTAATAAGAATATCAAATAACGTGGGGTTACAGTACTTACTCGGTGATTTGCTGAACAGCAATGGTCTTCCCAGTCTGTCCTTCCCTTTGGTAGCCTCAGCCAGCTTCGCTCTCACGAGATCCAGCTTCGAAGGCGTTTTCTTCGTACCCTCAGATTTCTCCTTAACCTCGTGCCAGTCTTTCTTCGGGGAGCCTTTAGGAGACATTGGGGCTTCGTCTTCAGACATGGGTTTTGGTGGAGTTGACTCTTTATCCTTTTTAGGTTTAGGTGACTGGCGTTTGGGCGATTCGTTTAGCGTGGGAGGAGGTGGGACGACTTCGTCCACTTGGGGTAACTGACGGAGATCCACATCTTCGTTGCCGAATAGACTGTAACGTGCGAAATATTTTAAGTAGAGTCAGGCCGAAGAGATTAGTGGATAGTGTGAAACATGACATGAGTAAGAGAGTGCTGAGAAGGCTGATAGAGGACAATGGAAGAGGAATACATGTTATGCTGACCTCCCCACTTACAGTGGGACAGGGGCAGGAATATAATGATGACATTCTACACCTCTACACCAACAGTAGCGAAATAATCGTCACTTTAGCGATCTTAAAAAACAACTTCTGGTTAGGAGATACTTACATATCAAATTTGTCGACTTTATTCTTTTTAGTCTTCCCTTCCAAGGTCTCAGTGGAAGGTCTCTTCTGCGCCACCACAGCGGCCTTAGGGTCCACCGCAGGCAACACTCTGAGGTCAACATCCTTGTTCTCCAAGATAGGAGGAACTTCAGGAACATCTGGAAATGAATCTTTATTTTTATGTAATCTAGGGTCTAAAATTGCACTCGATATTTTCGGGTCTCTTTTACCTGTTTACCGAATTTCCGCTGACACTTTTCCAGTCGAAAACTTTAAGTCACTTGTGTATTTGATACTTAGTTTGGACAGAATATTGAAGACTCTCTGACTCGTATGGCTCATTTTACTGAAGTTATAAACATAAATAGGTACACTCTAAGATCAAGCTGAGAACCTCAGAAGAATAGAGAAAATGTAGCTGAAGGCTGGAAGCTTGAGAGTATTGCTTATTGTTGGAAAATCATAATTTTGATACGCAGTGTTAGGCAGTATGCCACATCTTACTTAGATCTAAAAGTTACGTCTTTCGCGCAGAGCACGGTGATTTAGGTGTGCATAGCGGCTTGTGCAGTAAAACCTATTTTCCTCAAATGTTATTACAATAGATAGGTAGATTTGCTCTGCTAAGCTTCTTTAGTTATTTTCATCCTCGTCGAGCCACATGTTCATGATTAAACTCCCTAATGAGATTTAAAGGCTTTCAAACTTCACTTTCAAGTGATGTTAGTCACAGACAGAATAACATGATAGGCACTTTTATGATCCAGTAAAAAAAAATATTGCCACTTAAGGGCTCGTACACAAAACTGCGATGCGACGTCGCATCGCAAAAATCTGCGAGCTCCCTCTTGCATCTACTCTTGCATCTCTAAGAGGGAGCTCGCAGATTTTTGCGATGCGACGTCGCATCGCAGTTTTGTGTACGAGCCCTAAGTGAGTGTCTATTGCATCTTTAGGGCTACTTTATCAGAACTTAAGTAAACTTTTAGGCCAATTACTAATATTAATATAACCTACCAAACGAATCTTTCGGTGACAACAAAATACTCTTCTAGATTTTAATTACCTGCTATTTATGACAAAATGCTATTATTTATCGATAAATTAAAAATGAAACCTTCAGTAACAAAACACACTACCTAAAACTAATCTCCCCTCTAGAGGAAACAAAAAAAAAAAGAGAACGACAAACATGGAAACCTATAAAATACAGATATTGAGTCAAGCTAGAGCATTCTGTAATTCGACAATACTTACTTATGTACCTACTGAATTATGCTTGAAAGGCCAATGTAAAAAGCTGGTCACCATAAAAGATTCGCATTCACTTATTAAATTAAATTCACGGAAAAAACGTATAGATAACGATATTATAGCTAGAGGGCCGCAACTAAACTAAAAGATATCTAAAGGGGTAGTCAGAGGCATGTCTGGATACTATGTTTGGCAAAAATAGTCGAACGTAGAACCTCCCTTAAAATGAGTTTGTGATTATTTTTGTTAGCCGAACACTCTTTGTATGATTGAAGAGGAAAACGTAAATCTGGATGGAATTTGTTATCAAAACTATGTTACCACACTGTCAATGAATATAGGTTTCGTCTATGCACAGTTAAGTTTAGTATGAAAAAGCGGCACTGCGCATCAAACAGCTGGCATCGCGAATGCCTAGATCCATTGGTATTGGTAGAAGTCTATCTGCAACAAAGATATTTGATAAGAAATGCTACACTATGCAAATTAATGAAGATATAATTTCCAAAATTAAATAATGACAAATAAAAGAAATTAATACTTACAGATGTTGTTTCTCAATCTTTTTACTTCTATTAATAATTCCTACATTTTGCAATAAACACTAACACTAATCACGGAACGATGACCTAAGACTTCTAATACTTAGTAGCCCTAAAGATACAATAAATGGTGCAAGAAATGGATATGAAAATACCAACATGAGTCCCATTTAACCAACCAGTGGCTTTGAAAATTGGTGCACTGAAGTCCAATGTCTGGTGTTCTCCGGCATCACTTGTTCTTTGTATCCAGTTTTGAGATGATCACTTATTTTGAATCTTATCGAAACTAGGATATCTTCTGTGCTTACAGGTCAAATATGAACTTATATGTAAGGGTACGAGACCGCAACGCAATATGAATACTCCAACAGTTGATAAATATTTTATTACAACAACCAGCGCTCCGCTTACTCTAACACAGGGAGCGGTCCCCAGCCCGGTAAATGTGGGTCTCTTACTTGGGTCCGGTTCGGGGGCGGCGGGGGCGGAGGCCGGGGGCTCCGCGCGCTCGGGGCTCTCCGACTTGTCCCTGTTGCGGCGCATGTAGCGCTCCTTGTGGTAGTTCTTCAGCTCCTTGAAATGCACCACCTCAGATTCAGCCGGCTCCTCGACCGGCTTCAGCTTCCGCTTCGGGCGGACCTTCTTCTCCGGAGAGGATCCGCTCGAGTCCTCCTTCGGCTCGCGCTCCGGGCGGCGCCGTCTCTCCCTGATCTCCTTCTTCCTCGGCTCCTTCTCCCGATTGATCTTGGGGATCGGAGGGAGCTTCGATATCTTGCGCGGATCGGCGATCTTGTCGACGTATCCGAGAGGAAGGCGGTCTTTAGGTTTCTCCTTTCTGGTTTCGCGGCGGCGCTCGAGGCGCGGGTCGCGGCGGCGGGGGTCGCGCGTCTCGGGGCGAACGTCGATCGTGATGACGTTCTTGCGCTTGGTGAAGCGTTCGAGCGGCTTGATGTCGAAGACGTTCGGGGCGATGGGCGCGGGTGCGGCTGATGCGACGGGTGCGATGGGTGCTGGCGAGGTTCCGGTCGTGGGGGCGGGGGCGGGGGCGGGGGCAAGCGCAGGGGCGTGGCGCGCGAGGCGCGGGTCGCGTCGTGCGCTCAACATGGCGGCGGAAACCGGCGCGATGCGACCGCCCACTTTACCCACCGGCTGGAAGGAAATGCTATGTTAGTAAGCTCGCGTCGCTAGTTCTTTCGAAGTTTTCGAATTTTGGATGTAATTAGTAAATCTAAATAAGTTGTACAAATAATGACAATCCTATAGTAAGTTTATAGTTAGTACTATAGTAAGTTTGTATAGTAACCGGAGAAGTGTATTGATAGATGGTATGACATAGACAACTTTTGTTTATCTGTGGACTAAAAAACAATCAAAAACGAATTAACCAGTTCATGTTCTTGCCTCGAGCAACAGTTTTTTCTCATTCACTCATTCAAGTGAATAACATAAGTAAAAGTTAACTTACCAGTCCCAAGCGTTGCTTGATGGAGACTGTGGGTGGGATTTCCGCCGGAAGGGGCGCCACTGGGTTCACGAGCGCGATCGGCATTGCCACAGGGGGAAGGGGTTTAGGCGCCAACTGCTAAAAAAATAATAAATCAATCGTCTTATATCAATGAACAATGTATATCCTACTAAGATAATAAATCTGAAAGTTTGTATGTTTGTATTTCGCTCACGCCTAAACCAGTGAAATTGTATGAAACTTGGAATAGGTGTAAATAGTAACTTGGAAAAGCATATGGGCTATTCAAATGTTGATAGCAAGCGAAGCCGCACGGAGCTACTTTATAATATTTGTTATAAATTAATTCCTTTTTTTGAGTAAGTGACGAGGAAGGAAGACATGTTGTACCGCAATCCTCACCAACTTAGCGTGTGTTATGGGCAAGGAAATGATGACGATGATTATTTGTTATAAATTAACTTGAAGAGAGAATATTGTATTTCTTAGCCCCATTGCCATATCATTTACTCTAAAAGTACGATTCTATAAAATTATTCAAAGTCAAAAAGCATATAATCAGTAGGAACGCTGTGATCACTCAGAAATTCAGAATTATTTTTGACGACCTCGATAGCATGGTGCGCGAGTGTTCAGCTATGATAATGGCTAAAAAAGTTGATAGTTACAAGCATAGACTATTCTAAAAATTAGGTAGAATTTTTATTACATGTACATCATCTCTGTTTATCAGCTATATCGGATGAAATTACAGCGACAAATCAAACCACACGCACATGTATCTGGGACAACAGACCAGTTGTTACCCAACACGAAAGCTACATTTCACAAGCGATACATTTGACATCACGGATCATTGCAACTGTGACCGTAACGACCCACTTGTGGAAACTAGAAATAGGAGGTGAAGAAAGCACACCATTCAAGTATCTATAAATAAATAAATAATGCTGGACTTTTCACACAGCATCATCTAGCCCCAAAGTAAGCAGAGCTTGTGTTATGTGTACTAGATGACTGATAAATAATATATACATTTTTGTTTGTAAATACAAACATATACATAAAAACACCCAGACCCCGAGACAAATATCTGTAGGTCATATAAAAATTTGTCCCGCGGCGGGGATCGAACCCGCAACCTTCTGCATCGCAGGCGGACCTTCGCCCACTGCGCCACAGAGGTCGTCTAATATACAGATCTAAGATAAATTATTTGAATAATAGCTAGAGAGTAAACTTCGATAAGGAGAGCCTTGGAAACTAAATAAAAACCGTACATCATCAACTTTTAGATTTAAAATGTTATGCGCGTCTTTCAAACGGTGAAGTGGTTAGTATTCTTATAGGCTTCCTAGAGGCTGGAGCCGTATTCCCGTTCTTTTTTTCGTTTGTTTGATGAATATTCGGATGCTTCTTACTGCGATTTCTGGCTTCAAGGGCCAATTTATCGGTTTGGAATATTTGGTCCTAGGTTAGGACCGTGTTTTATCGTTGATCTTATGGACCGAATACAATAGAGTTCGTAGTTAGAAGCATCCGAATATTCATCAAACGAACGAATAATCGAACGCGAATAACCCCCCTGATACGGGCTTGCAACATGTCACGTATGGAATGCTAATCTTACCTACTTTTGCAAAATCTATGCACATGCCATATAAAGTATTTGAACGTTACTCTACTATACAGCTTAAAAAACTTGTTTATAAATCAGATTAATCACTATAAAGAGAACGTTTTTCTGTATGTGTGTGTGAATGTTACCATCATCGGTCTTCACGCAAACATGAGAACAGAATTAGATTAAATTTGTTGCAATAAATTTGTAATTTATGCCCTGGATTAACACATAGGACATTATCCCGATAAAGAGAATACCACAGAGAGCTTCTTATAAATACATTTAGTGCTGGTCGGGCGCCATTAAAAACTCCGAATGAAGGCTAGATATAAATAGCTTATAAACAAAACAGTGGCCTTGTACCATCATATCATAATGTGAATCACTATGTACTTTCAACAACAAACTTGTTTTATCCATTTAAAACATTATATTTTAAAATAAAAGCTAGGTATAGGGTATTACAAAAATTGAAACATTAACACAGCATGACAGTAATCAAGAATCGTCAAAATATTTAACTGATCTAATAAAGTAGGATTCAAGGTTTGAGAAAAATGCATTTATTGTCATTAAAATAAATCTACAAAATACAACAATCCACCATGATAGCTGTAGTACAGTGTACAACAATCAGAGCGCGTGACATCTTCTAGGACAGACCTTAGATTATCCACCGCCTTGCTGTACAGACCAAAACTGTGCCTTTTGTTTCAGATTTTTTACCCAATATTTATATATGATATTTTTTTCACATAACAAAATCATTCTAAACAAAATAATTTAACAAAAAAAATTGAAAAATTGACATCATGCCTATTCAATGTTGCCTATTCTGACTAACAATATCTTTAAAACACAATTTATTTTAACCCCTTGTGGATAAGGTGTTAAATAAAAAAATATGACTGCAAGCTGGTATGAATAATGTAAAGAGAGCACATGATACTTAGGTGGAAATTAGCGTTAACTGTCTACCCCACCTGGGAGGAGATGATGATGAAGATGTGAGCTTACCTTTTTAGTAGCATTCTCGAGCTCCAACTGCCTCCGCACCTGTTCCAACTCCATCTCCACTTTCTTCTTCTGCAGCAGCAGAAGCTCCTTCTCCTTTTTGGCGAGCATCGAGCGCATTTTCTCGTCTTCCTCGGGAGGGACAGCCGGGGTTGCGGTGGACGTGGCTGGCTGTGGGGGTAACAGAATATTACAACCTATATCACTTCCAAAGACTATGCTTAACGCTTTCCAGCCACTCTCATGCTGGACGTCTCAGAAGACGTAGCTGCACGATGCGCGTCATGGGCATTGTAAGTGTTAAACGCATGGTATTTTCTTTTAAGTGGTCGTTCTACAAATAGAAAATTCCTTTGGTCTGTATGGTTGTGTGACAATTGAGCTTTCAAGAAAGTCGGGTTGTTCTTGTATGACAGCCGTAATCAAGGCAACCAACACGGTAGTTTTTAAGTTTTTGCACAGCTCAACTATAAATCAGCCTGGTAAATAATGACGCTGTAATATACATTACTAAATAAGAACTACAAATTACTGACTAGCACTAAGCCACAGCTTGTACAGGAAAAGCTAGATAAATTTCGCTCCCAAACTGCATATTCTTTAGCAAATCTACTGTAGGTATATAATAGGTCAAATGTTATAAGTTTGAAAGTTTGCTATAAGTATGATTAAATGAAAACTTGCATTAAGTACGATTCTACCGAGGAAGCATGAATTCACCGACCACATAACTCGAAAATTTGATATTTTCATGCTTATGATTGGTCATTTCATGCTTCACTCCAATGATTCTCAATTGAGAATAGCTTCATGACAATTGAGATCACAATCTTTATCTTTTCCAGATCCAATACGATAATTTTAACTAAATAATATCACTAACTTTCAAATTTACAACAATAATATACTATACTAGCTGTTCCGTTATGAGCTGTGCCTAAATAAATAAACATAATCAAACTAAAAACACCTTTTTCAGAAAATTGGGATTTACATGGATGTTTGCCTGCTGCGGATGGGCTTGTATCGGCCAGGCCGGGTCCATCAGGTTCACTTTCACATCCAGTTGATACATCTTCGTGGCCGGAAACACATCATGCCACGTCTCCCTCAGCTTGAACATTTGTGACCTTATTTTCTCGTCCACCTGTAGAGAGTATGCTTTAGTATGAAGATCAGTTTTAAAAAGAATTCAATGTAAGGAACATCCAATTTTACATTGCCACCTAATACTACAATGATAAAGCTAGAGTGAAATTGTAACAAAGATATAAAAATTGATTCACCAGCTATTAAAGTGTAAATGTGGTATGACAATGAGTGTGATGTGATAACAGGATATTCTACTTCAGAAATAAATAACATTTCAAGGAAGCAAAGTTCAATTGGAAATGTACCAAAAAGTTGTACATACCTGCTTAAAGGTCCTTGTGAACATATTGACAATGCTATGTGAAAACTTCTGTATATAAGCTCCGCCGACATTCTTGATAATAGAATCAACTAAATAGAGTACAGGCAGCTTGACATCCGGATTCACCTGGATAGAAAATTAATGTCTAGTCCAAGCCTAGTGGACACAGTCAGTGGCTTGGTCTACTCCTAGATACAATGGTCCGCAAGTCAGGAAAGAATAACACAAGATTATATTCAATAATTCTTTTAATATCCACTGCAGAAAATAAATTAGAAAGAACTCAGTTTTGAAATTTCTTTATTGGATTTATGATACATAACTGAAATGAGAACGGTATACCATCGAAGGTACATTATAAATACTTGTACAGGTATCTCCTATTTTAGGTATGTTTGATTTCAGTAGAGCCATGTTGTATTGTGATGCAATACATAGAACAGATAAAATGTTTGTTGAACTTCTGCAAATGTTGCAAGGGTACCTAGAAATGACTCATTATGTTGTTGTTGAATAAAATAACAATGTTTGTTACAAAGATATTAATAAATAATAAGTTACTGAATATCCCTTAATTTCATGAGTCAATGTTGATGCCTATTGGTATCACATAGGTGGCTAAAACTAGTTCTTCTACAAGAAACTTCTTGAACAGCCTATTGTTTGAACACAGCCAATTTCAATGTTTATCTTATCTCCAAGAACGGGTTTTTGTTGTATCAAGATAACAATAAAAGGAAACCTAGATGCTATAGGAGATACCTGCGTCGATCATTGACTACAAACGAGGTCGTTAGTCAGTGGCATAGCTAGTAAACACAGAGAACACGCAGCAAGGCGTG
Organism: Epirrhoe tristata; assembly: GCA_951394285.1. Lineage (NCBI taxonomy): Eukaryota > Metazoa > Arthropoda > Insecta > Lepidoptera > Geometridae > Epirrhoe > Epirrhoe tristata. The sequence goes on along the minus strand of OX596156.1, from coordinate 9,207,567 downwards.
CGTCATCATCTTGCGATCACTTTCCCTATATTTTTTCACTCAACCGCGGCACAACCATGGCCCGTGTTACTTTAAAAATTTAAATTCACCTTCTCCAAATGCTTCTCCACAGTTTCAACGATTGTGCCAGCGTGGTCGATGTTTTCTTCCGCGAGTATCGTGAGCATGTTGATGAGAGGTTTGCTGTTCACGGTCAAGTCTGCCAAACTCGAGGCGTACTCCTCCGCAATTTCTTTCGCCATGATGCACGCGGTAAGCTGTCTTCACTTTCAGCATAACAAGCACTATCACCGACTGCACATCACTGTAACCAACGAAATACTGAACATAAATTCTGTTACGTGGATCGACCAATATGGCGAGGTTTCCACAAAACAACACGAACAGGAAAAACTTACGTTATCAGAAATATCACTATACAATAGGCGATTATCACACGTCGAAACAGCTATCAGCTCACGTACGAATAAATGCACATACTTTATATAATTACAGCACGTACTATTGTATTTTTAGGTGATGCAATTAACTTTATCTCAGACAGAGAGCGAGCGAGCAGCGAAGAGCGTGTTGACGTAACTACAACTTAAACAAAATGGCTGGCGTCCGTCCATGTCCAACGTCCAACCAAGAAAAAAAAAGACCAAAGACAATGACAACATGACAATCAGTGTTGCCAGGGCCATTGAGTCGTAAGTTACATTTCGGTCCCTGAAATGTTACTTTTTTTTTTATTTACGCTTTTTTGGGGTCCGTATGAGGTATAAAAACGATAACAAATCTCAACGAAACAAAAGAAATCACAATCAAACCTCGCGTGAACGGTGCGAATTCTCAAGTCACGAAGTACCTAGTAAACGTGCGTGCACACGTTCAAGCAAAATCAAGTTTTAACCCATACTTGATACATACAAAATAAAATTTTGTCATGGCCATCTCTGAGTGCAGTGCAGGAGTGTAAATTACTTTTTAGAAGCGCCAGACTTATCCTACGACCATAGCACGAGTTTTCATCACTTCCGGTGTTTTTAAGGCAAAAAATTTAACTTCCTTTTACCGAACTTTTTTGACCCTGTTACGCATTCGCATGCGATTCGCATCGACAGATCGCAACCGACAAGGACGCACCTATATCAATAGCTATGTGCTAGAGTGAGACGTGGGTTCGCATCGTTTCGCATTCGCATGCGAATGCGTCAGTGTACTAACGGCGTTAGTACTACATATGTAACAGCAGTTTAGGCGTATATTTTAGTCGAGTAGCGGGTAACTTAGTGCCAAAACGTGTCCGAACGTAGTCGAGTAGGTTAGTGAGTAATTTAGTCGAGTCGATTCATTTGACTCTATTTATTTGGGCGGGTAGCACCTCTCACGAACCCTACTGGTTCACCGACTAAACAAGTCCAAACCTGTTAATTTAAGTCGAGTACATGGATCGTGATGTTGTCTCTTCCAGCCGATTTCGACTATGGTGTCTGTTTCAATTTTTACACGGAAGAGCTTCGTTGGTGTGCTCTCATATGAGTTATATATATCCTATTTTAGCTTTAAAAGTGCGTTAGCAGCGACACGTAAGGATATTATTTTCGTAATTATTATGTTAAGTTAGAGGGCGGTTTACTTTTAAGCTGATCACGTTTTTCATCAAGATCGCGCCTTCTTTGGTCCCCAAGTTGAGGGCTCTATCTTGCATCTCTTGATAATATTCCCATCCAAATTGTAAAAAGTAGCATTGCGATACTGGTTCGTCCGTTAGTACATATCATAAATTTTATGTTTGAACATGGAATATTTACCTCTGAATATATATAATAAAAGCACTTATTAGACCATTATATAAAAAAAAAGGATCTAAAACTGATAGGTATGGGTAATTTTAGACCAATAGCCATACTACCTAGCATTTCCAAAATTTTCGAAAAAGTAATATACAATAGACTTATTTCTTTTCTAGAAAATAAATAATATAATACATCCAAATCAATTTGGTTTTCAAAAGGGTAAAAATACAACTTTAGCTGTCTTTAAGACTTTGAGACAGGTATGGGAGGAAATAAATAATAAAAATCCTGGCATAGCTTTGTTTCTAGATTTATCAAAAGCCTTTGATTGTGTTATTCATAAAACATTATTAGAAAAACTTGAAGAAATAGGCATTAGAGGTGCAGCTTTATCTCTGATAAAATCATATTTAGAAGGTAGAAGTCAATCCACTATGATAGACATGTACAATAAACAAACTAAAACTATTGAAAAAATACAATCAGGATTTCAGAACATTTTGCTTGGAGTTCCGCAAGGGAGTGTGCTCGGACCTCTATTATTCCTTATTTACATAAATAACTTACCACAAATAACAAAACATGTATGTGTCATGTTTGCAGATGATACAACCATTTTTATACCTCAAAATAGTAATGATATTTGTAAATTCGAGTCAGAAATAAATGACACACTTTGTAATATAACTACCTGGCTAAATGCTATAAACCTTAGAGTCAATATAGATAAAACTAAAATTTTAAGATTTAAGCACTATAATACACCTTCTATAAATTTAAATATCTCACACAGCGATAGTAAGGTTCTTGAAGTCAATGAAATAAATTTTTTGGGAATAAAAATTGATACAAACTTAAATTTGAAGTCTCATATTAATCAACTTAACAATAAAATATCTAAATATGTCTATGCAATTTCAATGCTGAGTCATGTTTCTTCTAAATCTGTTGCGAAAAATACCTACTATGGTCATGTTTTCCCGCACTTATGCTATGGAGTGATATTTTGGGGGAACTCTGTATATTCAAAATCTGTCTTTTTAATGCAAAAAAAATGTATTAGGCCAATATATAACATGAAAATTACAGAATCTCTTCGCACTGTATTTAAACAAAACAACTTATTAACCGTAACTGGAATATTTATTCTAGAAATATGCCTCTTTGTAAAAAATAACATGTCCTACTTTAATAAAAAGTCTAGTCGAATAGATAATCTACGTAGTAAATATAAATATAATATTCAAATTCCACAAATTAACAACACAATATTCTATAACAGTACATATTACACAGCTATTAAAACATTTAATCATTTACCTACAGATATAAAACAATTAAATGGAAAATTATTTAAGATAAAATTAAGAAAATGGCTTATTCAAAAAGCTTTTTATAATGAATGAATATTTTGAGGACACATTTTGTTAAATACATAAGAAATTGAATAGTTTTGAGTATGTTCATAAATTGTGCAAATAAATAAACTTTATTTTGCACAATTTAAAAATATTACACAGATTACATACATCTTATAATAAGTAGTCAAGTACCTAAGTACTGACTGATAGTTTAAGGCTTAGACTAAGTAAACATTTTGTTCAGGCAAATGTAACTTTTACATAGTTTTACTTTGCCATAACTTTCTATGAAGGTAGGTATCTAATATCTACCTTCATACTTATATTATTGTTCGCCCAGGATGGGTAAACTGTTGATACCTAATTAGATTAATACCATCTTTGTAACACAGTTTGGACAATAAATTTTTCTTATTTCTTCATAATATGTCTTTTCTGGATATCCTTAAATCTAAGAAACTGGTCGTTTGCCGTTTTGGAGTTCAGAAAAGAAGATGCGTTTCACCGTTTGAGTTGGGCAATTGGGCATCCTAGAAAATTAATCACACACATGGACTTTACTCGCTACTCGACTAAAATAGTAGCCTAGGTCCGTGCGAACGATTTTTGGGCAGTAGCAAGTAGTTTGGCGACTATATTACTCGCTGCTCGACTAAAATACAAGTCTAGTCCGAAGTTCCGAACTAGACTTTTGTCTGGGCAGCCCCCTTACCATGGCGATTGTTTAAGTACCGGAGAATAGATAAAATGACAGTAAACGGGTAGAATGTGGATTTATCTTAGATCATAAGGTTATTATCTAGATAATCTAAGGTTATTAAGTTACTTTTACCTTTTATTAAGACAATCGCCATGGTAAGGGGCCTAGGGGCATTCATTCATAGAGATATGGGGCATTAGAGGGCTGGTCCTGCCATCAATCTTTTAGTCGTATCTACACGATCAATCAAACGACGTTCGTTCACTAGTTTTTTTTTTCGGAAAATTTACCGGTTTTCACTTCACTTCTACTGCGACTTGTTGGTGGTTTGTTACCGTTTTTTTTCTGTATTTATTAATGATGGATAAGACGTTTGAATTGAATTGACAATGACATGATGACGTCATTAAATTAAACAAGTTAAGTCGTCGAACTTCGAAGTTTTTCCAGTTTTTCTTTTCTTTCTCCGAAACTGGGAAGGAGAGAAGAAAATAAAACGAAATTTTGCATGAATTAATTATCATGTCTAATGTAAATACAAGTGATCTGTTAAATTTCCAAGACTATTCTCCGGAGCACAATGACCGAAGTGCTCGAATTGATGTGGAGGCAGTGCATACAAATCAATACAACACAATGTCGAACCCAAATTACACGTACGAGGAGCCTAAAGTAATTGAAGAACCGGAGGCTACTCCTGTACAAAGTAAGCTGACTTTTATATAACATACGTTACCAAATATTTGGTTCCCAACCATTTGAAGTAGGTACTCTGAAATTTCAAATTTTACCCAGGCAACCACAATTTTTGGACTATAGAATACTACCAGAAGTATTTCGATGTCCACACGAATGAGGTGGTGGAGCGGATCATCTCCTCAGTGCTGCCACAGAAGGTGTCCCGCAACTACTTTGATGAAAGAATCAAGGGAAAACCTGACTTGTACGGACCAATATGGATTTCTGTTACTTTGGTATGTAGGTATATTTAATACATTTAATTATCAGCACCTCCAGAGTACCATAATCCAAATATCCTCATAACATAAATCTTTGACACAAAATAGATTTAAGCTTATTGTATTATTATTATTTCTAGCATGCATCATCCCACTGCAGGACAAAGCCCTCCCTATCCCCCTTTCTCGGTCTTCTGCTATGGAGGACCAACTTTCCCTAAACGAGTCCAGCTTATTGTAGCTTAAAAAACAATGCTTGTTATTAAACTACACTTTTATGTCATTTATCTTTTTTAACTATCATGGTTATCAAAAGTTTATAATTTTGGGAAACTCAAAAAACAGTATGGCATGGCAAATATCCCGTTGTGTTAAAAACTTTCGTGTCACTTTTCTATACAATGTTAATATTTTTTTAGATCTTCACAATAGCAGTAAGCGGTAACATAGCAAGCTATCTTCAGAATGCGAATAAAACTGTTCACTGGCGTTATGACTTCCACCTGGTGTCATACGCAGCCACAGCCATTGTGTGCTATGTCTGGCTTGTGCCGTTGGCGCTCTGGGCTGCCTTGAAGTTTACAACACAGCCTGAGGCACAGGATGAAATTGAAATACAGGTATAAATCATAGACTAGTGAGATATGAGATAACTTATCTTTCTGGTTAAATGGTGTAGTGTTTTGTAGATTATATTCTCCTAGAACTTTTTGTGCCCCACTGCTGGGTAAAAATCCCCCCAAAATATTTCACTGGTCCCTTTTATTATCTCACACTATTCTTCAAACACTAGAAATGCTAGAACAGTTATAGAAGTAACAATAGATAGATATAAAATACTTTATTGCACACCACATAAAAAAGTAAAACAAAAACATACAAAAAAACTTAACTATGATATACAATCGGCGGTCTTATCGCTAAAAAGCGATTTCTACCAGACAATCACATTCTTTCAGGGTAACCCTAGAATAGTTTATTGTATATTCTACCATAGAAGTACAATTAGTTATTTTCTTCTTTCCAGGGTTCCAACTCATCACCCACAATGATGTCACTCTTCTGTCTCTACGGCTACTCACTCTCCATCTACATCCCGGTGGCTGTTCTATGGACTATCCAGGTGACCTGGCTACAATGGCTCTTCGTCCTCATGGCAGCCTTGGTCTCTGGAGCTGTGCTTATATTCTGGCTGTTACCGGCACTGCGCAAGTCTAGATACTTCCTGGTTTTAGTTGGATGTATTTTGGCCTTCCATTTCCTGCTTGCAGCCGGTTTTATGTTGTACTTTTTCCATGCTCCTAGTCCACCGGAGCCATTCGTTGCTGTTATAGCCTCAACTACTATCCCTAAGGTTTAAGTTATTTTTTTGTGATACTGTATGCTATAATAGATTAAAAAAAATTGAGGGCCAGTTAATCTTTTTGAGGTCATAAGCATACCAACCAATAGTAAATTCACCATTAAACATAAATTTGTTAGCGATTGGGTTTTTAAAACAGGCATTATCATAGCCCAAGTGTGTCACAGTATTTATAAAATTTAAAATTATATTTACATTCCTATGAGGTTTAGTCATAATTTAAGTTTATATTTGAAATAATAAATAGAGTTAAATAAATAAATCAGATTTATTCTAAAAACTATTTCCTTTACAAAAATGTACAATTTAATTAAACCTTGCTATTCAATCATATTGTAGTGATTACAAACTGTACACTAAAATTATTTATACACTTAAAATCCCTTTTGCCTAATGAGGCAATTCATTGTACCAATTTTCAATCAGCAATAGAGAACTTGTCGAAACTCTTCAGCCATGGTTGTCTGTGGAAAGATGGCGGCATTTCGTCCGGACTAGACAGCATAGTTCCCGCCAGCTCCGATAACATGTTTGCTGAAAAAATAATATATATCATGATCTAATAAAAACAAAATCACCCCTCTTTTCCACAGGGTTAGGCAGAAGACAAAGGATTTCCGCTAGCTATGATTCTGACACACATCTTTTGTCTCATTCATTACATTCATATACAAGTTTGCCTATATTTTCAACCTGCCTCTCCTCCAAAACCCAACTCAAATGTCATTTTAGGGCTCGACCACCTACCTTAAATAGGGTCAAAGTAAGCGGTCAGGCAGGTGTAAAGTTAATACAATGCCAAATTGTAAGTTAAAATGTTTGTATGATCTACAAATATTTGTCTCGGGTCTGGGTGTTTCTATGTATAATATGTATATTATATATTTACAAACAAAAAGTATATAAGTAGTATATCAGTCATCTAGTACCCATAACACAATCTCTTTGGGGCTAGATGATGCTGTGTGAAAAGTCCAGCATTATAAAAAAATATATAGTGCGATGAATAGTTACCATATGCTTCTTCATGTGGGAATGTGCGGATAATTTGGCAGTATTCCATGAGATAGCCCTCGCAGTGCGCGAGACGTGCGCCGGCGCCCGGCCCCGCCCGCGCCCCGCAGCGACACAGCGCTAACAGGTCGCCTTGTAGCTCGTTATCTGTAAGTCGTTTATGTCAGCGGCCAACACTGGCGACGGTTAAGGCATTCGTCATAGCTCAACGATATAGCACGGAAGCGCTCATTTGATAATGCCACAGAATCGAAAATTTGACGACCTCTGTGGCGCAGTGGGCGAAGGTCCGCCTGCGACGCAGAAGGTTGCGGGTTCGATCCCCGCCGCGGGACAAATGTTTGTATGACCTACAGATATTTGTCTCGGGTCTGGGTGTTTCTATGTATAATATGTATGTATTTACAAACAAAAAGTATATAAGTAGTATATCAGTTATCTGGTTCCAATAGTACAAGCTTTGCTTAGTTTGGGGCTAGATGATGCTGTGTGAAAATGTCCAGCATTATTATTATTAATCGCTTCGCTTACTGACCGTTTCGAACATTGCTTACTATATTGCTTATTGCGACGATCTAATGTTGTCTGTAAAAGCATGCTAATTATGTGAAAGTTTCTCTGTGTGATACTTTCACGCCTAAACTGTTGATCAGATTTCGATAAAATAGGGCCGTGGGTTCGAATCCCGCATGTGTGCAATTTTTGGGGTATATTTTGAAACGTTTATAGGACGTCTTACCATAGTAAGTAGATTTACTTACCATTATCATTATTTCTACATTTATTTAACATCACAGCACATATCCTTAGAGCATACACGATCACTTGAACTAATACTATCTGGCAATCACACCTACAACAAAAAAAATATAAGAAAAGTTAAAAAAACTCTCTAAATACGAAATGGCTATGTTATATTTTTAACTATAGATATTTATTTACCTTTGCCCAGCAGTGGGATGACATAGGTTAATTAAAAAAATATATATATATTTACAGAAACTAAGCTACTACATATTTACAAAATACAACAGGATTAGTCAAGCTATCTAAGGATCGTTAGAAACGATCTATAGATAGCTCAACTACTATTTAAATAAATATATTTTACCTGGATGTTTCCTCGACTAAGCTAACATCACAGATGTTACTATACAAAACGATGAGATGTCTGGTCGTCATCATAGCTTTATTCGTGAGATTTTGATTCTCTACACATTTGAGGCACGACTCCACTTGCTTTAACAGCACTTGTAGGTAGCAAGAATCTGCAAATTACTTTGGAGAGGTTTTATTTGTATACCATACACAAGTTGCGAGCCACCAGACTATGTACAGTTCTTCCAACGGATCTAGGCATTCGTGAAGTTAGCCGTTTGTCTGCGCAGTGACCGCTTTTTCATACAAAATTGTGTTCTGCGCAGACAAACGGCTAACTTCACGAATGCCTAGATCCGTTGGGCGAACTGTATCTATGTAAAAATTACCTTTTCTGTACAATAAGACTCCTTGATCATAATCCATCTTCAAATTCCCCACATTGCTTCCCGGGCAGAACTTAAAACTCTCCCAAAGGGACACTTTCCTCACGAGCGATAGTAGTTCCATGACAATGAATGGCATCGGACGTGAGGTGAGAATTGTTTTAATAATTTCTAGAATTATTTTGTTGTTTGTGTGTAGGAATGTTTGTGTGGCGACGACTATTGAGAAGAGTAGACCGCTGTAGAGCGTAGCGCAATACTGTAAAAATATCATAGAACTTAGAATAAGTAGTTGAAAATTGGGTATTAGTGAATAATAATAAATAATGCTGGACATTTTCACACAGCATCATCTAGCCCCAATCTAAGCAAAGCTTGTACTATGGGAACCAGATAACTGATATACTACTTATATACTTTTTTGTTTGTAAATACATAGAAACACCTAGACCAGAGACAAATAATATCTGAAGGTCATACAAACATTTGTCCCGCGGCGGGGATTGAACCCGCAACCTTCTGCGTCGCAGGCGGACCTTTGCCCACTGCGCCACAGAGGTCGTCAAATATATCATAAAAGGCAATTATAATGTAAAATCCAGGTCGCACGTAGATGAAGCCGCGGGATAAAGCTGGTCCTACTTACTCGAATTACGAAAAATGGGAAAGTTGGTATCTTTGAATGAATGAATGAGAATTCTTTATTGTACACCTTAAACAATAAAATAAAATAATTAAACAAGACAAATAATGACAATGTACAATGGGCCTTATCGCTAATGAGCGATCTCTTCCAGGCAACCTTTGGATGGAGAGGAACTTATTAAAAGAAGGATTGGTCAGGTGTATAATAAAAAGAAAATGAATACAAAACTGATATAGGCAAAATATATACCTACATAATAATAGGTACATAATATTTATAAAATAAGAGTAAACATACATAAACCTAAACACATAACCATACATTTAATAACTATCTTTGTGTTTTAATCACGCCTAAACTGAACCAATTTGAATGATACTTGGAAAAGATGTAGATAGTGACCTAGATACCTTATAGGCTATTCATAATGTTGGTACCAAGCGAGCGAAGCCGCGCGCAGAAGATAATCTAAAACCAAGGAGAATACAACCTACAGCGTTATCCATAGCACTGCATATTCTGGAGATACTCTCAAGAAAATGGTCCTTATTGTGTGGCGCAGAGAGTTCAAAACTGCGAAACATATCCGCGCCGCTGGGAGTTTCCAAAATATTCGCTAACATAGCGATAAGTCTACGCGCTAACACTTCTTGTTCTTCTTTAAATAGCGATCTGAAAATAAGATGAATTTTATATGTCTACTAGCGACAAACGTTGTTTCGCTTTTATATTTTTATTTTTGTTTATTTTTTATTGTTTCTTTGTACCTACTCGTGTTGTCTAAATGTTTAATGTTCTATTTTCATTGTATTGTGTTGTGTGTGTCAAATAAATATATTCTTATTCTTATAAGTACAACGCTATTAAATAAATAAGGGTTGGATGTATTATGATATATGATAGAAATATACTAGCTTTGCATCTGACTTTCTACTTAGATGTATTCAAAGAAATTGAGTGGAGAAATGACCTGCTATGTTAAAGCCTTTGGAATAAAATGTAATTATGCTCATTTACATTATTTTACCTGCCTCTCAGCAAATCCTCTTTCGTAACCTCCAGACAGGTGAAAGTAGATTCAATGTATTTTTCGTCCATTTCCTTCTGGAAAGCTGTGGTCATCCTCTGTGAGATGGTCTCCAATCTGCTGTGCACTTCTGCTAGAACAGACTTGGCTGCATTGAACACCTGGAACATAACTACTAGTATAGACATGACAGGGGCGGCTAGTCTAAAAGTGATTTATCCAGCAGTTGGTGATACCAGGTGATGATGGTAAATGCGATAGTTTAGATGATTGTTGCCTTCACGCTTCTTATACTTGTAATGTCACTAAGTGTGGTGAAAGGATTTTAAGTGTGCCTCAAGGCTCCAAACACTGAAACAGCTGAACGAAATAATTGACTATGCAGGTATATTATACCTTAGATTACATAGGCTACTTTTTATCAGTCGACCTCTGTGGCGCAGTGGGCAAAGGTTCGATCCCCGCCGCGGGACCAATGTTTGTATGATCTACAAATATTTGTAACGGGTCTGGGTGTTTCTATGTATAATATGTATGTATTTACAAACAAAAAGTATATAAGTAGTATATCAGTCATCTAGTACCCATAACACAAGCTCTGCTTACTTTGGGGCTAGATGATGCTGTGTGAAAAGTCCAGCATTATTTTTATTTTATTCCCGGAATTCCAAGTATTCCCGTGGGAACACAGGTGCCTCCTGACCACTCTTGACACTGTTTAATTCAGCTAGTGATGTTATTGTGTCTAGCTTGAAACTAATGATGATAATTGTTCGTATGAGTCAGTGCCAACTCTCGTGACGAAGTTTTTAGGCCGCCTTAAGGCACCCATGGCTTACTGATGAAACTTGTTACTCACATTAAAATACTTCTCCCTATCAGCAACTCCACTGGCAATAGCAGTCAGTTCTTCATAAACGTCGCTCAGTTGAACACCACAAGATTTCTCTGTGACCTTCGGCGTGGAGGGTATTCGATGGAATGTGCTGTACACGCGACATTTTAGCGGCGAACTCTGTCGGGACAACTTCTCGTTGTAGTCTAATATGGAGCACTGGTTCGCTGATGGTTCCAGGATAAGAGGCAGTAATGATGAGAGTGTGGGTTTGTCTGAAACATTATATATATAACTAGTTGGTACCCGCGACTACGTCAGCAAAATACCATACTTTAAAACCTCTGAACTGAAAACTGCAAGAATCTTCTGAATCTGAAACTTTGCAAAAATGCAATAATAACGCCATATCGGCCTCAGCCATAGGTTAGCAACGCCATCTAGTTGCCTTTAACCGGAACTTCCAACTCCCCATACAAACTTTCAACCCTTATTTCACGCCCTCCATGATTATTTTGGAAACAAAGTAGCCTATGTCCGTCCCTGGGACATAATCTTTATCCATGTCATATTTCAGCAAAATCTGTTCTGCGGTTTAGGCGTGAAAAGTTAACAAACAGACAGACAGAGACATTTTACGACATAATAGATGGCGACACAGGAAAAATCGTTGCGTTTTGGGCAGTGTGACATATAAACTCGCTAATCTTCTAATTCTCAGCTTAATAATATTAGTATAACATATTAACTTCTTCCAGATACGATTTAAAAGCCTTCCCGCAAGGGGTAGGCACAGATCATAAATTTCCACTTGCTACAATGAAAAAAACCTTCATGCAGTGAGCATGGCCAATTTCTGGAACAATGAAAGAACTTTCTACTATCATGACGCCTCATTCAGTTTCATTATTTGGTGGGACTAATTCCTTCTCTAAAGCATATTTTACGCTTTACTTCAGCCCAAGGTAGTTCATTTATATCTTCTCCTTTTATATACACACTTGATTTAATAGGATGAATTTTATTTATGCAAATCTTCTATCTCTCAGTATAAGGTTAACATTATAAAAAGTTCTTATTACCTTTGCGGATTGTTTTACTGAGTAATATAAACTGTGCCTTGTCCTCAGTCTGGGCAGCACTGGTGGATACCTTGACTCGTCTGCTCGCCACGGACTCATTGTGGAAACTACTGCTCTGCCTTCTCTGACTGAAGGAAGAAACATGTCTGGTGTTAAAAATTCAGTATTTCATCATTCATCATTGGCAGTAAGTACAGTCAGAGACAGAAGTTCATGAATAATTGGAGATTTTAAAGCTTCATTTTCATCATTATTTGTGGGAAAATTGCCTGTTTTTTTTTATAATAGTAATGATGCAAGGTAAAACATCCAATGTAAGGTGAAGTTTTATCTAAAACCCTACGAACTTCGAAGATATTAAAGATTCAAATATCTCAAATGTTCATGAACTTATGACGCTGACCGTACCAGCAACAAATATTGAGTAAATCTTAAATGAGTATTCAAAAACTGTCACATTCTATCAAGAACAACTAAGCAAGCACAACCACAAGCGCTTCCGAGTAAGTATTCTTAAATATGATTTACCTTGAAGAAATGTCATTGCCTGATACAGTCACCTGTGTCATCCTCACTTTAGTAGATTCCAGTTTTTTGCATTTCTCTTTTACACTGATTATTTCCAGATTCTGCAATCACACTGATATTTTACAGTACATCCAACGGATCTAGGCATTCGAGAAGTTAGTCGTTTGTATGCGCAGAACACAATTTTGTATGAAAAAGCGGTTAATGCGCAGAGAAACGGCTAACTTAACGAATGCCTAGATCCGTTGGATGAACTGTACATACAAAATGGCACAGCAAAGGAAGACACAATGTAAACAAAGACATCGGTGATCTCTGTGGCGCAGTGGGTGAAAGCCCACTTGGGACGTAGAAGGTTGCGGGTTCGCTCCCCGCCGCGGGATAAATGTTTGTATGATCTGCAAATATTTATCTCGGGTCTGGGTATTTCTGTGTATAATATGTATGTATTTACAAACAAAAAGTATATAAGTAGTATATCAGTTACTTACCTAGCTTTGCTTAGTTTGGGGCTAGATGATGCTGTGTGACATGTCCAGCATTATTTATTTATTTACCTAAGCTTCTCGTTACTTGTCTTACCTTGAAGTCCAATTGTGTTCTCAAATCGCGCATTTGATTGTTAACAGCGGTTAACTTGTCCGTCCACTCCATCTGAACCTTCTCCTGCGCCTTGATCTTCTCCAGCCTCGCATTATCTACAGAAACCTGACAGGACTTCAGCTGAGTCCTCAGTATCGATGCTTCACCTTCTTTCGTAACACATTTCTCTAACAATTTGCCATTTTCCGATTTCAATTTGGCATTTTCTTCTTGTAGCTGCAATAGCTGGCGGTAAGTGTGGTCTGAATCCTGTCCTTTGTATATCTTATCGCTGAACATAAAATCTTCATCAGATAATTCATTGAGTGCATTCGATTTTTGAATGATTTTGGAAGTGATGCCAGGTAACGGAGATGATATTCTGTTACATTTCTCTTTGAGATGTGTTGATATAATGCTGGAGGTGCTTGTGGAAGGTTTTTTGAACGTGAACTCGGTTTTTGAGCTGCTTGCGACAGGATTGAGCTGCGTGCTAGTGCAGCCAGGCTGCATGCACAAGCTATAGTCAGGGAGGAGACTGAGGTCATTGCTATTGTACGCCTGTTCACAGGCCTGGCTTGCCAGAAGTAGAATTTCATCATCATTGTCGTCACCCCAGTTGTCAGCATCTGCAATTCAATAAAAATAAACAACACCGATTTATGTACACATTACAAATTCATAACCTAATAGCAAAGTTAAAAACTGTTACGGAAGCTGAAATAGCGCGATTTCTACGTGTAAGTTACCTTCTTGCGACTATTTTGGAATATTGAGGGAAATAACGTAATGAATAGTTTGGTTTACCTTTGTTTTGATCATTGTTTTGGCTCAGCGGAAAATTATGATCCGATACACTTATGTCTAGTTTTGCTCTTTTACGATCACCTTGATGTTCGGGGTGAGATCTTTTAGACATTTTTGGTTTCGTTTTATGTGCTATGCTCTTGCAAAATGAAGAAACGAAAGAAATCCGAGTAGAAAAAATTCTACATTTAATTTTGGCGGTTCATCAAACCAACCACCACCGAAAAATCTGTCAAATTTGACTGACGTAGCAGAAAACTGATCGAATTACTGCTCTGAAGTTAGGATGAAGCAAGGATCAAGTAGCTGCTTTATTGCCATTTTTAAATATTTGATATGGAAAAAACAATAGTGCCGTTCCTCCTTGTTTTACAAAATTTACGGTTTTTTGACATTAGGAAACCATAGACATTGGAAGCGTCAATGTTTGTATCTAGTTTCTAGACGAAATGTATTTTGTCTTTACTCAGTTCATTGAGATGTCCGTCTCCCTCCCCTCCTCCTCAGTCAGTTTGTCGTGTAGATTCGTTGCGGAAAGACGTACACCATGACTGATCCCTATAAACTTGGTGATTTGGTCTGGTATGTATGCAAAAGTAGAGCTAAATTGTGTTACTTGTGTCTTTTGATATAATTCAGTGAGAATAACGTACGACATATGTTTGTTTCAGGGCTAAAATGAAGGGTTTCAGCCCATGGCCCGGCCGGGTAAGACGCTTCTCTATCAATTCACTTGTAAAAAACGCATTAGAAGCGATTAGTAAAAGTTCTTTCATCAAATTTTAGTTAGTAAACTTTTTGGTGTTCGATAGATAAGTTTAGTCGTGTAGGTGATAAATAATTATAGGCGGGAAATTTCCCCTCTACTTCAGGCGGGCAATGACGCTATACGAAACTGCTTAAACATCTAAAATAAACACCTAACTATCTCAATACCACGAGACCTTTGTTCTAAGTTTCGGTGCCTTGATTTGAAGTTTTCGACTTGGGACTCAACAGTATGAAGTTTGTCTATGTTTTCAAAAATAACTTAAGGTGAACTTGTGGGTGATTTCAGGTGGCTATTCCTACACCAGAGCTAAAGCCTCCCAAGAAGGCGACTAACATTCAATGTATTTACTTCTTCGGCACTAACAACTAGTGAGTATACTATTTCTATTTGTGGTCAGGTCATAGACCCTAATTTAACTTGTTCTTAGTTTATAGCAGTGTTTTCCAACCTGTAGGTCATGACCCCACCAAGACGGTCTCAAAGAGAATTTACACACTCACAATATAGTATCAATTTCACGTTATGCTTGTTTCCCTTTTACTACCCCCATAACTTTGTAATTCGTTCAAGAGTAAGGTACAAGCCAAATTATGTATTTGGACATGCCTCTGTTTGTTGACAAATTTATAATCTCGGGAGCTACACCCATTAGAAAAAAAATTCGCTCATCAAAAGATACATTACTCACTACCACTGTTTAGATTAATGTGGATCTATATCAAACTTTGTTGTATACTTGATTAAAATTAATATCCTGTCTTGGTGATCCAAGACTTGTTTTGAAGCAATTGAATGTCATCTAAATTGCCACTAAAATTGGCTGCTAGCTCATACAAACTTCAAACTTCTTACTCAACTAGCAGCTGTAAATTCACATCATTATTTCTCCACCAGTGCATGGATCGAGGAAAACAACATTAAGCCTTACCAAGAGTTCAAGGAACAGCTGATCAAGTCTTGCAAGACTGCGGCCTTTAAGGAGGCTGTTGCTCAGATCGAGGAGTTTATTGTGAACCCTGAGGTTAGTATCATAAATTCATAACTAGTAACAGCTATCAATAGCATATGTGCTTATTATGGCCTAGATGTATGTAACACTATGTTGGCGAAACTATGTTTTTGTAATTTCATTGTCACTCTGGTGTCTCCTACTGTTATGTGATTGTTATAAATAAATAATTCAAATAAGCATAAGACAATAAGAGTAATATCTCATTAGGTGCCAAGCTGATTAGTGGTATGTAGCTGGAGGTTATAAGAATGAGTGGGAGAGAGCTATGGAACTGTCTTGGGTGTCAAGTTAATAGCAGATACAGAAACCAGGGACTTCATAAAGAACAGATTTAAATGTTAATATTGTATCAAAAATATAAATATTGCTTCAAATGATTTGATTGAATTATTATTTTGTTGCACAATATCAATGGTAATTTTTTATTGCGTAAAAGTAAAATGACTTTCAAAACAGAAATTCGGGGACCTTGACGACCACCAGCCCAACGCCGAAGAAGAGTTTGACAAACTGAAGGACGTCCTTGAGGAGCAGGAGGCAGCCGAGGGAGCAGAAGGAGAAGCGGAGGCTGAGACCTCGGAGACTGTCGAGGGAGCTGACGCCGAGGTTGTTAAGAAGAAGAGCTCCACTCCTAAGGTTGGTCACTAGTATATTTGCTAACTAGTTCACGTCATCATCATCATCAGCCTATGGCAGTCTACTACTAGACATAGGCCTCCCCTAGTGAGGTTCACGCCACTCTGCAGTGAATTCGAGAGAGGGTAGCAATTAGCATTTTGTCTGTCATGCTAGTGCAGTGAGGCGGATGATCATAAACAGTAGAAAATGCTCGAATCTGAAGCTTAGAAATTCATCCTCTAGGTGGTTCAAGGTATATACCAAAACCTATGAGTTGTGTGTGTTAAGGTTTAGGGTCGGTTCACATCTGACGGAAGATGCGTCGCGTATTATCGGTCGCGTAACGCCAGAACAGACAATTATATGAGAAAACCTTTTCACACTTGACCGGATGATACGCGATTATGATAACGAAGACCGCTAAATACGCTCTTCCGTCTGATGTGAATCGACCCTTAAGTAGGAAGTAATGTCCAATCGATCAATATGTATTTTCAGTAAAAGTGATGATAAAAAACAATTTAATCTATCTATCTATCTAATCAGCCCACATCCACCCACTGCTGAGTATAGGCCTCCTCATTTTCACGCCACTGCTCACTTAATAATCTAAAATAACCTATTGTTCGGTATTTGTCAAACTATGAGTGGTGGCCTAAAGATGGAAAAAGGAGTGTCGGTCGTCCACCTACAAGATATATATATATATATATGGGTCGACGACATCGTTAAATCCACAGGTCGTACATGGGCTAGACTGGCTCAGGATAGAGGCGAATGGCGAAAGCGAAGAGAGGCCTATACCCAGCAGTGGGATGACAAAGGCTGATGATGATGATGTCAAACACCAATTTAATTTACTCAAGAAAAGCTCATTGTGCCATTAAGGATGTTTGTGTTAAGTGTAAAGCGAGAGATCTCTACTAGATGTAGTCGGTGCCAAGTGAATATGATTAGGTACCTATAAAAAAAAAGAAATCGAGCGATAGCGTACCAGGATACAATTTTGCACCCAAGTTACTTTGAACTTCTTAGATGTAAATGAATAGTTGGCACCGACTTCAAATTATATTCTTATTTTTCTCTTTTTAGTGTGTAGAAGGTTCTTCTGTTTGTGTTCTGTGAAGTCGGTTCAATATTTATTTTCAAAAATGTTTTATTAAGCCAATGTTTTCCAAATGCAATGTTCTAAAATGTCTACTAACAAAAAGTCTGCTTACATTGACCTATTCTAAATCTCCTTACTTCCGACGACCTCTGTGGCGCAGTGGGCGAAGGTCCGCCTGCGACGCAGAAGGTTGCGGGTTCGATCCCCGCTGCAGGACAAATGTTTGTATGACCTACAGATATTTGTATCGGGGTCTGTGTGTTTTCTATGTATAATTTGTATGTATTTACAAATAAAGTACCTATATAAGTAGTATATCAGTCATGTAGTACCCATACGTGTGGAGCCGACTAACCTGCGGGTTTCCTTACGATGTTTTCCTTCACCGTTTTTCATCGTTGTCGTCTTTCCTGTGGGCGGCTGATTAAGCTGAGAAGATGGTTTAGGTGCTGGGCAAGCCTATTCCATCTCAAACAATGTCCCAGGCACTACAGCGTCCTGTTAAGTGTAGGCATGGATTGCCTCCTAACGCTGTATAAATCTAGTGTAGATGTAAAGGCTCTACTTACTTTGGGGCTAGATGATGATGTGTGATTATTGAATAGAGTGGTTCTGACGGAAGATCAGCGTTGTGTCTTGCAAACACAACATAGTGCTGAGTCAGACTCCATTGTAACATAATCTTTGTATTTACTTGTGTACTTTTAACCCTGTACTGTATATTTGTCTATGTTGCAAATAAATCATTTCATTTCATTTCTGTTCGAAAAATCCAGCATAATTTATTACTAGCTGCGCTCCCGCGGTGTGACCCGCGGTCCCTCGGGATTTTTTCATTTTTTCGGGATAAAAAGTAGCCTATATAACCTTTAACTATGCCAAATTTTAGCTTAATCTGTTCAGCGGTTTGGGCGTGAAAGCGTAACAAACAGACAGACAGAGTTACTTTCACATTTATAATAGTAGTATGGAAGTATGGATATGGATAGTATGGATATGGATTTCTTATTATTATTGTATACTTCTCTAGATCCGCCTGAGCACCAAAGTGAAGGCAGTGAAGCGCGCTTCGTCCGTGGGAGTGAAAGGGACGGCGCGCAAGAAGAGCAAGCGCAGTCTGTCTCGCTCGCACACCGACTCCGACCTCGGCGAGAAGAGCTCCATGCTGAATCATTCCTTCTCTAAGAACTCCAGTCTGTTGAACCGACCTTCTAATACATCCAGACCTGTGAGTATTATTATTATTAGTTTTTAATAGGCCAGAGACCTGTCAGTATTATTATTATTAGTTTTTAATAGGTCAGAGACCTGTCATTATTAATATTATTAGTTTTTAATAGGTCAGAGACCTGTCAGTAGTATTATTAGTTTTAATAGGTCGGAGACCTGTGAGTATTATTATTTTTTAGTAGGTCTGCATTTGACCTCACTCTGCCTGATGTTAAGCAATAGTGAGCAATAGTGATGGAGCATGCTTTCATAGAGGAACCTATTTACTCTTGATTTGAAGACCCCTATGTTGTACTTATCGGGAAATACAGAGCCCAGCAATAGTGCCAATTTGGCAGTGCATATGTAAAATTTAGATTTATTTTAGGAAGACCATCGGCACATAAAAATACATAAATATAATATTTTTTATAAGTCTTTAAGGTAATATGGGCCAATGGCATTTTATCATTGTATAATTGTGTTCTGTGTTGCCTGAAATAAATGGTTATTTATTATTTTTATTTAATAGAAATTTAAAGGTTACTACGAGGCCATTTAAAGGTCTCCACTTATAGTGACATAGTTGGTAACACAAAAAAAAAAAACAACAAAAAAGTTAACAACTTTACTAAATACATTACATCCAGATATTTAAATTCTTATCATCCATACTCACTATTAATTCACAATTTTATTAGAATTTAAATTCATCAAATATAATACCGACTTTCTAAAACGATATAACACTTAATTAGAAGTAATTTGTTTTTATCTTCCAGACTTAATAAAATCTATGTTCTATGTATTTCTTTTCTATGTATTTAGGTATCTATTTTTGTCTCACTCGCACACCAAACTATAAAAGTAATATTCTATAATTACTTGCATACAGTCTGCAATAAAAGTTTATTATTTTGTAAACATCTGTTCATTAAGAAAACATCATTTTGAAGAGTGCCTTCTTTGTTGTTCTCTGTAGTGTCCACAGACATAAAGACTATTTGATTATAATCATATGAAACACGATGTCTCCAGATTTCCCCCACTCGCGCAACACACACACTGAACGCAGCGCTATTACTGGCTACTTGACGATTCACACTAACAAATTACCCAATCAATGCGAACCATAATTATAACTATACAGGGTGTGAAAAGACGTCTACCGAAGCCGAAAGGGGTAGGTACAGCATCCCAACACACAACCAAATCTAAAAGGATTTTCAAAAAAAATCATTATATCCGGAGAAAACCGACCTCGCACAGCTGGTCGAGCGTATGCATTGGGCGCGTTTTTATACGTAGATTGCTGGATTTTGAGTTTTAATTGTTTTTTTTCTTTTATAAATGAAATTATTAGGTAGGTATGGTCTTATTATGCTGTACTAGTAGCAAAAAACTAGAAAATAAAATAAAATGACGTAGCTAAGTCAAAAATTTTTTTGCGTTTTTTTTCGATAAATATGTTCAGAATCATGGTCTGATTGCAATCCCTCAGTTTTCGGTAGCAGTCTTTTTACACCCTGTATAAACTTAGGCATCGCCAGTTAGCTTCTACAGAATAGCATATAGCTTGAGTGGCAAATAAATAAATGTCTATGTCTATGTCTATATAGTGTCATCTCGCGGCGGCCGCATCACGCAACACACGTAGTGTTGAGAGCATTGTTACATTCCATTGCGCCATTTGTTGCTTGGATTGTGACTCGTCTCAAGATACACACAGCAATGTATTTCAAACATTGAATTCAATCACTTCATTTTGGCCCTTATTAATAAACGTATTATCTACCATTCAATAAGGTACACAGTTATAAATAAATAAATAATAAATAAATAAATAATGCTGGATTTTTCACACAGCGTCATCTAGCCCCAAAGTAAGCAGAGCTTATGTTTTGGGTACTAGATGACTGATAAACTACTTATATACTTTTTGTTTGTAAATACATACATGTTATACATAGAAATACCCAGACCCGAGACAAATATCTTTAGGTCATACAAACATTTGTCCCGCGGCGGGGATCGAACCCGCAACCTTCTGCATCGCATGCGGACCTTCGCCCACTGCGCCACAGAGGTCGTCATGACAACAAGTCAGTTCAATGACAATAAGTCGAACCAGCGGCGTCGCTGAACGTAGCATTATACTGCTATCACTGAAAAGTTTGGCGGAATGGGGGGAAAAGAAAATTGTTTCTTTCATTCTCTTTGTATATGTACCAACTATCTATTTTGCACATCTCTCTAGCCTTAAAGGTTTGCTGGAATAAAACTCTTTGTAGCGTTGAGGTCGCCTTTGTACATATCCTTTTTATTATCCTGTGTGTCTATTTGTACAATAAAGAATTAAGAATTAAGTTGTCCGACAATAGGCAGAGTATGGTCTGTACGTGCCGGACAAGCATGTGGGCGGCCTCGGCTGCTGATGATCCCGAACGCAAGGACTAACCTCCTCAGCAAGTGCTTTCAATAGCTTATGCACTTCGGAGGATATAGATGTTTTTAACACTACATTGGCGAAATTCACAGTCGCTGCTACTAAGTAGCTAGTACTTAGTCTGGAAGAAATCGCCTTGAGCGATAAGACCGCCGATTGTAGGACAATACTGTCGAAACTTAGCATATAATTACTTCATGTAACACTGTGTCCTCAATAAAGTTCTTATTTAAAAAAAAAAAAAAAAGTATTTGTGTAGTTTGTAATCTATGTTGTTTGTAATTCCATTGTCGCTTTGGTGTCCCTACTGTTAAGACAATGTAATTGTTATAAATAAATAAATAAAATTAAAAAAAAAATCTTACTCTTAAGCGTCTCGTTCAGTGTACGTATAGGTTCTTCTGACACTGTATAATCATCTATAATTAATTATATATAGCAAAGATTTCTAAAAAAAAAAAATATCTAAGTTTTGTAGACCTTCGCTACAAAGAATCTTAAGTGATCCCAGCGGTTCTACTAAATAAATGCTTTTAGACTTAAACTTTCAGTTTCAAAGCCTTAACTAAGAATTTTTACAGTTCACTCAATTATATTTTTGCACACAAGCCCGGCTATTCTTCAGCGTGTCCTGTCGACACGTAGACCTCTAACTGTTTCCATTCTGTTCCGTTCCCTGCCACTCGTAGCCGCAGACTTTGACTTTAGATAATTGCAACTGCATCTCTAATCCGCAGGAAACTCCACCTCTGGACCTGGAGAACGTATCCGAAACTCTGCTGGAGAAGAATATCAAGGCGAGCGGTATGAAGTTTGGCTTCCTCGGCCTTGGCATCATGGGCGGAGGTATAGTCAAGAACCTGCTCAACTCTGGACATAAAGTGGTCGTCTGGAACCGCACGCAGGCCAAGGTATGTGGATATGATAGGATCTATTCTAAATATAGTCTTGACATGATACTACAGCCAAATTATTCATGGAATTTTTGTAAACATTGGACTGACAGTTCTTTCACCTGACAGCAGAAATTAACCAATAAGGAACAAGACGTCAAAACGGAAGTTCCTTAGGGTTGACATTTTTAATAAAAAGATAAACTAATTTATATTTTCGTTTTCGGTAATTTAGTGAAGTTTTGTAAATTCCATTAGAATCTTTATAGCAGTGACGTAAACATTGAAAATTGTAACAAATCTGGTAGAATTTATAAGTGAAACATCATAGTTTGGTGAGCACTGAACGTTACGTGAGTGACAACCCCAGACAAACTCAGCAATCAGCTGAGCTCCAACGTTTACAAAAATTCCATATCGAATTTGGCTGGAGTATAGGTAGGTGTAGATGTGTAGATGTGCATCTTCCAGATTGGCCCACTGCAGCCAAGAATAGGAAAAACTGGAAAAATGGAAGGCCTTTGCCCTGCAGTGGGACAATATAGACTAAAATAATAAGGCTCATCAATTTTGATTTAAAAAACATTTGAAAACAAAGCCCAATATGTGGCACCTGGATAGGTTTGTTGGTTGGAACAAAATTACTCACTATTAACTCGTTTAGGCTTCGTTTTTTGTGTTGTTATTCAGTACTAATTCAATAGTTCGATCAGTCTTGACGACTAAGCAGATGAGGTGTGAGCGCTTAGCCTGCGTAGTGTGCTTGCTTAGCCGTTCTTAGATCGTCAAAGTGAAGCAAGCAACGTTCCATGCAGACACAAACTGTTGACCGTTAGTGGCATTGTCAATAGAACGGTCAATGAGGATATACGTTAAATTGTAGGGACACGTTGTTTGAGATGGAATAGGCTTACAAGATCGATCGCTGTGGAAATCGATGGGGGAGTCCTATGTTCAGCAGTGGACACTAGATAGCTGACATGATGATGATGAGGCTTGTCTAGAAGCTAAACCATCCTATTTAATACTGAAGGTCATGTTCATTTTCACATTGCCCCAAACTGAACTAAGCTTGTATGATGGGAATCAGATAACTGATAGAATACTTAAATACTTTCTTTTTGTAACACCTAGACAAAAACAAAATCCGTCCTATTACAAGAAAATTAACAGAGTTTAGACTAAGACTAACTAAAAAACTGTCCCTAGAAAAACGATCTTTAAATACTCGTATATAGAACGCTTTTTTGTGGTAATAGTTTTGTTTTGACATGTGTCAACATGGGGTGCAACCAAGGTTTAAAGTTTATGTAATAAGCAGCTATGTGTTTATCCAACAATTATTTGTCCTGGATGAGAAACGAAACAATGACTAATATAATAGCGTAGATGGCAGAGCTTGTCTACTGAGTTGTGAGACCAATCTGTGTAATAGACCACCAATTTTGAAGTCTTAAAAGTTTTTTTCGCTTTTCGTTTAGTAGCTTTTTCAGGTAGATTATTTTGTACTTATCAATGTTATTTATGTTTTAATCTTGCATTCTACAGGAAAATTGTTTGTTTTGATTTTTTTTTGGTCAGCTGGTTTTGTTATTTGTGTTGAGAGAAGTAAGTTTATTATAAATACTAAGAGAGATTATCCTGAATAATGGTGCCACCGTGAATCTACAAACTGCCCAACTTTGAACAAAGTTATGGCAAGACAAAGGTACGTGATTATTATAATGATACTATCTTGGCGATTTGAGGCTCACAGGACTAATCAACTGTTTTCTATTGTAGTCTATTTTGGGGCCACGAGAGCAGATTCAGCTTAACTATATCGCTATATTCGTCAAATTGTATTTTTCTCTATTATCTTCCGGAAACCAAACGTTGTGTATTTAAATTAAGGGATCAAGTCTAGCTATAAGTTTAAGGTTGAGTATTGGTCGTATTTAAGGATAAATTATCGCTTAAGACATTATTCTGAAAACAGTTCGGAATTTTCTGTGGTGATACTGCGAATATCGTACGAAAGGATGAACGTTATTAGTATTATCTAAGATATAACGACCCTAACAGACTGCATTCTAACGGCCTTACTAATAAACGTGGTATAAAGTTATTCCTGAGTGTAAACTGTCAAAATGTTATTCCTATTTTATTCCGAGGAATAACTTTACACCACGTTTATTAGTAAAGCGCTTAATATCTTGAATGCCTAAACGTCTAACAAGAGAAATATAAATCGACTTTATCGCTGAAAGCGTTCTCTTCCTGGTAACATTTGAACAGGTCAAGATTTTAAATTGATAACTGATAAGGTTATTTTAATTATATGTTATTCTTAAATTTTTTTAGAAACTTGCCAAGTCTTGCTATCTCAAACTTGCTGTTCTTGAAATGTATGGTATCTCAAATCTTAGTTGCAACATAAAGGTCATTGTTGTTAAAACACATCGTACGTGACGGTTTGCGAAACTGTCTTTCCTGCCGTCGGTAGCAGATGGGTAGGTATAATGGGTGTGTAATTGTATACGACTTCTCGTGTTGATATCCACACGCGATGGCCACGTTACCCTTTGCTTACACCAAGCTACATTGTATAGTATAATGTCACCAACAAACAAATGGTATACCTTGGAAGTTCATACAATAACACTTATACAGGTGGATTTTTGATTTTTGTGCCACGGAGGCCAGGTACCTTAACCGTTGTAGCTACAGGAAAACACTCTTAGGAGACCTTCCCTAACTTTTGAGATATTTTGAACTGCATTCACAGATTTTGAAAAAAAATTACAGTCAGCGACAAAAATGCCAAAAGTAAAAAAAAATTGTTTTTGTTGCTAATCGATTCAATTTCATGTAGGGATCAAAAATGGGACCATTTAAGGTTTGAGTACTTGGAAAGTCAGAAATCGTCAATATCTTTTCCCATACATTTTATACTAAAAATCGATAAATTAACTTGTAATTTTTTTTACTTTAATTAAATCATAAAAATTGCACCAAACTATTAAAAACTATGAAACTAGCATGTTAGGAAAACATCTAATATTACAATAACATCAAAACCCCTATATTTTAGATGCAAAACTGAATTTATTGCGATTTTTCTGCAGGAGCACAAAAGGAGTTAATTAATAAGTTAATTAGTTCCTTCTAGGAAAGCATGCTCCATCTTAGACCTCACTACTGCTTAACATCAGGCAGAGGGAGGTCAAATGCTGACCTATTTAATTTAAAAAAAAAAAAAAAAAAAAAAGGAGTAGGTACTTTTGTATAAAGTAGTGGTGTGTAGTTGGTGTGAAAAAAGTGAGTAAGTTCGTATGAGCCAGTGGCTAACTCTGGTGACGGAGTTTTTAGGCCGCCTTAAGGCCTCCGTCATGGCTTAACAACTTAAATAGCCGGGACCGACAATTTAACGTGCCCTCCGCATCACGAATGCCGCTGGCCGTCACCTATCCACTTACTGACCGTTCAGAACGTGGTTGAGAGAGAACGTGTTGATTGGTGTGAAGAGGGGCTACTATTCTCTTCCTTCAAACAAAACTTACAATTTTTAGGGTTCTTCTTAACCGTTAGCCTACCTTTGAAAATATCAATGAAATCTGATATTATTTTCATATCCTATAGTGGAAAAATTAATCAAAATCTTATAATTTATGGATATCACTACAATACTTTATTCGTAGATAGACAAGGTACATTTTAGCATAGCATTTTAAAGATAGCCCGCGCACTAGGCAACGTATTTCAAGTCCTACGTCACTTTCGCATTGTTTACACGTTTTCAGAAAATAAATAAATAAATAATGCTGGACTTTTCACACAGCATCATCTAGCCCCAAAGTAAGCAGAGCTTGTGTTATGGGTACTAGATGATTGATATACTACTTATACATATACTTTTTGTTTGTAAATACATAAATATTATACATAGAAACACCCAGACCCGAGACAAATATTTGTAGATCATACAAACATTGGTCCCGCCGCGGGGATCGAACCCGCAACCTTTTGCGTCGCAGGCGCATAGTGCTGTTTCATGGTGTAAGCACGCTAATTTCATCTTAGAACACACTCGGACGAACTGTCGTATATTATAGAAATGTGATGCAAGTAATTCATCATAAATACGTTAAAGAAGCGTTTTTGATGCATTTCGTTAGACTAGAACCCGTATAGAATCTTTGTTTGTACCTACTCATTAGAAACTATCATTCAATTATCTAAATAGCAAATGTGTTTACGTTTTCGAAGTGAGTTATAAAAATAAAGAAATATATGAACCCTGCGTGTTTTATTTGTAATGATACTAGGTACACGCTACTTACAAATCCACTCATACACACATGAATGTAAGCTATAACTTCGAATGCAATGTTAGTAGGTATCAGTAGTTGTTTAGTCATGAGAAATAATTTTAAAAAACTTAGCCGAATATTTGATTTCATCCCCAAGAAACGATGAGTTTAAATAATACAAAGTGTACATTGAAAATAATTTATTTTTTCTATGATTAGCTGTTTACTCTCGTTATATATTTAGAAAACTTTCAACAATATCTTGTATATTTATAATTTTTAAGAAACGTTATAAATAATCATTGCTGGTTTGTAATATTTGGCATATCACTGCAAGACTCGTTTCAAATACAGTAGGTACATATGATACGACAAAGTGACAAAAATATATTGTTCAGTTTTGTTTTAGATAATATAAAATGTTCGTTACAACACTAGACATACAGAGGTATCGGTACGTATTCTCAGGAGAGATCAGCGCGGACGCCGAGCGGAGGGCCCCGGCCGTCCAAAGGATACGCCAACGTACACCCCGCAATAATTACAACAACATGACAGTAACAACTTCCTTATTCCACACTAGTCTACCGTTAAGTCGAACAGATACAAAATGCCTAAGAGTACCCTAAAAATACATCAAAATGGAAAATATCATTTGAAACGAACAGACGTCATCTACAAGTCTACAGCTCCCACAATATAACTTAAATACAAAACGCATCATCCGATCGCCCCGCGAAGCGGATCCCGGCACACTCCTTATCCTACACCTAAAGACAGAAAGTAAAATTTCACTAACGCGTAAAATTCGAATCTAGTCTATCACAGCTCGCTCGGGGAGCGCCTCCGTCACACGTGAGCGGGCGGCGCGCGCGTCAGCACCGCCAGCCGGATGGCGGCCGGCCGCGCTGCCGCCGCGCGCCGCACCACGCGCGACACCAGCCGGTACTACAAGGGGCACGCGCACGCCCCGCGCGCCCCGCACGCCTCCCGCAGCTCCACCGCCAGCAGCACGCGGGCGCGCGAGTGCGACAGCTCCTCCTGTCCCTCGTCCAGCAGGTCCCCCGCCCCCGCCCCCGCCGCCGACAGCTCGGGCGAGCTGGCGCTGGCGGGCAGGTGCAGGCGGCGGCGCGCGGCGGCGGCTCGCTCGCGGCCCAGCAGCGGCTCGCTGGCGGGCTTGGCGCGCTCGGGCGAGTCCGGCCGCGCGGTCGAGCAGCCCGGCTCCGGCTCCTCGAGCTGCAGCGGGCGGATGAGCGCGAACAGGCGCGGCGGCGGCGGCGGCTCGCGCTCGATCATGTTGATGTGAACCCCGTCCGGCAGCGGCACGGGCGAGCCGCGGCGCGAGGTCAGCGACCTCTCGGTCGGCGTGTAGTACACCGACATCTTGGACTCGTCGTCGCCGAGCGTCGGCAGCCGCGAGAGCTTCTCGATCTTGGTCTTGAGGTACATGTCGATCACCTCGACGTCCGGGTCGAACGCGGTCGAGTCGCTGCGGCCGCAGGAGCCGCTGCGGCAGTTCTCGAAGTAGAGGCTCGGCAGGTTCTCGAGCACCTTGTTGAGCGTCTGCTGCTGGTACTTGTAGGACTCGCGCAGCCGCAGGACCTGGTGCGCGCTGAACTTGCGGATCTTGTTCCTTTGGAACACGTAGTTCTCGCGCACCCAGTTCAGCTGGCACGTCGAGTATTCGCGCACCCGCTTCACCTGAAAGATGACGCTCGTCAGTACCTAGCCGATACGCAACCCGCTCGGCGGTGAACGTAGATAGTTTCCGTCGTTACGCACCTGATCGTAGTAATTGTCTTTCATGGAGGTCAAGTGATTGGTTCCGATGTCTCTGATGTTGCGGAGATGGCTCGCTTGCGTCGAGTAACTGTTCTGGATCCAATCCATTTGTTGCGTGCAATTTTCTTTTATTCGGTGCACCTGGAAAGAAACATTAATTAGCACAGTTTCACGCATACATTGATCTGATAGTTTTTTGGGTGTGAAGTTGTGTTACCTGAACTGCATAGTTTTCTCTAAGCTTCTCGAGTTGTTGTCGTTTGTACTGCTCGATGTTGTCCAGCATGCCGGTGATCTGCCGCGAGCGCGGCTGGCTGCGGTTTACGCAGCCGCAGCAACTACAGCACGTTTCCATTAGACGGAATCTGTAAAAAACATAATCATTGTCAAATTTTGCCCAATTAATAAACGAATGCTAAATGGTTCGTGTTGAAATACCGACCTGTAAAATATGTAGCGCAACGCCTGCACCAGTAGAGTGAGGGCGAGGAATCCCGCAGCGCATATTGCTCCGCACAGCAAACTGTACATTTTGATCTCGAACATAGTCATGGGATCGATATTCAGCACAACTTCGGCGGTAACATTAGCGGAAGGATTCGATGCAAAACATAAGTATGTGCCGCAGTCTTCTCTGTGTATATCCCTGACTAGCAACGAGCCGTCTTCCAATACTCTCACTCTCGTCTGGTCTATGCTGCGATAGTACTGATCGTGTGCGGCGCCGTGCTTGTGGAATATGTCCGGCGTCTGCGGATCCGGGTTCCAATGGAAGATATTTCGGGTCGGCGTTATCCACGTCAGCGACGGCTGAGGGTTTCCTGTAAACTTGCATTTCAAAAGCGCATCCGTTCGCAACGTGTAGAGTGTCAGCGGACTGCTCGAGACCAAGCTTGGCCCCTTGCAGAATGTGTGGTTCAGAGCTGTCAACATTTCGCCCTTGTAGGAGAGACGGCAACTTAGGTCGATCTGAGGTCGCTTTATGATTTTGATCCTCTTCTCGGCCCAGTCCACGAACCACGCCATGCGGCAGTCGCACGCCCACGGGTTGCCCCCGATGCTCAGCTCCTGCAGCTTATCCAGCATCTTGAGCGACTGAGGCAAGAACGTCATCGCATTTGCGCTTATATCCAGGTGAGTTATCGACGGCGTGTCTTGAAATACAAATGGTTCTATTTCTCGTAAAAATTCGTTATTTCTTATGTAAAGTCGCTGTAGTTTATCCAAGCCTTTGAAGTTCGTGTTCTGTATAACTGAGATTTCGGTTCGTTCGAGGTAGAGAGTTTCCAGATACTCATTGTGCTGGAAGAGCGTCGGCGGCAGCACTCGCAGCGGGTTGCCGCCCAGCACCAGCCGGCGCAGCGAGCGCAGGTTGCGGAACGACTCCTGCGTCAGGTTCTGCACCTTATTGAAGCTCAGGTTCAGCGACCGCAGCTGCTCGAAGTTGTCGAACAGCGACTTGGGAATGTAATCCAGCTTGTTGCTCGACACGTCCAGAACCTCCAGCTCGCGCAGATTGACTAGGGCGTTTGATGTTATCTTGACTAGGTTATTATTATTCAGGAACAACTGTTTCAATTGCCTATTAGGATTAAAATAGTAATCTAGGAACGATGCGATCTGGTTGTGCGATATGTCCAGATACTGCAGCTTGCCCATCGGTCCGAACACCTGGAAGGGGATTGCGCGGAGACGGTTGTGCGACACGTCCAGCACCTCCAGGTTCTCCAGGTCGGCGAAGGTGAACCGCGGGATATCATCGATCTCGTTCCAGGATAGGTTGAGGTGTTTCAGTCGAGCGAGTCTCGCGAACAGGCCGTGTTCGGTCCGTTGGATCCGGTTCCCGCTCAGATCGATGTCTTCTAGGTCGTGGAGGCCGGTGAAGAGGTCTATCTCGAGGAGGGTGATGTTGGAGCCGGTCCAGGCGAAATGCTGCAGGCTAGCGCCGTGGCGGGCGAGCTCGGCGCGCGTGAGACGGCCGGCGACAGGCTCGGCGCCCGCGCACGCCAGCCGGCTCGGCGCGCACGAGCATCCCGCCTCGCAGCCTGCCTGCGTCCGCACGTCGCACCACACTAATGCCAGCGACAATATTTTCAGCAGATGCTGCATTATATTACAACCGTCATAGTCTTATTTGCTGAAACAATAGAGAACTCCGTTTTAGCTATCGAGCGTTGCGAGTTCGGTTTCGTAAATATGCTCTGCTTTATTATCATTGTCAGCGAAACTATTAACAGATTGCATTGTTTCGGATTGTTCTAGTTAGTCTACGAGTATTTGGCACGTGAATTAAGGTGGATTGGCTGGTTATATTTGCAATATTTAGGCAATGCCTTCATTGCAAACAAAGGCTCTCGGCGATTGCAACGAGTTACTAGTTTTGCGATAAGCGTGCGCGATGCAGTGTGTAGCGCACACACCAGTGCAACTAGTTACTACTACTTCACTAGCCTAGACCTACTTTTAACGGAATCATAGAGCTACACTGGTTTATTTGATTTAAGGAGCCTTTTTCTATAACTATCTTTCCAACAGACGATACCTACATGCAATTAATGTTGACCTTTGTGTTTGGGTATTTGAAAAATATGCAAATTTATGACTTATATTTTCCGTTCGCTAGCCTCGCTCACATGATGTTCACATTCATTAGCTGTTTACACACCGCAGCACGCAGCTGGCCCATTGTCTCACAACGAGAGATAATTTACTTGCATGCACCGTGTTTCGTTTCTCATTCAAACAACTTTATTACACTCGCTCTGTGATAGCAAGCAGCGCCGTCGGTTTCTGTGCCACTGCATTGCATACCTAGAGCACATTCCAGGACAGACACTGCAAAACATCCGTGTTCACTATGTTCAGTACAAAACCGCACGTAATTTACCTAACAGTCATCCACATTTTATTCCAACTTGCATAATCCACGTTATTTTCTGTTGACAACGGACGCGACGAAGGCACTCATGCTTCGTCGCTCTCCTATCTCACGTTCACCCAAACAACATTGTAATAGCTGTTACACCAATTGAGCACTTCACAAAACACGACCGTATGAATTTTATAAAACAATTTCACTAATAAAAACGATAAAGCTCCGCGCTGTGATAAATGGAAAACGCTGTCACGACGACGGAGGCCGCGCAACTAGAATGAAGTAAATGGCGGCGCTTGGAGTTGCGCGGTGCGCGATCTCTGTTTGACGCGCTCGATTGCGCATGTCTGTCTCGCTCGCGCGCCGACTCGGTCAGCTGTGGGGCGCGGAGACGGCCGAGCGGGCCCGACCGCGGGCGAAAGTGCTTTCGGAAGCGCCGTGTGTCGAACACCGACCGACACATTCTTGTATTTCTTGCCTGCTACGAGGGGAACGCCGCTATTCATTTGAGATGGATCTCCGTGATGCGAAAACGGTCGCGCGCCGAGACGGTTCGATGGTCCCGCAGATAACAACCAATTCCTTTATCATTGACCTTCATTCGAGCCATCCATCTATACTTTGAGAGTGTGCTATGCCTGCACACCTAGTTACATTCCACTCAGAGTTGCTATCGACTCTGGTATGAGGAAAATAATTACTTAGAACAAATTAAACTTACATTATGATTATACTTACTAATGGTCTAATATTGCAATGTCTTACATTAGATCGCTAATTATTCTAGGTCGATTTAAAGGAGTTTTATACTACTTAATATTTGGGAGCTAACTCGAGTAACATTGTTACAGATTTATCGATATGTTTTGGCTGTTTTCACTTTTAAAGGTCAAGGATATGTTCTAGATAGTTGCAGGAAGTTATGTATAAGTACCGATGATAAGTAGGTCAGGCAAATTTTGGCTACGCAATATATTTTTGAAAGTAACTCCCTGCTGATCCAACGGTTAGGTACAAAGTCCGTCTATTATAACGAGTCTTCACTCCGTCGTTATCTTCGGCAAAGTGAGACTACGGCGAGGGAACAATGTCCAATTATAATATACCTACGCTAGATTGATACCCAGTTTCATTTATCACATTAATGTGATAAATGAAACTGGGATAGTTGATTGGTATGAAATCTACAGAACA
This sequence comes from Epirrhoe tristata, assembly GCA_951394285.1. Classification (NCBI taxonomy): domain Eukaryota; kingdom Metazoa; phylum Arthropoda; class Insecta; order Lepidoptera; family Geometridae; genus Epirrhoe; species Epirrhoe tristata. Next base: position 9,175,197 of record OX596156.1, on the reverse strand, counting down.
AAATGTAAGTCCCTTGCTTCGCATGAGTTGCAAACTTTAGCATACAATTTTGGTGTATTGATCAGAAACATTGGAGAAACCACTACAAAAGCAATTTTCAAAGCCTTACTTATTCACGAGTTACCAGATTGGCGGACAATCCCGTCATTATTGTAACGTTTTACGAGAGGGAGGCAGGATTAAGCTTCGTATAGTCGTGATTACGTTCTGCTCAAGGTCCATTGTAGTGGCTTACCAGTTAATTTAAAAGTACCCCTACTTAGTAAGTTCTTATGAACTAGACTGATGACGGCGCTAGTTTTAAAACTGCAAAATATTTTCATTCATATTTTTGATTCTGATTTACTATGATAGAAGTTTTATTTTTGCTACAATACAAAATACACAAATGAAAAAGTAGATGTAAAGTGTAACGAACTGGATACACAATTACAAAAATGTAATTACGTGAACACCGGTGACAGTGGTTGCTAGTAATTGCCAGCCATTAGCTGATCTAGTCAATAATGCTAACTATAGGTACTCAGGCGTTACCACACTTTTATGTCTTCTTTTATGTGTTTCGGGTAATATACGATCTTTAATATTTCTTCGAAATCGTTTCATTTCGACAAAATTATCGTTATTTTTTCAGTATGTTATTGTCGAAGTAGGTATAGAAATATGGACCCTGGACTAATTAGTGCCACACAGACAGACAATTCATTTTTACGATGAGGACTAAGCCGTCGTAGACCGTGCTGATCACGCCGTTTCGCTTTATATTGGTCTAATGGCGACAGGCTGCTACATCAATAAATATTGACGACATTGCCCTTGGATCAATGGAGACGATTGATGGATGAAATAAGTAAATAAAGCTCCTAACAGTTTTCCTTAAAAAATATTTATAGGAACAAATATGATTTATCCTCGTTTTTGCCTTATAACAAAGGGTCGTTTGGAATAGGCTATGGCTTTTATTAATAAACGTGGTGTAAAGTTACGCCGGGTGTAACTTAGGAGTAACCATACAATTTTTGAAGTTTAAACCTGGCGTAACTTTACACCACGTTTATTAATAAGGGCCTATAAGAGTATACTTATTTGCAAACCCTCTTTTGTGGTATAGATTAGCAGAGAAGCTTACTAAGATCTTAGAATTTATTGCCCATATTGTCCCACCAGGGCAAAGGCCTCCCTCCTCATTCTCCAGTCTTTTCTGTCTTTAGCTATAGTTGACCAGTCCGGTAGATGCATATCCAAATCGTCCCGCCACCATCTCCGTGGTGGTCTGCCGCGCGGACGTCTTCCGTTGGCCGATTCAGTGACGGTTTTTGCCCATAAGTCGTCAGACATGCGGCAGACATGGCCTGCCCAGCCCAGTCCCACTTTAGTTGGGGAGACTTTTTGGTGACAATCTTAATCAGAATTACTTGTTCGCAAGCACAAAACATTGTTATTTTATGATTAGTACGAAAGGCTCAAATTAAAATATTTATAATCAGAAAGATTAAAACAAGCGGTCAGATTCGCGCGGAATGTTTATTCAATCGTGTTACGTCACTCACACCTGTGAATGCAAATTGCGAATATTTACAAAGCAACCGTGAAGGGCAGGCCGTGTACATTGTCCTTTATTCTAAAAAAACCCCACGAATATATCCGTTTATAAAAAAAACCGGATTGTCACTATATTATGACAGTATCACGCACGGTACACAGATCTTTTTGGGTCCTTATAGATCTTTCCTCATTTGCACCCAAAAATGTAGGGTATTAAAAGTGGTTTTTAATGACTAATGTAGTCATAAGCACGTCCAAAGTCCAAACACAATATGAGGCATACGCCACAACGACTTCAACCTTTATTTAAGAAAAATATTGAGCTAGTGACCAGCTTATGAGACTTCTTTAACCTCTCAGAACCATTATCATCCGTCAACGTCATTTTAGGAGAACGGCCATTTACATACTTATATGAATATCAACAATAATACCGATTGATGTAGTCATAAAAAGTCAAACGGTTTTCACGAGTAGAATCCTTAAAAAACAATAATTATTAAAAAAAAAAAGTTGATGTCTCCTTCTATGAGCCAGAAAGAAGTTCACCTTCAAGCTTCAATCGCTGAAAGTAACTTCGATGGTTTTACAAATACATTATGCGAGGCTGAGTACAGTACATCCTTTTAGTATAATTTCAAAGTCAAAGTCAAAAAGCATTTATTCAGTAGGACCGCCTGGGATCACTTTGAAAGCATTCGTGGTGTCCTAATTCAACCGTGTCACCAGTTCTTTCGAACCAGTGTGGTGAAAGGATTTTAAGTGCGCCTCAAAGAGGCTCCTTTCGTGCACTTGACACACGCTTTCGAACTTTTTAGGTTCTACGCTTCGATCATTATATCACGTTCTACGACATGCCGGTTTCCTCACGATATATTCCTTCACCGTTTGAGAGTACTGGCATAGTGCACCTAAATTTTTTGACAGAACAACTCATTGGTGCACGACCGGGTTAGAACACAAGACCTTACGATCGGAAGGCAGGGCCACTACCACTAGACCACAAGTGCTCTCACGGGCAGTAAATGGACTAAACTACATCGTAGTGAATTTCTCGTCTCGCACCTAAGGTATACCGGTTCTTAAGTTTGGACTGTTATGATATAACGTTAGGCACGGTCATTATGTTGGTGATCCAATGAACCACTTCGCTTCTTAATTGGAGGGTCATCAGTCCGGTTATGTTTCTGTAAGCCTTGGAACCGGTGCTTTGTTTTCAGAGTTGGCAGTTTGTTCAAAAAAGTCGGCCGACCTTTGTTTTTCACACCAGATTCTTCCTTTTTCATCTATAAACTTAATATTAATTCATTCTTAATATATGGGTTTATCAGGCCTTCGTACAGTACAAACCCGTCATCTTTCTTCTTCGGCTTCGGCGATAAAAAAAAGCCTTAGTGCATTCCAACCTGCACATAGCCTCACTCGGTCGAATTCACCGAAACGACCTTGCATGTGAACTTGAACCGAGGACGAACTTCAAGGCAAGCGTTTGAAGTTCGTCCTTAGCCAGAGAATATCCGATAGCCCGGGATGCTGAAGTATGACCCTTGTAATATTTCTTAAACTGAGTCATAAACCATCGTGTTAAGTCTTGAATTGGGGAAAATGCTGTTATTTCTTTATCTACATAATGTATTATTTTATCTACATAATTTGCACGCTTGTCTAATGCCGGAGGCCTTGTGGCTTGGCACTTTCGATTACACCCACTTTGAAACTCGATACTGTAGGCAGGGATTACGTAGACCGCTGTAGTATTTTAGTTCTTATAGAAACAGAAAAGGCTACAAACATTTGTTTAGAGAAAAGTAACCTTTATTTTCATTAGCTCTAGCAAGAAGGGATTCAGAGAAACTCAAATGTTGGTACAGTTTACGTAAAATAAACATTGCTGTGACTAAAAGTAAACCAATGTGCTTACTGTCTACTCGTATCTAATGTAGCATATCTTTGCAAACATCTCAAACAATTTGCCTCCGTAATAAACAGGGGCGGTATTCCGGTTCTTATTTTCGTTCGTTTGATGAATATTCGGATGTTTCTTACTACGATTTCTGACTTCAAGGGCCAATTTTTTGCCCATATTTGGTCCTAGGTTAAGACCGTGTTTTAACGTTGATCTTATCGACTGAATACAATGTAACTCGAAGTAAGAAGCATCCGAATATTCATCAAACGAACGAAAAAGAGAACGCAAATAATCCCCCTGTAACTGTATAATTTCGTTAAGCTATTGTCTGAGGTGAGGCTAAAATTCCCAGGTATATTTTTGCCGTATCGTCCGTTTCTTTTGTTCGACCCAAATGTGCCGTTGAAATAAAAGACCGTAGGACTTTTCACTTCTGACAATGAAAATTTTATTATTTAAATCCTCATTATAGTCCCTTGGATAAATCAAACGTGCTCGTGTTCTTTAATCTTTAATGGCTGGAACACGAACGATTTTTTATTTATAATCTGTATCATAAAATATTTTGTAACTTTATTTATTGCGCTACCGAGAATTATGCGCGAGTTTTTAACTACAAAGTGATTCTGCATTTTTAATATAAATGAGAAAGTTTTAGTTACGCTTCGATGACCGAGACGTGGGTGAATCCTGTCATGTAAAATACTTTTTGTAATAGCTCACAGACAAGTTACAGATATCTGTTTTAGAAAAAAAAATATTCTATGTGAGTATGTAATGATTTCAAGGTCAATTCGCATTTCTGCATGCCTTCGCGGACAATCTTTCGCTTTTTTCTAACATGGTCAGAAAATTTTATAACTTCGAACATATAACTTCGAACACCTATGATTTCGTATTTTTTTTCAAATTGTAAATCTGAATGCGTTTGATTTATATCATTGGACCACGTATTGATACGGTGAGTGTGTATTGCAGTTGTCAATGTCGTAAGGTCTATCGCGCACTGATGCCTTTCTGTACCGAGGGTTTCAACACCTCGCCTTTCGTGAGAGTGCGTATACGAGTATCATTAGTTTAGTTTAGTTTAGTTTGAATGTACTCGATCGATCGAATCCATGACCGCCAATCGGACGACAAAACAATAAATAACTGAAACAATGGTCGCCAAGTGTCGTCACATGTCTATTCAAAAATGTATGGCCAATTACGATAGTCTGTCTATCGCTGCGCTGTAAACGTCACCTATAAGATAAGATAAGATAGTTTATTTATCCACATCATATAAAACAGTTACAATAGGTACTTAAATCTACATAACTTTATGTAAAAAGTAAAGTAAAGTAAGAGTTTATTTTATTATGTTATTTTTAAAGGAATGGTGTTATAAAAACGTATCCCCCGCGCTAGATTTAACTGTGTTACGGCAGGATACACTTCTACCTCATTAACATGATTTATTAAATACGAAAAAGAGTAAACAATGTGGTGACGGTTCGTCAAAATACTTAAATTATCTTTGTCAAAAGTGACAACTAGGTTAAACTATTAATAGCTAGTAAGTACATTCAAATATCAAAGAAACAACAACAGAGAAAATAGTAAGCAGGCAAAGTTATTGTATAAATATTTAGATGTATTTGTTAGGTATATGCAATGTTCTTTGATTTTGGATCAAAACAAATAAATAAAAAATATATATATATATATTAGAACATTGGGTATGTATAGGTATCTATATTATAAAAGATACGAACTATAGGTATAACATAATTATATATATTAATTCATAATAGTAACGGGTGTACAATATATTTAATCAGAGTAAAGATAATGCATATAAGTTATTTAATAATAGAGATTAGGTTTTCGGTATCATTGTAGTTTAATTCTTGCAAGAAATTATTAATCATTTTTGCGCAAACAAACTTAGTTTGGTTTCTTATTGGTATTACTTTGTTAATACGATTGTATAGTAATGGAGCTAAGAATGTCAGTCAACCTATGTTCGTATGTTGCTCTGTTTCCTATAGAATTGTAATGTGAAGGATGTAAAATAACGGTCACAGTTGAGCTCCTTGCGTATCAATTAATTAATATTTGTGACAAAACCAAGTGTGCCCTGAGCTCCTACGGCGAATAACTAAGTATGAGTATGAGTATTTGGTAGTACACCCAGAGTCAGACAATAAGAATTTTGGTAAACGAAAAGTTATTTTCATTCGTCCATATCTGAGTAAATCACTGAGCCACTTCAATGCACGGCCAATCAGCAGCGGGCGGAAATTGCTTCGTTTTCAGCGTTTTCGTTTACTGCTAAATTGTCGTCAGCGTCTGTATGGCGTTCTTGAAATATTTACGGGACGAATGGAAGAGTTTTGCAGCAAAGTGAATTTGTGAATGATTTATTTCCAAATTGAAAATACTGAAATAACGAATGAAGCACAAGAGTGGAGAAGAACAATTATATTCCATAGACATTGTTTTAGTAGTTAGCTTTATATCCTCGGATTCTAGTCTCTGAAGTATTGTTTTGATCTGCATAGCAACATTACTTGTTCAGTTTTCGAGATAAGTCAGAAGAGTCAGACAGATAGGTAATGCCCGAACATTTGTTCTATGACACTCGCCATAAAGTGGCATAAAATATAAATGTAACCGTAGCTTCAGAAGAAATGTATATCGCGTGCCAAGATCCCATGCAGAGCCCTGATGGATCGTTGCCGGCTATTTGCAGATTAGATGCCATTTTAGTTTTATAACTCACTACAAATATGACTCGTAATTTGAAACAGTTATAGCTATTACACGGTTGCGGACTACGCAACTTTGGTTATTGGGTTTTAGGATAACGCATATGGCGTAGCAGATGTTTAAGAATACTGGTTTTGTCTGATTTTATAACCAAAAGCTATTTGAATAAAACATTCGGTACCTACCTATATCTTGTATTGTGAAACTCTTTGTAAAAGAAAATATAAATAATAGAAGACAGTGGTAGTTTACACGATCAAGCATAATTTTGGCTTGTCTGTTATGTAATTTTTGCTGAATAAGAAGATACAGAAGATAGAACCATAAAATATATTATTATAAAAGTGCTTCATATTTCTATCAAGTAGGTACAAATAGAAAAAAGAAAATAACACTACAAGTATAAGTATAAGTAATCTACGTTAGACGACAATCTAATCAAAAATACCTCTGAAGTTTAAATAGAAATAACGTTAGCTACGAATGAAAACATACAAATATAGGAAAGTTTCTGAAAAGGCTACTTACGTGTGCTTACGTTGCGGGGTTTCGTGTTTAACAAAATTGGCTAAACTAATTCAAAGAACAGAACATTCTAGAGGTTCTGCCGACGTGGCGTATACCTAAACATTAAACTAAATAAATAAAGCTACTCAGAACTAAAATAGTATTTAGGTTACTTTGCATAAAGACTAATCGCTTCACCTGCTTATATGATAATAATAATAATTAATGCTGGACTTTTCACACAGCATCATCTAGCCCCAAAGTAAGCAGAGCTTATGTTATGGGTACTAGATGACTGATAAACTACTTATATACTTTTTGTTTGTAAATACATACATATTAAACATAGAAACACCCAGACCCGAGACAAATATCTGTAGGTCATACAAACATTTGTCCCGCGGCGGGGATTGAACCCGCAACCTTCTGCGTCGCAGGCGGACCTTCGCCCACTGCGCCACAGAGGAGAGATGATGGCACGACTGTTCGAATTCATAGGCTTTTTCATTAATCAAAACGAACGCCATCAGTATAATTTAGCGTGTCGTGATCGTTTACCATAAATTTTGACGAAAATAAAGTAGGCCCAATAGATCTCGACCCCGTGAATCACTGCACAGCACAGCTGAGAGAACATTATCTTTACTCCATACGTAATGTAATCATGATGCCAAATACAGAGCGTTCAAAACAATTTGGACTTCCACATGGTGACTAGGTAAGTACTCGCTCTAATTTTAGAAAGAAATACAGACAACGTGACGATTCTATTAATAAGCACACGTTTTTACACAATTCACGTGTAGCAAAGCAACTAGCAAGCGTTCTAGCGTGCACTCAAATTCATAGGATTCTTTTACCTGTCTATGCTGTCTTCTTTATATCAACTATCTCTGTTTTATTGTTGAGTTTAGACAAGGAAGGCAGTATCAGTGTTCACGTGAGTTAACCAATCAACGTGCTCTTGGCCTTGTCACCTGAAGGGCTTCACGAGACTAACTAGCCCTGTTTGCCATTATATAACTAAGTCTGCGGTGGTACTGTTATCAATTTTTGGAACGAAGTTCCTTTTCGGACGGTATCGAAGAAAAACAAACTGGGGCTGGGAGTTTTTTTTACCGTCACGTCACAAAATCGTCACAGTGCGAAGTGCTTAGCCGCGAACACTCCATAGATTGTAACATTGTTACCTAGCACGGAAGAGCGTTTGATTTGAATTTGAAATTCCCAGCATAGAAAAGTACTCTTTGCTTCGTTCCAACCGAGTGTTCCACGAAACTCGCGTACTTTTTTATCTCCCTTTGTTTTTGATTTTTGTATTCTACTCGGTCCTTTTAAACTTTCATCTTTTACGGAGTCCTATTTAGAAAATGAATTTTAAAATGGTACGACAGGCTTTTTAACAAAATGTAGATTAGACGACATTGTGAAGTATTAGTGTTATTCAGCGGTTTCTATGTCGTTAACGAAGTAGATATCATAAACTTGCAAATAAATGAAGACAATTCGCACTTGTTTATTTCAATAAGCCAGTGCGCCTCGTATACGCCATTTTATATTCCCTCAGCGTATCACCTAATTAAACAGTACACGTTCATTCGCTTTATTTTGATAGCACTTATACAATTTTTTCTGGCTCGAGGCCAAATTGTGACTTTCATTCTTATTGCAATTGTTTTTTCCAACGTCATAATCAGAGGCTATCTCCCTCTCGCATATCAAATCAACTTGAAATGCCACGGCGTTCAAATGGTTTTATTAATGTTATGTAAGTACACCACTGTAAGTACACACAACCAATGAGGATATGTAATGTCTCGAGCCTAGAATTAATTGAACCAGGCTTATATGATTTGTCTTATTGGTCATGAGAAAAAAAAACTAGTGGGAGGATGGTATTGAATCTGACCTAGAAGTTACAACCAAATGGCATTGCTGCCTGGAATCTTGGAAATTTCGTATTCTGAAAGCTAGTTATGTGCTTGCTACCTGCCATGTCACGCATGGAGTTTCAACTTCAATCACAGACTTCCATGTATAATATTGGTATGCGTCAAAAATGTGTTTCGACGTGCTTATGAACCCTCTTAGTAATCGTACTTTTTTTGAAATTATTTATGAAGATAAACAAAACTGAGTTGAAATACTTGAGTGTTTCGTGATACATTTTCACCATATTCATACAGTACAGAGCCAAGAAAGACCAAGAAGAAAGATAGCAGACAGAGGCTATCGATCTAGTGACCTTGTTTGTTATCTAGACAGTAGACAGTGAGATGTGAAACTAAATTTAAGCTTGTAGACGAAATAGCTTTACGCTATTTATTTCCTCTTCATTTTCTCTTCATTTATATTATTGTATGCTTAATTACCTTCACATTATGTTAATCCAGTGTCAGTATTCAAAATTCTTACGTCTAACTTCATTTTTTCGGGAGCGAATAAATTGCTCATTTAGAGATTCAAGATTGGATATGCGTCAACTTTAAAAATATACTATTTTTTCGGAATTTGGTAATGAATACGCACTCAATGTTTTCTGCGTTATCTCTTGAATCATTCTGTTCAACATTAACTATCCAAATAATTATCATTAATTTGTGATGTCAGCTGTACAGTCGCTAGAACGCCCAATAAAAGACACTACAAGTCCCATTTTCGCTTCGAGAACAGAATGTAATCAACTATGCATACAACGTTTCGCAAAACTGGATTCTACACGTGCAGCGTATAAATTACTGAATGAGAAACCCTTCCTTTTAGGTATTTTGGTGTTAGCTCCCTTGATGAACTTAAGATTTTGCTTATGCTTTTCTTAAAAAGCGGACCCAGCAGACATCCCACCTAAATTTAGTCGGAAAACATAACTATCTGATGTATTTTACCATCGATGAGTAACCATCAACTACTTAATATTCTCATGATGGCCATGAGACCAAAACTGTGACCATAAAAGAACCAGTGATGTACGAACAAAGTGAATATTAGTAAGTCATCGACGCCTCGCCCTAGGTGATCGGTGCGATGCGTCATTTCCAAACTGACGTTGTTAATAGCCTGTACTAATTGCTTTTAAATTGATACCGGGTTTGTTTATCGACTATGTTTTATTCATTGCAAAGGGAACAGCGTATAATTTATTCAGCAAATTTTTAGCCGAAGCCTCTTGTTCGTTTGGTGATTCGAGAAATCGAGAGTATATGCAACTTGATCGATGAAACTGGATATACGACCAACAACTATCTGAAGTAGCAAATCTAACGTACATTATTAACGCTGGGCGTCTCCAGAATTCGTATAAAGCTACCCCTTATAATGCTTCTATGAACAATCTTGAGGCGGGGCCCTAATGCGATTACCACGTCGGTTGTCATCGGTGGTATCGTATTTACAGAAAAGGGCAGGTACGCCCACTTTGACCTTTGGATAACGCGTGGGAATTAACACTACAGCCACCGATACATTTTCGCGTATTTACCTAAAAAGTTATGTTTGCCAAATTTTTTGATCCAGTGAGACATAGCTTCAGAAGTAATAAATTCTGATTGAATAAGCAAATTACTTGCTTCTTAGAAAATACCTTCTTCTTAAAACTTAAACTCTAACATCGGTGTGTCAGTCAACCTCATACGATGCTCGAGATAATTCGATATAGCGGGATATCGGTTTAAATTAAACTGATCCAATTTCCGAATGTAACGTGTGCTGGCAATGAGTTTCTGAATGTCGATTACTGTTTGCGACAACGGCACAGCTACAGGAAGCCCGCTTTCCGTTTATCTGGCGACCGGAATATTTTTATCTGCTGGAAAATATTTACCGGATATTTTATTTTATCACGGATTTCCAAAATAACATCATTTGATGTTATTTTCAAAATAACATACTTATTCATCACTTGGTTGGTATCATTTGATACCAACTCGCAGCCATATAACATTTTATGTTGTTGCCAGGCGCTTTAAATGATAAAGAAAAAAATGTTTAAGTACCGGCCGACCTCTCATAGGCGAGCATGAGATTCTAGAATGAATGTGTGTAAATTTCCACGAAAAGTATGAATCTTCGCTAGATGTTTTGATTTACATTACTTGGAAAGTTTTCCCTGTCTCTGGGGAACGTACGAAATGGGATTTTGTAGCAAAATCTGGAACAAGTTTGTGTATAAATTGCGAAGCTTTTCACTAGGAAGACATGGCTACATAAATATGAATAAAGTGCTTGCGCCAGCATGTGCTGTTGTTACTTGAACTAGGTTAAACACTTTAAATTTGAACTGATTTATTATTTGTGTTTTTCTAAATTAAGAATATTAATCTCGCCGCTGTTGTGTAGCTTGATATAAGAGTTATTAATGACTTAAACTTCTATAAAGTGTCTGCAAGTATATTGATTTTAGAAGTTGCGGAGGTTGATGATGATGACAAATCAATACACAACTAAATCAACATAGTTCACATCTCTACAACAACGGTTCCATACAAACATGACTATGTAAAACGCTATGCGTGCGGAATTTAATGACGCAAATGAAGCGCTGTTTGTCAATTCATCTTGCAAATCCATGCAGATAGGAGTAATTACATGGATTTGTGTCCATTATACAGGTGAGATATTAGATAATAAGTTTTATGGACAAAAAACGTAAGCTTAAGCGATAACTAGTTCAACAAAGGCATCAATATAGTACTGTCATTACTCAAATGTATCTAACATTGTTCCCGATAAATGATAATAAATTTTCTGTAAAATAGTAACACATAATATACATTGTGCTTCTTATGTTGTTAGCAGAAACTTCAGATAAACTCGAAAGCACCTTTTCATAACTCTCTGTAGACATTCCAAAATGACTTGTTAAAAGTTATGTTCTGCGATTATTACCATGTCTCTATAAAATCGATAATGACTGATATTTTTAATCGCCTGTATAACATTACAAATCACATAGTAGTATATCGTAGGAACTTGAGTTTAGATTGCTTAGCGAAAGCGAATTTTAATTTAAGTTCAAAATTGCGTTTAGTACGAAATTTAGTCAAAATGTTCGAGAATGTTTCTAACTGTGTTTCCCATGAAGGTAAAAAGGAAAACTAACGATTTCATAATAATTTCATCGTGTCAGAAACAGTCACTTATTCTTTTTTTTTTATTCATAGTTGTGAAATTCCCTTATTTAAACAAATATAAGAGGAAAATTGCAAATACTTTGCGAAGTTAGGAAGTCAAGAACGTTTTAAAATAACAAGTTCTTTGGTCACGCGGCAGCGCCATTGAAAATACAATTTGTAACGTTGTAAGAGCAAACACATTTTTATTGTGTCTAATTAGGTTCTTATCTAAAATTTCGTGGTGCCGTTTCCTTAGCAGATCTTTATTTTAAAACATAGTTTCATAAACATTGCAAAGAATACTTTCTCAAGGTTATAGCTCCTATTTAGTTGAACTGATGAAGTATTAGAGTTTTTGAAACGTTTTCAACTGAGCGATTTCACTATGGCTCTTGATTTGTGAGTCGTAAGTCGTAACTGCCACAGAACCTAATCAGTTTCCATCATATTGAATTGTAATATTGGTTTGAGCTGAACAAAAGCAATTTCTACCGAACTGCGTGAGCTATCGCCGTAATTCATACTATTCATAGTGAGAACTATGTTAGGAACTCAGAGGTATAATCTTATTGGTATGCCGAAGCCAAGTTTACCTAAGTTCATCGCATAACCAGTCCGTCAGAAGCGTCTTAAGTACTATCTATCATTTTAATAGCCACTATCCTCTTGCAATGCACTTGGCATTGAGACTCGATAAAAGGTAAACTACTTTTCGTCCAAATCTGTTCTTTGATCGAACGAAAATCCCTAAAACAATTTAGGAGATGCTTTGTAGGATCATCACTATCATCACTACATCACTACATAGTATAAAACAAAGTCGCCTTTTCTGTCCCTATATCCCTATGTGCGCTTAAATCTTTAAAACTACGCAACGGATTTTGATGCGGTTTTTTCCAATAGATAGAGTGATTCAAGAGGAAGGTTTATATGTATAATACATGCATCATATACTAAGGCAACATTGCTAATTTTAGAGGTTTCTAACGTGATGTCGTAAATTAACCTATTTTTTTTGGGCTTATTTATGCCCGTGCAAAGTCGGAGCGGGCCGCTAGTGAATTGATAAATGAAAGTCAGACATTGGTGAACTGAGGGTTAGCCGTGCTGGGCTCTGGGTTCGGACAATGCCATGGATTATATTGATATTCGATAGCATTCCGGCCCGCGACGTTCGCGCCATTATCTTGGGTTATCAGCTATTCGTTTCCAATTTCGCTTATCTATTATTATCAGGCAATATTGGGAAATCAATTTCGCATTATCGTGGGTTGCATTAAATTTCCAAAATCGAAATAAAATAAAGATTGCCTCAGTGTTTCGGTAGACACTACAGCACTCATTCAATTTCTCAATTTCTCGTAGTGTTATGTAAAAAATAAGATAAAAGATAGGGCAGAAGTTAGAAACCTTTCTCTCATTCCAAATCTGTCAGTAACATAAATCCGTACCTGTACGTCAGGTACAAAATAGTAAGATGCAAGCTTCAATATATTCTCAGCTGCGTTTCGTTTCGATGTGACCCGAATTCGGATGCAGCGGCGATTTGCTCAGGTGCACTTATTTACATTAGCCGTCCGGTATATTTGTGCGAGCAGGTCGCTTTTTTAAAATGGATTTGTGGGTAGTTATATAAGCTTGTGTGAACTGACAAATGCCTCATAGTGACGTCATGTATCATAATGGAATCTTTTTCCATACAAACTTATTCTTCTGACTTATTAACTAACTTATTACTTAGTTCGGTTTTACATTAATTGGATAAATTTATTCAACTTAGTAGTAAACAAATAAATATATTGAACAAGTTAACATGTTTACAATTACATGTGTATCTTCGTTGGTGTTCTTCGCAAAGAAGTTGGCAAAGTTACATCAATAACAAAAAAAATAATCAGCCAGTTAAAATTTTCCACCCCAACATATCAACGTAATAAGAATATTCCTTTGCCTGTTTTGTTATTAATTTGTATCGAAAGTAGAACATTCAGATCTGATAATTTTAATTAACTTTTGTTTTCAAAAGGCATATCTAAACAACACGATACTACATATAATGCCTTTCGCGTTATCGCAACTGAAGGTGTGATAACGTTATATTTAGTTTGAGTCGTCAGAACCAAATATTATGTAACTGTCTGTGCATATCGATGTTTACATAGTCACGTGTGTAAAACAATAATAATCGTGTTATTAGAGCTTGATTATACGAGTATAAGCGATTTATTTGTATTTTTACTAGATTAGTAAAATTCTGTCCATCATTAAAAGTAGATAAATCGATTTCTTTGGCCTTGATGATAGAAGTGTAGTTGTAGTACCTAACGCACTAAAGTTTTTCTAGAAATAAAATGTAAGTAATTTAATATATCGCGTTCCTTCCTATTCTGTGCAAAAGTAGCTACTTTCATTACCGTTGTTTACATTAGAATCTGCAAAAACAAATGCTGTGATTGTTTCCTCTGAGTCTAGCTTTCTTCTCACAGGCCTGAGAATAATGCAGACAATCATCTTTTAGTAAGCAATTGTTTAATGGACACGTGATACAGTACTTTGCATGACTCTACTGGGTGACTGTGACCGGTGCAGATGCAGCATTTTTACATTTTAGAATAAATAAACAAACAACGTTTTCCTTTTCAATTTCAACTGGTCCAAATTCAATTCAATTCATTTATTGCTTGTGAACCTAGTATTCATAGCTGCTTTAAACATTTTAAAGCATACATATACATAAGTTTGTCTGGTTAAACTTAGCCTGAAGTATTGAGAGCTATTTTGTTAACTAAACTATTCTGTCTAGACTCTGTTTTATTGCTTCGTCCGATGCATTAATTGAGCCTAACCATTCTTCAGCATACCTGTAATTTCAGAATCTTAAAATAGAAACGATCTGTATTTTGCCAAGGTCATTCAGTCCTTCAGTGTTTTCGTGGGGTCTATGAAACAAACAATGAATGTTCTTAATTGCCAGTAAGACGATGCATTCAATCAATGTTAGTCGTATGGGGATAGGTCGCTCCGATGACGCATGATGGATAAGCTGTTAATGTTCTAAATTGAAATATCGAACAGTTCGAACAGCGCTCGCGCAGGAAAATCGCCAAGAAACTAATAGCCATGTCACGGAACTTCCTAAATAAATTGATCAAGCTAAATAGTATCGAGACCAATGCTGGGAACCGTAGCGTCAGTCCATTTCTCTTTATTGAGCTCAGGTGTACCCACCAGGATAATTAGGTATCTCCGAGCTAATTAACAATGGCCACATTAATTACTTCATTGCATTCCCTAATTAAGCTGTAATCGGCTTCAACTGTCAGTTTCCTGTTCTACGATACTAGTTTTCTAGGGTTAGGAGCGTTTGGACCACAATCTCAATTGTACTAGACAGACATACTGATTCCAATTGCTAGTAAACGCGTTTTCTCAAACGAATAGATTAGCTTGATAAGAGTTGCGTTCACTATATCCCTTATCTTAGAGATAGTGAATTCGTTTGTTGATGCAAGTGGGTGGAAGCGATCTGTGTAATCGCTCTACTTTTTGCTCCCACACATAGGCATCAATCAATTTTATATTTACACACTTGAAATAAAACGCCTCATGATCGATGAATCCATTTATGCTGGAACAGCCATAAACTATGCTATTTACCTTTTATTTCTCTAAAGTGCCGGATAATAAATTGCTGAACTTTGCGTGCAATTTCAATTTTCGTTAGTTGGAGGAAAAATCTACTGGCATTTAGCCCAAAAGATGAGTGCCGGCCAGCAGAGTTAAAACACTGCACTGGAAAGTGTCTTGAGTCATAACTTCATAAGTCATGACCTTGGTTGTACCTGCCTATCTTTAGAAGCAATCTTCCTATGTCTTTGTTCCCCTCCAGGCAATTGCAAATTAATATCGTAACGTAACGGTGCGGTGCTTGTGTACTTTTTGACACACTGTATCGTAACTGGTTCAGAAAATCAGTACTTTCATGGATCTTTGGTGGCAATAAGAGATCGGTTATTTCAGTCCAAGTTTTCAGTTATCCCAAGGGTAATTTCTTAAAAGGTATATTGCGAACTTGGCAGCTACCAACAATTAGAAATATAATTCATGCAGCTAATATTGAAGCCATCTTAGACCTTTCTCCTGACATTTAGTAAATGAAGCAATTCATTGCACAAGTGTACCGCGTTCGATACATCTCGCATTGTTTACGAGGGTCTGTTAGCTTGTTCTAATTATGCCCTTCTGTATTTGCCTGGTAATGGAACAAAGGTCGTTTAAAAACTTGTTTGCTATTGTGATTTTGTTCACTGGTTTTTATTCACTGCAGTGACCGTTTGAAAATGAACGCTGTAATTGCTCCTTTGGCAAAGTAACTGAAGCCCTCTTATTGTGCGTAAACTATCTGCATAAAGTTACGAGATGTGTTTTCTAATAATTACATTTATTTTTAGATGAAAAACCAGAAAGGTAACTGTATACTTTTAGATAATTGATATTGCGTTCAAATTCAATATTGTTACCTTGACACTTTCGTCCACACGATATATTAGATCTTTACTGCCAATGTCTCCAGCCACCTGTCGCCACCCAATAAATACACTCTCCATGGACACACGCCAAATAATATCGTCGTGTTTTTTCCGTCTGCATCGTTGAACCTACCTAAGCAATCGAATATAACTACTACTATGTTCGAAGGCATCTATAAATTAATTACAAATTATCCTTGTTATTTCAATATTGAATTTTTGAATGCTGAATGCTGGACTTTTCACACAGCATCATCTAGCCCCAAAGTAAGCTGAGCTTGTGTTATGGGTACTAGAATGACTGATAAACTACTTATATACTTTTTGTTTGTAAATACATACATATTATACATAGAAACACCCAGACCCGAGACAAATATCTGTAGGTCATACAAACATTTGTCCCGCGGCGGGGATCGAACCCGCAACCTTCTGCGTCGCAGGCGGACCTTCGCCCACTGCGCCACAGAGGTCGTCAAATATGTTTCCATACTACACTATTGACAATATTGCGAATTAATTTGGAAAATAAAATTCATCATTGTCGTTGTCCACTCCTCGACCTGTCGTGTCGCAGACCAATAATATTTCGCCGGGCATCATTTGAGGCGTCTATTGCTACATTACTGTCATTGATTTGCCCTACTTACAAATTGAATCGGAGATTCATAATTAAAAAAAAAACTAAACAAAATATCAAAGAGGTTTACGATAGAATTGTAGTAGTGAGAGCGTGAAATCAATAACATCTCATGCAAATGTACACAATCACATTGTTAGATTGCTTGTCAGATTTTAGAGGAAACATGTCATACTCAGAAGTAGCATTCTGAGAAACGAATTGCTTAATTAATTGTTTACATATCGATTTATATTAGGTACATGTCGATTGGGTATTAGATACTCGTACCATTGTAACTGAAATATAAAAAAATGATTATTATCTAGTGAATATCTACAAATAAATTAAAAAGGTGAGTTTGATGATAATAGTTAGGTTTAGGAAATTATTATTATTTGTAATCTAAAAAGTAAAACAATTACTTACCTAAGTATGTTAATCTAGACTCAGCTATGCGGATATCTCAATACTCTGTAGATTTCGTTAAAATTTTCAACATTCAACACTTACGTGATCAATTATGTAGATGCTCAGGTTCACTTATGTAACGGAAACGTCCGATCTGACATAATTATTACAATCACAACATGTGGTGCCATATAACCCTGACCTCGTTATAATTCCTTAGCGGTTCCTTTACACTTGGCCTTTATGTGAGACTAGTTCTGCTAGTCAGTTGTGTATCTCTACTTCTCTACATTAATTCCAAGTCAATAAGCATTGGGACATTTTATCATCAAGCTGTAGAAAATAGAAAGGAACATACTACTGAATATATTTAAATGATTCATTTGCGATTTCACTGCTGCTACTAGCGGATGAACAGATTGTCTGGTGGCTCTTTATGGTTTTATTAATTCTGTTCTGCCATTTCATTCTGCTGAGGCTACATAGAGATTCTGAGAACTATTCGTGTTGTGTGACAAATGCAGCCGTTCATTATCTTCGCTTCGTACTGAAAGACAGAACACGAACCTTCGTAGAAACCATATCATGGGCTCTGTCTTGTTGCCTCACTAGTTCTTTCTAACAATAGCAGGGTGTGAAAGGAGTCTAAATGCATCCCAAAGGAAATGGAAATATTAAGACAGATATAACACTTGTTTTAAAAACCGATGATGTGACCTTTGGTGTCACAACCGAGCACAGTATTATCTAACAGTAACATTTTAAGGTCTGACGACCGTAATGTCCCATTGTTGTGTCTTGTGTCAGGCCTCGAGACCACGTATGACCTAAAAGTTGAACAATAGGTGCTTCCTGGTTCGCCCGCGATCTTGTGCTTGAAATTAACAGAAACACATGCAAAATCAACTTTCTAATGTTTGTATTCAACTGTTTCTGACTAATGAATCTTATATGCTGTGTCACTTCATGTTTGACGTTCTCTTATGTTTGACCGGATCTTGCGATATATTGTTTTATCTTTATGTTTAACTTTGAACCATGCATATAAGTATGGTGGCTCTAGGTATAATATCTAGAGAGTATTGAATACAAAGATATGAAAGTGAGGTCCCTTGCGTAAAGCGGGAAACTTAAGAAGTAAGATGAGGTCGCATGCACCGAGCGCACTGTGACCTTATCGATCGCTCCTGTAGGTTTATTTTGGTCGTTTCCGTAGCGACCGGCTGCCTTTGCACTGCAGCTTCAAAGGCTAACTCGTAGACTAGAACATTCTAACGAGATACTTCCAGCTCTTCGCATACCTTACCTACACCTTGGTGATGCATAAATATTTTTATTAGTTTAGTTATCATGCTCTGTTAAATTTGTGTGTTGCATTTACGTAAAACTTTGCATTTGAAGAAAAAGAAGAATAAAGTTTAATTCTCTCCACACCATATACAACAGTTGCAATAGGATCTTGTTTGATCGACCAAACAACTAATCAAAATCTTACCGTCTCTTTACGGGGGCCTGGTGAAGAGAACTTGTAATAATATTGCATTGTTCACATGTTTCTGGATTTCTGAGACTACTGAGTTTATAAAAGTTCACAATAAAGCCGAAACAGGTATAGCAGCTGCAAACGGCGGAGGCGAGCACGAGCATCCCGCGACAGTACGTATTTAAAAAGCTGTTTAGTTTCAAAGTAACAATACCTCTAGAAAACGATGTGCGAGGCCTTGGCACAAGACTTTAAATTGATATAGAATTATTGATGAACAGAAGTTCTTAGTCGTTTCTGTAGCCGTTATTTCCATCGTCGCAGTCAATATTTGTTCTTTGTCCACAATTGTATCGGACGGAATTATGTAGCGCGAACAAAGGACGGATTCATTTTATCAATAGGTATTGGTTGTTGGAATTAATTTGAATGGAATTAAATCGTGTTATGAGCGATAGGCCGAAATAGCAGACTAAGTTGCTGTTGCGCTAAGTATAGGATTACAGAATCAAAGCCTTAGTATTTGAACAATCACATATTAGACATATTAGTACTCAATGTTCACAAACTCACTACATCAGCAAAGTTTTAATGAAATACGTAGTGGCAGGTATTGCATGCCAGGTAGGGTTCAAACTGCAAGAAAACGCTGGAGCAATGCCAACGCTATTGCAAAACTACTCCTACACGCTACATTACTAAGGTGTATGACACGTTTAGCGTCTCCATTCATGAGCACGTTGGTTAAACAAATCCTACGAAGATACAATAAATCAAAGAAAAATCACAGCACATTAATTGTCTGCCACGTTACATATCTTACTGGAAACATGTAATTTTAAATAACCTACGCAAAAGGTTAGATACCTACCGTGTATCTGTGGAGTGACGCCACTGGCGACAAAAACCTACAAATCCGAAGCCGGCCTCGCGTGCTATCATCACGCGTGGCGATAATGAGATAAGTCCACTGGCTCCGAATTTATGTATATTTTGTAATACTTTGACATTATTTGAAACTTTTACGTAGGTAGGAAACGCTACGTTTCCTCATCATGAGTCAATCATTTGCACTTTTATAATAATGTATTTTGTACATCTGGATCATAAATTCGGACACGTCATATTCTTCCGAGATTCTTGTAACTTCTTTATGAAACTTAAAATTATTGTCCGATCTCAAAATCTCAAAGCCAGTAGAGCCCGTCGCTTGTCACTTGCAGTCGCAATCAGCTGTCCGCGGTAGCCACGGTTCTATGTGGGTCGAGCCATTTCACACCGTGTGGGTGGCTTCCTATCGGGGCATGAAACTGGAGAGAACCGAGTTACCGCACTGTTTGTTGTTCTTCATTATCTATTGACACGCCTATGAGCATAGAAAGCTAAGCAAAAGTCATATTAACTGCTTAATAAGGACCATTGTCGTGTAAACCGGATTATGTATCGCAGCGCAATGCAGATTAAACAAGTCGTAGACTGCATAATATTATCTGAATGTTGGTAGACTTTACGATTCCGAACAAAATGAAAGCAAACAAACAAGCGTAGCGCAGTGCAGATTAGACTTGCTTTCGGAACACAAAAACAATCACAATTGTAATGTCGGAATTGAAATTGGATTATTCAATGCCTGAATGTGAATAGTAATTGTGGAGCGAAACGGCCGTGAACTTCGATCCACAAGAACCTTTACTTTCCAAATGGCTTTATCCAAATTATTCTTTATAAAGAGCACTGCGGGTAGCCACTACCATACAATTTAACCTTTATAAGCGCTAACATTATAGCCACCTTCGTCTAACGTGACCTACTGCTATACAGACTATATGGGCCCATCTATTTCCAAGCCTCATTTAATAAACCGAAAATATTACTTTAGGCTTTAAAATGGAAGTAAACATAATCCTGTTTAGAATATATTTTTCCACAACCATTCTGTTTTCCAATTAAAACTAAAGTGTAATAAACGCTC
Source organism: Epirrhoe tristata (assembly GCA_951394285.1). Lineage (NCBI taxonomy): Eukaryota > Metazoa > Arthropoda > Insecta > Lepidoptera > Geometridae > Epirrhoe > Epirrhoe tristata. Next base: position 9,154,357 of record OX596156.1, on the reverse strand, counting down.
ACAGCTAGCTCCGACCCTGAACTACGGCATCTGCAAGCGTTGACCTTCGTCTGGCTTGTCGCGAATTTACATCTATACTGGTTCATTGCAAACACCTTTTGATAGATCGTAAACAGAGGCCGAAAAGATTCCTTTGAAGATCCCTCTATACGAGTGTTTAGATTGGATGATGGATAAAATTTCCATTTTTGTATACGCCTCAGTTTCTTAGTTTCTTTAATACTACGCTGCTTACTTTGGTTTATCTGATTATTTGAGTGCATGAGCACTTGATTGGTAATTGTATCTTTTGTGTTGAGGTTCATTATATTTCTGTGCCAGGTTCGAATTGTGTTTCTCAGTGATTTGCAAATTGCAACGATGCTAACAACAAAACAAAATAGGAATCATTAATGTGATATCTAGTTTCAATAGTTTCGTACACATCGATGCAAATCTCGCATCATCATTGATATAAATCAATGGTCATCATTACCTACATGGTCATAAACTGATCACCTTCAAAAATATAATGATTGTTGTGTTATTTTTCACAATTTTACCTCAACTTTTAAAACCTTAATCAGTTTTGTAAGAGATGGGTCTGCGAAAATATTATGACAAATCTATCAACTTAGAACTTAGCTGGACAAGGTATTGTCATAGAATTTTGTTCTCCAAAAGTAGTTTATCCATGCAGTCCATGAACTCTTCAAGTTCGAACTAATATTAGAGTTGGTTGCTTGAATCGTTCAGAATTTCAGATACGACAGCCAAATGATGGATGCTTACTTGTTGCCACGATTGTGAAATAAAAATTTGCAAACAGCCAAGCGGTAATGAGTCTTACTGCACATAGAAATAAGGAATACCTTGTAATACAAATTGGCATATTTTATTGATACTTAACATCAAGTAGTACTTAAACGATTCAACTGATAAAATGAACAAAGTCGCAATGAAATAGCGAATGAACGCTGGCATTTTTTATATTGTTTGAGTTTTATAATAATAAAATAAAAATAAAAATAAAAATTAAAATTAATTATTTCTGACATTTGTCCATAGACGTAAGTAACTATCAATGCTAAAAACTAAGTAATTATTGGAACAGTAGCTTGCTTTCATTTATGTTGTACTTACCACAATTTAAGTGCTATGATTCCGTTCCATAGATATACCTGACCTGATCCATGTTTCACCAGATCTAGTATAGTAGGTAAGTACTTACCTATGTCTGTTTAGCACGTCGTGTTCTTCACTCTGTAGTATGCTAATTGATTTCATCAATTTTAAAAGAAGCATTTATTACATGGCAATCTGCTATATTGTTAATATTGTTATGCATTAGATTGTTTCTCGGTTTCAATATAAAAGTTGGTATTATATAAGTACTTATGTCCTTAGATACAAAATCGTAGATAACGAACCCTAAGCCAGGTGCACCTTCTGTTTTTCATAAAAGCCATCGTTCTCTGCGTCTCAGACAGGTAAAAAGGGTCGGGTATGAACATTAGCATTTGTATGAACGTCTGGCGTCGGTCACGGTGGTTGGTCGCGCGTTTCCCGCCAGGCCGCCAGATACGGAGCCGTTATCAAAATGGCGGCGAATGGCACTGGCGGAGCGGGGTCGTTGACGCGCATCGTCGCGTCGTCGTGGCGTTTATTGATCGCGAGAGCCCACTGGAGAACCAACTGGCGGACTGGTATCTCCATCTAGCGGCGGCTTTGAACAACACAGTTGTTGAGTTGGGAATATAGATGACGCTGTTTACAATGTTGCGAGTAGTGGCTTAAGCCTACGAATCTTTCCACACTGCACTGATTTATGCAAAATGTTTTTTAATCCTAATTTACAAGCGAAAGGAGAACTTCAAAGCTTACAGAGGTTTGGAACAAATATTATGTCTTAAAATCCAAGAGCCAAATCTACATACTTCCATGGAATTTTCTGAGATAAAGAAACATTAGGAACTCCTACTTAAAAATATCTCAAATTACTCATCTGAGTTAATAGCTTAGTTAGCCTAAGTTTAGATCACCTAAAAAAAGTTAGGCCCCAAACCGTGTTAGTTGCCCTGGTTCTTCACGGTATTGGTCGCGAAGGAACAGAAGTAAAATCACCTAGTTTTAAGACGTTTCAAAGTGATCCCAGCGGTCTGAATAAATGCTTTTTGACTTTGACTTTGAATAATATTATTCAAACCATAAAATGTAATATCAGTTTCCTTTGTCCGCAGTGCAAAGACTTCGAGAAGGCGGGAGCAACGATAGCGGTGACGCCGTGCGATGTCGTCGAGGAAGCGGACATCACGTTCTCGTGCGTCGCTGATCCGCAGGCAGCTAAAGAGGTAAGGGCCCTGGAGATGTACTTTTATACCATTCTAAGTATTTTATGTAAGTATTGTTTTCACCATAAGCTTGTTGTTGTTTATCCTGTACTGTCCCGTTGCTGGGCAAAATGCCTCGCATCGAGTTTTCCATAGCCTTTGCGTAGCATACAAATTTTCATGTCTGTCATAAAGTGGGTGGAGAACCTTTACCCATATTCAGTTAACGTTTGACCACATGCTGCCTGATGTTAAGCAACAGTAACACAACAATAATACTGTAAGGTATAAGGAGCACGCTTTTCTAAGAGTAGAAGTAGGTACAACCAATACTCCAGCCAAATTCGATGTGGAATTCATGTAAATATTGGACTGACAGTTTTTTCTCCTGACAGCAGAAATTAACCAATGAGGAATAAGACGTCAAAACGGAAATTCCTTAGGGTTGTCATTTTTATGAAATGATGAAAGCTCTGTGATTTATATTTTAGTTTTCGGTAATTTAGTGAAGTTTTGTGAATTCCATTATAAATTAAGAATCTTCATAAAAGTGACGTAAACATTGAAAATTGTAACAAATCTGGTAGAATTTATAAGTGAAACATCATAGTTTGGTGAGCACTGAATGTGGCACTGAACATTACGTGAGTGACAACCCTAGACGAACTCAGCAATCAGCTGAGCTCCAATGTTTACAAAAAATCCACATCGAATTTGGCTGAAGTATACCTAGCTACATATATATTAAGTGGGAGAAGGACCGAGAGATAATGATTTTAATGACTAGACTGAAGAAACAAAACCGTGCGTGCAGTTTTGTTGAAGCATTCGCTTATCTCCCAATAAACGTAAGCTTTTATGTCTATTAGCGCGTAAACATCCCAAAAAGACCCGTAAACATTTTACGCCTTGTCAGATCAAATGAACTTTACTGTGACCTGACCTTTGACACGGAAATAGGTGACAGGTGAGGAGTTGATAAGAATGTAGGTGAAGGCAGGGCATTCAGGTGGGTCAGTTTGTCACTGAAATAGGTGAAACTATACGTCATTTTGAGGTCGCCCTACCCTTTTATAACAAAATCATAACCGCGATTTCATGTTTTCACATCTCATTTTGATACTTTATTATGGTCCGGGTGACAGTAGTCAGGTTTTAAAAAGCGGGATTCGAACCCATGGCCTTCGAATTGAAAGTCAAGGCAATACCGCACTCAGCCATCCTTATAGTAGATAGCTTAAATTACAATAGAGAAGAAAATCTGCTAAATTTGAATTCAATATGCATACCTATCCAGCTAAGCTTGCATAACATAAGCTACATTATTGACATAACATTATGCAACCAATCTTTAGATAACTATATCGAGCACTAAGGAAAGGTAAATTTAAATGTCTAGACAATAGACATGTTATTATTAAAAAGTAGGTAAGTTCGTATGAGTCAGTGGCCAACTCTGGTGACGGATTTTTTAGGCCGCCTTAAGACCTCCGTCATGTTATTATTATACACAATAGATTATTTCCATAACAGACACTTTCATTAAATATGTACGATGGAATGGGACGTGATTTTCGTAAATATTATCCTATTCTCATAATAATAGTATGAAAGTTTGTCAGAATGTATAACGCAGTAGCATTATATATTCTGACTTTTTTTGGGGAAAGGAATGAGAAACCAGATGTACTTAGATAAAAACAATGGAATAATCCATGACTTGCTAGATGACTGTCTACCATCCATCTCTACGGTACAATAGAGTAAAATTACATTTGTGTTTAGGAAAAAACATCTCTTCTGAAACCGCGCTAAAACTCAAAATCAATAAAGTGAGTCTCGTCAACCTACTGGTAAAATTCAGAAAATCACAAGGGACTACGTAACGCCTCGTAAAACGTGCTGGGACACGTGTATAAAACCTTTCCAATGTATATTTCGTAATGATTCCTGGTTGATAAGGCTTCGTTGGCCTTTTCCCCGAAACAATTAAAAATAGGTTTAACCTACATTCAAACTAGAAGGTTCTTGTTCTCTAAAACTTCTGTAAATCGATGGCTTTAGCAGAAAGGCGTCTCTGCAGTATGGATATAAACCCAGACAGATATAAATAAACTGTTTTATCGAGGTGTCTCACTTTTCACTCTCTCTCTCTCTCTCTCTCTCTCTCTCTCTCTCTCTCTCTCTCTCTCTCTCTCTCGGTGTCGTCGCCTTCTGCGCACACCAAAGTCCGGTAAAGCTGACCGAGGTTCATAAGGCCATCAGCATCTAGGCCGTCCGTAAAAAAAAAGGTGTCTCACTTACACAGTTCTCTCCAAAGTGTCTATAAGTATCGTACTAAAATTATAAAGTTTATTAGTATGTTATGAAGATCATCACATGACGTGAAAGAGAAGAGGCCTATACCCAAGAGTGGGTGCTACCGGCTGAATAGATAGATAGATAGTATGTTATGTCAGAGGATTGATGTAGATGGAAATTGGAATAGTGTAGATTGGATACTAGATAGTGGTCTCGAATAACATAAAGACTGTTTTCAAAAAGAGTTAGATTATTGAATCATGTTTTTTCTGATAATTTTTAAAATGATGAAGCGGAGAATAAAGCCTTTCGTAGGTAATTATAAAACAGAAAGGGAATTATGAGTAAAAATATACAGTACGCTTGACGGATCTCACGTTCGTCAAGTTAGTCTCTTCGACGCTTTCGACTTGGCCGAAGCGTAACGATGTTCCAATCAATAAGATGTTTGTCGCCATCTATTGCTCAAATATATTCGTGTATTTACAGATGGTGTTTGGCAACTGCGGCGTACTACATTGTCCATCACTAGAGTCGAAGGGTTATGTTGAGATGACGTCGATCGACGCTGACACCTCGCACGATATCGTCGAAGCCATCAGCGGGAAGGGAGGCCGCTATCTAGAGGCGCAGGTACGGTATACAATAGCGAAAAGCTGTAAAGAATGTACACACGAAATTACAAACGTCTATTTCCCATTTGATATGAGTGTCACGGATCGTGTCCAAATGCCATATGGATGAAAGTTTTTGGGATGTTGGGAGCCCAAAAACTGCCCCGATGCGGGATTAGAGCCTACGTCCTGGCTCCGTGGCCATGCTCCATTTCATTTAGGGTCCCGTAGTAACATGGAACCCTTATAGTTCCACCCGTCTCGGCTTAGCACAGAGACCCTTGCACTAAAGCTATAATTTGGCATCACTTATGCCATATTATAGCTTTAGTGCATATATACATACAGGGTGTAAAAAGACTGCGGGGTTGCAATCAGATCACGATTTTTAGCTAAATATGCTTAGATTAGAATCATGGTTTGATTGCATCCCCTCAGTTTTCGGTAGTAGTCTTTTTACATTTTCTGATATTATGTGGATACTCTCTCGGCGTGAGCTTTTTTGCCTTGTAGCATGGTTTAACTTGTGTTATGTCTTATAGCTATAATTTGGCATCACTTATGCCATAGTATATACAGGATATACTATGGCGTAAGTGATGCCATAGTATATCCTGGCATAGCTATAATTTGGCATCACTTATGCAATAGTATATCCTGTATATACTATGGCATAAGTGATGCCAAATTATAGCTATAAGACATAACACAAGTTAAACCATGCTACAAGGCAGAAAAGCTCACGCCGAGAGAGTATCCACATAAAATCAGAAAAAGTTCATAACAGCCGTACATTTTGACTTGTCCTAACATGTATACCAACGTTTCCAGATCCAAGGTTCGAAGACTCAAGCAGAGGAAGGCACTCTCATCATCCTAGCGGCCGGCGATCGCACGCTCTTCGACGACTGCCAATCCTGCTTCAAGGCGATGAGCAAGAACTCCTTTTACCTTGGTAGTAGTCAGCTACTCCGGTTGCTGGCGCGAGGAAACTTGGCCGTTGACCGTAGACTAGTGTGCTGTTTGACGGACTTGAGGTTATCGACACAACTATACAAATGCTATCAAAACTTCTCAAAACAATTTGTCACGTATAGTTTTTTGTATTTGTGTGATGATATTTACAAATGCAAACAAAATTTACCAGAAAAAGGAAATTACAAGTTGTAAACTATGACTAGGTGTCCGCATTAGGGCCTGTATCGCGATAGAAAGAAAGAAAGAAAGAAAGAAAGAAAAAAAATTTATACAACACACAAAATAAATCATTAAAAAAAATGAACATAAGTGAAAAATGTTTGTTGAAATTTGCCTAGATCCAGATTTGCGATAGAGGCTCGTGCTGAAACCGAAAAAACAAATTGCGATTTCCGAAAAATAACATTATAAAAATGGATACCTATAACAAGATTTTGATAACAGTTTATTACACGGTATTGACACATAAGTTTTCTGAAGAGGTTCGGAACTTAGTACAGCTAAAATTCCAGAATGTAATGAGCAAATGAATGGAAATTTACAGATAAAATGAAACAGAATGATAGGAGTGAGTGGGAGACAAACACGTAGTTTGGAATAAGGACAAGGGATTGTTAATAAGACGAATTGCACATTTTAAAGATCTGACAATGTCTACCACACCTTGTGGATGCAGTCGATCCTGTTTGTTTTAGACATTTACAAATGTCAAAACAAATGTGAAAATCTCTTACTCCCTATAAAAGATACATTTAGGATGGCTCGCTTAGCTCGCCAAGAAGATAATCTTTCAAAAGTCCGTCAAACGGTACAAAAACCTTCACCTTGGTTCTGCAAATTGTTATTTTGTTGCTTAAAGTTTTATTTGAATTATCTTTATTTTTGTACTCACGCTCTCATTATTGTTCTGTCAACGATCAAATCCAAGCGCCATAGAATATAAGGCTTTTTACTTATTTATTAATCATTTTACTTTAATTCTTTTTGTTGGCCATGTTTTATTTCAGCTTTGTTAATTTTTGATTTGAAGCTGATTTGAGTAAGTAGGTGTTAAAGCATGTTACAACATAGTAGAGATTCTAGACACCATCACGTAGTTCGCCTTGATTGAAATAAATAAATAATAAATAATGCTGGACTTTCCACACAGCATCATCTAGCCCCAAAGTAAGCAGAGCTTGTGTTATGGGTGCTAGATGACTGTTAAACTACTTATATACTTTATTGTTTGTAAATACATACATATTATACATAGAAACACCCAGACCCGAGACAAATATCTGTAGGTCATACAAACATTTGACCCGCGGCGGGGATTGAACCCGCAACCTTCTGCGTCGCAGGCGGACCTTCGCCCACTGCGCCACAGAGGTCGTCATGAAAGTTGTGACTCATTATCTCAAATAGTTCTAAGTTTTGCGAGAATATTTCCTTGTCCACACAACTTTTATTTTATCCATAACTTTAATTTCTAAACACAGTTCATAGAGTTTCAATTCGAACATTTTTTTAACCTGTTGTGTCCCACTGCTGGACAAAGGTCTCCCCCAAAGTTTTCCACTGGCCTCTATCTTTGGCTATCTCCCACCACTCCTTCGCAAGCCCCAACGCCTTCTCGGCCGGCCGTTCTCGGGCTCTCGAGACAGACAGTGTTTGTCGAACATATCTATCTACAAAAAAACCTACTTGTCGTTTTTACACTAAAGCTAGGTTCACATTGTTGTGTCGGGGCGCGCCAGAACGCAATCGGTAACGTTTATTATCTTAGACTAGATTCACATCAGTAGGTTGTGTTGTAGCGCGTTCTGTTGCGATAAAATCGCTCGACGCTCGGTCGCGCTAGAGAGGTGATGGGGGAGCTGTCGCGCCACAACACGCCACACCAAATAATACTAAAACGGCCTAATAGGCCATTAGTATAAGGCCCTCCTAAAAAAAACAATGTGAATATGCCACGTAACTGTGACTGATGCAGTTCATTCTTTTGAACTGTTTTATTAAAACACGTTTCTACACCGCAACTCTCCTACGATGAATGATCTTAAAATGCGCCATATTGTGCCACAACACAACACATGAGTGTGACACAACAGAAGGCGCCCCGACACATCCAGACACAGCGATGTGAACCTAGCTCGAATGATTCGAACCCAGCGACCCCAGATAAAAGAATTAATAATTCACCGCACCTTCCTCACCAGGCGACATCGGCAACGCGTCTAAGATGAACTGCGTCCTGCAAGTGGTCGGCGGCGTGTCGCTGTGCGCGCTGGCCGAGGGGCTGGCGCTGGCCGACCGCGCCGGCCTCTCGCAGGCGGACCTGCTGGACGTGCTGGCGCTCACGCCGCTCGCGTCTCCCCATCTCATACTCAAGGGACGAGGTAACGTAACAAGTGGTCGGCGGCGTGTCGCTGTGCGCGCTGGCCGAGGGGCTGGCGCTGGCCGACCGCGCCGGCCTCTCGCAGGCGGACCTGCTGGACGTGCTGGCGCTCACGCCGCTCGCGTCTCCCCATCTCATACTCAAGGGACGAGGTAACGTAACAAGTGGTCGGCGGCGTGTCGCTGTGCGCGCTGGCCGAGGGGCTGGCGCTGGCCGACCGCGCCGGCCTCTCGCAGGCGGACCTGCTGGACGTGCTGGCGCTCACGCCGCTCGCGTCTCCCCATCTCATACTCAAGGGACGAGGTAACGTAACAAGTGGTCGGCGGCGTGTCGCTGTGCGCGCTGGCCGAGGGGCTGGCGCTGGCCGACCGCGCCGGCCTCTCGCAGGCGGACCTGCTGGACGTGCTGGCGCTCACGCCGCTCGCGTCTCCCCATCTCATACTCAAGGGACGAGGTAACGTAACAAGTGGTCGGCGGCGTGTCGCTGTGCGCGCTGGCCGAGGGGCTGGCGCTGGCCGACCGCGCCGGCCTCTCGCAGGCGGACCTGCTGGACGTGCTGGCGCTCACGCCGCTCGCGTCTCCCCATCTCATACTCAAGGGACGAGGTAACGTAACAAGTGGTCGGCGGCGTGTCGCTGTGCGCGCTGGCCGAGGGGCTGGCGCTGGCCGACCGCGCCGGCCTCTCGCAGGCGGACCTGCTGGACGTGCTGGCGCTCACGCCGCTCGCGTCTCCCCATCTCATACTCAAGGGACGAGGTAACGTAACAAGTGGTCGGCGGCGTGTCGCTGTGCGCGCTGGCCGAGGGGCTGGCGCTGGCCGACCGCGCCGGCCTCTCGCAGGCGGACCTGCTGGACGTGCTGGCGCTCACGCCGCTCGCGTCTCCCCATCTCATACTCAAGGGACGAGGTAACGTAACAAGTGGTCGGCGGCGTGTCGCTGTGCGCGCTGGCCGAGGGGCTGGCGCTGGCCGACCGCGCTGGCATCATCACTTTTCAATAACAGTACGAACATAGTCTACTTACTTTACTCTTACTTTACTTTAGTCTACTGGACATTTTTCACACAGCATCATCTTAGTTTGGGGCTAGATGATGCTGTGTGAAAAATGTCCAGCATTATTTATTTACCGCATTGCCGAATCTCGTAACATGGTACACTTTTCCTTCCAGCAATGGTGGAGTCCTCGTACTGCACCCAGCAGCCCCTCGCGCACATGCAGAAGGACCTGAAGCTGGCGCTGGGGCTGGGCGACGCGCTGGAGCAGTCGCTGCCGCTGACGGCGACCACCAACGAGATCTTCAAGCACGCCAAGCGGCTCGGCTACGCGTCGCACGACGTGGCGGCCGTCTACATCCGCGCTAGGTTCTAGCTCTATCCTAAGGTGCTTGCTTACAGATTCTATCTTGAACATCTCACTAAATTCATTTTGAGAGCATATTGTTACTTTTAAATACTATAAAGAATTCCCAAAAACTGCATCCATGCGGTTATACAAGAAAAACACTACTATATTTTGTTGCGTATGAAAGGGTGTTTTATAATGCCAACGAATTTTGGTAGTTTCCGATGTATTTTATTTATTTATCTATAGACATATTTACATGTTCTTATACAATGTAAATCAGACGTTTCCGGTTAAAAGCCGGTTAAAATTCGTTGGAAATAAGATACTCGTGTAGTAAAATTAAATAATTAGCATTCTTTTATACACAATTTTCATATCATTGAAATGTTGATGCAATTCATTAACAAAATAACCGCTATACGCTGAAATCTCTGTATAATCATTACCTCTCAAAAGTCAACCTAATAAAATGCCACAGACTTTCGGAATATTTATCAGTAATTTCACAAAAATATGAGTATAATTTTATCCCATAATTATTATTTAATACTTGTATTGAGTTAAATCCTATACTTAGAATCTGTATAAAAGTAACCACACTTCGTTTTAACAAGGAATAGGGTATATCTAGAATTTAGGCTTTTGTGAGACAGGGTGGCCTGTTCGATAGTGTTAATACTTGAGTAAATGTTATCAAGATAGGACCATGACCGACATCGAATCCGATGTAACAGTCTTCAAGCAGTTTTTGAATAATTGGTCTTTATAGCATATAACTTGAGTCCTTTCATTAGGCGATAAGAAGCGACGCCAAATATTAATTTTTGTTCACTGTATGTTCATTGATTATGTGACTTAGGTTCAATCGCACTTAAGTGAGTTAGATCGAAATCGAACGTTACACCAAAGGTTGATCACATGTCTATATGTCAAAAATGATATACGATCTTAATCTCAATTCTACTCTCATTACGTCATTGGCTCGGCGATTGAAATGAATGACGTTCTTACGCCGTTAGTACACCGACGCATTCGCATGAAACAATGCGAAACACCACTCACGAAACGTCTGCGTCGGTGTAACGACAAATTACGCAATTCCATGCGAAACAGTACCGACAAGGACGCACCTATTTCATTAGCTATGTGCTAGAGTGAGACAGAGCGTGTGCGAAACTCTGCCATACTACCTGACAGATTTTTCGTTGGTTCGCATCGTTTCGCATTCGCATGCGAATGCGTCGGTGTACAAATGCCTGTGATCCAACTCAACTTCAGTAAAGTTAGCCTCACGTCGCTTCTTACCGCCTTTGTAAGGGCCGGTATCCGCTAAAGCGGGGAAGAGTTATGTTGAAATCAACTAATACAATCACCACGCGATTCTACCAGTTGATTTCATACATCTTCACTCCGCTTTGATGCATACCGGCCTGAAAGTAAAGTTATTGGAACATCAACACAGGTTTAATTCAATAAATTAGAATTTTAAGCTGCGTGCAGATCTGCAATGCAGTTAAATTGAACCTTGACCTGTAATCGTTTGATTGGTTCAACGGGCGATTGTTGTGTTGGTAAATTTTTATCACGATAGACTATTTTCATAAAATAAATATTCATGTTTCTTGTAAAATAATGACGCTGATCCATATGTGAATCAAAATATTTCTTGAAATTTCTTAAAATATTTAGTTTTATGTTTCAAAATCTGTCTATCCAAAGTGGTTTCCTTATCTTTAGTTCTATTAGACGCATTTATTTAGGTTTTCCAATGTGTTTGAAATATCTAGAGATTCTATTGAATCTAAAATAAGCAACATTTCAATTATTAGTCGATATTTTTTAAATAAACTCTACAAAAACGATTTTACTTCAAAAATATACTTTTCAATAAAATAATCAAAATTGTGGGTTCAAGCTAACTCTACTTTTAGTTTAAGTGAACAAATGAAATAGAACTATGAGCATTTTAATATAATTTTAAATTAAGCTGAGTGTTATAACTAAATCGGTTAAGACGCACTTAAATCTTGTTGTTATGTTTGAGCGCGATGGTTTGCTACATTTTGTGTCTTATTTTCTGTATTTCTAAATCTGATATTTCTTTGTCAAAATCTTTCTAGACTTCAAACTAACTGAATATTTTAATTGTAGTTTCCTTTTTATCATAGTATATTAGAAAAAACATCTTTTTCTGTTTATTTTTGATTACTGATGCAATAGATTGGTTTTAATGATATTTTTGTAAAAACTTTGTAGTTGAAAAAACATGCATATGAGTGGTACATAATCTAAAATCTTAATAAAAATAGTTTTAAATCAATAAAATAATCATTTTTCCATTTAATTAAATATCCTTCAATAGCAGAGTATTCAGAACTTCATTTTATTGCAAATTATAGAAATAGAAATAGAAATATTGATTGCACTATGTTGTTAAGGAGGTGTTAGTATACATACATTGTTTCTGACATAAACCCTGTTAGGTAACAGCAATATTTTGCTAGGGGCGCTATAATAATATTATTATACATAGAAAACTTATTTCCTACTTTCCTAACTAATGACTATATTATATCTCCTAGTGCTCCATTAAATAAATAATACCCTTCAGATATTTACTTCATACAGATCAGGTCATACATAGACATAATTACAATTAGGTATTGGCTTTCCCTGACTTCTACGATTCAATAAAATCTTATCCATTTTTAAGCAAGAATTATGAATACAGTAATAGACACATTGTACTAACTCGATAATTATGTGAGGGTAATAATTACCTTAATGTAAATTCACAAAAGAATATCATTGTGTAAATGACTGACATGATCAGATATAAGTAAATAAATAATTATCGTAAATTATTACTATGCTGTTTTATTCGGACAAACCCTATTCATCATCATCATCATGTCAGCTATCTTGTGTCCACCGCTGAACATAGGCCTCCTCCATCGATTTCCACAGCGATCGATCTTGTGCAGCCTGCACCCAACGGCTCCCAGCAACCTTTACCAGATCGTCTTTCCATCTAGTGGGGGCCGTCATCTACTGCGGTTTCCGGTGCGTGGCCTCCCTGCCACTTCAACTTGCTAATCTTAACAAACCCTATTATTTTCTGTGAGCTTGCATGCGGAGCACTTCCGTGCTTTGCAAGGCACGCATTGTCTGTCCCAGCTATAAAATCCATAAGGATGAGTCTCCACTGAAGCGGAGCTTATGGGCCATTAATTGACCAATCACAATGCTCGAGATCCAGTAGCATTGTATTGTGAACTTGTGATTGGTTGATTCATGTATCGGACGGCCCCCCACTAGATGGAAAGACGATCTGGTAAAGGCAGCTGGGAGCCGTTGGGTGCAGGCTGTGGAAATCGATGGGGGAGGCCTATGTTCAGCAGTGGACACTAGATGGCTGACATGATGATGATGATGATGATTCATGTATCAGCGGAAACACCGCCAAGCCAGTCATCGAGGAAGGCTTTGGGTCAGATTGTCAAACTCGTTGACTCGGACAATGGAGTGGAAAATAATTGCACTGGAGAGGACTGAATTGTCAAGGTCTTGCTGAAATTTCGCAGATTGTGGTCCTTTAGATATCTAGTTCAGTTTTACGACAAGTCTATAAAAACGAGCACTTGATTTATACGACACAGTCACGCAATTTGTAGCCACAAAAATTGTATGGAAAAGTTGAAACGTAGGGAGGGTTGAAAACTGTTTTATGAAATTTTATTCTACTCGTAAATATTACAGCGTGCATTTGCTGGGCAAAATAAATAATAATAATCTATATTTACGAAAAATCACCTAGATTGTATTATTTTCTAATTTATTTTCGTAACCACAAATATTTTTTTAATGTGCGGACCAGTGCGGACCGATACAGGTTGCACGCACGATGATGATTTATTCACTATCAATTGCTAGGTAGGTACCTACTTTAGCTACTTCAGATTCTCAAAGAATGTAAGTAGGTACCTACCTACTAACAGTTAATGTGCTTTCCTTCTCTTTCTAACGTTTTATAACAATTTATTTAACATCTCTCCTAATATTAGTTTTCACGAAAATAAGACTGTGAAATAATAATTACTCTTGACATTGTTAAAAAAAGCTCACACCGGTGAATATCCTATAATTCAAATGTTGAAATGTTTACTGCCGAATTTTTATTGCGGAAAATGTTGACGACACCGTAAAAAATGTATCGCATGACATGAGAAACCGCAATAACTCCGAGCTTATTACCGAAGCAACTTAGAAAGAAAAATTACGGCTTTCAGTCGATTAGGGTCGCCGAACCAATACGGATGAAAAAATACGAAATACACGGGAAAAACTTGCCATAGATAATTTTCTGCTCGTAACCAAACTTTTTCACCGGCGGCATTTGATCCTCACTCATTCTCTATGACTGAATATTTTTATGTCCGTCATGGTAATTTATTTTTGAAATTTTATCTTGTAAGTAAATAAACGTTAACAATTGAAATAAAGAAATCCAAAATTGTGTGTAATAATGTCGTTTCTAACGGAATATTTCGATGAGTTTCGGCAGCATCCCATCAGGAAAACCAAGATGTAAGTACCTACTTACTTACCTACTACATAATTTGTAACATTTTGTAAGCGCTCGTGGTTGTGCTTGCTTAGTCGTTCTAGCCATGACGGAGGCCTTAAGGCGGCCTAAAAACTCCGTCACCAGTTGGCCACTGACTCATACGAACTTATTTATCTATAAATAAGATTTTAGGTTGTCTGTATGAAAGAGCTTAGGGAAGCTAAAGTTAGGTATTATACCTTAACTTTATAGGTTTTGAATACTTACCTACTCGTATAAAGCATTCACATTGTCTCTCTAATACAAATTCCAGGTGTCGCCCTGAAGACAGGTGGGCGAAAGTTGACGGGAAATGGTTGGACCCTAAAAAAGGATCAGAAGATGTAAGTTCTCTCACTATCAACGACCTCTGTGGCGCAGTAGGTGAAAGCTTGGGGCTAGATGGTTCTGTGTGAAATGTCCAGCATTATTATTATTATTATCACTTTCATAGCCATCTAATCACCCCAATTGCACCCACTGCTGGGTATTAGGCTTCTTTCAGCTACTCTAACCGGTCCTGTAGGTACAGTGCTTCCTCTTTGACAATGTCATCCGAACATCGGGCGTGTGGTCTGGTCTACCTCATGGACTTTGAGCATCTGAGACACCATTCCGTAATCGCTGTAGTTCAACTTCCGTTTTTCAGTCTAGCCAAGTGTCCTGCCAATCCTTTATGAACATAAAAATTACAAGTTATTGTGTTTCAGAAAGTATGGACGGAAGAAGAAATCGAGAAGTTTATAAAGAAGACTATGAAGAGCTTACGAGGACAGTCCACTTACTACAACGACTACTGCGCACATTTATCACCTGGTGAGAGCTTTACAAAATTAAATGCCTTACTTGATGTTGGCTGACTCAACACGTGTCCTAATGTTGCCCTCAGTTTTTACCGAAGTCTCGATTTCCGGGCAATTTTTGAATTGAAAACTTCTTTAGGCGCGTTGGGCATTGATGCGATGAGAATAAATTGTTGGATTCGCCTCGAAAAGGTCACGTGCGTGTCACGTGACTGCTCACCGACACCTACAAGTAGCACCATCTAGTTCTGTACTCGGTAAACTTTTACGGCAATATTTTTACATTTCTAAAAGCTCATTTATAACTAAATAAAAATGCATAAAAATTTTTTTGTTCAAGTTTTCACTTCTCTCTGCGCTCCCGAGAGTGCCACGTTTTTTTTTCCATAAGTATTTTACCTAGAGCTTATTGGGATTCAAGATATACCCTTCACGAAATATACTACATTAGCCGACTCCTCTTTCGTTTACTACCAATCCATAACTCGTCACACTTGTCCATCCACGTCCTCTTCTAGAGTTCAAAACCCGTCCCTTCAAGCCTCGCGTGAAGAAGCTCCGACCCTGCATACCCAAAGAGGAGGAAGTCACGGAGGAAGAGGTGGCTCCTCCACCTTCGGCCCCCAAGCTCGCCATGAAGGATACCGAGCTGATGAAAGTAGCCAGGGATCTTTATGAACAGGATATGGATAAGCCAACGTTGGAGCCGCTGAAAACGCACTTTAGGAGTTAGTTTCTTTTCTAATCTAGGTTCTATCGGCAATTTTCAAACAACGAACATGATTACAAAATTGTATTTCTAAGACGTGGTAGATATTCTCTCAGATCTTTGTATGATACTCTTTTTGAACTTCAAAAAAATGAAGTTCTTCAAGTCGATGCTGCATCAGAAATAATCGGAATAAGATGCTGAGAACAATTTTAATGGAGAAATGACGCACACGCACAGTTGCTTTGTGACTACTGATCGTTAGCATTCATTCGTTTTGGATACAATTGTCCGATGCGGCCATAATTTCGAGTTTTCGATAATAATCCCTAAACCACGAATATGCGATCTTTCGATGGAAATCTTTCCTTTAAATTGTTTAACCTTACTTTACTTTGAGCTTTGATTTAACATGCTTTAATAGCGAGACTATAGTGGTCCAAATTGTCACTTAAGGAATCATTTTATGTTGTGCTGTTCCAAGTAAAATTGATTAAAATTCGACGAACTCCACTGGTAGCATATATTTCAGGCACGTGTATGAAATACGTAATTTATGAGAGCATCCACTACATCTGATTATTCCATTTGTTTTGCCGCGGACCGGTTATGACGGTAAGTTAATGCAAAACAAACGCATACAATGCACAAAGATAAATATTTAGACTTTGCACCGCTTAGATTGTTTCAAAGACAACAATGATATTTTGTTTAAAGGCTGAACTAAATTAACAATAGATTTGATTTCATTTGAGAAATTACACACCTTTGAAATTTTGCCTACAATTCAGAATTCAGTAGGTTACTTTTGTGAGTTGTGACGCATTTTGCTTTTGTCAGTAGACTTTAAACTGTTTCAAGCAGTAAATTGGCAAGTTCTAAAAGACAAAGCTATCTTTTGTCGGGCTTATCATTGACCTTATTGGATTATATTTCACGTGAAAACTCCCATGTTTGATTATAATGCTTCGAGTTTTCTATTTGAATAGTCTAAGAGTCTTGTAGAATTTAGCTTTCTTGTTCTACATCATAAAATTCCTTGCAGTCCTTGGCTACGTACGTCCGTGTCTGTTCAAGACCGGCGTCAGTGACTACCAGCACAGCATAGCGCGGCTGGCGTATGAAATGATCAGGGACGACAGGATCCCTCGCTACCACAAGCATAATGGCTGCCGACCGCACTGGGGCTTACCGCCGGAGGGCGTGAGACAGCCCGAGTTGGATGGAGCGCCGTATGACGGGGAAAGACTGTTCTAAAAGCAATATCTTCGATCTCAAGTACGAGATTCCAGAGCAGTCGGAATTTTTGCGTAATTTCTCGATCAGAGCGAGAAAATATCTTGAATATTTTGATGATCTTAGGGACCCTCTATAATACAAAAGTCAAGCCATTTTGTAAATTCTAGCCATGATAACCTGTGCTGTATTGTTAGACCAATTACTATGCTACAAACTTTGTTCTAATAATTTTACTTCTGTTTTCACTTAGCAATAACCATAATATACCTACAGACATTGAAATAAAATGTAGTTTTATTGAAGTTATTTTGCATTCGCAGAGTCGCAAAATATTGATTTGAGCAAGTTTGCTACATATACTTGACTGAAATTCTTCGTTCTGAGTTGCTGAAGCGATCTCGTTAGGTTGTACCATTTGGCAGCTGAAGGGATAGTGTTTTCGTCTCTGGAATTTAAAATCGTTGGTACTGCATTGAGATTAGTCCATGGTTTAAGCTGAAGAATCGAATAGGCATAGTTCCATTATAGCCAACGCAACGGTGCCTATAGGCCCAGACCATCTATAGGTAATCCGTTTGGCAACAATTATGCATTGGTGGCATCGGTCATATGGTCGTGGTTTTGGTGACTTTCACGTCATGATCTTGTAGGTGTGGTTCACCTACAAGGACCAAGATTAAACCACGGAATTTTTTACTTGATTTCTTCACGATCCCGCTTCTTCGGACCCTTAATGCGGTCTTTATTAGCTGTACCAGCGGTTTTACTCTCCAATAGAATATTCAAACTGTAGATACTACACGTGTGTCAGCAACGACGGATAAACAAATGTTTGAAACGGAATGAACTGCTCTGTTTGTTTGGCCAGTGCTGAATGCAGATGTTCAATTTACGTCATTTGAATCCAATTGTTGGTGTAATTAATGTTATCCCCCTTTGATGGGATCTTTTAAGATTCTTTGTATGAGACAGGAAGGAAAATGTTACAATGCAGGAATCAGAAATAACACTTACCTATATTTATAACTGAGTAGGTACTACTACCTAAAATGGGGATGTTTGGCGAGCCGTGTTGCAAGTTCGAATTTCGACAATGTTCAATTGATTTTATAAATTTTTCGTTTTGTAGAGTTTCTTGCGCTTTTTGTTAGTACCCTCCTCTTTCTGATACCTTATCCTTATTTCCGTGATGAGGTGATAGACGTTCAATAAATTAGCTATAATATGTAAGTCGTGAATACGAATCCGAGAAGAGATCTCTCATCAGTTCTTTCGGCGAAAAGGAGCAAAAGCAAGATCAATTGAGGAAGCTAACAAAGGACCACACACGCGGCGATTTGCTAAGGCAGCTGACAGTTGGAGCTGTGCCAATGCTGGGCCATTGTTGACCGGTGTTGCCAGAACTCTATGGTTAAAAAGTTGCTACAAAATCATCTGAAAACTAAGGTAGGCACCATTATACTAGGTCCCACGTTACCAAGATATTAGATATGTTGTGGCTAATTCTTCAGTTTCCTACTCCTAATTTATACCATCAAGCTGGCAACTGATCATACGGTCTGCATTATAGGAAAGCGGTTACCAGAGCCTGTAGAGTATAGACAGACGTCCTATTCTATCATCAGCTAAATGTGGGCATGGGCGAAATCTGTATTTTGACGTGGTTCTGACTACTCCTTTAGACATATTCAAAGGAAGTTGAGTGACTTCAGTGTATTTGTTTTGGGTAAACAGTCGTGATCCTGTGGATGTAGATATGCTTTTATATATTTAACCTTTAGGACTTTTTCGTCATATTTAACGCAAAAGTCAAGAATTGGCAGCCCTGCGCATGCGACGACATTTTGATTGTTATCTGTCGTTGGCCTCGCGTCGGCCAACTTGTACCTTGTTTTGGGAATAATAAATAATTTGGGGAGTTTACGAGGTTTTCACTCATCATTGACGTTATTTTTTACGCCCAATTAAAGGATATTCTTTGTACATGTTTGTAATATCGTTTTTCTTGTATTTCAGTTATTTTATGGTTTGCTTTTTAAAGAACTAATTTAAAAATATTGTTCTTTTATGTTTTAACTTTAACCGAGAACGAAAGAAGACAAGAAAATTACAAAGAATCTAGGTAAGAAAATCACTTCACTCGTTATTATTGATTTATCTAAACGCTTATTTTTAAGTTTACCTAAATGTCTTCATCATCATCTCCCTGACCTTATCTCACGCTAAGTGGGGTCGGCACAACATGTCTTCTTCTTCCACTCACTAAATGTCTTGATAAGTCTATAATGCTTTTGTTCGTAAAGCCACTTCTGAATCAATAAAATCTACAACCATTAGACATTGTAGTTTGGCATTGGGTAATGTAGCAAGAACAGCGCCGTGTGTCATAAATGCTGTAAAAAACAGCTGCCTCTGCCAAGTCATCCATAGCACCCTCTATTGAGCATAATTATTGCATTTTTGCCAATAGATCGCTTCTGGAGATAAGAATCATCAGTCATCACCCATCACCCACCCTTCGGTGATTCATTGGATTGTAATAGGGCGAAGAGTAGTGACTAACAAATACCTAATTATTGGCTAAACTGAACAAGATTTGTAACTTTATATTTATACTTTTTGGAACGAAGTTCCTTTTCGGACGGTATCGAGGATGGAGGCTAGGCTAGAAAAACAAAAGAAAGTGTTCCATTTTACCGTCACGACATATCGATGTCTCCGGGGAATAAAAGGATAACTGCAATACAACTTTATAGGAGAAGAAAAAACATGTTTTCGTTGATAACTTCACAAATTGTGCAAAATGGTGCGCATAGTAGCTAGTGCGCAAAAAAAAGATGCGCAGAGTGCGAAAAGTGGTGCACAAGGTGCGCAAAATGTCGAATGTACAAACTTCGTTCCAACCGAGTGTTCCCCGACACTCGTGTACTTTTTTTTAGAAGTGTAATGTGATGATGGAAAGGTGAATCATGAAAACGTAATAATTTTCAATATTGTTTTGATAGGTTTAAGTATTGTGTACCTACGTATAATTTTTCCTGTCCGTTACTTTTAGTAAGCACACTCTGTTGTGTTCTATTCTTAAAAGCGAAATAAACTGATTTTCCGGAAAATCAAACTAGCTCCTCGTGAAAATTAAGCACTTAGGTACAGCTTTCTTTGAAAACTAAATCGCTTTTGTCAGTTTTTATAAAGATGAAACAAGTTGTGAACAAGAGGAAACGTTCTTTATTAGTTTCACGGATTTCGGGAACATCATCTACCTACTGATGATTTGATTTCCTCGAAAACTGAAAATGATCTGTGAAACCTGTTTCGTTGAACAGTTCTTTAGATTCATGAGGTCTTTGGTCCACTAAAGCGTTACATTGCTCTCTTGTTTTCTGCATAAATAACGAGAGGGTGATAGGGTGTGTGTAAGAATGAAAGACATTGGGAACTGTACGAAATCGGATCAAAACATTTGAAGAGTTATACTTACCTAAGTACTTGAACGACAAGCGTAGGCATTATAACTACTAGCAAATCGTCTTCAGAAATCTTTGAAGTTTTTTAAAATAGCTGTCGTTCTTTTCCTAAATAATAACAGTAAAATGAATTTCAGTTGCTCTGGTAGTTTGACTAAGGAGGTGTAGTGGGCGATAAGCTTTTAGTTCTCTGAAGACCTCGTTAGAATTATTATCTAATAATTGCCGTATGGTTTTTTCACTGGATTCGATATCTCCCTTAAAAGTAAAATGTACCTAAAAAAATGGGTGCGACAAAAATAGTAACAGAATTGAGTTAAAACCAGGATGCCATGAGTCATAATTAGAGCGGCCACGAATCGGAACACATAAAAATTATGTCACTTATTTTCATAGAAGAGAAAACGCAGACGACAGGCGTGTCACCGAAAATACCTCTTGCGTCTCGATCGCAACTGTCATTGGGCCTCCACGCGTCGCCTCCAGGGCTGCGGTCCTGTCGGCTTTGTGCAGCCATCACAAGAACAATATCAAAATAACACAATTTTATGTGCCATCAATTCACGCAGAAATGGCTCAGCTCAAACGTCTCGTCACAACACGGCGACAAAACGCGAAATCTTGTCTTATTAACTGCAATGTAAACAAATGTGTACATATCGAAATTGGTTGGGGAAGTTTGTGCGTTTGCCAAATGTCGGTGTGACGTAGCGACCGCTGGCTTGTAACCGCCAGTTTCAGTGGCAAGACCGCGTGCGCCGGACCGCCTCCGAGCTTTCCCGCGCGACTGACCGCGAGTGACATTTCAAATTTTGAATTTGAAAACCGTGCAACTGATTTTTTTATAAATCATCTTGTTTACGAGCAGTGATTTTGTGAGCGGCCTGTGTTGTGTAGTGAATGTAATTGAATCGATACTTATTCGATTGTGACTGAAACTATCAATTGTTTATAGTGTCCGGTGAACCGGAAGATTCCATGGAAGCTACGGTAAATTTTTTTTGCGGTTTATGTTTACAGTATTTCCACCATTTACCAAGCATGCTTATTAGAAATGTAAGTCTCAAATATCTTTTGGAGTAGAAAACTAAGTTTCTTCTGCAATTGGAGATTTTATCTCACTTTTTCAGCGATTTCATAGCATCAACAAACAGCGTAATAGCATTTGATTCATCCCGTTGGCTGATGCTACATCAAAGTGGTTTGAGTCATTACTTTTAATACCCTTTACATGAAGGATATCTATAACAAGGTCCTGATTTTTTAAATAGTAGTCTGGTCTAGTAAATGTGGTAGCTTGTTTTATCTACTAAACAGGTTAGGTACTATGTTTTTTTTTCTTTTTTTTAATGATGAATGGGTCGGCTCTTGACCTCAAACTTACACAGGTAAGAGTGAGGTCTACGATGGAGCGAGCTTACCCAGAAGGTGCCTATTAACTCTCTTCTTAAAAACAATATGTGTCTTATAATCAATAATGTGGTCTTAAAACGTCCTTAAGTAACTAATTTACTATGTATGTAGGTACCTACATTAGAAGTATGTAAAGAAATATTATTGGAAATGTCAAAAAAAACTACTTCGGCCTGTTGAAACTCAACTTTAACAGAATTCAAGGTTGCAAACTGGGAAATGACAATTTACGAAAATAACTCGAAAACTATCGGTTTTTATAAAACATACCTACTTATTATTTTTTCTTGAAATCGCGCTGCTCGACATTTTACTAGGTGATAATTATTCAATAGTAGTCCTGTGAAAATCTGCGTCAGCGCCAGTCTACATTGATGAATGATAAATAGACATACAAGCATTGAATGAATGAATGAATGAATGAATGAATGAATGAATGAATGAATGAATGAACACTTTATTGTACACCAATTAATTAAAGACATTGACAAAAGTAAGGCATTGACTAAAGTATGTAACGGACATATAGGACTAATTATGATATTTTAGATTCTACTAAGCACGGTTTTTTTACCCTTTCATTCACAATACGTGTAAATTTTACAGAACCAAACGCTACGGGATTGGCTAGGATTGGCCCTCTACGTAATGAATTATGTGCCTCTACGCTCGTAGCAGTTGCTACGCGACCCTACGATTTTAGTAGTACGTACTCGTAGAACTTCCCAAAAAAAGATCTATCTTTACTCAACTACATCCAAAATAGATACTTTTCTTTCAAAGAGCATCGTATCTATATTTTCCGACAATGAGTTAAAAGTTTTTGTGTGATCTCGACCGCCAAACAAATGGTTAACATCAAAGAGATGAACCGAAGCCGTTCGATTCAAATTTTATTGCTTGCTATGATGTAGCGAGTTTTACAGAAATACGCAAGTTCTTGTTTATAAAGATAATCCTTTTTATTGGTCTGTAGAGGCCGCCTGGTAGAGGTGTGCCATTGTCGATTTTTCATCAGTGGTGAGCGGATTAAAAAAACTGTTGAATCGTCAATTAGGCTTTCAATTACCTGGTTTTCTATGACTTTCTTTACTTCAGTAAGTATTTCTTATGTCATCATTATTATTTGGTAAGTACTATTGGAATAAAGTGCAAGCTTCATGTTTCATTACGAATGCGAAGACGTTATGGAAGATAAGGCTAATATTTTAAATAGGTTTTTTCGTTAAAGAAAAACACTTGTTTCGTGGCAGATAAAACCGTTAATGAAACAGTTTATTGAATTAACGGTTATTGGTGGATAATCTGCAGAACTGTGGGCTTACCTCTCGGTAGTAAACAAGTAAACAAGTAAACCTGTTGTTTTTATAAAACTCATTACAATTGAATCGTATCTATGCTTATTCCATTTTCCCTTAAAGAAACTTCCAAAAGTCGTACGTAATAGTGAATTTTGGATCAAAGGTGATATAAAATATAATATAAACGTTATTCTTAAAAACTCCGTCACTAGATCTGGCTACTTGCTCATACCAACATTATTACTTTACTTACCTAAAAACACCTTAGGAGTATAGTGACTTTTACATTATCTATTATTTTATAACCCACATTATTAGCTAGGTATCTAAGACAGTAGTTCATAATGAATATAAGGAAGCGCTCGTGGTCGTTCTTGATAGATCGTCAAAGTTAAGCAACGTTCGAAACGGTCTGTAAGTAGATGGCAGATGGGCTAGTGGCATTTTCATCTGAGTGCTTTCGTGCTTCGGAGGGCACGTTAAATTGGCGGTCCCGGCTTTAAGTCGTTAGGCCATGACGGAGGCCTTAAGGCGACCTAAAAACTCCGTCACCAGGGTTGGCCACTGACTCATCCGAACTTACTTAGTTTTAATGAATATGCATGCACGTATGCACTAGGTACTGACAGCGTCACCAACTGGTAACCCCCCATAAGACGTTTTCGATAGCGTTGCCACGTGCAGGGGGGTTACCAGATGGTGACGCTGATTGTACGTATACTCCAACCCCAGTGATTACCCACATTGAGACCGAGTATCCTACGAAAATAACAACTGAAGTAATCCGTTGCAAACACATGGCGCAAACATAAATTCAGATTCACAGTTATTAATACAGGTCTACTTGCGTTGGTCTACGTCTTTGCTTGTTGCTCTTGTTTACAAGTAGATCTACCAATGAACTTAGACCTGAGAATCCATCATGGTACGTACCTATTGGTTGCGGAGAACAGGAGTAGAGTCACTTATCTAGTTAGACTATTGTAAATGATCCAAGCGGTCCTTATCTATTATCCCTCACAAAATTTTACATGGAACTAGTTATGTACCTTACGAAGTATAATCCACCCACTGCTGGGTATAAGCCTCTAGCTTGTGTCATCCACAACAATTATACCCAAGTTCCTTTTAAATCAGTTTTTCCGGAAAATGATTGAAATACAAACGAACTTTCATTTAGGATAGCAGTAAAATCTGAGATGGCGCTGGCATGAGTTCGTCATTTGTCATTGATTGACTAAAAATACCGCTGGAGTGAGTCTAGACGCGCTAGGACTAGGTTATATCGATGAGTAAATTAAAATGAAGCGGATAGTGAGAGTTATTAAATAAAGCTTTAAGTATTATTTAAGGATCTTTGAAAACGATGGTAGATAGCGCAACTGATCCAGATCGATACTAGTTCTAGGATTCTAGCTTACTGGTAGCGTTACTACACTGAAGATATTTTACTCGAATGGGCAGATCGATGAGCCAAATACCAAATATAAAAAGTTTTAAAGGAAGAAGAACCCATGTGGTGCCGACCCCATATAATGTGGAATAAGGGCAGGAAGATGATGACATCATCATCATCCTCATCATCCGATTTTACCCACTGCTGGGTATAGGCCTCCCTTCGACGTTAATGATATCGTCCGCCCACCTCGCTGCCGGACGTACGACACTTCTCTTGCCAGTTCTGGGACACCATTCTGTCATCCTTTTACACCATGTCTTGCCAGGTTCACGCCCAACTCCACTTGAGTTCCATTACCCGCATACCGACATCCATGACTTTTGTTCGTCTCTGGATCTCAGTATTGGGAGATGATGACAATGCTCCAAAATCATTAAGACATTCTGGTTTCCATCTGCTAGGCAGCCTGACCGAGTTGTGTTCCCTTTGATCTTGTGAACGACACATCGACACCTCGCTCTTAACTTTGTTATTTGAAGAAACCTTTGAACTTTGCACTTAACCGAGAATCAGATTTGGAATTTCAATAGGTACCTACTCATTTTATATTTCCTAAATCGATGGCTTTGGCTTTGCAGGCGACTTAGATAAGATGCATGAATTGCGAGTTCGATTCCCGATGGCGGGATAAATGTATCTTGTTGTTGTTAGCCTATGGAACCGTTTCAATTATTTTTCGTATACTGAAAATAAACGCAACGGTAGTACAGTACTACTTACATATTTTGTCACCAAGTCTTACAAAATAATTTCAAATTATGAGACAGAAAATGTCGATATCAACAGAAATGAAACATATGCTTGAAGCTGAGTTTCACTCCAATTTCAGCTTGTTGAACAAGCATTGAGTTACCTAGCTCATAATAACGATTTAATGTCCTATTGAATAAATGGATCTACATTGTCTTGTCTTTGTGCGACGGATCATTATTTATGGCCGAGTTCATTAAGCTGGTCGTTTCAGTGTATTTTATTGTAAAACAATTTGGTTTCGACATAAACCTGTGATAGCCCATTAATTTGTGAAATTAACGTCTGTTCTTGAAGTACCTGCCTTCCTTTGATGAAAACACCATTTTTTCTTTCTTCTTTTACTAATGCCTACTAATAGCACTGGTGGTCTAGTGGTAGTGGCCGCCTTCCGATCGTAAGGTCATGGGTTCAATTCCGATCGTTCACCACTGAGTTTTTCTGCCGAAAAACTTATGTGGACTATGCCAGTACTCTCAAACGGTGAAGGAAAACATCGTGAGGAAACCGGCATGTCGTAGAACCTAACAAGTTCGAAAACATTGTGTCAAGTGCACGAAAGGAGCCTCTTTGAGGCGCACTTAAAATCCTTTCACCACACTGGTTCGAAAGAACTAGTGACACGATAAGAAGAAGACTAATATATTGGCAGAAACAACTGAATGAAATAAAAAAAATAAAAAGTACCTCTACTTATGTGAGTTTGAATATATTTTTCAAGCTGAGACGACTGAACGGACCAAAAATAGGCTATAATTTGTTGTACCGACGTAAATAGCTAATCTTAGTCGAATCACACGTTAATATACTTCTACCAGTAAACAGAGTGCGGTACTAAGTGCAATACACGTGCACAAGGCTCCGTATAAACGGCAATTACAGATATATCCAAGAAAACTCCGTATGAATATTTGCAAATCTCAATCAATTATTGATTTAATTCACCCATTGCCCATGGCACTGGTGATCTATCTCACGAAGGCCGAAGGCGGATTGGTCTTAATTGTATGTGTAGATGCACATGCATGTTGTTTCTCTGTGCTTTAAGTCGGGAATGCCCCGTGGACGAATGAGCGCTCAGTTGGCTTACGCACACTGAAACAAAGATACACATACAATAAGACCAAACCGCCTTCATAGAACAAATGTGGCGGATCTGTGCCAAAGAAAAAAAACGGTTACATCGATGCTGATTTGTGTTTGAAGAGAAACTGAATGCATAATTTAAAAAATCTACGCATGTTGTGACGCCCTCTAATTACGGGAGGTTTAAAAGTACCCATGTTAACATGTTTTGGGTGTTCGTAATAACTAAAATATACCTAAGTACATAATGTGTAGAGGCGCGACGTAACACAAGTCGGTCGCCACGGGACGCATGTTTACAAAACACAGGTGTCGCGCCTGACACGGCCAATTTTGATACCAGAACTGTTATGACAACATACCTTAGGTACTCCATACATTTACTCGGCATAGGAACAAATTATCCACGAAGTGAGTAGGTTAGACGTAGAGACTTTTAACTTTCTGAACTGCTATTTACTTGATATTTTGAAATATACCCGTGACCTGTAACCGGAAGCAATGTGATCTTCTCAACAATAAACGCTATCTATCTATCTGTCTAGAGTTTAAATATCGTAAAGCATAAGAGACTTTAGAGAGAGATGGAAAAAAAACATTCAAGCTTTTACTGATCTTTACCAAACTGACTTATTCGAAAGAACAGAATCAGACGAAGTCACCATTTAAACTGCAATAAAATTGTAGACCCATAACTGACTTGTAGGAAGGTCCTAAGTTTTAGCAAAGGTTAATAAACATTTTACAGTCAGCGTCACCAATTGGTAACCCCCCTTACAATGCGGTTCGAACTGCAGGGGGGTAAACAGCTGGTGATGCTGACCATACCTAAGTCTGATGAACTAACAACCTGTATTTCATAGTTATTTGAAGCGATCAGTCTTTACACTCGATAGTCTGAGCCATAGTCGCGAGGTATCATGTTTGTCGGTCTTCTACAGATTGTACTATGGTGAGTGTGCCCAGGAGCTACACGACCTTATTCCGCCTTCACCGTTCTTTTACAGGGACTTTAGACGCACAGCTAATTATCATCCTCACCTGCTTGATATTCCACTTATTAGAACTAAGCGCTTCGAAAGTTCTTTTATTATGCGCACTGCAAAAATTTGGAATCAGCTTCCAGCGTCCGTATTTCCGCTGAGCTACGACCCTATTGTTTTTAAGAAGAGAGTTAATAGGCACCTTCTGGGTAAGCTCGCTCCATCGTAGACCTCACTCTTACCTGTGTAAGTTTGAGGTCAAGAGCCGACCCATTCATCATAAAAAAAATAAAAAAAACACACGAAATGCTTAATACAAGCGAATAAACGCCCATGGTATATGAATAGCGGCAATCACAAGTTTACTACTGGCGCCGGACTGCTACTAAAGACCTTACCTACTTATATCAACCTCTATACCTAGGTACTACAAAATTACGACAGCATTTTTATTGACACTTCGGTAAGATTAGAAGACCGCTTGGTGCAGGGCGACCGACCGTAGGTGTAAAGGGCTGGCTTTATTCGTTGAATTGCTAGCTTCTTTCCTAGGTGATGATGAGTCTCGACCACCTCTTGGATATTTCTCTGAAAAGCTTACAAAATGGAAGGAACTACAAATTGACGATTTCTAGCCATTTCTAGTTGGCCTCGGAACTCCCAGCATTAACTGGGGGCCATTTCGCGATCGCTCGTGTAAACACCAGCTGGCGACCGCAGCAGCCGTCACGCTTTTTAATCGATGGTTAGGTTGATACTGCACCTATAAATGATCCTACACGTGCCAACAAACATTAGCTACGAGTGGAAGGAAAACCGCTGTTGTAAACAGTGGATCTTCGCGAAATCTCGTATAACGTAAAATTGTTCTAGGTCAGAAGGCAGTGGGCCTTCTGACCTAGACCCAGATTTTTATTTAAGTAAGTTTACTTACACAGCTTTTCGCCTTTTTATCAACACTTGTATCAGTCAGATCAGATCTCTTTACCTTTCTATACCAATAGGGGTAGGAAAATACGATTTTTCCTAACGTCTTATGGATGGACGTAGTGCAAGCTTATTCCATTTCAAATAAAAGTCTTAAGGCACTACTATCCCAGTGGGATCATACAAAACTTTTAAGTTCATTAAGCTATTTGTGGGATTCAAAAACTCCTCCGGTTTTATTTAATGTTGATCAATAGTGTATAGGTTCCCTACTGACGCTATATCAAATAATCTAGAATAGGTACATGTAAGGCCCAAGTTCTTTTCTATCAATACTAGTGCCGTGTTGTTTTCCTTCACCGTTTAGAACTCCACGACCACGCCATTAGTGTGTCAATAGTAATAATAAGGTGAGATGTACCCATTAATTAGTAGTGTACAGACTAGCCAGGTACCCGCGACCCTTGGGCCTATTAATACCGTACGACAGACTTCCACGAAGCGAGTCAAGAGTACGCGCGATAGAAATAGTGCGCACGCGCATCGCGATGTCACGGCTTGCAGACTGCGACCTACCCAGTAGGATTGTAATAGGCAACGATGGGCTTGCAATTATGTCACGTATGGAGAGCCTGCAAAATGTACCAAAAATTGACTTCTAGGGACATGCCTTTGACAAGCCCCTGTGATGAGTAGACATCTTCAAAGGATTTGGAGGAGATACGAGTATACAGCCATGATTATTTTAATTAACGTATTTATTTCAGTGTTGCCTTTGTACAATCTAATTCGAGGCAACATGGCGGCTACAAACCATTTGCTTCCAATAAAAGCAATGTCTGCGTGATTCAAGCAAAAGGACAATCACGGAAAAAAGTAATAAATCGAGCTGTCGCTAAAAATACGAGCACCATGCGGGACAGTCACAGTAAAAAGTAGCTTTGTTTCATAAATTGATAAATTGAAATACGAACTAAGTACCTATACAAACACTTTTGAAGCTCTTAATTCAGCCTTTTATGTGAGTTAAGTGATGATTAATGCTTTTTACAGCACAGTTTTAGTTTTATGTGTGCCGATTGAAAACTTTTTTCCCAAATCAGTTCAAAGCTTGAAATTTTCTCAAAAACCTTGTAGCCACCGGCCACAAATATAGAAGGTAGGTGTATTTTACATACGAGGGGGTGGATAGCCATAAGTGTTACCGTCGGCCACCACGTGCGGCAGTTGGTGGGGGCAGACGGTAATAATTCGATTTAAAGTCATAAAACTTTTCCGTAACGTGAAATTAAGCTTCGCGTTTCATCTGCAGATTCAGATTTAGATTTTTTATTGATAACGTTATAGTTAAATCATAAATTAAATTGGCAAAAATGTATACCTAAATACATAGTAAATGATAATAATCTATTTAATTTAACAAGTATATAAATATATTAATTAAATATTCTACTCTGCTATCATTATGTTGCCTAGTTGTATATTAAAATAAAATAAAGAAACTGTACAAGCTTTCCTCCCTGACAGTACGAGCTGTTTGATTAGTGTTGGCTTGCCGCCCACCTAATGATTTACCGCGTCCTAGTAAGTACGTATCTACATACTACAAAAGCTGCAATTTTCCTCTAACCATTCTGAAGTTGCTTCGAGTGCGTTGTAAGTATTAAAATCCTGAGTAAGGTGCATTTAGACGATACGGTATGACGCACGTTTTGCTAAGCTAAGTCCATTCAGCGTGCGGTCTCCAGTTAGAGTTAGCGCATTTACACGACACGGTATACCGTATGACTAGGTTACTTAGTCGCACGGTGAGCGCGCCGGGTGGCTAACACTGCGGCGAGTAGGGTTACCATACGGAAAATTTTAAACGCGGACAAAGACCAGAGAAAAAAATCTATTTCAATGGAAAAGTCGCGAGTGCGTGGGCGTTTTCGTGGGCGTGGGCGTGGGCGTGGGCGTGGGCGTGGGCGTGGGCGTGGGCGTGGGCGTGGGCGTGGGCGTGGGCGTACGCGTGGGCTCAGAATTTCTCCTATGACAAGGTCTATGTTGGTAACACGTAAGTGAAGCCACGTGCGTTCCGCAAGCTCACATACCTAAATGTACGTATTGATATTTTTATCTTAATAATAATAATCGTCCTGTTGTAGGTGAATTTGATTATTTTTCTACTTAAAAAAAGAATCTTAAACATATTTTGTATCCTATTATCTTAGAAAAATCCTGATAATTCTAAAATAAAACGACATGTCTGGAGAAATTTTAACGTATGGTCACTGTAAAGTAGGCGGAACCTGGCCACAGATTACAGAGAGTACCAGTCATAGTTACCTAGTCATGCGTTTTAGCGTACGGTATAACGAGACTATACGATATAATGTTGTATGAACCTTTTTAAAATTTCGGCGTGCAAATCAAGTACACTTTGGATTAGTGGTCTTGTCCGCCGGTTCTCAATATGAGATGAGCCGGTTCGATACCATTAGAAAATTATTTTAATTTTGCTTTTTTTTTTGCTTTACTATTTTGTATTTTTTTTATGTTGATTGCGAAAAAAGAAAATAAAATTTAAATTCAAGTTCCAAAAAGAGGTACCTACACTACTTGCCTAGAATAATTTTGTTTTATTTTTTCTTCACTAGTTTGTTATTATTTTATGTTAATGACGAAAAAAGAAAATAAAATCAAATTTCAAGGTCCAAAAAGAGGTACTTACACTACTTGCCTAGATGGTAATTTTATCAATTTTAACCTGACTATCATAGGACAACGTACCTACATACCTACCATTCCATGATACCTACGTACATACCTAAATGGTATGGTTCCTATGACACCTACCTATCTAATGGTAGGTTTACCTAATGATGCTCATACCTAACAGAAAAAAGTGAAGCAAAAACTAAAAGAAACTGGTTCACGACTTCCAAGGCACGGTAGACATTTTTTTCAGATCGTCACTCAAGATCCTTTCAACACTTTAAAGTTGTCAAAGGGGTAGGTAAATCAGATAGGCTTCCAAAATTAATAAAAAGTAGGTAGGTACTTGGGTAAGTAAGTTCGTATGAGTACTACATAGGTAGGTAGGTACCTACTCGTACCTCCGTGGCTAAGTATGTAACTAAATAAGTAGGTAGCATCTACCTATTTGGTTACATTTTTTTTTTTTTTTAAGACATTTTCACACAGCATCATCTAGCCCCAAACTAAGCAAAGCTTGCGTACTATGGGAACCAGATAACTGATATACTACTTATATACTTTTTGTTTGTAAATACATACATATTATACATAGTAACACCCAGACCCGAGACAAATATCTGTAGGTCATACAAACATTTGTCCCGCGGCGGGGATCGAACCCGCAACCTTCTGCGTCGCAGGCATACACATAACATATATATTACACATAATATTGTACTTACACACGTATAGGCACAGATCATATTATGCTGTTATAGGGAATAGGTTTTGCTGTGGATCTACCTACAGCACCCTACAGTTAAAACTGAGGAGTTGGCCACACTGCCTGTGGCTGTGTATCTAACTATAGAAGTCTAGAGAAACGACAGAGAGTTGCTTCATTAATGTGTTTCTAAATAGGCAGGTACTTATCTACTGGGAAATTTTGCGAAATTGTGAATAAGTAGGTACCTACCTACTAGCTACTAGTATACTTACCTTACCTATAAATGTATAACCTACCTACCTAGAAGCCGTGTTGGTCGAATGGGGTTGTGCCTCGACTTTCAATCCGAAGGTCGTGGGTTCGAATCCCGGCCGTGCATCACTGGATTTTTCGTTTCGAAAAATTTATATGCGTTTATACCTGAGTACCTAGGTACCTACCAACAGGAATACTCTACGTAGGTACCTATTTTGGTACCATACTACCAATGTTGGTAGGTACCTAAATAAATACTTACACGTACCTAAGTAGGTAGATAGACGAGAATATGTACTTAGGTATGCTACCCGGGTAGGTAGGTACCTGCATACTTCTAAGTAGAGTTGAGAACCGTGTTAGCCTAGTGAGATGTACCTACGTACCCTCATCAACCTACCTCCGAAGGCTGCGAGTTCGAATCCCAGACGCGCAGATATGTAAATTTATACCTAGGTAGGTACAAACTTTCCTAACTGTGAAGATTTTATTCTATAAAAATTTGTAGGTAACTTCACGAATGTCAAGATCCGTTGGAAGAACTGTACCTGTCTCAGCTTCCTTAGCATCATAGTAGCGAATTGTCTAGGTACCTACCGGAGAATAGATAAAAATGACAGTAATAATGACACTGTGAATGACACACACCACAGAACTATAGTTCTGTGACACACACTAATGCGTAGTTCGGACTAGTCTTGTATTTTAGTCGAGTAGCGAGTAACTTATTACCAAAACGTGTCCGAACAAAAAAGTAATTATCTAAGTACTACACTACCTACCTACCTACCACATTGTTGGGATGGTAGGTACCTACCTAGTAGGTAGGTAGTTATGTGATACAGCTTTATGATAGTACCTAGGTAGGACCCACCTACCTGAGTACCTACCAACAGGACTAAACCTATTAAAAAACTCTACGTAGGTACCTATTTTGGTACCATACTACCAATGTAGGTAGGTACCTAAATAAATACTTACACGTACCTAAGTAGGTAGATAGATGAGAATATGTACCTAGGTATGCTACCCGGGTAGGTAGGTACCTATGTACATACTTCTAAGTAGTGTTGAGAACCGTGTTACCCTAGTGAGATGTACCTACGTACCCTCATCAACCTACATCCGAAGGCTGCGAGTTCGAATCCCAGACGCGCAGATATGTAAATTTATACATAAGTAGGTACAAACTTACCTATCTATATTATATATGTGTGAAGATTTTATACAATAAAAAATTGTAGGTAGATAGATAGGTACATAATATTATGATACGTAGGTAGGTACCTACTACATTAGGTACCTACTGTTCGCCCAACGAGTCTAAGCTTTCGTGAAGTTAGCCGTTTGTCTGCGCAGCAACCGCTTTTTCATACAAAATTGTGTTCTACGCAGACAAACGGCTAACTTCACGAATGCCTAGATCCCTTGGGCGAACTGTACTAGAGCACTATGTCAGACAACCTTCTCGTGTGCCCAAAGCTGCTAGTCCCTTAGGTACGGAAAAAAGACTTTCGCTCGGCACTGACGTTGCTACTACAGACAATGTCAGAAAATAAATATGGGGAAATATCCCGACAATCGAACCAATAAGGCTGGCTCAATCAAACAAACAAATGGCTGCTATTGGCTGGCTAGTGGCGGGCGATGACGCACCGACGAGGATTGCGGCGCGTTCATAGGTTGTATAATATAAGATGCGTTCAAAAAAATAGTTCCGTTCGTTCGTACATGATTCGATTCGATTCAAGTACATTTGTTTCGATACCAAGTAGGTACTAGTATGGTACCAAAATAGGTACCTACGTAGAGTTTTTTAATAGGTTTAGTCCTGTTGGTAGGTACTCAGGTAGGTGGGTCCTACCTAGGTACTATCATAAAGCTGTATCACATAACTACCTACCTACTAGGTAGGTACCTACCATCCCAACAATGTGGTAGGTAGGTAGGTAGTGTAGTACTTAGATAATTACTTTTTTGTTCGGACACGTTTTGGTAATAAGTTACTCGCTACTCGACTAAAATACAAGACTAGTCCGAACTACGCATTAGTGTGTGTCACAGAACTATAGTTCTGTGGTGTGTGTCATTCACAGTGTCATTATTACTGTCATTTTTATCTATTCTCCGGTAGGTACCTAGACAATTCGCTACTATGATGCTAAGGAAGCTGAGACAGGTACAGTTCTTCCAACGGATCTTGACATTCGTGAAGTTACCTACAAATTTTTATAGAATAAAATCTTCACAGTTAGGAAAGTTTGTACCTACCTAGGTATAAATTTACATATCTGCGCGTCTGGGATTCGAACTCGCAGCCTTCGGAGGTAGGTTGATGAGGGTACGTAGGTACATCTCACTAGGCTAACACGGTTCTCAACTCTACTTAGAAGTATGCAGGTACCTACCTACCCGGGTAGCATACCTAAGTACATATTCTCGTCTATCTACCTACTTAGGTACGTGTAAGTATTTATTTAGGTACCTACCAACATTGGTAGTATGGTACCAAAATAGGTACCTACGTAGAGTATTCCTGTTGGTAGGTACCTAGGTACTCAGGTATAAACGCATATAAATTTTTCGAAACGAAAAATCCAGTGATGCACGGCCGGGATTCGAACCCACGACCTTCGGATTGAAAGTCGAGGCACAACCCCATTCGACCAACACGGCTTCTAGGTAGGTAGGTTATACATTTATAGGTAAGGTAAGTATACTAGTAGCTAGTAGGTAGGTACCTACTTATTCACAATTTCGCAAAATTTCCCAGTAGATAAGTACCTGCCTATTTAGAAACACATTAATGAAGCAACTCTCTGTCGTTTCTCTAGACTTCTATAGTTAGATACACAGCCACAGGCAGTGTGGCCAACTCCTCAGTTTTAACTGTAGGGTGCTGTAGGTAGATCCACAGCAAAACCTATTCCCTATAACAGCATAATATGATCTGTGCCTATACGTGTGTAAGTACAATATTATGTGTAATATATATGTTATGTGTATGCCTGCGACGCAGAAGGTTGCGGGTTCGATCCCCGCCGCGGGACAAATGTTTGTATGACCTACAGATATTTGTCTCGGGTCTGGGTGTTACTATGTATAATATGTATGTATTTACAAACAAAAAGTATATAAGTAGTATATCAGTTATCTGGTTCCCATAGTACGCAAGCTTTGCTTAGTTTGGGGCTAGATGATGCTGTGTGAAAATGTCTTAAAAAAAAAAAAAAATGTAACCAAATAGGTAGATGCTACCTACTTATTTAGTTACATACTTAGCCACGGAGGTACGAGTAGGTACCTACCTACCTATGTAGTACTCATACGAACTTACTTACCCAAGTACCTACCTACTTTTTATTAATTTTGGAAGCCTATCTGATTTACCTACCCCTTTGACAACTTTAAAGTGTTGAAAGGATCTTGAGTGACGATCTGAAAAAAATGTCTACCGTGCCTTGGAAGTCGTGAACCAGTTTCTTTTAGTTTTTGCTTCACTTTTTTCTGTTAGGTATGAGCATCATTAGGTAAACCTACCATTAGATAGGTAGGTGTCATAGGAACCATACCATTTAGGTATGTACGTAGGTATCATGGAATGGTAGGTATGTAGGTACGTTGTCCTATGATAGTCAGGTTAAAATTGATAAAATTACCATCTAGGCAAGTAGTGTAAGTACCTCTTTTTAGACCTTGAAATTTGATTTTATTTGCTTTTTTCGTCATTAACATAAAAAATTACAAACTAGTGAAGAAAAAAAAAAGGAAAATTATTCTAGGCAAGTAGTGTAAGTACCTCTTTTTGGACCTTGAAATTTGATTTTATTTTCTTTTTTCGTCATTAACATAAAATAATTACAAACTAGTGAAGAAAAAATAAAACAAAATTATTCTAGGCAAGTAGTGTAGGTACCTCTTTTTGGAACTTGAATTTAAATTTTATTTTCTTTTTTCGCAATCAACATAAAAAAAATACAAAATAGTAAAGCAAAAAAGAAGCAAAATTAAAATAATTTTCTAATGGTATCGAACCGGCTCATCTCATATTGAGAACCGGCGGACAAGACCACTAATCCAAAGTGTACTTGATTTGCACGCCGAAATTTTAAAAAGGTTCATACAACATTATATCGTATAGTCTCGTTATACCGTACGCTAAAACGCATGACTAGGTAACTATGACTGGTACTCTCTGTAATCTGTGGCCAGGTTCCGCCTACTTTACAGTGACCATACGTTAAAATTTCTCCAGACATGTCGTTTTATTTTAGAATTATCAGGATTTTTCTAAGATAATAGGATACAAAATATGTTTAAGATTCTTTTTTTAAGTAGAAAAATAATCAAATTCACCTACAACAGGACGATTATTATTATTAAGATAAAAATATCAACGTGTACCTATACGTACATTTAGGTATGTGAGCTTGCGGAACGCACGTGGCTTCACTTACGTGGTACCAACAACACACGCGACTTTTCCATTGAAATTGATTTTTTTCTCTGGTCTTTGTCCGCATTTTAAATTTTCCGTATGGTAACCCTACTCGCCGCAGACTTAGCCGCCGGCGCGCTCACCGTGCGACTAGGTAACTAAGTAACTTAGACCCGATGACCGTCGCACTTTTTAAGACATTTAGCGTGCGGTGAGCATTTACACGGGAAAATTGGCATGCGATGTTAAATCGTACGTGCTTATACCGTGTCGTGTAAATGCACCTTAACGAAAAACTCCTTGTTCTAAGTAGGTAACTACTCAAAACGCCAAATTTTATAGATTATATAAAACTTACAACCTGCTTCTGTGGTTTTGATCCCCACATTTCTACTGATAAGATCAATTTATCTTAAAAAATGAATCGTATGTCAATTTCTTAGATCACTTATGATCATTTGAAGATAATATCTATATACATTTTGATTGAAAAGAAAGTAAATAGGATTATGAATGTACGAGGATGTGTGACAATAACTTTAAAATATTCTATCAAGATTTTACTAACGATACCGTTCTACAAAGCCAAATGCCAATACCTATTTTTCACAAAATTCTAGTATTTAAATCTTTGTATGTTTATTTAGTAAAAAAGCTACTCAGTTTGAGTAGGTAAGCAGACAAGCGCGAATATGTCGACGTCTGCCTTGCATAACCCGGCAGCGGGCACTCGCGAGCTGACGTCAAAGGATGTGGCAGTCAAGTGCTGGGGCGTGGTGCTACTGTACCAACGATTAATACATTCTCGTACATAACATAATATTAGTAATCAGGCTGAATGTTGCCTGAAATAAATAAATATTTTGAAACTTCGGCTTGAAATTTGGGACCACTTCGCTTACCTGGTACTTATAAAACATACCTACCTATATTATTTATTGACAGTTTGGTATAGCATTAACGCTCAATAGGAAAGGAAAAACAAATTTTCCGTTATAGGTACTACCTAATTTTTTTTCTAACCAATAAATGCAGCTAGTTAAGTATATTACGCGACAGGCATAAACGATATTTTAAGTAGTCGCTAGCAGTCGCACCACGCCCATCGCATGCAGTTTAATGTGGCTCATAAACCCATTTCTGCAGACCTTCGGCGGGTCTATCTGCTCAGCATCACTGCGCGGGCGCAAGGAATCGATTCTCAATCTATTTCTGAACGCGAGATAACGTGAACACTGCTGATGCGCAAACTTCCAAATAATTATATCTATTCTATGTTTTTATTTTCTTTTTAAAATTAAATGGTCTTCAGACCCTCAGCGTCACCAACTGCACGACGAACGTCGTTTAATTCAATCAAACCGCCTTATACCTAAAGGGTACCTACAGTTCGCCCAACGGATCTAGGCATTCGTGAAGTTAGCCGTTTGTCTGCGTAATGACCGATTTTTCATACAAAATTGTGTTCTGCGCAGACAAACGGCTTCACGAACGAAAGCCTAGATCCGTTGGGCGAACTGTACTTACTAAGTATTATTATTATTATTATTATTATTCAAAATTATTTATACAGAACAATGTACACAGAAAAACTGATTACAAAAGAACGATGAGAACTGCAAAAGTTTAATAAACTGTGTAGCAGTCTCAACCTCACCTCCTTGACATTACAACATAGGTTCCTAGTTCCTAATGTAACCTAGTTCTGAAGGAAACTTTATGTAGGTATCATTTAACACTATAGAATAAACTAAGTATAAATAGATACCACGAATTGCCTGGATAATTTGTTTATATAACAACATTAGGTTAATGTGAAAAGTCGTCGGCAAGTCTGAAGGCAACACTTGTGCTACAATAAACCACTGATTCTAAAACTGTCTTCCTAAACAAATAATGGCAATCTTCGAAGTCTAAACAGAGTTCGACAATTTATTTGGCTTTCATAAATTGTCTTTATATTTCTAGGGTGTAGCAAAAATAAATACCTACAGTTTATGACGCATAGGTCATTATAACAGTGATCAAGTTGATGTTATGTTCACTTTACTAGTAATAACGTCGATTTTATCTTTACAAACCCTTGGTGTTTAAGCCTAGGTATATGTTGATATCACGCAAACAAAGCCACAGTTTGGAAGCTAGTCTAACATAAACAAACCTAAGTACCTACCTACATTTAAAGTCAATTCAAAATGTCCTTGGTTAAATTCTTGAACTTTTTAAATAGTAGGTATCAACGATAAAGAATTACGCTGATAGCTGTTCTATTTCGGCTTAATTTATCTAAAAATAAAAAATCCTTACATTTCCAAGAAATACGATTAAAATCAAAATGGCGAACTTGCAGATTGAAACAAACAGTTCAATCTCAACTACGAATGCTATTATAAACACAGTTTCTAAGTTTGTATTGCAAACGATTAGATATTTATACCCCATTACAAAATGCATAAGTAGTTAATTCGATCTCAAACGCACTATGTTAGAACCTACTTTCAAACAGTGAAGGAAAACAGCGTGAGAAACCGTCTTGAATTACCTAAAGAGCTAAAAAACATGTGTCAGAGTGCACGAGAAAAACTTCTTTGAATTGAATTTGAATTGCATTCATATTCATCGCAAAAATGGTTAAAAAAAACTAGTGACATGACAAAAAGAAGAAGACTATTTATAACAATTTATAGTCTCAGTTCGTGCTTCATCGGAAACTGATTGTCGAATCGATGACCGCATAAAGAGGAAACTTCATTCATTTTTCTGGCGTTTTCATTTTATTGTTACTATCTCGTATAAAATTATAGTCGATATAGTTCAATCCGTCAGATTTCACAAAAGAAATGAATAGACAAAATCAATATAAAAGTCTTGCTTGAAAAAACTTACAAGCAAAGCAACATTCCTTTAACTTGCTTCTGAAATCTTGGCTCGCTCCATAGCAAGCTCTACACTACTTTCAAAATCGATGAAGTAGATAAGTGTACGGTCAGCGACAGAAGTTCATGAACATTTGATGTATTTAAATCTTCAATATCTTCGAAGTTCGTAGGGTTTTAGATAAAACTTCAGATTATGTTGGATACCTTGCCTTGCACCATTACTATTTATGAAAAAAATAGGCAATTTTCCACAAATAATGATGAAAATTAAGCTTTAAAATCTCCAATTGTTCATGAACTTCTGTCGCTGACTGTACCTACTCGTCCTAACCTATTAAACTACTTAACGATTCTGTCTTTACATGTTTTAAACAAGGGTAATTGATAATTATAATTCAAGTCGATTTAAATTATTCATCTCATTATTCACAAATGTAGAGATAAGAGCGATTATTATCTAATATTATTTCTGAAATAACATGCCTTGGCCGCTGGCCAGGATATTAGCTGTTATCTAACACTACTCGATAAGTTTAGTAAAGTAAACATTTTGCTAGTACCTACGACTACGAATTTACAGAAACTGAAGTAAATATTTAGTTTATGGTGAAATAACACATAATATTGTGTGTGAAGGTAGCCTAGCAACTAGGGAGGAGATCTGAGGACGAACCTTTTTTCATGAAATAGCCTGAAGCCAAACCCGGCTGAAATGCAGTCGGGCTTCAGTCACCATATTCTTTTCTGTTGCATTTGTAATACCTGATTTGTTAGCTTTTTGTAAGATTTGCATAATTTTTAGGATTTCGTTTCGTCTTGAATTTAGTGTTGTCCAAGTTGATAATTATGTTGTGTGTAATATTTATGTTGGTAGTCGTGATATATGATATGTCCCAGGCATTACAGCGTCCCGTTAAGTGTAGGCATGGATTGCCTTCTGACGCTGTATAAATCATCTAATATAGATGTAAATGCCTAAGTAGTAACAAATTATTGTTTTAACTTTGTTGATGTCTCACTATCCATTGTTAATAATTGAGAATGGTTTATGGTGCCTTTTTAGCAAAATAAAAAATA
Organism: Epirrhoe tristata; assembly: GCA_951394285.1. Lineage (NCBI taxonomy): Eukaryota > Metazoa > Arthropoda > Insecta > Lepidoptera > Geometridae > Epirrhoe > Epirrhoe tristata. Next base: position 9,113,631 of record OX596156.1, on the reverse strand, counting down.
AAAAAGCTAACCATAGTACTAGAAAAATTACCATGTTTGCTAATTTTACGTGTTCAAATTAGAGCTGATCTAGTAACATCGTTATTCTTACAATTCTTTAATCTGCCAGAGCTTTACGACCGCCCTGAAACCGACACGTTTGAAGTCACATCGTGACGTCACCGCTGACGTCACACGCTTTTACGAGTCTCGTAAACATTGGTCGGTTGCATGGGAGATGCCTATTGTTATTTCGGGACAATTTGGCAGACGGGACACAAACATAGGGAATGCTGTCAAAGTTCTCGGACATTGTATCGGGGCTATAAGATGTAGCATTCTATAAATGAAAGGAAATTTGAGATTGTTTAAAAAGTACCTACTCCCAGTTGCAATGGATAATGGATTCAAAATGAGATTTATAATTTATCTTTGCGAGTTTTTTATTATCTATCTATATCTATCTATATCTATACTTCTATACTAATATTATAAGAGTATACCCTTTCAAACAAAAAACATTTTTTGGAAATCGGTCCACAACTGACGGAAATATCGGTGAACATACATAAAAAAAAAAAAAAAATATACATACAGCCGAACATATAACCTCCTCCTTTTTTTGAAGTCGGTTAATAAAGAGGAAAGATTTGTTTGTTTGAATTGAATAGGCTCCGAAACTACTGGACCGATTTGAAAAGTTCTTTCACCATTAGAATCCTACATTATCCCTGGTGAACTGAACATAGGCTATATATTTTATACCGGGAAAGTGAAGTTTTCCCGAATAATCGCGGGTAACACCGCGACGGTCAGCTAGTTACTTATATTTGTGTTTCATTCAATCACGTCTTGACAGATTTGGATAACACTTGGAAATCTTGAAATGTAAGTAAGATGTAGACTGGGATTGCAATGAAGGCAATGTAAAATTCATGTCCTTACATAAGTTATCTTATCTTAAGTAAAATATATATAGAGAGAGAGAGAAATATATAGAGAAGAACTGACTTTGACTTTGGATCACGACTTAATTTGAGAATAAAATGCTAAATGAATGCGCTCGCGCATGGTTTCCGGAAATAAGGCGAGTTACGCACGAGCGCGCAGACGCCGTGTGAGTCACCGTGACGAATAGCCCTTACCCAGCGGTGGCATGTGACTAACATGTGGGAATAGGATTTGAAGAGTTATCCATTATTTATTTATTTATGGGAAAACCAACAGCTACAGTAACTAATAGATACACATAGATAGAAACAGAAACTATGACTTTGAAAATGGCATTACTAATATTTGTCACTTACTTCGTTTCGCGTCCTGCATGCCACTAACTGATTTTTTCTGAGGGGGGCTTCTTCAAAGTCTACTAGGTAGGTACTTCTCTTAATATTGTGTTGTTACAGGGTTAAAAAAAAAGAGAATCACTTTGATTTTTTTTTAAGAACCAAAGGTGATTCAAACCCTGTAAATTAGGTACTAGCTTCCACCTGCAGCTTTGTACCAACGTTATGATTTACTTACGAGTATGTTCCAAGTTACATATAAATATTGTCCGCTGGTTAAGGCATGAAACACAAAAATCTACGGATTTATAATATACTAGCTGACCCGCGCGACTTCGTCTGCGCATGATTCATTTTTTCCGCGCATTTTTTTTATTTTTTCTGTCATAAGAACCTTCTCCTGACAATAACAAACACAACAAAAAAAAATTTGTGAAATCGGTCCAGCCGTTCAAGCGTGATGGCGTGACCAAGGGATATAGGGATTCATTTTTATATATAAAGATATTTTTCACGTAGGAACGTATCCCTGACACATAGAACTTTTACGTTTCACGCTGTAAAACAATGAAAAATTTTGAAAGAAATGAAATCTAGTGATAATCCCAAAACATACAACTTAAAAACAATGATTTTGTCTATTTCCTTTTTAATAATTTCAGAAATTAAAATAAAATAGCCTTGTCACACGCAACCATATGTGAAAAGGACTAGGTAGGTACCTATAGTTCGATACGATAGGTAGATGGATCTTGAAGTTCTCCAATAGATTTGTTTCTATTACCTAATGAAATATTTAACTAACAAAATAACACGACATGCTGTCTAAAGAGAGCCCTTGGGGCCTTCCTAAACGACAAAGGGCGTCACTCAATGTTAACGTAAACATCACACAGACTCACTCATATTATTGTTCAATTTAAAAACAAGGTGATTTTCCGACTTTTTCTACAATATGACTCATGATTCTCTATACTATGGAATTGTTAAAAATTTATAGATTTTTGATAAATATTGGATACATTTTTTATTAAAATTGAATGCCCCTTTAATAGGGCGTATGTTTTCATTTCTTAGATTTTGTAACTGCGAAATCCCTGCTTAGGTAAATGATCTTAGTTTAATCCAAACATCCCATAATCGTCATACCCAATTGAAGCCAAAGCGTATATAAATCAAGTTTATTTTCAAATGTAATCAATATCTAGTGGATAAACCCGAGTGGTACAGGCTACGTGACTACTCGCACGGCATAGTCCTCTTGAAACTGTTTTTAATAGCAGTTGCAGTATGTACCAGACACTTTTTTAATCACTCTGTGGCAAGCCAAAAGGAAGGGTCTACTGTCTCTTGACTAGTCAACAGTTGACGTCTCCATTTGGTTGATAAAAAGCTCTAAGCTTTTTTTCTTGTCATTCCCGTCGGCCTAGTGGAGAAAGACTCGATAAGTTTTGTCAATTATAACTTTCTCATTGATTAAGGACAGAGAAGTTAGTTGTCGTAGAGTTACGCTTTGTCTTGTCTGAAAAACTATATTGCCTTGTGAACTAACGATATAAATCAATTTGCATGAGAAAACGAGTCAAGAAAATGTCACGTTGCCCATGCGGCCAACTGGGCATTTTAACTCCTCATTTCATCAGAGTTCTACAGAATTCAGTCACTAAATACTAGCATTAACATACATATATTTACATACGTACATCAAATCTGTATAAGCTTCATTCTGTTTTCAAAGTCAATGAAATTATGTGTTCCTCTTATAATTCTTTGAAGAAAATCCCTTTGATAGATTTATTACTAATTTTTAATAGAAACACTACTCGACATTTAAGAAGGCCAAATCATTGAGGCATGTCGTACACACTTTGTCATTACTTTAAAGATTATTATTAATATGAAAAACACGCGTTTGCAGCCCAAATAAATAAAATTAATATGATAGCAGTCACATTAAAAGTGCCTACGGGTGGGTTCAGAACTTATTTATTTTATTCAGCTAATTTGCGTCATATTCTATCTTTCTGATTTATTCATTTTGGCGAGCTCGGCTTCTTACAGAAGATAATGTTATTGGTATATCAAGATGTAAACAATATTTTAAAATGTTTGAAATTAATATTTCATAACAAGTTTTAAATACATCGAATGTGTAGAGGTCTCTACGCCGCGCCGGTAGCGATTACGTAGACTCTACGTAGTCTACCCTCTACGTCGTAAGGTTTGTAAGCGTAGTTGTAATTTCTAAAGTCATCATGAATTTTATTTTGATTTGTCACTAAAGCCTGCTATTCTCTCGGTTTGCACCGAAATTGGTAAAACATGTTGTTACTCTAAAATGTAAACAACTTATTTATACATGTTTATGCAAATAAATGATCTTTATCTTTATCTTTAGACAAAATTTCTTCAGCAAGAAAAAAAATCATTTAGAATCAACTTCCAGCGCCTGTATTTCCGCTGAGCTGTTGTTTTTAAGAAGAGAGTTAATAGGTACCTTCTGGATAGGCTCGCTCCATCGTAGACCTCACTCTTGCCAGTGTAAAGAGCCGATAAAAAAAAAGAAGAAGGCAATTAAAACTTATGAGTTTTTAAATGTTATTATTTTAAATTGTACGTCATTTTATTTACAAAATAAGGAAGTATCTACTCCTATTAACAAATATTTCTTGTTTACTAAAAAAAAATAAGTACTCGTAGACCAAAGAAAAACAAAAAACAGAACATCCGGTGACCTGTTGACCAACAAATAAAGAAATAATTGATGTTTTCAAACATCTCACTTGAATGATTCCCATTACTAATGAAATTAGCCGTTCCTATGATATACGGGGACACATCAAAGAGCACTGTCAGATGAAAGGTGTTGGGGGCAAAAAGTGGGTCTAATTGGACATGACGCGACTGGACCAGACATGGTGTCGACTCGTCTATTGCGACTAGGGCGAACGAAAATCTTCGAATTGTTGTAGGTAGTAAGTTTGTATGATCCATCTCTGTGTTAGTCAGTCGAGGATATTTTTTGGTGGGAATTGGGAAAGCCTAATAAATCTCAAACAATGGCGCTTAGCGTCCCGTCGTAATAAAGAACATGAATAAATAATATATTTTTTACTAAGCTAAATGCACCGATCTAAATTTTGAAAATTAGGTAGTGTAAATTGCAGTAGAGACGAAGAGATTTAAAATAAAAAAAGTATTTCACAAAACGTAAAACAGGTCCACGACTATATCCCTAAGGTGCGGTAGACATTCTCTCAGATTTTTTTATGTTACTTATTCCAGATCCTTTGAAGATGTCTAAGGGATTTTTTTTTATGTATTTCACAAAGCTTTATATAAACCCGAAAACCTTTCTTTCGAAGTTTTGTGTACCGTGTGTACGTATTTGAACAATTTTAAACCGAGATGATAAATAGCAGAAAATAATCTCCACGTTTAAAATCCAATCTGATTCTTCAGAACACGATACGTGCTGACATGTATACGAGCTGTGTTAGATGCTGTGTCGTAAGGAGGAAGATATTATATTATTTCTGTCGGTGATTCCTCTGCCAAGCAGTAATAATCTATGGAGCGCGCATGGCACTTTTATACAAAAAACAATCAGAGACTACTACATACGTAAGCCTGAGAAACGCCGCAAGAATACTTACTTCCTCGAGAAATGTTCGGCAGTCTGTTTCAATACAGGTGTAAACTCCGTTGCAAGTGGTGTCGCGACAGAAATATGACCTGACACCTATGTGTAAGGTAACTTTTGATAAGTTCGCCACAAACTTATGTCGTTGACCATACATTCAACTGAATCGAGATTAAAATATTTCCTGAATGACTGTAGTTTATCGGCAGCGGGACGATGTGACGTCATTTATTATATCATATCTATTAATACTTTATATCTCGTCTGTAAGTATGAATCAAATGACCAGTGCGTTGTTTTTTTGTCCTAATGGTTGACTTGAAGAGATAGTTTCTTAACAGTCTGGCCGCCCGTTATACTTTGTTAATATCTTATTTTTTTTTGCGTGTTCGTTCATATTTTCATTCATTCATTTAGTTTGAGCTGCGAAATGCATTTTTTGTGACCAATAAGCCTTTGTAGATCTCAAGAGAGTTGTTTTGAATAAATTATTAAATTAAAAATCTTGCCATTGACATTGATGGGTTGTGTCTATCCGTCATGTCGGTGCGACCATGGAAACACGTTTATTTCTACTCCATGGGTAATAGTCTAATGCCGAAGGCACACTCATCTTTGTATTTAATTCTTACCTACAGTAACCTGTTGTAACAAGTTGTTTGGTAGCCTCAAAGCTCAATCATATGAAATGGTTAAACATATCAAAACCTGGCAGGGAAAATCCCTTTATAAAATTGGGGCTGATAGAGGAAAATGCAAAAATAATGTAAAATAAATGTAGGCCAAACATGAAACAGGACGTGCCTCTGACTAATCTTTTAAAAATCTTCAAAGGGTCTTTAGGGATGACAGACAGTTGTGTATGAGTTTGTTGCGACAATACTACAAAATAATACTAAGTGCGACAACTGCGATAAGAGGGTAGAAAGATAATGATAGGTATAAATGGTATATTTTATAGTAAGTAGGTATGTAGCCCCTCATCTCTAACTAGGTTTAGGTCCTAAAATAGTATCTTACTATAGATATCGGTGTATTTTATATATCGGTGTGTATAAATAAAGTTAATTTTACTTGCCAGCTAAGTCAAAGACACATGACGACCGGGTGTTATACAAATGATCATCAGTCACATACATTATATAGGTACTAACATAAATATTTGAGTGACGATACCTTTGGACGAAGTAGGGCAGTGACGTATATATGTAGTGTATGTGTCACGTAGAAATGTAGTTTAAAAAATTGGGGTAGGAAAATTCCGTGTCTCACGTGCACTTAAAAAAAAACAACTTGTAGCACCAGCCTATTGTTTGGAAATTCAATACACCACCATAAAACTATGTAGCGCTACTTTTGAAATGTTTTATTTTAGGTTATTACACCCATAGTTGGTTTAGAGCATTTGTTTGTTATCCGATAGAGCATCCAAAAATGCAAAAAAAAATACAAAAAAAAAAACTTTTTTAATTTTTTTAAACGCAATTCTTAATTTTATCAAAATCGAGCCCGTGACTCCTTACAACATTTTTCCATAACTATAGCCGTTTAGATTTTCCCACAGAGGCCCCTTTTACAAAACTCACCTCTATTGGGACCTGCGGGACCGACAATCTAACATATCCTCCGAAGCACGGACATAACGGGTAACGATGGGTAACATTTACCCGTCAAACTTTTCCGGCTGCTAAAATAAATTCGGATAGTTTATTTTCCGATAGCGAATCAGCTTTCCAACGAATACCCCACTACTACTTATTTGAGAACAGTCGGAAAAATTCTTGACATTCGTATCGTGACAACCACCACCTAAATGCCGCTAAACGTAAATAAACTCGAAACGTTTGTTTCAGATCGAGCTGTGATAGCGACGCGCACGCTCGTGTTGTTACAATCACTGTGGTTGCAAGTGGCGCTGTGGTTGCAAGTTGTGCTGTGGTTGCAAGTGTTGCAAGTGGTTGCAGCTGTGGTTGCGTCCGGTGCAGTGGCACGAGGTCGGCTGGATGCGGCCCACCGTACATTCATGTTACTGCGGCACCGTGCTGGTGTTAGTGATGTTGGTGGTTGAATGCTGGGACTGAAGCTAATCAGGTGAATTAAAAAAAAAAGTCAAATATACTATCATCAACGGCCATTAATACCCTACTGGGTGTAGGTATAGATTTAGCATGGTACCTTTTTGGTACAGAGTAGGTCTCTGTTTATGCCATTCATTCACGCATCAAAAATCTATGGTGTTTTTTGATGTCAACATCTATCGCGATCTCGACCTCTATGTAATGAATAAATCACCAGTTAAGTTTTGATATACCTATTTGAAAAATATAGCTTGAATTTTAGGTAGGTAGGTATGTTTAATCTAAAAAAAATAATTATTATTTGGTAGCTGCGTTTCGCGGTCTTTCCCATAGTCCCTCGGGAATACTTGACTTTTCCGGGATAAATGAATGCACGCTATAAGTATAACCAACCTCCATAATAAATATCCAAAGCGTAAAAGAGCAACAAACATCCATAAAGCCATCCTTTTGCAATTACAATACGACCTCTGTGGGTGAAAGCCCGCTTGTGACGCAGAAGGTTGCGGGTTCGATATACAGATACACAGATCATACAAACATTTATCCCCCGCCGCGGGATAAATGTTTGTATGATCTGCAAATATTTGTCTCGGTTCTGGGGGTTTCTATGTATAATATGTGTATTTACAAACAAAAAAGTATATAAGTAAAGTATTATATCAGTTACCTGATTCCCTGATTTCTGTATTTTCAGTTTACGTCGTTCGAGTAACTAACATGACAAGAACAGAGAGCGCAGTGCAGTGATGTGAAGTGCCAGTGAGTGAGTGAGCGAGAGAGCTCAATAGTGAGTGAGACAGTGATGCAGTGAGCTGAAACCATGGGCATACAGGTGGAGAATACAGTGGATTACAATAGTAGTGCATGTAAGTCATCTATTTATATTTTTTATACTTGATTACTCGTGCCTACCGAGTACTCGGTACGTGTAATCAAACTATTTTATTGATAGACTAGTTATTCTGAGTTAATAAACAGGGATATTCAAGTCTTGTTTATCTGCACGTACCGAGTGATGAACAGATTGGGCAAGACAGTGTTGCTTGTGGCTTCGACTGTGTAGTGTACTACATATAATACTGTGGAATAAACTGAAAGCACTGTCTCATCCATCCATCTACTCGATACGTGTAATCAGGCCTTAAGGCGAGTGCTAGACACAAGACATAAGATGTAGGTTAGTATAAATCGGAAGCCCGGACTTTTCTAAATGTTTTGCGTCCCGGTGTTCCTCAATGTCCGCTTTGTCTGCGACGTGCGCCTTCTTAAAATAAAAAAAGTTTTAAATTAATTAAATGCAGTAATAAACATTTTAATGCAGTCTGTAGAAGGTTTTTTTTTAATTATAAATATTTACACGAAACAATAATCATAAAAATAAATACATAAGTAGGTAAGTACATAATTTAACTTAACTAAAGATAAAAAACAGTGTTCAAATCACCGACCGCAGGAAACGTGCCCAAAAGGCTGGCGGCATTACCTCGTTGGATGGCTATACTTATCCTCTGTCCGAGGTAAGCACCAGCCCTTTGGTCATTGGTCAGTTTTAGCTTAGTTAGCGAAAAAGAATTAATTAATTTAATAACCATTTATAATCCAATAACAGTGCAGATACTTTTGACGTTGATATATTGTTAAAAAAACTTAATAATAATAAAATTCTGTATTTATCCAAATACACTCGCGAATTGAATTATTGGTTGTGTGAGTTATGTCTGCACAGACTGTAACGTAGTTACTATAGATGAAACATGAATGATGGCCATTGATATTACAGCTAACGGCAATTTTATGACACATTGAAAAAACATGTTCACGGCTGTATCTTAATTCACTAGATGGGAAGACGAAAAAAACGGCTCCCAGCAACCTTTACCAGAGGTAAAGGTTGCTGGGAGCCGTTGGGTGCAGGCTGCACAAGATGATCGCTGTGGAAATCGATGGGGGAGGCCTATGCTCAGCAGTGGACGCTAGATGGCTGACATGATGATTATGATGATGAATCTAGAACAAGACACTCAAGAAGATTCTTTGACAATGCCTAAAAGGGATTACTCAGAAACACGTCCTTTGGCACATGCTCTTATACATTACATCAATCTCAAAAATGATGTTTTTTAAATTAATCGCAGCATGAAGTAATTTTAATTTACTTCAGCCAATACCAAAACCAAAGGGCTGGTGCTTACCTCGGACAGAGGATAAGTATAGCCATCCAACGAGGTTATGCCGCCAGCCTTTTGGGCACATTACCTGCGGTCGGTGATTTGAACACTGTTTTTTATCTTTAGTTTAGTTAAATTATGTACCTACTGTATTTTTATGATACCAAAACTGATTGGTTTTTGGAGGTGAATGTGCCACAGCGACCAACGTAAACTGTAAAGCAATCGATTATCTCGTAGTTTATTTTTGCGTGTATTTTCTTGAAATAAATCGGAAAAGGCAGTTCACGTCGTTCACTTTCCGGTTATAATTTAAAGTAGAGTTTTGTGACCCAGTATGTTTTCCAAGAAATTTTTGTTTTTGCACTAAGATATTTTTTTGTTTTTTTTTTTCCAAGATTTTCTATCAAAAATAAATGATTGTAATTTCCAACATGGTTAACGGATATTACGTTACGCATTTGCGAAGTAAGCCATCTGACTCGCGTAGTGGTGCTTTCTATAGGATACATTTTAGATCATAATTTCTAATTCTCACCCTCTTTTACGTCGGGTGTTTGGTCTGAATCAAAAACACATTTTTATTGAACCTTTACAAACCTTTTTAAATTTTTCAACCGCAAAAAAATCACATAACCGATTGCGTCAATCAATGTCAATTTACTGCATCTAATTAATCGTAAACTTACAGTAGATTAAACACAATTTGCGCTTTGCTTAAGCGCTTTGCTCAGGAAATTGTCTGCCATCCTTGTCCTCTAATGTTTCTGTTTCAGGAATTCATTTCTAAATTTAAATTAGTGTAGGTAAGTTCAATGTCGTGCGCCCTAGAGAGTTGTAACGGTTCAAAGATTAGCGTGCATTTAGAATGGTGACATACTTATACTCGTATTACTTATTTTAAGGCTCACTGTCCACTATACATAAATGCTTACTTTTTTATTTGTGTCATATTTTTATGTGTTCATGGATAATATGATTTGAAAGGTGTAAATTTTGTTACAATTTCTTTTTTACTCTCATTCGATACCTAATCTAAATTAAAATAATCTAATAATTGACCTTCTTAATTGTACTTAATCAATGAATATTTTAGTTTGTAATTTGTATAACCTATTAGTTTTGATATCAATAGTAGGTACCTATAAATATTAAATAGGAAATTCTCAATGTAAGATAATTATGTTTGAGATAAATACACACATATGAAAATGTTTATTTCATACACAATCCGTTATATGCGTACAACAGAGAATGTATAAAATAGTGGACAGTGAACCAGACGTCGGCGCCGGCGCACGATTTCGCACTCCCGCGTCTATGAAAGACAAACATACGTCAAGATCCGCTCGAATCGCGATGTTATGACAGAAATCACGAATATCGCAATTGTTTATGAATGACCCAGAAACTGTTGATAGTAGTCAGCCCTTGACATGCCTAACCCATTAACCTAATAGTTCTCAGAATGAGAAGGTAAATAGATGTTTCCTCAAATCATATTTGAAATACATCTTTTAAAAGGAAATTTAAGAAGAAAAACATAAGGAGGAACTTATTCTGAAGATGTGGAGTTGCTGTGGATTGAAACTTTTCAAGAAAGAAGAAAGGGTTTTACGAACGAAATTGGTCTTAGTTTAAGAGACCCAAATTAGGTATTTTTATTTATTAAGTAATTTTTACTTTAATAATACACACAATTTTGGAAAAAAGGCTTTTTTAATTTTAGTAGGTATGACTTGGTTTTAAAGACTTTTGATTGAACTTTGATTTATTTAAATGAATATAGTAATAGTTGTGCTAATAATAAAAAAAATTAACAAAATTTACGGGATTTTGTGTAAAGATTCAATAAAATAAAAAAATATTATTTATTTTCTAAAAATATACAAAAAAATTGAGACACTAACCATTAGCTATACGTAAACAGGTTCACGACTGTATCCCCAAGGTGCGGTAGACATTCTCTCAGATCTTTTTATATTACTTATTCCAGATCCTATGAAGATGTCTAAGGGGGGTAGTCAGAGGCATGTCCAAACACATATTTGATACATGCCCACATCTTGCAGAAGTTAGTATTCCATACGTAACAGGTTGCAAGCCCATCGCCGCCTATAAGAACACTAACTGGTTTCCTTACGATGTTTTCCTTCACCGTTAAGAGCACGTGTTAAAGCGCATATAAATTTAAAACATTAGCTATATTTCTATAAAATACAACACCGATTCTCTGGTAATGATCACTGAACCAAATTAAAGCGGAAATTTCAAAGGTGTAAGACAGAGATAGAAACAGTTTGAACAGCGAAGATAAATTACCCTGTCTCAATTATTTTAACGAGGAAATTCATATTAATTTAACGGGAAAACTCGAGTGAGACCAACGACCTTTTCCGATTCGAAATTTGAAAGTTCGTCATTTTGACGTCACTTTTAAATTCGCGGTTGGTACAAAATATAATAAGTAGTAGAACCATGATTCCAAACAAAGATCGAATACTTTAGATTTCAAAGTATATTAATTATTAATAAAGTATATTAAAATCAAAATAAGCCTTCAATAAAAAAAAAGTATTAATTTCAGACAACAATAATGAATTCGAAGGTTTTTTAGCTCAACTGGTTCTGGTCACAAAACCATACCACATTTTGTTGGCTCGAATCTTCGCTATTGTAGCCCCTAACAATACAAATGATTGTCAATAAATGAATCGTAAAAATTAGAACGCGTGAGACAATGCGCAAGTGCATGCCAAATATTCGATTGTTAAACTTTCTTTAGCAACAGAAGGTCTAGAACACAGAAAATTATATGCAAACTATTTTATTCCAAGAATAATTAACATAGGTCTAGCTAGAGTCTGATCTTAACAGAGTTAGGCTCACTGGATAAAAACGGTCACTCGTTTACAGTTAGTAAAGCTTTACTATAAAACAAAAATACCATTGACTTTAGCTTTAAACTTATATTTGAGTGATCCCTGTGCATTTGTCTTCAGAACTAGATCAAAGTAGTTTGAATCAGAAATGTTGTATAGCTCAGAGATCGAACTGCGTGTAAGATTATGCAGATAACATCTCAGTGTCAAATTAACCTTACCATTGCGATACGGGGTTTATTTATACGTCAGCCACCAAAATAAAACAAGCCTTGAATGCAAAAATAACAGGCGCAATAATAAACGAGTATTATTAAACCCAATTATTTTATGCGTGCCAACATGCAACGCCATCTTTTACAAATTTATCGAATCACGTGCTTGTACAACAGGCAGACTCAAACCACGCTGGAAAAGCGCGTAGTTCGACTCGAGAGTTTTCCTAGTTTGCCGCGTGGTCGCCAGGTGGCACCACCCACACGTCGGACGCAACGCTCCCGAATAATGTTGTTTATGTTATGTCGTTGGTTTATTTTTAAAACTGAGCGTTTTATAAGTGGCCTAGGAAGTACCTACGGCCGTGCAAAATGTGCCGAACGAACGCTGCAATCTCGACCGCTCTCGACAAATACTCGACGCTAGAAAGATTATCAACAGTAAAGAAACGTTTTCATATCGCCTCGGTCTTCGCTCTCGGAAAGTAAGGCACCGTGGCGGAGTAAATAGGACATCGACATTGAAGACCGGCCGATGCCAAAATCGAAAACAATCAAATCGAGATCGACGTGAGCTCCCTGGATCATCCGAAAGGCACACCACACACATCTACATCCGAAAGGCGGACTCGGAGCCGCATTCGAGCTGAAGCAACATCCACGCGTTCTAACCGTCGAGCGGCAGCACTCGGGACGCCGCAGGCGGAGGATGCGCCGGCGCATCCTCGCAGTCGTCTCGGCGTCGCTGCGCGCGCATGCGCGGGGAGCGCGGGCGGCGCGCACGCGCGCCACGGCCGGCCTCCGCTCGCAGCGGCAGTCCCGCGCCGCGCCGCGCGCCATGCGCCCCGCCTGACCCCGGCATGGAGCGCGCCCGCGCCGCCGCGCGAGAAGTCGCCGCGCCCGACATGCGCGCGCCGCGCCGCCGCGCCGCGCGACCGCGCGAGCGATGGCTGCTCACCCGCAAGACCTGGCGCTACATGAGCGACGCGGGCCGCCGCCTCGCGCCGGACACGCCGCGCTCCGAGGACGTTCCGCGCCTCGAGGCGATGTTCCAGGAGGCGTGCGCGCGCGAGCCTCGCTTCCTGCTGTGGCGCAAGGCGTCCTACCCGGGGGCGGCGCCGCGGCCGCGCCGCAAGCGCCGCGCGCGCGGCGGCTCCGTGCGCGCCGCCTCGCCGGACCCGCCGGAACCGCCGCCGGCGCGCCCGCGGGACCTGCTCGTCGGCCACACCTCCGGCGGACGGTTCGACCTCGCGAAGCTGCGCCGCGACTTCTTCACGTCGCCGCCGCCGCCGCCCGTCGCTCGCCCGGCACCGGAGCCGGAGGAGGAGGGCTCCGACCTGGTGGACCTGCTGAGGCGGCACCTGCGCGTCGAGGAGGATGCGCCGGCGGCGGACCCGGAGGAGCTGGTGCGAGAGCTGCGCGCGTTCCTGCGCGCCGCGGGCGACGTGCGGCCCTCCGACACGGACACGGAGCCGGCCCGGCGCGCGCTCGCGGAGCACCTCGCGCGACACGGCCGCGTCGCGCACTCGGAGCGCGCCGTGCGGGACCTGCTCGCGGACAAGGCCTCGCTGCGGAGGCTCTACCAGGACCTGCGCAAGCCGAAGCCGTACCGCGGCGCCCGTAGCGGGGGCGCCGGGGGGAGTGGACCGAGTGGAAGTGGAAGTGGGGGACCTGGAGCCGGGGGTTTCGGCTCCGGGGGCTACGGCCCGCTAGGCAATGCCCCGCGGCTCGCGCTGCGCTCGCGGCCCGGCGGCGCGGAAGGCGCGCGGAGGCCCCGCTCGCCGCCGTTGTCGCCGCCGCCGCTGATCGAGGTGCAGCACGAGTCGCTGGAGGACTCGCGCGAGGAGCGCGGCACGCAGACGGCGGCGCTGGGCGCGGAGGCGCTGGCGGCGCTCGAGCGCGAGTACCGCGCGCGGCTGGAGGCGGCGACCGCACCGACCTCGCCGACGTCGCCGCCGCCGGAGCGCAAGACGGGCCGGCGCCGCTCGAGCGTCGACCACGATGACGTGCGGCAGTCGGTCACCGACCACGTGATGCGGTACCTGAGGATGGCGCGCAAGAAAAGCGTCGACACGGACAAGGACGGCTTCAAGCGGATCAACTACGACAAGAACCTGCGGAACATCAAGCCGCGGCCGCCGTTGGACGTCGACGACGACGGGTTGCACAAGGGCTGTCAGACCGCGGAGGATTGGATCTTGACGTACCGGGAGCGGCAGGGTGCAACGACGCCGACGTCGCCGACGCAGAGCGTGTCGTTCCTGTCGACGCTGCTGGCGCGCGGCGGGTCGGTGACGTGTGCGGTTTCCGCAGGTGGCATGCAGAAGTCGCGCTCCTCCTCGAGCGTGGTGCAGAGCGTGTCGAAGCGTCTGTGGCGCACGCGCAGCCGCTCCTCCAGCCGCGCCGCAGCCTCCTGGACGCCTCAGGTCAGTGCTCTCTGTGCTCTGTGAGGACTTATGCTTGTGTCCAATAAACGTGCCTTAATGTGTTTATCCCAACCCCACCCTCGTGCGGCATGCCATGTGTCGCTTGCTATGATAGTAAGTACCTATATGTATATTGTATAGGTATGTTTTGTAATTTTGTTGAAAGAATTGCAAATCATTATGAACGTCGAGAATGATGGCTGCGTTGATTGTTTCGCCTTCCATCTAGATGCTGCAGGATGTGCGTTTATTGAGAAAATTAATATAAGGAATGCCTTCAATATCTTTGAATGTGTGGTAGTGTGAGAAATTGTTGATAGAGATGGACAAACGGTGTTATTTTTGGTTTTAATACCATCGTACCTATATTGAACTTCGTTTTGCCGAGTTAGAAAAATAAGGAGGTGATGTTTGAAAGCTAACATGTTAAACTTTGTACTCGGCGCATTCCTCGGCCGACCTTCAGGTTTCATTCATAGCCGTACAAATAAATAAGACTAACTCAAAGCGGCATACCACATTAATTTCCATACAAATTATCCAATAATTCGTGAGAACACATAAATCGGCTCGTAACCGTACGCTGAGTGAGATCTGTCGATGACTCCTTAAACGTATGATATTCTCAACGTAAAATAAACAATATCTGTTAGTGATAAGAAACATTTTCGTTTGCGAGGCGAGCAAGTGCTTAGACACGCCCATCAAGGTGTAATGATGTGACGAGCGTTATGTTGGTGGACTGTTTAGTTGTGCTAACAATTAGTTGAATGTGCCTGCAGTCGGCGGTCTTTGATATTAGCAGTGAAGCGTCCTGTCTGACTAGAGCATTTATTATGTGCACTGATTTTGAATATAAATAGACGCTTTCACTTGTCTTGTAGTGCACATTCATAAGATAACATTGCAATTAAATGCCAAAATGTCGCGACTTTAAACCCTTTCCATTGTTACGAGTGATCGCTCGATCTAAGCAACTAGTGATTAAACTTTATATTTACTAAGCCCCGGGCTGGATCATTAACTGGATCTAATCTGGGCTAAGTAGTTGCCTATTCTATAAATATTTTCCTTTTGCTTGTTTTCTTAAGTTTATTGAATATATATATTTTATTTCTATATTTAAAAAAGAATATAATGAAACATTAAATGTAATTGTATCGTGTAGTGTAGCACCAACTCTCACGATATTGAAGAGTAGGCGTGGCGTCTAATCAAAACATTGTTATCTGACTCACTTCATCGCGGGGTAGCCACGGGCAGATATCTTTTCGCAACACTAGTTTCCATTTTTAACCTCTATCACCCCTTATCTCTTTAGGTCAATTTAACACGGGTTCTAAACCTAAACGGTGAAGGAAAACATCGTGATAACTAGTTATGACGTATTGTAAGAGACAATGGGATTGCAAACACATGAAATGCCGAAACTAATATGATGCAATAAACGATTTGAATTGAATTGAATTGAAAAGGTTTGTAAAATAAATAAAAGTTTAATAATTAAATATAATAAGTAATTGAAATGTCCTTGGCTTTTACTACCTACTTAGATAATTTATACAGAGTCAGAAGCAATCTATCAAGGAAAAGTTGTAGAGCATGGCATATTATTTGAGGGTTGCCCAGCACCTAAACCATCCTCTCAGATTAACCAGCTTTATTGGTTAGGTTGCGGGTTCGATCTCCGCCGCGGGATAAATGTTTGTATGATCTGCAAATATTTATCTCGGTATTTGTTTCTATGTATAATATGCATGTATTTATGAACAAAAAGTATAAAGTATTATATCAGTTAACTGGCGCTCATAGTACAAGCTTTGCTTAGTTTGGGGCTAGATGATGCTGTGTGAAAAGGTTTAGCATTATTTATTAATTTATTTGTTTATCCACATTTAAATCCGGTTATTAATGGACGGAAGACTAGATATAAGTACCTATTTAGTCCTCGTTATCTTCAAAGCATTTAAAAGTTAAAACACCGTAATCTAGCATCTTCTAATCTTAACTTCTGAGATGTTTACAATCTTTCCAAGAGTGAGTATCGTGAATAGTAAAATACTTGCAAATTTGTGTTCCTCTAAAAATTATAACGAATTAGAAGTGAGTGCGGTTGGAAATATGTGTTTGTTTGTGTGAGAGTTTTGAAATGAAATTTTATTTTGATTTGTTTTGAAATCGGCTTTCTGATTCCTGAACGAGATTTGAAGAACTAGGTAGTTTGTACTTTGTAGTTTTTGTTAAACATCGAATAAAATGTATCCGTAGGTACCTACTCAAACAGCTTTAAAGATTTATTATATCTTGTTAATTCGTTTGATTTGTCAATGCTGGCAATGAATTTAACGTTAAATTCAAAGTGATCCTAGCGGTCCTACTGAATAAATGCTTTTTGACTTTTGACTTTGATTCAAAGCATGCTGCATTATGTTTGAGGTAGTTATTGTGTGTGGTGCGATGACGATGCGCATTATATGTAGGGCCGTTGTGTGTGGTGCGATGGCGATACGAATTATTTGCAGGGCAGTTGTGTGTTGTGCGATGACGACAGTTGTGTCTCACCAGAAAGTCATCTCACCAGATGACGCATTATGCACTTACACGAATGTTTTGTGTGGTGAGAAGACGCACTATGTACACGACAGTTGTGTGGTGAGATGACGATACGCATTATGTTCAGGGCAGTTGTTTGTGATGAAATGACGCAATATGAAGGTACATGACAGTTATCTGTGGTGAGATGACGATACGCGTTATGTGCAGGGCAGCTGTGTGTGATGAGATGCCGATTTGGTTTTGTGAGATAGTGTATTATGTGCAGGGAAGTTGTGTATGGTGAGATGACCATACGCATTAGGGCGCTTGTTTGTGGTGAGACGACGATACGCATTATGTGCAAAACAGTTGTGTGTAGTAGGTAACATGACGATACGCATTATGTACACGACAGTTGTGTGTGGTGAGATGACGATACGCATTATGTGCAGGGCAGTTGTGTGTGGTGCGACGGCAGCGGACGCTGCGTGCGCCTCACAGACACGTCGCTGCTGACGCTCAGCGAGGTGGAGCGGCGAGCGCTACAGCAGGCGGCTTTGGCTAGGCTGCAGCAGATACTAGGAACTACTATCAAGATACCGGATGGTAAGTGCTTTTTGTTTAAGTTTGATCTAGGTACTTCATGTCGTGTCATTTTTTTTAATAAGTCAGTGTAGTGAAATGTTTCAAAGTTCAAATGCCTCAAAATGTGCCTCAGTCAAAGTGCGCCTTTTTCTCTATGGTGCTGGAGGTCTGGTTGTTGTGGTATAAATTATAATGTTATGTACTTTACTTACCTATTCCGTTTTGAAGCCCAAGACACAGGGAATCGTGTAGAGTTTGGAATCGTTGGTGATTGTGGGCTGTTAAAAATTTAAATAAATGTAGGTATACCTTGATTCATCAACCATAAGAAGAATAGAGAGAAAAATCTTCAAAAATAATATCTTTGGAATAACTCTGAAATTCAGTCCGTTGATTAAGCAACATTGTAGCAACCAGTAAACAATACCCCATTGTCTGTCCGTCTGTCCATATGTCACAGCATTAGATAATATTAGTACCTACAGTAGACAAGAAGTGTGTCAGTCCACGCCTATCACAAACGGATAACTCCAGCGTCGAGTGGGTGGTTGTGAAAAATACCTCAATTCGATTCCAGTTTCATATTTTTTCTCGCCTTTGATCTAATATATATATCATTTAAATACTCATGAGGTGACTAATTAAGGTTTTGGTAGCAAATAATATATTAGTTTTTTTTTCACATTTAAAAGATTGTATTTGAGGTAGGTATCAAGTCAAAACTAGTTGTAGCAAATAAATTCTAAAGACAACCTCTGTGGCGCAGTAGGCGAAGGTCCGCCTGCGACGCAGAAGGTTGCGGGTTCGATCCCCGCCGCGGGACAAATGTTTGTATGACCTACAGATATTTGTCTCGGGTCTGGGTGTTTCTATGTATAATATGTATGTATTTACAAACAAAAAGTATACAAGTAGTATATCAGTTATCTGGTTCCCATAGTACAAGCTTTGCTTAGTTTGGGGCTAGATGATGCTGTGTGAAAAATGTAAAAAAAAAAAAATATATATTAAAAGAAAGCTTTCACTTGTGGTACTAGCATTTTAATTTTTTAAACTATTCTAGTCCACGACTAACTAGATACTAGATACCCCAAGTCCAAGTTTCAATTGAATTATTATTCTGTAAGCTTGTATTTCTTCCGGATAGTACTATCTATCATAGTTTTATTTGTTGATCCCAATTGAGTATGTTTGGAAAGTGCTCTTTTTTATGCAAGCATTGGCTTTAACTAGTTACCTTACATCTCGACATTTTCAATCATAAGGCTCAGTTATGTACGACTCCATGTAACCATAAACCACTGCTCTATGTGATTGTCGAATGTCCGGATAAAAAACCTCAAGACCAATTTTTCGGTTTGGAATACTTGGTCTTAGGTTCAGATCGTGTTCATAGGTTGATGTTATGAACTAAATACAATGTAGCTCGCAGGATACGTCCAAACATTCGATCCCCGCCGCGGGACAAATGTTTGTATGATCTACAGATATTTGTCTCGGGTCTGGGTGTTTCTATGTATAATATGTATGTATTTACAAACAAAAAGTATATAAGTAGTTTATCAGTCATCTAGTACCCATAACACAAGCTCTGCTTACTTGGGGCTAGATGATGCTGTGTGAAAAGTCCAGCATTATTTATTTATTTATTATTTATTTATTTATTCGGCCGAAATACCGGCTTTATCATTTATTAGCTATTAGCTGACTACCCGTCATCTTCAAAGGATCTGAAATTTACAAAAGATACGAGACTATTACAATCAGCGTCACCAATTGGTAACCCCCCTTAGTAAGGCGGTTTGTACTACAGGGGGGTTACCAGTTGGTGACGCTGGCCGTACATGCCTCTAACTACCGAGCTTATCCCTTACAATGGATCTGGAATACACACAGAGTTCTTTATAGTAGGAACTATACGGAATTCTGTGAATACATCAGATCTAGGAAAATGTCACCACGCCTCTGGGAAACAGTCGTGATCCTACGTTTAGAACTGATAAGTCTATCTCTAGAACTGAATTAACCTTTTTAAAGTTGCCGACTCAGCCGGCTCTATCATCTAACCACTCAAGTGAATATGAGTTAATATTTAACTCATAGGCGAGCGCTGGTTTCGAAATTTGGTCTGTAGCCAACGTTG
Organism: Epirrhoe tristata; assembly: GCA_951394285.1. Classification (NCBI taxonomy): domain Eukaryota; kingdom Metazoa; phylum Arthropoda; class Insecta; order Lepidoptera; family Geometridae; genus Epirrhoe; species Epirrhoe tristata. The sequence continues at coordinate 9,093,688 of OX596156.1, read as the reverse complement.
TAATGAGACTTTTGTCTATCCCGACTCCGGTTGAAAGAAATAATTTGCGAAAACATACTTTTCATTACATACGTTTTATTTGATTCTAAACTTGTTTCCAGGTGAATTGTTCCTTGGTTTTTCCTCCCTTCTATGTTTTTTATTGACATTAACAAATGTAAATGCATGGAGAGAGCTAGTCTATTGATGAAAAATTTCGTCTAGTCAGTTCCTTGAGTAGGATGACAAAAACCACCTGGTTTTTGTCATCATACTATGTACCTACATACCTGTGCTAGAAAAATTATTCCAAAGAAATCTAGGAGAATGTACTTAGAAAGAAAAATATAGAGAGAAATACAAACAAAATAACGTGAAGATGACCTACGACAAAAAAAAATTGTTTTATTCTATGGTAAAGTTATGGCAATAGTCATGGTAGGAGGCTCTGAAAAAAAGAAATCTCTCGTTTTAAAATAACAATGGCAGTGTCGCATCTGTCTCGTATACATTTTTATCTAAATCTATGAATAGAGTCATAAAAATAGCGCAGATAGTCGTGTTATTTATGCGACTGATTCGCGAATAATAATTTATAGCGAAAATATAAAACCTGTATCGGCACGTGATGGGTTAAGGCCTATAAATTGTTGACTTATTGACAGTGTAGAGCACAAATGATGCATTAGCAAGGGCTGCGCCAAAACGGGTATGGCGCCACTGAAAACCAGCGCTCCAACACTCTCGAGCTGTTGGAGCAAATGCTGAGGGGTAGCCGTATTTTCCCCCACATAAAATTATGTAGATTTAAGTACCTATTGTAACTGTAGTATATGATGTGGAGAAAATAAAACTGTATCTTTCTTATTCTATTCTTATTAGGTCTATACTTAGATCAAGACATATCTTTTGGGTCGGTTTTTTTCCTTTTAAATAAATCCAGGATCAAAAATTTGCATCTCCTGCTACTAAGTTAAATTGAACACAGGTCGTAAACACACATTATCCTAAACAATTAGACCGATACTTAAAGACTTATATTAGTTTCATGTAAATGAACGTTGAATCGACCACCAGTTTGTACACAAAAAGTGGTAGACCACTTTCTTTGCTGGTGTACCAGACGAAACCATAATACGTACGATTAGCAACTACCATGGCCAGATTTCTAGTATGCCATCAATGGTCATGGATAAAAAAAGTACTTACGTGAGTGTCGAGGAACACTCGGTTCTAACGAAGCAAAGAGTACTTTTCTATACTGGGAATATAATAAATTAATTGTCAATTAGGTATCCTAGAAACGCTCTTCCGTACTAACAATGTAACAATCTATGGACTATGTCGCGGCTGCGCAATACGCACTGTGACGATTTCACATATACATATGTCGTGACGGTAAAATGGAACAATTTTTTTTTCCAGCCTCAGTCTTTTTTTTCTTCGATTCCGTCCGAAAAGGAGAACTTCGTTCCAATACCAACTGAACATCAGTAGGGTTTTTTGACCTCGATATATGACCCAGCTTAACCCCCGCACGTGCCAAATGTGACCCACATCCAGCAACCCTACAGGTGACGCTAAAAATACATTGACACATACAAGACAAGACATACGTTTCTATTTTCAAAGATGCCTGTCGAAAATACACGGCGAGGGCGTTACGCAAACGTGACGTCAGCAGAACGTCATTTATGACACCGTGAGAGGTCTGGTCGGATTTTTTAGGTATTTCATTAACATCTGTCGTAAAACTATAAAGCTTCTTTGCTACGGAGGTCACTTTAGTGGTCAATCATAAAATACGTTACACAGGGGAGGGAGAAGTCAAAAATATTGCTAATGGAATTTGTAAAGTTTGAAGTCCGTTACTTATCAGCCTGTCTACTTATCATTATGTTCGTGCGACTTAATTTATGGACTAGCTTAAGTTATGACGAACGCATGAAGCGATCAATAGAATATAAACGACCACTGCACTGCAGAATATTATTTTCAACTATTTAAATAAAATAAATAAAAATAGCAGCTACAGTTCAGCTAAAATTTTAATACTAAAATAATAAAATAAAAAGCTGATCAGTCACGCCAGACAGGAAAGTTTCACGGATAAATCATTCAAATCTCCATTCTGTTACCTACCCAACGTAAATTGCTAGACAGAGCAAAAATAAATTGACATCTATATACATAGTACAGCATCCATTGACGTGATGTAAACGACCTATGTCGCATTGTTTTATACTATAAATACTATCAAAAGTGACATAACACAATGATTTGGTTCCACGCAGTAGCGTTTAGGCCAGGGCTCCACTACGCTAGTAGTTTGCAGGTTAGTTATTTTACCGCCCTTTCCCTTTTATGGGTATGGCTGAATACCAGCGTCTAGCTAACGTACCTACAGTATAACGTTAGCTGAAGGCCATTTTACAACCACACAGAGCTGCTGCACCATTTTTTAACTTACCCAGCATAGAGCTCCCAACTCTCTCTCGAACGCTTCAAGATCATTATAACATAATTTGAAATCGACTTTTTTTATTTTTTTTAAATTGATTAGGTCAGCATTTGACCTCACTCTGCCTGATTGTTAAGCAATAGTGAGGTCTAAGATGAAGCATGCTTTCCTAGAAGAAGTCAAAATAATGGTGATGCGGCTGCATAAAATATGTTCTGTTTAAACTATTTTGTGTGTATATAACTATGTTCTATTTGATGCCGTCAATATAGTGTAAACCTTCTTTGGATGATGACGGTGCCAGCTACTGTCAAATTATACACCAAGCTTTATCAGTCTCGTGGCAAAGTTGGACATCAAATCAACATGTGGTTTGATTATAATACAGGTTGCCAAGAAAATATGAACGAAGTTAATGGCATCTATAGTTTCCATCCAATCTATTATTGACTATTCTAAAGTACCTACTACCGTGCTTCGGAGGGCACGTTAAAACTAAAGTATTATTCTTGCCATGTATTACTTCTTCTTAGACACTAGCTCGCGAACATATACACATACAGTTGGCTCGATTCTATGACATTCGCTAAACCATTGAATTTTAGTTAAGTTCGCTAAATAATTTTGGTATTCCACGCATACCTGTCAAAATCAAATGATATATTCTTTTTATTAAATCTTATTTTAGACGATTAATTTAATTTAGGTTTAGCTGCAAAACGCTATTCTGAAATGGCATTTTAGGCGAAAATAAGAGACGTCAAGCAGGCGCTTTACCTCCATTTTAACTTGACGTCGCTAAACTAAATGGCATACTACGCGTACCTGCCAGTAAAATTTAATGAGAGTTTTAGGCGATCTATTCAATTTAAGTTTAGCTGCAAAAATGCTATTCAAGACCGTGTCATTTTAAGCATTTTATTCGAAAATATAGAGACTAATTTGCCTAATTTTAGCGGTGACTAAATTGGTCTAATAAATACGTAAACTTGTGCAAATTGAATTCATTAAAATTTTTATATTGCATTAGAAATGGATGAAAAATTCGTCATAATTTCATTTTATTCAACTTAAACATTTTAAAAGGTAGTTAAAACCAGACTAAATTTAGTCAGCGTGGCATTATTGAATAGAATAGAATAAAGTTTTATTTTCTCCACATCATATACAACAGTTACAATAGGTACTTAAATCTACATATATCTATTGGAATGCCGATTGCTAAAATATCTTATTTAAATAGACTAAAATTTAAGCATTTTAGCTTTAGGCTGTTTACGCGTCAGTGCGCTGGAATTGAACCTAGTGCCTACACGCAACAGATCCAGTAAGTAAGGTCTCCCGTTCAAAACTGTCAGGAAATAAGAGTTCATGTTAACCCCCCAGGACTGCAAACCGAGTCGTGGATTGATCGCGGACATCATCTCCCGCTGCATGCGCGACAATGCAGTGACGCGCCACATTCCAGCTATTTATAGGAATGGCATGTGCACTTTTTCAAATACTTTCTTTTTTAAATACTTACCTACATCTTTACAGACACATTTAACCACACAAAAAACATTCTTATCAAAAATAGAAAATAGTGGTCGCTCAGAACAGGTTTAAATCTACTCTTTTTAATAAATAACACACAATATTTACATGCATAGTCGTGATTACGCAAGAATCTACGAATACCTACCATGATTAGTACCCGAATAACAAAGCAGACAGATAAAATATCAGATCATACTTTTGATGAGAGTTAGGTAAGCGGTGACCTCTAGTGACATTATCAACTGAGCGCTTCCGTGCTTCTGTCGGTCCTAGCTATTAAGTCTTTAAGCCATGATCTGTCAAGGCAGAGGCATTTAGGCGGCCCTAATTTGTCTCTAGAGTTGGCAACTAACTTATACGCACTTACTTTATTTGTATTTAAGAGACTATTAAAAGTGGGTGGGTTAACTAATACTCACAGCACCGCAAGCGGAACGATACGCTACTATTTTGTGCCAAATATCTTATTTACAATATATTAGCAATTAAAATATAATTTGGTTGCAGTTGCAGTGAATCATGCCTCTAATATACGTGCGCTTGTGTACAGAATGGCACAGAATTGAAGTCATACCATCATATCTCGGTCGAAAACGTCGACGATTGACGAAAACTTAGAAAATAAGTAAAAAAAAAAAATATTTCCCATATCGGCCAAAAATTTAGTTTGATTCTTGGAAGGAAGTTCCTTTTCGGACGGTATCGAGGACAGAGGCAAGGCTAGAAAAACAAAAGAAAGCGTTCCATTTTACCGTCACGACATATCGATGTCTCCGGGGAATAAAAGGATAACTGCAAAAACACAACTTTAGAGGAGAAGCAAAAAATATGTTTTCGTTGATAACTTCGCAAAATGGTACGCATACTCGTAGTACCTAGTGCGAAAAAGAAAGATGTAGTGCGAAAAGTGGTGCACAATGTGCGCAAAATGTCAAATGTACAAACTTCGTTCCAACTGAGTGTTCCACGACACTCACGTACTTTTTATTTCAATGTATTATTTTGTAAGTAGGTACATACCTACTTCTTGAAATGGGTTTTTTGGTGTGTGTGGTGTAGGTTTAAGTTCGTTCGTTGCGTCTTGTAGAACTACAATTACCTGGCGTAAATATTGGTATAGATTTATTTTAGTTCCATCTTATCTTATCCATGTGACTTCCTCATTGGGTCAATCTGTACCTGCGGAAGATAGCATCTCTCTCCCACTCATTGACGGCGACGAATGGTGGTGGCTGCTGGCCAGAGATTTACATCATCGATGGACAAAACTAATTACTTACCACTATTACAAACATATTTTATTAACCAGTTAAATACCCAACACATACATATTTGTCACATAAATACTGTCTCAAATAATGCCACAAATAAATATATTTCAATACTCATTGTCTTGACCCGCTAAGGTAACTGTGTCATTGTTATAAGAAACTACAACCTAAATGCCATAACACTCAGTTCCAGAACTAACATCTTCAATTAATGTAAACGGGACCTCAATTAATGTAACCTGCCGCGGGAAACGAACTCGCCCCTTTTGCGTTTTAGCCTATACTTTACGGTGATGGATGGCCTTTCTAAAGGTGCAAAAATAGTAGGTACCTTTCAATGTTATTAATATTGTTATAAATATTCCCAAAAAGTTGAAAAACAACAATATATTTCAACACAAAGAGACATCATTCGGCCATGACTCACAAAGTGTTCACACATCAACATTAAGCAAAATGTCACAAAATTAATGTTCATAGAAAGTAGGCTATCCCGTCGTAAGTAAATTTTAAGATATCTTAGGCCATACGTCTGCTAAAGCATCGCGTTGAAGCTGTAAAACTTTAATTTTGTAAAAAGAAAGAACGCGATTGTTTAACTCTATCTGTTTGAAATCCATTTACCACACTTGCACTGAGAAGAACTTAGTTATACGACAAGATGTACCTACTCTGCCTACTGGTAAAACGCAGACAACAAAGAATTGCAGTTGTTAATACCACCAGTCACCTATCCATTTCTTGACCGCGCAGAACGTTTCTTAACTTTGGCCTATCAAATAACGAAGCAAGCTATACAACAAATATCATAATATGGATCTAAAACACAAAAGATCAGAGAGAATGTCTACCGCGCCTTGGGGATAAAGTCGTGATAGGTTTGTTTGCTACACTTTAGTGGACATAGTCCTTGGAATCCGTAGGAAAAGCTTTATGATACGGCTGAGCTGATAATCTCAAGTCCATTATAAATCAAATTAAATGTAATTTTAAATGTAATGTCCGCTCCTTGGGTTACATTAAAATGTGTTTATGGGCGTAGTAGCCCAGATAGTAGTTTGTAGTGGCCTTCAAATGTAGGACAACTAGATACTAGGACAACTCTTTTTGATGAATTACACAAAACGCATCGAGTTGATCAAATCAAAATCACAGTTAGTTAGTAGTTGGCATTTTATACTAAAGTCGCTAGGTATCTATTGATCTCTTGATAGTGGTTTTTCTTTACTTTTTAATAAAAATAGGTACCTACCTAAAATTTAAAACTAGTGCATCATTTATCAATATTGTTGAATGAATAAATAATTGAATGGGTAAATTAATTTGATAACAAGTTCTGTCCACATTACAAATAATTTGAAATGTAGAATAGTTATTATGCGATTCACTCAGAAACGAAATATAACGGCTTATCATCAACAATATTAATAAATCAACCGAATTGAATGTACAAATATCCTAACTATCCACAGTTGTACAAATATCGCAATGAACACTTCATTCATGTTCTGAAATATTATTATTGTGTTCAATTTTAGCAATATTGCGATTCGATTGGATTCCTCCGGCTATTTCCGTGCAAATCCTCACGGATAACAGATTTATACATTCCCAAAATATGTTCCATATACAGACACACCTCTCGCACGATGTTACTGCCCGTGTCTTAATCTATTTAAACTTTATAAATCACAAAAAATGTACGATTACGACTGTATTTCCAATGGACATAGTTCCTTAGATACTCTCAGGGGGGTTATTCGCGTTAATTTTTTCGTTCGTTTGATGAATATTCGGATGCTTCTTACTACGAGCTACATTGTATTCAGTCAATAAGATCAACACGGTCCTAACCTAGGACCAAATATTTCAAACAGAAAAATTGGCCCTTGAATTCAGAATTCGTAGTAAGAAACAAAGACCCCAGATCTTTTTTATGTTCAAGATCCTTCGAAATGGGTCTGATTATCCCGTTTAATATACTTCACTTTTTCCTTTATAAAGTAGCCTATGCTCTAAACCTGATCGCACACTCATCCGCGCCGTACGCGCCGCAGTAATTTTTCCTCTATTGAATTGACAGTTCGGCGCGTTCGGCTTGGCTGGACTGTGCGACCACCCTAAGCCAGCTTCATAGAAATATACAAATCCGTTCAGCTGTTTCAGCTTGAAGAAGCTACAAACATCTCCATCCTTTTCGAATTATTAGAAGATGGGCCACCGAAAGCGTCAAAAGCTCAAACCGTGTTAGTTGCCTCATTCTTCACGGTATCGGTCTTGGAGGAACATACATGAATCTCCTAGCTCTTAAAAAAATCCATGTGTTTCCAAGTGGATATGTTGACTTGATACTCGATAGCCTCCTTGAGAAATTGTTTTCGTCTTTTACACTTTCGCAGTGTACGCATTATTAAAGTTATATGAGAATGGCGCCGGGCGATACGGCTATTTGCGTCTGCGCACCTCGACGGTACCTGTTTACACCTGTTTATTTAGATTAATGAGCATCTAGATTGAGGAAACCATTGACGCTAATTCACAAGGTCAATCCCCGACAAAATAAAACAACTGTTACTGAAACATTACTCTAAAAAATCAAGAATTATATTCATATTTCTTGCTTATTATCTTCTTTGATAAATCTTAAACTTTCCATAGATCTAAGACTAAGTATATCGTGCTTTGATAGAGTCGTAATATAAAAAATAAAAGAATGGTCTCCGAAAAGTCCGAGACCCTTAACAGAATTGGTTAATCTGATTCTTCACAGTATCAGACACAGATAATGCAGTGGAGTAGGAGTAGGCACCTAATTGGTCTGACTGAAAGTAAGTAAATGATGAGTTTTAGTCAAAAGAAGACAATTATTAAATGTACTTACTTACTGAATAAAAATTTTTATAATAATAATATTCCATCACACAAGATCAAAATTGTCAAAAAGGCCTCTGTGTGTTGGCTTCGGCCCCATGCATGCCTATCAAAGGTCCGGGACTGTATAGTTCCGTGATGTTAAACTTTGACAAACAAAATAATAATAATAATGCTGGACATTTTTCACACAGCATCATCTAGCCCCAAACTAAGCAAAGCTTGTACTATGGGAACCAGATAACTGATATACTACTTATATACTTTTTTGTTTGTAAATACATACATGTTATACATAGAAACACCCAGACCCACTAATGTTTATTAGTGAAATATAAAGTAATTCTTATTGTTTTAAGCATTTCATTTTTATTTCTAGGTTAAAGCTCTTAGACATTTTTTTTTAAAATAACTAAATTCTGGCATAAGTGAGTTCTCTGGTTGGTACGTCGTAACTCGCCGCGCGGCAGGTGCGTCTCACCTCGCGGTATTTACCGTTTGTTTATAATGATTATGAGCCCTGGCGGAAAAATATTGTTGTTGGCCGTTAGCGTCTCACTGGGCCGAGACCTCCTCTGGCTCCCTCCAAAAAAAGTGCAAAATAGCATTTATCGGCTGGGAATCTAACTCGCAAACTTTGTCCACTTCGAATTTGTATCTCAATAATGTTTCTGTTACTTTAACTGTAACCTATTTGCGCAGAGAATGCGGTAGCGTCGACGAAGCCGAAGCGGCGCGCCTACCTGCTGAAGAGGAAGGCGCTCACCACCGGCTTCTTCGACCAGAGCCGCGCTAAGGACGACAAGGAGAAAGGTATGGTGTACCGTGTACATGCCTCGATGACTATAAGGTGACTAAGAAAAGTAGGTAAAAACCTTCTATCATTTTGTATGAAGTGATAAAAAAGCATTTACACGGAAGAATTTCAATCGATATGATATCGTATCGCACTCTCATTTTTTACAATGTAAACGGTCATTAGTCTATGCTAGAGGCGACGCTCACTCGGCCCATAATTTCTTCGCTTGCTCTTATGTTACGATACTTGAAAAGAGCCGTAGACCGTCTACGATACTATCGTAGACGTCTACGGCGTAGCAAGTAAGCATAGGCGTAGCTTATTGTAGACTATTAACTTAGGTCTGAACGCTACACGGTTTAATTTTTTGACCTGAAAATGGACATGATGATGAATGGACTGGAATGGATGGTTAATATTGTTTTTGTAACCGTTATCTTGTGTAAAATAAAGAATTACAAAATTACAGATGGACTTAAAGTAGCTACATAAATGTACCTACAGATAAATAAAGATTATATCTATATGTATATCTATATAAGATTATTTACTATTCGTATAGATTTGTAGTTTTGGCGAATTAATTCATGAAAGAGATTAGCAACATGTTAAATAAATACTGATAGCTTTTATTAAACCATCAAAGCCAAACCTCGATAAAATCGGACCTAAGATATATAACCTGTATATATCTGATGAATATATCACATTGATTTATATATCTACAGAACATGTTTATGTAATGCGTTTGATTACTTTACGTTACGTTTACCTTGTAGATAACGTCTACATTGCTTTAATATAAATTACGAAGCGCTCGTGGTCGTGCTTGCTTAGTCGTTCTTGACAGATCGTAGAAGTTAAGCAACGATAATTGGATGGGTGACCGCCAGTGGCACGCTTCCGTGCTTTGGAGGGCACTTTAAATTGTCGATCCCTGCTATTCAAGTCGTTACGCCGTGACGGAGGCCTTAAGGCGGCCTAAAGACTCCGTCACCAGAGTTGGCCACTGACTCATACGAACTTAATATAAATTACGCCACAGTTTGCCTACGGTCAGTTACAAATTATACTTAGTTTTTTTATAGTTATAGACACATGAACGACACAGAGATATGGCCAATATGGCCATGGTCTATAACTGACCTAAGATGCGGCATTCATTATATTTTCTTTACCATTTAGTATTTAGTATTTATTTATTACCACTTCTTATCTATTTTTACAGGCTTAACATAATGCAATAGTGTGGCCAAATTCTAACCTTAATAGTGTTTAAAAAGCACAACTTAAAAATAAGAAATAACTCTCCTAAAATATTACTATCTATTATTCTATCATATTATTTCAGAATAATATGATAGCTTTAGTTCTAGTTTTAGATTTGAGCCAGGATGCTGTATTATAATGATGTAAAAGATATTATTTATAACATTACTAACATTATTAAAGTTAACAAAAAGCGTGCGGGGGAGGGCAGACTGATCCAGACCGGCTATTTCTGAAGGCCAGCCAACGTATGGATATCTCTATTATCATAAAGCTTCAGCCACATCTGACGCCCAAACTGGCGGGACGAAAGCAAACCTAGGAGCACCTGTTACCTCTTTGGGTGACGAATATTCACCAATGTGTAACGTGAACAAAATGTCCCCTAGTGTAATGTATGTAAAGTAAGTTCATATGAGTTACGGAGTTTTTCGGTCGCATAGTGGATACCAACCACACATTTTGTTTGTTTATTTTTAAAATATTTTAAATATAAAACCTTCAATTCCAAGTTCGCTTGTTATGATTAAAATCCAAAGATGGTTTCGTCGATCGAAGGAAAACATCATGCATCACTTGTCTTCGCCAAGCATTTACCCGACACGATTCGTTGAAACAGACAAAAAATGTAATAAATCACAGTTCTACGAACTAGGAAGCGTTGCATATTTTGTTGCCATTTTCAATTATCTAGAAAACTAAAAACTAAACTTTCGTTGAGAAAAATCGATGTTTCGTCCGTCATAACGTGTTTGTACAAAATATTTAATGCGAGGATAAACTTGAGGTATGTTTCATTAAAAGTGATTTTTTTATCATATAATTTCAAAATCTCGACTTTTCTTGTTATACTATAAAACACATCGTTGGCTTTTAAGTCTTTGTACAATCATGTTTGATGTTATACACCGACAGGCAGGAGGCAACCTACAGGGGCCCTACTATGAGCTGTTACAGCAATCCAGTTTAAGTCCTAAACTGGGGGGTTATTCGCGTTCGTTTTTTCGTTGATCTGATGAATATTCGGATGCTTCTTACTACGAGCTCCATTGTATTCAGTCGATAAGGATATCCTCCTAGGACCAAATATTCCATACCGAAAAATTGGCCCTTGAAGTCAGAAATCGTAGTAAGAAACATCCGAATATTCATCAAACGAACGAAAATAAGAACGGGAATACGGCCCCTGAACTGCTTTGCTATAACGTACCATGACGTATGATAATAAAAGTTACTAATAATACTATTTACTAGACTTGTCGTAAAAACTGAATGGTTTTGCAATACGAGTATAATACGTATTTATTGTCTGGGATAATACAAGTAAAACAAATTTCTTCTTAAAACGTCTAATTGTCACGATACTTTGCGAAACTTTGCGAATTGTAGGTCATGGTACGGCACCAGGTATAGGTACACCACAGGGTCTCGTCAAACCTCTTGACGCTGAATAATCTAGTAAAAATATAAAGGCCTGTACGAACTGGGACAGGACGCCTGTCTCGACATCATCTCTAGTCTGACAAAAAACAACCACATTAGCAGAAAAGGAGATCTTCCCGAAAAATAGGGAAAAGATCAGCAGGATAATCCGATAAATTGTGTAATATATTGCTCGCGTAATGTTTTATTTATATCGTTGCTGATACGATCTCGAGCAGTTACCAAAGGTTGTTGCCTTTTTCCTCAAATAAAATACCAATTTATGATGCAGTGAGTAATCTGGAGTGGAAACACAGCTAGCAACCATATTACTCATTGATATCCAACGCGTGATCTTTTAGTCTATCTAGACTTTCCTATACACCGCTATTTTGTAACTACCAAATAAAATTTAAGGACGGTTGCAGTAGATGCAGAAAATGATAATGACATGGTCAGATTTTTTTATTTAACTATCACAAAGTTATCGAGGATTGTAGTCAACCAAAACCGAACAAAATTTTATGAAAACTGTACGAATAAGTACTACAGACAACAATCGCGTACGGACTCTCATTTAAACTATGCTCTCGTACATCCCCAGTCAGTAAAACCCCAGTAGCTATCATAAATCCATGTCTGACTCGTCTCGGCTCCTTTTTAGGTTATATATTTTTTTCTTTTTTCAAATTTTTGAGTTTTAACTACTTAAATGTGATCAGTAACAGACACCGAGACTATGTTTAAAATTTTTTGGTAATTAAAAAATATGGGTGTAAATCAACAAAATAACATAATCAAGGTCAACATGCCAGCATTGGTGGTCTAGTGAAAGCGACATCACCACGATCTAAGTATCGGTAAAAAAAGATCTAAGAAAATTGTCTACCGCGCCTTAGGGTCACCAGTCGTGATCTGTGTTTTTTTTATTTAATAAAACACACATGAATATGTATTAATCTATCTATTCAGCCAGGTTGCACTCACTTCTGAGTAAAGGCCTCCTCTCGCCATTTCTTTCGGTCCTATGCAGTCCTCCGCGTTTTCTACATTTATATATATATAGCTACATTTATTTTTTATTTTATTTGTTTATTTTATTTATCATTATCATTATACAGAAAAATCACAAAATAGTATAAACTTCTTAACTAAGCTACTCATATCTAGTGTTTCCCCAGTTATAGGATGCCACAGCATGCACTATGATATGGGCTCAACTTAACTAATATGGTAGGTATTTCTTACATTAGATATTATTATCAGAACAATGTCATCCGACCATCGAGCGGGTGGTACCTCGTGGTCTTTGAGCATTTCTGGGACACCATTCCGTAATCGCTGAAGTCCAATTATTCATACTGTATGTATCCTCAGATATACCCACCTGTTGAGTAGTAATGAATGAATGAATGAATGAATGAATGAATGAATGAACGCCACTGTTTCCGGTCCTGTGCCAGTCGAACCCTTGCTTTAATCATCAGACCATCTGGCTGGTAATAAATATTAATAAAATAAAGATTATTCGATCGTCTGAGTCCAAAACTGTGTAGCCGACTATTTCGTTAACACATTAGTCAGCATGTCTACCACACACAATAAATAGCGTGCGACATATGTTTGTGGCGAAACGGGCTAGTCTACGTCAACAGAGTCATTAATTAATTAAAACTCGATTTCTTTGATCTGAGGGCTGGTCATAAAGTCAATTATTTTTTGTCTCATAAATTACCAATTGATTTCTCAGTCTGAATAGGTACCTAGGAATAGTGTATGTTAGATATACATTAATGTAAATAGAAGTTTAGTTTGTTAAATGCAGAGTAAATAGTCGTTGGTCGTGTGGTTGCTATAACAAAAGCTCTCTAATTTGGGCCAGATGATGATGTGTGAAATGTACAATAGTACAGTCAGCAACGAAAATGTATTAACAGTTTGATTTCTTATAGCGCCATTTGTTTTTGTTTTCTAAGAACATATTAACTTTTCCTGGGAAATTAACATGGGCTGACGCTTATTCTTCAAATATTTGACAAAATATAGGTTACAGGTTTTGGAAATATTGAGTTTTGTGAAACATCAAATGTTAAGCGACTTTCGTTGCTGACTGTACCTAATTATTTACAAAAACGAACATACTAAAAAGATTAACCAACTAAGGACACGCTCTAATTCTGGTCACTGCCAGTCAGAATTGAGCCAAATATGCGTTAGCTGTCAGATCATGTTTAGTTTGTTTGTTATGACAAAGACAATACGAGTATAATGGTTATGAGTAGTATCTCTCTATTCTAAATAATGTAAAGAGACCATAATATTTTATGATTTTATCAGAACTATTTAGAATTAATAACGTAGACAAAGTCAGGCCGGTCCGCTAGTATTAATATAAAGTTATCACATTGATTGTATGAATCTAAAAAATTAATTCAACGAAAAACAAAACAGGCATACAAGCGACATACAAACCTATATCACTGAAATACAACTCAATTTAAATTGACAAACAACATGACGATTTCCGCGAAAATTCATATCCTCGTCTATCCACTTTGAACCCAAAACCATCCCAATAGAGCTGTTTTTCCTCTGATATAAGTGACACTGTCAATACTCCCGATAAAAACCTCAGTCATAACAAACGAAACGTTGGCGCTAATTGACGTTAAATATGAAAGTAAGCGCCTGGTCAGAGTAGTCGGGTAAAAATAGTATCGGAGTATACCGTGGAATATTCAGTAGTAACTATGTACAGCGTGTAGTGTACTGTGGAGTGTCCGTCGTCGGCTGGCGATCTACAGGGTGATTCACTAAGCTGTAAGAAAATCGGCTAACGGTTTGTAGATTTTTTTGTCATTTCTTGCGACATTTCATAGTGAGATGGGAGTTTAGTTGAGAGTGTAGTAAACACATGACTTTCGGATTGAATTTTGCAGCGTCTCTAATACGAAGCAACTGAAATCCCCAAAGTATTGTAAAAAAAAACGTATATTATAAAATCTGTCGAAAATGACAACGTGATAAAACCAGGGAAGTTATTCCAGTTAGTTTTTTTCGTTCGTTTGATGAATATTTGGATGTTTCTTACTACGATTTCTGACTTCAAGGGCCAATTTTTCGGTTTTGAATACATTTGATCCTAGGTTAGGATTTTATCGACCGAATACAATGTAGCTTGTAGTAAGAAACATCCGAATATTCCTCAAACGAATGCGAAAAACCCCAAGTTATCAAGTAATTAATGTAAGTAATTTGTAAAATGCGGTGATGGGCCTCTCAAGTAGAGAGGCGTATGATGTTAACTTTTGCAAAATATGGGTGGTACTTGAACATAATAGGAAAAACAGAAATTGCTTAAAGTGAGTGACAAAACCGTTTAATGAACAGCATTACAGTAGGTAGTTAAAATCACTGTTCAATTTCAGCTTTGCATACACTCCTTAAATTAATAATATTTGAACTTGAGCCAATTACTTTATCTGCAAAAGTGCCGAAGTCTTTTCTTCAAATTGGGTCATGTTTGTATCGTACTTTGTTGTTTTGAGGTCAAATAGGTATCTACGTGTTACATTACACCTTTGTAGGTAGGTGCGAATATTAGATAGAGAAATTGCTGAGTTCACAAACTGACAAGATCTTTACTAAGTGATAGTGCTCTACCAAAAAATGTCCCAGTCGCTATAGCGTCCCGTTAAGTGTAGGTTCGCTCCTGACGCTGTATAAATCATCTAGTATAGATGTAAAGGCCAAGTTTTTTTATTTTAGTGTTCTACCGCACGATAGAGTAGTAGGTAGTGCACGACGGAGTTTTTTTGAGAATTGATGAAAGCGGTTGGATGAGGGCAGATGATGATAATGATGACGTATTTACTAAATGCGTTACTCATTGGTCATTACCACGTGTTTTCAGTTCAGTGGATGCCCCCCTTAACCGATTTGTGGCAAAAAATACTCGTGCAAAAAGCAGACTGAGTCATCGTGCGGGAATGTTTTTGTCACTACGTGGATTATTTTAGCGTAAATACTTGGGTTTGTTTACAATATTGCACGCAAAAACACTCAGTTACAGTGGAATGTGAAGGGCTAAATTATATACGCATATATTGTATAAATACTTTTTATAAGTAAAAATTTAATACATTTTGGTGTTGAAAGTTGCAAATCCGACAGAGCTTTAGAAATCAAGAATACTGGCCTGGGAAAGGCTTCGCTCAAGCGGAAAACCATCTTTACCTATGTCCCTTAGATCCCTAAGCCCAGTGGTAGAGTATTCACTCCACCACTATGACATTTATATTTTATTTTATGACATTTGCCTATGACTTGCCATCTCTCAATTGTTTTTTATCCTTGATCAGGAACGAGATAAATGATTAAAGTCAAGAACACTCTTTTTGATCACACTACAAACGGGTGAACTCGTATACGAAAGCTAGATATGTTTGGAACGAAGTTCCTTTTCGGATGGTGTCGAAGAAAAAAAAAGACTGAGTCTGGAAAAAAATTTTTGTTCCATTTTATCGTCACGACACATGTATATGTCAAATGGTCACAGTGCGAAATGCGCAGCCGTGACACAGTCCATAGATTGTTACATTGTTAGTACAGAAGAGCGTTTCTAGGATACCTAATTGACAATTAATTTATTATATTCCCAGTATCAAAAAGTACTCTTTGCTTCGTTCCAGCCGAGTGTTCCACGACACTCACGTACTTTTTTCTAAATTTATTATTTGTTCTCTTTAGTACCCATAACTCGTCTCCCATAGGAATAAGTATCTTAAATCTAAGGATTTTTAATTTATTCGCAATAATATTTTTTTACAGCCTTATATTTATTTACGGGCCAATCAAACATTTATCAGCTACTATTGGCTCATTCACAAAAAAAGCTTTTACGACTCGCGTCACATCAAAACGTCGTAAAGTCGAATATCATTTTATGTAAGTGACGCGTGGCGTCTAAATACCCAGAATAGACGATTTGGGTTTTCCATTGCATTAAACCTTCTATTCTTGATTTAATACCACAGGTAATACATAAAAAAACGTAGTTCGCGCACAGAAAACTGCCTAAAAGGATGTACTTTCATTCAACAAGAGATATTCATTTCCCAAAAACAAGAACAAAAATAAAGCTACCCTTCGCACAATAGCTGTTGTCGCGCTGGTTATCAGTGGATGGATGGATTGTACTTAAAACAACAACTGGAAAACCGCAAAGAGCAGACATTATAATGTTATTAGAGCGATGTAAATTGTAAAACTGCAAGCTCGCCCGATATAATTATCAAAGGCCAGCTATTCCCGGCCGGCTATTCGCGGCACAATAGGAGTTCCTAGCTATTTACACGGCGCACGTCACTTTTTCATAAAGTTAAAAGTCAGTTCATGATGCTTAAGCATGTGTGAATGAGGTTTAATATGCTCCAGAACTAATGCAGGCAATTACTAAGCTGCTTGTACAATGTACATGCTAAGAAAATTCGCATTATCTACCACCCTTCGTTTTGTCGAAAAGGAGGAGCAGGGTAAGGTTTCTTCACAACCTAACTTACCTTAGTCTAAAAAATTTCACCCTAAGGGGTGAAACTGGTATGCATTTTAAAATTTTTAATTATCTAACTGTGGTTATTTAAACCTAAAATAATATATTTCAGAGTCCAGTGGCAGTGTGTTTGGCGTGCCACTCGCGCAGTGCGTCGCGACAGAGCGCGCGTTGCGCCGGCAACAGCATGGAGGGAGCCGCGCCTCCCTCGCATCGCTCGGCGCGCTGGAGAAAGGAGATGACGTGAGTACAAACTGAGCAATAGTAACACTAGTGTGCGTGTTAGTATATTCATCTTCAATCTTTACCTATTTAATGACTTGAACTCAGACTTCTACCATAACTTGGTTGGAGATACAGGTCCTGTTACATGAAAAATTATTTTTAAGTTGCCAAAGCTGTAGCTAGGTCTAGTTATTTTTATCTCAGGCATCTAGGTAGCCTACGTTTTAAATAACTCGGTCCTTCTAGCGCAATCAAATCATATTAAATGCATAAATCATAATAAATGATGTGCTGAGACAGTGCATCATGCCGTAAGACTAACGATTTGCCAATTCCAACTAATCATGCTCCAGGAAAATTAATTTGCAAACGAATCGAAATAGATTAACAAATTATTCATGCGACTTGCAAACAACATAGGTACAACATATTTAGAGAAACAGAATTACCAACAACTATATGCAGAGACAGTAATTTAGACATTCTTTCAAATCAAGGCACTCAAAATCCTTTGAAAAAGTCCTCGCACAAGGATATTCAGAAAGACGATAAGGTAAATAAAATAAAAACCGAAAACCGTAATCATTTCAATAGCTCTCGTTCTATAACTAAATTATTTATATCACAAGGTGTCTATAAAAATACACAATAAAATCTATCTATAGTCTGCCGAATAAATGATTCAGAGATTCATCGATAAAAGTTGTAGATTGCCAATCAGACACCTACAGAGCTATTTTATAAGGTAATATTCGACCGCTTCAAAGTTTAACGAAACGGATCTCGGCATCTGTTATGGTTACTGAGGTCACATTTATGTAATCCAGATTAAAAAAAAATAAAAATATAACCTAAAAAGGAGACGAGACGAGTCAGACATGGATTTATAATAGCTACTGTGATTTTAATGACTAGGGATGATGCGAGAGCATAGTTTGAATGAGAGTCCGTACGCGATTGTTGTCTGAAGTACTTAATTGTACAGTTTTCATCAAATTTTGTTCGGTTTTGGTTGATACTCGATAACTTTGATAGTTAAAGAAAAAATCTGATCATGCCATTATCATTTTCTACATCTGCTGCGACTGTCCTTAAATTTTTTTGGTAGTTACAAAATAGCGACATAGATCGTCGATATGAAGCAACTTTGATCGCTAGTGGCATTATCAACTGAGTGCTTTCATGCTTTGGAGTGCACGTTAAATTGTAGGTCTTGGCTATTATGTTGTTATGCCGTAAGACAGCCTAAAAGTCCGTCACCAGAGTTGGCCAACTCATACGATCTTACTTGATACTGGGTGTTTGTTTATCTCGAATCGAGCGTAATTTTATATTCAACTGGTATAATAGCAGTGCGTATGTCATGACATTTGAGCGGTCAGAAATAGTTCGCGGGTGGAGTGGTAGCCAAGGCTTGGTGACGCGCGCTGCACCTGGGATGGTCCGTATGATAACTTATCAGCTGGGCCCTCCCATCATGACGTCACTAACTAAAAACTAAAAGTGGCATACACATATCAAGAAAACATCTGCTTTTAGTGTTACCATATCGCTTTGGGGTCATTAAAGATTTTAAAATGCATCCTAAAACTTTCTCCTATGGGGTTAGAACCCACAACCTTCATCGATCCGAGAAAATTACCACGGATCGGAAGATCGTTGGTTCAATTTCCGCATGGGTGTAATTGGAATGCATTTTACAATCTGCCTAAATGCTATAAGTAATAGACGCCGTTTGCACGATGCCATTCTAGCATACCTACTATTCTTGCCTCTTGCCAAAGAATGTTAGCTCTTTCTCCGTTCAGTTTGAGAAAGCAAGAGGCAAGAAGTATACCAGAATGGCATCGTGTAAACGGCACAAGCTAGTTCAATGTAAAGTACGCTCCAGTTAGTTGCACTGTTCCACAGTTTCCAAAGTAAAAATACAGCAAAATGAGTTGTTGCTAACAAAGTAATTTATTACCGCCGACATTGTTACACGTTTCTGGGAAATTCATTTTCACTTCGGTGGAAAATTACAAACATGTATTATTAAATTGTATTTACGTACCTTAGCTCAGATGTGTTATTTTTTGAGTAAAAGCTTGTTAGATAATTGAATACCTACCGATTTTGATACAAAGTGCAAAGATCGGTTGCACATCACACACAACATTCAAACACATAACTCGTTTAGAGCATATTGCTGTAAACGGTGAAAGAGAATGTCGAGAGGAAGCCCATGTCTAACCAGCCCCACTGTGGATATAGTCAAGCTTAGGATGATTTAAGTGTAGGTAAGCCTTATGTATGTCAACGACAATCTTAATATCTCAACAAATCGCTGTAAGATTAAAGATATGATTTTAAACTGATCCATATTTTAGGCATTAGATAGAAACCCTCTTACTTCAAATCACTCAAGTGCTGGTTACGAGTGCATAAGTTGCTAAGATAAATCAACCGTGATGTACCATTCTTTATTCTTTATTGCACAAAGAAATTACATATATAGAATCTTAAAGAGAAGTAATGGCAGAGGCGAGCTTAACCCTAAAAAGAGTTCTCTTACAGCAAACCTTTATAGGAGAGAGAGAGATGGGGTTGTAACAGTGGGTGCATGCATGTGTCACCATCGAAGTTTTTAAAAAAATATAAAGATAGATTTTCGAATAGTGAAAATCTCGAAGCCAAATTTGTTAATCTACTTTTGTTGTCGTAACGTCTCGGTTTGATCTGCGAGATTGACTAGTAAACACAGATGCCTTTTCAAATGCAAACGGCACACGGTCTAGTACCGTTGCTAAGGTGAAAGATTAATTTGTTGTGGATATGGCGCCATGTAAAAATTTGGAATCAGCTGCCAGCGTCTGTATTTCCGCTGAGCTACGACCCTGTTGTTTTTAAGAAGAGAGTTAATAGGCACCTTCTGGGTAAGCTCGCTCCATCGTAGACCTCACTCTTGCCTGTGTAAGTTTCGAGGTCAAGAGTCGACCCATTCATCATTAAAAAAAAATGTACCCAGACGCAGAGACGCTCTGAAAGACTGTTTAAACTTTGCATCATATTCCATTGTTCATAAACTAGATTTAGATTCATCTGCAAGATACTAATGTCTTACACACAAACGCTTGTAAAAACCACGATGTACTAGAACCTTTCAAGCTGATTTTAAAGTCAAAGTCAAAGTATAAATTGCTTACATGTGTGTGTACAAGGTCTTTTAAATATGTGTTAGCCTATTGCTAACACATGAGTCATGAAAGGACATCGCAAATTTTTTATATTAATATAAAAATAGTGTTTGTGTAACAAACATTTCTTAACGCTATGAGATCTTTTATTAAAATCTTTAAGTATAAATTTATTACAATTTGGTACCTACCTACTACTACCTGCACCACAGACCTGCGCCGACAGAAGATTAACTTGGGCTAACCATATAAAAGCCAAAAGAACCGAAGCCAACATGCAACTAAAGGGATTCTCCTGGCTACTTGGCCGCCAGTCCCAACTATCACTCAGCAACAAACTGATAGTCTACAAGGCTATAATAAAGCCAATATGGACATATGGCATTGAACTTTGGGGAACAGCCAGTAACTCAAACATTGAGATCCTCCAAAGGTTCCAAAACCAAGCTCTAAGAACCATCTCCAAAGCTCACTGGTTTGTAAGAAACAGCGAAATACACGAATACCTGGAAATGCCAACCGTCAAAGAAGAAGTCTGCAAATATGCCATAAAGTACAAGGAAAGAGTAAGAACACACACAAACACACTAGCCCAGAATCTCCTACATAACGACGATAGAATCACCTAGTTTTAAGACGTTTCAAAGTGATCCCAACGGTCCTACTGAATAAATGCTTTTTGACTTTGACTTTGACTTTAACGGAGAAAGCGTAAATCGCCTAAAGAGATGGCAGGTGCTAAACCTGGACATGCGAAGCTGACTTGACTAACAGCCAGTTTGGTGCCACTCAATGGAAGGGCGCCTTAAAACAATGACTCCAATGAAAAGATCTGATTATGGCTATACAGCCGATTGCAGATGTTAAAAGGGGAAAAAAAAACCTACTACTACTTATTAAATTATATTTTATAACATTAAATCTAAAGCTTGGAAATTTTCATAATATAGATATTTATTTAGAGAGGAATTCTTCCAAAGAATGGAAGCTGAGAGAATTTCGTTCGCTATTCAGCTGTCGGCCATTGATGAAGTCAGTTTGGACCTTGGCATAAAAAAAATATTTGACATCGCGGGGTATCCACCGCATGACCGGTAGCAAAGACCATAATTATATACTAGCGGTAGGTACCTATAATACTATTCGCTGCTTAAGAGGTTAAAAACTTATACACGTAGATATGTGCGTCCGTTTGCATGTAAAAAGGCGCATGCAAGACAATCGTCTGGCGTGTAGGTAAACATCGACCGTCTGGGGCCGTCGCGATAGTTTATGAATCTACATCGGAATGTCCAGACTATTCTTTTCCTGTCTACATTTACCTGGTCACGTAGGCTGTTTTTTATATCGTCTTGTGACCTGACTGTGAGAGATAATAGAAATGGCCAGAGCCTTAAATGGTGCCTTGAAGTGCCTAGCATAGTAGGTACCTATTCTATAACCTTAAATGCCTCCATCCATAGCCTTTAGAATAGACAGAAAGAAGTTTATATTTGAGGCTTCAAATAAACTTCTTTCTGTTCTATTCTAAATGGTTCCAGAATACCCTGGCGTTTGTCTAGGTACCGGAGAATAGATATAAATGACAGTAATGACATTAGAGTGTAGATAAAAGTAAGTTACTTTTATCTACACTATCCGGTATTTTATCTCCGGTACCTAGACAAACCTGTAAATAAGAGTTCATATCAACCCCTCTGAAGCATGAAATCCGTGGCCTGATGGTTACTTTAAATCGTCGGAAAGGTAGATAGATTCGGTAACTACACTTAGAACAAAAAAATTGCGATGTCCTTACAGGACTCATGTGTTAGCTACCTAGTACACCTATCTTAAGACCTTGTACACTCACATGTAAGCAATAAATACTTTTGACTTTGACTTTGACTTTTACTGTTGAATGCCCATCGTTTCGATATCGGAAACTATCGATGAAGTTCGTAGGCTCGTCATAAACTTGCTACGAATCCTGACGCACCTACGCTTCATTCACATAAATAATTTTTAAGTAGTTCTTCATACAAGCTCGCTATTCCACACGCATACTAGTATACCACTTTTATGTTGTCGGCAGAACAGGTTCTTCTCTTCCACTCTGCTCTATCAGTCGTCATCTCAACACTCCTTTCTTACCCATATCATCTTTCACACATTCCATCCATCCTTTCTTTGGTCTGCCTCGTCCGCTAATCCCTCCACCATTCTTCTCGTCACATGATACTCTTCCCTCTTCATAACATACAATTATTATTTTACTAGAACCCGGTCTACATTATTTTCATTTAATAGAGTTTTATAATTATACATACGTCCTAAGATCCAAACAGTATAATTTATATTTTTTTGGCTTTTCATTGAGAAATGAAAAGCCTTATCAAAATTTTCGATTCCGACGGGATTCGAACCCGCAACGATCAGACGATCCTCCTAAAGCCGGAGTACCTTAACATTCGGCCACAGAATCCATGTCGTCACAATCGAAATTTTTGATAAGCTCATATTTTATCGGTCTTTCCAAACAGTACTCGTATGTTCACCTTCGGT
Source organism: Epirrhoe tristata (assembly GCA_951394285.1). NCBI lineage: Eukaryota > Metazoa > Arthropoda > Insecta > Lepidoptera > Geometridae > Epirrhoe > Epirrhoe tristata. The sequence goes on along the minus strand of OX596156.1, from coordinate 9,070,581 downwards.
ACATCAAAACAATCGACGCGGAAGTCCATTACAGTGACGTAAGTTACAATCAAATGTTAGCAGCGTTCTGAGCGGTCAGTTGGTAGATGGGTGACCGCTAGTGGCATTATTGACTGCGCGGTTCCATGCTGCGGAGGGCCAAGTCGTTAAGCCATGACGGAGGCTTTAGGGCCGCCTCAAAGGCCTTTGCACCATAGGTTCATTGAGCCCTCGCTTCGCTCGAAGGGATCTTGTATCGATCGATATCGTCATAATCAGGATGTTACAACAAGGGTGTCCGGTTACCTGCTGCTGACCTTCTTGCTTTCATTAAGGCCGAGATAATTTTATCGTATGACGTGGAACACGCGTATTCCAGTGGTACCAAAATAGCTGGTATAATATGAACTGCCGTGTATAGTACTAGGCTTTATTACAATGGGATAAGGGTGTGAATCGTCTGGGCTATAATGGGAGATCACGAGAACTGTAGTGTTTTATGAGTAAACAATTCCATGACAGAGTAGGAGCCTTTTGTGATTATCCTTAGGTTACTCAGGACTGAAGCAAAATAATGAAGGGAAGCTTAGGAAGGACCCTCCCTACTGTGGGTGAAGTTAGGCTTTGGATACTATGATGATGAAAACAAACATTTAAAAAAATCGTGTAGGACCTACATTACATGATCGGTAATTTTAAGGGTTCTGTACCTCAAAAGGAAAATCGGAACCCTTATAGGATCACTTTGTTGTCCGTCTGTCCGTCTGTCTGTCAAGATCCTTTATCTCGGGAACGCGTGGAGGTATCGAGTTGAAATTAAAACCGTATACTCAAGTCTACGGTCCCTTTAAGCTGTGAGAAAATCAAACTTCTATGTGAACGCAAAAAAAAGATACAGCCGTTTATGCCGCAAACAAAATAAAATAAAAATTCATAGGGTACTTCCCGTTGACCTAGAACTATGAAATTTGGCAAGTAGTATCTTCTTACACTACAAAAACAGGAAAAAAAATCTGAAAATGGTATATTTAGTTTCACAAAAAAAACAGGACCTAATACAAGGAATGGGGGTCGCAATTTTGAAGTGAGTTAACTGTGTCATGTGGGGTATCGTATGAAAGGGCCTCATTAGCACAAGCTTAAACAGTTTTTTTTTTTTTTATGATATAGTTTTCAAATTAAGACGAAAAATTAAAAAATAAAATCCCTTCTCATGTATAACTTTGGTGTATGTAGGTACGTTAGGTACTAAAGTTTGCATTGTTGTGTACCTACGTAGTCCTTTGTACGGAGCCCTCGGTTGGGAGTCCGACTCCCACTTGTCCGGTTTTTTTATTTAAATTACCTACCTACCGTTTAGGTAACTGGTTCACAAACTGCACGAAAACTCCGCTAGTGAAATCTCAACAGAATGGATAGGCTGGTGGCAGTTTCCCTTAAACCATTCCATCGTCAAGTTTTGTAGGAGTATTGTTTTTGTTATTGAATTTCCGTACGTAAACAAGTGGTTGCTACAGAGAGATTAGAAAACTGAAATTATCGATGTTTAGTTTGCTAAAACGCACTAAGTATTTTGCCTAAAACTCCCGTTAAATAAGAAGCGAAAAGTGCACTATATTAAAACAGGTTCACGACTGTATCCCCAAGGTGCGGTAGACATTCTCTCAGATCTTACTTATTCCAGATCCTTTGAAGATGTCTAAGGGGGGTAGTCAGAGGCATGTCCAAACACATATTTGATACATGCCCACATCTTGCAGACGTTAGTATTCCATACGTGACAGGCTGCAATCCAATCGCCGCCTATAAGAACACTAACTGGTTTCCGCACGATGTTTTCCTTCACCGTTTAGAGCACTTGTTAAAGCACATATAATGTTTTACGAAACGCAAAATCCATTGATGCACGGCCGGGATTCGAACCCACAACCTTCGGATTGAAAGTCGAGGTACAACCCCATTCGGCCAACACGGCAATATTAAATTATTATAATTACCTACCCTGGACTGGACACACTCCACAGCATCATCTAGGCCCAAAGTAAGCAACGCATCAATTTTATTATGAGTACCATACCAATGACTTCTACTCGTATAAATAGAAAACACCCTTCATAAAATTATTTCCTTCATAATTACAAATCTATCACCAAAACTATTTCATATCTGCATCAACACGGCATTCAGAATTGTGGATTCAGATCAGTGGCATCCATCATAATATTCTGCTGTTTCTATCAAAACAATCAATCTTCCACTGGCAAGTTATGTAACTAAGGTGCAATGTCCACTAAAACTCGAAAAAAGTCCAAATGACTGTTTTCTCAACGGGAAAGAAGCGAAATTCGCCAGTTCCTCATATCCCTACTAATCTATCCCTACTGGTAGGGAAGAACGGAAATTCATATTAAAACAAAAAACGGTTCCTTACATTTTGTTAACACCAACTAAAGTGTCGTAAGATCAAAATGTAGGTAAGTATTCACCATGCACGATATGTGACTGAACCCAAGGTTTCTAACCACAGCCCTAACCTTACTGAATAGGCCCCGATCCGAGTTTTTTTGCCCTGGTTCTTAGTGGTCCTACATTGACTTACTGATAATGAGCTCTGGTGGTCTAGTGGTAGTGGCCCCGCCTTTCAATCGTAAGGTCGTGGATTCAATCCCGGATGTGCACCAATGAGTTTTTCTGCCGAAATATTTATGTGCACTATGCCAGTACTCTCAAACGGTGAAGGAAAGCATCGTGAGGAAACCGGCATTTCGTAGAACCTATAAGTTCGAAAAAACATTGTGTCAAGTGCACGAAAGGAGCCTCTTTACGCACTCAAAATCCTTTCACCACACTGGTTCGAAAGAACTACTGACACGATAAGAAGAAGAATTGACTTAGTTCCCACGCGTAGTTTAGTTTCTACGCGTAGCCTTCGCTTCAGTGTCCGATGCCCTTAACCCAAGCTATCAACAAGATCCCAAACTAGCATTCCAGGAATCTCTCGTGTAAACTTATAATGCTTTATCTGAAGTGGATGCTAACGTAAAGGAACTTTCGTTTTTAAACACGTTTTATCGCTCGTTAATCTTTATTTTGTTTTTTTTTTACTATTTTCGGATTATCGTCGATGTCTGATCATTTCTAGTTTAGGTAACTTATATTTATTCTACGTAAGTAACGAGTTATCAAAGTGAAGTGACCAATACCTACTACGCCTACTAATAGGTTCAATTGTTTGTGTTTGGTTCTTACAAAAATTACAGATTTTTATAGAAAGCTCTATGTATGTATGTATATGCTGTGTGTGGTAATCGTTTTTTTTTAACGCTGGACTTTTCACACAGCATCATCTAGCCCCAAAGTAAGAGCTCGTGTTATGGGTACTACTTATAAACTACTTACAGGGTGTAAAAAGACGTCTACCGAAGCCGAAAGGGGTAGGTACAGCATCCCAACACACAACCAAATCCAAAGGGATTTTCCGAAAAAAATATTATATCCGGAGAAAACAGCGTTTGAAGATTACTGTTTGCGTATGTACTGGGCGCGTTTTTTGGATTTTGAGTTTAAATAGGTTTTTTCTTTTAAAAATGAAATAATTAGGTAGGTATGGTCTTATTATGTTATACTAGTAGTCAATAACTGAAAATAACATAAAATGACTAAGCTAAGTCAAAAAATTTTTTGCGTTTTTTTTTCGCTAAAAGAGTTTAGAATCATGGTCTGATTACAACCCCTCAGTTTTCGGTAGTTGTCTTTTTACACCCTGTATACTTTTTTCACTATTCTGCTCTTTTTCTCACAACGGACTTTGAAGAGACTATTATGAGAAGAGATTATATATTGTGTAATTATGATTATTTTTATTTATTTTCATCTTGTATACCTACAGATGTGTCTCATCTTAGAAACGTAATTTTTCTTGTACCTGTATTATTGATGTTTGATGTGAAAATCGGTTGGTTTTCTTTTTAATTGTAAGGCGTAGAGGTGTTACCTCGACCATGACTGTTCAAGTGTTATTAGGCATTAAAAAAAACTAATCTAATACCTCTGGTTCCAGAGTGGCTCCTGCGACTCCGGCGAGTGGGGCTGGGCGGGGCTGGAGGAGGCAGGGGGCGGAGGCCCACGTGTCCCCGGCCTGGTGTCCGCCTGTCTAGCGCACCTTCGGAGACACGGGCTCCATACCCTGGGCCTGTTTAGGGTGTCAGCTTCTAAGAAGCGAGTGAGGCAGGTGGGTGATCTTCAGTATTGAGGGTGGTTTAGTGTTTAGAATTTATTTATAAGCACATACATTTAATATTTTTAGGTAATATAAGTAATTCATCTTTTCCAACATGCTGGACTCTCTCCATGGATTGCAAAAATTCAGCAACATCACAAGGTCATAATTATTTTTATGCCATAATCTTAGGTCTTAACTCTCATATATTTTATGTTCTGTGCCTAAAGTACAATATAACTGCAATGTGAATTGAACCTTATTGACATAACTGTTGAACAACATAACTCAAGGCCGATTACTTTGTAGCTAGAAAACAATAAGCACACGTCACAGTCTATCTTCGTCTGCAAGTGTAAGCAGTAAGTTCGTGATAAATCCCATAAGTGGGTCAGTGGCGACCACTTGCCGATACAAAACATCTAATTCTGTCGATCGACTTGTATTGCGAGATGTTACATTGATGATTAGATTACAATGTTCCTATTTTTGTACAGCTTAGTCAGCTCCACACGATATCGACATCGTCTTTCCTGTGGGCCAGGCTGATTAAGCTGAGAGGATGGTTTAGGTGCTGGGCAAGCCTATTCCATCTCAAATAATGTCCCAGGCACTACAGCGTCGCGTTAAGTGTAGGCATGGATTGCCTCCTGACGCTGTATAAATCATCTAAGGCCTAAGTTTTTAGTTTTACAATGATGCCGATTTTACTAAACTTTACTTTTTTCTTGTTTCTTAGTCTTGTAACGAAATGCAACCCATGGAAACCCTTGTGGTTACATGGGTTAAGGGGGACAGTTTCTGATTTGTGAATGTCTTCATCATTAGGTATTTGTAATCCCAAGCATACATATCACAGTCTTGCAGTCACAGACTTCAGGAACCCTAGAGGCTTTTATAGGTAGGTACCTAATCAGTCACGAAACTAACGTTTTCAGAAGCCAGGCTCGCCTCTTTTAGCTTGTCTACCCTCGCTTCTAGTCTAGCTAATTGTCTTGACAATTATTGTGATTGTATCTGGTTCCAGCTCCGTGAAGACTGGGAGCGCAGTCAGGAGGTGGCGCTGGACGCGGCGGTGTGCCCGCACGACGTGGCCACGCTGCTGAAGGAGTTCCTGCGTGACCTGCCCGACCCCCTGCTCTGTAGGGACCTGTACCCTGTGTTTTTACAAACGCAAAGTAAGACTCTTCTTAAGAACTTCTCCGGAAAACGTACTGAGATAACTAAAAACTGAAGATAAAAATCTAATTTTTTCACCGTTTAGAGTGCTGTGTCAGAGTACGAGTCTTAAAAACTCAGCAGACAGATCTTGAAATCGACGACCTCGGTACGGTTATCTCCCGCATGTAACGCAGAATGTTGCGGGTTCGATTCCCGTCAAAGTACAATGATCAGATCAAATATTTCCCTCGGGTCTAAGTGGTTACCAAACACTGCTTACCGGCTTATCTAGCCCTAAAGATGAGCCGGTGTAAACTGTCCAGCATTGTTTTCATTATTATCGTCTGATATACCTAATCTACCTACCTAATTCCAGAACTACACAACCGGCATTACCAGTGGGAAGCGATGCGGCTGATCATCCAGTTACTGCCAGCAGCGCACAGAGACACCCTGAACGCGCTGCTGTCCTTCCTGGCCCAGCTCGCAGCACACGCCGAAGACAGCCACCAGCCAGGAAACAAGATGGATGCAGCCAACCTGGCTACCGTCTTCGCGCCTAATATACTCCATAGGAATAAGCCTAATGAGGCTGCTAAGTATGTTTAATTATTGTTTTCCTCGTTTTTGTCATCTTCAAGGGGGATATAGCCGTCAACTTTCAATCCGAAGGTTATGAGCATCAATGGATTTTACGTTTCATATAATTTACATGCGTTTTAACACGAGCTGTTAACGGTGAAGGGAAAACATCGAGTAGAAACCGGCAGCTTAGTCAGCTCCACACGTATGACATTGTCTTTCCTGTGGACGAGGCCGAATGAGTTAGTTGCTGGGCAAGCCTATTCCATCTCATACAATGTCCCAGGCTACAGCATCCAGTCAAAGTGTTGGCATAGATTGCGTCCTGAGCCTGTCATCTAGTATAGATTTAAAAATAAGTTTGATGAAGAGTTTCAATTTGAAAAGCATATAGGTAGTTTATGTTTATTTCTCACTTCCAGTGCAGAACAGCTCTCAGAGCGAGCCGACGTGATCAACGTGGTCCGTCAGTTGGTAGAGAGGCAGGCGGAGTTGTGGACGTTACCGGCTGAGCTGCTGCACGAAGCGTACATACACCTGGCGCATAGTGCGCCTGCGCATCTGGATCCCTTGCTGCTCAGGAAAGCAGAGTAAGTGAAACCTAGTAAAAAGACTTGAAGCTTACTCGCATAGAGATGGGTGAGACTGCAAAATTATAAAGCCAGAGTTGGTCGTTTGTTGAGCACTCGGTGATGATTATATCTACTGTCTACATGTAACGATCACTTGCCTATCTACTCGTAAGTAATCCCGCCATGAATGCGAAGCTCTATGGTGAGGGCTGAAAGCATGACCACACCATGTGCATCTAGGGCCTTGGCTTTCGTATTGTTTCTACTCTGTCATCTTTATGATGAAATTTTGTTATGGAGGAGATAGATCAGTACCTTGCCTGCTTACCATGATAGACTTATCTGTCTCTACTCGTCCTTGTGGAGACAAGACGGTAAGCGTAAAATGATATTTGAGCTTAGGCAAAATAATTTGTATTACAGAGTGGCAGCGGAGCAGGCGAGCGCGGAGAACTCGGAGGGCATGCGGCGCGTGTGGTCGCGCGAGTCCTGCCTGCACGGCGCCGCGGCCACCGGCGGGCCCGGACACGTGCAGCCGCCCAGGTGAGCCTCCTTCCGAGCTAGCCTTGAGTCTGAGTCAAGGCTAATCATCTACCTATCCAACGTAGCGACTCGTATTTCTCTCGCGTTGTCTTCTTGAGTCAAGACTGATACGGCTAACGATCATATTTTAAAATGTTAATACGGCTCTGAAGCACGAGCCTCCGTCTATGCTCTTTGAAGACCTTAGGCCAAAAAGGCTGATCAATGATGATCAGATCAATTATCAGTGATCATCAACCCAAGACAAGCGAGACGCAGATTTTATCGCGGTGTCAACATTTTAAAAGCACGGGGGTTTCAGACTTTAACATAGTAGAAAGAAGACCACTGCGACCATATCTAGGTAGAAGCGTGCTAGGTGACTCTTCTTCTATAAAATCATGTCCATTGTCAAACAATATTAACATTTACTTTGCCATCCTAAATTGACTCCAAAACTTCCAAAATTATCTTGTTCTTGTTGTTTGTTTGTCCTGTCATCTGCCGGCAGACGCAGTTGTGCGATGGATTGCTCTGTTTACTAAACTTTTTGTTGATTTTGATTATAATTGCTAACTCCTCTGCCTTCTGCCGGCAGACGCAGTGAGAAGAGCTACTCGCGGCGACGCGCGCGTGATGCCGCCTCAGACACCTCCTCGGGCTCGCTGTCCTCTGCCATGACCATCGTCACCAGGTATCTGTAACCATTCCTGGTCACCAAATCACAGATACGATCAGAGGCACGATTACGACTACCCTAAGACATGGATCTCAGATCTAGTAGTTCAGGATCATTTGATGATGTCTAAGGGTACCTATCGTCAGAATCATTTCCAAATGCATTTTTGACATTCAAAAAAATGCTGCAGAAGTTAGCATTCCATACGTGAAAGGTTGCCAGCTCATCTCCGCCGATAAATAAGAATATCCATGACCATGGTCAAGACAGCTATAGGTAACCATTACTTCTTTTCATGTCACTAGTTCTTTCGAACCAGTGTGGTGAACAATTTAAGTGCGTCTGAAAGAGCCTAGGCTCCTTCCTTGTTATAATACAGTCAAACTTTGTTTTAACAGTTTAGTGTTTGTTCAAGGGTACGCAGCAGCGAGGAGTGCGGCAGCAGCGGCGTGGTGTGTTCGACGCCGGCGCCGCGCACCGACTCCACGGCGGACTCCAACGACTCCGCCTCCGATTATAACGAGGTGGGTTGGGTGAGTGCGCTTAAAACCTTGCTGTTTCTACTGCTGTATGAAAGCATGACCGTACAGAATCTTATTTACTGCTGTCTAAAAGCATGGCCGTACAGAATTATGTTCCTGTAGCTTTTAAATTCTGCTGCTGCATGTTTTACTTTCATAACTTTTTCGCTTTCTTTTCTGAGTTTGGAGTGTAAGTAATACTTTTTTGTGGATATTAGTAACTGTTATGAATAATGTGTGTTTTTGCTGTGTCAGCGAAAAATATCTAAACCTAAAGAAATCGCTGATAAAGGAAGCGACAGTTCACCAGGCTAATAACGATAACTACCTGTGAATAGTTAGAGACACACAACATCAATTGTAAGTAGGTATAATTCAGAGTAAACTGCGCTTGACTAACACTGCACGAGATAAATATTCCAAAAATACGAGTATCAATTCCCATTCACAAAATCTTATTGACTTTCCAGACGCTAGGCGGATCTGACGACGACTGTGTGATCACAGCGTCCCTCCATATCCCAGCAGCGTTCTCTCCCCCCTCCCCGCGCGCTCCCTCTGTACCCCCCCGCCGGCGGTCCACCTCCGGCTCGGAGGGCTCCAAGCGGGACTCGGCGGTGGGGTCATCGTCCTCTTCCCCCCCTGGATCCCCCCCGCCCGTGGCGCCGCTGAGGGTTACTGTCACCGCGGGGGAAGTGAGGCGGAGTACGGAGGACAGGCATCGGACCACGGATATAGATAGGCTCGTCGGTCTTGGCAGGTAATAATCAATAAAAAACACAACTGTCCCCTGTCTGGTAGACCTCTCAGGTCTAGAGATCTCATAATTTCCAAATGCATATTTAGGTTCACATGCCCACATGCTTACCACGAGACAAGTCGTATCGCCGCTTATATGAAAACTAACTGGTTTCCTCATGATTTCCTTCACCATAAAAAAAGTAAGTTCGTATGAGTCAGTGGCCAACTCTGGTGACGGAGTTTTTAGGCCGCCTTAAGGCCTCCGTCATGGCTTAACGACTTAAATAGCCGGGACCGACAATTTAACGTGCCCTCCGAAGCACGGAAGCGCTAATGGAAATGCCACTGGCGGTCACCCATCCACTTACAGACCGTTTCGAACGTTGCTTAACTTCGACGATCTATCAAGAACGACTAAGAAAGCACACGACCACGATTCACCATGGTAGAGCATCTTGCAAAACCATTGGTCGGAATTCAACTATAGTCTATGGGCAAGCTGCTTGGTATGATTTCCCTATCATAGAACCTTGTCTTCTCAGAGAACGCAACACCTCCGATGCCCGCGCCGTGGTCTTGCGCCAACACGACGAAACAACCACCGCTGTACGTTCCCGCGTCTCTTCCCGCCATGAGCAAACTCTGCGGAAGGAAGAGCACACTACGCGGAAAGAGGACGGCAACAGGAGAGAAGAGCACAGCTCCAGAAGAGAGGAGCAGACCATGAGAAGAGAAGAGAAGAAGGAGGGTACTTTGTATAAGAGAGGGGAGCTGATATCGAGTGCACGCTCCCCGCCTACATGACTTGTAATACGTGTTTTATACATAAACGTCTATTTATCATTTTTGTTTTGTTTTGAAAAAGGCGAGTGTGTAGCTTGAAGAAGATAGGCGAAAGTATTTGGACCAAATTGATACCAGAAGGGTTAGGTCAAAGTTACTAGGTACGGTCGGCGACGAAGATATTTGAATCTTCAACATCTTCGAAGTTCGTAGGGTTTTAGTTAAAACTTCAACTAACATTGGATGTTTTGCCTTGCACCATTACTATTTCATAGGCAATTTTCCCAATTGTTCATGAACTTCTGTCGCTGACTGTACCCTAAACAGGGAGCTTTTGAATAACCTAAGGATCTTAGCAAGTGAAAATCTGTAGTATCTGCTTATTTCATTGAAAGGAGGGGAAGAAAAGAAAAGAATGTTATGTGTTGTGTATAATGAGACAGCTAAAAAAATATTTTTTTCTTTTTTTTTTGGGTTCGCTTTTTGTGCATAAATAAGAAATTTGGACAATAAGTATAAGCATACATCCCGAATTATTGACGACATTTTGGAAAGGTCCAGTTCAAACTGAACCTAATAGTAAAAGACAGAAGTGTTTGACTTATCCCAATATTTATTCCATGATTGTTTTTGTGCTTCGATCTTATTTCCTGTGTAGTTTGTCTCGCATGATAATGGCTCCGAGTTTCGAGACGCCGTCCTGGTACTCGGTCTTGCCGAGAGGTGGCACCGCTGATGTTGTTTCTGAAAGCAATGGATGATTAAGATCCGGTTCGAAGGCCCACCTTTTTATCGATAAAAGTATTACCCTAAAGTTCATAATTACACAAAGGCGCATTAAATCAGCGCTGCCTTCATGATCCGTTATAAAAAACCAGAGTTTTTAAATTATATTTGTTTCTACCGGTTCGTACAGAAGCTTTAGCTTACCGCATTTAGCCCTAGGGTCACTTCCTGCACCAGCGCCCGCCTGTTTCGATATGGTCTTGGGTGCAGCCTTCCTCGGCTTAGGACCAACGCGGCAAGGGTCACCAGGCAGGCGCATTGGCTGAGCACATGGCCCGCTGCCACTCTCATCAGCTGCTCGTTGGAGACCCTCAAACTTGGCTCCGGGACCTGGTGACAATAATAATAATTGTACATTTGTACTGAAAAACGTTGACTTAGTTTCACGAGGATTTGAAGCCTATTCTGAGGGCTGACTGAGCTTAGAACATATTAAAACATGTATAGACTATTGAAAGGGTAGTAAGTATTACAGAAAAAAAAATAAGTAGGTACCACCACGGAAATGTATAAGACGATGGTAGTCACCATCAAAGACAGTAAGTTCGTATGAGTTCTTACGTAAACTTTGCCGACGAAAAGTATACTTACCGTAATCTTCTTCCATTATTTATGCCAGACAGCCTCATGAGGAGGCGTGAAATTATCAAAAATAGTTACTCCATGGAACGTTGCTCATTTTCTTTTCATGCATGACAAGCAAGTTACACCAGCACTTTTGGATAACCACACATACCTGACTCGCAGAAGTCCACTTGGTATGTGGTCTTGTTCCTGTCCCTATCGATCCTTTGCTTCAGCTCAGGCCCTGCCTCGTTCTGGAGAATGCTGTACAGCATCGGGTACTTCGATTGCAGCTGAAAAGACAATCGTGTCTTTGAATCAAACCGTTTCAAAACTTTTAACAACATTTTCCACGATAGTTAAGTTAAGATAGACGAAGCTAACTAGCTCTCCTCTGGAGCATGACTATTTCGTTTTTAAATGAATTACCTAAAAGAAAGCTAGGTCCCAAACCATTGTTGCCCTGGTTCTTCACGGTATTGGTCGCGAAGGAGCAGGAGTAAAATCACCTAGTTTTAAGATTAGCTTTTATGAAAAGAGGCCTATTACCCAGCTGTAGGTGCTACCGGACTGAAAGAATGATGACGCGTTCAAAGTCGTAAAGATATACAAGAGCTACCGAGTCTTAAGATTTGGTACTTATAAATGAGTTACCTTGTCGAGGAATGCATTAGGCTGGTCGTAGCGAGATGTGTCCGTTTCTGGACTGGCTGCCACCTTCACTGGGTATAACTTCGGATCCAGCATTGGTCCCATAATCTGAAGTTAAATTAAGATTCATCAATAAACAGAACCATGTTGGACGAGTGCTGTTGTCATTGTCACGGATGGAATAGGTACCTACCTACTAACTTCTGCAATATGTGGGCTTATGTGCCAAATGTATCAATGATGTATTTGGATTGTACGACTGACGTACTTCGGTCTGACTAAACCCGTGACATCTTCAATGGACATTGAGTGACTTATTTGGAGGGGAATATTTACCTGCTTTTCGAATACCTGTTCATTTTCAATACAGACATCGCAGACCTTCAAAGGATCCTAATAATAAAAATTTAATGCCTCATGTCTCGAAAATGAGTAGGTATTATTTCAAAATAGCCAGGGCAATTTAAACACACACGCCTTTTATGTAAATAATAACCTCATTTCGACTCCATCCACCCTCCTTCCCTGGGGGTAGTTGTGGCATCTCTCCGCCTGCGTTCTGGGGGCATCGACAGTCTGGAGGCCTGGAGTGCTGCATGCAGGCCTGGTAGAACGCAAGCTCTTCGCCTGATAACTTGGGGATCCTGTGGAAGGTCTTTTATAGTTTTGGCCACGTATTTTATTGAAGACCTCAGCAGCTTGAGAGCGAGTTCGACTCTCAGTGGGATAAATTTTTGTATGATCTGTAAATATTAAGTCTGGGTGCTTTGTATGTTGGTGTGAGTGGGTGTAGGACTGGGATGATTGTTCATTAAGTAAGCTGATTTTTGCCACCTTAGTATAATGGACAATCATGGATTGCTGTAGGAATTATCTTCAGATACAAAAGCCAAAGGATATTTACTCAGCCATGCCCCCCGCCCCGCCACCGCCCCCCGGCAGGTTCGGCCATAGGTAGTCCTTCCTGTACGTTGTCAGATAATGGTCCATCTTCCTTTGTCTTCTGCTCTCCTGGTATTTAAACTGATTTAGTTCACATCACTGTTAAATTTTGTGTTTTTTATTATAATATTTATTTATTTATTTTGGGATAGTCATTTCAACCATTTCACATGTCGTTGACATCTAGACTAGGAAATATTTTTAAATACACGTCAAATTTGATGAAAACCTATATTGAACGAGTTAACTAAAAAGTAGGTATAGGCAGGTACCTTAGAGGTTTCAGCCCTTTTTTCAACGCTACTCAAACAGCACTCAAGATACGTAGGGTAGGTAGAGTATTTTTACCTCTAAGGTACCTTACCTATACCTACTTACTATCAGTATTTCGAATTAGGTACCTCTGACTACTACCAAACATCATCAGACTACCTATATTTTTAATTTTTAATTGTACAGTCAATAATTTGAAAACAAAAACTTTATTCAACAAAAACAACAGTAAAATTCAATTAATCCTATAGGAATAGGTATACGGGTTCTTCCAGCGTCCAAACCTTGGCTCCTCGCGTGGGGGGCCGAAGGGATTCTTCTCCAGCACCACGCTGGCCAGCAGGCCGTGGCATGTGTTGTATGTAGTGTCACCCGTGCTGATGCGCAGGATTCGACGGAGCTCCTCTGCAAAATACAAGAATTGAATTGACTGATTGAATGTTTTTTTTACATTTCCACTGGAAATGTAAAAAAAACGCGATTAATTTCCATGCGCTGGAAATTTTCCAGCGCATGGAAATTAATCGCGTATAGTAGCAAGTATAAAAATTCAATTCAATTGAATTAAAACGTATATTGCTATTTAATTATCAATGAATAGTGATCGGTTGTGTGTCAGGATCGTAGCAAGTGGAGATCTGTGGTCTCATCCTACCCCTTTGGGAAAGAGGCGTGATTTTATGTATGTATGTATGTATGCATGTATGTAGTGATCGCGAGGGGAAGGACTTGAACTTCATCTTCGGAAATTTAAAAGATGATGAGATGACTGATTTGAGAGCGTTAATCTGAGAGAATGTCTACCATGCCTTGGGACAGGTAGGTACAGTACTGCTGTTTTTTTTATTAACTGGAAAAGTATCACTATCACTATTCCGTTTTTAAATAAATACTTTCTTACGTCTCAACGAGTCATCGAATTTCGGTCTCATGGACAACGCAGAGGGCGGCTCGGCGTACTTCTCCGGGCGCGGGTGTCTGTAGGACCCCTTCTGGGACGTGTCTGGGATGTAGATGTCGTCTGGCAGACGCAGGGTCTGCAGGGCGCGTGCGCGACGGGCCAGGTTCACGGACATGAAGGGGAGTTCTGAAAACTCACTTAGAAATAGAATAAAGTAGAATAGAAAAATGATTTATTTTCACCACCAAATAACACAAATAAAATAGGTTATTAAGTTCCAAAAACAGGGCAACCCTTCAGCATTTTCTCCAGTAGCAAAACGGTTGTTGGAGGGCGATCAACGTTTGAGATAGACCAGTGGATGTGATGAAAGTCTAAGTGAAACCACTGGATACCAGGTTGACGAGGCCATAGAGGAAAAGACTTAGTGGCGTTGGAGGGAGGAGGCTTAGCTACCCAGCAGTGTCAGTATAATGGTATTATCTAGACAGGTTACAAAAAAGATGGTAGGAGATCGCCAGAGGAAGCATACAAAAATAAAATAAAGACATTCAGCTTACCTCTTGAGCAATACCTGGTGAGGTACTCCGTTCGTTTCAGATCCTGGATCTCATTCTCGATGGGCACGTGGTCGATCTCCCCTGACATGTACTTCTTAGCAAGCTTCGGGTGATCCTCGGCAAACTGAATAACCAATTACAGAGTAAGCCACGCTACGCGTATCTTGGTTTACCTATGAAGGTAAACAGGTAACTCTAGTATTTTTGTGTTTTCCAAACTTATATCTCAACGATATACAACGATGGGTAGGTACTAGGTAGGTATCTAATATCTGAGCAAAGTACAAAACAAATGGGTTTGAACACTAAGCTATCTAGGTACCTAACCTACCTACCGGTCACCATTTTCAAAATGGCAGCCACAAATGCAATGCAAGCATTTTGGCTGATTTTGTCCGCCATTGCATAGATATCTGACGTGGTTGCCATTTTTTTATAATGTCAGGCTGACATCATCACATCATCTTATTATCTTAGGGACCCGCGGCGCGATATGTAAAATATGCATAGGATTCTCTCGCCAGAGAATCGTATGCATATTTTACCTATCGCGTGTGTAGACACGTTTTAAGAGTGTAGGTAACTACAGAACGTGGCGCAACGATAATATCGCGCAGTGATTCTAACGCTCGTGGAGTCCCCTTACCCGCTTGACGGCATTTTTGTAGTACTCGTGATCAACCGGACAGAGCACGTCAGGCGAGCGGCGCGGCGCGTCCCTGGCCTTCAATGAGTCCCGACTGAGGCCCACGATCAAACAATTGTCGTCCACAGCCTTGCGTCGAGGACTCTTGCTGGAGAACACAAATCATCATTTTCGTACTTATCTTACGTTGGACCTATCTACAGATTTTCTAAACTCTATCGCTGTAGAGTCACCAACGTCTGAGACTTACCTATCGAAGAACGGTTTTGTATGGAAAACCTTTACTACGGAAATGCTACGAACGATTTAAGTAGCCGTTGGTGACGCTGATTGCGGCTGTTAATCCGCATCCGCATCTTATCACGTGACCTAGGTACCCTATTGCTTCTTTACATTTATTTGTATTACGTACTCCTTCAAACTTCATTATTCTAAGGTAATTTGATGCGATTTGCAAAATTGCAATCACCGACAAACGTCTGGAATATTATCTGTCTCATTCTCAAAACAAAGGAACTAATGAGATAGCGAATACTTAGCTCAAGCATAGAGAAACATGCCTCAAGGCTGTGTTACGTCATCAGTTCCAGCCAATCAAATTGCAAGGTCTAGATCGCGCAAGCGAAGTTTTATCTGCGTTTACGCTTGTATACAATTTTTTGCTCTTTTCGAATGGTTAGAGACGAAACCTTGAAAGTGTGGACCCGAGAAACTTGGCCGATCAAGAGTTTCTTGGGTCCCGAGAAGGGTCCGGGTGGTATCGGAAACTGCGACCCTACTTGTCAGGATTGGTTTCGCCTCTTTCCACGAATCGGGCTGAATGAACTTCATGGGGTTTTGTCATTTTTACCATGGACTTCGAAAGGAGGTATGATTGACGCTTTATATATACTGCTTGCGCAACTAACTAAACGATTGAAAAACAGCTTTCATTAGAAAGCCAAAGCCCAAACTTTTTCAAACTTTACTTGAACTCTACCTATCTCATTAAAAACTTACGGTTTGATCTTCTTCGCATAATCTACCATATAAACAGACTGAAATTCAATTTCACCATCGAAAACCGACATTTTTATGTATATTTATTTACTTTTGATAATATATTGACCTTCAAAAACAGTGACAGATTTAATAATGAATTGACAATGAAGTCTAATTTTAATTTACCATCAATCTATATTTTGAGGTTCTAGTCAAAGTAACGCACCTTTTTGTATTATATACCAACAAACCCATGAACAATGACGACCTCTGTGGCGCAGTGGGCGAAGGTCCGCCTGCAACGCAGAAGGTTGCGGGTTCGATCCCCGCCGCGGGACAAATGTTTGTATGACCTACAGATATTTGTCTCGGGTCTGGGTGTTTCTATGTTTAATATGTATGTATTTACAAACAAAAAGTATATAAGTAGTATATCAGTTATCTGGTTCCCATAGTACAAGCTTTGCTTAGTTTGGGGCTAGATGATGCTGTGTGAAAATGTCCAGCATTATTATTAAAAAACCCAGATAAAAACTACTTCTCTATGATCAGTGCCAAACAAAATTTTATTTATTTATTTATTTATATGAACATAAAAGAAAAGGGCTTTGTCGCTGAGCGACTATACCGCCCAATCAGTAACATCTTAGGTCAGTCTTCTTCATCTTCTCTCTCACTTCACTTCTTGGTTTCTTCTGGTTTTACTTCACTCCCCGGCTTCTTCTCTTTATTCCTTCTTTCTCTTCTTCTAAAGACGACATCCAGAAAAAAACCCCTAAGCTTTGAAGTCTTTTTGAAATAAAAAAACATTATTTCATATAAATTTTATATCACTTTATTATGTAATGTACATTCATAATAAATAACTGAAACTTCAATACAATATTAAATTAAAATTCATAGGTAGATACTTTAATAATATCACCTCTTACTTAATCATAGAGCAGTTACCTAGCTTCTTGTAGTTATACATTTAATTTTGTCAAGTAAGATAGGAGTAACGGGCAACAAATGCCGCATTTTAGGATATTTCTGTCCATAAAAATTTACAATTATATAAAATGTGGTTTCAATCAATCAGAAGGTACCATATACAGGTGTAAAAAGACTACTACCGAAAACTTTGTTGGTTGCAATCAGACCATGATTCTAAAGATATTTAGCGAACAAAAAAAACGCAAAAAAATTAACTTAGCTACGTCATTTTATGTTATTTTCGGTTATTTACTACTAGAACAACATAATAAGAACATACCTAGAATACCTACCTGATAATTTCATTAATAAAAGTAAAAAACAATTAAAACTCAAAATCCAGCAATCTACGTAAAACAACGCGCCCAGTACATACGCAAACAGTAATCTGTAACGTTGTTTTCTCCGGATATTATGATTTTTTGGGAAAATTATTTAGGATTTAGTTGTGTGTTGGGATGCTGTACCTACCCCTTTCGGCTTCGGTAGACGTCTTTTTACACCCTGTATATAGGACAAAGAGGTACCATACTAAATCTATGGTAGGTTTATTCATAATACCGTAGAGATTATCGACAGATGTCTTGTTAACGCAGATAAACGCAAGTTATTATTTTGTAAATGTTTATAGATATTAAACAAAGTTTATCATTTTTACACACAGCCAACAAATGAAAACAATTCTTACACAGTGGTCCTATGTCACTAAGGCGGGTTGGTATTAATTGTGTTTGTAGATTTGTTTCTGTGTGTGGGCGATACGCAGCGCTCATTTGTCCATGGACCGTTCCGTCCGACATGTAGCCTTATTGTCTAACTCAACTGGGAATGGACATGGGCTTCCCAGGGCATGGGCAAAGATTTCCGTTGGAGTTTTGAAATGACAAGCCGCCATGTTTTTTTTCAAAACCAAATTGACATGACTTGACTTGACATGACATGAATACTTTTTTAAAACTTGACATTGGCAGAATTATACTGTTAATCAGTTAGTTGCCATTAATAAAAAAAGAAGACAATTTCGATGTTTCTATTTCCACGCGCCTGTAACCTTTGTTAACCTTAATTTTTTATCATTGGGCCACCAGTGATCGCAAAATTTTAAGAAAGACTATTGATATCATACTCTTTCATTCTGAACTATCAATCAAACATAGCATTATACACACGTATTTAAAAACAATAAGCTCTTATTTCCAGCAAATACATAATACGAATGTTCGGCTCTTTTTGACCGAATACCCGTTATAGACTTATGTGGACAACATTTTGAACTTTTAAATAATTATTTTAAAATACTTTTAATGTAGGTAGTCATGCACAGGGAACTAGTTGTAACTACTTAAATCATTCTGAATACACCTTAGATGTCTTCAAAGGTCTTAAAATAACAATGGTTGGGTTTAAAAGTTCAAAATGTTGTCCAAAATAATTAATTTACATACATACATTTCTTATTTACATCAACTAACTATCAGTCAGTCAGTCACCAACTCACACGTAAGGCATGTAGCGAATTCGAATATTTTTGGAACTACAAAATGTCCAAAGATGAAAACCTCGATTTTTAAATATATTTGGTAAATTTTGGCTCAGATTCACTATAATAAATAATTTATTTTAATGATATAATTTGATATAAAAACTCCGGACGTATTAGACAGACACTGTTAGTAATTAAATTATATTAAGTTTTATAAATTAATACATACATACAAATATTGGTGGATGGTTGTGCTATAGACAAATAATACATATTGTTGAATAGAAATACTGATTTATAATAAGTGTATTAAACAAATGTCGGAACTCTGAAAAACAATCTAAAAATCTTAATGCGATGTCTACCGCACTTAGAACTTTATACGTTTCGTCTTTTAACTGTACACAAACCAAACGAAATTTGGTCCTAAATGTCATTATCCAATCTTTATACGGCGTGTAAAAAGACTTCTCCCGAAAACTTAAGGCGGTTAAAGTACCCATCAATATAAACAACTTTTTCTAAGAAACAAAAACTGTGAGCGCGAAAAAAAAAAACAGCTGTTCCATACAAAAGTTCAATACCTACTAGGCTAAAATGTATGAAACAGCTGTTTTTTTTTCGCGCTCACAATGTTGGTTTCTTAGAAAAAGTTGTTTATATTGATGGGTACTTTAACCCCTTGGAGTTTTCGGGAGTAGTCTTTTTACACCCTGTATATATACAGTTACAACTGTTCATTTCAAAATAATTTGGAACAAACTCAAAATGTAGAGACAGATTTTTCTGAATTTGCTTATCAAATATTTACTTAGATAAAAATATGATTGCAAACACAAACTGACTAAGAATTCCACAACACTTAACTGTTTCAGTTAAATAATCAGTTTCATTGAATTCAGTTAAAATAACGTAAGCATTAATCTGGTTAATGCTTTTAGTCATGGGTTTTGAACAGTTTTGATGCTCGCTTTTTTAGTTAATAGCTAGTTATATTATATTAAACCTATCTATATTAAATGGTTTCCGTATGTTCGCTGAAGTAAGGTGGCGTTGGGATTATCCTGAAATAAGAGATAAGAGATAATCATTTCTCTGCATTATTTATCCATACTAATATTATAAATGTGAAAGTAACTCTGTCTGTCTGTCTGTTACGCTTTCACGCCCAAACCGCTGAACAGATTAAGCTGAAATTTGGCATGGATAAAGGTTGTATCCCAGGGAAGGACATAGGCTACTTTTTATCCCGAAAAAATTAAAAACCCCGGGAGCACAGATAGTGTAAGATATTTTGAGAATTGTCACTTTTTTCTAATTTCTTTTTACATAAGTAAGTACGGTTTTTTTTATAATGAAATGATGTATTTTGAACATGTCAAATATACCACGCACCACTGACTACCCTCCGTGGTGTTATCACGATAAAGATTCATTTTCTGAGCTCGTCATACAAACATTTATCCTGCAAGGGGACGTACCCGCAACCTTCTGCGTCCCAGGCGGGCCTGCACCCACTGCGCCACAGAGGTCGTCCAGTATACTCACAGCTGCTAGGGCACCCGGAACGGCACCACCAACTCTTCGTGATGTTCCACTCGCAGCTCGGAGATGGCGGCCGCGGCACGTTTCACCGCCGACGTTATCTGCAATACACGGAAAATTGTAGTACACTTTGTCCAACGGAAGTTAGCCATTTGTCTGCGCAGTGAGTTTTTCATACAAAGTTGTGTTCTGCGCAGACAAACGGCTAACTTCACGAATGCCTAGATCCGTTGGATGAAGTGTACCAATTGCGTTCCCAAATTCTTTCAGGGCGTCTGGTCGAAGCGACGCTAGATTCGAGAGCTGGCGCATTTTTGGCTCAAAGAATCAGCATTGCCATTCAGCGTAGTAATGCCGTCAGTGTTTTGGGCACGCTTCGAAATGGCAGTGACGATCAGTTGAGCTATCCATAGATAGTTTTTAACGATCCTAAGATAGCTTAACTGATTCTATTGCATTTTGAAAATTTATGTAGTATGTATGTATAAATACATAGTAGTTTAGTTTCGTACCTAAATAAAAGCACCAATGGTGCAGCTAGCTTAGGCTGATTTTCCTGTCATGCTGACCGTCAGCGCTGATAAAAATAATAATCTTTATTACAATGTAGAATAAGGATACTGATTGTATAGCAGCGCTGTGAGACCGCGTGACAGGAAAACCAGACTAATCATTCTTGATATATCGTCGCAGTTAAGTCAACAACTCCGTCACCAGAGTTGGCCACTGACTCATACAATAAATAATAAATAAATAATGCTGGACATTTTCACACAGCATCATCTAGCCCCAAACTAATGGGAACCAGATAACTAATATATAACTACTTATATACTTTTTGTTTGTAAATACATACATATTATACATAGAAACACCCCGAGACATGTCTGTAGGTCATACCAATATTTATCCCGCGGCGGGGATCGAACCCGCCACCTCCTGCGTCGCAGGCGGACCTTCGCCCACTACGAAAAAAATACCAGAAAAACTGAAAAAAAGAGTGTAGTACTCAGTACTCACAAGGTCCTTCTCAGTGTACGGCAGGCACGGGGCGGCCAGCAGCACCGCTCGCTCCGCCGGCGGCAAGTCTGCCAGCAGGCGCGGCGCCGGCTTGTTGCCCGCGCCTGCGCCGGTGCCCACCCGCGCGGTGTACAGGCGCACGCGCTCACTGTACGCGCCCGCTTCGAGCGCGTACGGACCTAGTGCGCCTACGTCGATTACGTTGCTGGAATTATAATAATGATATATTATTATACTAGCTGCGCTCCCGTGTGACCCGCGGTCCCTCAACATTTTTTCATTTTTCCGGGATAAAAGGTAGCCTATATCCTTCCCTGGGATGCAACCTTACACTATGCCAAATTAGCCTTAGGTTTATTTGCCTGCACATTGATATGTCAGTCGATCAAAACCTTTTAAAAATTAGATTCGCAAGGGATCGGTAAGAATGATGATTATGATTTAATGGTCCCACTGCAGGGCTCTTCATTTTACAAACTTCTCCGACTGCAATTATACTTAGAATTATCTAAGGTTTAAACTCACGTAGCCGTCTCAGATAGTATCCTATTAAGCGCGCTCTGTTCGTCTGGTTTGCGCGGAGGCGTGGCGGCGCATGCGGCCGGCGCCGGCGTCTCGTGCTGGGACTCCGCCACCTCGAGTAAGTGGGTCCGCTCGTTAACTATATTCTCCTGAAGTTGAAACAATAGATTACTAAGATTAAGCTATTTAGCTATTGTCAGTTCCTATTAATGTAAATGCTGTGCATGTCTGTAATTGGTGTACATACTATAAAATAAGTGTCTCAAAATGTTGTACTATACATGGTGTAAAAAGACGTCTACCGAAGCCGAAAGGGGTAGGTACAGCATCCCAACACACAACCAAATCCAAAAAGATTTTCCGAAAAAATCATTATATCCGGAGAAAACAACGTCTGAAGATTACTGTTTGCGTATGTACTGGGCACGTTGTTTTACATAGATTGCTGGATTTTGAGTTTTAACTGTTTTTTCTTTTATAAATGAAATTATTAGGTAGATATGGTCGTATTATGTAGTACTAGTAGTAAATAACCGGAAATAACATAAAATGACGTAGCTAAGTAAAAAAAAATTGGTGGTTTTTTTTTCGCTAAATATGTTTAGAATCATGGTCTGATTGCAACCCCTCAGTTTTCGGTAGTAGTCTTTTTACACCCTGTATAAATGTGTATTATGCTTGCTGTTGGTGTTAAATAAATAAATAAAAGATTGATGATCGAAAAGAAAGTTAGCCAACAAACGTTTTAACTAAAAATAAAATCTATTTCAATGTGGAACTCAGGTCAAAAATTACTAAGAATGATATAGCTGAACATAAAACTTCATCTTTTTTGAAGACAGTAAAAAAAAACAGTTCTTTCTCTGAATCAGAGTAGTATTATTAGCTCTTAAAACTTCTAAATTATCACAGTACCCTAATATTTTGTATCTTACTGAAAACTTAAAGTGTAGGATGTAGTAAAATAACAGCTGTTATAACAAAGAGACTAAAATATTGATATTCAGAACATTCAGACTCATCAAAGGTGACCAATACTTTTAAAAGATTTGGTTTTTATGCTTGATTCATACAACTTTATTGAAGAAAAACATGTAGTACTAGGTAATAATGTGGGCGGATATGGATGGTATTCAACAACAAAGCCATTGTTTATCTGAACATCAATACCTATTTATGATAAATATAAACAACAATCAACTCCATTGACTACTTTACAGAGATAAAAAACTGACAAGAGCTTATCAATAACCAATAATTTAGCTAACTACCTAAATATCTACATGAATCAACTTTTGCTACAATGTTTGCAGAGAAAGTTGTAGGATCAATGAAAAATGACAATAATTCAGAGTAAAATTGTAATGTTTCGCATTAAGTAGAACAAATTAAAACGTAAAATATACCTGTGGATCGTTTTCTTTGTGGCATAAACTGTAGCAGCAACCCATGACTGCACTTTTGAGCGAGCCGAAGCACGAATGCAGCGGCGTTTCCTCCTCGTCAGATTGCATAGTGTTTATATTATCTAGTACCGATGCAGTTAAAAATAGCTAAATAACGTTTTGTACGAGTAATAGATCAAAGGAATGCAAAAAAAGACAAAACAGCAACCAGCAATACGAGAAATGTCAAACTCAAATGACCGATCGAAGTTTAGTCAATTGTCAAAGTCAAATGAAATTTGTCTGGCTGTCGGCCGATAGGAATAAGATGTTGCCAACTTCTTGACAACCTTTAAAAAATGCATGTGTAATGTTTCTTACCCGTCGACTACGCCCTGGCAAACGAATATTTAGGGTTTGTACGCGTTTTACAATCTAACCCTTGCAGCAGCAGCAAGGCACCAGTCACATCGCTTGTAAAAGTCGAACTGCCCCATTTACATCGATTGAAGTACCTATACTTATAGCAAGTGACTTGTTTCTTTTAATGTCCCAATGGCTAGTTGAAGGCCTCCCCACCTTCCTTAATTCGCGATCTTCTGCCAATTTCCCCAATCCGTCCTAAAAGCGTCCTAAAAGGTCATCGCGCCAGCGCTTTTTAGGCCTGACTCGGAGTCACCTGCCATACACCGGGATTCAACCAGTCTCCACTCTGGCCCACCTGAATGGGCATGCGAATGATGTTTCATTTCAAAAAATATGGTTCATACTGTTACTTCAGTTATTTAAGCCTGCCTGTATTTTGTGCCTGCAGTACTTAAATAATTGACCACTTATGTTGGATCTGGCGCCAACTTTGGGTCTTTTTAATGATTTTAAAAATAGGTAGGTAATAATAAAGTCATTGCTATCTAATCGAATTGTCAATTCAATTCAAAATGTTTATTACTTAGTCATTTTAGACAATCGATTTTCACTATGCTTCGATGTAGTGTACGTTGGTACCTACCTACCTACTTAATGTAAAAATAGACCAAATTTGGCTTTGCGAGCCACATTCGGGCTCATAACCGAAAATAAATATATATATATATATATATATATATATATAAATACCAACCTGGGCACTAAGTTGATCCAGCCCGACTGCCGTGCATTCCTGACTCCACCTTTTCCCCCATATTACTCGACTCCGGTTGCATAGATCTTGCCCGGAGTGGCAACGGCGCAATTTTTGGGCGACGTTGCCAAACGTATTCATGGAGAAATTGATGTACTCAACATTTTTATGGCTAAGATCTCGAACTTAATCGACTCCGTAACGGCCAAAATTCAGAAACCCATAAACACTTGTGGGCTCCGTTTTATATACCAAATCCAAAGTCATATGTTGATCAGATCCATTTATATTATCAAAATTACAGCTTTATTTGATCCGACAAAACGAAACTGTATATTAAGTAACGTAGATAAATTTTTCGTAAACACTACAGTATTCGAAGTAGTGAAGGGCGCGGGGGCCGGGGCACGAACGCCCCGCTCCTGCAATTAAGACAATTATCAGAAGTAGAAAATTATCACAAAGAAAATAAGTAATTTTTAAAAAGGTTTTTGAGAAATTTACCGGTCAATTACTGGTCTTAAAAAAGATACATAAATCCTACTTCACTATCCTTAGCTCGTTCTCCATACATAACGGAAATGTCTGATACACGTTAGTGCACACGTCCACAAGCTCCTAGCGCAACTGACGGTCCAATGACGATGTATTAGTTATTTATGCGATAAAATGTGCTTCATTTATTGGTTCGACTACTCTTTACTATTATAAGCAGTAGTATGCAACCCACTGCCACCAAGAGGTGGCAGTGGGCTGGCCATATCTCACGAAGAACCGAAACCGCTGGGGTAAAAGTGTTCTTGAGTGGAGACCGCGACTCGGCAAACGTAGTGTAGGACGCCCTCCAACCAAATGGGATGACGATCTGCGAAAGACTGCAGGCAGATGCTGGATGCGGCAAGCTGAATACAGGGCGCTATGGCGCTCATTAGGTGAGGGCTATGTCCAGCAGTGGACTAATGTAGCCTGATGATGATGATGATGCAACCTCTTGAATCAGGGCAAAGAGTTGCCCTGATTCAAGAGGTAGGTTGTTATTTGTAGGTTGCATACTACTTGAGAATTATCACTGTATGACGAAAGGTTCGTCCAAATATCTATATTTTTAGGGTTCCGTATTTTTAGTTTCACAACGTTTTCTATAAGTTTAAATTTTTTTTTATTTTTTTTAATTAAATAGGTCAGTATTTGACCTCCCTCTGCCTGATGTTAAGCAGTAGTGAGGTCTAAGATGGAACATGCTTTCCTAGAAGGAACCTATTTACTCTTGATTTAAAGACCCCTATATTGTACTTTTCGGGAAATACGGTACCCGGCAGTGAGTTCCACAGTTTGGCAGTGCGTATGAAAAAAGTGGACTCAAAACGCTTTGTACGAACTCTGGGAATTTCAACCATGTACAAGTGGCGTCTTTCGGGGAACCTGTTGGTCCGATAAAAGAATGGGGATGGCGGAACTAAATTATGGAGCTCTTGTGCACACTCTCCGAAATGCAGTCGATAAAAGACCGATAGACACGCGACTCTACGGCGATGCTCAAGGCTTTGAAGCCGAGACTCGACCAGGTTGTCATCACCTATTAGCCTCTTGGCTCGTCTCTCAATCGACTCTAATGCCTGTAGATGGTGCTTTGCAGAGCCATCCCAGAGGTGAGCACAGTACTCCATACAGGCTCTAACCTGTGCTTTATACAAGGTGAGCAACTGTGCAGGAGTAAAGGAACGCCTCACCTTTGAGAGGATAGCTAGCTTTTTTGAGGCTATCTGAGCTTTTGACTCGATATACGAGCCGAAATTTAGCGTCGATGATAGAGAGACACCAAGAAGCTCGAGGCGGTCTGTTATCGGCACGGACACATCTCGAAAAGAAGGAGCCAGCTGGAAAGGTCTCCTTTTTGCAGAAAATAGACACGCCTGCGTTTTGCGGGCATTGAACTTGACCAGGTTGGCATCACCCCAATCGGAGACAGCTTTAAGAGACAAGTTCAATTGCCCGACCATGGTCTCTCTGAGTGACATGATCTCAGGCCCACTGGCTCCAGAAGAAGACGTGTAGCTTTCAACAACCGTGCTGTCGTCTGCATACCCAAAGATACCAGGCTTCAACAGATCGTTTATATGCAGCAGGAAGAGCGTTGCTGAGAGCACTGACCCCTGGGGAACACCGGCATTAATTGCCATTTGATCGGACGAGCATCCGTCAACTACTACTCGTAGCGAATTACGTGTTTAGCGAAGTACGAAGTTTCTTATGTGTGTTATAATTGATTATTCATTCGACAAGGATGTTTTGGCTCATGGCGGAAATCGGAACTAGGCACTTGCATGACATTGACATGGGGATATGAAATTAGGGCTAGCAAAAAATCTCCTGAGTTTTATGGAAGTTGAAGAAGTCGACCGTAATTCAATTGAAACTTATAGAAAACGTTGTGAAACTAAAAATACGGAACCCTAAAAATATAGATATTTGGACGAACCTTTCGTCATACAGTGATAATTCTCAAGTAGTATGCAACCTACAAATAACAACCTACCTCTTGAATCAGGGCAACTCTTTGCCCTGATTCAAGAGGTTGCATCATCATCATCATCAGGCTACATTAGTCCACTGCTGGACATAGCCCTCCCCTAATGAGCGCCATAGCGCCCTGTATTCAGCTTGCCGCATCCAGCATCTGCCTGCAGTCTTTCGCAGATCGTCATCCCATCTGGTTGGAGGGCGTCCTACACTACGTTCGCCGAGTCGCGGTCTCCACTCAAGAACACTTTTACCCCAGCGGTTTCGGTTCTTCGTGAGATATGGCCAGCCCACTGCCACCAAGAGGTTGCATACTACTGCTTATAATAGTAAAGAGTAGTCGAACCAATAAATGAAGCACATTTTATCGCATAAATAACTAATACATCGTCATTGGACCGTCACTTGCGCTAGGAGCTTGTGAACGTCCCCCCCGATGGATTCCAATCTTGACGCGATGGGGGGGCTTAGTAACCGTGGTTTGGTTGGCCCACGGTGAAGCCAAAAGGAATCCCAGGCGGGGACGCCCTGGTGGCGTCTGGCGGGTAGGGTCGCGGGTGAAGAGGCGTGTCGGTGTTTCGTTGTCGCTCGCCCTATCTCCCGCGACCCAACGGTGGCGCACCGTAAGATGCGTCGGCGGCGGGGCCGCAGTGGAAGAGGAGTGTCGGTGTTACGTTGCCGCTCTCCCTGTCCTCTGCGGCCGTTTTTGGAGGCTTCTCCACGCGCACCTCTTTAATTAGAGTGCGCAGTGGACGAAGGGAGCGGAGAGCTCTGGTGATGAGTAGCGGACGCTAGGTGTGGGGGCACCTTCGTCCGCCTTGCACTACTCACCACTATGCGGGGCCGCCTTAAGGGCGGGGATCGCCAGAGGGGGACTGGACGTAAAGGCTGTGCCGGTTTCCCAGACCCCCTCCATTTCAAGCGACGCCGGAATGACGCTGGGTCGTTTAGTGGGTATACCGGGAGTCCCCGGGGAGTCCCACATACCCCTCTCGCCCCCCGGCGGAGGGGATGCGTAACGCATTTTTCCCAGCGAGAAAAAAAAAAAAAAAAAGGAGCTTGTGGACGTGTGCACTAACGTGTATCAGACATTTCCGTTATGTATGAAGAACGAGCTAAGGTTAGTGAAGTAGGATTTATGTATCTTTTTTAAGACCAGTAATTGACCGGTAAATTTCTCAAAAACCTTTTTAAAAATTACTTATTTTCTTTGTGATAATTTTCTACTTCTGATAATTGTCTTAATTGCAGGAGAACACATAATTGGGGCCTAATAATATCAACAAAGCGGCAATCCATTCTTAAGCATATGAAACTAGTTCACTAACCCTAGCTCGTTCTCCTCGTTCTTTAATTTTGAAAAATCATAGCGTGGATCCGCGCTTTAGTTGTTCTGTTATTCTGCTTGATGAAATTTATCAAACAAACCTATAATGCTAAAACAAATCTGCTAGAGACGTATTATAAAAATCACCAGAGAATCAATCTGATAAAATAATTAAAATGTTAGATTTAGGCAAACAAATGGCTAAGGCCGCAAGCGACCAATGGCTGAGCTCGGTGGGCTCTGATTGGCTCATTTGAATCGGATCAACAATTGCTAAAACGCAAAAAAGGTGGATTTGTATAAAAAGCACGTAATTATTATTATTACTGATGGTGACACTTGTGGCTCCGTTCGGATCCACATACGGACGGTGATGTGGCAATGGATCAACAAATACCAACCGGATCAACAAGTGAAAACGGATCAAATAATTACTAACTATATGGCACGTTTGATCAACATAGTGCCCATGGAGATATCTATATATATATATATATATATATACCTACTTAATGTAACTTGTCAATTGACCCTTTAGTGTCTGCGCTATAGGCAAAACGTTTATGAGTAGGATGCTTTAATGTCATGTTGCAGTCTTTGATTTATTGCTATAGCATTGTTTCTTGTCGACGACTTATTATTATTATTATTTTTTTTTATTTAACCTATACTGTCCCACTGCTGGGCAAAGGTCTCCCCCTGTCTTTTATTTATTTATTTAAAAAAAAAGGGCTTTGTCGCTGAGCGTCTATATCGCCCAATCAGTAACATATTAGCTTAGTCTTCATCATATAGGTCTTCATATTCTTCATGGTTTCACTTCACTTCTTGGTTTCTTCTTCTTTTTATTCCTTCTTCTTCTTTTCACTTTGACTTCACTTCAAATCTTTCTTCAAATATGTATAACTTATGTCACGTCAATTTGAGTCAATTGAAAAAACATGGCGGCTTGTCCTTTCAAAACTCCAACGGAAATCTTTCGTCAAATAAGAAATCTTCTTGAATACTCCCCCATTCCATTTGCCAAATCTCCTGTTACGTATCCAAAGCTTCATTAGTAAAATGCCACCGAAATTACATAATAAAACCTAGTAAAACACGAGAAAACTAAATAAAATAGCAGAGCCACTAGCTCCTTCAAAGATGGCGAAAGAAGTCTGACTTATTTTATAAATTAGTGGAACTTCAACAAAAAAACAAAAAAAAAATGAATTCAAGCTGGCAGCACTTGCGGGCCGGCCAAACAAACTGTCAATGTCATCAAGTCAAGCGAACGAAGCAAGCGGAAAGCCGGGGAACGGAAAGAAAAAAAGAAAACAAGTTGGCCCGTCCGATTTTAATTAACTTAATTTTAATCGTTTATAAGCATTAAATTGTCGTTTGTTTAACTTCTTACTGAATTAAAATGCTTAGATACCGTGGCAAGAAGAAGGTCTTGGAAAAGATGAAGGAGTTAGACGCATTTCCCAAAGTTCCAGAGGAATACGTGGACAGTACCCCAGTCGGCGGAACATTCTCTGTTGTCACCTTGTTACTAACATTGTGGCTCATTTATTGTGAAGTGACGTACTACCTAGACAGTAACTTAGTTTTTAAATTCATGCCCGACACAGACATGGACGAAAAACTACGAATAAACATAGATATTACTGTAGCAATGCCTTGCTCCAACATCGGGGCTGACATCCTAGATTCTACCTCTCAAAGTGTATTTGGATTTGGCGAATTACAGGAGGAAGATACGTGGTTTGAACTGACACAGGAACAGCACGACGCTTTCGAGGCTGTGAAGTACCTAAACTCATATTTGAGAGAAGAATACCATTCTGTGTGGCAGTTGTTATGGAAAAAGGGTCACGGCTCGGTTCGGGCGACTGTGCCGCCGAGGAAAACGAAACCTAACCGACGTCCAGACGCGTGTCGACTACATGGAGTCCTCACATTGAACAAAGTTGCTGGAAACTTCCATATAACAGCAGGGAAAAGCTTGCATTTGCCTAGAGGCCACATACATCTAAATATGTTGTTTGACGATACACCTCAGAACTTCAGCCATAGAATACACCGCCTCAGTTTCGGCAGTCCTGCAAATGGAATAATTTATCCATTGGAAGGTGATGAAAAAATTACAAATGATGAAAACATGCTGTATCAATATTTCGTGGAGGTTGTGCCGACAGATGTAGACACAACATTTGAGTCAATAAAGACATTTCAATATTCAGTTAAAGAGTTGGAAAGACCGATAAGCCACTCAAAAGGATCGCATGGTGTGCCGGGCATATTTTTCAAATATGATATGGCTGCGTTGAAAGTAAAGGTGTTTCAAGAACGAGAGAGCCTCTTACAGTTTACTTTACGACTGTTTGCAATTATTGGAGGCATTTATGTTATTGTTGGTATCTTCAATACTATTGTGTTGACTATGAGGACTAATGTTAAGAAATCACCAGTGGTTTCGCCACAAAAGCCGGCATATGTAGTTAAAAATACATTCCAACAGAACCCCTTATTAGTCATGCCAGACTTAACTGTTCCTTTTTTAAATCAATGATAGTTAATTGAGGGTCATATTCTTAAACCATGCTAGGCAAAACTGAGCTCTAAGCACCATAATCAAGACTAGTTTTTGGAACGTACCATAAGGGTAGTTTTTAAATGCCTGATACCAATGGAATGAGTTCCTGCTAAGTGCTCTTAAACTGCTTAGTTTAAGAATTTGACTCATAGCTTGTAAGGAAACTGTTTTGTATATAAGAGATTATTATCTTTGTACCATTAGACTAGCAGATAAACTAACATTTAATCAACTTTTTTATGTAATGACATTAAGGTGCCACCCCCACTATCTACTTGAAACTATGTTTTCAAAGTTTTGGTGAACAGGAAACCTATTTGAATGCAAGATTTTATACAAATTGTAAAAATGCCTGGCTTAAGTTGTTTTCACCAATGTTTGCAGGTAGTTAATTGTATTGTAATTCGTAAAAGTATGGAACCTAGCCTTGCTGATAAAGTTTTCCAACACTGTTGAACATTTATATATTTATCTAAACTGTAGTATTGTAGTAAGACGTAAAGTTTTGTTCAAACATCAATACCAATGGTAGTTTTTCTGCGGCTTTGCTAAATATTTGGTCATTCGTTTGGAGATAGATGGCGCTGTATGAAATATCGTCCTATATTTTAAGTACTTAAAAACAAATTTAGTTAGCAAAAGTAATATGCATTAATGTTGCCATTTTATTGCTATCTCTTTTAATCATCACACTATAAACTTTAATTATATAATAGCACTTTTTCAGTCTAATAAAAGGTAATTTTCATGACATTATATTACAGACGAAACAACCGGTTGAATTTAATATTTGAGAGATTTTGAGATTTAGGTAAGTATGTCTATGTTTTATAATGCTTTCCTATCTATTTTTTTGTATTCTACCTACGTTATGTTTAGCTAGGTATTAGTATTTTATAATATATATTTGCTATCAGTCTATAGGTACTATACACACAGACTATGTTTTGTCTGACCATTTTAAATTCACTTACAAGATCTATTTGAAATAAAGCACGGATGAATAAACAGATTGTTCCGGAGGAAGGAAATTACTTAAAAACAAAATAATAAGTAGGAACATTTTAATCTGACAATTTACGGTGGACAAAATATTTCCAACCGTGGATTAAGTTTCATAATGAGACTTGAATTTAATGACTTTATCACTACAATGATGCAGAATAAAATTCAGTAAATAAAATAGGCAGGTGTTTTACTTCCCCTTAAATTTTAGTGGGGTGTGTGGTGTGAACAAACGGTTTTTGAATTCATCTCTCTCACTCTCATTTGCTTGATCCATTTTGTATCGCGCGCGCACGCTCTGCTTCTCGCGATCGTGTCATCGCGTCGGCCGATGTCGGGTCGGTTCGGTCGGTGCGGGAGGCCATTCGCGCGGCGGTCTCGCCCCTCGACGGACGTGTCTCCACGTTCGATAACGAACCAACATTCGAAAAGTTTACCAACTTTTACAGCATGCTCTCATGTTTCGAGACATTATTTTGCGGACTACAGTGCAGTTCAAAAGTGTTAAGTCGTCAGTGTTAGTGAAGTGCGTTTACGTTACGATAGCAAATTACCGTTCGTATTGAACGTTACTGTTTTAATAAAAAGCGCGCAAGCAAAGTCGCGATCTTCGCAGAGGGCCGTATATGGTACAGTTGAATCTTGGGGCTACGTCGCCCGGTGAAAGTAGACCTTTGTTAAGTTCATAAGGACACGGGCGGTTGCAACTAGCTCGAAACGACTCGTTTCGCCTGCAGTTTGCGAGGTGAGTGGCATGAGTTACTAGGTAGGTACGTACACAGCCTGCATTAAGTATAACAACTTTAGAATTAGGTACGTACAGTTCGCCCAACGGATCTAGGCATTCATGAAGTTAGCCGTTTGTCTGCGATTTTTTATACAAAATTGTGTTCTGCGCAGACAAACGGCTAACTTCACGAATGCCTAGATCAGATGGGCGAACTGTAGGTACCTTATCATGAACTGAAGAAGCTAGATCCCTATTACCTAATATCTATTCTTTCTAGGCATAATAATGTCACGCAGCTCATCTCGGTCTCGTGCTAATCAATGCGTCGGGAAACTGAAGAAGCTAGATCCCTATTACCTACCTACCTACTTACCTAATATCTATTCTTTCTAGGCATAATAATATCACGCAGCTCATCTCGGTCTCGTGCTAAATCAATGCGTCGGGATCACGTCTCATCGAGCTTACTTACTGTTTTAATTATCTGCTTCATTAACATTCCTCGCGTTGATCACGTCTTTCAAACATAATCAAATAGTTTACGGACAATATCGACTTTCTATTCACTTTTGCAAGTGGATAGATATTTTCTCTTGCAATTTCTATTGAACGAAACTGGCTGGATTGGATGTAGCGACAGGACTAGCCTTGTCCACGTGCAAATTGAAAATGACTAGTTTCCTCTTCTGCAGAAGTTCTGCCAAGGGTTTATTTTTTTTGTTCCAATGTCGAACTTTTTATAAGGCTAATGCACGGTTCCTATTCCGTCATGTCCTTGTCTCTATCGATCATTGCTTAGCCAGCTGTTTGTAAGGTGGCCAATGGCCATTCATGCTATGCACTGCCGACTGTAGGTCAGTGCCCTGTATGTACCCTACCTGTTGAGTCGCGGTTGCCTGTCAAGCCGGTTCTCTAACCAACTGAAAAAATATGTCAGGTTTGCCCACATTCATTAAGAAAACAGACTTAGAAGGCTATGTTTGGAAATTGATAATATTGTTCAACACAACGCAGCAGAATCTGTAGGTACCTAGAAACCGTTGTCTTCGCCTGCTTGACTGACTTTATGCATATAAATATAATTAGCAACAATCTAAGTCCCTAGGTATATCTAATCTACAATAGGTAGATGCCTATTGCCTACCTATCTATCTTGCTGGCCTCATGTCGAATAATGCGAGCAAATTTTTAGCTAGGTAGGTGTAGGTACCTACCTATTCTATGGCTAGATGAGGTGATGGTAAGTAGGTAGTGAGGTACCAAATGCCTACCTGCCTACTTTTATTCACCATCGATCACGATTATGTTAGTGAAACCGGGTGGCGAATGAAACCCAGTTAGGTAGCACGTACCTACCTACCAACCTATCTAGGTAGGACTTAGGTAGGTAGGTCTAGGTACCTACCTGCCTACCTACGAAAGGGTTTCGGTGGAAAGTTGCAATTTGCAAATAAAGCAGTAGCAAAAAAACCTACCTATAAGGTCTAGAGTAGGTAGGTAGGTTAGGTACGTACTTCCCTACAGGTAGATTTTACCTGCATAGTAGATACTAGATAGGTAAGTAGGTAGTAGGTACGTGGTAAGTTAAGTACTTACCCTACCCTACCGAAGCGCTCGTGGTCGTGCTTGCTCAGTCGTTCTTGATAGATCGTCGAAGTTAAGCAACGTTCGAAACGGTCCGTAAGTGGATGGGTGACCGCCAGTGGCATTTTCATCTGAACGCTTCCGTGCTTCGGAGGGCACGTAAAATGTCGGTCCCGGCTATTTAAGTCGTTAAGCCATGACGGAGGCCTTATGGCGGCCTAAAACTCCGTCTCCAGAGTTGGCCACAAAAAACTTCCGAGAGGAACCACAACGTGAGGTGCCCGAGCTTGTTTGATTTTTAACTCTGAGATATTTTATAGTGTTTTAAAATATTTTTGCCAAAAACTTATTTCAATGGTACTTAGTACCTACCTACGAAACCCTAAAAATAGTGAAGTCATCAAGTTTCCTTTCAATACAATGCATTGCTATAGCGGGTTATTTTGAGAGCAGGATGCGGGCTCGATTGTTTTCTCCTTGTTATTTTCCCAGTGAAACACAACACCTTACAATAGTTTCAATGTTTTTGTGTACATGTAACTTCCTTTCGTCCTAGGACCTCATCTAAGTGTACCTGATTTTCTGATCTACGGCCCGGCCTCATCTCGTTATGCTCAAGCATAAAAATTGCGCCTAAAAATTAAGACTCCCATTGATTTTTTCCTCCCAGAAGAGTCCTGTAAAAACCTATTTTTTTCCGTAAAATTCTTAATTCCGTTTGATTCAAGGTAAGTGTATAGGTAAGGTACATATTCCTGACATTTTATACCGAAAAACAAACAACCGACAACAAAAAAATCAGTGGTCACTATCTTAACATAACCTAACCAAATAGTTCGAGTATAACAATTTGGAAAAAAACATCCAAACAGTTCGACTATCGAACTACTGGTAGGACTGGATGGAATATACCGAAAAAAAAGGCCAAATGTTAGTCGGACTCGCGCACGAAGGATTCCGTCCGTACCATTATCTATAAAAACGGCAAAAAAAAAACATCATGTTTGTTAAATATTTATTTATTTTATTCTGTTTCTTAGTATTTCTTTGTTGTTATAGCGTCAACAGAAATACCTACAATATCATCTGCGAAAATTTAATTTTCTAAGACGATTCATGAGTTCTGTCTCCAGGCTGTACCTGGTGACAGACAGCGAAGTCTTAGTAATAGGGTTTCCGTGTTACCCTTTGGGTAAGGAACTTAAAAAAAATGCAGAAAACGAAAACCTAACTAAAATCTTAACTACTTAAACGATCCTTAGATAGCAAGCTAAAATACAACAGGATTAGTCAAGACTAATCCTGTTGTATTTTGTAAATATGTAGTAGCTTAGTTTCTATAAATAAAGTTCATTTAAAAAAAAAAACTTAAATCTAGGGTATTAAAGATTTATCTTTCAGTTCAAACAATAACGGAAGTCAAGCTTACCGACGTTGGTTATGTAACACATGACAATTCGTTTATGAAATTACGTTCATTGTTGCAACCACATGTTAAACATAACTGTAATGGTTCTTAAAACTCGACCATGCTTTAAAATTACTTGGCAAAGCTAACTAGGCTCAGCCAAGTATCATTTACACGGAAGATTTTCAACCATAGTATCACACCCGCTAAATGGCTTAGCAAAACGTGCCAAAAATCGCATCGTGTAGTAAATAAATGCTCCTGTAGTTTATGTACTTAAGCAAAACCTTGACCGAAGACTTGCCAAAACGGCTTCCGAAGCAACTTTCCTCAACCCGCTTAATTATATGGCTTCGTTGATTGATTGGTACCAGAGAGAAAATAAACAAATCAGACTAGCTCGACTTTCACCAAAATGTAGGGTATTTTAGTAGGCGCATGACACGGGTGTTTATCGCGTAATTTACCCGATTTTCCCGAAGAATCCGTGTTACGTCACTGGTTTGGACTAGTTTGGAGGACCTTAGGGAAGAACTCAAATTATAGTGGTTCGCGCTAAGCCTACTTTATTCGCGCGCGTAAACCAGTTTTTTTTTTTGGAACTAGTTTTAGCTGATGGAACTAAGCATGAGGATACGTAGACAGGTTTGGTTTGCTCATCAGACTTTCAATCAAATGGAGTAGGTACCTTGGACTCGTAACTGCTTTTAACAATATGTACGCGCTATAAATACCGTGAAGATGGGTAATCGTCTAAACGAGAGTTTAGTCATATACTTAGGACAACATATCTTTAATATTATGTCTCGAGGGTCAACGACCGCTGTGCTATGCCGCTATTCTTGGTCCTTGGTAGCCAGAGAAGATACTAGGTACGTAGATCAGTTACCTAAGACTTACCTAGGTTTATTAATTTAGCTTTAGGTGATAATCCAGGCTTTGGATAAAAGGTAAAGGGAATCGGAATAGTGTGTTATGATCGTAGCAAGTAGAAATCCGTGGTCCCTGCCTACCCCTATGGGAAAGAGCCGTATTTAATGTAAGTAGGTAGGTATTAGTATTCGTTTACATTATGCTGTGTAGGTTAGGTACCTAATTTTAATCCAGGTTTACCAAATGTAATAACACTTTATTTTTTGTTTACCAATAACAGTGAAAACTGCAGGCATCTTCATATCATATCACTAGATATTTCTAACCAGTGTGGTAAAAGGATAGTCATAATCATGATCAGCTTACCTCAATTAACTAGTAATAATGATAAAGTATTATCATCACGCTGGCGTATAAATCATCCAGGGACATTATTGGCTTCATGGCCCATGGCAACATAATTTTTTTTTTTTTTTTAAGAGCCCGTGATGTCCCACTGCAGGGCAAAGGCCTCCCTTCCTTTCTTCCACTCAACTCTATTGTAAGCTAATGTTCTCCAATTGTTCCATGTCCAGTCTGGACATGGAACGTCTGGCCCAGCAACTTTCATATCTGATAGTAGGATAGTTTGCCAGCGAACACTTGGGACAACTTTTGATTTGATTTCCAAGCGTTCGAATTGAGTTAAAGTTCTACTCGATTGCATTTGTGCCACTCTGGTGATTGGCGTGCATTTTCTACCAGAAAATTTTGAGAAACGAATTAGGATGGCACGGGAATCACGGGATATTCTTTTAGATCAAGTTTGAGGATTACTTTTGAAGACAAATCTTTTTGAAGTTTTTTCAATGCAAGGCAAAAGGAAGAAAAGCATCCTTCCATTAAAGTCAAAGTCAAAGAAAAAAAAAGAAAGTGGGATCACTTTGAAACGAAATTATTATGATATAGGTTAGGTAACCTAACACTTTTCGTGAGAGTCCAGTTTGGTCTCGCGCTCGCCATCCAGGATCTTCCACGACTTGCATATATTTTGTAGCTTCAAATGTGTGGTTCGTTTTGCCCATAAAATAGTAATTCGGCAATCCCAAATAAGGAGATCTATATAACAGATAATTAAAAAGTCGAGGATTTTTTTTAGTTGTCTAAATGTTCTCATAATAAAAACATCGAGAATCCGAGATGCTCTAACAAACATAGGTCTATACCCGTCTACTATCGATGGTTTTAACAATGTCCCTCCCACTCACAATAAACGGTTAGACGTAATGGAAGCCATTATTTGACAATAGTTCTTCTGTGTAATGGCCATTTGTGCCACAAGTGCCATAGATCACAAAGTAAAGTACCTCTGTACGCGAACCAAACTTGCCTACAATACAACCCTTAAAACCCAGAAAAAAATACCGTAAACTATAAAAACTATGAAATTCAAACTGAGGTTTTTGTTAATGTTCGTTCCTGTTTCTTAACTAAGCATTTCAAATCATCATCTTCCAGCCCTTGTCCCACATATGTGGGGTCGTCACAACATGGCATCTTCTTCCA
Source organism: Epirrhoe tristata (assembly GCA_951394285.1). Taxonomy (NCBI): domain Eukaryota; kingdom Metazoa; phylum Arthropoda; class Insecta; order Lepidoptera; family Geometridae; genus Epirrhoe; species Epirrhoe tristata. The sequence continues at coordinate 9,032,898 of OX596156.1, read as the reverse complement.
TTCTCCCCTCCTTTCTTACTCATGTCGTCCTTCACAAAGTCCATCCATATTTTCTTTGGCCTACCTCTACTTGTAAATCCATCAATGACAATACCACAATATTGAAACCATCAGTAGATAAAAATAAACGGAGCGGAACTTTAATTTGTAATGCCTAGTCTAAAATTGATTAGTGTTCTTTATTAGGTACTAGCTGACCCGCGCAACTTCGTCTGCACATTATTAGGATTCAAGTGCAGGAGTAGCTTTCAAAACTCGAAATGATCGTATCGGAGCGGAGGTCGACTCCGCTATAGTAGAAACGCCACCTAGGAGAAAAAGTAAAAAGCAGTTTTGACCTCGGTGATATAGATGGCGTTCTAACCAAAGCCAAGGAAAAAGTATTTTATATCAAAAAATCTTAATTTCGGATGTATTGATGAGTGGAAATATACATGTTACATGTTTATCATTAATTTAAAAATCATTTATCATGCAAAATGAGAAAAAAAACAAAAAATCTGCAATGCAAAAACAGAGCAAAAAGTGGCGGTCACCCATCATCTTTATGACCTCGCCCAGGGTCGCTCAACTTTTTTCCCCATACAAAATTGCAATCCTTATTTTCACGCCCCCTTATATATATTTAAGGAAAAAAGTATGCCTATGTCCGTCCCAGGAGTATAATCTTTATCCTTGCTAAATTTCAGCTTAATCTGTTCAGCGGTTTGGACGTGAAAGCGTAACAAACAGACAGAGTTACTTTCAGATTTATAATATTAGTATGGAGTATGGATATACTCGTATTTGAAGACAAAAAGAAAAGTTGATTATTTCTATCTATATTAATAATCTTAAAAATTGTGTTTTTGTTATCCATACACACTCAGAACCGCAGATGTCTACCGACCGTTCAATCCCAACCTCCTTTGTTGTGCGCCACGCCATGTGCCATTGTTACAACCACGCCCGGCTTCGATTACAAAACATTGGCTGAAGTAGCGCTGGAGTTGATGCTTCAGCCTACGACTTCGGTCCTGTTTGTCAAAGTCGAGTACACACAAAACATGCACCAATTTGATAGATCCTATTACTGATATCAACCGGAAAAACTGAGTTCGTTAGGCAGTTTTGATTTCTTACCTTGCTAGCTGTTTCTTAAAAACCACAATGTATTTTTGTCTAGGAGGTAATCGTGTGCGTGTGTGCCGTGTGTGGTACCTATATTGGTACATAAAGGCCTACATTTTGAAGCAATTAGCATACTTTAGCCAATTAAGCTATAAATGCTTTTGTATTTAATCTTAGCTCCGGTTTCGAAACCAACGATTAAACTACAGAGTACAATAGCTACAATATAATCATGTTGGATTGAAAGCCAGTAGAAAGCATTACAACGAAGTTATGCTTTTGTAACGAAGTCTCCAGACGATAACTTGGAAGTTGAAACACTCAATAGAATCGAGGCGTTGAAGGATGTTTGTGATTTCGTGTCCTTGAATGGACTAGACTGAGAGATGAATGTTTTATAATGAAACAATAGCTAAAGAAATTTTATTGAATAAGTCTCTATTGTGCCCTTGCGAAGTCCCTACCTTGAACGTGAACGCTATTACAAACAAAAGAGTGAAAATGTTGTGATGGAAAACTGTACCATTTATCTCTAAGTACAAAATGTGAACTTAGCCGCAAGCGAGCAACTAGTTATGATCGCACAGAATAGTCTGTTTAAGAGCTAGAAACGCGAACCAATGCCAGAAACTACATCAGTTTTTTTGTCAAAGTAATACTAAACACAGAAGACGGGCAGCAGCGTCTCTGAACCGTTTGACATCTTACTGCGATCGCCAACCCGCCTGCCAAGCGTGGCGATTATGGCAATTCCTCCCAAATGTTTAGGAGAGGCCCTTGCCCAGCAGTGGGATCCCTACGGGCTACTAAAAAAAAAAAAAAATACTAAAGGTTCCGATACGACCTGAATCACAAAAAAGCTGCTCGATTCTACGAAACTTCACTTTTCGAAATGAACTGTGAATCACCCTGCTGGTCTATGTATAGTTCAGATTTACCATGTTCTCGTTTTACAAGCACGTGCCAAGTTTATTTAGTCCTTGCGACCCTCCAGGCAATAGCTTGTGAAGGACGATAAATAATGGAGCTAGGAAACTTGAAGTCGAGAAGGAATATTTATTGTGTCCTTGGTATGAATTGGTAACTATCTAAAACTTTATTCATACTATAAAAGACAGTTTGGCATCACCAAAGTATTCTGATAATGTGTGAGCAGGGAACAATGTAAATGGAATAAATGGAAAAAAGAAAGGAAGCCTTTGCCCAACAGTTGTATGTTTATAATGGATAGTATGTTTCTATATATGCAATGGGCTGATAAGATTGAATGAAATCAAAACTGTCAAAAAGCGTGTATTATCACTAAACACATTACTAAAGAGTATGCTTATCTGAAAGGCAGTGAAAGTTCACAAGTAGACCTACAAACCTACAACCTACGAATTTAATGAAAACAAAATGGTAGGTTAGCTTATGATTTATGTTCTGTGCCAGCCATGTTGTTCGACATTTGAAGCACCATTTAGCAACAGGCATGCTATCAACGAGTTCTTACCATGCATCTTCTATCTAATTTTTTTCTCACATTATGCAAACAATATTCGTCCTTCATACTAAATACTTTATGGTTCAGTTTTTTAAACATAGGTCTATTTTGGTCTTGTCCATAGTCCATTCTTGTCAAAATCTCTATTTTCTACGACTTCCTTCCGGCTATTCACAAAAGACAGGTAGGTAATCTATTGTTTACAAAATATTTTGTTCATAGCGAAATGCAATTCTTTACTATTTAATGCAAATCACATAAAACGTATTCCGGACAAAGATGGCTGACATTTTAAACAAAACGATGGACAAAAGTATTTTTTCTTGTGACCTTCAGGCGACAAAAGAGACAATGGTTTTTTCATGGCTCATTCAAGCTGTTTCTTTTGTAATATATTGTATCAAAAATGTCGTAGGTTGGTATGAAAGAATATACCTACGACGAAGCGAACTATTGTTGCTATTGTTTAACTCTTCTATGTCTTATCTCTTTCTATCACTTAGCTTTAATTAGACATTCATATTTTCTTTTAATGTTTATAGTTTCATAAATTGTAATTTTCTTTATCTTAGCTGAAACAAGATTCCAAGGAATTTTGTCAACCATTGTCATGTCTGTATTGACTGTTTCAAGCTGCAGATGTCAAACTATTCTAGATTCTACAATGTATACAGCGACAATGGTTCGAGAAGCAACAGTACTTTCAGTTCACGGTCCACCAGTTGCTAGTTATCGATCGTTAATTGATTCTGTCTGTTCTGATTGTTGGAATGCGATGTCTACAACTTCTGCTTCTGCGATTCGACCGCTAGTTTCTACAGAATTTATTAGAGCATCTGAGATGTGAGCTGTTTGATCCTCAGTTACGAACTTCTTGCTTTTTGTTGATAATTTATGTGTCGTGCTGTCTCGGGCACTACAAACTCTTGTCGTCAAAAAGCATGTATTTAGTAGGAGCTTTCTTATCGCTGGTATTGCAGAAATCTCTTGGATTAACAGAATAAAATAAGTTTAAAAAAACCAGCCGAACATAGAACCTCCTTATTTTGAAGTCAGTTAAAAATTAACAAATGACTACCGTAAATCATCTAGGTACATAATGTGAAACCCTAATAAGGTACCTTATTGGTATGGGTCGGGTAGGATAACACATTATTCAAGGTTTCAGAAATAAAGCGAGAGGATCCCTGCAGACCTTCGTGAACTCTGAACTTTAGCTGACGAGAAGCTTTTGAGCTCTATTGCTGGTGTATCTAAGCTTCATTTTTCAATGTCTATGTTTAGTTGACAAAAACCCTAAAAACTGAGCAATTTTGGACCCTACGAAAATAACATGCCATTATTGGCATTTTTGTCCTTGTGTCTACTAAAAGTTGGTATGTATCTAAATACCCATTGAATCATAATTTCTGTGAATTGAAAAACTTTTAAACTGTTTTTTGACTTTGATCTCAGTCATTGCAAATAGAGATAAGATAATTTATTTCATAAAATCGTAGGTATGAGTTGCAGGACGAATGATTGTATGTCTATCATTAAAACTCAGTTTGATTTCGTTGTGGTATACCTACCTACCATGATAGCTCTCGAAATTTTTGATGTACCAATGATGTGAATCCTATATTAGCTTTAGGACTGTTTTCAGTAATATGTGACTTTTGCCATTTACATGGCAGGTAAGAGCTTGTCGCGAAATAAAGACGTGCAAGTTTGATTCCCGCCAGTGGCAGAAATTGACTGAAGTGGTCCGAAGTGGCCTATTTTAAAAGTTATCAGGGCCTAGTAATCACTCCCTAGGGCCGTCCCTAGCTTGGATCTTCAGACATTCAAGGGTAAAATTTAGGGTAGGTAAGTAAAATGTTAGTCCAGCGAATTTGTGCAAAACAAAACTAACAAACCACGTTCCGTCCGATCGGACATTCATGCGCGAACTCTAGTCGATTTATCTGATCCGGTCATAAAATTTCAGACCATAACCATTTATGTATAGGTAAGTAGGTACTGAGTAATTTGAGAGAGTGTCGCAACTTCGCAAGTCCCTTATTTCTTTTTTCACCCTTCAGTTTTCATAAGGAGTCTCAAGTTTTCATGAATAAAATATTACAACCTTATTTCGTTCGTATGCATGGTGCAAAAGATCTTACAAAACTTTTATTAAAAAAGTACAGTACGTACAACCAATCTTTAGCTCTCTGTAGTAGCTGCGCAGAACCCATTTTTGATGCCTAAAAGACGAAGACAGCGTTAGTATAGCTGCCTCGCTCGCTCGCTTAGCTTGTTGCATCGTCCTATCTCGCCTACTCGCGCAAACCTGCGCAATCATTTAGTGCACCTAACTTCAGAGAGCTAAAGATCGGTTATGCGTACTGTACTTACTTTTGACTTACAGAACTAAGTGATACACTTAGCTTCATGATTTGTATCGTCGAGAATCATTCTTAATAAGACTCCCAATGACACCCATGGTCTTATCGAATAAACGCTTGTTGATTTTGGTTACGCAAATGCAAACAGGGTTGTGAACTTTTAATAAAGACGTGTGGTGTATTATCTGTCTTCTGCATCCCAAACGGATGAATCAAATTTGATTTACTTAGATTTTTGTTTGAGATACGACTTTTTCAAGAGTTCTATGTGATCCACAATAATCTGTTCCAATGTAAATGTATGTCGGAGTTTTTTAATTTCTTTTCTCACACTTCAAACCTTGAGAAATACTGCATCTGAAGACCAAAACTTGACACCGATAACGCAACAACACATCCAATTGTCTAAACAGTTGCAAAAGTTGCCATTAAGGCTTTTAACAATGGATGACGTAATCGCATCGTGTTGCTAAACTGCAGTTGCATCCTATTCAGCTTGCAAGTTTCAGAGCTGCATAAGAGCATTGATCTTTTTCTTGCAATCCTTCTGTAGTCAAGCCCTGGTTCTTCACGGTTTAAGTCGCGGCGAAGGAACATAAAATTAAGTTCAACGCCTGTGTTTGTGTATAAGTCAGTCTGTAATATGGATTTTTTGTTTCTGTGCAAAGTAGCAAAGGTTTCATTCATCTCCTTTGTAAACAAGCAGCCACAACTAAAAGGACTCAAATATACCCGTACCCATTTTAATATCATAGCAAATTGAAATAGAATGTTACGTAGAACTTTTCAATTAATCAAAAACAAACAATAACCATTTTCTGTTACAAAATACTCAAAAGGAACATCCGAACTTCTAATTTCAAAATTCAAATAGTCGATTGAATTAAGCGCTACATTCGCTATCGATAAATCAGGTTACATCACTAACGATCAGTTACAGCGAGAGTAGTGTTGCGATACCGGTTTTACAATGCATTGTTGATGTTATCGATAAAATTGGAGAAGATTTACATATTCACCGAATCGAATGCTTTGAACTATAGAAAGTTGGTGAATTTTGTAGTCCATAGGTAATGCGAAAAAATTGATAGCGGTTATAGAAAGCATTATTATACCGAAAAAACTTGAGAGCTGTTAGATTTTCCATAACGGGCTTTGTTTTAAATTGATTCGTAATTCGTGGACCTTTGGTCTTACTTCTTGTTGAATATTCATCAACTCTAAAACATTTTTCATCTGAATCTGACCCACTTTTGACGACCTTATAACGAACTCTAAACTGAATTGTTTTCTTATTTCAAACACAATGGACGCTGTGTGTCGCGTACCTACACCAATTATGAAAAATATAATAATTACAGCAAAAACCTACACTTTTGTGCACCTAACAAATAATTTTACAATTACCTTGTTACTTACGTAGCAGCATTATGTCTTATCTATTTGTTTATTCATATCAATGTTCACTTAAATCTCGGGTTTAACTAAGTATAACAACTCATAACAGCGGCTTTATGTGACACATCGTAAATCCCAATTCACCAAACGGTGTCGTTTCGAAACTTGACTGAATTAAATTGGAACTACCCGAAATCCTAAAGTACTTGTTTAGCAATTGTGAACCTTAGTACAACGGCAAAGAGATCATGCCACAGCAGGATTTCGTGACCTACGATCTTAAAGTGCTACGGTGCAATTTAGCACTCTATCAGGAGGTACTAAGAGTCATCTCATGAAATAGTAATGTTAGTTACTTGTTACACGACTTTGAGCTTTAATGATAGACGATAAGAGCTGAGTATTACTTGAATGAGAAAGAGGTCATATTTGCGTTAGATTTTGGTGACAATTGAATTGCGTTGGCTGTGATTGTACTAAACTAGCTGTCAAGTTGTTGATAAAATACGACACACTTAATATTAGGATAATTTAGTAACAGCTTATAATTTCTGACCTAGTAAAGGTTCAATAGAGTATTTTGATTCCCTCATTGTTAGTACATACATACATACTTAGTCTTACGTACATATTTTTATATTAAAGGCGACTTTCCGGAGTACCTAGGTATGTTTTTAGCCACGATACGATTTATAAATCTTTAAGCCCTTTGAAGGTTTCGAGTTTTTAAATAGTATTCTCATCGATGAAAGCGGAAAAGGCCCTAATCAAGCAGAATTTAGTTCATTCATACGTACTGCTAAAACGGTTATTAACCAAATACCGTTATCGTTCTTGATTCTACAAGCTTTGAATATGCAAGAGGTTTAACAGAGTGTAAAAAACAACTTGAAAGCAAAGACATATTCAAAACTTTCGAAGATAAATCGGAGATAACAAATGCCATGAATTTAAAGGGCAGAATTCATGATCATGAATATTTGAATATATTCTTTGTGAGTCATATTCATTTCAATTAGAAAACAGGTTTTACATTCCTCGACATCTCTGCCTACTGTTGGGTATAGGCCTCATCTCTATAACGCCATTTTTTCCGAGTCCTTGCGAATCTCATCCAGTAATTTCTTCAGACTATATATGATCGAAGGGCATTACCGTCCAAACTACTATCGCGAAACTTGCCAAGTCAAAAAGCATTTATTCAGAAGGTCCGTTGGGATCATGTGATCCCAACGGACCTTAAATGCCTAAGTATCAACAAGCCTATGTAGGCTTGTTGATACTTAGGCTTTTACATCTTTACTAGATCATCTATCAGTCAGTCAGAAGACAAACAATGCCTTGAATGCTGGCGCAATAGTTGGAAACTTGGAATGCAATAAAAATAGTATTAGTATTGTGTGAGAATTAGCAGATGATAAGTAAGGCATTTAGTTATGGTTTACAGGTTCACGACTGTATCCCCAAGGTGCGGTAGACATTTATTCAGATCTTCTTATGTTACTTATTCCAGATCCTTTGAAGATGTCTTAGGGGGGTAGTCAGAGGCATAGAGGTTATTGTACTCGGGAATAAATACATATCTCCCGTATAAATATTGCAGAATTAAAACCTGACTTTATTGAATCGTCTGGAGAATCTTTATCTGGGTTCGCGGTACGGTCATTCCACATTAAATATCCTTCACATAGGAACGGTTCCGTGACGACTCTCAGTTAATTTCTGAAATTTTAAGAAAGGTAATAGACCAAATACTTTTTTTTTGAAGTTGTATCTTTTAGGATTATCACTAGATTTAATTTATTTCAAAATGTATCATTGTTGTACAGTGTAAAACGTAAAAGTTCTATGTGTCAGGGATACGTTCCTACGTGAAAAATACTATAGTTTCTATATTATTTTATTAAAATACATTAGCTATTCTAAATTGCTTTATTCTACGTATTGCTCATTGTTGATTTAAATGTTTCAAAGAAAATGTGGGTTAATGTTATATTTCATTCGGCTTTCTTCGAAAGTTTTATTGTTCACAGATCACGACCAAGCGGCCAGATTTAGGAAATTATGGCAACTTTAATGGCGATCTCTTTGTATAGATTTTATTTTGAAAGTAGAGCATGATAATTTATCTCGTTCATGGTAAGCTGTTAGGAGGTAATGTTTATTGGTTCGGTATTAACCTCTAGTAGCTAGTAGCTAAAATCGCTGCCTCCGGGGAATAAACGGATAACTGCCATTATCTTAGTTTTAGTGTTATGCCATATTTGGGATCTCTGGGTGCTAATACATCTGCTCAATTTTTTTCGTAACATTCGTACAATTATTCACGGAGATACAAAATATTACAATACTTTTCGATGTTTCTAGACATGCCTAAACTTACAAGAATAAAGATGTAATATAATATTATCAAAATGTACCCACACCTTTTAATATGACAAAGAGTCATACAATTATATTCACGTAAAAAATATTCGTCTATACAATGGTAAACGCAGGTTATCATTTTATTCTCGTGAAAACATGTCCATACGTTTCGTATAATACCGCTGTTAGAGTCTGTGCGAAAGGGAACCGTCATAATATTTGATTGTTAAAGCGGTGTATAATAACCGTATTTGTTAGGTTGACAACATTTAAGTGCGACTAACGCAATTTTGAACATTCTAGGACGTCAACTTGCAAAAAAATCAATGGTATGGATCAATGGTTATAAGATTTTGTTAGGTACCTAGTTCTATTTTAAATTAAACCAATCATGGTAGTCAACAACTAACATACAATTAATGGACTACCGTGGGCTGATTAATATGAGCCCAAATTCGGGTAATTTACTGCTGCTCACTGAGGAGTTCCATTGAACAGCTCCTAATTTAATCATCAGATCAGCTCATCGTCACCATATTTTTAAAACATTAGATTTGAAACTTGAACGATGTCTTAAGTTCCAACTCAATAGGACTATTTTCTGAGTAGTTCTGTTGAACAACTCCTCACTCCATCAATATGGTGACAGCGAAATTATCAGAAGCTCACTGTCACCATACTTTTAAATTGTAGACTAGATTGTGAAACCCTATGTCCAGTCTACTTCGATTTTAAGTAATTTCCTTGATGTGTTCTCCAGAACGACGATAATATTGACTAAGACGTTAAAGAGGATGAATACGTGATGAATAAAGTTGCCACAGGTCTCAGGGACTATATGCAAACCAAGGAAAAGATGGATATTAGGAAATGCAGAAGATGGATGAAAGGAAAGTGCATGTTACCGCGATGCAAATGAGTTGGATGTATGTATACTTGTGTATCCCACCCATGGTTAGATAAGAAAAACTTTTACATCTTTAATAAATGATTTATAAAGCACCATGAGGAAACTTACCTATGCCTACGCTCAATAGGACGCTGTAATGCCCGGGACATTGTTTGAGATGGCTTGAGGCTTGCCTAGCACGTATAGACAACTTCTTCTTATATTTACGTAGTTTAGAGCTGATTAAGCTACAGAATTCTTCACCATGTTTTCCGTCATCGTTAAGAGCTCATGTTAACGGGTAAGTAAGACAAGGAATGAGTACCTATATACGGGGAGGGAAGTTTGAAAGTGGCACCTATTTCCAAATAAATTGGCATGGTAAGGACAAGTTATGAGGTGGAATATGAGTGTGGCTGGATGTATGCTAGTATAAAAAGGCTAGAGAAGAAGTGGTTGCAATGTGTGAGAGATGATATGAATGTAAAAGGAGTGGATGCACAGCTGTTGACGAATTATAAGAGTGAGTGGAGGAATAACATTATGGCATGGACCAGAGCGTGAACTACCCCCTGTGTCGACCCATCTTATCATGAGATAAGGGCAGGGGAATGTTGATGATGAAATATGCTAATTGCTAATATTTTTATGTGATTTTATGTCTGATTTTTATCGTTATTATAAAAAAATCAAAGAAAATCTAGAAGTTTTTAATGCTTGACATAGCTGAAGGCTTGAAAAGACTTATGAAATAGTTATGGTTATTTCTTACTCATCAATATTTTATTTCAAGGCAAGATAACCTTGTTCTAATACTTTAGAACAGTTTTGAAGAGGTTTGCTAGTTAAAAAGTACTCAAAAACATCTTGAAAATAATAAAACAATAGGTGATTACTTCTACCTAACTTTATTTAAAAGCGCTTAACATAAACGAAGTGACACAATATTTACGAGATTAGAATTATAATCATCTATTATCATATACACTTCGACCCTAAAAAAGCGTTGAATAAAATGGTAGGACCGTGGTACACGTGGTACAATATTAGGTTTACGCTAGAAAATACGGTGAATAAAATGATAACCGACATTAGGCAACATGGACGATGATTAATTTTGACTAACAAGAAAATAACTTCTTGTTTTCAAAATATCTCTTCTTACGCATAAATTACGCGTGTGTCAGCATAACATTCAGATTTCATAAAAAATCAGCTATGCTTAAAGCTATCAACCATCCGTCTACGTCCAGTATTAGTGAAGTTATTAACGAAAACATGTTTTTTGCTTCTCCTGAAAAGTTGTGTTTTTGCAGTTATCCTTTTATTCCCCGGAGGCAGCGAAATGTCCATGACAACTGGTATAAAATCAGGTTTCTTAAAAGTATAACAATATTATTATGAGGTAAAGGACATTCTGGCGGCAAGACAGACGGTGATAAATTGCAGCAGCTGATTGATTACTTTATTTTCGTGGGAGTATAGTACACTACTAAACAGCTTTTCTCTGTTTGTGACAACTGTAGAGACGTCCCCATTCGTCTACTTTCCATTGGCACAAACTATTTTATCTGCGTTGCAACTGCAAATATGTAAATACAGGTTTTTGTCCTGCAATTTGATTACATGATGCAAGTTATTCAGTGCAAGCAAAGGTCACTGTCAACGACCTTCGCCTCCACATCTGCCAGTCACATGGTTTACCATAAAAATGTGGATAATGAACCGCTAATGGCGAGACCACTTGCGCGTTATCGCCTCGAGCTGAATACTTTGAAGTAGATCATGGAGGCGCCTAGCTTTATTTGGTATCGTCATTTGGGTTATTTATTACAATCTTGCGTTTTGTCTTAACTATTTCAAATCAAGCTTACATACGTATTCAGCCGATCATAAAGCAATGATTGTTGGGGTGATTTGGTAATAAGGCACACAGTTTTCTTTATATTTAGAATTACCTTTTAAGGCGAACCCTGATAAGATTTATCGCTGTATTGTATCTGTTTATGTTTTTTAAATCTGTATTGTATCTGCCTGTGGCCTGTTTGTATTTTTTAAAGGACGTTCATAATAGTTGAATGTATTTTTTTATTATATATGTTTGAACGAATACCCATTTTAAATAATAATTGCATCATCAACACTATGAATGTTTCAAAAGCTTGGTAACATAAATAAATAGTTAATTCTAATGCTCTGTTCTTACGCCATCCATACGTGTTTAGATCTACACATTTCCTTACCAATGCAAACCTAATAACAGGGCTTGTTACTTCCGTCCAGCCTATGCATTCGTAAACCTTCCTATTCCGCATAAACTAGTTTCTTTACAAACGGCTACCGTGATAAACTGGTCAGTTTGTAAAGTGCAACGGTTAATTCGAATGGTATTCATCAGAATTCAATATGCCCACGACATAGTTTTATGACAGTTAATACCTGGGACTGATTGGTAGCCTAGGAAGAAAATAAAATTGACTTCAGTCATTGGCCTCTAATACGAATGCCATTTTGCTCAGAAAACACCTGTGTCTAGTTAAGTTTTCTACAATACCAAAATGTTCTTGTAAAGAGATGTAATGGACATGACGGATGGAAAGGACATTGAAGATGTTATATTACGGTCACCAAAAAACGGAAGCTTGTTTATTACGTCAGCGGCGACGACCAGAATAGCCAATAAATCGCTTTATTATGTACTGAATTCTAATGCTAAAGAGAAATCGTTGGTTGTTCTTGGAGATTGCCAATCATGTAACATGCTTTTTGTTTTATTGGTTGGATGGCCACACCTAATAGACGATTCCCAAAATTTGAAGGTATACAAATATGTAACAAGCGTTGTTTGATGCTCACATACTCACGGTACCGTACCAGCTACCATCGCACAAATTACATTAGTAATTATACACAGAATTACACATTTCTTCTTCAAATGCAACAATAGTTTGTACTACAATAGTAGTTCTAGTTTAACTAATGCACTACACAATCGTAAGGACCTCGTCACACGTGACCAGGATAATCCTATTGCCCCAAGAGTTGAATAGCAATTAGTATTGTAGACATGCCTATCACGTACGAGTTTGAGGATTAGTGCGTGTTAATTTCTTGTAATTACGTGGTTATTGTTTTAATCGTTGATGTATGTATAAGGTTCATTATGACCTGTCGCACACCCGGCTGTATTAAAAGAGATATTATAAATTAACCCCGTTAATTTATAGCCTGAAGACATTTTATAAAGAGCTGCCAGGCCTATAGTTAGGTATCACTTTTAATCGACAAGAATTATAACTTTGTACTCGCATCGATTCGATGCATTTAAAATTATCCCAATTAATGGTAATTACGAAAGCAAAATCCCAACGCAGCTTTCTGACACTCACATCAGTTTGATTGGGTAGATCTACATAATTTTGGGTTGCAATCATGTGCCTAACCTACCCAACCATCATACCATCCCATCCGGTCTAGTACACGTTCAATTCCGACTCTGATAATCCAACTCATATCTCGTTTATTTCTTTCCGGTCCAACTTAAGTCTTATCTAATGCTTTGTGTGGATTTTAAAGTAAAATAAACCTATCTGTATTATTCTAAGGCCTACCTTCTTTTGTGTTGATAACTCGCATAATAATGATGTGCTAATGAGTTTAAGATATTGAAGGTAAATATTCTTATCTTCAAACTCATTTATGTTATTGCTAAGTTCAAAAGTTCTGGAAAAGTTATATGTATGGAATGGAATGCTAACTTTATTGTGAGCATACATTATATGCAGACTATATTTAGAAATCGCCTCTGACTTCACCCTTAAAAGATTTCTTGATTAATTTTTCTTGAATTCGAATGTGTCGTGATCCTGTTTTGTTTTAATAAATTGTTCCAAAGAATACATCCGACATATTCATAAAATTTTTCCATCATCACTGAATGTGACTGAAAAGTTTGCAAGCCAAACAAAATAATCATCACTCTTCCTCGTTGTTTGTTTCGATATTATGGGTAAGTTTATTCTTCAATATTTACATGTTCAAAGCGTGTTTAGTTTACTTAGAGTATTATTGTATTGAAGCTCGTTTTCTATGGGAAATTTTGAAGTGCTTGTAGTGTGCATTGGTCGATTGTGAATTGTGATAGATTCAAAGTTAAGCCATTGCTCGGTCACAAAATAGTAAAAGGCTACTTAGACGGATTGTTACTCCTGGCTACAAGGTCATTACGTCAATATGGAATTTATGAACTCTGTCACTAATAGTCCAAGTCAAAATTAGTTTTGATTTGTTTAGAATCGTAATTTTTTAAGTGTATGTTTGCAATATAATGTATAGTAAACAATAATTACTACTGTGTGCCACTGGCCTATACAAAGTTTACATAACATTACCTACCTACCTACAGTATAAGTTACATTATATCACTGGTTACTAAATTAAAGAGTTCCACTAATATTATGAATGCGAAAGTTTGTGAGACTATAAAAGTGTATGAGATGCAAATGGTAGTTCACGTAACGGTTGAACCGGTTTGATCGATATCATTAATGTGCCTACCACCGTTCACCTGGAGATTTATTTATTTTATTATTTCTATTATTTTCTATTATTATTTTTAATATCTGGTAAAGTCCACTAAACATTTCATATGCACTCTCGTATGGGGCTACCTAGATCATCCACAACTCATGAGGTCTCACAGTGCGCGCAGACGCACAGGGTCCCAAAAACCTACTGATTTTGGGACCCTGTGCGTCCACGCGCACTGTGCAATGTCAAAGTAATGTTTGTGAATACCGGTGTAAGACATTAGCTTTCAGTTAGGTTTAAAGACATTAATTCTCATACAAACAATACAGTTCTAACAAACAATACAGGCACTATTCTGTGCCGCATCGTAAGTAGATAGGTAGTTCGAGATAACAAATAGCAAGCGCAGCATAAAAGTTATAATATATAAGTAGGGATATGTAGGTATAATTACAAAGTGCATACATAGGTGCGTATATTATAGTTTAGTTTTGAATGAGTATTTGAAGTTAGTACATAAATTGTATGCTTTTATATGTTAGCTTTCTTCTTCTATCATAACCTCTCTCCACACTCCTTCATAATTCATAAAGAACGTAATCGCCAATTCGTGAAGAATGGATGCCCCGCATCAATCAAGAAGGTCGAGTCTTGATTGATGCGGGGCGAGTGTCCATTCGAGACGTAGTGTTAGGTATATTCTGTGTCAACAGTACCATGGCTCGACTGATGCGTCATGTAAACAAACAATAAGTGGCCTTGTCAGTGCAACTCTATAAACGGATATGTGTTTGTATGGCATGGCATGGTCTTACTGCAACCATTCCTTTAGCTATGATCACTAGTTACAAATGTAGTTAAGTAACTTGTGATACTCATACTTACCTAAGTCAAACAAAAAAACAGTCGTCATTATGATTTCTAAAGTTAATATTTTGTCAGATATTATTATAATATTAACTGTTATCTGACCCATGTATTTTATTAGTTTTTCTATTATTTTCAGGTAAGAGTCATCAAATAGTAAACACTTCACTTGGATGTACAATCGTACCAACAGCTCCTTTGTGGTCGTCTGTGAGTATTATATATTTAGCTTCCAATCCTTTTAGTTATGGCAGTATCGTTACAAAACGATTCACAGGGAGTACAACGGATCAGTATCGTCATCAACACGCTTTTGAATGATTTTGATCAAAATCAGTTGAGCTATCTATCTATAGATTGTTTGATTTCTTAAGTGGCCTAACTGATTCTTCTTGAGTTTCTTTCAATTCAACACGAAAATAAATGACTATTACTTTGCGAGAGCAAGTCTTATATTCTATTCACTAAATCATCTGATTTGTGTTTGTGGCTGCAAAATTCATTCCATTATATTCGAAATAAATACTTTAGTAATTCACTTTAACTCCTCACTGATAATGATGACTTCATTGTTGACTACAGCATTAGCAACTGATAACAAAGACTACTGTCTAACTTTGTAAGATTCCATACGCACTACATCATACCACCCTTGATCTTGTAGGAACCACAGTAATAATCTGTAGTTGGAGCCTAGTTAACTGAAACGTAACTACAATATGGCGTAAACAAAGGTGCATGATTTAAGTCTGTAGTAGCCACAGGTAGCATACTGTACGGCTTTGCTTGTCCCTAAAACTGTAAATGACAAGTAAATTTAAATTTAGAAAAGCATCGTCACGTCTCTTTCTCTCATCAGCAGACCATGATCAACATCTACCTAATCCCTCATGATTACTATACTTACCATTTCAATAAGGCTTAACAAAATATCACTATACTTTATAAAATCTCGATATAATCCCATTTCAATTGCCTGGACATTTGGGATCAGGACAAAAATCTGGAAGGTTTGACTTAATAGAATCTTCAAGTTTAATGTCGATATTCCATAAATTAATTCTATTCTAACTATCAATAGGGACAAATAAGACACAGTTTTATATTAGACATACAAACAAACGTATTTGTTTGAATTTAGTGATTCCAGTAGCGATTAAGCCAAGGTTAAGGCTCTAAATAGCGAATTGCGACGGAGCATGGTTTACACTTCAGTGGCCATTTGGATCACGGCTTGTTGGAGCCAGGAGTTTGAATGGAAGCTACAGACCATGTATGTAAATGGATGTAAACACTTACAATGGAGATTAGCCCGAACGAAACAAAATACATAATTTTTTTCTTCAATTTTATTTACGATTCAATTTTATTTGATAGATAAGATATCAATCTAGAAATCGAGATGATATGAGTTCGGAATAAAAAACCAGAAAATTGATTGATTTAAAAATTAATGATGACAGGCTGATTTATCACGCATTTGACAAATCTTGTATCTACCCTGCCAGTCGTCATGGAAATGAAGATGACGATAATTTTAAAATCATTGATATGAATTATTTTACCTACGCTCTTTTCTATAACATTAATAAAAAGGAAATATTTTTTTTTTAATTATTTGTTTATGTTACTTGTTAAATTTGGTGATAAGGTAATGATGATTAATATGCTGTTTTTTTGTGCCGGCAACTAAACTAACCCACTTTCCAAGCAAATGTTTACTAAAAGATCTCGTAGGTTCTGTAGTAAACATACTAGCATAAATATTTATTACTACGTAAACGTTTATACTGAGTCACATGACCTTGATTGTATGGAAAGTAAAATTTAAATTTTACGGGCAAAGACGAAAGTTCATGATCATTTTAATGTTTTTAATTCTTCTATACTTACATACACATCTTAGGACTCCTTTGTTCCATCTATCCATAGTGTTCTTTCAAACAAAAGCTTTATATCGCAATAAAATCTCAGTTCTTACATTATTATTTATTATGTAGATAAAAGAGTACTTGTTTGTATAAGAAAAATAGTCTCTATACTGAATAATAAACATTGAATCCAATCACCGAACTAGGTTGGTTGTGTATTGAAGCGTCAAATTGGTGTTTAACGGTTCAATAGGTGTCCACATGGCTTAGATGGGCTAGGCTTGGTCTAGATTTTAATGGGGCCGTTTGTGAACTTGAAATTGTAAAACTAGTTACACTTGCTTTCGTGGTAATAGATATATTATTTTGAAGTACGACGTGGGAGCGATAGTTAAAAATATCGCTATAATGATAAATCTAACTATACTCTCTTTATCTCGCTCACATTTTGGCAGTATGCTTTGTCTTTCTTCAAAATATGAATCAAATTACGAATCACATCGTAACATTCGTAACCATATTGATATCTTTTCGCCATTGTCTCTATCTGTTTCATCATCATCTTTATGCCCTTAAATATCCCACCAACACAAATGAGCATTAGCTCTTTTCCCTAATTCTAAAATCTCGATTTAATACCTATGTCATCATCCTTGTCCCACTCTATAAATCTTTTGCGGCAATAGTATTGTCAGTATTGTGCCTTGTGCCCTGGGCACAGTACCCACGGTAGAAAATCTTAGATCGTTTAATAGTAAGTAAGTAAGTAAGTTCGTATGAGTCAGTGGCCAACTCTGGTGACGGAGTTTTTAGGCCGCCTTAAGGCCTCCGTCATGGCTTAACGATTTAAATAGCCGGGACCGACAATTTAACGTGCCCTCCGAAGCACGGAAGCGTTCAGATGTAAATGCCACTGGCGGTTACCCATCCAGTTACAGACCGTTTCGAACGTTGCTTAACTTCGACTATCTATCAAGAACGGCTAAGCAAGCACGACCACGAGCGCTTCGAGATTGTTTATAGAATTCAATACACTTTGTAGATGTCTATGGTCAACAAGATAATTCCATTTCTATAGCTATTTTTCTATATCTGCTAGGTCTTAACTTATCTACCTAAGATTTTTAATATTTTATCTTGGGTTATTCTTGTAGCTTCTTAGAACTGACTGCACTATTTCCAGCAAAACAAGAAACTTCAATGTATTTTCTGACAGTTCAGTTCGCTTTATTGAACTCCAGTTTGTTGAGAAACTAAACATGCTTCTATTTCTAGTCCTAGCTGTTATTGCTCGTTACACTTTGAAGAAGAGGTTTGCTTGTTTGTTTTGTTTTTTACATGCTATAACAAAGTTCATACGGTTCTCTATCTTTGAATGAAATGAAGTTAGGCTACAATTGTTAAACATTTGCGACATTTGCTGCCAAAATATTCTGATAAAACTTACCTACCTACTTACCAAAAAGTAAGTTCGTACGTACCTACATATGAGTTACTGGACAACTTTAGTAAGTTTAAGGGATTGATGTAATTTTGGGGGTAGGTGGTATTTTCCCCAAAGTATGGTAAAGAGGGAGTACTCGCCTCGCTAAGGTTTGCCCAACTGGCACACTTACCTTAGGGCCTTTCGGCCGACAGTTATAGTCGGAAAGTTCTATATAGGTTGTATTGCTTAGTAAATGTTGCTTGCGAGATGCAGGCTTTATACTTTTTGCGTGTTCCCAGCGCCGTACGTCGCTGTAATTGACAGCTCTTGAAGTTCAGCTTGTAGTTCAGGCGATGGTAGATAGAGGTCGCCACATAATATTTTCTTATTCCATTTTCGAAATTCATGGTTCAACTTCTTTTAAAGCGGAAATTAAGGATTTGAATAATAGTCGTATTTAGGGCACTGTAAATGTAAACATCAAGGAAACTGAAGTTAACGAATTATGCAAAGCAATGTCCATTCATTTTTAGGGTTTCAGTTCAAAAGGAAAATATGAACCTTTATATAGTCACTTCCTTTGTCTCTCTGTCAAAACTCTTATGTTTTAAAATTGCGTTGAGGTGAGTTATCTAGCATCGTTTCAAAAAAATCATCAATGGCATATTTTGAGACCGCTTATTCTGACTTTCACATAATTATAATCTCAAAGGAAAAAATCATGTTTAGCAATATTTTATCAATACATAATTGAAAGAATTCTATAGTTGTTGCAAACCCAACGGGTTTTATTTGCCCTTTCCACCCGTAGATAATCTCTAAAGATACTATAAATTCCTGAGCTGTCACCGAGGACTTATTCGTCTCCTTGAAAGCTCCGTGTTGTGAGGTGACCTTAAAGATTTTTCTATCCCGATTTAAAATTATTCTAAGGTAGGGAGAGATACCTGCTAACTTATTAAAGCTATACGATACACAACTCTATAGAAATATTTTATTAGGTTCTCAAAACAGGAATAAGAAAAGAAAGATTCTTAGGGATGATTAAAGATTTCAAAATGTATCGCCACGTAACAGTGAAGGTCGCAGGTTCCACTCCTGCGTGCATTTTAAAATCGAAGATGTATATGTACACTTCGCCAAACGAATCTAGGCATTCGTGAAGTTATCCGTTTGTCTGCGCAGTGAACGCTTTTTCATACAAAATAGTGTTCTGAGCAGACAAACGGCTAACATCACGAATGCCTAAATCCGTTGGAAGAACTGTATGTATGTATAGTAATGAATATTCTCTTACCGCTAGATAGCTATAGATGGTGACAGTCAGCAGTCCCAAGACAAGCGACTGAGACCAATTTAACTCGGGGTCGATGTCCCCGCATCCGATATCTGTTATAACTTTTGGATTCTATCTTAACTTTTGATAAATCTCTCATAGTTTGTACTACGAGTGCTAGGGAATTATAAAATTTATAATAATAGTTTGTACTTATTATAAATTATGTCGCTTTCTAGGCTGACTGTATAATTCCTGTATAAACCTTCTAACTTCAAAGGAAAGCTGCACTCAACGTGGTAAATTTTGCCTGTATTTAATTCTACAAACCCACTACATTCCCCAGGCACAGTATATCCTCTGAGATCCATTAGATTACTAGATTCATTAAAGACGCTTCATATTCTTCGTTGGAAACAATCTACAGATAACTCAGCTGATCCACACTCTCGAATCACGAGTCACTTCGTTCGTCTGATAGAAGCCTTGTTAATTCTATGAATAGGCACGGAAGTCTATCTAAAATCGACCTGAAATCACATTGAAAACGCTATGGGCCCCAGTGTTGATCAAGAATTTATAGATCAACAGTGTGTATGGGACAGCTGGAAGGGGAAGGCCTAGGCAAACCTTCTTGGATCAAATTGGCGACATTTTGGAGAAGGGCCAGGTCAAAAGTACCCTAAACCGGCGAGCATGTATGAAGAATGTCATGAGAGTGAATGAGGCAAAAGTTGTGTGTCAGGATCGTAGCAAGTGGAGATTTGTGGTCTCTGCCTGCCCCTTCGGGAAAGAGGCGTGATTTTATGTATGTATGTATGTATAGGTTTCTGGTTTATTTTTACGTTTTCTGATATATTCTGTCTACCACCAGATCTTCACAGTTTAGTGCAAAAAGATTGGCCTTGGTTAGTCTTATAAAGTTCAATGTTCGACTGACCACGTCTTGTGGATGGCCAAACAAGTTTTTATTACTTTGGTGAAAGTATTTATTCTTTGTGTTTGGGATAAGTAAAGAGTTTAAAGCGATAACAGAAAATTGTCTCATTTGAAGAATGGGTTCCGTCTCTGGGCCCGTATTCGCGTTCTTATTTTTGATCGTTTGATGAATATTCGGATGTTTCATACTACGATTTCCGACTTCAGGGGCCTATTTGTCGGTTTGGAATATTTGGTCCTAGGTTAGGACCATGTTTTATCGTTGATCTTATCGACTGAATACAATGTAGCTCGTAGTAAGAAGCATCCGAATATCCATCGAACGAATGAAAAACTAACGCGAATAACCCCCCTGGTCTGTTTACCTAAAGTGGCCATGAGTTGGAATATTCCGATTAAAGTACATTTTCATTACTTAAATTAAAATAACAACTCCTCTTACCATGACCTTCAAAGGATCTGGAGTACCTCCTAGAGATCTGAGATAATGTCTATCACGCCTGATGTTTGTTTCGATTTTTTTTAATGTAATCTGGGTGCCTAGTATTAGTTTTTTACGCGTTCGGTATCGACGCGGTAAACGCAGAATTGTATGGGAAAATAGCAGCGCCATATTTTGGTACTCACTCATAACTAATGAAAATCAGTACAAATCCAGGTTTACGGCGTCGATACCAAATGGTGAATAAAATTCATACTTAGCACCCTGATATACTTAAGTAAGATGTCCCTAAGTCTCTTGTACCACAAACATCGTGTACGAAATATCAATCAAGACACCTTTCCACTCGATTTATTGCTGCTCACACATCGAATAGTAATGAAAGGCCGGCCACAGATAACACAACAGTTACTATTATACCTGACGTAGAATACGCAATAGTTACTTTAACACATGCCCTGGAATACACAACAGTTTTTATGGCAACGGCACAACAGTTACAAACCATGTCCCAGAATAACTAACCATGGGGAATACGCCATAACATACGCAACAGTTAGTATAGATCATGACCAAGAATAAGCAGTAGTTTGTATAGAACTGCGAGAAATGTCATAGATTATGGTAAAGTTAGTAGACTCTGGAGAATATGCTTGGGATCTTGGGTCGTTAATGGTCCGTTAGGACGCTGAAGGGCTTACTTATAGTGCTTCTGTATATTTACGGTTTGTATTGAATGTTAGTGAAAAGGTGAACCTTTCTGACTAAAGTAACCTACATTCTTCGCTAGTTCATTCGCAATTTGGTAACTAGGTACCCACCTAGTACCCACTTGAAATATATTTTATTAATTAATAAAATTCCACATACTTTGGGGGCGCATTTTACAGCTTGTCTTTTTTCATTTTCCAAAATGATTAATCTAGAACAAGTGCAGACTGCACTGACACGATCAATCTTTATGTATTGTATTCAGTTGTGGGGTATTGTTATATCCGAAGTATTTTGTCACAAATCGAAACCAGGCCATCGCTGTCCTCAATAATCACAATGCTATTGGAGTAGCAGCTGATACAATAATACAGAATAACCGACTGGTGAAATATTGTAAAAAGTTGCGTGAAAATTAGTACTTACTTACTGGTTTCCTCTCGATGTTTTCCTTCACCGTTAAGAGCTCAAAAATCGATTCATGCATGGTCAAGATTCGAACCCACAAAACCTTCGGATTGAAAGTCGAGGCACACGCAAGACACAACCCTATTCGGCCAACACGGCCTATTAGATTAATATAATAAACTAGCTGTCCGCCCCGGCTTCGCACGGGTTTATTATAGGTATTTAACAAAAAATTTATAACAACATGGCGGTCCCGGAGCGGGATGTATGATCCTTTGTAGGTAAGGTCTAAGGTAGGTAGGGGAGTATTGGGCAGTAAGGTTTGGACAACACCGGCAAATCCCCGTGTTATGCCGGCCATACACCATCATGCCAATCCACCATTAGTCATGCCAATCCACCCCCATACATGGTCAATTCTAACTGATCAAATTCCGATTTGACGATAGGCATGATGGTTTATGGCCGACATGACACGGGGGTGTCCAAACCTCCCTACTGCCCAATGCTCCCCTACCTCCCATATATATTTCATTGATATATTACCACTCCCCTCTCCCATTCCATAGTTCCCAGACACTTTTTAAACTATCATGGTTTTCAACATTTTTAACACAGTTAACGGGATATTTACCATGATTTAATGTTTTTGAGTTTCCCGATATTTCGGCGCAGTTGCATACGCCATGATCTATGGTATATGGTATGATGTATCTATGGTATTAATCATGGTTAATATCCCGTTACCTGTGTTAAAAATCCCAGACACTTGTCCTACCGTACTAACTGATATTTATTCTGTGGTCGCGATGTATCTTACATTTTTAAACTCATGATAACTTTTGAATAAAATGTCCGATTTCAATCATTCAAAAAGTAATCGACGGGTACTGAAACAGCCTTTTTACTACGATGGAATTTATTTGGATAAGAATAAATACCAAAATAAGAATAACGTGGTCTGCTTTTGGTCGGCATTTTTATTCACTTTTTAAATTATAAAAGTTGTTATTCTGACACAACCACAATAGTTGGACATATGCTTTCACTGACTTTTTTGTAGATATTGATACGTTCTTTAATATTGTTGAACATTTTTTTGTTCTATCGTCAATAGTTTTCGCAGCGCACGCGATATGAAGAATTTTATGTTCAAAATTTTTACACCTTTGGTTACATTATTGCAATTTTCATAAGGATCTCTAATTTTTTTTTAATAATTTATAGCCTATGTTCATCAGAGATAATGTAGGATTCTAATGGTGAAAGAATTTTTCAAATCGGTCCAGTAGTTTCGGAGCCTATTCAATTCAAACAAACAAACAAATGTTTCCTCTTTATAATATTAGTGTAGATATGTTCATCAGAGATAATGTAGGATTCTAATGGTGAAAGAATTTTTCAAATCGGTCCAGTAGTTTCGGAGCCTATTCAATTCAAACAAACAAACAAATGTTTCCTCTTTATAATATTAGTGTAGATGTAGATATCGGCAAGAAACGGAACCCAAAGGTTAATCATAAGTTCAAAAGGCGCGTGCAATTGGTGTCCAGTCACAGAATACATATGTAATGGCCACAACAGTGTCGACGTCAGAGGTCATAGAGAGAATTAGGACGAACAGATTGTCGCTATAATTGTTTGATAGAATTAAAGACTGGTCTTTTAAATCCCATCAAAAACATTTGCTGTACATACATTAGCTACTCTGTGAAAAAAGATTGTACTAGTAAAGCTAATGTGTTCTTTTTCACTAGGTTCTCGTACTTCTCGTAAACACATCTAAGCTTGTCTTTTAAACGACAGACGAAAAGCACTATAATTATTCACAGGCTGATGATGTAACCGGCGAGCGATGCCTTCTGACGTCACAAAGAGCAATGAATATGGATCACTGCACACAAGCGCTTTGCATCTTGCATACATGCAAATGCATTCTGAGCTTTTTGTTGCAAGCTCTCTTGGAGCTAAACGATGAAACGTGCTAATATTTGAAGACCTCGGTGGCTTGCTAGTTAACTAGAGCTGGAATGAGACGTAATACTTAGATGTGCGACTCTCGCGTCGGGGTCCACTTTTGCTACTATTCCTTTAAACATGAATACGTATAAAGTAACGTGTTAATACACCTTCTCTACACAGAATCTTAATATATATACTAATATTATAAATGTGAAAGTAACTCTGTCTGTCTATCTGTCTGTCTGTCTGTCTGTCTGTTTGTTACGCTTTCACGCCCAAACCGCTGAACAGATTAAGCTGAAATTTGGCATAGTTAAAGGTTGTATCCCAGGGAAGGACATAGGCTACCTTTTATCCCGAAAAAATGAAATAAATCCCGAGGGACCGCGGGTCACACCGCGGGAGCGCAGCTAGTCTTAAATAAGAAATCCGTACAAAACAAAAATCAAATAAAGCACATTTTCCCACAGCCACTTCGTCATTTTCTGCCATCCTGGCCTGAGTTGACGCAATTATGATCTTCATAATGAGCTTTGCCTTATCTAGGACATTTCCACGTCTCCCCCACACTTGGAAATGGAAAAAGCACAGCACCTGTGGATGAGTGCACTCAACCTTCTTCCACCAGCCATCCAGAAAGCAACCCTACTCCACAACCATACGGCACAGATTCAAACGAAATGGGAAACAGTAAAAACAGTTCTTGAGGTTGAATTAAACGATGCATGTAACGAGAGGAGGAAATGGCGGGAATTTTTATGCGCTCTGCAGACTTTACTTGTGCGAGTTACTTTTGCATAAACTTATGGTTGTACTTTATGTTATGTTTTAACAGAAATTACGATGATATTCGGATATCGAGGTTATTAAACCGACTTCAAAAAAGTGCCTCTTCCTGCAATATTTTCACAGAAGCTGAAATAATATAAGTCAGTTATATTATTATTGGGTTTATATATTTGAACCATTTGGGGTTGAGACTCTAGGTCCGTGGGGTTCTGGAGCCCTTCGGGTTTTCAAAATTCTTTCAGGACGTCTGGTCGAAGCGACGCGTGATCCGCTGGCACATTTTTGGCTCAAAGGATCATCATTGCCATCCAGCGTGATAATGCCGCCAGTGTTTTGGGTACGCTTCCGACTGACAGTGGATCAGTTGAGCTATCTATAGATCGTTTCTAACGATCCTTAGATAGCTTGACTGATCCTGTTGTATTTTGTAAATATATGTACCTAAATATGTAGTAGCTTAGTTTCTGTAAATAAACTAATTATAGTCAGTTTACCAATGTAAGTCAATTGTGGACAGACTTCAAAATATTGTTTTGTACCAAGAAGTGTTGAAGTTTATATTACTCGTACAAGGTATAGGTAGTAATGTATTTACTAACATATAAGTACTTTACCAGTAAAACTTAAACCTTATCCTGCTTGTCATCAAGTTTCTCGGTAAACTAAACAAGCTCTCAAGGTGTTGTGTTGTGCCTCATAAATCTTCTGCTGTCTTTGCGCTAGTCACACTTTTGGAGTCGCCAAGTATTACTTATCGTCACCTAGTTTCAAGCTGCGCCATCCCTTAGTTCTTGCTTTCCTTACAAGCTATCACCGTCATCACACGGCCGTTACTGATTTGTATATTTTGTGCAACTAAGCTGTGAGTTTCTTCACGAGATTTTTACTATTTAGAGCTGTAAAAGCGTATATATTTCCGAAACGAAAAATCCATTACTGCTGGGATTTCGAATCACAATCGATTGAAAGTCGAGAGCTCCTCCCACTAGACCAACAGCTCTTTCAATAAAACTTAGACTATTATATCAATACTAGATGATTCAGAGTGTGGAGGCAATCTATGCCCTCACTCAACGATAGTAGTGCCTGAAACTTTGTTTGAGATGGAGAATACCCTGCACCTAAATTACCCTCAGCCTAATCGCCCTTATCCACAGGACAATATACGTGTGAAGCTGACCCAGCTGCGGGTATCACGATGTTCCTTAGAAAACGTCTGTTTTATAACAGTGGCCGCTTTTGGTAGCTCTTGTTACCAAATGGACGAACGTGCATGAGTGCGCAGTCCCGGCGAAATTATCGTTTCGCGAAATGAGACCATTAGCACTGTGGTGTTTTTCTGCATGTTACTGGAACTGTTTCACCTCGTTCACACAAAGAAACAAAGTGTAAACATTGGGACTTTAAAACACCACGTTAGATACCTGTATCATACATTTTTGAGTTTTCTGTTAGAAAGAACCAAAATAATAACCAAAATGTGGCATGTAAAATATTATGTGTCTGGACATGCCTCTGACTTAGACATCTCTGGATCTGGAATCTCTAAGAATGAATCCCTATATCCCTTGGTCACGCCATCACGCGTGAACGGCTGGACCGATTTCACTATTTTTTATTTTGTTGTGTTTGTTATTGTCAGGAGAAGTTTTTTTTTAGATCCTAAATAGTACTATAGACCACATTCCACTTACTACGATTACATCATTCACCTCATTCACTCTCATTACATTCTTCGTACAAAAACTCATTAAGGTACTTTTTGCCTGATTTTTAACAAAAAATAAATCAGCAGGGGAGATTTCAATTCCAGCAACTGGGGCGTAAACTCAGTGCTGTTTATTATAAAAACGTAAAACCTTGGTTGAACACCATGTTGACACATGTCAAAACAAAATTGTTACCACAAAAAAGCGTTCTATGTACGAGTATTTAAAGATCGTTTTTCTAGGGACAGTTTTTTAGTTAGACTTGGTCTAAACTCGGCTCATTTTCTTGTAATACGCCCCAGTGTATGTACTGTTGCAAACTTCAGCTGTAAGTAATTAACTAGAATTAGTCTAAGCTCACAGCTCTAAGCCTCACTACTCCTCATCAACTGCTAATTTGTAGAGTGAGCCCGGATTATGTTAGGTTACCTTCCGAAATTTCTCAATCCGTTTTACGTGTAAGAGTGGTTAGAGGTTAAGGGCTAGCGCATACATACAAGTTTTAAATCGACTAAACTGTTTCGTCGAGTTGTGTACTTGTCGTGATTTCTACACAACTAAACTGTTGAGTCGACGGAGGTGCGCATACAATCGATTTCAGTCGATTTGTAACCCAAACAAATCCAACAGTCTTGTGCAGGCAACGCTCAAGTTACCATGTCTTTTAACCATAAAGTTTTAACTTGTGCTTTACTTTATATACGTTTTTCGATCGTCATCGACTGTTTAGTCGATGGTATGCGCACTTCAAAACATTGCAATACAAAATGAGCGTGAGATCGATAGTTGTCCAACTTTTTAATCAAAAGCAGATCGATGAGGCTTTTTGATTTTTTTGTCGATCGACTATCGAGTTGATAATATGCACACGTTCATATATTGCTGTGTACTTATGAAACACAACAAAATAGTTGTTCAACTAAAAATTGTATATATGCGCTAGGCCTTACTCAAAACGGACAAAGTAGGTGTGGATTCTACTTACTTTTTCTATTAGATATATTTGAGTACTCCTGTTGTCCCCACTGAGCTCGGCACACTGGTGGGCCCAACGCCATTTGACGATGGTCAGATAGGCCAACTGATTCGCTTGTACCTATTTTGTAAATATGCTAGTTTCTGTGATTTCTGTTACCATTTCGCGATGCGTGACGCATTTCTTTCAAATGAAATGTCTCATAAAATAATTAGTACGACGTCTTTTCTTACAGATTTTCAAGTCTAGTTTGTAGGAGATCATTTATTATGTACTTACATCTAGTTAAATTTAAACATGGAAACCTATCAACAAAGACTTATTTTTTTGGAAACTCTAAGAGAGGAAAACTGCGATACTCGCATACTAGAAGAGAACAAAAAGTTTTGACGTGGCGTAGTGTGAGGCACTTAGTAACTTTTGCACTGAAATATTCAAGTTCCTCTAGGTTTCTAGGGAGTGACCATGCATATACTAGTAGCTCGCTGCGAAAAAGCTCTCGCTATATCGGTGGCACCATAATAGAAGACAAGCAAACTCGGCTCGCTTAGCTCGCTCGATAAATTTATATTTACTCCCGTTTTGAGAGCCAGTCAACAGTGTCAACGTTTTTGTTTTCATTTCCAAAAAAGATTTTAATTTTCCAGATGTAAAAAAAGTGCACAGTACTTAATACAATATGTCGTAGATTAATTTATAAATGTTCTCATCTCGTTCCAGGTACGTGTCATATCTTCTACAAAGAATGGTCAATGGTCACCTAATGATTTGACTCGTGGACTAATATGGTATGAATGAAAATATGCTACGAGTATTATTTATATACTTGAAACTCCATGAAAGATAAGACTCCTTTCGCTTGGAATGAAACATTTGCCCTTCCCACTTAGTGGAATAAGTGCATTTTTATACTTAGACAACAAAAGGCATTGTTATTTTACAAAACTTTAGTTAGACAACATAATCGTCTGGAAGTAAGATTGGCAGTAATAAATAGCTGCCAGGATCTATATTATTATCTGTCCGTTCCTTGAGTTCATTTGTCTATTCAAACACAGAAGTCCACTTAAACTTTTGAAACAAATTTAAATGGGAATGATCATTTAAATTGGTATAGATACTGAGACAAATAGTGAAAGTCGTTCTGATCCGCTGATCTTTATCGCCAGGCAATTAAAGCGAGATCAGTCGAGTGACAGGCTGAGTTGACACGTCAGCCCACGAGACAGGAGGGTGGCGAAAGCGTTATTTCTGTGGCAAATAACTCTATAGAGCAAAATGCAGCCTCTACCCTCATTCACAATTTCAATTTCCAATCCTTTATTTACTGAAAAAATTCAATTTTCACATCAATTCAATTCAACTGTTCATCTTTACTAGATGATTTATACAATGTCATAAGGTAACATGACTGTAATATACTTACTATCACTGGTTATTTACTAATTTATAGATTGCAAACATAGGCTCACCATCACACCAGGTTTGTTCGTAAAAAAAAAGATATCTCCGCTGTTTTCGAAGCCTCGTGGATAGATTGGAGGCGACTACAGCTCGGCTTACCACGACTTTGCGAAAAGATAGTCGAGTTCTTACCCTTTTATTATCCCTCTGACATCCCACTTCTGATATTAAGCTCGACGACATCTTGTGTCTCTTATTTTAAGGTCGCTTTATCTAGAATTTCTTCGGAGCTAGAAATGAGGTTAATATTATTATAATACCAAAATTCAAACTAAACTTAATCCCCGATTCTTCTTGTATCTCGTATCACAAACACTGTGGTGAGAGGCACTTGACCGACTAGGGCATAGTCAATAGGAGAGGCTTGCAAAAGCAACCAGTCACATAAGGAAAGGCCTCCTGCAAATTGGTTGCATGATTTTTGATGTGCTTTTGACAAATCTCTTCAAGGGGTCTGGCGAATACCTGCTTTGATACAGTCGCGTGATCCTATTTAATGTTTCGTATTTTTAGATCCGTTGAAAACCAGATATCCGATTCAACTGAAGGTCGAGTTATCAGCATTTTGACAAATCGAAAAGACATTGTTTCTTTACACAATAGAAGTTCTAAACTGGCATTCCGAGACGAACTTGTTGCTTCAATGATGTTACGGTCAGCGGTTCCATCAACAACGAGCAGCATCATCAATCCATACTAATACTTACTTACTTACTAATATTATAAATGTGAAAGTAACTCTGTCTGTCTGTCTGTCTGTCTGTCTGTTTGTTACGCTTTCACGCCCAAACCGCTGAACAGATTAAGCTGAAATTTGGCATAGTTAAAGGTTGTATCCCAGGAAAGGACACAAGCTACCTTTTATCCTGAAAAAATGAAGAATTTAGCTTTATTTTAAAAGCACTTTCAAGTTTAGATACGGAACTAGCCTATCCCCGCGGCGTTGCTCAGTCTGTTCAATATTTTGAAATCGGATATATACAAACTGTAGATCACCTACATACTAAAAGCTATTATACTCGTATATTACTGTCTTCTTATGCTAGCCGCTGCATTATTAACTGTCTGTTTGGTTGATAGTCTGCCATGGTCGATGCAGTGTCTTACTTGATTTCGCAACACATACCGTGGCAAGCTGGCAGCTTGCCAAAAACCTGGAAACCTCGTTTGGATTTACTTCATACCGTTTGGTCTGGTAGACCAGTGGAATTAATTTGAAAATCTGGTAACCATCTTTCTTTAACTTTCGCAATCGCAACTCATTAGAAATACATTGATCCAGGATTATACTCGTATTTGAAGTGCAACCATCGCATTTTATTTTGATTGCAGTATTGACGTTTTCTTTCCTGTGAATAAGGATTTATGTGGAGATTAGCAAAGATGATTTAGGCACTGCCTATTCCATCTCAAATACATTGAGATGTTCTTTCTTCATAATAGTAATTCAATTCAAGTCTTTATTGCTTCATAATGTGTTAAGCACTATGCATAAGCCTGCACTCAACTGCACATCGTCCCGTTGAGACCTGAGTCCTGACACTGTATAAATTATCTAGTAAAAATGTAAAGACCTGTCTTTTACAAACTATAAAAATGTATCAGTAGTCCAGTCAATTTAGCGTACTTGTTGTATCAATAACTGCAGCATGCCCACGAACGGCACCACTTCATCAATTCTGTACCCCCTCTAGCCTTGACAGTCATTCAGGTTTGATGTACTTTAGATTCTACTATAAACACGGACCCGAGAAATATTTGCAGCTTGCTAACCATGACAACCGTATCTTTACGATGGAATAGAAAAACAGTCAGTAGGCCTTATAAAAAATGAATTAGACTTGGCAAATTAAGCGTGTTTGCGTTAAATACCTCATGTTCATTATCACTTAAAAAATCATTGTAAAATGCCTTCACGCTATTTTCTACGTTTTATTGTGTGATATAGAGATCTTTTAGTAACGTTAATGAATTTACGAGTTTGGTTTGTGGGAAATACCGTAAAGAAAGTACTTGTTTACCAAAGGTACGTTTGACGACCTCTGTGGCGCAGTGGGCGAATGTCCGCCTGCAACGCAAAGTCAAAGTCAAAGTCAAAGTCAAATAGCATTTATTCAGTAGGACCGCTGAGATCACTTTGAAACGTCTTAAAACTAGGTGATTCTACTCCTGTTCCTTCGCGACCAATACCGTGAAGAATCAGGGCAACAAACACGGTTTGGGGCCTAGCTTTTTTTAGGTGATCCATCTTAGATCTAAACTTAGGCTAATTTCTTAACTAACTTAGTTGTAAAATTAAAAGTAAAGTTAGTAAAATTCAAGAAGCTAAGCAAGATAGCAAAGGCATTGTGCACACATCAGCTGTCGAGGGGCAGAGCGACATCAGGCCACGCGAATTTATCATTAATATAATCACCAATAGAATAGTACGCTTTCTTTATAAGATTATTTTTTATGTAACTTTTAAATCTTCGAATAGGCAATTTAGTGGCATTATCTGGAAGTTTATTATAAAAGAGTACGGTATTTCCCATGAAAGAACCTTTCACTTTTTCTAATCTAAATTCAGGCACACAAAGTTTATCCTTATTTCTAGTATTAATTCTATGCACGTCACTTTTTTTCTTAAAGTCATTTATATATTTATGAGTGTGCAAAAGGATTTCATAAATGTATTGTGAAAATACTGTTAGAATATTAATTTCTTTAAAACGTTGTCTTAGCGAGTCCCGTGGTTTCATATTGTAAATCGCACGGACAGCCCGCTTTTGCAAAACAAAAATATCTTGAATATCGGCTGCTTTACCCCAGAGAAAGATACCGTATGACATCACACTATGGAAGTAACTATAATATACTAGCTTGGCTGTCTCTTCATCAGCCAAACTCCTAATCGTACGAACTGCATATGCAGCGGAGCTAAGTCTACCTGCAAGTCTTTCAATGTGAGGTCCCCACTGCAATTTGGAATCAACAGTCAGCCCTAAGAAAATTGCTGAATCTACAAGATTAAGTGTTTCTCCATTTATCTCAATTTTAGTTGGTTTGTGAACCACGTTAGGCAAAGTGAATTTAATACATTTCGTTTTCTTGGCATTAAGTAAGAGATTATTAGCCGTAAACCATTTTAAAACTAGGGATAGAGACGCATTAACATCATCGTAATTTTCTTTATATCTATCAACTTTAAAAACCAATGAGGTATCATCAGCAAACAGAACAATGTCACACATGTCTTTCACAAAAGAAGGAAGGTCGTTTATGTATACTAGAAACAAGAAGGGGCCTAATATTGAGCCCTGAGGTACACCCATATCAATTAGTGACCCTGCAGACCTTTCACCACCTACATCAACCTTAAGAACTCTATTGGATAGATAGGAATCGACAAGGTCTATAGCTCGATTATTGACGCCATAGTATTTTAACTTAGAAATCAGAGTCTTGTGACACACGCAATCAAAAGCTTTAGAAAGATCGCAGAATACTCCGATCACGTCTTGTGAGTTTTCAAAGGCATCATAGATGTGCTTTAGAAGCAAAGTACCTGCATCAGTTGTTGAACGACCTTTGGTAAATCCAAATTGATATTTATGTAGAAGCCCGTGAAGGTTAAAGTACGCAAGCAATTGATTCAACATAACTTTCTCAAATATTTTACTTAACGCAGGTAGAATCGAAATTGGTCTGTAGTTAGCAGGGTCGCTTTCATTGCCAGACTTGAATAATGGGATAAGCTTGCTAAATTTCATAAGATCAGGAAAAACACCCTCGTCTACACATCTGTTAAAGACATAAGCTAGACATGGAGCAATATCAACGACAATAGTGGCTAATATCTTAGTTGATATCCCCCATAAATCTTCAGTGTTTTTAATATTAAGAGTTTTAAAGGTTTTGACAATATTATCTGCGTTAACATAACTGAATTCAAAGTCACTTCCACACTGAGCAACACCAGATTCTAAAAATTTAAGTGCGCCAGTAGCCGAAGAATTAAGTGGCTTGGTCGCAACATGGGCTATATTCGAAAAAAAACTATCAAACGCGTTAGCTATTTCAATGTTATTAGTTAAAAGATTATCATTGACTTTTAATTTAATTTGTTTGAAACCAGGTCTTGATTTACCTGTTTCATTATTTATTACTTTCCAAGTGGCTTTAACTTTATTTGATGAAGACACAATTTTATTTTTAAAATGTATTGATTTAGCAGCTTGACATACCCTTTTGAAGATTTTAGAATAGTTCTTAATGTATAAGATATGCGATGGGTTATGAAGCATAAGTTCCCTAGTAGCATAAAGATCATAAAGTCTATTCCTACTTCGATAAATACCTGGCGTTGCCCAGTCTACAAAGCTCACACAAGTCCTAGTTATGCAGGTCTTTAATTTAAATATTTTTTTATGCTCTTCAATAATAAGATTTGACAAACTGGTGAATAGGTCATTCGGGTTTTCTAGACAAGCTAAAAGTGACATTCTGAGTTCTATATTACTCTGGAATTTTAAAATGCGATTCTTAGTGACAGGCCGGTAAGAGAACTCAGTAGGTTCATTTAAGATGAAATTAGGAAATACTACACTTTGGCCATAGTGATCAGAGGCAAAATTCTTAATTAAAGATTTACTAATTGGTATACAGCTACAGAAAACATTGTCTAGACATGTGGCAGTCTCTGATGTAACCCTAGTTGGCTCAATAAAGAGGTGATTCAGATTAAAACATTTAAATAAATTAGTTAACCTATCAGAGTCTACCAAAATATCAAGATTAAAATCACCGCAGACTATTAAATTTTTGTTAGAAGCAAAAATTTTCAGTAACACTTCTTCCATAGTGGACTCATATAACCTATGCTCAGCGTTGGGAGGACGGTAGACACTCACAACAATATGTCGCTCTAACTCGACGCAAGACAGCTCAATAGTTCTCTCAATAGAGAGATTAACAATATCTTTACGTTCCTTGCATTTTAAGTTATTATTAATTAAAATTAGAGAACCGCCTCTTATGGCGTTCTTACGTTTATATGAACTTATTACATTGTAGTTATCAATATAAGGGAGCAACTCATTTTCTAAAATCCAGTGTTCAGTGACACACATAACATTTACATTGAACTTTTTTAAAAACAACTCTAATTCTAATAATTTGCTGGGGAGGCCTTGCATGTTCTGATGTACAACATGCAAGGTACCTGTCTTGCCCGTTGTCGAAGCGGTCAGTTTAAACATTGATCCGCAGTCCCTACTTCTTGATTACCCTGATTAGTGTTACTACTAACTACAGGCTCGTCAACTAACTGTGTTATACTACTTATAACACCATCAAAAATATTGTATGCTAACAATTTAGCAATCATCAGTTTACAGTTCTTACTTAGGTACAATGTACTTTTTGTCAAGATAAAATTACTAATAAAATTATTAGTGTCTAAATATAAAACGTCACTATGACGGCATGTCAGATTGTATAGTAATAGATTAAGGCTATATAGTCGCTGATTTTCTTTATCATTAAATGACTTAGAGTAAGGAAAAGCACATACAATTAATTTGCCAAGTCCTTGATCTAACTTTTCCAGCAAAGTTTCAACAAGGCTTATTAAGTCTAGGCGCTTGACATTAACACTCTCTCCTAAATGCAATACCAAAGTGGTATTGCTGTCAAGGGATGCATCAGACTTAACGCTTTGAGAGATATAGTCTAAGGAAGCATTTGGCAGACAATTATTAACTACATTTTGTCTTAGTTGCCCGCCTAACAGTTGTCCCATTCCCATGCCTATTTTGTCTGAATAAATAACAGTTTTCCGGGTCTGCCGACAGGTTTTAGGCTGTCTAACCGGAGACTGTGTGGCCTGTTGTGGTAGTACCGGAACAGAAGATGAAATCTGTTCCGGTTCAGGTGCCACATTATCAGATATGGGTAGATCTGTTTGCGAGCTCCTATTGCAGACTTGCACATAAATGCTATCATTATTAACTACATTTACAATGTTATCTATCTTCTTAAGATTATCTAATGCCTCCTGTTCTGCTTTTACAAATTTACAAGTCATATCATGCAATGATCGCTCTAGACTTACTACTTTCTCCGCCATGTGGTCTAGTTCTAAGGAGTTGCGGCCTATCAAATTATAACAAGTACCCAACTCCTGTTTCAAATTATACTTATCTTTACACAATTTAGCATTGTCAAACACTTTCCTATGCAATCTTAATTTTTTTTCTGATTTTTTAATGAAATTATTCAATTTTACATATTTTTTTAACTTATTACTGCCTCGCATTACTGGCAAATCATTTTTACAATTTGGGGTAGTGGCTAGGTCAATAATTGAACTACTGGGCACACTATTCGAAAGCTCAGTCTGTAAATCCAGACTACTGTAACTATTATCTAAGGGCACTTGTTTTAGTTCCAAATTGTCCAATTTTATTCTACACTCGGATAACTCTTGCTGCAAGTCCTTATTCAGCTGCAGAGCCGCCTCATAGGTTTCATGGCAGTGGTCCACTGACTGCAGCGATGACTGCAGGCGGTCCATCTGCTCCAGTACATCTTCATATTTAGTATGAAGCTCGGCGAGTTGTCTCTTCAAGCTCTGGTTCTGGCCAAGGATCACCAGCATCTCAGCTTCACTCTCCTCCTGCTCTTGCAGCAGCTGTCTACGAATCTCTGTTGATTCCTTGAGCTCCGCTGTAGCCATCTTCAATTTTGTTTCTAAATCACATGCCCTTCGAGTCATGGTCATCTTGATATAACCTGAAACACACGTCAAGCGAGTGAGATTGATACAAAAAGAGGAAAATGAGTCTTGGTGTATAGAGAGAAAGTAGATGGAGTGGAGATATAAAAGATTGGCTAGAGTGATAGGGAAACTTTAAATGAAAAATAAGTATTAAGTACTTAAAAAGGTATCAAGATAATAATAAGAAAATAAATAATAATTATAAAGCGAAATGTGAAGACTTCCTTTACTTAGATTTTAACAGAAAATGTAAAGGAAAATATCTCACTACTTAAAATTACTCAGTAAATATAGTGTACAGGTAATTATTTAATTCAGCGCTGCCAGAAATACTAAACACAATTTATTACCTCTACTGAGTAGGTAATATTGATCAAATAGTTCTGGCCTAATGACTTTAGTGCTTTTAAGGTAGAAATAGAACCCAGTCTCAATCAATACTTGAATAAAATGACTGAAGTAGGAATTATTTTGTTTGTAGGGAAAGTATGTTAAGTTAGTGGGATTGTGCAGTGTTTATTGAAGTTTTATTTGTGTGAGGCATATGTTTTGGACATCAAATCAAGCTTCCACTGGTTGTCAAGCTGAAAGAGTTGTAAACAGCACCTGTGTCTTGTATGTGGACGTGACTCATCGACCCGGTGAGCGTGTGTACATGTAGTGTTTTGTTCGTACTTACGTTAGTAAATTGTGGTAAAAAGAACAAAAAAATACTCCCCAGGTTTATCGACGATTTCCAATTCGTCAGCTCGTGTAGTTTAGACGCAGTAATCCGTCTCAATTATTGCTTTGTATTTCGCAGTGGTTTCAAATTCGCCAATTTGCAGTGTCCGTTGGTTGCTAAAGTTCAAAACTTAGTTCACCTATTTCCGAGTTTTTAGTCAGACAAAACGTTCACAAACACTTGCACTGAGTAAATACACTATGTAAAACACTTCTAGTTAGTTCTTAGCAGTTAATTTACAATAAAACTGAATAAAAATTAAAAATATATTACGAGCAGCTGATTTTACGTCAGACCGCCAGTGTTGCCACACGGCGAAAAAAAAAGGTTGCGGGTTCGATTCCCGCCGCGGGACAAATGTTTGTATGACCTACAGATATTTGTCTCGGGTCTGGGTATATCTATGTATAACATGTATGTATTTACAAACAAAAATTATATAAGTAGTATATCAGTTATCTGGTTCCCATAGCACAAGCTTTGCTTAGTTTGGGGCTAGATGATGCTGTGTGAAAATGTCCAGCATTATTTATTTAAAGGTCTATTTACTAGCTGCGGCCCGCTCGCGGTCCAAACGAAACGCTTCACTTTTTCCGGAAAAAACTAGCAAGTAGAATGGAATAATTATTGCCATAAACAAGATTAGACAATTCATCAGAAGCAAGTGACAAGAATAAGGCTACCCCATTCCCCCTCTCAGCATTTGCTCACATAATTTTACTTTGTTCTACCATAAGTTCCGAGATGGGACTTTTTCCATTGGTCATATATCATATTTAATTCGCCTCTGATTTCAGTTTTCTCCTGTTGGCTAAGCAGGTTGATCGTCAAATAGCAATTTGAAAATTTTAATCCTCATGCTATGGAGTTGTCATCGAACCCGTTTCCCTCGGTCATCACCCGCAGCACGCGCTCATCAATGCAACCACAAGCGTGACCGTGACGCTATTGGAAGCTAGACCACAGCTAGACTTGCAAGACATTGCCATTGATTGGACAGTCTTGACTTAGGATTACTTCTTTAATAGATGGTAGTCAAAGAATAACTTGAAAAATATTGTCGATTTTGAGTTTTGTTCATTATTCGTGTTGATATACCTAAAATGATTTATGGCATGAGCTGAAGCTTGTAGGTATTTGAAACCTTTTGCGTTGAACCATACCGGATTACTACGTTGTTAATGACTGCTAAAATCCTGAGGTCCAAAGGAGTCAAAGCAAGGGGTCTCATATATACCTACATACGAGCAGTAGATTACCTACACTAGTCTTGACTTTACCACAACACAACCAATTGGTAGCACACTATTCGTTTCAGCAACAATTCTCAATACAAACTATCGTTCGAAATACCAGCTTTTTATTCGAATTATGATTGCAAACATCAAACTGCAAATTGATGGAAATATCGTTTTTGTCACGAATATCATTATAACGACATGCATAATGAATATTATCGTATGTTTTTGTTCATTATCATTATGTACGTTCTCGCTTTTTGTCACGGCATGTGTCATCTTTAACCTGATCGCATATTTGTCCGCTCCGTATGCGCCGCAGTCATTTTTAACCGACTTCAAAAAAAGAAGGAGGTTCTATGTTCGGCTGTATGTATGTTTTTTTTTTTTTTTTTTTTTTTTAATGTATGTACAGCGATATTTCCGTCAGTTGTGGACCGATTTCCAAAATTTTTTTTTTGTTTGAAAGGGTATACTCTCAAGGTGGTCCCATATAAATTTTATTCCTGTGGGTTTGATACTTTTCCCGTAAAACTAAAAAAAGCACTGAACTTTAAGAAAATTGTGGACCGATTTCCAAAATTTTTTTTTTGTTAGAAAGAGGTATACTCTCAAGGTGGCGCCATATAATTTTTTTTCCTGAGGGATTGACAGTTTTCCCGTAACATTCAAAAAACCTCATTCTCACTACACAACACACCCTGACTCACAATCAGAGTCAAACATTAAATAGTTTGAAAGGGTATTACACCCGAGGTGGTCCAAAATATTTTCTTTTCCTGAGGGATTGATAGTTTTCCCCCTTGCTGAACTCCGGTGTGTCCTTTAGTAGGCCTGCCCATGACTTCTCTTATCCTTTCCTACTTAAACTACGATAAGCAGGGTCTTAATGTAGCTTACTATATTATTTACACTCACACTTTTATTTACACAGTATTTATTTACTTACACTAAAAAGTGAAAAATAAAAATTTTTGAAAAAAAAATTGAACCGACTTCACAGAACACAAACAGACGAACCTTCTACACACTAAAAAGAGAAAAATAAGAATATAATTTGAAGTCGGTGCCAAGTGAATACGATTAGGTACCTATAAAAAAAAGAAATCGAGCGATAGCGTACCAGGATACAATTTTGCACCCAAGTTCTTAATTTCTTAGATGTAAATTAATAGTTGGCACCGACTTCAAATTATATTCTTATTTTTCTCTTTTTAGTGTGTAGAAGGTTCGTCTGTTTGTGTTCTGTGAAGTCGGTTCAATTTTTTTTTCAAAAATTTTTATTTCTATACATAAAATGCTGATGATGTCAGAACATGCGGCTGGCTTCTGACGTCTCAGCATTTCTTTTATTGAATTGACAGTTCGGCGCGGATAAGTCTGCGACCACCATTAGCCATATTTACTGAGTTCTATATTATGTATCTATCTAATCATCATCTATCCTAGATAGAACCACAAACTTACATACTAGTTTAAGCTGTCCTTACAATCAAAGTGCCCTAAACACAAAGCAAGTTTGCTTGCTTGATGCTGTAGATTTTTGATATCCCAGAGCGTCCCGTTGAGAGCAAAGGTTGATTAACGCTGAATCATCTAAAAAAAAGAGCAGTGGTAGTGGCCTTCCGATCATAAGGTCGAGGGTTCAATCCCGGTCGTGCACCAATGAGTTTTTCTGCTGAAAAACTTATGTGCACTATGCCAGTACTCTCAAACGGTGAATCAAAACATCGTGAGGAAACCGGCACGTCGTAGAACCTACAAAGTTCGAAAACATGTGTCAACTGCACGAAAGAAACTTCATTGAGGCGCACTTAAAAATTCTTTCACCACACTGCTTCGACAGAACTGGTGACACGATAAGAAGAAGAAGAATCTAAAAAATATCGGTTTTAGAAAAATGTTTGCGTTTCGTCTATTCAAAGTCATTTATTCAGTAGCACCGCTGGGATCACTTTGAAACGTCTTAAAACTAGGTGATATATACTTGTAGAATTCGCGAAGGAACAGGAGTAGATCCTGTTCCTTCGCGAATTCTACAAGTAGAATAGAGGGCAGAAGACAGGCTAAAAAAAATCAATCAAGTCAAGTCAAAGTCAATCAAACAAAGTCAACGATCTCTGATCTCTGAGATTGTTGCCATAAGTACATGACCAACCCGCCTTCGTAAGATGGAACTGTACCAGTTCCCTGAGTGACAAGACACCGCAAATGCTCACGAAACTTTCCTCCACGGACGGATGAGCGCCGCGGTTGGCTGCCACGGCCAAGGTTACTGGGAATCCGGTGGTAACTAAACTAATAATTTTTTTTATTATTTAGACATTTCCTTCCCACTGCAGGGCAAATCCTTTTTAACAATCTTCGCGATTTGACGTTGTAACAATTACAAGGCCAGGTTCTCAGATGAGAGTCCAGTTCGTCCTGCCATCTCATCTTATATTCGTAAAACACCGGTAACCTCTCAGGACAGGAATGGTTTAGGTGCTGGGCAAGCCTATTCCATCTCAAACAATGTCCCAGGCACTGCAGCGTCCCGTTAAGTGTAGGCATAGGTTGCCTCCTGACGTTGTATAAATCAAAGATGTAAAGGCCTAAGTTTTTTTTTTTGGTAACCTCTCAGGACTATCGTAAACAACAACTTTTGATGACTTTTAAAATTCATCATATTTTCATTACAAAAATAAAAATATTTAAATTGAACGCTCTAAATGTTACGAAGTCTATGCAAAGCAAAAGAAAGCGATAGTACAATAGCCAGGGGACCGGGGTTAGGTCGGCGGGGCGCTTGAAATGGACCTATTTAGGTATGTGTTAAATAGGACAAGGAAATCTTGAAGGTCTGTTTTTGGTAAATATATTATGTTTTGTAAAAGTCATAGAATTAAAGTTGTTATTTATGATGATAGTAATACAGTCCTGAGGGGTTACCGGTGTTTTACGAATAACCCTGTAGACGATACTAATGTTGTCTATGAACCGAAAGATCAGCGAATATTAAGGCTGTGCTGAACTAACCTTTTAAATTCAAATTCAAATTTATTTTATTTATTTTTAATTTTTTTTAAGTTTTTTTTTTCAACCTTTTATTCTGGTATACGTGAGCAAAACCGGAAAGCAGCTGACTATGAATATAACAGGCTTATCTTGCAGAAGCAAATAGTTTCGTGGCATTACGGAATCCGATGATACCCGTGAGATGAGGTCGCTGGCTGTGATATTAGAAATTTGATGGATTTTCTCCAGATTTTTCGCTTATTTGTCGGTAATTCCGCAACTCGTATTCGGGGCCCCTACCACAGAATACACAGATACTACGGTGGGAACTGACTGGCGTTAGGAGGCGTAATCAACTTCGTGGTTTTCGATTGTTTGAAATTCAGGTGGTCCCATATAAATTTTGTTCCTATGACATACTTTCTTCCTGTAATTTCGACCTGAGTCGAAGTCTTCTTTTTAGTTATTAATACTTATTACAGGCATAAAAGATTTTACAAGTTTCTAATTAATTTTCAAACTTAGTTCTCATAACCTTGGCCGTGTCTTAGGCACTCATTCATCCGAGACAATTAACCAACCGTGAGGGAAAGCGAGCCGGTCTCTTACTTACCAAGCATCATTATCACAGACCGGTAGACTGTTGGCTTAGTGATTCACTCATTTTGCTGCAGGTTCGAGATCTTTAGATTGTTTTTTTTTAATTCCACATTCACACGGGTTTTTGTCCCGTGATCTTGTATCAGATTCAATTAGACATAGACATTAAGTAACAAAATGAAGGAAGAAAAATAAACACCCCTGATAACATTTCATTTAGTTTCCTCCTGTGATAACGATATCATGGGCATCCTCATCATCAAGGGATTTCAAATGGTCTATAGATCAAAAAATTCCGAAATGGGCTATCGAAGTGATACCTTTGTTCTTGTTGAATGATATCTCTAGGTGCAGTGTTATATTCTGGGTCAAAACAGTCCTACAAGTTCACTCAAAACAAACATAGATAAGTCAAAACTTGTTTAACTTGTATATAAACAAGCTGATTCAGAACTTCTAAGAACCCAATCTAATTGTTTAACTTCTCGGTCGAATGAAGCGGTCTATTCATGGGTCGACTCGCTTCTATGATTATTTTGATCTGTTACATCAAAACATCTTAACAGAATAAAAAAAGCCAAGGACTATCAGCGACAATCAGTAGCAGGGAATGACGTCAGACCGGAAAGCCTAGCAAACTCGAAGTAAAGCCTTTGCCCTTTGAGACAGCGCAGGCTAAAAACAACAAGAAATGGAAAACTAATGACAAATGCAAAGGAATGAAGGAAGTCGCAGGTGCAACTAGTCTATGAATAAAGTAGGTAATGTTGGAAAGTCGCGCCGTGAATAGAAGCCCTGCGATGCAATGAGTCACATTGAACTTGCAGTTCACTATTGATTGTGCCAGCAATGTGGGGGACTATTGATTGTAGGTTCAACACCCGACACACTTCAACTGATCATTGTTTATCTATTTGTCTTCTACTACTCATTTATTTACTACTACATCATCATTATCACTATCATCATCATGTCGGCTTGTCATGTGAGCTGTGCTGGCCTAGTAGGATGATACCCTTTACTTTCAATGCGAAAGTAGCGAGTTTAAATCCCGGACGTGCAATCGTGGATCAAGCGTATTAACAAGGAAAACATTGTGAGGAAACACGCAGCTTAGTCAGCTCCTCACGTATGTTGTCTCCTGTGGATAAAGTCGAACATGAGAGGATGGTTTAGGTGCTGGATAAGCCTGTTCCTTAATTTTAACTTAAACAATGTCTGGGGTGTTATGGGGGCCCAACCATCATCTCTCGGGCCCCAAGTCAACCTTACCTGCACGTGGTGCACCCTGCCAATCAGCAAACAAGGCTCTGACGTATCATCTGCCAACACGCACTGGACCAGCGCGGCAGATTAAGGTCCAAATCCCCCCCAAACATGGACACAAACACAAAACAATGGCCCCAAGTTCCCGGCGTCACCAGAGGCGGTACGGGCGTTGACGGGCGCCATGCCCCCTCTGGAGTCAGGGGTGCTAAGAATCCCCGGGAGAGATTCAACCGTCAAACGAAACCGGCTAACGAAATAATGGACACTGATATACTCAATATTTTTACTTACAATGTAAAAACACTTATGAAGGACGAGCGGCTGATAGAGCTAGAGAATGCTTTGAAAGACATAAACTGGGACATAGTAGGCCTATCAGAGGTACGAAGATTAGGAGAACAGACGATTGAAAGAGACGATTGTATATTTTTCCACTTTGGGGAGACACAAGGACTCAACGGTGTGGGGTTCTTGGTTTCCAAAAAGTGGAAGGATAATATTATCGAGTTTATTGGCTACTCAGAAAGAATTGCGGTCCTCAAATTTAGATTAACAACCACAAAAACGCTGTCATTGATACAAACATATGCCCCAACATCGGCTCATCCTGATGATGAAGTAGAAGATTTCTATGACCTTTTAGATCGAGCCTGCCATGAAAACCGAGGATCCTGGACCGTAATTCTGGGAGATTTTAACTCCAAAGTGGGGATAAGAAAAGAGTCTGAAAGTGAATGCAAAGTATTAGGAAAATTTGGTCTCGGGATTCGTAATGAGAGAGGAGCTCGCCTAATCCAGTTCGCCTTTGGACAAAACATGTTCATAGCTAACACCTTCTTTGACAAAAAACCACAAAGGCGTTGGACTTGGGTGTCACCCAACCAAAGCGTCAGAAACGAAATCGATTTTGTAATAACATCTAACAAACGCATTATCAAAGACGTCAGCGTAATTAACCAAATCAAATACGCTTCTGACCACAGACCAATACGAGCTAAATTAAAATTTGAATTTAAAATTCTCAGATCAACTATATTTACAAAAAGAGTAACTAAACACTCCAAACAAAACTTAATCAATAACTCCGATAAATTTATTCTAGAACTAAAAAATTATTTTGATAAACTAAATATAGATGAGCTAGATAATTCAGATACCCAATATAGCAATATAGTTAAGGCAGTTCATAGTTGTAGTAAGAAAATTAAACCTATTAAAAAAGTAAATTTAAAATAACAAACAAAACATCACAGTTAATCGAAAAAAGACTTCAAACCGAGATTGGTTCTTTAGAATATAGGAAGTTAGATAGGGAAGTAAAACGTAGTATTCGACGAGATTCAAGAACTTATAATACATTTAGAGTAAAGACTGCATTAGAAAATAATTCATCTTTAAGAACAGCCAAAGAAGGCATCGCAAAGGGTAAGACTTGGATAAATAGTTTGCAAGATAGCCAGGGTATTAAACATAACAATAGAACAAAAATCTTAGAAATAAGCACTCACTTTTATAAAAATCTTTACTCTGACCCTAATGGGTCACACAACGAACAAAATATTATAGAATACGTACGTTCGGACGACATCCCTTTCATAACAGGTCGCGAAGTCCATGATGCCCTCAAAACAATGCGTTATGAGAAGAGCCCTGGAGAGGATGGCGTCACGACAGAAATCTTAAAAGTAGGAGCCCCAGTGTTATTACCCCACATAACCAACCTTTTCAATACGATTCTCCATACAGGTGAAATGCCTGTAAAGATGTGTCACTCAAACATTATTCTTCTCCATAAGAAAGGAGACAAGACCAACATTGGGAACTACCGACCCATCAGTTTAGTGTCACATCTTTACAAAGCATTCATAAAGATTATTCAAAAACGTATTGAGGGTACATTAGACTATCACCAACCACCAGAACAAGCCGGATTCAGACCTAGTTTTTCCACTACAGACCATATTCACACACTCAATCAAATTATAGAAAAGTACACCGAATTCAACAAACCGCTATACCTGGCTTTTGTTGATTACACAAAAGCTTTCGACAGTATCAAACATACAGCAATATTTTCAGCATTAGAGAAGCAACAAGTAAATAAAACATATATAGATCTCATTAAATTAATCTACAGCAATAGTCATGCAAATATAAAACTAGAGTCTTCTGGAACACTGTTCTCAATAGAAAAGGGAGTAAAACAGGGTGATCCGCTCTCTCCCAAACTATTTACAGCTACTTTAGAAGAAGTAT
This sequence comes from Epirrhoe tristata, assembly GCA_951394285.1. Classification (NCBI taxonomy): domain Eukaryota; kingdom Metazoa; phylum Arthropoda; class Insecta; order Lepidoptera; family Geometridae; genus Epirrhoe; species Epirrhoe tristata. Next base: position 8,988,068 of record OX596156.1, on the reverse strand, counting down.
TCAAACCATTGGCAGCCCCGTGGGCAACAAAAGGTATTGAAGTTGGCGACCGACGGCTTACTAACCTAAGGTTCGCCGACGACATTGTCCTTTTTGCTCCAAACGCCCACGAATTGCAAGAAATGCTACAAGACCTTAGCACGGCGAGCCTCGATGTTGGACTTATGATGAATCGGTCAAAGACGCAAATTATGACAAATAGCACGAAACGTAGGGTCACGGTAGACGGGCAAGAAATACACTATGTCGATGAGTACATTTACTTGGGCCAGTTAGCTTCCTTCGAAAACAGGCAGGACAAAGAGATAGACCGCAGAATTGAAAATGCCTGGAAAAGCTACTGGTCCATGAAGGAGCTAATGAAGGGCGACCTTCCTATGTCACTGAAGCGTCAGCTCATCGATATGTGTATTTTGCCCGTCCTAACCTACGGTGCTCAGTCTTGGTCACTAACCGATTCCCAAAAGTCCAAACTCGGGGTTTGCCAAAGAGCAATGGAACGCAGCATCCTAGGAGTGAAAAGAATCGACCGAATTCGGAACACCTGGCTGCGTTCAAAAACTGGTATTGCTGACGTGGGCGTAAAGGCTGCCAAGTTAAAATGGGAGTGGACAGGTCATGTCACCCGCATGCACCCAGACAGGTGGGCCAGAGTGGTGACTGGTTGGATCCCGGTGGATGGCAGGCGACTCCGAGGCAGGCCTAAAAAGCGCTGGCGAGATGACCTGGATGCCTTTAGGAAGGATTGGGGGAAAATCGCGGAAAACCGCGAGGTGTGGAAGGTGACGGGGGAGGCCTTTGCCCAGCAGTGGGACAGTATAGGCTAACAAAAAAAAAAAAAAAAAAAAAAAAAACAATGTCTAAGGCACTACAGCTTCCCGTTGAGTTTAGGCTTAGTAGATCCTGTTTGTCGGATACGACACATTTTCACGTGTAATCGCTCATCGTTTGAGATTTGTCATAGTTAGCGCTACACTCGTCAGCACGTTATATATTTAATTATTTTGTTTCATATTTTAAGGTGTACAATAAAGAATTCTCATTCATTCATTCATTCATTCACGTTCAATGGCCGGAGCTTTGCAAATCGTACGAAAGATCGCATCGTGTAGACGCACTTTAGGTACCTCTGTATAAATCGTCTTATATTATAAACTAGCTGCGCTCCCGCGGTGTTACCCGCGGTCCCTCGGGATTTTTTTCATTTTTCCGGGATAAAAGTAGCCTATGTCCTTCCCTGGGACAACCTTTAACTATGCCAATCTGTTCAGCGGTTTGGGCGTGAAAAGGTAACAAACAGACAGACAGAAAGAGTTATATTCATTATAAGTACAGTTCGCCCAACGGACAGACAGACAAACAGACGGACAGACAGCCATAATTACTTTCACATTTATAATATTAGTATGGATGTAGGTTGCATCCTGACTCTGTATAAATCATCTTATTAGATGTCTTCGAGTTAAATATGCTTCAATACTTCGAGGCGCAGCCCCGTTCAGAATTCGTATTATGGAAGGAATGAACTTCCCCGAGAATTTCTTTTCCCTCCCTTTGTTCCTGCAGCTTTTGTCTCCTTTTGGGGTTCCTTTGTGAAAAGTAATTATGGTAATTTGTCAATTATTTGTCATTAACATTCTTTACTTGGACCAAATGAGCCATTAATATCTTTACTTGCTGACAACGGGATGCAAGTAGTAGAGTCGAGTAGGTACATAAAAAAAGTAGGTAATACGTATTTCTTAGAACCCCTGTAGGTGGTATTCTTTAAAAATATTTAAAGCTAGCTGCTGCGATCCCGCGGTGTGACCCGCGGTCCCTCGGGATTTTTTAATTTTTTCGGGATAAAAGGTAGCCTATCTATCCTTCTCTGAGATACAAAATTTAACTATGCCAAATTTCAGCTAAATCTGTTCAGCGGTTTGGGCGTGAAAGCGTAACAAACAGACGGACGAACTGACAGACAGAGTTACTTTCACATTTATAATATATTTAAATTTTAAATATTTCATTTTTAATATATTTAAAATTAAAATATTTAAAATTAAAAATTAAAATATTTTAAATATTTAAAATTAAAAATTAAAATATTTAAAATTAAAAATTAAAATCATAAAAATAGCACAGTAATAGTACATTATGGTACTAGTGTGTAACATTGGTGACTACCGCCGAGGCGTTATTTGAGAGCCGAGCCGTTAGGCGAGGCTCTTAACAGAGCCGAGGCAGGTAATCATCAATACACACGTGTATCATACGACGTTTTTCAACACACTTGTGAATAAAATAACAATAAAAACTAATTTTCAACAGTGAAAATGAGTTGTGAAAAATGTTTCGCTATTGCGGGAAAAATTAATCAGTTTTCCTATGCGCGCGCATTGCGATCGGCCACAGACTATACTTCCGCGCCGCGCATAGGGTTTGCGGCCTATTCTGCCACGTACAAAATGGGGAATTTAAAGTTTTCGTTTATTACAGAGTAAACAAAAGTTATATTTGAGTGAAAGTTTTATTAATTAAACACGTACGAGTTAAAATTATCTATTTAAATAAGAATTTGCATGAAATGAGCAAGCAATAGGAACATTAATTTATTTGTTCTATTGAACACGATCTTTTTTCTGAATAAAAACTTTTTTAAGAACAAAGCAACTCAACCAATAAAATTAAAAAAAAAAATCTATTACTCACTAGTGAGTTATAGTACTTTATGAGCAAGTGTGTTGAAAAATATTTAACATGAACAAATAAACAATAACCGTTTTGGCAGTCGGGAACAGAATATATAAAATATTGATAAGTGCATCTTTATTGTGTTGGATTATTTAATTAGCTACCACAATTCTCGAATTTCTATTCTAATGATAATCCTTGAAAAATAATATTTGATCTGATTTGTAATCGCACATTAATTATTCAAAAGCTCATTTATTGCAAAAATCTAAATATATAAACTTATACGGAACCTTGGGCATAATAAGCAGATCACGCTTGACCGGTCTTAGGAGGATAATAGGATTACTGGAGTGCTTAGCAGACTTTGCTAAAACGATTATGTTTTGTGGTTTGAATTGAAATTTAATTTAAAACAAAGCAAGGTTTTGTTTTCGGATCTGTCTCAACTCTCAACCTATAGAAGTCTATTCACATTATTTGTACATACGAAAATCATAATAGAAAAATATTATGTAGTACATATCTCCAAGCACAACACATTCTCTCAAGGGTCGAAAAATAAATTCTTGTCGTAGGAACTTTCTTCACCACTAGTTTCTTCGAAAAAACTTAGACCTTTACATCTATATTAGATGATTTATACAGCGTCAGGAGGCAATCCATGCCTACACTTAACGGGACGCTCCAGTGCCTGGGATATTGTTTGAGATAGAATAGGCTTGCCCAGCACCTAAACCATCCTCTCAGCTAAATCAGCCTGGCCCACAGGAAAGACAACGTCAATACGTGTGGAGCTGACTAAGCAGCGGGTTTCCTCACGATGTTTTACTTCACCGTTAAGAGCTCGTGTTAAAGCGCATATAAATTTTACGAAACGAAAAATCCATTGATGCACGGCCGGGATTTGAAACTACGACCTTCGGATTGAAAGTCGAGGCACAACCCCATTCGACCAACACGGTTCTTCACGGTTTTTCTTCGAACTAGTGTGGTAAAAGGACTAACTACTGCACATCTATGAACATACGCCAAAATGTATTTGGATGTGTCTTTGCCTACCACACTAGCTCTTCAAAGGATCTCAAATGGAGAATCTGATAGAATGTCTACAGAACGAAGTTACTTTACGGACGGTATCGGATGGGGGCTGGACGAAAAAGTGTTAGATTTTTGCGTCATGACACATGTATATGTCAAATCATCACAGTGCGAAACGCGCAGCCGCGAAACAGTTCATAGATTGTTACATTGTTAGTAAAGAAGAGGGTTTCTGACAATGCCAAATGTCAACGTTGAAATTCCCAGTATAGAAACTTTTCCAACCGAGTGTTCCACGACACTCACGTACTTTTTTTTTAATTATAGTGAGCTTGGTTTCGTTTTAACTGGAACAGTCTGTAAGGCTGCTAACAACCACACGATTGGCAAGCGACCAAAAAGTACATTTTACTCGTTGTCCAGATGTGTTCCATATCGGAAATTGATTCGGTATTGTAGAGCTAGTGTGTGCTAGAGCCGACGATGTAACAAGTTTACACTAATAAGTTTTATACAGTCATGAAAAAAGTGTTATATGTACTGTTCAGTAAGTACAATACTCAATGTTTTGTAGTGTAAATCAGGGTAATGGTAAATGAAATTTATGATTTTTAAACATCAGTCTCGGTTTTTAAAACTGTTATATAAAAATTGAAAAATATATATATTCCGCAAAATTTACTTCACGGAATGCGATCTTTTGCTACAAATGCAATGATATTTTATACCTATTCATAAAAATGCCAATACGTGCCAAGAAGGTGCTAAGCATAAGTACCTTGTTTGGGGAAATCTTTGTGGTACATTTTAACAACGTTTTTTCATCTTTTAGTTATAAGATTTTTTTTTGTACTAAGTATTAAAAGTTTATGAACTTTATCTACGGGCCATAGAATACATACTTTAATCTAAGTTGCTCTTCTATTGTTATCTTGGTCGATGACACCTCTAGAGATTTGAAGCTCTAGTCCAATCCCACGCCATTTCCTACATATCGCGGCTCCAGTTTGATTGAATGAACTCTGGTCACCGCTGCCTGCGGAAGTATTCTGCAAATTCTATGCATAATAATTCATATACTTATTTGTTTTTGATAGATCGTCGAAGTCAAGCAACGTAGGTGAACGCTAGTGGCATTATCAACTGAGAGCTTCCGTGCTTCGGAGAGCACGTTAAATTGTTTGTAAAACAGGTTCACGACTGTATCCCCAAGGTGCGGTAGACATTCTCTCAGATATTTTTATGTTACTTATTCCAGATCCTTTGAAGATGTCTAAGTCAGAGGCATGTCCAAACAGATATTTGATACATGCCCAAATCTTGCAGAAGTTAGTATTCCATACGTGACCAAGCAAGCCCATCGCCGCCTATAAGAACACTAACTGGTTTCCTCACGATGTTTTCCTTCACCGTTTAGAGCACGTGTCAAAGCGCATATAAATTTTACGAAACGTAAAATCCATTGATGCACGGCCGGAATTCGAACCCACAACCTTCAGATTGAAAGTTGAGGTACAACCCCATTCGGCCAACACGGATTTTTTGTTAAATTGGCTAAATTGTTTGCCCAGCTATAAAGTCGTTTAGTCATGACGGAGGCCTATAGGCGGCCTTGAACCCCGTCACCGGAGTTCACCATTAACTCATACAAACTTACTGATGATAGAGTCGAAGCACTGTTTTACATTTTTGAAAATATTTCTATGTTAGTCACAGAACATATGTTTTAACCAATTGGTAAACATTCCAAAATCCATGTCGGCTTTCTAAGTAATTGTATTTGCAGCGATCCCACGTGGCGTGTCGGAACGTGATAGAATTCTAATTTATTTGCATGTGGAATTACATGTAATTTGTATTAGTTCTGAGAACATAATGAGGGTTTCGTTTAGGTAAAATTTTGCTCTTATTGCGAGTACATTTGCTACAGTTTTGTGAAGCGCTCGGTGTAGCTTTTGCTTAGTCGTTTCTTACTTAATAGATCGTCGAAATTAGCATCGTTCTGACCGGTCAGTAAGTGGATGCTGGTGGCATTATCGACTGAGCGCTTCCGTGCTTCGGAGGGCACGTTAAATTGTCAGTCCGGCGCAGTGGCCTAAAAACTCCGCCACCATAGTTGGCCATGGCCACTAACTCACACGAACCTTACTATTCCACATATTTTAGTGTATTTTGTAAACGCTTCCGTGCTTCGGAGGGCACGTTAAATTGTCGGTTCGGCGCAGTGGCCTAAAAACTCCGCCACCATAGTTGGCCATGGCCACTAACTCACACACTCACACCTTACTATTCCACTTATTTTAATGTATTTTGTTAAATGTATCTACCTAAAATGTGTCTTAGTTTCTCTCTAAATAAATGTATAGGCGTAATACCTAACTCGCCCACCCTCTTGCAGGCTTTTATATTTTGAATGGCGTGTCTCGTTTAAAGCTTTTAAAGTGTAAAATGAAGTGATGTTGATGAGGAGTGGAAGTGAAAACTTGAAATTTGCACTTTATAAACTATGTCAAAGTTAATTTTCTTGGTCGCCCTATTTTATGGAAAGTAATTTAATATGGATGGACGAAATAGAGACTAAAGAAAATAATGTATTTTGTAAGATGATGAATGATTAAATATTGTAGGATATGAAACATCACATCTAAAAATAAACTTATTCTATGAATATGAAAGAGAAAAAATCTGAGGCGCTAATAATTCACTTTACCATTAGTGACAGACATGCTATTCTCAACTAGAAAAGATTCATCCGTTTTGTTGTACTCGTTACCGAGTAATTTGCAAAAACTTCTTTGCCTGTGACCATATATTTTAGTGAATATCTCTGCAACTAGACCGTCACAAATAAAAAGAAGCACACCAGGCTGCGTCACCTACGAGTCACTAAACATTAGGAAAGCATCCAGGTCTCTACGTGTTTGGCCATAGAGTTCTGATGTTAACTCTAATGTAATAAGTACAGAGAAATGGAAGAATTAATGTTGCGTATAAAGAGTCGAACGACACACCTAAATAAGTTAATTAAATGCAAATAGGAAGATACAATCTACATACATGGATATTGCAAAATTGCTCTTCAACTATTATTTATACAGGGTGTAAAAAGACGTCTACCGAAGCCGAAAGGGGTAGGTACAGCATCCCAACACACAACCAAATCCAAAAGGATTTTCCGAAAAAATAAATATTTTCCGAGAAAACAGCGTTTGAAGATTTTCATTTATTTCGTCAGCCAGCAATGTACGCTACGCATTCCGAACCCCACGTGATAACTTCGGCAGTGCCTACCTACTATGTGCGTAGCGTAGAAATTTGATTATTGTGAGGTAAGTAGGTACTTAGACTTACCTAATTCCACTGTAACCTCAAACTGAGCATCTGCTCAACAAGCACAGCTGAGCCTGCCTGGCTGTAGGTACCCAAGCGTTTCTCCCAAAAAGAATCAAGACCTGCTCTTCTACTTGCAGATCAGAGCCTCCAGATCAGTGTTGGTTCGGGTAACTTAACTATCGATCAACCCTACCTATTTTGTGAGCCTATCGCATTACGCGCTAGGCCCATAACACAACGCATTTTCACACACGATCACAACAAGCACTTTTGACCGAACACACTCGCACTAAACAGACACTCACTGTTCTCTTCTTAACAAATGTAGGCAGGTACCTACTAGGTAGGTAGATACGATAATTAAATACCTAAGTAGGTACTAAATTATCCTCTAATAAAACCATAAAACTCATTCGCGACAGTAGTACCGGTAATGCAATTTGTATGCGCTGCGCGAGCGTCCAATACGTACGAATATTGAACTTCAACTAATTAATAAATAATAAAATCAAACAAAACGAGTCGAGAAATTAGAAAGAAAATGTAGCGAAATAGAAATTTGAACCTTATTTCAATAGTATTAGAAGACAATTTCTTAATATCTTTGACAAAAACCGCCAAAGAGTCAACTGAAAAATGCCTAGCAAGGCATGTTTCACACTACTCAAGAGTTGAAAACTGATGGATTTATTCACTGATCATTCACTACATTGTTGTACCTAGTGATATTTGATAGAATAAACTGATAATCTTATCAACCATTAATCTTATTATTTGTTTACTTAGGCAGGTACTTACTTACTTATTATTTGTTTATGTAGTGAACAGTTGATCTAGTGCTGCTGTTAGTATAAACTTTGACATAATGAATGTGTATCCCAATCGAGGTTAAAGATAAAGTGCTGGTCAAACACTTCGAGAATTCGGTCTTAGACGAATTCTTCGTCAAGCATAAAATTCGCAAACACTGTAGACGCAGCTTTATACCGACCGGCTTTTACAAAGGATTCAGTCTAAGTCTTAGCGAAATAGAAATCTGAACCTTATTTCAATCAAGTTAGAAGATTTTGATAGAACCCTTTGACTCTGCCGCCGACACGTGCAGCGTTCAATCGAATTTCAGTAATTTTTTTTTGAAATGAAGCTTAATTTCGCTGCATACAGTAAACTCATGATAACCGAGCTAGAACAGTCTAGGATTTGAGTGCATGAGCCCAGTGTTCAAATCCTAGAGTCGGAGAATAACTTTTTTAAATTTTAATTTTTTTTGTACTATTATTTTTTGTTTATAACCGTTACTGAAACTTCGTTCAAGTTTTCCTTACTTACGATTTTATGAACTCAATAGTGAAACATTTTATTTATGTAACTAATAATAGCTGAAATAAAGCCAAGTTAGGTACCTACTTATGTTTAATTTTTCTAGTTTACGTAATTAAGATTTTGTTTATAGCACTGGTGGAACTGCATAGGTGCAGTAGACAGGCGACGCGAGAGCGGGGCGGGTGCGATGCCCGGCCGGCCGCGGCGGTCGTCGGCCGCGCGCGCGTGCGCTGACCTCGCTCAGCTGCTCGCGCGCTCGTACTAGTCGCGTTATTTTAAGTAGATTGCAAGATTTTGATTTTTAATTGTTTTTTTCTTTTATAAATGAAATTATTAGGTAGGTATGGTCTTACTATGTTGTACTAGTAGTAAATAATCGGAAAATAACGTAAAATGAAGCAGCAAATTCATTTTTTTTTTTTGCGTTTTTTTTTCGCTAAATACAGGGTGTAAAAAGACTACTACCGAAAACTGAGGGGTTGCAATCAGACCATGATTCTAAACATATTTAGCGAAAAAAAAACGCAAAAAAAAAAAATGAATTTGCTGCTTCATTTTACGTTATTTTCCGATTATTTACTACTAGTACAACATAGTAAGACCATACCTACCTAATAATTTCATTTATAAAAGAAAAAAACAATTAAAAATCAAAATCTTGCAATCTACGTAAAATAACGCGACTAGTACGAGCGCGCGAGCAGCTGAGCGAGGTCAGCGCACGCGCGCGCGGCCGACGACCGCCGCGGCCGGCCGGGCATCGCACCCGCCCCGCTGTCGCGTCGCCTGTCTACTGCACCTATGCAGTTCCACCAGTGCTATAAACAAAATCTTAGTTACGTAAACTAGAAAAATTAAACATAAGTAGGTACCTAACTTGGCTTTATTTCAGCTATTATTAGTTACATAAATAAAATGTTTCACTATTGAGTTCATAAAATCGTAAGTAAGGAAAACTTGAACGAAGTTTCAGTAACGGTTATAAACAAAAAATAATAGTACAAAAAAAATTAAAATTTAAAAAAGTTATTCTCCGACTCAAGGATTTGAACACTGGGCTCATGCACTCAAATCCTAGACTGTTCTAGCTCGGCTATCATGAGTTTACTGTGTGCAGCGAAATTAAGCTTCATTTCAAAAAAAAATTACTGAAATTCGATTGAACGCTGCACGTGTCGGCGGCAGAGTCAAAGGGTTCTATCAAAATCTTCTAACTTGATTGAAATAAGGTTCAGATTTCTATTTCGCTAAGTCTAAGACTGGATCCTTTGTAAAAGCCGGTCGGTATAAAGCTGCGTCTACAGTGTTTGCGAATTTTATGCTTGACGAAGAATTCGTCTAAGACCGAATTCTCGAAGTGTTTGACCAGCACTTTATCTTTAACCTCGATTGGGATACACATTCATTATGTCAAAGTTTATACTAACAGCAGCACTAGATCAACTGTTCACTACATAAACAAATAATAAGTAAGTAAGTACCTGCCTAAGTAAACAAATAATAAGATTAATGGTTGATAAGATTATCAGTTTATTCTATCAAATATCACTAGGTACAACAATGTAGTGAATGATCAGTGAATAAATCCATCAGTTTTCAACTCTTGAGTAGTGTGAAACATGCCTTGCTAGGCATTTTTCAGTTGACTCTTTGGCGGCTTTTGTCAAAGATATTAAGAAATTGTCTTCTAATACTATTGAAATAAGGTTCAAATTTCTATTTCGCTACATTTTCTTTCTAATTTCTCGACTCGTTTTGTTTGATTTTATTATTTATTAATTAGTTGAAGTTCAATATTCGTACGTATTGGACGCTCGCGCAGCGCATACAAATTGCATTACCGGTACTACTGTCGCGAATGAGTTTTATGGTTTTATTAGAGGATAATTTAGTACCTACTTAGGTAGTTAATTATCGTATCTACCTACCTAGTAGGTACCTGCCTACATTTGTTAAGAAGAGAACAGTGAGTGTCTGTTTAGTGCGAGTGTGTTCGGTCAAAAGTGCTTGTTGTGATCGTGTGTGAAAATGCGTTGTGTTATGGGCCTAGCGCGTAATGCGATAGGCCCACAAAATAGGTAGGGTTGATCGATAGTTAAGTTACCCGAACCAACACTGATCTGGAGGCTCTGATCTGCAAGTAGAAGAGCAGGTCTTGATTCTTTTAGGGAGAAACGCTTGGGTATCTACAGCCAGGCAGGCTCAGCTGTGCTTGTTGAGCAGATGCTCAGTTTGAGGTTACAGTGGAATTAGGTAAGTCTAAGTACCTACTTACCTCACAATAATCAAATTTCTACGCTACGCACATAGTAGGTAGGCACTGCCGAAGTTATCACGTGGGGTTCGGAATGCGTAGCGTACATTGCTGGCTGACGAAATAAATGAAAATCTTCAAACGCTGTTTTCTCGGAAAATATTTATTTTTTCGGAAAATCCTTTTGGATTTGGTTGTGTGTTGGGATGCTGTACCTACCCCTTTCGGCTTCGGTAGACGTCTTTTTACACCCTGTATGTTTAGAATCATGGTCTGATTGCAACCCCTCAGTTTTCGGTAGTAGTCTTTTTACACCCTGTATTCCGCTAGAATAGAAGATTGCACAAAGTGCTTATAAAAAGTAGTGCAATAAAATATTATGCAAAACTGCTAAATTATTTAAATTCACAAGAAAATCCTTACAACTTTCAGTTGTTCTTTAAGAAAATGGAATTACAAACTGCAGTGATTCTCAAGTTGGAAATTTAATTAAACATTTACAGAATTTGTGCAGTTCTGCTGCTTTTATATGCACCCAACCGTGAGCTGTAAGTATACACAATTTATTTACAGATAGTACTGCATTTTATATAGGTATTTTATACAATATTTGAACCATTTGGGGTTGAGACCCAAGGGTCCACCACAAGGTGGGGTTCTGGAGCCCTTCGGGTTTTCAAAATTCTTTTAGGGCGTCTGGTTGAAGCGATGCGTGATCCGAGAGCTGGCACATTTTTGGCTCAAAGGATCAGCATTGCCATCCAGCGTGGTAATGCCGCCAGTGTTTTGGGCACGCTTCCGACTGAAAGTGACCTGGATCAGTTGAGCTATCTATAGATCGTTTCTAACGATCCTTAGATAGCTTGACTAATCTTGTTGTATTTTGTAAATATATGTAAATATATAGTAGCTTATTTTTTTTTTTTTATTTAAATCTTTTATTTCAGACATCATTATAATTTGGTCCAATAGAAATTACTTAGCATAAACAAACTTAATATTATTATTATTAGTTAACGCATGCATCCTAGAGTTGTGGTATAGATAAATGCAGTCAAACCTATTTGCGAACACGGTGAGAATGCTGTTGGAGCTGGCTCGGACCCTGCGCACCAGAGATGCTCCACGCTTGCGCATGGTGGTGTAAAAGCAGTCAACTCGCGCGTCAGCGAACATCCCTGACTTAGTTTAGTTTCTGTAAATAAACTGATTTCTTTAAAGTATAAAAAAAAACTCAATAAACTAGAAACCTTAGACCGTTAAAACAATCTATAAATAGCTCTGTTGTACTTAGGTAACTGTTTTAAGTGATCCCAGGCCCTTGATTCAGACTTCAGCGGAATGCATTCGGGCCGCAACCAATCACAGTGCAAGAAACGTCAGTTTTGGATCAATTCCTGCACTGTGATTGGTTGCGGTCGGTTGAACAGCTGACTGATTCCGACCCGAATACATTCCGCTGAAGTCTGAATCACTCGGCAGGGGTCCTTGACTTTGCAGCTTTTTGACTTCGAAACTTTGACTTTATGCGGCGCCAGCTCTTGGATAACGGACTAGTTCATAGTTCATTTATTCCTTAAAAAACAAAATACTTACATTGCATGCGGAAATACAAATAAAAATTTACATGTCAGAAAAAAACAAAGATAAGATTATTAATCACAATATAGACTAAACATACAGGTGTCCCGTAATGAGTGGATAATCCTTTAGCTACGGGTAGGGGGCAACATAGGACCAGAAAAGCAAAACTTGTGCCCAGTAAAAGGTACCTAGGTAAATCAGATTTTGAAGTGACCAAGTCCAAGCTATGTCAGTGGTCAGGCAACCTAACTTCTCGCGTACCCTAGAGTTTCCATCTTCCACTACCTCATCCGAACTTACAATATAATTTCCTTCATGTTCGATAACATGTCCGAAATATTTGATCAAAGCAAATACCTCCATCGTTCCATCAGATTACAATAGAACTGATAGACAAGCAAAAACACCAATAACGAGCCTTGAACTTTTGCAACAACATTATTAGCCCAACGCTTGCCACTCGAAAAAACACCTTGGCTAATAAGAAATAGAGTTCTAAATAACTCCTACAAACATCTCTAAAATAGGCCCAGTGATAGAGATCGCAAAGCGCCTTTCTTTTGCTCTTCAGCAAAAATAACAGCATAGAAATCACTAGCTTATACGATTGTGATAGAGTTGAAAATTGCATGTTAAAATTTGTAGTTCATTGGCTTTAGCAAAAACCGGTATAGTGTGAGCGGGTTCCGTCACGCACGTGCATTGTTTAAATGTTTTTTTGTTTGGTACTGAGACGTTTTCTATCCGTATCAAGATAGACTAGTTTATCCAGCAAAAACAGTAGCATTCCTTGAAGGGAATCAAGCATCATGATCTATCATAAACCTGGATGTTTCAGAGTATGTTTGGATGAAACTTGGAATAATGTACCTAACCTACATCTTCCAAGTTTTATCCAGATGCGTAAAGCGAAGCTACGGACGGAAGCTTGTGCAAAATAGGTAATTATCAACACTCTGACGGATTTACCAATATTATTCCAAAACATGATTTTAGTTTAGCCGAGTCTAGATGATGCTTGTTGTGGCCTCCCTTAGGAACGTCGCCGTAGTGCTTGGGTGGGACATAGATGATGGGATAGGATTGTACCACACCTACATCATCCTCTCAACTTAATCGGGTTTCTATTTTCATCTATTTTTATCTAGCACTGGTGGTCTAGTGGTAGTGGCCCCGCCTTCCGATCGTAAGGTCGTGGGTTCAATCCCAGTCGTGGGTTCAATCCCAGTCGTGCATCAATGAGTTTTTCTGCTCAAAAACTTATGTGCACTATGCCAGTACTCTCAAACGGAAAACATCGTGAGGAAACCGGCATGTCGTAGAACCTAAAAGTTCGAAAACATGTGTCAAGTGCACGAATGGAGCCTCTCTGAGGCGCACTTAAAATTCTTTCACCACACTGGTTCGAAATAACTAGTGACACGATAAGAAGAAAAATCGGCTTTTTCCACAGGAAAGACATACATCCTATATTATCTTAAGAAAATGTAAATATTTACTGATTTACGTTAAAAGTCCTCATAAATAAAGAAAACGGCTCTATAGAGGATTTTATGAAAATAATACAGAAGCACCCATCCAATTACGGGGGACTTGAGTCTCCAAGGTTAAGTTATTGCTTTTTCTTATAAATAAGACGAGAATAATTGAGGCTTATACTCGTATAAATCGAATACCGATTGGATATAAATGATTTCCTTCCAATAAAACCACGGGATTGAGAAAGATTAATTGATGAAACCGATGTTTTTTCTGGCTACAGCTGTATTCAGTCTCAAGGACTGTTAAAGAACCAAATTAGATCTTTGTAATGGTATATGCTATACCTAATTTCCAAATAAAACTGACAATGTTATATTCATAGTGTGTTATTTTGACCCAAACTTCTTTTGTAAGAGTTAATCCCTGAGAGTCATTGTTGGTCCCACGCAAACAAACCTAGTTGTGAACTTGCGAACCTCTAGTTAAAGATAGGCGATCGCATGTCTTGAAATATAGTGGGACACCTTGGCCAAGCAGTGGGTTCATAAAAAATTAAGCTAGTCAAAAGGCAATGTCCTCTGCTCCTATCACCTATCTAAAGCCTTTATGTAATACTAGGTACTTCAGACCAGCGTTAACATAACGATTATCCTTGATTGCAGGTCGTGTCGGGGTCGTCAGTTACCATGACAACCGAATCTGAAACAAACCCCCGAAACTAGCGGTGAGTATGAAAACCTTCTGTGCAGTAAATAAACATACAACGGTCATAAGTCTAGCCTAAGGTGATATAACAGACGTACAGCAGCGCGATGGATTGATATCATTTATACGGTGACGCGGCCGGAAAAATCTGGTCCAATTCATTCACATACGCCATCAAAACATTGAGTGAGACAACATAACAAGAGAAAGAGGAGGATAGAAACAGCCCTGAACTTCAGCTTCAAAGAGATGCACAAACAAAGGGAGGCCTAAAATAGTGGGTGAAGTCTCGACTGCGGATGATGATGTTCTTCACTGATAAGAATCACCTCTCAAATTAGTCATGCTAAGGAGTCACTCTTAGCTTGATTAGGTAAATTTTATTCAATAAGACAACAAAGGTTGCCTATTATGTAAATCCTATAGAATGAACACTAGGCAATAAGACCACAAATCAAGATCTGGGAAACTTACGTCAGGAAGAACTGACCTTCATCCCGCGGTCTACCAACCCTGACCTGATATCTAGGTTACCTAGATTTGCAATCCAGCGAAATGTTTGTAGCTTGTTATAGAACCTTGTTAAAACTTCCAAACCCTGAAGAGTATTCGAACTTATAACACACTTCTCTCGAACTACTAGGAAAGGGGCGTGGGGCTATAAATTTACTCGGTGCAAATCTTAAACCGAAAGGCAGGCTTGCAGATTCAAAGTAATTATAAGTGCGGTCAATGGTATCTTGCGGTACCTACCTACTACCTAGTACCTACCTATAATAATAGTTACGATAGTTATAATAATATCTTTGGCGCATATTAAAAAAAAAGGACCAACCTTACTCTTATTAAGTTATTTCATATTAAGAAGACATAGGTTTTCTTCTAGTACTTACTTCTTTCTTGTAAAAAAATGTTAGCGCGAGCACAACTTTATAATTTATGTGAGGGAGTATACGGCGAATCGCAGTGACCCTACTATACAGGCTTTTCAGTCCTAGTGTGGGGAAAGGTTTAACCTGGGTACAGACCTATCATGAATCAATGTAATCTAGTTTAAGCGAATCTTTTGTACCGCTATACCTGTTTTTGGCACAATAAATTTATCCTTATCTTATCTTTATCTTTATCTTATATGCAATTCCATCTTTGTCGAAGTTTCAGACAATTTAATCGATGTGATTACAGTGATATAAACAAAACGGTATCTTTACTGTACGTCAGAAAGGGCATCTCATGTTAATAGTAATACCGACGTCATAGACATCGTCACGAGCTGTCCAGGCGACGAAAATAGATGATAACCTCACCCAACCCTACTTCTCCGCTATGTTATGTCCATCATCTGACCACTTTGATTTCTGCATCAAAACCAGCGTCATAATAGCTCTTTCACACCACCTCAAAAATTCTAGAATCTATGTACGATTCATCAATGTGCTCGGAATTCAATACTGCGCCCATAACACTGCTGTATTAAAATTCCTATTCAATTAATTCATTTTATGAGTTAGATAGACATTCTTTTGAAATTATACTAGAGTTGTCATAATGACATTTTGTTAGTGAATCATAAAACGAAATTGCCTTGGGACCATTTTAGCCCCTCAGGCTTCGATTAAACAAAACAGGTTAAAAAATAAAAACTCAGGGTTTTGATCTATTCTTGATAATTTATGCGCAGTCACGGCACGGCAACCTGTCAGTTTTACGGGCTTTACTGCCCTGGATACATTTTGAAGTAGGTAGGCTTATACCTACACCATCTTTACCTACACCATTGCCTAAGTCTAGCCTCGAGCTGAAATTCAGGATCATCTGTCTTATGAGGTTTTTATTTTAGATTAATAGGGCAATGAAAAACGTGTATTTCGGGACTGAGACACTGATGATCAGATTAATTGATCTATTTAACTTTAAAAGATGCCACTCTTAGGCAGACAACTCCTACAGACCGTTCATTTTGTAGGGGCTACCAATCCAGCAATAACTCACGGTCTTCACATCATAGAGGACTCAGGTCACGGTCCACCACGGCCACGACTCAACAGATATAGTCAAGTCACCCCGATGGGGTGGATATAGGTTAATGTCAGCTGCATGGCGTCATTGCGTTGTAACGAGGCGCATCCCACGAACCTTGAACATGACTATGATGGAATTGCACGAGTCAATGGTTATTATTATGTTGGCCTAGTAGGATGTCCCTGACTTTCAATTCCACGGTTGCGAGTTAGAGTCCCAGCCGTGTATGGGTTTTTCGTTTCGGAAAAACGTAGGTATATAAATACGATCTCTAAATGTTGAAGGAAAACATGAGGAAACCAGTTTGTATATACTTGGTATATTTGGATGTGCATTTTCTACCCTTAAGACGTCTTCAAAGGATCTAGAATATACAAAGATCTGAGACAATGTCTACTGCGTCTTAGGAATACAGTCATGACCATGTCTGTTTGTTTTTTACCCCTGGTGTGCATGTCCGATTTGCCCTTGCCTCATGTAAATGCGATCTCATCTGAAGCCAGGGTTTCCAGCTGACCCAGTTACAGAGTAGGGTTCAAGGTCGGGAGTATGCACGTGATCAATACCGCTGCCTGACGCAATGCAATTGATATTAACCTACATTGGAGATACTTTTTACCCTGTTGAAATCTGCCTCCATCTTACATCTGTTGATATACCTACGTTAGAATATAGTAAGTAAAATCGTATGAGGTAGTGGCCGACTCTGGCGACGGAGTTATTAATTAGTCTTAAAGCCTACGTCATGGCTTAACGACTTAAGCCGGGACCACCAATTTAACGTGCCCTCCGAAGCACGGAAGCGCTCAGTTGATAATGCCACTAGCATCTATGATCTTATCCATC
Source organism: Epirrhoe tristata (assembly GCA_951394285.1). Taxonomy (NCBI): domain Eukaryota; kingdom Metazoa; phylum Arthropoda; class Insecta; order Lepidoptera; family Geometridae; genus Epirrhoe; species Epirrhoe tristata. The sequence continues at coordinate 8,970,802 of OX596156.1, read as the reverse complement.
TCTTTTGTGATCCTGATCAAACGTTGCTTAATTTTGACGATCTGTCAGCTACCAAGAGGATCATTACTGGTTCAAAATAATAATAATGATATTTTATTTACGATAATTTTCCAAAACGTTATGTAAAGACGAGTTCCACAAGTTTCTCGTTAAATATTCTATCGCAATCATTATTTTTTCATCAATTACGTAATTATTTCAAGTGCGTTTCTAAGCAAGAGAAAACCGAATACATTACCTGGTATTTGAAATTGTAATGTGATGATATTATAAGTACAGTTCGCCCAACGAATCTAGGCATTCGTGAAGTTAGCCACAATTTTGTATAAAAAGCGGTCACTGCGCAGACAAACGGCTAACTTCACGAATGCCTAGATCCGTTGGGCGAACTAACGAGTATTTTTATTAAGACCACAGCGTGCTTATGCTTACCATGGGCACTATCTCTAGAATAGAGTTAATTGAAAGAGTTTAAGCATAAACTTCATTCTACTCTATTCTACCCAAAGGAAGACAGTAAGCTTGTATGTTCCCGGGATACCCTTTTCCTCACACACACTACTGTATGACTCTGTAGACATTTAGAACTTAGCCCGTCTTATTACAAGAAAATGAACCGAGTTTAGACTGATACTAACTAAAAAACTGTCCCTAGAAAAACGATCTTTAAATACCCGTAAATAGAATGTGTTTTGACATGTGTCAACATGGGGTTCCACTAAGGATTAACGTTTATATAATAAGCAGCAGCGAGTTCATGACCTTGAACATGATTGGGGTAGTCACTTAGTCAGAGTGGTTTCTAAATTCATAATTGGTATTGGCAAATGACATTCTGCAGAATTCTACTTCTGCAAAATGTATGAAAATGATGCTGCAGTTGTCTGTGGGCGATGGTAATCACTTACCATCAGGTGTGCCACTGGCTCGTTTGCCCCCTCTTCCATAAAAAAAAAAAAAAATATGGACCCTGTGCCAAATTGAACTTGGATAAATATTCTAAGGCCTTTGATCTAAAACTAAAAGAAACGGTGTTTCGTTTTCGTTTTTCATCGAACTCTGTCATAGAATCACACATTTTGGATCATAACTAAACGAAATACTTTCCCACTGTTTTTATTAAAACCTTCTGTTCATACATTTTAACTTAAAAGTTACCATACAGGTAGTTTATTCCTTTAAATGAGGCCATCCACTCGTCCTAGCAATGCCGCGCACGCATCTGTACAAACAGATCTACATTCCAATTGTCTGTATGTAGTGTACGTAGTCTGTACGTAAGCGGGTTCGAAAAACAACTACCTATTGTACGGTTTAATTAATTTGTTTGACTTTTAAAATCGAATTATTTTTGAAATTTTTTGAGTCCGTATCCATACTCAGAGACGCTAACGGCTACTTAAATTAAATCAATGGATCAAAGGAATGTCTTAGTAAACATTTTATATAGAAAATATTTATTATGAAACGGATTTTCCGAGTGGGTACTTAGTAATAGAGTGAGATAGCTCGAATTTACAAATCAGGAACAAATGTATCCCCAAAGCAATTTAATACCTTCTTACAATCAAGATCATTTATCTAAAGGGGTAGTCAGAGCAGAGACCTGATGATATTTGCCTCGATTTATCGATAATCACCAGCTGTGAGTCAAGTGCTTAAAGCTCTGAAAACTCTGAAAAGCGAAATATTTATTAAAACAAAATAACAAACAAATTCTCATTACCAGTCCCGTTTTCAGGGAAAACGTAAGTAGGTATAGTTACCTGAGCGAAATGACCTAAAATCTCTTGTAAACACGAAAACAACGTAAATTTTCGACTCTATTATATTGCGATAAAGTAGAAAATCGAATAACAAAAAACTCAGTTCTCATCCTTAAGTCTAGAACAATTTATTTTCTACCCTACGCCCTTAATATGAAGCTGCTTTTAAGAATGTAAAAAATCAATGTTCCTAATTTATGAAGCTGTGAAGCAATTACTGGTAAATGGCTCAAGTGTAGGGCCCATAAATAAGACTTTGTTACTAATGGAGTGGAACCTGACATCTCATTTTAGGACTTACCTGCCCGATTGTGAGCGGGAAGTGTTATTTTAGGGAAATAACTCTTAGTCTCTCTTTATAACTCTTCTTCTTTTTTCTGTAAGCTTTCTATCTATTTTTAATAAATTATTTCAAATTTTACCAAAATCACACGTTTAAGATATTTCTTCACGGATGATTCTTGACGGTAATGGTCGCGAAGGAACAGGAGTAGAATCACCTAGTTTTAAGAAGATTTAAAGTGATCCCAGTGGTCCTTCCTACTGAATAATGCATTTTGACTTTGACACAGTTTGACAGACTTTGAAACAGACTTGGAATCACCGATAGCAGGTAAAGTGCCAGACTAGAGGCATTATTCTATTCTCGTTGGATTGCTATTATTTGTTATACCATATCTCCTGTCTGAGGTAAGCCTCAGCTCTTTGGTCATTGGATTTAGCAGAAAACACAGAAAACTGGGTCTTTGTGTATAACATATTCAGTGCCAGCAAAGCTCATGGTTCATGGCTCATGGTCTAAGACCGACGACAATTCAAGGACGAATAAACTCCACGATCCGCATTACCTACTCTGTTAAATTTTACTCTATTTCTAATGCTTAGCGATATTCTACTACCATTTATTTCGTCAAAATTGGTCCAATCATTTCAAGAAGTTGTAACAAATATACAGAAAGAGAGCCTTAATACCTTAATTATACTCCTGAGAGTTTAAGTTCCTAATGAGAGCGTTTTCAGTCGCTTGTACAACTCGCTTGCACTCTGGCGGACCAAACACCTGAGTCTCAGTTTATTGGCGGATTTATAGGTCCCATTGGCATTCTCGAACGTCATTTAAATTTAAATTAACTTTCTAAGAATTATGAGCAGCCATCTTGTTCTCTTTGTAGCTTGAGACTGTTTGTGTGACAAATTCAGATTGTGAGTCCTGTACAATTTTCTTGTAGGTATTAATCATAACGTTATATTATCATCATCATTCGCAGCCCAATTTCGTCTACTGCAAGCTTCTATATTTGCTTTCCCTTTTTTCCTGTTCGGGAAAAGTGTTCCTGATGAGGAAAGTCTCCAATTGAGACCAACTTTTTTTTTCGCCAAATGTTACTTGCTAGGCTGACTGGAATTGATAGTTTCCCTTATTCAAAACGTTAAAACTCACTACAAAGGAAGGGAATGACAAAGAAAAAGGAGGCTCAATGAAATAAAGTTATGTACAACTTGTATGCATCGGCAAACGTAGTGTAGGACGCCCTCCGGCCAGGTGGAGTGACGATCTGCGAAAGGCTGCCGGCAGAAGCTGGATGCATCGAGCTGAGGACAGGGCGCAATGGCGCGCACTAAGGGTGGCCTATGTCCAGCAGTGGACATAGGCCGATGATGATGATGATGTATGCATCCGCATGTACGAAGTAAAGTCAAAAATTGCGCTGATTAATGAAATTAGGCTTAGGTACGTCCGTCCGTTTGGAAGCAATTGCAGATTTTAGCATTTAGGAAAGCAAAGATGATGTCTACCGTTGCGCAAAAGATGCATGGACATTCGAACTATTGCAATCCAAATCAGGCCGACGAACTCGTGGGTTCGGCCATATTCGATTGTCCATCAGCCAAAAACTTACAAAATGGTATTGTTAAACGAAATGGATCGTCCGACAATGTAATGCTGCAACTAGTAACTGTTAGCTTGTCTGGTTGTAGCCTAGTTCCCAGGCATGTAATGGCTAGTTGCCTTGTAACATGTACACAGCTCAGGCTTAAACAGCATGCATAAATACAACGCGGCTGTACTGTAGACTAGTATTTAGATGGAATAGGCTTGCCCAGGACTCAGGTTAGCCTTATCCATAGGATAACGTCAACAATCATCAATGAAGTTTTACTGTCTTTGTTATAGCTAAAGGCAATATCCTTATCTTTTTTTGTTTACATCTCGTACCTACTAAAATAGCAGAACATAACATTCTTTCCTTTTTATAACATTCATACCTTCATTTAATTTTCCGCAATCTATCGAAAAAGATGCAGTACAATGCCCAAACTGCACAGAAATCTGTTTATATCAGCGACGAGTAAAGTCATTGCCCGTTTACATGATAAAAGGCACTAATACTATTTGTGTGGTGATGTGTGACCGCGGTGATTTCGTACGAAACTTATTACGAAGCATGATTACAGTAATCCCACTTCTGATGTCTTATAATTGGGTTACTTACAAAATAAGGTTTCTCAACACTTTTATCACAGGTTTCGTTTGAAATAGCAAAAACTTAGTAGTTTTTTTACCTCCTAGTAGAGGTACTTATGATCACGTCACGCGGTAGATTCTCTCTGATATTTTTGTAAATTCCTAATCCTTATGCCTAAATACATATTTTATCACAAGCCCACATTTTGCAGAAGTTTACGCTCCATACGTGACAGGTTGCAAGTCAATCGCCGACTATCAAAACAAGAACAGATTTCCTCACGTTTTAATTTTTTTTCCTAAACGAAAAAACCATAGATGCGCGGCCAGGACTCCTAACCTTTGGTTCTGATTCTGATTGAAAGTCGAGGTCGAGGCACTACCCATTCGAACATGGCTCTATCTCATTTTATTTTTCTACCTCTTATAAACATGTACGTTAGTTTTTTGCCGTTATTTTATACAACAGGGTAAATATTTATTTCCTCCACGAGCCAGACAAGGGTAGCTTCATTTCTCTGGTTCATTACACCCTGAACATGCTCGTTAACTTGTGACGTCATCAATCAACGACTGAACCTTTATTTGGGGTATATCGGGTGTGAAGGCAGCCTTTAGCCTTTATGTCACTAGTAGAACATCGATAAAGGGGGGTGGGGGGGGGGAACGAGAATTAATTGCACGAGTTAGGAGAAATGAAGCTTTAATGTCGTTTAATGTAGGGCTTTTGGTGACTGACTAACATATCAACTTACACCCTAAACCATAAGTGAACATGAAACTGTAGTGTTTATGCACCTAATTGCGGGTAGACCCGCGGCTTGTCAACCTTTGCTTGGTAATAAACCAGTTTGCGATAGTCCGTGTTTTATTGAACATCTCATTGTGGCGCAGCCGGTAACGTTTACTTTAAATTCGCTCTCATTACGTTTGTTACAATGCCTATCGGCAAAATTGAAACTTTTGAGATAGGTATTCATAAGTGGGACGCTTATTGCCGGCGAGTTAAACAGTTTGTGGCGTTAAACAACATCGCGGAGAATTTGCATGTGGCGGTGCTAATAACGCATGTTGGTGTGGCGTGTTACGAGTTGATGTGTGACTTGTGTGCACCAGAATTGCCGGAAAACAAGGATTTTGATGATCTTGAGAAAATTGTAAAAGATCACCTCGAGCCCCAGAGGTCGGAGATCGCAGAACGTCATATGTTTCGACAAAGAAAGCAAGCATCGGACGAGACCGTCAACGAATATCTCCAAAGTTTGAAACACTTAGCAAAAACGTGCAACTTCAAGAGTACACTGGAAGAGAATATTCGGGATCAATTCGTGTCCGGTCTCCACTCCGAGGATATGAGATCCAGACTTTTTGCCGAACAAGAACTAGATTACAAGCGAGCTATCGAGCTCGCATTGGCGTTGGAGGCGGCGGACAGGCATGCGGCGATGTCGGTGGCGAGCGGTGGCGGAGGCGCGGAGGGCGTGTCCCAAGGCCTGCACCGCGTGGCCACGGCGCGCGGGCAGCAACGTCGTCAGCCGCGCAGCGCCGGCGCGGCGCCGGCGGTAGCGACGAGCGCCACCGCCGGGCCCGCCGGGTCCTCAACATCACATCCTTGCCCGCGTTGCGGACGGGAAGGCCATGTGGCGTCAAAGTGTCGTTATAAGTATCACAGTTGTGATAAGTGTGGTGAAAAGGGGCATTTGAAAGTGATGTGCCGTAAGTACGAAGGTGGTCGCGGAACCGAATCTACAAGGAAGTCCAAAGGTCAGTTCTTTTTGGTTGACTCTGATTCTGATACTGAAGACGTAAACTTTTATAACATGGCGTGTGATAAAGATGATCCGTACTACGCTGATTTAAAGATTGAAGGTCATTTGTTGCGTTTCGAAGTGGACACTGGATGCAAATTTTCAGCTATTTCTAAAGCTTGTTATGATGAACGATTTCGGAATTTGGAACTGAATAAAGAATCGTTAAATTTAAGATCATACACGGGAGATGTTATTAAACCATTAGGTTATATAAACGTAAATGTCACGTTTGGTTCAGAATCGCATAAACTGCAACTTTATGTTATTGATAAAGGTGGTCCTCCATTATTAGGGCGTATGTGGATACGAATTTTACATTTAGATGTAAACAATTGTTTTGTTCTGTCCGATATAAAACACGAACAGTCTGTGGAATTGTTGCGAAATGAGTTTCCAGAAGTTTTTGCTGAAGGCCTGGGGACCTGTAAAATTCGTATGCAGTTACATTTATCGGATAAGACTCCAGTTTTTGTGAAGGCTCGCTCTCTTCCATTGGCGTTACGCGCTCCGGTCGAGCGCGAGGGTTACTGTCGTTTGGGACACAAAAGTTTAGGACACTTTGTCCCTATTGACACTTTCGATTTTAAATATTTTTTTCACTGTCATTTGGGACACCAATAGAAAAAGCTGTTTTGTACAGTCAGGCAAAAAACCTCTAACATTAGTTTTTGAAACTATCGTGGTTAGGAACATAATTAATGTTATCTACGGGATAATTATCATGATTTTTGAGTTAAACCTCTAACGATACCTCAACAGTAGAAATCTCAATATCAAATTTGCATTTTTAAAAAGGTAAAGTATTCGCTCAGGTGCAGTAACGAGCGAGCAAGCGCTAATGCAAAACTAGTTCTAGAAAGCATAGAAATGTTTCTATTTCTTTCTCTTTTGTTCCTAAAGGGTTCACTTGTTCTTTTTGCTCGGACGCACGGCCATTAATTAGTCTACCTGAGTCATGGTCAGTGGTTAAGTAAAAAAATAGTCATGTGGCGGTTTGTGTTGTTGTTCATGTTTTTTGGAGGTAAGTTAACTATCATTTACGTAGCATTTTTTTATTGGTATTATACGCTTTTAGGTACTTAATTGCTTTAAATTTTAGATCTAAACTGATAAAAAAATTGTGTGTATTGTAAGAGATATTTAATTTCATTCATAATCGTAGTCATTATATTCGATGCATCAATTTATGGTTTTGTTAGATAGACGGTTAGGTACAGATATTCTTGTTCAATGTTCATAAAGTAGCATATTTGTTTTTTCAGGAGATCCACCAGCATCGTCAAGTCAAAATCAAAATGGAATCGAAATAGTAACGTCGAAGCGCGGAAAACCGATACTTCTACGTGCTGGCTATAGATACCATAAAAGATAAGAATTCTAAGAATAATGTGCCAAATATTGTAAAAAATACTGTGATTTTTTAGGTTATTTTTTATCTTTAGGTTATCTTTTGATTTGTTTGATATTTTAGCTTTAGTAGAGTATTGTGCCAAATGCTGTGAATATACTGTGATTTTTGTAGGTTATTTTTTTTTAAGATTTTTATGTATAGGTACACAAAAGATTTTAATAATAAGTAGGTAATGTTATGTCATTATTATTGTTAATTAATATAAACCGATATTTTGAAGATGTGGACTTTACAACGTAGTAAATAAATATACATTTTAAATGAATTTTTGTAGTTTTTTTAAGTCGAAAAAGACTTACAAATTATTCAATTACAATGATATGATACCTATACCTACACGTCGCCACCATGTCTAGTCCCTTTAAGCTACTTTAAAATAATCGTATTATAATTATTTAAAAACTTTTTGATCTGACTGTACAAAACAGCTTCAATATTTTGATAGTGTCCCAAATGACAGCGAAAAAAACATTTAAAATCAAAAGTGTCAATAGGGACAAAGTGTCCGAAACGTTTGTGTCCCAAACGACAGTAACCCGAGCGCGAGCTTGAACGCTTAGAACGCGATGACGTTATTTTTAAAGTGGACCGTTCAGACTATGGCACTCCTATAGTCCCAGTAGTTAAGAAAAATGGTGATATTCGCATTTGCGGTGATTATAAAACGACCATCAATCCACTGCTTAAAGATTTCCATTACCCTCTTCCTCGTATTGAAGAGATATTCGCAACTCTGGCCGGGGGTGTAGTCTTCTCAAAACTGGACTTGTCTCATGCATATCAGCAATTTTGTCTGACTGAGGATTCTCAGCCAATGACGGCTATAACGACCCACGTGGGCACATGGGTCTATAAGAGAGTACCCTTTGGAATTAAGTGTATTCCAGAAAATTTTCAAAAGGTAATTGAAGAAATTCTTAGTGGTTTGCCATATACCGTAGTATTTTGTGATGATATTTGTGTAAGTGGTAAAAATGCCAGTGATAATTTACAAAATGTTAAATCAGTATTGAAGAGATTGAGAGATGCCGGCTTACGAGTAAATTGGTCAAAATGCGAGTTCTTTAAAGAAAGTGTAACTTACTTAGGATATAGAATTGATAAGCACGGTCTTCACGCCGATGAAAAGAAAATAGAAGCTATTGTGTCAGCTCCAGTACCTAAAGATGTTTCACAATTAAAAAGTTTTTTGGGACTTGTAAACTTTTATTCAAAGTTCTGTATGAACATAAGCGATGTTCTAAAACCAATGTATGAGCTTCTCAAAAAAGACACTAAATGGTTTTGGAACAAACAGTGTGAAATAGCCTTTAAAAAAATAAAAAGTGTTCTAAGCAGTAGCCCGGTGCTTGCGCATTATGACGCGACGTTGCCGCTCATCCTCTCAGTAGATAGCAGTTCGTACGGGTTGGGCGCGGTACTCGCTCACCGCTATCCAGACGGCTCAGAGCGTATTGTCTCATGCGCCTCACGAACGCTCAATGTGCACGAACAAAATTATTCGCAATTAGATAAAGAAGCATTGGCGATTATATTTGGTGTGACAAAACATCACCAATATTTGTACGGTAGACATTTTCTATTACGAAGTGACCATCGGGCACTCAGCTATATTTTTGGCAAAAATAAAGGCATTCCACAGACAGCCGCAAGTCGTTTGCAAAGATATGCAGTTCGGTTGGCCGCTTATAACTATGATATAGATTTTATTTCGTCTTCTAGAAATTGTTTCGCCGATGCTTTATCTCGTTTGCCGTTGGATCGCACGGTTAGGTATAATTACGATGAAAATCTATTGGAAGGAAGTTATTTGAACTTTGTTCAGGATGTTTTGCCAGTAACTTTTCATGAAGTAAAAATCGAAACCAAAAAAGATGCTCAACTAAATAAAATAGTTGGATATGTCAAGTTCGGTTGGCCAGAGCGTTTAGAATCCGAAAAAGACAGGGCACTTTATCTTAAAAAAGATAATTTGTTTATTGAGCACGGTTGCTTGGTTTGGGGTTATCGTATTGTTATTCCTTCTAGTCTAAGAGAGACCGTTTTAAGAGAATTGCATAGTGGGCATATCGGTGTTGTTAAAATGAAGCAAGCTGCTAGGAATTATCTTTGGTGGGAAGGTCTAGACGCAGACATCGAACGTGTATGTCGTGAATGTGGTGCGTGCGCGTCACAGCGCGACCAGCCCCCGCCCGCGCCCCTACACTCGTGGCCGTGGCCGCAGGAGCCTTGGAGCCGACTGAATGTTGATTTTTTGGGTCCGTTTAAAAATAAATATTATTTTGTGCTGATCGATGCACACACCAAATGGTTAGAGGTCGCCTGCGTGTCGAGCACTTCCGCGGGAGTTGTAATATCATGCCTACGGAAATTATTCGCGCGTTTTGGTTTGCCGAAGTCGATCGTTAGCGATAACGGCCCTCCTTTTACTTCAAAGGAGTATCTGGAGTACTTAGAGAGTAATTGTATTAAAAGAGTTCTAGTAGCCCCCTATAGGCCACAGAGTAACGGCGCTGCAGAGAACGCCGTTCGCTCTGTGAAACAGGTTCTTAAGAAAGCGACTGTAGAAAAAGAGGATTACGATGTCGCTATTTGTAGATTTTTATTTACGTACAGGAACACCGAACATTGCACCACTCAAAAAGAGCCCGCGGTAGCAATGTTTGGTCGTCGTCTACGTGGTAGACTCGACCTTCTGCGGCCCAGCACCGCTGAGGTGGTGCGCGCTGCGCAGGGCGCGGCGGAGGAGAGGCGCGGGGGCATCGTGCGTGACGTGCGCCCCGGGGATTCGGTTCTCGTACGTGATTATATCAACAAAGATGTTAAGTGGAAGGAGGGGGTTATTGTCAATAAAACAGGGCCGGTTTCTTTTGAAGTAAAAACACAAGACAATAGAATCGGTAAGCGACATATAGACCAGATTTTAACTAAAACAGCACCGAGAAAATCGCGTTATTCAGTAACATGTCCTGAATCTATCAAGGACACTAGTGAGCCCGCAGTTGCTGTTTTGGACAATACTGAAAATGATGGTTGGTCAACGCCAGTGGCTCAATCTCCTTGTTTAGATAAGAGCGTGCACAGTAGTAGCGGAGAGTTAAGCAGTACCCCGTCCCCGCCCATTCATTTATCAGCTGTTGTTCAACAAGCGAATAAGCGCGAGCACCCGACTCACGCTATGAAGCTGAGACCGCGTTTACCTAAGTAACTTAGATTTAGAAGTTTATTACTTACCTATTTAGGAATGGTTGATCTATTCAGTATGTAGCTATATCTATTTGTAACATTGTGTTAGGTTAGCATTGTGTTAGGTAGCAACCTACATGTTTTGCATAAAACCTTAATTTTAGTTATCTAAGCCAATTAAGAGGTAGGTACTGATTAATTGTTATTCCTTCTAGTTTAGAATTGTTGTTATTTAGGAGGGAGAAAATGTAGTGTTTATGCACCTAATTGCGGGTAGACCCGCGGCTTGTCAACCTTTGCTTGGTAATAAACCAGTTTGCGATAGTCCGTGTTTTATTGAACATCTCAGAAACTTGGAGGGTACATTCCTATTGTGATGTCTTCTTCTTACTCATGAAGTGGTCGTGGACTTCAAGTCGGGAGTAGTGTGGCTCGCTTCACAATTCTGCGCCATTCATTTCTGATGTTGGTCGTTCTGGTGCACTCGTTCTTTCCGTGAACCACAAGACGTTTTTTGGATAGTTCTCAACGTCGCGACACGCATTGTGATGTAGGGAAGTACTAAGACAGGAATTTTGTGAACTATTCTCCTAAGAGGGTGAATAGGGGACAAATGTGTGCTAGTGTCATTAAAATAAAAGAGACCGCATTGAAAAGAGATAAATAGATGAAATTGAACAGGAGCTAGGCCTTTTTATTTTACTAACATGTATGACCTCGAAGACGAACTAGATGGCGTAGTGGGTGCTAAGACAATACGCAATATTTCGCAGTAGTTAGTAATTCGATTCTCTGTTTATATGATCTGCTGATATCAACAGTCTGGCTGGTGTGGTTCCTTATCTGGTAATTTTAAAATAAAATAAAAAAACAGAAATAAAAGGAAACGTTCAAGGATTTAATTATAAACGTGGATGGCATTTAAACAAAATGCAATTTAAATTATTTGATGCTCTTTTAAATACGGATGCATTAAACTCGTTTAGCAAGGACGCTTTGGTTGTCCTTTCCAAAATATTAATAAAACGGCATTGTGCACTTGTTATTTATGTCAAATAAAAAAAAAAAAACAACTACAGACCAATCCATCAATCGCAGATCCATTCTAATTTTAAAATCTGCCAATCAATTTACAATCATCTGTAATCGCAAACCAAGGAAGAATCAGTACTGCGTATCTGCCCTCTCTATCACTCCTAGCAATTGTATCTTGCGTCCCTTTCTCCAGCATCCGTATCGATTTTTCAAGTAACCTTGAACCCTGTGACCTTGGTCTATGAAACCTTGCAAGGAAGAGGGTTGCATTGCGATTAATGGTTGGTTTATACGAGGGATAGGTTTTATTGTAGATACTTTACGGTTGAAACCTTTTTCTTCATGAATTACTGGAGGAAAGAGAATCTTTGCCCTGCCGTGATACCATGGTTAAACCTGGACTATACTTAAGCTACTTGATGATTATTTTACATAGCGTCTGAAAGCAAGCTATGCATACACTCAACGGGACAATGTAGTAGGTGGTAGGTAAGGTACCTGGGACATTGTTTAGTGATGTCAAAGGCTCGTCCTGCACTGCAGTTCCTTTCAGCTTAGCTTAATCTGCCTTATCTACAGAAAATACATGCTCAATAGACTACGCTGCAAGCTTCCTCACGATGTTTTCCTTCACCCGAGATTTTTTTACTAAGCAATTTAATATCCAAGGAAATGAAGAATAACGGTAATATAAATTGCAAATAAGCGCAGTTTTGGTTTAATTTTAATCCACAGATAATTACAGTTCCAAGAATGGACGATAGTTAGTACGGCTGGTTCTGCTAATTAGTACGGAGAACGGAGGGTGGATGAGCCTGGGATTATTTGGATTAAGGGAATTTTTATGCTTTGTAACGTGTATTCATTGAAATATTTTTAACCCCCGACGCAAAGGGTGCTTTACCTATAATACATACATAGCTGATTTTTTTTAATTCCCAGAGCACTGGTCGTTTAGTGGTAGCGGCCCCGCCTTCTGATCCTAAGGTGATGGGTTTGAATCCGGTCGTGCACCAATGAGTCACTAACTGGTATGGAAACCCCTTTGAAGGTATCGCAGGTTCAAACTGCCTAATATGGGTTGCCAGTTGGTGACGTTGACTGTACGGTTGGTTCTCATTAGTTCGACCGTTGAAAGATTGTACATGTCCTACCTATATGAATACGACAAGAAGCAGAAAAATAACAAGATGTTCTGTTGTTCCAGGCGGTCGTCGGATGTCGGGCGGCGGCGGCGCGGGTCTCATGTCGTGTGTGCGCGAGGGCTCGCTGGAGCCGCCCTACCGCCCGCCTCAGACTCACACAGACACGCACAACCATGGTATGTATACGAGTATAACCTCAACTCGGACAGCACTGCTGGGCTAGTGCAGTTCTTAATTTTATGGCTACACGTACTTGAAAGTTTCCAGATGACAGCGAACCTGTTTAGGGTCTATAATAATTTTAGCATCAAGTCGATTCCTTGTTAATCTTGTTGCGAACCTCCATCGAAGTTTCACCAAAAATGTATGTGCATTATGCCAGTTACGAACGATGTAGGAAAACGCGAGGAAGGCGGTATTTCGTAGAAACTAAAAATCGAATCCAACCTTCTGCGTCGCAGCCTCGCATGTAGAATTTTGCCCACTGCGCCACAGATGTCATCAATATTGTAACAGAAATCTTCTTCCGTTCATCAACTAAACAGTTCCATCTGTGTATTCCAGGCGAAGGGCGCACCGGTCGCTTCCTGCGCGGTCTCCGGCGCATGTTCAAGCGGCGAGGCAGCGGCACCCGCGCCGACGCCTCTCCTGATCCCAAGAGCAGTTCCACTGGAGAGCTGTTGCACGCGGAGAGACATGCTAGAAGACAGTAAGTAGTTTTCATCCAGCTGCTAACTAAGGGCACAATTATATTTGTAGGGACATCAGGAACAGACAAGAGAATAATAGGCCAAGGATGAACAAGCATCTGACGATAAAATTTAATTAAATGATTTACTTCTCCCGCCCGGCAGGAAAATCAACTCTGATGCTTTTGTGCGCGCTGAAAGTATGAAGACCTGAAGGGGCTGGTGAATGCTCAAAGTACTATGCCATTGCAAAGTACTCAGTAGGTAGTACTTGGATCATTGTCCGAAGAAACTGACAACCTTCTGATGTGGCACTAAGCTATCACATCAAGCAATAAGACTACTTATTGCCTGCTACTTATTATGGAAACTATTCCATGATAAAGAACTTCAGCATGACGATTCGATGACTTTCTTTGAATAGCACCGTTTACACAATGAAGAGTCACACATTCTCTATTTTCCGCATTGTGTTCACAGAGAAGGCGTGTACGGCAGCGGGCTGTCGGTGTCGCACGACTCGGTGTTCACGGGCGAGCGATCGGGTGACGAGTCGAGCGACGAGCGGGGAACCCCCGCGCACTCGCTGGCTCATGTCGCTTCGCACAGGGTAAGGTCTTGTTATAAGCCCGTCAGATCCTCCTGTGAATGGACCAATCACAGTGCTCGTAGGAGATTTCCAGATTTGATTTCTTCGCTCGAGCATTGTGATTGGTCAGTCTTGCGGAGACAAATGCTTGCATAATTTTGTTCCGGATGTAGTGGTAACATTACCGTAAATACCATATCGTAGATGGTATTGCCCATGACATACGGAATCCTAGTGTGTGGTCAGACAGAACTATGTAGGTATATTGTGGCCTTAATTTTCTTCGAGGTATGTTGCCCATCTACTATCTACTTCTATCTTATCCGTTGGATCTGTAAACTCAAAATAAGCGTAGGTATCACATTTATGAAAAGGAGCAGCGCCATCTAATAATAATATTTCAGAACTAACGAACAATAATGATGTTCGTAATAGTATAAGAGCTCATACACACGAGCGGCACGATGTCAACGGCAGACGCAACTGCAGCCGTCAACTGCAGTCGACGGCAGGTGCTGACGGCTGCAGTTGTGCGTGTGCTGCAGTTGTGGCGTCGATGGCTGCTGTCAACTGCAGTCGACCTGTTGACGGCTGCCGTCGACTGCAGTCGACGTTGTCGATGGCAGCCGTCAACAGGTGGCTACGGCAGCCGTCGACAGGTAATGACGGCTGCAGTTGTGCTAGTGCCGTTCGTCTGTAAGAGCTCCACGTCCAATTTTTTTTGTTTTTCTACACTGTAAGTATAAGTACTATGTTGAGTATTCCTATCCTTGATGAAAAATGATCATCGAAGACGTTATCTACCTTCCTGATCAAACGCGCGTGACGAAATACTAGTACTTCAAAAAATCGCATAATATACATTTAGGCCCTTAAGGGCCCAATACGTAAGTAAATGTAGTGTAGCCTGTAGGTAAGTAGGTACTGACTGAAAATCTCCATTCCAATTGTTTTTTGGTCTTAATTTAGATCTCATTACAAAAATCAGCTTAAACCTAAATAAACCTAACTGAGAGCTGAACAATCCTCTTATGTATGACGTCAGAGCAAACTCATATTACACGGGTGTCGGACTAAGCTTGTTTGTTTCCCGACGTCGACGAGATGACGTCAATTTCCTACTTAGAACTCCTGCAAATTTTCTTTTTTATTTCTTAAAGAGTAGGATGTATGCCCACCATATATATACTTTTAAAGCACCATACAAAAGGACTAATACGGCACTCTCTCTCTTTAAAATTCAACTTGAAATTAGATACATCCTACCAAAACTATTCCTCCTTGACTTGACGACCTCTGTGGCGCAGTGGCTTGGGACGCAGGAGGTTGCGGGTTCGACCCCCGCCGCGGGATAAATGTATGATCTGTAAATATTTATCTCGGGTCTGGGTGTTTCTATGTATGATATGTATGTATTTATAACAAAAAAAGATATACGTAGTCTATCAGTTATTTGGTTGCTTAGGTTGGGGCTAGATGATGCTGTGTGAAATATCCAGTATTATTTATTATTTATTTATTTATTTATTTTATTTTATTATTATTATTTATTGTAAAATTAATTGACTTTGATAATGCTCAATCTACAAATCCACAAAAAAGTTATGAGATTATCTAGGCATCTTGTCATTGATTTGTCAAATTGTATACTCGTCAAATCTTTATTTGTCAAATAAAGACACGTCAAATTCTTGATTTATCAAACATATTTAAAACTTGACATTGGCAGAATTATACTGTTAATACAGTTAGTTGCCATTAATAAAAAGAAGAGACTGGTTCAAACACAGAATATCTAGATATAGTTCTGTGGATGCGCTATATCTAGATATAGTTCTGTGGATCTAAACCTAAAGTCAAATACATAATTCGTCAAGTTCTTAAATATACAATACGTGGTTCGTCAAATTGATCACGAGGGGACTCAAAAAGTGTACCTCTACTAAAGCTAAGAGCCAACAGGCTGACTTTTGGCTGACTTTTGGTTTGTGCTGCGTAGTATCTTTGCCTAAAATCGAATAAGCTTTTTCCAAATACGGTATCTTATAAACATTGTGCAATTCCGTGTAACATTTAAATGTACCTAAGTATATACTTTATAAGATGACTTTTGAT
This sequence comes from Epirrhoe tristata, assembly GCA_951394285.1. Lineage (NCBI taxonomy): Eukaryota > Metazoa > Arthropoda > Insecta > Lepidoptera > Geometridae > Epirrhoe > Epirrhoe tristata. Next base: position 8,954,588 of record OX596156.1, on the reverse strand, counting down.
TTTATGTGCTACTTTCTAAATGAACGGTTATGTCAGTATTTTAACTAAATTGTTCGATCAGTGAACGTTACCATGTATCGAGATTCGATTCCTTCCGTGGTGACGTACATCTGAGCCAACGGGCAGTTGACGCGATGGATCATATTTTTTGGAGTACTGATAAGCAGCTTTGGGGGCGTTCTTGAATAACGTGAGACTTTGGCGATTTTTCAAACCCTTCTTGGTGAGATGTCGTGAGATTTTGCTTGCCCCTCCAATCTCACGTGAGATTTCAAATTGCATATTGCACGTGAAAAAACACAGTTATTTGGAAATCACAGACGGAAAAGACATTTTTTTTTTCTCCTCTCCAGTGATATTTTTATAAAGAATTTTTTTAACAGTTTTATCGCAATTTTACACTTGTTTCTTGTCGAAAAAAATTACGTGAGATTTGCCGAGTCCCCCCTCCCCCTACGTGAGATTTGATGAGATTTGGCTCGACCCCCTCCCCGCCCTAACTAAACGCCTCACGTAATTTTTGGACGCCCCTTTTGAGCTTTTCGCTGCATGTGACATCTTTACGTACGTATAAGTCGTATTAATAAAGTAAAGAAAATAGATTAGAGACCCCCCCCCCCCCCCAAAATGTCTGGCTGCGACCGCACCTGCCTATACAGGACTTGAACCTGCGACCTTCACTGATCCGTGGTGATTATTAGTAATACTAATCTATACCAGATGATTTATACAGCGTCAGGAGGCAACCTATGCCTACACTTAACGGGACGCTGTAGTGCCTGGGACATTGTTTGAGATGGAATAGGCTTGCCCCGCACCTAAGCCGCTCAGCTTAATCAGCTTAATAGTAAGATTAATTATAATATATGAATTATCGCAAAAGGATACGATATCCATAGAAAGCTACAGCCCTGAGTCATGGCTGACTCACAGTCAGACAGACGTCCCTATATGTATGAGTACCGAGGAATAATCTTAATTGAAACCCATCTATTTGAGGAACGCTCTACAATCGGGTCTGTTGTGTATGAGATTATCTTAGTCACCTATGAAAGAGCTGATCACTCATTCATAAAAATTATTCATACAAACTTATATTCATACAAACTTCTTACTATAATAATCCATACTATAACACTTAAGTTATTATTTAAAGGACAATGCCCATACCCCGTACCACGTTGCGTCACAGCACAGGTTTATTGAACTAATAGTATTTTTTTGTTTTTGTCTATAATTGATTAAAATAAGCATTTTCTGAACCGCACTTTAAAAAAAAAATACATATACAGGGTGGATCTTTGAGACGGAACATTAAAAACGTCTTAGGTGACCTTCCCTACGTTTTTAAATCATTTTGAGCTGTAGATTTTGGAAAAAAAAACGTTTACATTTCATAAAGCTTTAAAAACAATGCTGCTTATTATAAAAACGTAAAACTTTGGTTAAACCCCATGTTGACACATGTCATGTCAAAACAAAACTGTTACCACAAAAAAGCGTTCTATATACGAGTATTTAAACTCGGCTCATTTTCTTGTAATAAAAAAAATAAACATAAATAAAGCCCCAATAAGTTTGCCAGTCCAAAGTAAAATACATTTGTCTTAAACACTATTATTACTTAGTTACAGTGTGTTTTCCTTCAGCAGTAAGTATAGCAAAACTGGGTTGGGTAATCTGAAGCCACATAAGTTACGCTAACTCTATTTCTTATTTTAAAACTTCATAAACCTTTTTTATTGCTCAAAGTAGCTTTCAGCGTCGCACAGTCCAGTGCGAATCGTTCAAAACACTACTATACCTAGCTAGTTATTATGTTTTCCTCTATCTATCGAGTATGGGATGAATCACGGACGGCCGGAGTCGCGAACTTCGCAAAGGCAGTCTGAGAGCCGCGACCGGTCGAGCCAGTACTGGCCGGTTTGAACAAACTTTGAAAATCGAACAAATTAAAAAGTGATTGTGTTTTTGTATTTCGAAGGCTGATTATTTTCATTTTAAATATTCCAAATTCAAATATTTGTTTGGGTATGTTTTAGAATGTTTGAATTCTATTGAGTTCCAAAAAGTTTGAACATGTGCAAAAATGTTTGTGTTGAGAAAAAAAATATTTGAGTTAGGTACCCTTTGTGAAACAGTACGGTATAGTAACAAACAAAATTAAACGTATAAAAGGACAAAGTTACACATACTATTAATGGAAAATATGTCCATGTGACTCACATAGGAATGACTGGTGAACGTTTTTAGATACAAAGCAAATTGAAATTGCGTTATTTCTGTTACACATTTATGAAGAGAATTGCCTTATCAGGTATACAACGACAACCGTCAAGCCGAAAATACTGACTCAACATTATTATTGTTGATGTCATAAAACCATGTCAGTCTTATTTAGCACGAAATGTATTTCTGAATAATTGTGAGGAGTTAGCTGTTATTTAAAAAAATATGAATTTACTTAGCTAAGCAAGTAACTCGACAGTTAATATGAAATATTCAGACCAGAACACAAGTTTTACTTAATTAAATAACTGTTCTTAAACATTATACGGTAGCGTAACGAATAGGTTCAATTTTCAAAACTTACATAATTTGTCTGCGAAAAATAAAAAAGAAATGAAATAATTTATTTACAGAAACTAAGCTACTGCATATTTATATATATTTACAAAATACAACAGGATTAGTCAAGCTATCTAAGGATCGTTAGAAACGATCTATAGATAGCTCTACTGATCCAGGTCACTGTCAGTCGGAAGCGTGCCCAAAACACTGGCGGCATTACCACGCTGGATGGCAATGCTGATCCTTTGAGCCAAAAATGTGCCAGCTCTCGGATCAAGCGTCGCTTCAACCAGACGCCCTGAAAGAATTTTGGAAACCCGAAGGGCTCCAGAACCCCACGTACCTAGGGTCTCAACCCCAAATGGTTCAAATAAAATTTAAATTAGGTGCCGCATTTATTCAACCAGTTGTATTTTTTTTAATGCATCAATTGGCTAATGCATTCAGCCTTGAACTATTCTGACTTCAGCTTCCTATGAAATGTTTCGTCTGATTGTGCTGGCACTTCTTCAAACAAGGCAATTTCGTGTGACTCATCCAATCGATAACTGGTTATTTGACATTGGAGGCGAGGTTTTAAAAGTCCAACTGAATTTATAAAGGCGCGCTTTTCAATAGGTCCATTTTAAATTGGTTTTGAATTTCAAACCAGGAACTTTTGATCGCGAAGTTTAAAATATATGTAGAGTTGGGAGTCTTCCTTTATTTTACTTTTGTTATTTTAATTGAACTTCTGAGTATTCTCTAATATTTTATAACTAGTGGACTCGGGTGCGACTTCGTCTGCGCATTGTTTCGTCATATAAACTTTAGTGATAGAACTTGTTCCAAGCCAACCCATGAAAACACTGAATTCATTTTTGGATTTGCTGTCCTTGATAAATATAAATAAGTACCCATTTAAGGGGTTGGATAGTTTTGAAAAAATAATAAATAGGTACATGTTTCGCTATTTATTAAAAAAACTTATTTAGGCATCACAACCCCAGATGTCTTATAATTTAAGTAATAAAAATTGTTCTAAGCATAGTAGAACGAAATGACATCGCCATTTTGAAAAGTCCAAAGTTATTGGTTGTCATAGCAACCTTAGAGCAGTGCTCTTTGTGTCAAACAGAGTACTGCCAAAATTTCAGAGTCCTTAAATTTTTTTTGATAGCTACAAAATAGCGGTGTATAAGTTGACAACGCATTTGGCCTGATACACAAACAAACAAAATTAATAATAGTAGGTACCTACTATAAATATAAATAAATAATGCTGGACATTTCACACAGCATCATCTAGCCCCAAAGTAAGCAGAATTTGTGTTATGGGTACTACATGACTGATATACTACTTATATACTTTTTAACCGACTTCAAAAAAAGGAGGAGGTTCTCAATTCGTCTGTATGTTTTTTTTTTGTATGTAAATACATACATATTATACATAGAAAAAACAGCAAATATTTGTAGATCATACAAACATTGGTCCCGCCGCGGGGATCGAACCCGCAACCTTTTGCGTCGCAGGCGGGCCTTCGCCCACTGCACTACAGAGGTCGTCACTATGTTTGTTAGGTACCTACTTACCTACCCATTCTTGTAAGGTAGTATCATCATTATCCAAATAAGGCCTGTACGTGGGCGTTGTGTTGTTAACCTTTCGCTTACAAAAACTGATTGGGGTTTGATGAGCTATTTGTATGGAAACTCAGTGAAGTACTGTTAAACTTAAGATTTATTTTCGTGTAGGCGCAGCTTAAAATTATGTATTCAGAGCTTCGATCAACAATATTAGAGACTAGCTGCGCTCCCGCGGTGTGACCTGCGGTCCCTCGGGATTTTTTCATTTTTTCGGGATAAAAGGTAGCCTATGTCCTTCCCTGGGAAACAACCTTTAACTATGCCAAATTTCAGCTTAATCTGTTCAGCGGTTCGGGCGTGAAAGCGTAACAAACAGACAGACAGAGTTACGTTCACATTTATAATATTATAGTATGGAAGTATGGATATAGCGTGACGTACAAAATCAAAGCTAAATTCTGTCCGCGTGACAAAAAAGTTTTAAGTTTAACCGAATGAAATACTTAACAATATTTGATATTATTCCAAAAAATATGAGTTTAATATTTATTTTAACAAATTAATTTTCATTAAGTAAATATTTTACTTAATATTTATCATTTACTTAATGTTTATCAATTACGTAAGATAACCTTATATTTTTGACTTATAAATCTGAGGAAGTCATTCAACTTGTTGAACATCTAGGCATCAGTCTTGTTACAATAAATTGCCTCATCGTCTCGCTGCTTGGCTGCTTGCGTCTACTTTCCAAAATGCTTGTGTACGAGTAAAATATGGTCTGCAATTAACTGTACCTACAGTGATCTCGATGCTCTCATTAGAAGCGAGCGCATTTTAAGAAAATTTTAAATTAGAATTCGACTTTCAAACTGTCAATTTGTGAACGAAAATTTAAAATTCGAACGGAACTTGGTTTCTTTCACGCGGTGATTGGACTGATTGGATTTGAATTGAGAACGTTCTTTAACTTGTGAAAAGTGAGTGAATGATCGAGACACAAAATGGGAAAGTCATTCAAAAAGTCGTTCGCAAAGTTATGGTGTTTGGCCTGGATCTTGGAGGCAAAATTGTTTCTGGTACTCGTAATACAGATTATATCTACTATTTAAGTTTCAGCTCGCACATTTTTGGCTCAAAGGATCAGCATTGCCATCCAACGTGGTAATGCCGCCAGTGTTTTGGGCACGCTTCCGACTGACAGTGACCTGGATCAGTTGAGCTATCTATAGATCGTTTCTAACGATCCTTAGATAGCTTGACTAATCCTGTTGTATTTTGTAAATAAAAATTATTTATTAAAGTTTCTATATGTATAAAACTTACTTAATTAGATATAGTCGTAGGTAATATCGATATCAACTTCAGATAACTTAAGTTGAAACTTCAATTCGTATATTTCAAGTTATTACAAAGTGGCAAAGTTTCTAAATTCCGTACTTAGGTACCTACTTTAAGTTTAAGTAGGATGGGGAGGTAATGAGCAAAACCGCTCTAATACAGTGCTTGCATTATCATAACTTAAGTTTCTTACTTAAGATCCAAGTTCACTAAACATCAGCCCTTAAATGAAGCTTACACTTTGAAGACTTAAAACGGCTAATAAAAAACAATTCGTAAGTATGGTTTAGTACTGTCCCTTTGAGTGTACCTAGGCATAGGTTGTTTTCTGACACTCATATAAACTTAGGCCTTTACATCTATATTAGATGATTTATACAGCGTCAGGAGGCAATCCATGCCTACACTTAACGGGACGCTGTAGTGCCTGGGACATTGTTTGAGATGGAATAGACTTGCCCAGCACCTAAACCATCCTCTCAGCTTAGTCAGCCGCCCATAGAAACACATAGATGTAATACCAAAAATTTTTTAAGCCATAAAGTTTATCCTAATATCCAGGGCATAATAAATCTTATACAAACGCAATAAAGCTCATTTTACGACAGCTTTACTGATAACCTAGTCTCTGCTCGATGCGTTATCGCGAAAGTGAAATTCGACGTAAAAAGCTATAAGGAAGACGCGTGTGGTCCAAGCTAAAGACTGTAGCAATTTTGTTAGGTACCGGCATTATGGTCCGAGCTTTGACTGGACATTGTCGCCTTAACAAGCACATGTTTAAGTTACGGCTTTGCGACACTCCAACCTACAGGTTCTGCAAAGAGGCGGATGAATCGCCCCTTCATCTGCTAGGAGAGTGTGGGCCACTTATGCACAAACGCAGCGCCATTCTGGGCAAATACACCTTAAGCCCAGAGGAGCTACGAGAATTCACACTCAAAAAGGTCCTACAGTTTCTGTTAGCAGTAGGGCTTGGTAGTGAACTATGAACGCCCCGCCTCAAGGGGCGACTTGAAAGTGGCGATCACAATAGGTCTTCATGGCCGCATTGATATGAAAGCCACGCCATCACTAATAATAATAATAGGTACCATCAGCAAGTCGCGAAGGAATAGGGGCCATATTCGCGTTCCGTTTTTCGTTCGTATGATGAATATTGAATATTGAATATTGAAACATTGGCCCTTGAAGTCAGAAATAGTGGTGCGAAGCATCCGAATATTCATCAAAGGAACGAGAATATGGCCCCAGGAGTAAAATCACCTAGTTTTAAGACGTTTCAAAGTGATCCCAGCGGTCCTACTGAATAAATTCTTTTTGACTCTGACTTTGACTTTGAGTCGGTCGACTGCAGAGTCTTATAATATGGGTTGCGTACCGGTAGCAATTTCGATAGGTACCGTCAGCAACGAAGTCGATAATTCACAAATTTAAATACTTCTCAAATCTGTAACCAGTATTTTGAAAAATATCTGAAGTCTCATTCCATAATTATTAGGCATCGTTTGTTTTTCTCAGAAATCGATAAGAAACAGCGTTTTTAAATACTTATCAATTTATTATGTAATTATCTTTCGTTGCTGACTGTACCGTTGGTCTCTATTTGTTTATATTATCACAAGTGGGCTTGGCATGCATCCTAATATTTTAAAACTGAAATAAAATAATATGTCATGTTCCAAATTTCGTCCAAATCTGTCTTGATTCTGATTGGGTTTGTTAGTGTGAATCGGTCAAGTAGCCAGTAATAGCGCTGCGTTCAGTGTGTATTGCGCGAGAAAGGAAAATCTGGAGTCATCGTGTTTCATAATATGATTCTTATCAAATAGCCAGTGTTTATGAGGCTTATTACAAGAAAATGAGCCGAGTTTAGACCAAGTCAAAAAACTGTCCCTAGAAAAACGATCTTTAAATACTCGTTCATAGAACGCTTTTTTGTGGTAACAGTTTTGTTTTGACATGTGTCAATATGGGGTTCAACCAAGGTTTTACGATTTTATAATAAGCAGCAATATGTCTGGCACACACACGCATAGTGTTCTACTCTCGCTCCCGCTGTAGCTTGTAATTTGAACCACTGATACAATCACATGAGAACTTTTTACGCTTGAAGCCTATTTTATTATGTAAGTAATAATTATTATGAAGCCTTCGTTCTATTTAGTTTTTGATAGGGAAGCGATGTTCAGCACTTGGATGGGAGACTCCTGATTGAGTGACTTCTTCTTCTTCTTATTAAATAAATAATAAATAATGCTGGACTTTTTCACACAGCATCATCTAGCCCCAATGTAAGCAGAGCTTGTGTTATGGGTACTACATGACTGATATACTACTTATATACTTTTTTTTTTTGTAAATACATACATACTATACATAGAAAACACTCAGACCCGGGACAAATATCTGTAGGTCATACAAACATTTGTCCCGCGGCGGGGATCGAACCCGCAACCTTCTGCGTCGCAGGCGGACCTTCGCCCACTGCGCCACAGAGGTCGTCAAAAGGATCGTCAAAATTAAAGGATTTACTCCTTGTCGGCACAACTGATTAATCCCTCTCCATGTATCTCTATCCGGGGCTGCTTCCTTGTCCTCTTTATACGACATGACAGCTACCTTCTCCTTTACTTAGCTCATGTAGCTTATCCTCGGTCTTCCTCTTCTTCTTCTTCCTTGTAGAATGTTCTTAATGAAACTGTCATGTCGTATAAGATGGCCGATCATCTTTCCCCTTCTGTTCTCGACAACTTACAATAGCAATTGAGTGACTGACACATCTATATTTTAATGAAAAATTAAAATAAGAAACCTTATACAGCAATTAATGTAGAATACGCGTACCTACAGCATATAATTTCCTCTTAGGACTAAAATAACCCGATGATAAATTATAAGTTAATTTATGCGTAACACAACACTCCACATAAATACCCTCACAGGGTCTATTGGCTGACCGATGGTTTTCGACAGAATACCAGCGCCTCGCTACCTCGCTGTGGCGAGGCATTATGCTGAGTCGAAGCCCTTTTGCTGCTGTAGCACACATACATGACAGGCTTTTTGTTTTTTACTTGTATTCTCTTTTTTATTTTGTTACTGTATTTTGTGTGTGCTTGAGTGGCAAATAAATGTCTATGTCTATGTCTATGTCTTTATTCAATTATATCAACAAACTAAACATGTAGATGTACAAATATTAGACCTACCAATTTATAACTTAGGTAAGTACTTATATATACACCGCTATTTTGTAATTGAGCCGTGTTGGTCGAATGGGGTTGTGCCTCGACTTTTAATCCGAAGGTCGTGGATTCGAATCCTGGCCGTGAATCAATGGCTTTTTCGTTTCGAAAAATGTATATGATAACACGAGGTCATAACGGTGAAGGAAAACATCGTGAGGAAACCCGCAGCTTAGTCTGCTCCACACGTATTGACGTCGTCTTTCCTGTGGGCCAGGATTAAGCTGAGAGGATGGCTTAGGTGCCGGGCAAGCCTATTCCATCTCAAACAATGTCCCAGGCACTACAGCGTCCCGTTAAGTGTAGGCATAGGTTGCCTCCTGACGCTGTATAAATCATCTAATATAGATGTAAAAGGCCTAGGCATAGTCAGATTTCTTTTACATTGAACTATCACAGAGTTATTGTGGATTGTAGTCAACCAAAACCGAACAAAATTTTATGAAAACTGTACAAATAAGTACTACAGACAACTATCGCGTACAGACTCTCATTCAAACTATGCTCTCGTACATCCCCAGTCAGTAAAACCGCAGTAGCTATCATCAATCCATCTAGGTCTAGTCTACTTTTAGGTTGTAATTTTTTTTTTCAATTTTTTTATTTTTAATTACTGAATGTGATAAGTAACAGACACCGAGACCATGATTAATTTTTTTTTGTCATAATATATAAAATATAAAAAAAAGGGGTGTATAACTATACCTACGTAAAATACATTACCATATGATTCAGAAATATCTGTAATTCCAAACCAAGGTTGAGAGTTTCAGACCCTCCTACACTCGTTTATAAATACCAAAATTGTATGGAATGGATAGTTCTCCAACATTTATTTGTCCTCATACATATTCATTTTCCTTAAGATGATGTTCATTGTAATAACTCATCATTCCTGTTCAATTCTAATCAGCCTGAGGTATAAAAACAGGATACATAATTATTTTTCCTCGTAGTAAATTTATAAATTGAAAAAAAAAAAACAACAGTTATTATAAAATAGTGCAAGTGACCGCATAGTTAATAAGTGATCAATTAAAATATATATTTTTTAATGATCTAAGTCATTTTGTAAATTTTAAACTTTCGCAACTTGATAACATATTTACATCGCATAACATATTTTTTTTCGAAACGCCGAGGTAAATAAATAAGTAATATCTACGCGATGAAGACCCGTAACTAAATTTAAATATGAAATTAATCAGCTGTGAATATAAATTCACATCATAATCATTTTGATCATAAGATCAAAATATTTATTTTAGTGATATTTTAATGAACTAACCTACCTTTTTTTATGGTGATCAGCGAAACTAAATTATAATTTAAAACTGATTAATAAATCAAGAGAAAAAGTGATCAAAAAATTTATTTAAAAAGTGATCAACTAATATGTAAAGCGATCAAAAGTGCTGATGTGTGCAACATGGCTCGTGGGTGGAAGAAGAGGGTGTCAAGGCTATGGGTATGTTCTAAAACCGTAATTTTCTTCAAACGTATGCATTTTTTTGCAATTACATAATATAGGTACCTTGTAACCTACCTAGGTACTTATTTTTCTTTAAGTCTAAAGGTGGTCATCCTAACCCTGCGTCTTACGTGGGCGGCTCTATGTTATGAAACACACCTTTTGTGAGAAAGTGTGCCTCAAGGCAAAAAAGAGCCTCCTTGAGGCACACTTGAGAGGCAAACTCCTTTCACCACACTGGTTTCTAAAAAACTAGAAGAAGAACCATTTCATTTATTGTAGCAAACTTTGACCGATGTCGATCAAAAAGCTGAAAGGAAGACTGAGTTGATAATATTGGCTATCTCGTATCCGTTTGAACTAAATAATTATAAGTTAGGTATAATAATGTGCCCGTTTATGTTCATCAGACACTGTAGCCCTGTCTCTTAAAAAGTAAGGTTCGTCTTATCGTGTCACCAGTTCTTTCGAACCAGAGTGGTGAAAGGATTTTAAGTGCGCCTCGGCTCCAAGAGGCTCCTTTCGTGCACCTGACACAATACATGTTACTACGACATGCCGGTTTCCTCACGATATTTTCCTTCACCGTTTGAGAGTAGGTACTGGCAGTAGCGCACATAAATTCTTCGGCAGAAAAACTCATTGGTTGAACCCACGAACTTACGATCTAAAGGCGGGGCCACCACCACTAGACCACCAGGGCTCTTATCAATCAGGATTTAAGATATCAGACACCAACATACTAAAGTTAGACCGTATGAATATATGAAGGTAAGCGAGGGTCTGACCAAAGTTAAAAGTAAAAAAGTAAAAAAAAAGGCCTGTAGGATCAAAAGGTACCTACCTGGCAACAATCCCAAGCTGAGGTTTGTGCATATGCCTATGCCTTCGATCAAAAGGCTTAGTGTGCCTAGTGGTGCCCTTGTGCTATCTCCGGTGCCGCGATGCCGGCGGTCCGGTAAAGCTGACTGAGGCCCATCGAGCGTATAGGTCGTCGGAAAAAATAACCTTCAAGATCTTCATCCCTCGTTTGAGACTGGTCCGTTAACGTTTCCCTTTTGTACCGCCAGGCGGAGCTAGTGGCGGCGGTGCGCAGGCGCGGCCGCGGTGACAGCGACGAGGACGAAGATGACGGCCTGCCTCGGAGCCCCCCTGCATCACCTCCCACCGACAAGGTTGATAAGGTACCTACTTAAGTTCTTTTTTTATCTGACCTTTAAAAAGGAGGTTTTCAATTCGTCGGTAACTTTTTTTGTGTTGATGTTCCTCGATTGGAAGACGCTTGCTTGTTCCGATTTGGAAAGGGTTTTGTTTGAAAGGGCAAACTGTGCTGGTCCCAAAAATAAATTGTATTCCTGAGAGATGTTATGTAGTAGGTAGGTAGAGTGCTCGCAAGATAAGTCTGCGCGCGACTGATTGTTGCCTGCCAGCTAAACTATTTTTAGTTTTCCTTATTTTAATAAAAAAAATCTTACAATACATACTCAATCACATACCTAATATACTTAATTGAAGTATTCTGGTTTGGTTTAATTCATGTTCTTACTAACTTATTTCCGATAGCATCTTATTTAATATTAAAAAGTAAAATAATAGACGAAAATTAGTTCCGATTTCGGCCGCGCGCAGTTTTGCGATTACTCTATGGTAACTTTACTTTTTCCGTAAAACTCAAAAAAACCTTATCCTCGCTTGTAAATTTTGATCTGATTCAAAATACTTAGGTACTTTAGAAACGGTACTTACTTAGGTACTACTACGTAGGTAAGTAATTATTATAAAAAACATTATAAAACTTGCATTGACGATAATGTCTATCATGTCTGAACCATACATATTCAATCATGTGCAGTATTCCTCACGAATACAAACAATTTCGTGGCGTCTAAATCAAATTATCTCATACTAGCGGAACGCCCGCGACTTCGTTCACGTGGTACATATCAACATAGCCCTTATCACTTGAGTAGGTAAGCTTAAGCTTTTCATCACATTGACTAAACTGAGTGACTGTGACTGCAAGTTCAACTTTGATGACTGAGTCTGAGCCCGAGTCTCACTCTAAATCTGACCCTCAATCTAACCCTTATCTCGCTCTCACTCTTAATGTGACTCACAATCTCACTCTCACATTTTAATCTGACGCCCCCATAAACTCACAAATCCACAAATCCATCAATCCCACTACCATTCTCACTCCATCCACAAATCCATAAATGAATTAACCCCACTTCCAATCTCACTCCCACTTAAGAAATTCCACACATACTTAATCACCGCCAACACCCTGTTTCAGGAATTATTTACAGCCCTCCCTTTCAACCCAGCCCCTAAATACAAAAGTTCACCCCACCCCTACGAAATCCTAAAAATGCAGCAGAAGAAGAATGTACCCTCCAAGTTTCAAGTTTTTAGAACTTATGGTTCTCTTAGCAACTGTTACTCCCTCTTTCACCCCCTTTATAGTGGAGTTTATAAAAAAATATATAAAAATGTTACTCAGTACTCACTCATAGCGAGTTTCAAGCGAATCGGACCACGCATTCAAAAAACCCCATACAAACATTAACACCCCCTTCTAGGGGTAGTTTTGAGTTTTTTTTGAATGCATACATTTTGTAATTACACTAATTAATACTCATACCGAGTTTCAAGCGAATCGGACAACGCATTCAATAAACCCCATACAAACATCAACACTGGGGGTAGCTTTTTGAATGCAGACTTTCATTAAAACTGTTGAACTATCATAATTCAAAATTTCATGTCTCTTAAGTGCCAGGAATATGATTTTATGATTTTTTCCCGTTATTTCCCCGCTTTTTCCCACTTATCCCACATTATCCCATTTCCCCAAACTTTATCCCACATCATTCCATTTTTCTCGCTTGATCCCGTTTTTTCCTGCTTTTCCCCCGCTTTATCCCGAATTATCCCGCTTTATCCCACATTATCTCGTTTTTTTTCGCTTTATCCCGGTTTATCCCACCTTTCCCCCACTTTATCCTGTTTTATCCCAGTTTATCCCACTTTGTCCCCACTTTATCCCGCTTTTCCCCCGCTTTATCCCGGTTTATCCCACCTTTTCCCCACTTTATCGTGCTTTATCCCAGTTTATCCCACTTTGTCCCTACTTTATCCCGCATTATCCTGCTTTTCCCCAGTTTATCCCGCTTTTCCCCAGTTTATCCCGCTTTATCCCACTTTATCCTGCTTTTCCCCAGTTTATCCCGCTTTTCCCCAGCTTTATCCCGCATTATCCCGCTTTTTCCCGGTTTATCCCCCTTTTCTCCCGCATTTTCTTGGTTTATCCCGCTTTTTCCCCGCTTTATCCCACTTTTTACCCACTTTATCCCGCATTATCCTGCTTTTTCCTAGTTTAACCTGCTTTACTCCCGCTTTATCCCGCATTATCCTGCTTTTTCCCGCTTTTCCCCCGCTTTTTCCCGGTTTATTCCGCATTATCCAGCTTTTTCCCTGTTTTTTATTTTTTTTCCCGCATTATTCCGCTTTTTCCCGCTTTTCCTCCGCATTATCCCGGTTTATCCCGCTTCATTCCACTTTTTCCCGCTTATCCCTTATACGTTATCCCTTCCCCAAATACCCCACTTCCACTCCCAATGGACTTATGGCTCCCATAGAATCTGTACTGTACTTCCCCTTTTTCACCCCCATTGAAGGGTAGATTTAAAAAAAAAAAAACATGCAGATATTATTTATTACACTACTACTAAATACTCATACCGAGTTTTGACCAAATTGAACCACGTATTAAAAAATCCCACGCAAACTTTAACACCCCTCTCACCCCGGTTTAGGGGTAGTTATTAAATTATTGGAGTGCGGACATTTTTTATTTAAATTTTTAAATAATCATACCGAGTTTCAAGCAAATCGGACCACGCATTCAAAAAACCCCATACAAACATTAACACCCCCTACATCCCCTTCTAGGGGTAGTTTTGAATTTTTTTTAATGTAGAATTTCATTAAAAGCGTTGAACTATCATAATTCTAAATTTCATGTCTCCAAGTGCCAGGAATACGATTTTTCATACAATCGTTTTTACCCCTTTTCACCCCTTTAGGGGTTGAATTTCAAAAAATCCCTTCTTAGTACACCCCTACGCACCAAGACGGACATACCCTCAAAATTTCAAGTCTCTACGACCAGCGGTTTAGGCTGTACGTTGTCTATCAGTCAGTCAGTCAGGACAAAAATTCTTATAATAATAGATTATACTGAACTATCTAATCGGCTTGTTGTGAAAATCAACAGTTGGTTTCCTTTCAAGTTCAAGGGCGGTTGTGTTTTTAGACTAGTAGCGACATCTCTTTTTAATATTTGGAAATCGAAAAGCTCCTGCGCTGCACAATGTTGTAGTAAAATAAGTAATTATTTCGAAAAGTCTTTAAATTCATATTTAAGAATTTTTGTAGATAGGTCTTACTTCAATAATATGTTTTTGCTCGACTAACAAATAATTCATCACCTACTCGTAGCGCCATCTAGTTGTTATGAACGAATTCTCATCATAAGCATGTGAAACATAAGCTTATTGGTATGTTCAATAGATGGCGTTTTCACTAACTTTTTTGTATTCAAAATTGTTTTTGTAGAGACATAAGAGAGAATGGAAGTAATAACACCTGCATAAATTACCAGTTTTTACGGCGCTTTTTCACTATAAATGAGTAGGTAGGTAGTAGCTGTGGTAGTAGGTACGTAGGTACCTATGGAGCACACTCTATTTTTATTTTTTTTAACCCCAACACCTTACATACAAGAGTTAAAACAAAATGTCTTAGGTCTAGTGTTCCCATAATTACAGGGTATCACAACATGCGTAAAAGAGGGCACAACAACTTATTTCTAGATAGTTTATACTTAAGTAGTACAATAAAGAAAAAAATATACAATAATTAATTAATGTAAAATAATAATAATAATAAAAGGTAGCCAGAGCGTTAGATAGGTGGAGATACCTTTTTGACAGCATAATTAGTAGGTATACTCGTAGTGCAAGCCAAATATTTCTACCTATAAAAAAAAATCTCTAGTAGATATTGTTGCTAAATTTAGTCATTGAGTAGATAGCTAGTAAGTACATAATCTTATTAGGTAGGTAGGTAACTAGGTAGGTACAAGCCAAACCTAATCTTCGAAGCCGTTTCGACATTGTCATATTTCGAGACTAGTAATCCGATTAGGCTAGGTATAGGTATGTAGTATTTTGAGGCCTTCTATGTACACTTCGCCCAACGGATCTAGGCATTCGTGAAGTCAGCCGTTTGTCTGCGCAGTGAACGCTTTTTCATACAAAATTGTGTTCTGCGCAGACAAACGGCTAACTTCACGAATGCCTAAATCCAGATCCGTTGGAAGAACTGTAGGTTACTACATAGGTCGGGCTTGCAATATAATAGGGAATAACTTCTGTAGAATCTAGTATTTATGGTCTGGAGTAAAATAAAATGTAGCAATTTTCAGATTTATTATGCTTTGGGGGTAGTTAGTATTCCCCCAATCTATGGCAAAGAGTGAGTACTCGCCTCGCTAAGGTTTGCCCAACTGGCACACTTACCTTAGGGCCTTTCGGCCGACAGTTATAGTCGGAAAGTTCTATATACGTTGTATGTGCTCAGAAATTTTGCTTGCGAGATGCAGGCTTTATACTTTTTGCGTGTTTCCAGCGCCATCTAGTACAGCTCCGAAGTACGTCGCTGTAATTGACATCTCTTGAAGTTCAGCTTGTAGTTCAGGCGATGGTAGATAGAGGTCGCTACAATGCCTAGCTATTAGTTTGTTGGCTAAGGATTGAGCATACTGCGAAATGTTTCATGAAGCATTAAGCCATAACTGATTGCATTAGATGCAACTCGTGCGAGTGAAAGTAGATGATCTACCGAGGCCGAAATGTGTAGATTTATTCACCACTGAGCCGTGTTCGAATAGTGCATCGACTTATCCGAAGATCGTGGGTTCAAGCCCGGCCGAGCTTCAGTGTTTTTAGTTTCAGTAAAACATGGTGAAGAAATGTTAGTTTCCGAAAGTCATCAGGCAGAGTGAGGTCAAATACTTACCTATATAATTTAATAAAGAAAAATAGTCAGCGATGGGCTCGAAACTTGTCAGGTGTGAAAATGCTAAAACCGCAAGATTTCCGAAGACCGCATTTAAATTTTGAAATGTAGCTAAAGTATTGGTAGGTAGCTTCGATCATTATTAATGATCGAAGGTAGGTACAGGTCGCCCAACGGATCCAGGCATTCGTGAAGTTAGCCGTTTGTCTGCGCAGTGATCGATTTTTCATACAAAATTGTTTTCTGCGCAGACAAACGGCTAACTTCACGAATGTTTAGATCCGTTGGGCGAACTGTATGTACGTTTACCTACGCGTGTTATTGATACGTCCTAGTGTGGGTTTTTTTTAAACTAATCTCAGTGAACTTTACAGGCCAGTTACAAAAAAAAAATAATGAGAAAGAATGTGTTTGGAAGCAATGGATTTAGTTACAGTCACCTATATAAAAATAAAATAGAATAGTGACGTGATAAACTTAGGCCTTTACATCTATATTAGATGATTTATACAGCGTCAGGAGGCAATCCATGCCTACACTTAACGGGACGCTGTATTGCCTGGGACATTGTTTGAAATGGAATAGGCTTGCCCAGCACCTAAACCATCCTCTCAGCTTAATCAACCTGGTCCACAGGAAAGACGACGTCGATACCTACGTGTGGAGCTGACGAAGCTGCGGGTTTCCTCACGCTGTTTTCCTTCACCGTTAAGAGCTCTTGTTATAGCGCATATAAATTTTACGAAACGAAAAATCCATTGATGCACGACCGGGATTCGAACCCACGACCTTCAGATTGAAAGTCGAGGCAAAAACATTCGACCAACACGGCTCTAGTGACGTGGTAAGTGCAACGATTAAAATATCGATGAAACATGACCAATGAGACTGTTGGGTTAAAAAAAGGTACCTACCACGTGAGCCTGTAGCTCATGTTCTTACAGGATCGATACTAAGACTATGTTTACGACACAAAGCCTTGTTCAGTGGCGAGGTCACGCATTAAATATTTACAGCAATTCTTAATAGGTTTCAGTGATACGTATTTGCCACTGGTTCTGTCTTCATCAATGGGTCAATGGCCTGCATACCGAGATCACTGATTTTGTCTTGCTATGATCTTGTATCTAGCGCCTCGTTCACTCTGATTTTTCATACAAGTTTAGGTTTAGGATTGTACCTACTTTTGACTTGGCTCTTCTCTAAAATATTATACATTTGGTCAAAATAGGTACCTCATTGGTAACTGTTATTCAATACAAGACAGCGAAAAGGGATTACTTCATACCCACGGAAATAACCTCACGAACGCTGATAACGAAACAAAATCATGCATCAATCCATCAACCATTATTATAATCTATGACTCCAAGCCATTTTACGTGTTCATATCCAATTTTAAACAAAGAAAAGAACACTTTCGATAACACCATTAGACAATCTCGTACGCAGAGCTCTGAATGGCGAGACAGAATAACATAAAAACTGCGTCATACATTGCCATTTAAGGCTTCCACACACGATTGACACCCCCACGCGTATCGGCGCAGTTTCAACGCGGCCTTAGATCAAGCTGCACGCGTTTATACCTAAAAAAACTCATTTATAAAAAATATAAAAACTTTTCTCAGTGAACTTTACTGGCCCGATACAAAAAAAGTGCAGTGTTTTGCTTTTGAATTTCGAAGCAATTGATCAAAATTAATAATAAAAATAGTGATGTGATAAGTGCAAAGATAATAATATCGATGAAAATATTAATTTTGGAAATTGGTATAATTTATTTGGTTTGTTTTGAAATATTTTTTTTTTTGCTTTATTAATTAGTTTATTTCTGGAATGTAGCGTGATTTTCTGGTTATCCTACAAATAGAACTTCGCACATGTCGTAGACTCTTAGTCGTAATGTTGACTTTGACGGGAAAATGCAATATTAGAAAAAAATACCACAATAGAAAGTTGACGTAGGTAGGTACAATTTATTACCGGGTTTTACTGTTTCTTTGATTTCACAATAGTAATAATACTGATGCGTGGTTAGGCAATTGCGTAGGTCTAATCGTGCATTGTTGATTAATTTATATATCTATCAACGGATTGCGAGTTTCTGCACAATATTGGTCTGTGAGAATGATAGATAATTATAAGTATCACGCGTTACTGAAGTTATTGATACTTTTCTTAAGTGAAATGGATAGCAGATGCCAAATGCTCAAAAAGCCAGTCTTATTTTGTTGTGATAAAATAACTAGGTACTTATTGAAAGATTCACTACTCAATGGTTACTATCTTAGTATTAGCTATGAGGAAGTGCTATTCTCAATGGTGTAGCTAACTTTCTACTAAGTGGTTATTCGTCTATCAAATTATCTCCTGCAACAACTTTATGGGCCTTACTAATAAACGTAGTGTAAAGTTATTCCTCGGAATAAACTAAAAATAACCATACATTTTGACAGTTTACACTCAGGAATAACTTTATACCACGTTTATTAGTATGGGCCTATATGTATAAGGTTAAATTGGTTTACTTTTATATTTTCATAACATACATAGTACCTACCTACCTACCTACTTAATAACCAAAAGCGGTGTGGTAGACTGGTATTATACCGTATAAAAAAATATATTGTGAATGGAAATAAATAACTTTTCAAATTGAAAAATAAACCGAACCAAAGGTATTGGCTCCACAAGTCTCAAACGAATGAAAATATTATGATTTACGATTACAATAGTTAATTTATTGCCAATAACTGTCCGTAATTAACGTTAGTTTTTTTGTAATGTTATAATTTTAACAGATCTGTATTGTGACAAATATACGTTACTTATTCACAATGTGCGTTACTGTCAGTTTCTGTCACGCAAACGTTCATGTATTCACACTTTGTAATGGATTTTCTATGTAACGCTTTGATTGAATCTTCAATTCTAATTTATACCGCAATGTTCTTTTATGTCAGAAAGATTGACGCAAGTTGACAATCTTTTGACACCATTTCCGTGAGACATCTCTTTTCATCGTTTTTATGGCGGTTTTCTTTTTCCGCATGACACATTATGTTTTAATTTATCTCCATCGTTTCTCCCAATAGCTACTTTGTATCAATAGACCTATTATTAGTTTTAGCAGTTATTGCATCATTATCACCTTTAAATTTAACACATCCGTTTTCTGTTATTCAAAGGAAGTATCGCTTGATAAAGAAGATGCGTTTATCGCATAACTGTATATCCATCATGTGTTTTTTTTTCTCTTTTTTATTTTGCAAAACTCCATTCCGGCTTTCGTAAAAAGAATTCTATTCTATTTTTCTAACATCAATACTTTGTATTCCAAGTTCAAACACCAGTTAACCGGTAACAGGTCGCTGTTAAACCTGCCGGTGCCGATAACGGTGATCCTTCGATAAAAACGTGTAAGTTGCTTGTAACTTGTTTGTGTACTTGTAATGGAACGTGGTGTACCTACAGGGTGTACAGGGTACAGGGTTTAAAATTTTAAATAAATTACCAATCTATTAGTACAACACACAAAACTCCCTTTTGTTAGAATATAAGGAGGTGCCTATAGGTAGACTACGACATGTAGCGTGTTTATTTTTTGTTAATTTAACTTAATGAGTATAAATATTACACCCTGTATAAGAGAAGATAATTCACATTGATGGACCCGCCGCGCCGCGTGGGATACCTGTAACCTTGGAGGCTTGTTGAGCATTTTACCATATACGGCCTTACTTGTGGGTTAAAGTTATCTTAATACCTTATTCCAAGTAATAACCTATTTTATTTTTATTATAATTCATTTGCGGTCCTTTGACATTTACACATATTTGCTTTTTTATATTTTTTTAATTCCCCACTGTTCTCAGTAGATAACCATAGTGTAAAGTAGTAACTTTACACTATGGTAATACTCGTAAACGGAAATAAAAAAAGCTATGTTACGTTGAAAACCAAGTGTGTAAAATCGCTTAATCTATTGTAACGAGCACTTTACCTTGATCCAAACTGAGATAAAATATAATCCAATGCCGGCAAAGATGCGATTAGCTTTAGAATATTACTTTGTTGTGAAAAAGTGAAGCTTGGATACCTAGCTCTTTGCTGCAGTAGGACTGGATGGAATAAAGGTGTTTCCAAATAGTTCGATCCGTCAGTATAACAATTTGGAAAAAAAAACATCCAAACAGTTCGACTATCGAACTACTGGTAGGACTGGATGGAATAAACCACAATTTTGGCATTAAGATAGTTTTAAATAAGTGCGCATCGACCTCATGAAACCACTAGTGAAATAATAAGGATGCGCTAATATTTTTTCACTTATAGTGTAATATATTATCGATACTGTCCCAACATCGATACTTAGCATTTCCTTTACGCTATTGATTTATTTGCCGCTGTGAAAACAAATCCAGCACTGATTTGTAATCTACAGTTTAAAGTTACAAGAAGCACTTGTAATACATTTGGAGCCGTATATTGCAATCAGGAATTGGTTCAGTGGATAGCCGGCCGGCTATTGGGTCAATTATATCGTGTTCGTTTTGTAAGGTTTCCCGTACTGTTTTTATCAAAAACTACATTTTGCTGGTAAGAACAAATATTTTTAATGAGACAAAAGGATTCAAAGGATCTGGAATAAGTAACAAAAAAGATCTGAGAGAATGTCTACCGCACCTTGGGGATACAGTCGTGACGTGAACCTGTTTTTTTTTTACAAAACGCTATAAAACTTTTTGATTATAGTAATAGTTTCAAGTCACCAAGCCTGCGTCTCTTAATAATAAGTAAATAACTTCTAAAGTCACGAAGTATAAGTAAACATTTCAAGTGCTACCTACTAGGTAGGTACGTTACTTAAATGATGTAGGAGGACTTTCAAGTACAAAGTAATCAATGAAGTGGATCAAGTGCCCAAGCTTTTGAATCCTTTCTGAGTGGGTTCTGTATTTGAATATCATTCTTTATGCAAATCCGCCTATTACATTTTATCCTCTACCTAAAGTTGCAAAAACTCCAAACAAAGAACAAAAACCGTTGACCCACAGTTCCGAATTCAAAACAAAGCCATTGAATCAGTGCATGGAAAAAACTCGTTCCAAACACAAAAAACAAAACCATCGTTTCAAAATTAGAATAATAGCCATTATCAGTCCTGCCAGTATAGAAAAAATAATTTTGTGTTACACAATGAAACCTTGCGTTTTTCCAATGCCACTGCGTTCACGCCAGTGCGTGTGTGATATAGACAGTAGTTAAAATACTTTGTTAAATACTTGCTACTGTGTTATATAGACCAAAACGATTATTTCCAGTGCATTCCCAAAAATGTTGTTAATGACGTGATTTATTTAGAATGAAATCGTTTCTTCTAATAAATACTAAGAAACTACGAAAATAATAATTATACGGTGGAAAGAATCAGCTAGCTTGCTTATAGTCAGTATGTAACTTGAGGTACTTAATAGAAACATTTTCTTCAAAGTTACCTATCAATGACTCATTCTTGATTTGAATAACAATTATGGAGTATCCACCTTCCGGTTGACAAACTATTTACTCGCAAGTGACAATGAACTAAATAAAATGGGGTGTTGTCTGTTTCCTGCTGATAAGTATTTATGTTCCTGATATCTCTTAATTTTTATTGTAGTTTGGTTTTATAAAAAACATCTGTAGATGATGTACTCTAAACATACATAAAATCCAATCTACGAGTAAAATTACTGATCGTTGTTATTGTTATTGCTTATTTATCGAAACTGTTACAACCTAATTTATCGATACAATCCCATCACTATCCACACGCGCGAAATTCGGAAATCAAACATTTGAAAAAAAATGCAAAAGATTTCAGAACCCAACATAGAAACGAACTACTTAGTTAGGCAGTTACTGGCGGCAAATTTTAGTACTTTTTCATATTGCATTACGTTTTTACTGTTTAATGATGCTTGCACTGGTTACTTCATGGTAGGTAATGCGCAAGCGCCTGGAAAAAGCCTTTGTTCAAAACAACAGATCAACCATTTTTCGCAATTCTGTTTCGTCACATTGCAATGGGTTACTGATAAGTGTTGCCCTAAATAGAAAAACTTTCTACACTGATAGTCACATAGGTACAGTTCGCCCAACGGATCTAGGCATTCGTGAAGTTAGCCGTTTGTCTGCGCAGAACACAATTTTGTATGAAAAATCGGTTACTGCGCAGACAAACGGCTAACATCACGAATGCCTAGATCCGTTGGGCAAACTGTAGGTATACTTTACGCATGTTACACACTAATATAAATAGGGGTATAGGTAGTACAGTACGATACAGTAGCTGTTAGTTTATAAAAAAAAGTAGTAAGTACCTAAAAGAGCGC
This sequence comes from Epirrhoe tristata, assembly GCA_951394285.1. Taxonomy (NCBI): domain Eukaryota; kingdom Metazoa; phylum Arthropoda; class Insecta; order Lepidoptera; family Geometridae; genus Epirrhoe; species Epirrhoe tristata. Next base: position 8,931,924 of record OX596156.1, on the reverse strand, counting down.
TGTACTTGCATCGGGAAAATTAAACTCATTTTTTTGTCTATGACCTAAAAATCTAAAAATTCTGATGATTTTACGAAAAGAAACAATAAATAAAATAAAAACAGCTTTATTTTGCGTCACACAACAAATACACATTATGAAATTAAAAAAGAACCAGATAAAGATGCAACACAAAAATGGTCGCCACTCAGCATTTTTGCAATAGTTAGCAAAGGCTAACTATTGAACTATTTGAAACGGGATTACAACTGTTTTACATCTATATTAGATGATTTAAACAGCGTCAGGAGGCAATCCATGCCTACACTTAACTGGACGCTGTAGTGCCTGGGACATTGTTTGAGATGGAATAGGCTTGCCCAGCACCTAAACCATCCTCTCAGCTTAATCAGCCGCCCGCAGGAGAGACGTCAACATGCAGTAATACAACTGTAGGTAACTAGGTATTCCCCAAGGCATAGTCTACACTTAGACTTTTTTATCTAAATTTTCAAGGACCTCCAAAGATATGTAGCCAGATCTCCATATATGAAATGACAAAGGTAATAGGTACTTAGCAGACATCCTATCCGGAGATATTGTCAAGTAGAACAATCGTTTTCCATCTGTACATTGAGACAGTGCGACCATACGTGGAGATTGCATCGGCAGAGGAAAACTTACAATCAAAGTCAAAAACATAATACTTATTGAGAAGATCAGTCATCACTTAAGTTAGATAGGTAATTGACATTTAATTTTATGCATGAATATTTCTGATTAAAAGAATACTTGTAAAAAAAATACCTAATAATCTTTGTTGACATCCATGATTTGTGTAATTTATTATTATAAATATTTTGCATGCCAATGTTTTGGTGAAATATGTGATACCTTTATAATTATTTAAGACCTTTAACCATATTTCGCAATAAATGATTTGAATTTGAATTTGAATCAGTAAAGAAGCAGAAAGTTTTGTTTTTAAACTGATTTCTAGCCATTCATCAATGCCCAGTAGTATTCAAACAGAGTCAATAATGACCACTAAAAATGTTTTATAGTATGGTTTTCAATAAAAAAAATCTTTTAAGGTGACTTTAGTGACTCTGTACCGACATAAGATCGGTAGCTAATGAGAAATGCTTAAAATAAGCGTGTTATATCAAACAAGATAAGTACGACTTGCTTCTGACTAGGTAGGTTACTCTTTGAAACATGTTCAAAGTATTAAAAAAATATACTTTTTTGATAGGTGCGATGGAGGCCCACCATTAGAGATTTTATGCCCGCTTTCAATTTTGTCATCACTTCCGAGATTAACACAAATATGTACTCGTTGAGTAGTGACACAGCAGCTGAATTATTAAAAAATATCCAGATTTGTGGCATGATGAATTGGGTGAATTTAATAAGTTTAAGGTGCATTTGCAATTTAAAGAGGATTGTAAACCTAAGTTTTTAAGCCACGGTCGGTTCCGTTTCCGCTTCTCGATAAGGTTGAAAATGAGTTACTTAAACAGATTGGTAGGTTTAGGTGTTATCGTATGGAAATGCAATCGTAACTTACTTATATGTCGACCTGTAGCTAAACAGCTAAACATCGTTCGGTCTGTGTAATCTGTGGTTCTCTTGCGCACGCTTTCTATACTTTCCATGGTTCAATTGTTCACGGTTAATATTAAGTACTAATAACTTGCAATGAATTATTTTTTACGTCAATACTGTAGAGAATCAAGTATGTACGCACTTATTTATAGTATTTAAAACAACTTACTTTTTATTGTTTCTAATCTATTTTAAAAAGTTTCATGCGATCGTAAAAAAAATTAAAGTCTTAAGTTTTTTTTTTATTTACATGAACAAAAAGAAAAGGGCTTTATTGCTGAGCGACTATACCGCCGAATCAGTAACAACTTAGCTTAGTCTTCTTCTTCTTCTTGAATGTATTCATGTCACGTCAATTAGATTTTGAAAATTCTTTGTTGGGGAGTATTTAAAAAAAATGGGGAAATGGGGTTTAAAAGGTGATTCTGAAATAATACTTTGTAAGTATGTATCGACATACCTACATAAAGCTATCATTAATTATAACTTAGTGAAGTGCTCTTGAGATAACATCAAAGGGAAAACCATACGTCAGTTAATGCGTATCGATAATCGGTTATCGATATCGGGAATGCAATATTAATCTTGTAATCCCTATACTGTTTATGAATATTTTTTAGCGATAAAACTACTCGTATAACTGGCTACTGCATGTGGCTCAGCTCACGTTACTTATACATATGTATACAGATGGATGGCGCAGGGATTATGTACAGTTCGCCCAACGGATAGGCATTCGTGAAGTTAGCCGTTTGTCTGCGCAGAACACATTTTTTAATGAAAAAGCGTTCACTGCGCAGACAAACAGCTAACTTCAAGTGCGGCACTTCGTAGTCTGTTGTCTTACATTTACCTAGCTTTAGTATTATTATAGCTATAGTATTACTTAGTATAAGTATAAGGTTGTCTGGAAGAAATCGCCTTGAGCGATAAGACCGCTGATTGTAGGACAATACTATCGAAACTTATCATATAATTATTTCATGTAACACTGTGTCCTCAATAAAGTTCTTATTTATATTTAAAAAAAAAACTAGCTGTACAGTCAATGTACATTTTGTGCAAACGCGGCGATTTCCAGGACGCTCGCAACATGTATCATTACTTTAGCAATAAATCAGTTCACGTTCAACTACGGACTCGGGTGGTTCTCATTTCGAACCCCATCCTTACTTATCATTCATCATTATCAATATCAATACGAAATTATCATACACACCTTATATTTTTTGGTCCTTCGAGCCGGTTTTCTAATAGTAAATAGATCGAAATAATGTTTTGAAATTCAGAATCGAATCAGTAGTTCAGAGATTACCCATTACAGACACACAAAGCATTCTCCAGTATTATTAGGTTGGTTGGTATATGTATTTATTAATGACAATCTGATATTTTTTATCGTAGACGGTTTGGAGTCGACAAATTCCGTAATAGGTGTTCATTTCAATACATTTTTGATAGGGTATTTTTTTTATTGTAATTAGGTACCTATACCTACAGCTACGCGTTTATTTGTCTCTTTCCCTCGTGAGAAAAATTCACAAATTGATCGGAAGTCATTGAGTCTTGAATGATTTCCGCTCGGAATAAAACACAATGCAAATTAACATATCATTCAATACCTAACAATACGATTGTAAAAAAGTTTGCCGTTTTCATCTTATTATTCGAATATTCATCGAGCATTGTATCTTGGTCAGTCTGTTGTAGGTCATTGTCCCTTGGAAAACAGAAACTGCATATCTTGCAAAGAAGGCCCTTGCCCTATTGAAAAGTGATGCATGCCCTCGCTTTTAGAACACATTTGAGTGTCGTGTCACCTCTATGAAACGGGCCGTATTCCCGTTCTTATTTACGTTCAAAGTGATCCCAGCGGTCCTACTGAATAAATGCTTTTTGACTGACTTTGACTTTGTTCGTTTGATTAATATTCGGATGTTTCTTACTGCGATTTCTGACTTCAAGGGCCAATTTTTCGGTATGAAATATTTAGTCCTAGGTTAGGACCGTGTTTTAACGTTGATCTTATCGACTGAATACAATGTAGCTCGTAGTAAGAAGCATCCGAACATTCATCAAAAACAAACAGGGTCACGACTGTATCCCCAAGGTGCGGTAGACATTCTCTCAGATCTTACTTATTCCAGATACTTTAGAGATGTCTAAGGGGGGTTAGTCAAAAGGCATGTCCAAACACATATTTGATACATGCCCACATCTTGCAGAAGTTAGTATTCCATACGTGACAGGTTGCAAGCACATCTCCGCCTATAAGAACGCTAACTGGTTTCCTCACGATGTTTTCCTTCACCGTTTAGAGCACGTGTTAAAGCACATATAAATTTTACGAATCGCAAAATACATTGATGCACGGCCGGGATTCGAACCCACAACCTTCGGATTGAAAGTCGAGGTACAACCCCATTCGGCCAACACGACTATATTATCTTTTTCTTCTTCTTCTTATTTAAGGATTTACTCCTTGTCGGCACAACTGATGAATCCCTCTCCATGTATCTCTTTCCAGGGCTGCTTCCTTGACCTCATTATACGACATGACAGCTACCTTCTCCTTCACTTGGCTCATGTAGCTTATCCTTGGTCTTCCCCTTCCTCTTCTTCCTTCCACTTTCCCTTCTATAATGTTCTTGATGAAACTGTCATGTCGTATAATCATAACACGGATATTTATCAAACGATCGAAAAAACGAACGCGAATAACCCAACAGAATTCTAGAGTCGTTATTTTTCGATACGTGCGAAATGTAGCTATGGTCTGATAGGAGTCGCATAGACTAATGTCGTGTATCATTAGCACGGTTTACCGATGTAATGGGCGGATGAGGGGCTGCACAGCCGGGTCTCTGTTGCAACGCGGATGTTTCAACCGATACCTAATAATGCAGTAGGTACCTATCAAAACACAAACACGTACTTATACCAGCCTAAACCACTATTTAACCGACTTCAAAAAAAGGAGGAGGTTATATGTTCGGCTGTATGTATGTTTTTTTTTTATGTATGTTCACCGATATTTCCGTCAGTTGTGGACCGATTTCCAAAATTTTTTTTTTGTTTGAAAGGGTATACTCTTATAGTGGTCCCATATAAATTTTATTCCTGAGGGATTAATAGTTTTCCCGTAAAACTAAAACAATCACTGAACTTTAAGAAAATTGTGGCCCGATTTCCAAAATTTTTTTTTTTGTTAGAAAGAGGTATACTCTCAAGGTGGCGCCATATATTTTTTTTTCCTGAGGGATTGACAGTTTTCCCGTAACATTCAAAAAACCTCATTCTCACTACACAACACACCCTGACTCACAATCTGAGTCAAACATTAAATAGTTTGAAAGTGTATTACACCCGAAGTAGTCCAAAATATTTTCTTTTCCTTATGGATTGATAGTTTTTCCCCTTGCTGAACTCCGGTGTGTCCTTTTAGTAGGTCTGCTCATGACTTCTCTTATCCTTTCCTACTGAAGCTACGATAAGCAAAGTCTTTATGTACTCGTAGCTTACTATATTATTTACACATACACTTTTATTTACACAGTATTTATTTACTTACACTAAAAAGGGAAAAATAAAACATTTTTGAAAAAAAAAATTTGAACCGACTTCACAGAACACAAACAGAAGAACCTTCTACACACTAAAAAGAGAAAAATAAGAATATAATTTGAAGTCGGTGCCAAGTGAATACGATTAGGTACCTATAAAAAAAAGAAATCGAGCGATAGCGTACCAGGATACAATTTTGCACCCAAGTTCTTTTGAACTTCTTAGATGTAAATGAATAGTTGGCACCGACTTCAAATTATATTCTTATTTTTCTCTTTTTAGTGTGTAGAAGGTTCTTCTGTTTGTGTTCTGTGAAGTCGGTTCAATTTTTTTTTTCAAAAATGTTTTATTTATTTTTAGCCCATATTGTCCCACTGCAAGAAAGCGTACTATTCTATTGGTGATTATATTAATGATAAATTCGCGTGGCCTGATGTCGCTCTGCCCCTCGACAGCTGATGTGTGCACAATGCCTTTGCTATCTTGCTTAGCTTCTTGAATTTTACTAACTTTACTTTTAATTTTACAACTAAGTTAGTTAAGAAATTAGCCTAAGTTTAGATCTAAGATGGATCACCTAAAAAAAGCTAGGCCCCAAACCGTGTTTGTTGCCCTGATTCTTCACGGTATTGGTCGCGAAGGAACAGGAGTAGAATCACCTAGTTTTAAGACGTTTCAAAGTGATCCCAGCGGTCCTACTGAATAAATGCTATTTGACTTTGACTTTGAAAGGCCTTCCTCCTCATTTTCCAGTCTTTAGCTATAGTTGATCAGTCTTGTAGATGCATCTCTGTTTTTCAAATCGGTCCAGTAGTTTCGGAACCTAATCAATACAAACAAACAAATCTTTCCTCTTTATAATATTAGTGTAGATTAGTTAAACATTACTAACATTGGGTACGTGGGTTCGGCCTTGAATTGAAAGGCTCGTTTCATTTAAACAGTTGTCTACCCTATGCTATGTAGTATGACCACAGAGTATGACTGATTGTATACTTTACACTGAATGGCACTAAAATGGGAGTAAAATGTTGTTGTGATTTTAGTCTGTTTTCACAGATTATAAAAAAAATAAGTATTTTGAAGACTTCCTTTTATGCATCCTATCTGCTTAAAATATCAGTCTCAATTTTATCACTTTCAAGTGAATATTGACGTCAGCAACTGTTATCAGTAAACAGATGATTCCAGTTATCAAAAACATCGACGTAGGATACTTTTAAATTGATATTCCAAATTGAAATAGATAAAGAAAGATAAGAAATGCATAATAATATTCTGACAACGATCTAAATAATTCAATGAATACCTAATTACCTACTGCTGACACAGTAGTTATATGATTTGCTTATTCTGTTCAGACGTCTTAATGTATCTAGTTATTACTACTAGATAATTTACTACGTTCACCAATTGATCACAAAATTAGCTGCTAGTAAAATCTAAATATATAAAACAAGTGTACATATTATTATATTTACTTTATCAGCGATCTAAATAAAACTAAATCGCGACATCTCACAAAAACAGCATTCTTCACGACTGGCTGTCTTGCGTGGGTTTGTGTCCGCAAGTGTACCAGTCTTACATCGTATCGTATAACAGTGACAGGTTGGTGACATGTATAATTTATTCGCAAAAACAGTTTATTTAGTTAATTGAAAAAAAAACGTAAACAGGTTCACGACTGTATCCCCAAGGTGCGGTAGACATTCTCTCAGATCTTTTTATGTTACTTATTCCAGATCCTTTGAAGATGTCTAAGGGGGGTAGTCAGAGTTAATTATAGTTAATTGATTTACATTTTTTGCGGATAACACTCTGAAATGAATTTTATAACTAATAGGAACCTACCTATTTAGTCTCCCTGATGGCGTCTGTAAAAATTTCCAAAGCAGTAGTTGCATACAATTTATGGGTGTCTTCGAACCGAATGTATTTTTTCGAGTATTTAAATATTTTAGTAGAATTGTTGATCAATTCTAAAAAACGTTTTTGTTTGAAAACATATAAAAAAAAACACTTTCTATATATTTCCCAGTACCAGTACATATGCCCAGCCTAGTGTGAATCACCCTTAATTGGATAATTAGAAAGCATAGTGTCACCGTCATTAACATAATTGAAACAATTCTCTTAGGACCCATAAAGATATTCTACCAAGGACGGTGTGGAAAGTGTGGTGTGGTATTAAAAAAAACATTGCACGAGCTCCCTTTTACGTACTGGTAATCAACTCTTGGATTTTCTGATAAGATAGATTACAAGTATAATAATTGATTCAACTTATACTCACGCTATAATAATATAATATTACAGCTAACAAGTTAAAAAAAAAGATTATTTGCATCAGGTAATCTCCCTATTACTTAATTGAATGTAATTGTATTGTATTTTGTATTCGTATTTTCTTTATTATTCAAAAACTTATTTAAATCTTACTTCTACGACACATTAAACCATTCAAGGTTTCCTGTGTCTACAGTTGCAAATTATACAGGGTGTAAAAAGACTGCTACCGAAAACTGAGGGGTTTCAATCAGACCATGATTCTACATATTTATCGAAAAAAAAAAAAAGGCAAAATTTTTTTTTACTTAGCTAAGTCATTTTATTTTATTGTATAATTATTATTTACCACTAGTACAACATAATAAGACCATACCTACCTAATAATTGCATTTATAAAAGAAAATAACTATTAAAACTCAAAATCCAGCAATCTACTTTTAAAAACGCGCCCAGTACATACGCAAACAGTAATCTTCAAACGCTGTTTTCTCCGGATATAATGATTTTTTCGGAAAATCCTTTTGGATTTGGTTGTGTGTTGGGATGCTGTACCTACCCCTTTCGGCTTCGGTAGACGTCTTTTTACACCCTGTATAACGCCTTGAGAGCAAAGTGTTTATCAATAGGAATACAATATAACATAGTAGGTACCTATATATTCGTCAAGATAATATCCTGTCAACGGCAAAAAGATAAGATTACTTTTCTACTTATGTAAAATAACTATTATTGCCTTCGGGAGTCTGAAAGAAAATGTGCATCTTTGTGAATAAAATGAAACGGTCTGTAAGTGGATGGGTGACCACCAGTGGCATTTTCATCTGAGCGCTTCCGTGCTTCGGAGGGCACGTTAAATTGTCGGTTCCGGACGGAGGCCTTAAGGCGGCCTAAAAATTCCGTCATCACAGTTGGCCACTGACTCATACGAACTTACTTACTTTTGTGAATAAAAAAATATACAATATTAACAAACCCACGTTACAAAGTAATCGATATGGATAACATCGCTAGTTATGTGTGATAGTAATAATAAGATTGATCTTTTGGTTTTTGGCACCTTTCGGTAAAATATGCAACAAAACAAAAAACAACAAATAAATAATAAAAATAAAATAATAAAATAAATCGGTAAAATAACAAAATACCCTATATTTTGTTTAGTTGCATTTTTTACCGAATAGGCTTGTAAAAGTAATTCTTTTGGTAAAATTGAATAAATAACATAACCTTAAATATTATTTATATTTAGTGACTTTCAAATCAAACCCAATAAATTATACGTTTCACTAATAAGTAATTATTACTTTCAACTACTTGTAGCAATATCAGAATAAAGTAGGTAAGTAATCATAGTTTGTAAAGAAATAAAGTGCAAAAATCCTGTGATAAAAACAATAGTGCTGTGATGAGTCGATGAAATTTGTCGATGTATCGATAGTCGATTATTCGGTTGTCGATATGATGCTGTATATGACGAAGCTGCCGGAGGAAGTGGTGGTCAAACGGCCTCCGAGGAGGAGGCATGTTAGTGTCAATATCAAGGTTTGTTCAAAAACGTTTCAGTATTTTATGTTTGGCTAGTAACAAGAGGAGGTTATCAGATTAAGAACTAGGCGCAACTTGCGCGCAGTTGGCAAAGGCCCGCCTGTGACGCAGAAGGTTGCGGGTTGCGGGTTCGATTCCTGTCGCTGGACAAATTGTATCATCTGGATATATTTTTCTTGCGTTGGGGTTTTCTTTGTTTAAAAATGTCTCTATTTAGAAAAAAAATGTCTAAATAAGTCATAATAATATTGTGTTGTAGGAATTACTTTGCAAGCTCTGCTTACTTAGGGGCCACATCAAATTTCCCAACATTGTTATTTTTATTTGTAACTAGCTGACCCGCGCGACTCTGTCAGCGCATTATTCGGTCCAACCGTTCACGCGTGATGGCGTGACCAAGGGATATAGGGATTCATTTTTCTGCGCAATTTTTTAATTTTTTTCTGTCACAAGAACCTTCTCCTGACAATAACAAACACAACAAAAAAATAAATAGTGAAATCGGTTCAGCCGTTCACGCGTGATGGTGTGACCAAGGGATATAGGGATTAATTTTTATATATAGATTAAATTGCAATTGATTACAAATAATTGTAATGTAAGATACGATAGTCGATGATTCATTCAAGGCAAAGTCGTTCCGATCTATTTACACTGCGGTTTTATGTAGATAATCATTATTTACATGTACCTATACCTACCTAAGTAGGTAGGTAATGTTAATCCGAAGGCCATGTAATAACACAATAACGCCTTATTCCTAGAGATATCATCTCTTTCCTAAAAATTACATCCATGCTGGACTTGAACCCGCGACCTTCAACGATCCATGGTGACACTCTTTTGAACAAATAACACTCATAAAACCACCTCCCCATGCTCAGATGAAAAAGCGTCATCACAGATCAGTAAAGCCTAGTTCGGTCTACGCTTGTATTTTAGTCGAGTAGCGAGTAATTTAGTTGCCAAACTACCTACTCGCTACTGCCCAGAAATCGTTCGCATTACGGTCGAGTACAGTACACAAGTGAGTGGTGTTTTGTTGCAAGATGAACGGGTTGTGCAACGCAATAAAGTGAACGAAACATGTTCAATGTGTCAGGCATAGGTATACATTCAATACTTATGAACTCGACTAATTCGACAGGTTCGGACTTCGTTAGCCGGTAAACCAGTAAGCACGGACGCGTGGTGGGAGGTGCTACTCGCCTACTCGCCCAATAAAAATTGAATCGACTCGACTAAATTATTTCCTAACCTACTCGACTAAATTATTTCCTAACCTACTCGACTAAATTTTGGTGTTTAGACACGTTCGTTCATGGGCTAAATTACTGGCTACTCGACTAAATTACTAGCTTAGTCCGTAATAGGCATAAGTGTGAGGTGAGGATAACACTTTAAAAATACAGGGTGTACAGAGACGACCTAAGAGGAAAGGGTTATCTCAAAACAACTCAATTCAATAATAAATATTTATTGAAAAAATGTCCTGCGTAATGCGTGTCGACATTCATCATGTCCTCCCTCATCATGCTTTGGCTTAGGTGCGCAAGAGTTTAATTTGTTTAGTTATGTCGATTTGCTACATATTGCACGTTACATGCTAATAAACATCCGGCAGTGATTTATTTCCCCGATTATTATCGGCGTTTTTTGTCCGTTTCGTAATGTTACCTGCGCCCGCGCCGGTTCACTGTGATGCGATCCTAATCTACTGCTCGCTAGTGCGTTTATCGCTAAGCTATATTTTGTAGTTACTCGTTGGTAGACACTTTTATTATGGAAGATACCTACCTACCTTACCTATACAAACTAAATCGAAAAACAACTACATTACAATAGGTACAAGCGCTGATGTAAAGATGAGGTTTTTTAAGTTTTACGGGAAAATTTGGTAAATTAAACTAAACACTTTAAACGATACCATTCTGATTTCTGGCACACCATTATTACCTCTAGCTTTCTCAAACTCAACAGGGTAAGAGACAAGAATGGTATGCCAGAATGGTATCGTGAAAATTGCGTTTAAATCGTCTCGTAAAGATGTAAATGCCTAAGTTTTCTTCATTGTTGTATTGTTACAGCGACACCATGCTGGCATCTCCCAGTCGTCGTGCAGCGACGGCTCGCTGCTCAGCGTGGGTTCCTCCGAGATGGACGAGGACAGTTCCTCGCACCACCACGACTCCGCCAGGAGCGACTACCTCGACACATACAGTAAGTCCTAATACAACTACAGGGCCCTTTGAAGCATCCGAATGTTCTGTTGATTTCAAAAAATCCCGCCTCATATCAGCTTTCTAGCTTCAGCGGTTTCCGCTCGGCAATGATGAGGCAGTCTGTTTTCACCCGGTCTGTATAGATGTTGTCGCAAGTCGCAAGCTAGGCAAAGGTCTTTCCCAATTCCTTCTAATTAGTCTCTCTTCTCATAGGTTCAACTCGTGCCACTTGTAGAGACGCACGTTGTTATACTTAATGTTGAGCCATGTGATGTGATGTTGATGACCTCTGTGGCGCAGTGGGTGAAAGCCCGCTTAGGACGCAGAATAGAAAAATGTTTGTATGATCTGCACATATTTATCTCGTGTCTGGGTGTTTCTATGTATTATATGTAGGTATGTATTTACAAACAAAAAGTATATAAGTAGTATCTATATCAGTTATGTTGTTCCCATAGTACAAGCTTTGCTTAGTTTGGGGCTAGATAGATGATGCTGTGTTCATCAAAGTCAAAGTCAAGTCAAAAAGCATTTATTCAGTAGGACCGCTGGGATCACTTTGAAACGTCTTAGAACTAGGTGATTCTACTCCTGTGCCTTCGCGACCAATACCGTGAAGAACCAGGGCAACAAACACGGTTTCCACCTCACGTGTCCTGCCTAGTCGCAATATGTATGTTTTACATAAGTAGAATAATCAGTCATGTGGTTCCCAATGGTACATATAAAAGCTCTGCTTACCTATTTTGTGCTTAGGTAATGCTGTGTCAATCAATGTTCAGATTTCATTATTATTTGTTTCCTTCCAGATACGTCGGAGCCCCCTTCAGGCGTGGCGCCACTGTCGCACTCGGCCGCCAAACACAAGATGGCGGTGCGACCGCGGCGCACGCACGGCGCTCCTCGGCGGAAGAAAAACAACCCTGTAAGTATAACATGCCTTATTTCGTTCAAATACTAGCTGAAACCAATTTCTGAAAAGGTGTGGAGTGCTAGTTTATCTTGGTATGGACACGTTATGAGGAGGGATGAAAACCATGTTACCTTAAGAGCTATGAATATGAGTGTGGCTGGGTATGCAAGATGAGAAAGGCCGAAGAAGAAGTGGTTGGATTGTGTGAGAGATTATATGAATGTAAAAGGAGTGGATGCACAGTTGACGAGTGATATAAGTGAGTGGAAGAAGAAGACATGTTGTGCCGACCCCACTTAGCGTGGGATAAGGTCAGGGAGATGATGACTAGCTGAAACCAGTAGGTACTTTCGTGGCATAACTTCACTTTAATTAATCCAGGGCGTGTAGGAGCACCTAACAAGGATCACGATTGGTTTTAATGAAGAGAACATTTAGATCCAAAACAGTCCTGCGCATAATCCTGTGTCTGTTATTTTCTAATGTCAAATATCTGACCATCAAACCACAGAAAGCTATATTATAGAGGTAGATTTAGTGGGTAGTGTGGGTACCTACGATCAAAGGTAGACGTTAACATTCTAAGATTCCCTGTCATGAGATGCTACCTTAGAATAGTAGTGATGATGGCAGTCCTAGGTGAAATATGTGATCCTAAAATGTAAACCTTATCATCTTGTTAACCATATTTCTTGCAAATAAAAAAAATCATTTCATTTCATAGCATCATCTCATCTCCCTCCACTTCCTGCAACGGATTTTATCCACACTTATTTCTATCCGATTTCCACTACCTGCTACAAATAAATAGAGTTTTACTTTGTTCAAATACTAAATTGAGCGTTACATTTCAGGTCGCCGCATCAGCCTTGCCCATAACGCCCGAACTCAACGAAGAAATGATACGAAGCGCTACTCCTGACGTCTCACACAAAACCACAGAAGTTGTTACTGGTGAGCATATTGAAACATACTAAACTGACACTTATTACCAAGCTGTTACAGTGTAAATTCATAAACATTAGATTCTGATGTAAACTTTACATTTTTGCAATCCTGTTGATTTAGTTTTTGGATAATATAATATGCCATCCTGTAAATAGAAAAAAAAACATAGAACAAATATTCTGAGTAGTGTTATAACAAAAGACAAGATAGGTTACTACAGAAAAACAGTGTACACGTTCATTATATTCTATAGTCTCACGTGATTTAGTTAAGTATTAAACTGTAAACTGTTTCTTTCCAGAATCATTCTCTTCATCGACCACGACAAAGCACGTAATAGTCACAGAACAGCAGATACAAGTTAATCGAGAACTACAAAGGGTATTGGAAACCCCAAGTGACACCAAACTCAAGTCGTCGTCACTCCCGCCCGGCCTGGCACTGAACCAACTAGTAGGACAGTCACCTGTCAAACTCAGCATCGCCGAGAACAACACCCCACGATCATCCATTAAAAGAAGCCAATCCAGCTCCCAAGGACAATCCTTAAGAGACTCCCCGAAGATACAAAACTCCTACCACTCAGAGGACAGAATGATAAAGTACAGAACAGAAAAGAAGTACGCCGAAGAATCTTGCCACGAGAAGAAAACTAAGTCAGAGAAACGGACGGAGAACGAAGTGATACGATCGAAGAAGGAGGAATCGTTCTTCAGTAGACTGTTACTGAGGAAGAGTGGGAAGAAATCGAAGAAGGATCAGATAGATGAAGCTCAGGAAGTCAAGAAATCCAAGACGGAGAAACAGCAAGCCCAATATAAGCCAGTCGATGACACTTGCTTCGAAGGACAAGGGAATAAACCTATACCTGCTGAGAGAACCCACAAAACCGCCGGTCAAAAAGCTTTTGCCAACCAAATGCACAAACGTTTGGACAACAAAGGAGGCTACGTTCATGAAGGGGCATACAAAGATGTATACAGCGCCGCGAAAGTGCCAGGAGTAGAATATAACATTGTTACTGATCTCAAAATCGCCGACGAAACTGATAAAATGTTAAACAATGAGATGAAGAGCCGGTTTAGTAGGAGAGAGGAGTTTATTGAGAAAATGGAAAGAAAACGCAGTTCCTCGAAAGAGGCAGTGGACGAAGTTGATGCGTTTCTCCCAAATATTCCAGAAAAAGCAAAGAAACCACAAAGAGATACGTTTTCGACGAAGGCATTTATTACGAACGAAGTCGCGACCAGGGCTCAAGAAGAGATCCTGTCTCCCTCTCTAGTGACCTCTGATGACGAGCCGCCTATAAGGGCAATGAGAATCAAAACTGTTCCGCCTGATTACTTATTCACAAGCGGCAGTATGCCCAAAAATCTACCATACTTCAACCCTAACTTCAACATTTCTTCTCCTAAAGCCAAGCATCAGAGCTCCGACAATCTTAAACATAGATCTTCGGAATTAATATCAGAGTTTAGCGAGAAAGTCGAGCGTAAGAGAGATACTCTCCATTCTTCCAAAACTGAGGAGTCGTTCGGTACATCAGGGCTAAGATCTCTTGGTGACGAGTACGTTGAAAGTCGAAGCAGCATTGGCAAGTCTCATAGCTTCCGCTACGCTTCGGAAACCACTTCAATATGCTCGCAAGAGAGTCAGCTCCCGAGCTTGCCAGCCATCGTTGGGATCTCAGAACCGTTGCTCGAAAGTTGGGAAACAAACTATCGAAGAAACTTGAATGACAAACATGACTTTTCGAAGAGAATTTCCGCACGGAATTATAACATCTTACATGGCACCGCAGAAGCCAATTATGATAGCTTGCCTAGCACCGACAGTAGCTATCTAGACAGCCTCAAAGCTGACGTAAGTGATGATAGGAAACTGTTTACTAACAGTATCCACGTCTCTATGGATATCAATAAGAGAGATAGCGATATCTCACAGATAGAGGCTAAGATAGATGATATCATTAGTTCTCCTAAACCTATTATAGCTCCAATACTCAAGTCTAGTTCTTTAGATAGCGTTAAAAGTAGCCCTGAGAAACAAGTAGATGATAGAAGGAAGACGATTTCTGTGGAAAGTACTTTGAGCGCTAAGAATAAAGAAACAGAGAACTTCGTCTCTGTGACTCATATTAATAAGGAACAAACACCGGTCAAGACAGCAGAAGGTCCTAAAATCAATAAAAGTGATGAAAAACTACAAAAATCAGGAAGCAAACCAGGTGTTCCTGAATTTCTAAACATACAATTGAATAAGGTTGATATTAAACCTGTTACTAACATCGTGTTGACTGCTAATGTTACACCAAAGAAAACTGAAAGTCCACAAACTGATAAAGAATCTGAAATGCACGATTCTCTAGAAAACACACAAAATCAGGTCAAAAAAGAAAACGCATTGAACAAAATCACTGAAAACGTAATGAACAATCAAGAAGATAAAATAAGCCGCCAGTCACTTCCTGTCATCCAAAGTCCTTCAACTCCAAAAACTTTCTTCAAACGCAAAGCTGCCAGTGTTGATCTCCCAGACAAAACAGAAAAGCCTAGGGCAAACTCAGTCTCTACCGATGGAAGTACAGAAAAGATCTACGACAATATATCTATCGATCAGAAATCTCACTCTAGTTTCGGCAGCAAAAGCTCCATTCAAAGCTCCGATAGCAACGACATTAAAATCCCTGATCGTCATGAAGAAGCTGTTATCCTTCGAAGAAAACCTATCTCTAAAGGAAAGAAAGATGATGAACCGGAATTGATGAAAGTTTTCGCGCGTCGCTCCTTAAAAATCAAAGATACTGAAGCTGATTCTATAGCCCAAGACATCGCTGATACTAAAGAAGAAGACGCAGCGAAAACTAAAACTCTTAAAAACGAATTCAACGCGTCCATCAAATCTAGAGACAGTGATAAAGAGAATGAAGAAATTAAAGAAGAACAAAGATTAGTTGATATCGCTGCAAGGGTCAGTCAGTTTGGACAATACCAGCGTAGCGTGAGCATTCATAGCGTTAACCCTAAAAGAGATAGCGCACCTAACTTCAGATCCGAAGTACACAAATACAAAAAGGAAGTATCAGATTCAACTCCCGAGAAACGCCTTCGCAACAGAACATTTCCTGACTCATCAAATGACAGAGAAAGCATTACAAAAGACGCTTATAAAGCCGATACCCTAAAAAGACCTTGGATGCGAGACGGGAATAGACTATCGACGGAATCAGACAAAAGCGCTGTCATCGATGTGATAGACAAGGATGGAGTGATTGAGAAAGGGGAAGGGGGGAAAGAGAACATGGAGGAAGCAGATGCATCTCCTCAGTTTAAGGGGATATTGCAAATGAGAGCGGAATGGGAGCGACGGGCGAAACAGGGCATGACCAAATAAAGGTGCTAGACGGTACAAGGTGTGTATGTTCAATAGTATATTTTCACAGACTCTAATAGACCATATCCCCCGACGTAATGATGTACGGTGCGGAAAAACATCGTGAGAAAACCAAGTAGAATTCTGATAGGTGGCGATGGGCTTGCAACCTGTCACGTATGGAAAACTGTACGCAGGTGCCAAATATGCTATTGGAAGTTTCCCTGACTAGCCTCGTTTCGGTTATTAGATTTTAATTAATGTTTTTTTTTTCAGGAGGGAATTTCATGAAAGTACCATGCTGTACACACCATATTAATTAGTTTAGTTTTAATTAAATAAGTATTACTTTAAACCCTAGTTGTAGAATAATGTTATGGATATATTAATTGATGTTTATTTAAATGTTACGGTAACATTGTATTTTTGAGTGTTATTTGATAGCCGATAGTTATATTTTATTATTACAAGATTGTCATTATGTATTGAAGATTGTCAAATACAAATTTTATTCCTATAGTTTCAAGGCTGTTTCATTTTTATGCTAAGAAACCCAGCATGTATGAAGAATGTAATGAGAGTGAATGAGGCAAAAGTTGTGTGTCAGGATCGTAGCAAGTGGAGATCCGTGGTCTCTGCCTACCCCTCGGGAAAGAGGCGTGATTTTATGTATGTATGTATGTTAACCAGAATAATTTATTCTCTGGGTTAAGTACACACAATTACGTTCCATTTCTACCTATGTTCCATTCCTACATTAATACCATAATAAATACCTATACCTACTAGTACTACCTACAAGACCTAATAAGTAAGTTCGTATGAATCAGTGGCCAACTCTGGTGACGGACTTATTAGGCCGCCTCTAGGCCTCCGTCAAATAGCCGGGACCAACAATTTAACGTGCCCTCCGAAGCACGGAAGCGCTCAGATGAAAATGCCACTGGCGGTCACCCATCCACAGCAGCAGACCGTTTCGAACGTTGCTTAACTTCGACGATCTACCAAGAACGACTAAGCAAGCACGACCACGAGCGCTTCAAGACCTATTATGACCTTGTAATAACATGAATCAAATACCTACATAAACGAATTTGAATAAAACATACAGGATTTTTTAAAACTTTGTGGTATATCCCGACTTCCTACGAATTAATAACTTACAATTCAATTCAAAACGTTTATTGCTTCATGTTATTTACAAGATCTTAAAATATTCAAACGTAAAAGTAAAATGCTCAAAACTCATTCGTGAAGTTAGCCGTTTGTCTGCCTTGTAGCCTAGCCTAAATATCAGCTTGAGAAAATAAACCATGCCGTCGTCGTCGTGATTACCATGAGAGACTCACTAGATGGCGTTGGTTGTATCGAATAAATAATATTTACAAAACAAAATGTTTTTACTGGAATAAGTATAAATCTAACTACTTGAGGTAGTCAAGAGACATGTCCAAATACCTACACTTAAATTACGAATGAAAATTATAGCAATCTGAATATTTTAAGAAAAACAAAATTTTCCTTTTTACCAACTTGATTACCTACCACATGAAAGCTCATCATACCTTCTTAAAAAAACATTTTAAGAATTTGGTAAAATTTCCAAACATCTGACAACCCCATTTTCACAATCCACCCCAAATATCGTGAACGCATTCCAAGGGTGGCTTTATAGGGGTAGCTACGCGCAGGCGCTCTACCAACCGCTTAGCGCTTACCCTAAATCCACGCCACCATCTTACTTTCATTCTCTCAAAATTTCACAAAAAATCTTAAAAAAAAACCTCTAAAATCTGTGTATTGTGTGCATTTATCTGTGTGTTGAACAGTGAAGTGCTATAGACATTGGAAATCGGAAAAACTCGATACTTTAGAGCGAATTTTCTCACTTACGTAATATTTTTTCCTTGGACTCTTGAGATTGTGTAATTTTTCGTTTGAAACAGCACAGGTGAGTCATTTTTTCACAATGTACTTTCTATTCGTTAATTCGTAGACTTCTAAGCTAGGTTTATAGCATTAGTTTTCATTTAAAAAATTGTAACTACATAATCTACAAAAACAGAAATGTCGTGTGTAGGTGACTACCCAGGCATTTAGGTACCTAGGTAGGTACCCACTATAAGGAGCGTCTTAAAGGCATATACATTATACACACCAACCTAGGGAGTCTTACGTGAGTGATAGGTAGCAACCTCGATTACTTACCCTCTCTTTTGGTAAAGAATTATTTTATCTGTGGCTATGTTATCTTATAGAATATAATCTTCGCTAGCAAGCCATCTCATATTAGTCGAGTTTGTAACCAAAACTAGTAGGTTAAGGTTACCTAACTTCCTGACTAAGCCTGATAGCCTATTTGGTGGCATACCTAGCGACCAAATTCGACGAAAAACGACTCAATTTTCAAGCCAGCACCGGCCACTCATTCTTTCGGAATCTTTTGCCAAAACTAAGTCTCTGAACGACAACTTTTGTAACTCTGACACAGAAGTGTTATCTCAGTTAGCAAAAGTGGCTCCATCCAGATACGATCTTGATGGCGTGTTAACTGTTGTTCCAATGGTTATTGTTATACTTACTGGTTTGTGGTTGTAACGAGGAAACTGGAATGAATCCACGTTTTCTAATAGTTACAGTCAGCAAAAATGGTTTGAACAGTTGTTTTTTTCCAGCTTTTAGATTAATCAAAGCTGCGCGGTGTTAGCCGTTGTGCCTCATACCTCAACACCTACTTCACTAATTTTTGCTAAAAGTTATGGATGCGTGAGACACAGGGGCCTTGCTCTCATGTACGACTCCGAATGTTCGGGCCAGACTAAAACACAACCAGATTTTCGATTTGGAATATTTGGTCCTAGGTTGATCTGAGTTTATAGGTTAATCTTATCAACCGAATACAAAGTCAAAGTCAAAGTCAAAGTCAAAAAGCATTTATTCAGTAGGACCGCTGGGATCACTTAGAATAGTCTTAAAACTATTTTTACTCCTGTTCGTTCGCGACCAATACCGTGGTGAGCTCGTTAGACAACATACGAACATTCGGCAAAATTGCAGATTTAACGCTTGAGAGTAGGTAAGGCCCCAGGACCGGAATGAATAGCATAGCCAGAGGGAGGTGTGCAGAAGGATAATGATTGCTGCTGATGATAATGATG
Source organism: Epirrhoe tristata (assembly GCA_951394285.1). Taxonomy (NCBI): domain Eukaryota; kingdom Metazoa; phylum Arthropoda; class Insecta; order Lepidoptera; family Geometridae; genus Epirrhoe; species Epirrhoe tristata. The sequence continues at coordinate 8,912,323 of OX596156.1, read as the reverse complement.
CCTACAATGAGCTGTTAGAAAGCTGAACAAACGAATAGAAAGACTCTTAAACAAAAATAGGTAGAGTCGCTTAATTTGCTTGGTATTCAATATACATCTTTTATAATGGATCTGGCAGATCTCCAGTTTGATAGATATTAGCGTAAAACAACTGCAATACCAGCTAGCCTAGAAGTGCCTAGGTACAAGATACGGTCTAGATATTTCTTCTATTGTTTGTACGACAGTTGGATACGCAGTTCTTGGTTTTCTAGGAGCTCACAACATGTCAGGTAGAAAATGTTATTGACTTCTGCAAAAAGTGTGTAGCTATGTTCAAAATATTATGTTCTTAGGTATTTAGGGCTTCTTCAATGGATCTTGAATGTCTTAAAAGTCAAAGTCAAAGTCAAAGTCAAAAAGCATTTATTCAGTAGGACCGCTGGGATCACTTTGAAAAGTTTAACTAAGTTAAACTCTTAAGAAGCCTATCACGACATTGTTATTGGAACGAAGTTCCTTTTCAACGGTAGAAAAAAAATGACTGAGGCTGGAAAAAAATGTTTGTTCCATTTTACCGTCACGACTCATGTATATGTCAAATCGTCACAGTGCGAAATGCGTAGCCGCGACACAGTCCATAGATTGTTACATTGTTAGCACGGAAGAGCGTTACTAGGATATCTAATTGACAATTACTTTTTCAACACACTTGCTCATAAAGTGGCTCTATGGTCACCGCAATTAGGCACATAATGACACCCATAATCAAACTGTGACTTTTTCATTACTATAACTCACTAGTGAGTAATAGATTATTTTTTTTAATTTTATTGGTTGAGTTACTTGTACTTAAAAAAGTTTTTATTTAAAAAAAAAGATCGTGTTCAATAGAACAAATAAATTAATGTACCTATTGCTTGCTCATTTCATGCAACTTCTTATTTAAATAGATAATTTTAACTCGTACGTGTTTAATAAATAAAACTTTCACTCAAATATAACTTTTGTTATCTCTGTAATAAAAGAAAACTTTAAATTACCCATTTTGTACGTGGCAGAATAGGCGCAAACCCTATGCGCGGCGCGGAAATATAGTCTGTGGCCGATCGCAATGCGGGCGCATAGGAAAACTGATTAATTTTTCCCGCAATAGCGAAACATTTTTCACAACTCGTTTTCACTGTTTAAAATTAGTTTTTATTGTTATTTTATTCACAAGTGTGTTGAAAAACGTCGTATGATACACGTGTGTATTGATGATTACCTGTCTCGGTTATATTAAGACCCTCGCCGATGGCTCGGGTCTCAATTTGCCTCGGCGGTAATCACCAATATTACACACTAGTACCATAAATGTACTATTATATCTCAGTATAGAAAAGTACTTTTTGCTTCGTTCCGACCGAGTGTTCCACGACACTCACGTACTTTTACATCTTGGAATGAATTGAGCAGTTATCTTCACTATCATCATCTTCCTGCTCCTATAAAAGGATTTAAAAGCATTCTTCTAATTCCATCAACATTGGGAACAACATGACAGTTCTCTTCTCCATTTTCCTCTGTCACTCGTTATTTCAGTCACCTAACCAATTCACACAATCTCTTCTGAAGCCAACTCGCTGTAGGTACCTATAATATAAAGAGCTTCTTTGAAAGGCACTTAAAATCCATTACCACACTTATTCAAAGAACTGTTGAATTTCATGCCGTTGGTGAACCTGTTTTGTTTTTCCGTTGTTCCTAACTCGACTAACTCAATTGAGGAGAGTTCTGCAAATAGAAGTCGTAGCCCTGACCCTTGAAGGGCTCTTTGTTGTAGAACTGTACCCAAACGATACACGAATACAAAATCTCAGGGCTAGTAGGTATCTTGAACATGAGGATCTAGCTAAATTACTTAATCAAAGTCAAAATTAAAAAATTAAAAAAGTCAAAATGCATTTATTCAGTAGGACCGCTGGGATCACTTTGAAACGTCTTAAAACTAGGTGATTCTACTCCTGTTCCTTCGCGACCGACGCGATAACGTGTTAAAGTGCATATTTTTTTTACAAAGCCAAAAATCCATTGATGAACGGCCGGGGTTTGAACTCACGACCTTCGGATTTAAAGTCGAGGCACAACCCCATTCGGCCAACACGGCTACATCCATATACTCGTATATCCATAAAAGGAGTACCGAATATTTGACTCGTAAATTAATAGATGTCTCCGAACATTTGCATAATATCCCTCCATCTATTACAATATCGTCTTGTTTAAACATAAAACGGGACCGCCTTATAAATATTCAGGTGAGCGTACAGATATTGATGACTTTCCAACTTTCAGATGATTAAGAAGTTGAGAAAATGTGCTAGGTGCGAACCGTGGTGCGAACTGTCTCTTGGTAAAGGACTAGGCTGGACTAGACCATATTTTTTGAAAATGAAATCGTTCTCTTCTTCTTCTCGTGTCACCAGTTCTGTCAAACCAGTGTGGTGAAATGATTTTAAGTGCGCCTCAAAGAGGCTCCTTTTGTGCACTTGACACATGTTTTCGAACTTTGTAGGAATCTCTTCTATGAGTAGGCCATTAGGAATGGTGTTGGTAGGTCCATGTGAAACCTAGTTAATTTTAGCATCCTCACATGTAGTAATAAATTAACGCAAGAATTTCCTGAAACTTTACAAAATCTCACAAAATTCCCATCTAAAAACTATGTAAATTCATGGGGATTTAATTAGCGTGTAACCACCGCAAAGCGCCGCGTTTTGAAAATACTTATTAGGTTAGTAGGTGTATTAGGTATCTATACAACCTGCTTCTTCAGTTCCTCCCACTACGCCGGCAGAAACAAACAAAAAGCACAACAAACCATCTAACTCAAAAGTGAGGGAGCCGTAAAACGCGGTCGTGGGAGTTATGTGCGGTCGCGTAATGGGATAGTTCCCGAGTTTTGGGAGGTTCAACTAGTTTCTCATTTTTAGTTTCGTACTCCAAAAGAAAAATTACGTTTTAAAAGCTAAAAAGAAAATCGACTTCAATGTTGGTCTCAGGTCAAAAATGCATGATGGTTTGTGAGTTTTTGCTGTTCTTATCAGTCTTTCCGTATAACCGTTTACCTATAAAGCGAGTCATGCTTCAGCGGAACGTATCCGCAACCAAACCGTTCCGTGGAATTCGTCCAAAAGTAATGTTTCTGGCATGTTGCTGGCTACGGTCTACCCCGGCTGTGAATATCTACTAACTTAGAAGTGAACTGCCTGAATCTGACAACTCACATAAAGAGATTAACCACAACCACCTCAACTTTGACCCTGGATTAACTACAATTAATTCTAATGCTTGACTTTGAAACTTAATCTTAGTGAAGATTAAGTGCCTCTGATTGCTGTTTAAAGCGCTTAGAGGTAAAGGTTAACACCGATATAAAAGCCTTTGATAAAGAGTGGTGGGAGATCTCGAAGGAGAGATGGTGCATAGGTTAGAAAATTAGACCGATTTTTCAAAAATTTGGTAAGTTCGTCTAAGCGGCTGACTCTGATGACTGGAGTTTCTAGGCTGTCTACTGCCTCCATCATGCATGGCCCAGGACCAATTTTACGTGACTTCCGAAGTCAATGCCACTTGGTGGTCATCCATCCACACGACCAAACAAACAAACAACAGCAAGCTGCACCGCGAGCGCTTCTTTCTTTGTTTTTCTAAAGAAGGGTGGATATTTTTGCTTTCACAAACTGGCGTCATATCCTTAAGAAAATGTGTAGATATCTTCATAGTAGTGTAGGTATACCTAATTACAACAATGTCGTATTGGCTCTCTCGTCACGTTCAGACGCGGCCTTCGACGTGCAACGCCAACCATTCTTAGAAATATAAGTATAGGTACCTACTTAATAAATTTTTAGAACCTAAAAATCTAAACTGTATCGAATACTTACTCATGACTAAAATTAAATAAGATAACTTACCTAGTCGTTCTTGGTAGATCCCTAGTTCTTCACGGTATTGGTCTGGTCGTGAAGCAAATGGAGTAGAATCATAGGTCATTATCAGTAGGAATTGAGCACTGGTGGTCTAGTGGTAGTGGCCCCGCCTTCCGTGGTGGTCGTGGGATCGATCCCGGTACTGTACCAATGAGTTTTCTGCTAAGTCAAGCGCTGTCTGCTGTCAAGTGCACGAAAGGAGTCTCTTTACAATCATTTCATCACACTGGTTCGAAAGAACTGGTGACACGATGAGAAGAAGAAGTAGAAATTAGGATCACAGACTAACTAGGGTCTTTTAAATTAATATTTGAGAATTCTGAATGATTGGTCATTATGCGTCAGAACCGTTTCCATTCCTAATATAAACAGAAAATTGAAAAGCCATAACATTAATACCAGCTTGATACCAGCAAACAGCGATTATAACCCCCGGGTCAAATATTGGTCAACACAAGACCGGACGTGTTTGTTTACCCCCTGCCTACCCCCTTTTATACCACCCGCTATGTCACAGACGAGAGAGAAAAGCTAGTTGACTGCACTTAGGTACCTACTGAGAGAATGTATTTTTAACCAGCGACGCAAAAAGAAGGGTGTTATAAGTTTGACCGCTATGTGTGTCTGTCTGTGGCACCGTAGCTCTTTAACGAGTAAACCGATTTGGATACTATTTTTTTATTTGAAAGCTAGTTTCTTGGCGATGGTTCTTAGATTTTATCAATTTTACATTTTCATCGTATCACATGTTGGCCAGCTGTTCTAATTCAGCTGTGTAAGGGACCACCACCCAGTAGGGTGTCTACGTCTACGTAACAGGATTTATTAGGAATTTCCTCGTTCTCTTACGTGAGGACCAATTGGACTGGCATGTTGTTGTACAATAATATAAACGGAGTTGCATTGCAATTTAAAAACGAACAGTTAAACGTTTTGTGCTTGCTATTATATTATATTTACAAAGAGTTATAATAGATTGCCTGGAGTTATTGTTGTTTGAAGCTAACCGACCGACATTCAAAGCCACTAAATGATTATAAGTACTTTGATAACACAATAACAGACCTATCCTAAAGTTTCGATGTAAGATATAAACTAATTTATTTTATCCGCAGTTTTGTTATAATACGATCCACATATCTTTTTCAAGATTCGTCCTATCCACTGGTGTTTGTTAGGACGTCCACAAAATAAAACACTTTTTGACCAAACACTGCAAGTAAGTACCTACCTAGAGGTACAAAATTGGATAAATTTATGCGTATATCCGCCGCGATCAATATTAATGGTTACCCTAGTTTATAGTAGCCATAAACAATGGGTATTTAATGATTGATGGGCTAATGGAATTCGAGTTGGAACCGTATTGATTCCATTACGAATTTATTCGTATTCAGTGTACCTAGTACAGTCGACTGTATTAAATTGTAGACAACATTTATAGAAAAATGTTTGTACTATCCGAAATGGCTTAGAATGATTCATAAATAATTTTATCCTCATAAAATATAAATACTTCAATCATCACGTCAAAATTGATGTTTCCCATCTTTTTCCATAAACAAAACGGGTGATATAATTTATTCAACGTTCCTTTACCTTTTGCACGAGATTTTACATTTCTTTTACGTTCCTTTCCACGTGAATATTTAAAAATGGAGAAGTGTTTTCTGTTTATGGTGTCTGGGATGCGTGGAACGGAGCGTCTTAACAAAATTTTAGCGAATTGTTTTATTTAGGTAAACCCAGCGGTTTGATTTTCAGTTGACTGAAAAAAAAAACAGAATGGTAGAGTTCTCATTTGTTTTTAAATAAGATGACCGTTAACATTTTACGATAGTTTTTTTAATAAGTAGTAAGTATTAAAAACTGATTATTCCTACGAAAAATACAATTTCTGAGTCAATTTCATTTTCTTGAGAAGTCTCACCGGCAAGCGATGTATGCGATATTAGAAAATGAAGATAAAAGGTGTGGATTGAAGTGGCAATCAATCTGTTTTCCTATCCCTGCTGGAAAATGTGATATAGAGAATGGACGAACAGCTCCGGATCTAGGTTTTTGAACCGGAGCAAAACGAAGTCCTCTTCGTCAGCTTTTGAAAGTCTACACAGGCTTAGGTATAGGCAATGTTATATATTTTTTAATACCCAGGCGCGGATCCGGAAAAAATATTGTGGGCATGCCCATACACCCAAAAATCGGCTAAGTGCGAGTCGGAACATGAACTCGCTCATCATCTATAATACGTGTAATACCTTTAGTGTTTTTTTTAATATATCAAGGATCAATCAATTTTGGTCAAATTGGTTGAAAAATGCAACATGTAGGCGAGAACAGACAGACGGAATAAAGCATTTTTTAGCCAATATTGAAACTGAGACGCTTCGCTCACTCGCTCAGTCAATAAGGGTTGTGGGCATGCCCATAGTGCCCACTACCACTATTGCCACTATAGTGGATCCGCGCCTGTTAATACCTATCATGGCTTATAGGTAGTTGTAACTATCTTAATTCTTCCTAATTCTTTATTGTACAAATAAACACACACAGGATAAAAAAGGACATACAAAGGTGAGCTTAGCCCTACAACTAGGTATGTAGGTGAATGACGTATAAAATTGTTTCTCTACAATGAAACCCATCGATTCTTTGAAGCCGCCGCATATTTGGTGCGTTGACGTATTGTATGAGTCACTTGGTCTGAAACGCAAGACATTTGAAACCTTTGAATGACCTTTGAACTTATAATGGATGTACCGAGAGGACTACCGAAAACTGCCAGGGTTCTGATGCTATGAGTCTGAAATATGCCGAAAAGTTTCTATGGTAGAGTCAGCGACATAAATTCATGAACAATTGGAGACTTTAAAGTTTCAGTTTCATTAACACCTAAGTACTCTATAGGAAACTATATCATCTGGATGCCATGCCCTACTGTTTAGCTGCAAAAGTTTAGTTAATACTGGTATCAGCTAAACTTTAGTACGTTGTTTTGTGAACTAATATCGCGAATGCCAACTTAGATCCTCGTACAAATTTTCAGTCAAAGTTAGAATTCACTTCACTTCTTGGAGAAGTAGGATTAGGTCCTCGCACATCATTACTTAAAGCTCAATGTCACACATATTGCCAATGTCACAAAACTTTTAGAACATTCACTACTTATACTTATCCTGAAAATACTTTCAGGCGTTTCTAGGAAAGTGACTCTCAGTGCGCATCGCATGCACATTGCACTGCAACTCGACTGGATTTGACCAATTTGATATTTGACAAGCGTTCGAGAAACCGGCGGTTCTAAATATTGATGTTACGGTTTCTGGAAACATTCAGATTTGTGAAAATTTTAACCAACTTTCTTTGGCTTTACCTTATGGTTGTATTGCAGAGCGCGTGTGCGCAGGCGATGCTGGTGCGCCGATGCTCTGCGGGGCCATCCTGAGCGCCGCGCCGCCGTCGCTCCGCGGCCTGGCGCCCGGCCTGCCCGCCGCCCCGCCAGCGCTGCTGGCCGCCATCGTCATGCACGCGCTACACAGGGACGACGAGCCCAGCTTCATAGGTAAGATAGCTACTTAGGCTTAGGCTTAGGCTTCTTCATAGGTAAGATTAAAATGTTCAAAAGATGTGGTTGGATGAATGGGATGATGAGACATGCATGCTTCATAGGTAAGACCATAGTTTCCTACTAGGTAGAGCTTGATTAAGTATTTAATGGATAACCTAAAAGAAAGCTTGGCCCCAAGTCGTGTTTGTTGCCCTGGTTCTTCATTGTTTTGGTCGTGAAGGAACACGAGTAAAATCACTTATTTTCAAGACTATTAATAGAGTAATTCCAGAGATCCTTTTGGATAAAATTTACTTTATGATACGCACATTAGCAAATTTGGCAATGGGGCAAACTACCAGTAACCAAACCACTATATTCACTTTGGATTGAAAGCCGAGAGGACCAGTGGCGTAGCTACCGAAGGGCTAGGCGGTGCAAGCTCAAGGGGCCCTCGGACTCTGAGTCCCGAGAGTCCGGAAGGTTTTGTTCTTAGGAAACTATAGGTATGATTATTTTGAAAATAAAAACAACTGCATTATTAGATTTTTGAAATATTTATCCAGAAAATGACGAATCAAATCGTAAGTTTTTACAAAAAAATCAAATAAGTTTACATTTTGCCACACCCTGCATATTTTGACTTGATAAAACATAAACCGTTCAGTTAGGGCTCCGGTTTATTTTGCACCAGGGCCCTTGGCTATCTAGCTACGCCACTGGAGAGGACATGCATTGTGTTGCCAATTAACCAAAGCAAGGTTTAATCCCAGTGGTCGTAAAGATTGCGCTGTATTTACACTTTGCTAAAATTATTTTAAACACATTAATATCAATAACAGAAGCATTATCTAGATACAGTCAGCTGAAAAAGTTATCAAAGGATTTGAAATACCTACTTAACATTAGAAGTTGAAAGATTTTATTTTCTTTGCTTAATTTGGGGCTAGATGGTGCTGTGTGAAATGTCCAGCATTATTTATTTATCTTTGAAAAATATGACTGCACATAATAATGATTGCTAGATATTGTTTTTGACGTGACAAACGTCTTATAAATTGGTTTGCCGGGTGACACTTCAAGAAACTGCGTTACGCTCCGCTCACGTTATGCGCTCACAATGAGAGCGAGTGAGAGGCACGCGTCCCTTCCACTCGGGCATGGTTAGCCCGCCTAAGAGCGAGAGAGACAGACATAAAAAGTGTTGTCACGTAAAACTTTCGCCCGTATACCGACTTTACAGGCAACCAATTTTTTAAGAAGGTATAGGTACTTAAACATGATCATCATAAGTAACTTGATGTGACGTTGATAGAACCTTTAGACTTCTGATTCAGACAGATAGAAGAGTATTTTCGTCGGTGACTGTACCTACGGTCTACTGCATAAAATAACATTTAAAATACTTAGGTAGGTACATTTACCTAGCACGTGCATCAACTTTTGATTAAAAACACATCTGAGACTAAGGTTAAGAGCAGTGACCTTTTTATCTAAGTAAGCGTGCATGTAAAGCTACTGAAAGGTCAAATCGAAATATATTCTGAAAGCCATTTCGTATAGCAATTTGGCTACAAATGGTATTTCTAGTCATTTTAAAATAATCATTCATGAAGTCTATGAACTTTTTTAGGGTTTGGTTTATTTACACGAACCAATAATCATAAGAATACATAAGTAGGTACATAATTTAACTAAACTAAAGATAAAAAACAGCGAGCGAATCACCGACCGCAGGTAATGTGCCCGAAAGGCTGGCGGCATTACCTCGTTGGATATCCTATATACTTATCCTCTGTCCGAGGTAAGCACCAGCCCTTTGGTCATTGGTCTCGTCCATTAAACATTTTAGGGTAACATACGATCAAAATTCAAAATCCAAGCTAAGGACGGACACGACTGATCCGTGTTGCTCTAGCTAGACTGTCGACTTTAAATCCGTAGAATGCCAGTTCGAATCCCGCCCGTGCATATTGATGAACGGCCGGGATTCGAACTGGCAATCTAATGAAATTTCGCTCTAATGCAATCTAATGAAATCGAAAAATCTTTTGAGATTTTGCGTTTCATATTGGGCAATAACAGGAGGAAGCCCACAGCTTCAGTCAGCTCCACACGTAGACGTTGTCTTTCCTGTGGACAAGGCCGATTAAGCTGAGAGCTTGAGATGGCTTAGAATCAAGCCATCTAAAGCTCTAAGCTTAATCGCCCTAAGCCTTCGATGCTGGGCAAGCCTATTCCATCTCAAACAATGTCTCAGGAATTTAGTACAAGGTGTACCGTACCTACTACGTCTCGCTGCTATAGGATGCCTCCTGACGTTGTAGGTACAAATCTAGATTAAGTACTTTTAAGCCTTTTAAGAAGTAATACGTAGAGTAAACTTCGTCTGCAATTACTACCAATTATAACCGTTGGTGCTGGTTCCAGTCATAGATAATTATAGTTAGTCAGCAACTCGTATCGCAGACATCTCGGCGCCGTATGACGCACTCGATGCATAGGTCGGGTCATGCTTTCCATTTAAGTAGGTATTTTATATTTACAATTTAATTAAAAGTATAAATAAATGGAATTTGTAAATTACACAGAAAATGATTAAGTACGATGATGAGGATGGCCACCATTTTGAATAAAAATGGCGACCTATAGGTAGTTAATTGAGGGTTGTTTACGGGTTGTCGTTGTGTCTCAAAACTTCGGGCCACAAATAAATTAGTAAAAATATATTATTTTGGCTTCACGTTGTGGCTCGATAGATTTTTCGTCAACAAAGGTGTTATGTACTTGCTGTAAAACATTAGGTACAACAAGGTTAGGGACAATAAATACTCATTTTCAGAATTCTTATCAGTTCAGCTCAATAGATACCTAATACAGCAAAATATCGTAGAAATGCGTGTTATAAAAGAAAGGGTCATACCTGCGCCATTTTTTTTACCTGGTTCAGGTAAAAAAGTCTGTCCCCTTGATTAGTAAGCCTAATTAGTTATGCATTACTTTAGTCTTGTGCAAGTGGTTAAGGTGACAAGTGAAATCTCAGAGTATCTATTATCGTGGAAGCCTTATTATTTTAGGTAAGTACATTATTATAATTTAATATAATTCAGGTTTTAAAAGTATTAAAATATATTTGAACCTTCTAATAGACTCTAGTCAAATTTTTACTTCTTTATTACAATAATAGTGACAAAAACTATCTTTAGATCGCTATAAACGATCCATACGTAATAAGGTTATCCGATCAGGTCCAAGTTCAAACATTCTTTAAAAAAACAAGAGTTATATGACACACTGCAAGTAAACATTGAAGTCGCGACCTCGCATACTTCAATGTCGATTACTAAGTAACAATCGATCGGCATTCGTCGTAATCGCATAATGATGTGTGTGAAAACGAAAAACGAAAACGAAATAATTACGTTTTTATACTAAAAAGAAAACCGACTTCAATGTTTGACTCGAAACGCGGTGTGACTCAGGGCGTCAAGCTGTCGATTCGATTTCTATTTGTGACATGGCTAGGAGGGAAGGTGTTTAGAGTTTTACGGGGAAACTATCAATCCCTCAGGAATAAAATTTATATGGGACCACCTCTGGAGTATACCCTTTCAAACATGAAAAGAATTTTGCAAATCGGTCAACAAATGGCTGAGCAATCGCGTAAAAAGATACAAAAAAAAAAAAACATACAGAGGAATTGAGAACCTCCTCCTTTTTTGAAGTCGGTTGACAAAATCACAACTACACTTACTAACCTTATTCGCGTTCGTTTTTTCCTTCGTTTGATGAATATTCGGATGCTTCTTACTACGAGCTACATTGTATTCAGTGGTTAAGATCAACGTTAACACACGGTCCTAACCTAGGGCTAAATATTTCAAACCGATAAAATGGCCCTTGAAGTCAGAAATTGTAGTAAGAAGCATCCGAATATTCATCAAACGAACGAAAATAAGAACGGGAATACGCCTACGTACCAGTTTCTAGAGCTCACACAGTGTTTAAATTATTCTGCAGTAGTTTTGATACACCTTATAAAAACTACAAGTGAAAATTGAAAAGTATATCTAAACCAAACTTGAATAAACGGTCAAACATAATAATATAATTTTCTCGTAAATCAAAAAATCATTCTACATTTCACGAAGCTTAGACACGCACACAAACACAATTTGATATTTACACCTGATTATATACAAATGTAATGTATGCTGGCGTCAGTACGACTGGTTTCTGACTCACGGTACTTTCCACCCCCTATCACCCCCTGAAAACCCCAACACCCCCTGAAAAATAAGGAAAATTCAACTTACCATATCACAAAAACCATTAAATTTTCGACTCTATTTCCTTAATAATAAAAGCTAGTCTCTGAAATATTTAATGTAATGCATATTCAATTTTGAACTCTATTCCTGTAGCGTAAATTCTAAGCTTATGAATGTTCAGGAAAATAAGGAACGAATTTCAACTCTATCCCGCGGGCATAAGAATCAGCAATAATACGGAAAATATTCTCCAGAAATATTGACATTCGAAATTCAACTCTATAGCGTTCATGTATAAGTTCGTCCTTTCCCGACTAGTTTTAATGTGTGAGTCAGGATTTTTACAGTCGATTTTCGCGTGTGGCTTTCATTCATAGATTCTAGATTAGTCAGTGAGGACTCATACAAGTTATTTCGTGATACTTCAAAAACGAATTGTTTATTTTTTTCCCAAGTATTTGTAATTAATTAGGGTAATGAAATGTGTAGATTTGTTATCCTAACCGGGTTATTTGGTTACGTCATCAGGCTGAGAAGAAGTAAGTTGTTTCAGCTTTATTGCTTAGACCAAAAGGTCGAAATTGCTATGAGATTTCGAGATGTCATTGACCGACTAGTCTTAAAGGAGTTGAAGGACTAGACTTCTAACTAGGAGCTTCAAGATTGCCAATTAGATGTAATGTGGACAGACCTTTCCGTAAAGGTAAGTATGTAAACCTATGTTTACATAATTAAGTTTTAAGTTCTAATATTGTTGGTTAATCTTTTTTTCTCGCTAAGTTCGCTAACCGACAAAACCCTTAAATATAAAAAAAAACTTTTTTTTGACTTAGTAGATCATTTTATGTTATTTCCGTTTATTTACTACTAGTACAACATAATAAGACCATACGGGATGCCGTATGGGATGCCGTACCTACCCGTTTCGGCTTCAGTAGACGTCTTTTTACACCCTGTATAGAATAGAATTTCAGATTGAACAAACATTTCTACGAAAATGAATTGAGTTGGACGTGTCTGACTATTTCCTTAAATTGAGAAAAATATTAGGAGAATATAGACCGCAGTAGATGACGGCCCCCACTAGATGGAAATACGATCTGGTAAAGGTTGCTGGGAGCCGTTGGGTGCAGGCTGCACAAGATCGCTCGATCGCTGTGGAAATCGATGGAGGAGGCCTATGTTCAGCAGTGGACACTAGATGACTGACATGATGAAGTATAGATACAGTAAGTATTGATCTTTTGCGATATTTTATAGTAAAAACAATCGGTTTATCATATCACCTAAATCGTATGATAATTGCAATTGTCACAATTGATTGCACTCAATGTGGTTACGTCACGAACACCCGATGCCCAACGGAGCATCGTGTTACTTAACAGCGTGACGCAAGGAGGTGTAATGCACTTACTGCAGCTACCTTGAACGGAGGATAGGGGACGCTGGTGTCTATATGGCTTAAATTAGGATTAATAAAAAAATGTAAAAACTATGAAACAAAATACATTGAAAATAAAAAAAAAAGATTGGGTAATGTGGAGCATTCGATGAAAAACTCAATCTTATTAACACCATACATTTACATTCCTAATTTCTTACGCTAGTAATATTTTATAAGACTTCGACCTAATTCACGGAACGGCCCGAACATACCTACCTACCCTAATAACTTCCGCTTGTCGCTTATACAGTACATTACATACATACATAATGTATTTAGCCAAATGCCAATAACAAGAGTCCACTAAAAAGCAGACGTAGTTGGTTACTGAAAGAGACTCGTAAAGAGATTGGAAAGGCAAATAAAAAAAAAGTACGTGAGTGTCGTGGAACACTCTGTTGGAACGAAGTTTCAACGTTGACATTTGGCATTTGTCAAATAAATTATTGTCATACTAATCCTAGAAACGCTCTTCCATACTAACAATGTAACAATCTATGGACTGTTTTGGGACTGCGCACTTCGCACTGTGAAGATTTGACATAATATACCTACATGTGTCGTGACCACGGGTCGTGACGCAGAAAATCGAAAAAAAAATTTTCGTCTAGCCCCCGATCCGATACCGTCCGAAAAGGAATTCGTTCCAAAAATAGTAGGAGGTAACCCCATGCATAAGGACATCATTCTCTCAAATCGAAAGGATATTTTGATCTCTACATCTCTATTTATTTATTTAACTTTTGCAAACGGTCTGAATTGATATAAGAAAATGACAGAAGGGATAAAAATGTCATCGAGTGAAAAAATACAACTGTAACTGACCTTTTATTCAATTGGCAATTTAAAAAGTGCGTAGTTAATCTAAAAGAAAATTGTATAAATAACTTAATTCTACAATAATCCTTTGACATAATAAGATGCGCAAGTACTAAATAGGCGTTAGGCATGTTAGACAAAACGCAGATAGCCTAGAAACTGGTGTACAGCCTTACTAGGGCGGGCGCCCCTCCCATAGACTCACCGCCCAGTCAGTCAGTCTGAACGCAGCCGTGACAGAGGTCGGACGTTAGCCTTTGCGCACTCTGTCTGTGGAAAAAAAAAGAAAAATCCTTGCGCTCCGAGCGTTCTCAAATCGAATTTGAAAAGTGACGTTTGTGATTGATCGTCGTAAGTTTAAATTTGGAAGCCTCATCGATTCTTCTGTCAGAGGTTGCGTATTTGTGACGCGCTGAAATGCAGTGGAATGGAATGCGTTCTGATTTTGAAATTGGTTTGTTTTTCACGGTTCACTAGTGATGTGATGATTACGAAACAGGTAGTTACGGATTTTCATGTAAATTACGGATGGAGTAATCGCGGTGTTTAGCATTTTTAAAAGGTAGAATTCAGTGTTGGTTCTGTCGATTTATCAATGTTCTAAGCCGTGGTCTGAACAAATGAATCTGAAAAAATTCGTTTCTAAATAAAGCAAACATCTTTTCTGTATTGAAAAATGAAATTTATTACGATGATGATAATTATATTATAAAATTATTGCATTGATTTATAATTATTTATTATATTATTTTTACACGAGCTCAAAACGGTGAAGAAAAACATCGTGAGGAAACCCGCAGCTTGACTAAGCTGTCTAGCTCCACACGTATTGACGTCGTCTCTCCTGTGGGCGGCTGATTAAGCTGAGAGTATGGTTTAGGTGCTGGGCAAGCCTATTCCATCTCAAACAATGTCCTAGGCACTACAGCGTCCCGTTAAGTGTAGGCATAGGTTGCCTTCTGACGCTGTATAAATCATACAATATAGATGAGAGATGTAAAGGCCTAAGTTTTTTTATAATTATTTTAATAAAAATGTACCGAAACAACATAGAACTAACTAGGTACTTTAATTTAATAGACAGTTCAGCTAAGTAGATGAATTTTAAAATAACCCCGTTTTGCTTTATTTAGTTCACGTTGGTCTTGATTAAGATCTACTGACTCAAGGTTCTTTTGTAACACAAACATGCAAATACGACACGCTACATCGCCCCGGTCGAAACTATGAAAATCTTTGGCATAATTCTACAAAAAATATATAACAAGCATAATTATTTAATTAATAATTTCGTTTTTTTTTTACGATTATTGCAGTAATGATTGTGTGGAATTGAAAAGTTGGTACTTGATAAATTAATAGGTATCTATGTAGGTACCTATTTGTACATTATTTTTATTTTTTACTAGCTGCGCTCCCGCGGTGTGACCCGCGGTTCCTCAGGATTTTTACATTTTTTCGGGATAAAAAGTAGCCTATGTCCTTCCCTGGGATACAACCTTTAACTATGCCAAATTTCAGCTTAATCTGTTCAGCGGTTTGGGCGTGAAAGCGTACAAACAGACAGACAGACAGACAGATAGACAGACAGACAGACAGAGTTACTTTCACATTTATAATATTAGTATGGATATGGATTGAACAACCTTTAGGTATACGAATGACTAGTTAAAGTTGTGGTGGAGGAGTGGTCGTACGTACGTACGCAAATATCCCAACATACAAACTATCAGACTAATATTATTGGGAAGGTGGGATAAAGTTAATTGAATTTTGCTTAAATTTAACTTTAGTAAGCGAAATAAAAAATTTAATAGGCGTTTTAACCACTCACAATAAAAGAAGTCTTGAACGTAATAAGGGGTAACAATAAATCATTTTGCTAATTGGGGTTAAACGGAGGTTAAGTCGGGTTTAGGGTAGGTCGACCTCTGTAAGCTCACACGACCCCACGAATTTGCAAGCTCAATTTACATAACATGGCTATATTATAAGTTAACTGCATTAGTTTTATACAAACCTTTTTCGTAAGGTTCCTTTTAGGTAAGAATCCAAATATTATTCAATTTGAAGTTTGAACACAATAATTTCAATGAAAAAAAAAACAGAAAAATTAACCAAAACTTGCTTCTTTTTCTTTTATTACCTAAGCACCAAAAATAGATTTTGATTCAAACACTTAAAACATCATCCATAAAGTAAAATGCAAAAACTAGACGTGTAATAAAAATAGCTAAAATAAATGAAATTGAGTTTCATCATCATCATCATCATGTCAGCCATCTAGTGTCCACTGCTGAACATAGGCCTCCCCCATCGATTTCCACAGCGATCGATCTTGTGCAGCCTGCACACAACGGCTCCCAGCAACCTTTACCAGATCGTCTTTCCATCTAGCGGGGGGCCGTCCTCTACTGCGAAAATTGAGTTTACAATGGTCGATATCTTCTCAATTCTACTTTTTAAAGGTGTTATATATTAGCACCCAGCTAATTAAATATCTTACACCCAACAGTCACATACATCATCACTGTGTCGTGGAAATCAGAAACTACGGGTACCATAATGACAATACTCATAATATAATAATATATAATAATAAGATAGACAGACAAGTCATTCATTCATTCATTCATAGACCCAAAACTATATTATCTGGGCCAAAACAAATAAATGAAGAACATGGCATTCGTTGCCTCCTGACGATATTAAAATCATCTAAGTAGTGAAGATACTAGGCCCGCGTTTAATACCGTGAAGAATCAATGAAATTCAAATTTCCTTTTTTACTAATTAACTTTTTCCACTGATTCATGATTTGATGTCTCGTTGATTGTAATGAATAAATTCATTTCCGTTTACAAAACGTAATGCGAAACCAATGAAAAAGAATATAACGCAGTTTATTTCTTATTAGATCTTGTAATTTATAAAAAAAATTGATATTAATATTGTTATTTCTATAATTGCAACTTAATTACGTAGGCACAAATGCAAAATGAATCTGTTGGGATGTGTGGTCTCTACCTACCTACCTACCTACCTATAAGGAAAAAATAACTTTAATAACGTACAAAAAACTTTTAATTCTAAAAATTATGGATAATGTATGTAGCTGCCAAAATATTCCCTTAGCCCTTTTAAATACGGAAGTTCGGAAAATGATTGATCACGCGTAAATAGAGCTACCTACATCAAGGGTCGTGATTGATCGGTTTGACCCCGATACAGAATAAAGAATAGTTACTAAAGAGTAGAAATAGTTAGTATGTAGTGCGTTGACCCGACTTCGGATACGGATAATTTGTTTACATTGGTACAGCACTAGTGAGGATTAGACAGAAAATATTGAAATTCCATAGTTAAGTAATACTCGTAGTGCATGATCTTTCGATCCTCAGATAACCTACAGAATCTATTCCACATTCAAAAATAACACTGTTTCCAGCGCACATTGGTTTGTGAGAAACTTGGAAATCCACGAGTACCTCGAGATGCCAACAGTCAAGGAAGAAGTTAGCAATTACTGCACGAAATACAAGGAAAGACTAAACAAGCACACTAACGCCTTGGCTAAAAATCTTCTGACTGACCAAAGCATAATAAAGCGCCTTAAGAGATGGGATATCCTCTCGCTTGACCAGAGGAACTGAGAAGTTCAAAACCCGTAATTAGGACAATTCAATGGAACTGCTCCTAAATCTCCTCCACCCAGAACGCATCTGATTATGGCTGACGAGCCGATGGCAGATAAAAAAGGAAGAAAAAAATATTAATAATAACATCCTTCAAGTTTCTAAATTTTGATGCACGGCTGGGATTCAAATCTAAACATTATGTACTTAATTAGGTTTTTGGACCAAAAACGTGGATGATGTCCACGCCATTAAAAAGATTCAAAGTTCCAAAATGATATCATCGTGACCCTGACCAAAAACTATGACTACTCAATAAAAACAAGGCCGTCTGTCTGTATCGCTCATTAACATCTTAAGTTCGCCTAAAAAAGGTTAATTTGTAAAACATCTGAATTAGAAATCTTAGGTACAGCAACTGTTTATAATTGTGTTAAAATTGTTATATGCTAATTAAAAAAAATTGATGTTAAATGAATACCTAATGATTTTAAAAACACTTGTCTTGAGTGATTAAATAATTGGGATTAGTTCTTTAAGGAGGTTTTAGTTTTGTCATGAGGTTTTTTAAAAGAATGTATTGACAGCTAACCGAAAAAAATAGCCTACCTAAATAGTAATTATAAACATACTGACAGTATGTTTATGTAAAACTAGCTGCGCAATTGCGCACCAGCGGTCTCTCGGGATAAAAAGTAGCCTATATCTTTCCCTTGGATACAACCTTTATCCATGCCCTTTTTCAGCTTAATCTGTTCAGCGGTTTGGGTATGAAAAGGCAACAAACAGACAGAAAGACAGAGTTACTTTAACATTTTTAATATTAGGATATGGATAAGTATGGATGTGGACTTGCGTCGAAATATTAAGTAGGTACAAGTATTCGGACATGCCTCACATTACCCTCTTAGATGTCTTCCAAGTATCTTAAAGGCATTGTCTAAGAAAATGTTTAGTGAACTTTGGGGATATAGTAATTTTCTTTTCGTTTCGATTCGATGTAAGTTTGTATTTGTTATACAAAAACTGTGGCCCAGAGCTTATCTTTTGGCTCTTTGCCAGCTGTTATCCGAACGTAAGCTTAAAGAAGCATATTTTATTATGTTACTCATATAACCTTAGTCTAGGAAAAATTATTTAAAAAATAGGCACTGAGACGGACAGTTATCAAATAAAACATGGATACTATATTATTATTATATCAGCCCTCAATGTCCCACTGCTGGGCAAAGACCTCCCCCCACTGACTGTCATTGCACAGGAGAGAGATGAATGGATAGGTACTATAAAATAATCGAAAACCTACCGCAATAGAAGTCAGTTGCGCCTTATGTTCATGAACAATTGGAGAATTAAAAGTTTAATTTCTATCATGCTTTGTAGTAGGAAAATAAAATTGTAGGACGGTATCGAGGATGGAGGCTAGGCTAGAAAAACAAAAGAAAGCGTTCCATTTTCAACATATCGATGTCTCCGGGGAATAAAAGGATAACTACAAAAACAGAACTTTACAGGAGAAGCAAGAAAAATGTTTTCGTTGATAACTTCACAAATTGTGCAAAATGGTGCGCATAAACGTACCTTGTGCGCAAAAAAAAGAGATGCGCAGAGTGCGAAAAGTAGTGCACAAGGTGCGCAAAATGTCAAATGTACAAACTTCGTTCCAACCGAGTGTTCCACGACACTCACGTACTTTTTTTTATGTTTTACTTACTTATACAAATGGTGGTGCAATTTTTTGCTCGCACAAATTACAAATCTTGCCGTTCCTTATCATCCATGCGAGTGTAGGGGTGAAGGAATGCTGTTCCTTACTTTGTATTAGAAGATGGAGACGGCACAAATAATAACAATCATATTCCGTATCCGATTTATATTTTCCACGATTAAACAACTAAACGTACATGTCTGGACCTAGCGAGAGGGAAATATACGCCAAAATATGTGCGTCAGCGTCAGCAATGTTGGAACCACGTGAGCGAAGCCGCGGGTGGGCCACTAGTCGCCAAGTAATGACTGGTTTAATTTCATCTAGCAAATCACGCGCAGCCAAGCGTGCTTTTAATCTTCTAAGATCTTTGACGAAGGCCGGAGGGAAAGAGAAAATCATGCCTAAAGCATGACAGCATAGGAAATATTTGATGAAACGCACTCTACCTACACTTCGTTCAACGGATCTAGGCATTCGTGAAGTTAGCCGTTTGTCTGCGCAGTGACCGCTTCTTCATACAAAATTGTGTTCTGTGAAACGGCTAACTTCACGAATGCCTAGATCCGTTGGGTGAACTGTACCCTTTTGTGACCGAGAGATTTGACGCTACTCTGAGCTCTTTCATTAATAGGGCATGTTATATCGGTCCCGGCTAAATGTCTCATGTTCGGTGCTAAGGTCGTTAAGCCATGACGGACTGACACCTGAGTCTGCCACTTATACGAACGAAAGTAAAAACTTATAAAACGAAGTAGGTATGTATTATCCGAGAATTAAAATAATAAAGCAACGGAAACACAAACTGGTTCTTAGAAAAACAGAGGTTGCTGGTTAAATCATCGGAAATTCTAGAACATTATGTTTGTTTGGTGTAATATTAGCAAAGCCGTGTTGGTCGAATGGGGTTGTACCTCGACTTTCAATCCGAAGGTTGTTGGTTCGAATCCCGACCGTGCATCAATGGATTTTGCGTTTCGTAAAATTTATAATTATGTGCTATAAACGGTGAAGGAAAACATCGTAAGGAAACCAGTTAGTGTTCTTATAGGCGGCGATGGGCTTGCAACCTGTCACGTATGCAAGTAACTTCTGCAAGATGTGGGCATGTATCAAATATGTGTTTGGACATGCCTCTGACTACCCCCCTTAGACATCTTTAAAATGATCTGGAATAAGTAAGATCTGAGATGTCTACCGCACCTTAGGGATACAATCGTGAACCTGTTAATATTAGCAATGTAATAGATGAGCAAATCGAGATTTCTATATTTTTGAAGTTAAAATATTCTTTAACTACTTATCCCATTGAGTACCACGGCTGACCAAACGATTCCCCAATAAATTGAATAAGTACTAAGGTTTAAAATACCAAAAGCTAAAGCTCTAAAGGCTGCCGAAGACAGGGAGAAATGGAAAGGCATGATGCATCGAGTAATCAACCAGCCCAGACTAGACACGACCTTCAGCAATGAAGATAACGACTAAGAAGAAGAAGGTTTAAAAAAATGATTGAAGCTAAAAATTAAAGCCAGTATAAGTACTTCATTTACAAAAGTAGGTTAATTCTTATGCTAAAAATAAAAAAAAATTAAGAAACTTTCATTTATACCACCCAATTTGCGATGTAAGTTGACTTAAAATCTAATTACAAAACAAACATTAAAATAAAACAACTAATATTTAAATAATTAATTCACTGCATAATAAAATCACACGATAAAAAAAAAACAATTCCAAATTCAAATTAATTCGAAATTCAAACCGCAGACAATAGAACTTCGTAAAACGGTTTCAAATTTAGAATTAAAAGTGAAATTCGTGCTAAGAAGGCATTCATTTGCTAATTCGTGCTATTGATTCCCAGGGCCTAAGAATAAGGTCTCGCGCACACGAGCTCGTTAATTTTTTAATGTCATCATGTAATGACAGTAGCGGTTGTGTAATGTGATGTGATTAAGTCATTCGTTTAATCGTTTTATTCTCAAGCTTGCTACTAGATATACAATTAATTTCAGAACTTTAGACACTAGGTTTTCCAAATTCCATAAATATACTTAGATAATACTTAATTTAAGTTCTGAGCTAATGCCGAGAAATTTATCAATCTCATTTCTACTGCTTCACTAATTAAGAATTTTGTTAAACTTAAATTAAAGTTCTGTTAACAATGCTATAAATAGTTACTTACTTAAGATAACTTTGACATACTTTAAGACTTCAATTTTAATGTAGGTCTTTAAAAAATCCTTGGAACTAGTATTGAAAGTGTACCTACGCGCTCAAAAAACAAAATAAGAATGAAAGTTGAACTATAGGTAGTAGATATATATCTTATACCCTGTTAGTACCCCGACGCATGCGCATGCGAATGCGAACCCACGTCTCACTCTAGCACATAGCTAATGAAATAGGTGCGTCCTTGTCGGATGCGATCTGTCGCATGCGAATGCGTCGTTGTATACGGCGATAGTCCTGCGAAATCAGAACTTGTTGCAATGCCCTCTTGCACGTAGAAACTAGCGCCAGTCCAAAAAGACTACCTAATGGCGCTAAGCAAGTCAATGTAAAAAGTCAAAGCTTTGCCATAGGATCGCTTGGATCACAGTCATAGGTTCTAGGGTATCATTTTCTAGGGATTCGTGTTCCTTCGCAACCAATACCATGAAGGTAGGATCGAGCCAATCGAAAGAGAAGATTTTAAAAGCAGAATGAAACACGAGTGAAAAACAAACCAATTCTTATTTTGAAATTCATCCAGCGTCTCAATGTTTCGTAATATTTACAGTTCACACGTGTGCGTCGTACTAATAGTGTGTGTAAGTGAAATGTGAGAAAGTGATTGTTACCTATGTGTCAGTTTGTTCTGTGAATATGGGGCTGCATAAACATGAAAGTGAGTATTAATTTTAGGTACCTACCGGTGCATATATTGTTCTTTAGATCTCTGAAGTAGCCGTGCAGAACCCATTTTTGATGACGCCTAAAATCGTGCTATCTCACTTACTCTACCAAGCGCGTTCGTATATTGCACCTTACTTCAGAGAGCTAAAGATCCGTTGTGCTTAGTAAACCTACATTTTACTAAATTGAGTTATTTAATGAGAGCTGCTACTTTTTATTTTGTATTTAGGTAGACGCTTTTGTTCGGAGAAGAAAACTCTCTAATGGATGTTAAAATATTTCTGCAAGGCTGAACAGATTTGGATGAAATTTGTTAGGGAGGTATACCCTGGATTAAGTCATAGGCTTTTTATCCTGGAAATGTTACCAAATATAAATACTATTAAAATCGGCCGAGCCGTCTAGTAGGTGATCTAGAGATCTGATAATATGTCTACCGTGCCTTGTAGATACAATCGTGATCATATTTTATGATTCATCATTAGGATGACCTTAGTTTAGTTCACACAATCATATTCCCACAATTTAGAACCTTGATTGCTATGTCATTGACTGCGTCAATTATAAATGACATTACTGTAAATTGCGCTTCAGATTCATTGACCCATAATTTTGTTGGCTCAGAGATTAAATAAATTGTCGCACAATTCCCAAGAGACAAAATTGTCTTTCAAGATCTTTAAATTACATATAACACAAGCGGTGTCCTCGACTTTCAAGCGTGGCCGGTATTCATTAGTTTTTCCCGATCCCATGGGAATTCCGGTAGGTACCTACTTATAATTATGTTGCCCTATAACTTCTCTATCTGCAAGTCAAACTACCATTAAAATCGGTTCAGCGGTTATAGAGATTACTAATGTGAGGATGTCATGTCATGATAGTCTTTTTCACCTAGGAACGGTTACGTGACAAGGCTCTTTTAAGTTAATATCTGAAATTTTAAAAAATGAAATAGACAAAACCCTTCTTTGAGGTTGTACCTATATTTTAGTATTATCACTAGATTTCATTTATTTAAAAATTGTTCATAGTTGTACAACGTAATACGTAAAAGTTCTATGTGTCAGGGATACGTTCCTACGTGAAAAATACTATAGTCGCAAATAAAAATGGTCATAATCTAGATTTAAGTCATTAGTCATCAAAACGTAACACTAGGAAGACATTAGTGCTTAAATTATCAAAATCTGTGACTTGTGACATAATGGCAATGTTATTTACATAACACAAAAATCTCATGACATAATCTCTCTATACTTATAGGTACTCGTATAAAAATGAATCCCCTTATCCCTTGGTCACGCCATCACGCGTGAACGGCTGGACCGATTTTACTAATTTTTTTGGTTGTGTTTGTTATTGTCAGAAGGTTCTTATGACAGAAAAATGGTATACAGGGTGGTCCAGTTTATATGGAAAATTTTATTCCTCGATCCGATTCACTCTAAACTCATGTCACTTTGATTTTGAAAAAAACATGGCGGCTTGTACGAGTCACCCATAATGTCACACACGGCTAAAGCTGTCAAATTAATTTAACGTGTCATAGATTGCCCATTGGTTCAGTCGGTAAGAGCGTAGTCAAGGCTCAGCAAAATCGCGGGTTCAGATCCCGCATGGGTGTAATTTTTGAGATTCTCCATCACCAGATTTGGCCGCCAGATCTTAATGTTAACTTTCTAAAAATATTGCCACTTTAATGGCGATCGTCATGTTTTATGAGCCGTATTCACAGAGTGGGACTTGAGATTCGAAGAATATTTTACTAAATCTTAGGGACCGTCTCCACGAGCGAGAGAATCGCGGCGATATTATCCTCGTGCCACGTATTTTCTTTGGTCGCATCGCCGCGATAACATCGTCGTGTGTAGACACGTTCTAAGAGAGTGCATTAGAAATAAGTGTATTATAATATCGCCGCGATTCTATCGCTCGTGGAGACGGCGCCTTAGGGACCTACCAAAGGTTCCCCATTCACCCTTCATTCAGATACGATTCAATGAACTAGGTTCTTCGAAAAGTGACGTTTATTTTACATTGGAGAATACGAAGCTAAGAGTTAATCGAATCGATACATCCGAATGAGTGTGAATCGCAATTCTCAAATCAGGAAGTATAGTTGTCATGTTTCTTTATCCTGTTGGTGAACTAATAAATAAAATAAATGCTGTAAGAGTTTTTTAAGCGATAAGATCAAAATTATTAAACTTTACAAAATTGGGTTCCGTTTTCACCCTTCGGGCACGGAACCCTAAAAAACGATGTAAGTAAGTACTTACAGATTTTTTTTAATAATCTCCAGTCATCTTAAAAAGTTGCGGAGTTTACCAACCTACGAGTACCTACTCTACATACCAACTTCTGACTTATAGGGGCTTATTACAAGAAAATAAGCCGAGTTTAGACCAAGTCTAACTAAAAAACTGTCCCTAGAAAAACGATCTTTAAATACTCGTACATAGAACGCTTTTTTGTGGTAACAGTTTTGTTTTGACATGTGTCAACATGGGGTTCAACCAAGGTTTTACGTTTTTATAATAAGCAGCATAGTATTTATACAGATGAAATTGAGATGCTTATTACATAAGATAATTTTAAAGTTGGTATGTTGAAGGAAAGTAACTCGCGCATTACTTATGTTTTGCTGGTCATTGTGCAAACGGAGTTTAACTCGTTTACGTAAAACACTTTCTTTGGTGACGCTCATGTTTACACCATCTTTTAAGAAGCGTGCAGTCAGCCGCAGAATAAAATAAATAAATAAATAAATAATGCTGGACTTTTTCACACAGCATCATCTAGCCCCAAAGTAAGCAGAGCTTGTGTTATGGGTACTCGATGACTGATATACGACTTATATACTTTTTGTTTGTAAATACATACATATTGTACATAGAAACACCCAGACCCGAGACAAATAGTTGTAGATCATACAAACATTGGTCCCGCCGCGGGGATCGAACCCGCAACCTTTTGCGTCGCAGGCGGGCCTTCGCCCACTGCGCTACAGAAGTCGTCATATATTTTAAACATATATTAAGTAAGTACTTACCTAATTTGTTTTTAGGTAAGTACCTAAAACCCCAGACCATCTATAACTATATGCTTATCTAATAATTCCCGTTTTATTCAATTACGAGCACTAGTGGTCTAGTGGTAGTGGCCCCGCCTTCCGATCGTAAGGTCGTGGGTTCAATCCCTGTCGTGCACCAATGAGTTTTCTGCCAAAAAAATTATGTGCACTATGTATGCCAGTACTCTCAAAAGTTGAAGGATCGTGAGGAAACCGGCATGTCGTAGAACCTAAAAAGTTCGAAAACATATGTCAAGTGCACGAAAGCAGCCTCTAAGAGGCGCACTCAAAATCCTTTCACCACACTGGTTCGAAAGAACTGGTGACACGATAAGAAGAAGATCACTTGATTTTCTTAGTTATCTTTATGAATGCAACTTTCGGCGCAGTCACAATATTGGTGGACCCCAGTGGCATTATTAGTACTTCCGTGCTTTGGAGAGCACCTTCATTTTTCGATCCCGCTTCTTATATCGAAGGCTTTCACGCAACCTATAAACTAGTTCCTATGAACTTCTAATGAACTTTCCGTTTCCGAAATATTGATTTACATTTTGGATTTTATATGTCAATATTTTGACTAAAGTATCATTAAGCAAACTAAGCTAAGCTTAGCTCTATAAAAAACAGGAATTTGCCACTCCATTATAATAAGTAAGTGAGGCTCGTGTCTCCCCGCCATTACAACTGCGGAGTATGAGAGGAATGCAGTTAGGTATGACCAGTGGAGAGTTTAGAAAGCGATAACCGTCATATTCTTACCGTCATTCGCTGAAATCGAAACTTTTGAAATAGTGGATGTCACAGAAAAATAGGATCACGACTCTAATTCATGCTTTAAGGTTTAAGAAAGTCTCTCATATTTTAAGGGAGTTTAAACTTCTTTGAAAATGTCAATGAAAGGCACGTCCAAAAACATGTATTTGACACCATGCCCGCATTTTAAGTGAGTTTTCCATACATGACAGTTTGCAAGCCCAAGATTTATGTGTGATTGATTGTCAATGATTTATTTAGCGTTCTTATAGGTGATACGAACGCTGCTTGGTCTCGGTGTGTTTCTTCACTGTAGAGCTCGTGTATAAAAGCGCTTTTTTTGAAAAGACAAATCTAGGTACATCTCCGGCTGGGTTTTGAACTTGCAACTATCAGATATAATGAATTTGGGGGTAGGTGGATTCCCCAATATATGGCAAAGAGGGAGTACTCGCCTCACTAAGGTTTGCCCAACTGGCACACTTACCTCAGGGCCTGTTCGGCCGACAGTTATAGTCGGAAAGTTCTATATAGGTCGTATGTGCTCAGAAATGTTGCTTGCGCGATGCAGGCTTACTTTTTGCGTGTTTCCAGCGCCATCTAGTGGTACAGCTCCGAAGTACGTCGCTATAATTTACATCTCTTGAAGATCAGCTTGTAGTTCAGGCGATGGAAGATAGAGGTCGGCACAATGAAAAGGGTAATTGGGAAATGATCCCACTAGGCTAACACGGTACGGCTTGGGTTACATTTTGAATGACAATTAAACGCAGTCTCATCAACGTTTGATATTGTTACGGTGACCGCACATTAGAAAATCAACAGACCTTGAACTTTATATCGGTAATGATATGACCACGGGGCAAGGTTGCTCATAGTTCATAC
Organism: Epirrhoe tristata; assembly: GCA_951394285.1. Classification (NCBI taxonomy): domain Eukaryota; kingdom Metazoa; phylum Arthropoda; class Insecta; order Lepidoptera; family Geometridae; genus Epirrhoe; species Epirrhoe tristata. The sequence goes on along the minus strand of OX596156.1, from coordinate 8,885,325 downwards.
CTTGATGATGAGGTCGATAGCAGGCGCGGATCCGCCGTTATGGGCACGGTGGGCATGCCCACTATGCCCATAACGGTTTTTGACCAAAGTTTCGAGATTGGCCAAAAAATGTTATTGTCTGTCGGTCAGTCTGATGTTCTCGCACACAGGTCGCATTTTTTAACAGATTTTTGCGAAAATGGGCTCATAAAGTTCCTTGATTTCTTTAAATAGTTTAGCCAATAGCTAAATTAATATTTTTGATTGCGGGGGAATGTAGGCTATGCACTAGTATCCGACCGGAAATTTCTGTTTTTTTTAGTTTCGGCAAATCGACCGAGACTAAGAACTGGTCCGAGACTATAGTGCATCATACCTATACCTATGCACTATATTGATTATGAGCGAGTTCATCCGCCATTTTTTGGGTGGCTGTGCCCACAACCTTCTTTGAGGGCTGGATCCGCGCCTGGTCGATAGAACATGTCAATATTTTAAGTCAGCATACATTGATTGGCTCCCCTTTGGATCTTGACTGAAGATGAGCTAAGATGTTGAACATCATTTAGAGCCTAGCCTTCGTGTGAGTTCTCAAAGTACGCATCGGCAAGGCCCTTTACCTTGTTAGTTGACCTGGTACTTCACGGTATTATGGTACGTATTATTTAGTCGCGAAGAGAGTCGCAATACAAGAGCAGAATCAGTAGCTTTCAAGACTATTCCTAGTGATCCCTACCATAATATACCTAGCATATTTTGACCTGCCTCTGACTGAATATTCAAAGTCAAAGTCAAAAAGCATTTATTCAGTAGGACCGCTGGGATCACTTTGAAACGTCTTAAAACTATTGATTTCAATACCTACATAATGGAAGATCTGAGAATGTCTACTATGCCCTGTAGACATTCGTGTGTTTATGTTTTATGTCTATTGCATAACGGCTGGACCTATCAATCGAAGTATTCAACCCTGGACTCAGACACAACAGAAACGTCACAAGACGCCAGGGTATCGATTTGCCACGACCTTCAGACGCCTCGAATGATATCTACGCTTTGAAAACGTACCCGTGGTCGACTTTTCGTATTGAAAATATTTTACTTAGAAACAGTTGATAGAACTCATTTTATGAAACAGCTGCCCAATTTGAGTATATTCGGTATGACAATAAAAACATAATCACACCAAACACATTGCATGTAAAATTGGTTGCCAAAACTATCACTATAAAAAAATTATGAGATCTTAGTAGAGACAAGCCCTAACTGCACTCCAGTTTGCGGGACAAATAAAAGAGGCGTGGCGCGGTCGTGGCGCCATTTCTTTGATATTATTCTTATTTTTGTATAGAAGTGGTGCCGCGCCCGAGCCACGCCTCTTGTATTTGTCCCGCGCCTTAGCGTTATTTTATCGATGTGATAAGTACACATAATTATTGATGGAAAATAAAACGTTAAATTATTGATGATTACGAATGTAAAAAGCATATAGTCATTAAACCTTAAACCAAAAATGTTTCTTTTGATAAAGTTAAGAAAAAGGCTGTGCCAATTTGTTAATTACCTAATTGTTAGTTAAGTTAGATTGTAAGTTAGAAATACCTAAAATAAGTACCAAATGTTGCAGTGCCCCAGCGGGGCTCATGTTATGAAACACAATTTTATTTTAAGATCTATTTACTAACATGAAGCAATAAACGTTTTGAATTTGAATTTGGCTAAATGGAATGGTGTTCTGAGTTTCGATCCGAAAGTCGTGGCTAGGATTCGAACCCTCTAGATCACTAAGTCAGCGCACCACAACAGTGTCCCATCTGCATTTTGTCTATTAATGTTTTATTAAAGTCTGTAATCATCTAAAATTGATAAAAACAGCCATCGAATCGGCTCGTAAAAACGAACTATCCCACATTACCGAAAAGTATCAATTATTTGGGTCGGGTTTCGTTACAGGGATGTAATCAGAGCTTTTTGTGGCTTTGGGTTTTATTTCATTTTCAATACATTTTGAAGGTACTCATTCTCAGAAGGTACTCAGTCTTAAAACTAGGTGATTTAATATTCCAATTAATATTATAATTCCAGTTCCTTCACATACAAACACGGTTTTAGGTCATTTCAGGTACGAAATTTTACCTACTCGTATTACAAATTAATTAAATTAGTTAAAAGTTCTAAGTGTATATTATTATAATATGTACTTAATAATAAGTCCCAGAGGCTAGTTAATATAGATTTACTTTAAGTTATTTCTAAGTATCTCATTGTAAATGAACCATTGTGTTTTTATGAGAATAAAGCTCTTTAAACCTAAACCTAAATTTCTTTTCGGACGGTATCGAGGATGAAGAGACTATAAAAATAGATGAAGAGGCTAGGCGATCTATTTTATCGTCACGACACATACATCGGTCAAAACGTCAGAGTGCGAAGTGCGCAGACGCGAGACAGTCCATAGATTGTTAGACTACAGTACTAGGATTTTATTATTTGACGTAATACATATTTTGAAGAAAGATTTGAAGTGAAAAGAAGAAGAAGGAATAAAAGAAGAAGAAGAAACCAATAAGTGAAGTGAAACCATAAAGAATATGAAGACCTATATGATGAAGACCTAGACCTAGATGATGTTTTTTCCCGATTGGGCGATATAGTCGCTCAGCGACAAAGCCCTTTTTTTGTGAATAAATAATAAATAATAATAATAATTATTTGACAATAATTTATTTGACAAATGCCAAATTTCAAAGTTGAAACTTCGTTCCAACCGAGTGTTCCACGGAGGTTCCACGACACTCACTACTACTAATTTTGCACCTCATTACTAAGTACTTATATTATTACTAAGCATATTTTAGTCCGAGCACAGTAGTTTTCTTCATGAAGTGTGACTGTATGTCCTTTTCACATAGGAACGGTTCCGTGACAAGGCTCTTTTATGTTAATATCTGCAATTTTAAAAAAGAAAATAGACAAAATCCTATTAGTATTATGACTAGATTTCATTTATTTCAAAATTTTTCATTGTTGTACAGCGAAAAACGCAAAAGTTCTATGTGTCAGGGATACGTTCCTGCGTGAAAAATACTATGGTTCTATTTTCCTGTTATTCGTCCCCTTCGTGTCCGACATACCTACACTTGGCCTTCCTAACTGCGGTCCTGTGCAACCTACATACGAACATAATAGGTAGGTTCAGGTGGGGCATTGTGCTACCGGAAGAGGGGAGAGACCGTTACATTTTGTTGCGTGTGGCCGCGGCTTTATGATCGGGAGATAAACATAGTGAACACACCTTTATGTTAACTATTTTGTATTGACAAGGTATTTGACCTTTTTTACAACGACTTTAAACGGAAGGGCTGTTTACAGATAGTGGCAAAATTTTACCACCTTGTTTTTTGTAGAGTTAGAGAAGATAATATTTACGAAGCGTATTTTTGAAAAAACGATACAAAAATATGCTTTGAAGTAGTACTAGTAAAAAAACCATTAGTGCATGGCAGGATTTTTAACCACCATCCTAAATTTAAGACACTACCCCAATCAGCCAACATAACCCTTTCGGAAGGATGCCAATGTACTTTGTGTTTTTGAATGGTACTTATACCTACCTATGTTTTTAATAACGACAATTCGACGAGCCTTCACACGCACAATCAATCGCGAGTGATACAGACAATCGCGCGCTAAGGCACGCGTAGCTTCAAGCTTCAAAAAAATTATCAGTCGCGATTGCGCGTACAGGCTTTCCCGTGCGCAATCCTATACACTCAATCACTCGCGAAAGATTGTGCGTGTGAAGGCCGCTAATATTAAAATATCTACCACGAGCCAGTATAATGGATCAATGTTATCGTACGAGTTTTGTGATCATTATAATGTTAGTCGGCAGTTCTACGGCTGCCAACCAAAGCCGAAGCCATATCAATTAGCAATTTAGCGACCAGAGCCTTCAACACCGATAATATACACATCATCATCATTACAAGAGATTGTGAGAATAATGAAGGGGTTGGATTCCCGTTACCGAATGATAATGTGATTGTGGAATAAGAAAACATTACGCTACCCCGGCGTGTAGTAAGGGCAGGGGAATAAGATTTAAGTTAAGAATTTATAAAAGGGCTATCTATGCCTCTCTTTGAATTATTACCGTCTGCCCCCCACAAACTGCCCCCACGTCATGGCAGACGGTAACACTTATGGCTATACACCCCCGTATGTATGAAAAATGGGGGCACACAGTCATCAATATTACATTAATTGAAATGTCACTGAAAACCAGCTCTACAAGCAGCCATCGTGCTGCTGTTGACACATAGTTTTATTACCAATGATATTGTTTTAACCTATTTTATTTGTATTCGATGGTGATAATGAAACTTTTTTTCTACTCCATATGAAGGTACTTTTAATTTTTTAAAGTGGTAATTGATTTGTTCCAGAGAATGGTCTCCTCTCATATGAGAACCCGAACTACCACCTGGACCCGTCCCGCCTGGAGTCAGCCCTGTACGGCGACCTGTACGATATGGACAAACATGACTACGACTTTCTAGATAACAGAAGGTGAGGCCTATTCAAACAGTCAAAGTCAGTAAGCATTTATTCTGTAGGCCCGCCGGGATTACTTAAAACTAGGTTATTATACTCCTGTTCCTTCGCCACCCGTGAAGAACCAGCACAACAAACACGATAGTAGGCCCTTAGGCCGCCCGCGTGGGGGCAGACGGTAATAATTCCTTTACATTAGGTATGTGGTACATGCAGGAATTGCATGGTTCCTAGGACATGTTATTGCATTGCACAAACACTTAAATACTTTGGTCACTGCCTAACATATCAACCCATAGCCTAAACCATAAGACTTAGAAACAAGAAACTTTAAGGGTACATTCCCTTTATGATGTAGGGGAGGGGAGCAGGAATTTACCCTTAGGGGAGAGAAAAGGGGTAAAAACGTTGGTGCCACGTGAGCAAAGCCACGAAGCGTGTCGCAATAAACTCCTTGATTGAAGTTGGGATCAGAGACTGTCATGTTATTGCATTCCACTCTCAGCTATACTATATGAAGCTATAGATAGCGGGTGCAACGACCCGAGTACCACGCATGCGCGTTGCATCGATCGTGCATCGTCTACCTAGTGCAGGAGATAGGTGCTAACTCCTTACGTCATCTGGTTATGACGTAGAGACAGTTATGATCCTAGTCATAAAAAGGAATAATGTGGGAGTTGATTCGTCAAAGTCAATGCCAATACGGTTTGTTTTATACGGCCACTGGGTTATTTTGAAATGTGTTATCGTTCAGCTGGGTAACATAAATCAGCAGTGAGTAACCGAGCTAAGTTTCTTTGAGCCCAGATAGTATGGGTTAGTGGTCAGTCAGACGGAATTTTTAGGCTGCCTAAAAATTCCGCCGCCTCCGTCATGGCTTGACAACTTTATAGCCAAGACCGACAATTTAATTAACGTGTCTTCCGAACGGAAGCGCTGAAACAATAATGACACCAGTCACCCATCCATTTTGTGACAGCACAGAGAATTACTTCACTTCGACGATCTAATAGAACATGCTACACCACGAGAGCGCTCCAATGCAATTTAGAATGTTTCATGTAATAAAAACACAGCTCTCTCTCCGACTACTCAATCTGACGTTGAGCTTAGTAATTAGTTGCAATTTGTAGTTTCAGGTAGTTAGCACAGTCAGTTAGGTTGGTCCTGGCTTTAGGTCCACTATGAGCTCGTTACCAAGTTACGATTCAGCTCAGCTTAATTCAATTTATTTCAGCTCATCTAAAACAGTTCATTATTAAAAGAACGCAAGCGTACTACCACTTTTACAAGAAACAGTGCACGAAAGGAGACTCAAAGATGCACTTAGCCACATTTGATTCGAAAAACTCTACATAGCATCAAACAAAGTCTATTATCCGTGTCTCAGCTCTACGGTGGTATCGTAGGGAAAAATAATTACCCACCGTACCACTGAGGGTATGGTCGGTGGTACGGTGGGTCAGAAGGGCTTAGATCTTTAAAACTACGCAACTATAATGCGGGTTTCATCAATAGATAGAGTGATTTAAGAGGAAGGATTATACGTTTAAGAGACAAGAGGACGGATAAGCATATTTGCTACTCGCGCTTATTCATCATTCGTGCGAATAATAGCGCATAACGAACAACGAAGTGTGGTGGCGGCATTACACTACACTCATGCAAAGCCGGGGCAGATCGCTAGTTAATGATGTAAAAAAATCTCTGGTTAAACTCATATTAAGTCACGTAAACAGGTTCACGACTGTATCCCCAAGGTGCGGTAGACATTCTCTCAGATCTTTTTTTACGTTATTTATTCCAGATCCTTTGAAGAGGTCTAAGGAGGGTAGTCAGAGGCATGTCCAAACACATAATATTTGATACATGCCCACATTTTGCTTACCCCTTATATTCAGTCCTAGATTTTAAATAAACCTGCTTACCCTCTGGCCACAATATGATATTGTTAAAGTAGCTACGGCAACGTAGTTCCGTAGCACAACGTAGGCACGTGCTACGTAATACTACGATATAGCACGTAGTGTATTACCACAGGTATTACGTAGTCTGAAATGAGTTATGCGCCGTATTGGGATTTGCAACTTTACAAGGCAAATCTGTTAAGACCTCTGTGGCGTAGTGATTAAGACACACATGCTGTGGGTTCGGTTCCCGACGTGGTATAAATATTTGTACGACCTGTAAATATTTTTCTCGGGCAAGTTTTTCTAAGAAAAATGATAAAATAATATAAAGTTGTCTCGCAGTCATTATTGTTCCCATGATACAAGCCCTGCTTACTTCTGGACTAGATACTGCGTGAAAAACCCAGAATGTAAAAAAAATGATCTACCTATACGTGTGACGATTACATTTTTAGTCGGTGTCTATTCTACTATTGAACAACTCAAAATGTAGGTTTAAGTATCTAAGTTTATCGAAAGAAAATTCGCTCAACTTTGCGGTCGTAGCTGTCGCTCCCGTATCGGCCTTACTAGCCATCTACGTACTCGGTAAGTGCCGGACCTCCCAAACGAACGCTGCTTAAAACATCTCTCGTAGATGTATGAGGCCATTGATGATGATGAATATTTAATCTCTCCGCAAAGGATTCAAATAACCCTCCATTTTGTGAAAATATTTGCTCGCGCCCGCTGCATTTCTGTTGAAAACTATTTGTTGGCAACACAAAAACGAGAATGGAACGTCAAAACATCATATTAAATGAATCTACGGGATTCTGCATGTTTGTTTGTTGCAGCGTTATGTTTGATATCAGGAATAACTCAGGTTAATAATCAAAAAACGGCAACTATAAAAGCTAATTACGATTTATTTATTTTAGTGGTATTTTTGTTGGATTGTAATTACATAAATACTAAGTTATTTCAATAAACTTTTCTAGTAGTGAATTTAAAAGCTATTTCCTACTTACTGAAGCCAATATGGACTTATGGCATCCAACTTTGGGGTTCAGCATGCACCTCTAATGTGAACATCATTCAGCGCTTCCAAAATGGCCTCCTGAAAAATATCTACAATGCACCCTGGTTCATAAAGAATACGGAACTGCATGAGATACTTAAAGTCAACACAGTAGCTGAAGAGATCAAAACCACTGCTCAAACATATCAGGAAAAACTTAAAAGCCATCCTAATCAACTAGCACAGCAACTCACAAAACCTACTTATAGGAGACGACTTAAAAGGAAAGATGTCATGCAGCTAAATGTGTGACTAAATCAATGAAGAGTGCCTACTGGAGTGAACTCTGCCTGACATTACACCCGCAAATTTGCTCATAGTTGGAAAACTGATTGCAGATAAAACTTGTAACAAAAAAAAAAATCCTACTTACTTATACTTTTTGAGCTTATACATTTTTAATAACAGCTTGAGGGCGAAACTGGCTAGGGGTACCGCCTTAAAATAACGATTTCTTAGAGTGTGTGAATCATAATGTTGGTAGAGAGCTGCATAAAAATATTCATACGCAATCAATCACTTTCCTGCTTATTACAAAAACGTTAAACCTTAGTTGAACCCCATGTTGACACACGTCAAAACAAAACTGTTACCACAAAAAAGCGTTCTATGTACGAGTATTTAAAGATCGTTTTTCTAGGGACAGTTTTTTTAGTTAGTCTTAGTCTAAACTTGGTTCATTTTCTTGTAATAAGACGGTTTCAGGTTAAATTAATTCTACGTAAGTTGCTTTCTGGTAAGATCGGACTATTTTTGAGAAAACCTAAAGAGTCTTAGAAAATATTTTATTGTATCGCCTCTAGTGACTCTTTTACAACCAAACTGTTGCAAAAATACAGAGGTTTCATTTCTTATTTGTAATGTTTAGATAAACGCAACGGTTGATGTTTTATGAATGATCAAACAGAACAAAATTTTTCAGAATGGCAAGTAAAAGTTCGGACCGTATCAAGGTAAGACCGGACTACCTTATAAAATCACCTCTGTAACAGCTAGAATAAGCTCTATCACAGGAAAATATTCGGACTTACCTAATAAAAAACATAGTAAAAATTGTTATTGAATTGGTTTTCAAATTTAAGTTTTAGCGAAGATTTAATACATTTTTTTACTCAAAATGTCCGATCTTACCCCGCATGCTTCAAACATAGATTTTTGTGTATCTCAAACTTTTACATCTAAAGGCTCATTAGACTCATAATTACAGCAGGCAGACAATTAACAAAATAAAAAAATGGGCAAAGGTCTCCCCCAATTATTTCCAACCATCTCTCTCCTTTGATAGGTTCCACCACCCACTATCGAAGGAGTCAAGGTCGTCTCTCCAGCGTTTCCTTGGCCGTCCGCGGCGTTGTCTCCAGGGTGTTAAGATGTTTGCCCATTTTTCGCTGTGCATCCGGCTCACGTGCCCTGCCCAGTCCCACTTCAACTTGACTGTTTTGCGCCCTACGTCGACAATACCAGTCGTTGAACGCAGCGTGGTATTCCAAACTCGGTCAATCCACTTAAATTATTATTAAGTAATATAAATATGCAGTATTATAGCACGTTCTGTCAACAAATCTTAATACTTACGTATTTTATACAATCCAGAACAAACAAGAAATCAATAACAATCAACAACTAAACATAACAAATACTTCTTTAAGTAAAAACAAAAAAGTAAGTACTTTTACAACATTATTAGTAAAACAAGTTACATTTTAAACATCATAAATGTAGGTAACTTTGATAACTTACTTACTTGTAGGCGAAAACAGCCAAGACATCCGTACAAAAGCTTGCGAAAGTGAGACGTTTGATACAGACAAATCGAATATTGAAAGTAAAATAAAAAGCATGTTAAGTAAAAAGTTTGAGAAACACTTTAAAGTGAAAGACCGGCGGATTATGTCCGATCTTAACCTACGAGGTTAAAGATCGGATCTTTGTCTACAAACGTCGTAGACATGATTGTATAGTACTTATCAATTAGTCTTACATCGCAAATGGTAATAAAACAGAAAAACTTCAAAAATAAACAAAAATTACCTACCAAATTGCTCACAGAACGTTTCAGGTGGAAGATCGGATCATGTCTTTTTCCACTTTTGGTACATCCTTTTTTTGAACGACAATAGCACACGTTCTGCTGGGCATAGCGTAAAAAGCAGACTGTAGGGAGGGGCACAACAAAATGGCGCGTACGGTGATGTTGCCATCATTTAAAAATATTGCTGAATTTAGTAGTTACATGACTTATCCGGACTTACTACTTGTCCGGTCTTACCAGAAAGCACCTTAGCATTATTAATGAAGTCGGTTTTTTTCTGAATTTTTTTACAAAATGACGTTTTATGCTGTCTGTTTATAATTGTAAAACTGATATGTATGGAGCACAATGAAACTACCGAGCTTGACGAGTACTGGTTTATTACTAAATGATGTGGGTGCCGCCGTAAACAGCGAACTTGCATTTCGATAGGTAGGTACATATACATCATTCCTCCACAATTAGATTTTGACACCTGATGACAAAATACATACATAAGTACTTACTTAAAATGAAAATATACCTGGTCTAAAAATACCCAGCTACAAATTATCCTTAAATATATAAAACTCTAATTAAAAATATTTCGTGTATTGTGGAGAAATAAAATTGTATTGTATTATGTTGTTTCAGAGTGGAAGACGATGAAGTTGCATCACCAGTGAACACAAAGTCAAAGTAAGTACAGACATTTCATCCACGGTTCCTTACTAAAATTGTAAATAGTACATACTTTTTAGAACATCTATCAATGTTTAAGACGTAATGTTGCTTACGGTATATCAGTTATCAGTTATTTATTAACTTTAAATTATCATAACAGACATTCTTATAATCTAATGCGATAATCTAGATTTGAGATCTATTACTTAATAATAAAGTTATAAGTAGGTACCTACTTAATTTATCTTCAAAATCTAAGTTTTTCTAAAAAAAACTTAGGGCTTTACATCTTTTAATAGATGATTTATACAGCTTCAGGAGGCAACCTATGCCTACACTTAACGGGACGCTGTAGTGCCTGGGACATTGTTTGAGATGGAATAGGCTTGCCCAGCACCTAAACCATCCTCTTAGCTTAATCAGCCGCCCATGAAAGACAACGTCAATACGTGTGGAGCTGACTAAGCTGCGGGTTTCTTCACGATGTTTTCCTTCACCGTTAAGAGCTCGTTTTACGAAAAAATCAATTTATGCACGGCTGGGATTCAAACCCACGACCTTCGGATTGAAAGTCGAGGTTCAACCCCATTCGACCAACACGGCTCTATTATATCTTCTATTATAATGTACTAATAATGTAGTCCTACTCATTATTTCTAAAACCTAAAAAAAAAACACATTCTAGAATGAAGTGAACACATTCTAGGTTTAAGATGAGCTTTGAGAAGACAGTCGTGAATTCGTGACCTTCGTTATTCGTTTCGGTAGATGATGATTATCTTCATCCGCTTGTCACGGTTGATTGTAGCTTAAAAGTTAATTACAAACATCCTTGATCACCTAGATTATAACAATGCATCATTTTCTTTGTTTATGCACGGATTAAGAATTTGATTGAAATATGACGTGTTGCGGCCTTGTGTATATAATTAGGATAGATATGGTTCATAGGCGGAGCGGAAACTTAATTACTTCTGTACCTAAAGTTACAACGCATATAACACAGTGCATCAGACAAGTTTATTCAGATTAAAACGAAATTACGCATGTTTCTCATTCAAAAGTTTCGAATTAATTTTTGACGTGACTACGTCTTATAATTCGATAGAGCCGGCTGCACGCACGAAAAAACATGACGTCATGAGGCGTTACCTCGCTCTGAGGCGTTCCATGTAAGGCTTGCGCAAGTGCAAGCGAGAGCGCGGAACGAGCGACAAAGAAGCACAATCGGCCTTTGCGTTGTCACGTTCAACAGTTATTGTCAGTAAACCGACTTTACAGACAACCATTTTTTTTTTATCAATCTATCTCGCTCGTCCCACTGCTGGGCAAAGGTCTAAAATAAAAAATATAAAGCGTAAAAAACCTGTGACTCTTTAATTATGAAGAATAGATTGCTTTTCATGTATCTAAAACATGAAGGAGTGTAACAGATTCATTCAATGCCTTTCATTACCTAAGTTCTTTTTCCTGGTAAAAAAGGACTAAATTAATATTGTGACGTGTCAAGGTCTACCACACCTTGGTGATACAGTCGTGACCCTACTTCGTTTAAAGCCTTATTCAATACACACATCCTTACAATCACATTGGGATTGATTTATAAGCCCCTATGGTAGCGCGACTTTGTTTGCTTCTAAAACGGATTTAACTTTACGAGTATGTTGTTTTTAATGGATTTACGATGTAATGAAACGGGTGATGTAACGTGCACGCTAGTGGCGACTTTAGCTTAGGTTTACAGCTGTAGGTACATAAACGTACTCTTTAATCAAATAAATAAAGGGTATCATTTAAGCTATCACCAATTTAATTAGTTTTGTGTTTCTTAAATAATAGGGTTTGTCCTCAAAATAGTAGATCTGTCACCAAAATGTAGTCACCAAACAATGCAAAATCAGTTCCACAATAAATCACCTAAAATCCTGAGATATAAGGTCTAGTACCAAATAAATGTTTTTGTATGTATTATAATAGGTGTGTATTATAATAATAGGATAACTTCTAATGACCCTTTCGTCAGATTTATTTATTTCTGGCGCTTCGGCGGCCGCTGCCGCGGCACACTCGCTTCGCTCGCTCGCCTTGCGCATGGTTTTTTCACTATCCTAACATAACCTAACCAACGACTGTTTGGTGACTACATTTTGGTGACAGATCTACTATTTTGAGGACAAACCCTATTATTTAAGAAACACAACTTGATGACAAATATAAATTTTGGTGATAGAAAATATAGTTCCCATAAATAAATAATGCTGGACATTTTCACACATAATCATCTAGCCCCAAACTAAGCAAAGCTTGTATTATGGGAACTAGTTAACTGATATACCTACTACTTATATACTTTTTGTTTGTAAATCTATACATATTATACATAGAAACACCCAGACCCGAGACAAATATTTGTAGATCATACAAACATTGGCCCCGCCGCGGGGATCGAACCCGCAACCTTTTGCGTCGCAGGCGGGCTTTCGCCCACTGCGCTACAGATGTCGTCATTTCGAACCTAGCATTGAATATATCAAAACAAAATGTTCACTTACAGTGACAAAACCTTCATCAGCTCACACGATGGCGAGGAGTCCCCTCCCCCGGAGAAGGAGAGAGCTGATCAGGAAGATACGGAGAAGAGCCACACATCGCCAGTGCCGCACTGCGCAGGGCCCAATGATGACCTGTACGCTATACCAGTGAAGTTGCGGCCGAAGAAGGAAGCCCAGCTGCCTCCTGGGTGGGAGAAACATGAAGGTAACTGACCTGAAGATTTACTTGCATTCTAATGCAACTTTTCCAAGAACTTCTGCATAAGTTGAAGGCAAAAAATGTCCTCAAGACAAAAACAATGTGCCATAGGTATCTTATGGTCTATCCCATACAATTTTAGTTCATACTTAAAATCTTGATCAGCACAAACGCAAGACCTGTATTTACACTAACTCCAATGGTATTTTAATGTCAACTTTATTTTTGGGTCCACCATTCCAAATTACCAATGGACCCTATGAACACAACCACATACACCATTCCAGACAACGATGGCCCCTACTACTGGCACATAAAAAGCGGCACCATCCAGCGCGACCTGCCCAAGATGCCGCCAGTGGAAGCCAAGGAGTCACGTATCTCCATGGTGCGCGACTGCTCCAATCTATCCGAAGCACGTTATGAGGGTGTGATGAACACCTCTGTCACCAGGAGTACGACCAGTGGAGCGCTGGACCAGGAGCAACAAGATGAGAGGAAGAGGCGGGAAGAGATGTCTTACAAGTAAGTGGGAATTTATATTCCCAAGAGTACAAATTCACATCTAGCTTTCTAGCTAGAGGTGAATTAGTACTCTTAGCTGACTAGCCTATGTGTAAACATCCAGCTCCCATGAAACATCGTGAATCATGATGAAACCTACAACTTCGTCAGTACGTATTTATACTGTTTTTCCTGAGGATAACGCCGATTAAGATGAGAGGATATAGGCTGGGCAATTCCAACAAATAAATCATTTCATTTCATTTCAACAATATTTGATGCAACAAATCCCGTTTAGTGTAAGCCTGCCTCCTGCTAGGATACCTCAGACAAAAGGTTCTTAAAGTAAATATCAGTAAAGATTTAAAGGTATATGATTCCTGATGCAATTTTTTCCAGACGTCGCAGTTTCCCAGCTCGCCCTGAAGCAGACGGACGTGCCGTTCGGTTCTTCGTGCGCTCACTCGGCTGGGTGGAGATCGCAGAATCAGACCTGACTCCAGAGCGCTCCAGCCGTGCTGTCAATAAGTGCATAGTGGACCTCAGCTTGGGACGGAATGATCTGTTAGATCAAGTCGGACGCTGGGGCGATGTGAGTAGACTAAGTTATGAAGAACTGGAGTAAATTCACCGGGCCCTTATGATTATAATGACTGGTTCTCGGTTCTCTCTCTCGGATCTACTGAATAAATGACTGCTTTTTGACTTGATGAGTCTCACTTTGTTCGACTGGCTTTCTTCAATGTCGGTCCCGACTGTAAAACTTTACTGCTTAACTAAGCTATAACGGTCTTCAGTGTATAAGAAACCGTCGTCCAGGTTTTGTCTTCATAGGAACTTTCTGTCGCTAAGCAATGGCGAAGACACTCAGGTGGCCTAACCTCCGTACTCCGTACCTTTTACAGCTATTCATTGAATTTCCAATATTACAGGGCAAAGACCTGTTCATGGACCTGGACGATGGAGCGTTGAAACTGATAGACCCTGAGAGCCTGAATACATTGCACACACAGCCGATACACACCATCCGCGTCTGGGGGGTCGGCAGGGATAACGGACGGTAAGAAATACGATTGAGTCTTCACCTAAGATATTTTCGTACACGAGAAATCTCTTCGAGGCTTTCTTTCTTTGTCTCGCCCCCCCACCCCCCCCCACGAAATAGGTTCAAAAAACAAACAAAAGCTAGTGAAACGACAGAGAAGACTCGTATTCTTATTTATCTTTTGCTGACGATTTCAATAAAATATTCTGGTAACGGCTCCCACCGTTGGGTGCAGGCTGCACAAGATCGATCGCTGTGGAAATCGATGGTGGAGGCCTATGTTCAGCTGTGGACGCTAGATGGCTGAGATGATGATGATGATGATTTCAATTTCCTATGATAGCACCTAGGTATTTTTCGGGGCTCCTAAGACTTTCGGCCCATGTCGTTGAGCCTACCTTTTAAAATTATACTATCGATGATAAAAACGGTTGTGTCAGGTAGCTCATGCAAACTTTAGACTTTGAAATGTCCCTCGACCGGATGCTTATTAAATTGCATACGTAAACATTAAAGATGCATGACGCAAATCTAATATACTCCTAAATATATTTATGTTTACTTATATAAAACTATTTTCATCTCTGTTTTCCGTTGTTCACATATCGCATGTAATTCTATGTATTTAAATGTGTTTTGGTATATATAATAAGTTTCCGTTTATCTTCCTATGGCAATCTTGGAACAGTGAAAGGTATGGTTTAGTTTGATTATAGGCTATGTCACGTTTTGTAGATTACAGGCTCACCTCACACATGATTTAGCGTAGATAATTGTGTTTCTCACGATTTACGATCGTTAACTTCTGTAAAAAGCTATAAACTATCATTACAGCAGGTATGTGCTAGCTACTTTTCCTTTTGGTTAGTACCTACTACGCTTGAGTTATTTGTCAACTGAAAGTTTCAACTCAACTGTCTGATAATTTCAATTAAGTATTTTTACTTAGAAGCATTTAGATTTTAGGTTATGAGTTTCGTTACTATTTTGTTCTCCATTGAGACAAAACAAATACATTATTTTGATTGTTTTTAATCTATTTAATCTATTTTATCACTAAAATATCAGGCTTTTTATTCCACGTCCACGTCATACCATAAGTACCAACCTACAATCTGTTTTATATGTACAAATACAAACTTAGTAATTTTTGACTTATTTTCTGCAAGATTTTCGGCACTTGCTTACGTGAACAATGCACAAAAAAGTACCTAGCTCAGATGGCAATTTTAAACCTTTGATTCCTTCGTCTGTGAATTCGAAGATCCGTGCCGCGGTCTCTGCCTACCCCTTTGGGAAAAAGGCTTGATTTTATGTATGTATGTATGACTCTTCGTGCGAGGTAACACTAGGTAATAAATACCTGTATCTAAGTATGTGACAGTTGAATGTTACCGCATTCTTCCAGGGACTTCGCATACGTAGCCCGGGACCGCGCGACGCGTAAGCACATGTGCCACGTGTTCAGATGCGAGGCTCCAGCGCGTACCATCGCCAACGCCTTGCGAGATATCTGCAAACGGATCATGATTGAGCGCTCCTTGCAGCCGCTGCCGAGGCCTACAGATCTGCCTGCGGCCAGGAGGCCCAGGCCGATGTCTGGTAAGTCGAATTAAATAAGCGCTTGTGGCCGCTTTCATCGGCAGATTGTCAAAGATAAGCGAGCGCTTCCGTGTTCTGATATTTCTTGAAATGTTTTATTCAATCTCAAGCTCTGAGATTTGAGAAGTCACTGTATTGTATCCCAATTCCCAATGTCCGTCGACCCTCTCCTCCCCTTTTAACGTGTGACGTAATTTATGAATTGTAGATGTTGCTACAAATATAATTCTTAGTTCAGGTTTAGTATACGTACCGAGTTTGTTTGAAAGGCTGATTGACTTTAGTTGGAGGCGTATTCCCCACTCCAATGGAGGAGCCCCGTAAGACAGTGCGCGCGCGGTACCTCGGCAGCGCGGAAGTGCCGCGCGCGACCGGCATGCGCGTGCTAAACGACGCACTGGAGCGCCTCGCGGCTGCGCGTGCGCCGTCCGCCTGGCGCCCCGTCGCTGTCGCTGTGGCGCCCTCTATGATCACTATCACTGAGGAAGGGGTGAGTGGGAACGATTTTAAAAACTACCTAACTCTAGAACCTTGTTACCATTGTAGGTGTAAGAGATGCTGTCCCCTAAACATGTCTCCAGGAGTAAGCTACTTTTACATTAGGATGCCTAGCATTTTCGAGCATTTTATTATCAGCCTGTACCTAAGCTCTCGTTTCCAACTCTTCTACGAGAAATGGCCAACAGATGCAGATGCTGTCGCTACAGTGTCGTGATAACACTTGCAGCAAAGTTGTCTTATAGGTGGAAACGCGAGCTGAATCAAAGAATAAGCCTCTAGACGCTTACATCAAATATATTATAGACCTTATCTTAACAAAGATGTACGTCCACAGGAGACAGTCCCGATAGTGGAATGCCGGGTCCGCTACCTGTCGTTCCTGGGCATCGGTCGCGACGTGCGGCGCTGCGCGTTCATAGTGCACACCGCGCAGGACCAGTTCGTCGCGCACGCCTTCCACACCGAGCCCAGCTCTGGGGCACTCTGCAAGACTATCGAGGCTGCTTGCAAGGTAGGTTACTGGACAGTCTTGCAGGACTATCGAAGCTGTCGAAACTGCATTGTGGTTGATCACGATCACCGGATTTTGGCATTCGTTCCCTTTTACATAGGCAGTTGCTCTTTTTCATACTTTTGTCTACTGCTCAAGACTCTGCAAGACTATCGAGGCTGCTTGCAAGGTAGGTTGAGCCTGAGATAGACTCTCCAATAAGTCTACATTGGTACATAAAACGCGGTCAACGGATCTTGACAATGATGATGTCAAACAGCTAATGAAAAAGCGCTTCTGCGAATTTATGTGAGCCATACCTACCTACACACTACTCTCGTTATCTATCCCCAGTCCCACACATGCTTCGGTCTACCTGCGCAGGCATACATAGGTAGACCTCTCTTGTGGACCTTAGCGTGTATGGCCTTTGCCAGCATTATCAAGCGCATTGCGCCGTGGCGATTTTTTTTATTGTTTTCTGCACATCGTAACGGCGTAAGCTGTCTAATAATTTTAAGACACCAACACTACCTAGGCTATTTAAAGTACTAAATGAGATGCAAAAGCTTACAAGTTACATTATCTCCAGCTCCGCTACCAGAAATGCCTGGACGCGCACGGGAGCACGGCCGCAGGAACAGTAGTGGGGGGCTCGCGGGCGGAGGGCGCGGGGGGGCTCGGCCAGGCGCTCAAGTCGCTGGTGGGCTCGCTCACCGGCCGCCGCGCCTCCTGAACCGGATCTACCTCGCCGACGGAGCCAGGTAAAACAAGAAATTCTATTTGAAGTCCGGCAGAATGTCTGCTTTGCCTTGGTGATGGGAACAAACGTGTTACGTGATCCTGTTTCTCTGTAAGATAGATTCTGCAATGGGACATTGATTATACATGATCACGCGCAATCTAATTAAAGAATCACAACGTTTAAAGAAAACAAATCTGAAATCCTCTCTGAAAATTGTGATCGGTAAAACCGATAGATATTTGAAACTTAGCTGTGGTATTTAAATCATCAAATAACACGATAATATTGACATTCAAATGATAATTTCCTATCTAGATGAAAATCTGCCAAGCCCGGACGGCGAAGGCGCGCTGCCGGCCGACGCCGCAACGCCACCGCACCGCACCGCTTGCACCGACGGCGAGGATCCAACTGTATAGTCGAGTCTGGTGGTAGACCCTGAGGGCTGACAATAATCCAAAAAACAAAACATCATCATGACTGTATCTCCAAAACGCGGACCATCCAATAAGCCGTGTATCGACTTGAGATATAGAGAACACACGATCCGTAACTTGAGCGGCTCAAGTGAATATTTGTGAGATCGATTTAGACACTCGAATTCATCGCGTAATTATTTATTTTAGTTGACGCGATTTCAAATTATCAGACTTTCTCTTAGTGTCTGAAATTAAAAGGGCTTCTAATTCAACACCTCAAAACATTTCGAACATTTCAAGTTGATATCTTTAGTGGGTTTGTTAGAAAAGGATCTTATCTTAGTAAATAGAATGATTGACAAACAAGTAATTCTGTAAGAGTTCAGTTTAATCTTGTTGAGGTACAGATTTAGATGATATTATCGTCACCAATGGTCTCTTTGAATTCGGCGCCATGCCATTTGGCCTATCTTTGGCTCCCAGTTTTAGTTCAAGTCCACGGGGTCTCAAATCTGCCAGGCTAAAAATTAGGAAATAAATTGTTCGTATAGTTAGCGTTATTTTGCATATAAATAAGATATTAAATAATAATGGACCGCGGCTGAGGCTAATCATTATTGTAAGTTAATGTAATCATGTTACTAAGAACTACTTTTCTCAGTTCCTTTTTGGCGTTATTTTAAAGTTTTGACTGATATATTGCAACTGGAGTACCATTATTTACTAGACCATCTAATGTACCTTACCGGAAAACGTGTTATTTACGTAACAGACGTTTTTGCTAGCCTCCAAAATTATACTGTAGAGTTACCTAGTTTGTTTGTTACCAATTCACTACCTTATAATTTACATTCATGGTTCACCAAATAGTGGATATGGAAAATTTTAAGTACTGCTTATGAAACAATAGAGTCTATTTAGTTATTAGATGCTATTGAAATAGTAGTATCATGCACGTAAATATAATCGATTTTGAGTGTGCGATGTGATTGAAAAAAAAAACAAATAGTCTGTTAACAGTTGGATAACTATGATGAACAACGTCGATACTTTTAAGTCGATGATATTTCTATGAGAATTCTCTCGTTACAAATGCCTCGTAACTCGAAGTAAATACGAATGATATCCGTACAAAGATGTCTAATTAAGCTTTAATTAGAAGCATGGTACCTACAAGTATCACTCACACTGATGTTTTCATTTCTAATATAATTTTTATAGACAACTTTATTATGAAGGAAATTTGGGTTACCTACATTTTCCTGATTGGTATTAAGTTTAAAAATATAATCAGGTTGCACATTAAGATGATCGCTTGTTTAAAAGCCCATTTATAAATCTTATTTGTTACTTAGGTACTTACCTACTCACTTCTTTATACACTACTTATAATTGTTTCCTTTACTTTTCTGCCAGTTTTTTTTTAAGATACATAGCCCGTAAGTACTATCATTAGAATAAATATAAATGAAGCTAATTTATGTCCTAATATCAAAATTAGATCATAATCAATATATTGTAAATTGCAACATATTTAGATTTACCAAGCTTTTAAGTTGTTTTAAAATTAAACTTGTCCATATAAAAAGGAATCATTATCACTATCGAATTGTTTTTAACAAAAACATGATAATTTCTTTGTTACCCTAAATCCTAGTCCATAGAAGTAGATAATTTAATTTAAGCTTTTGTATATTAAGCCTGGTCACAGTTATACACATCGTATTTTAAGTTTGCGCAACCAGCTAGTCTGATTTTGATAACATCTGCGCACAGGCGAAATTATTGTACTATTCATTCAAAAATTTCATAAAATATGCTGATAATTAAGTAACTGTGACTGTTATAATCTATATCAAAATGAGCATGATCTTTTGGCTAAAGAAGCTCGTTATAGTATTATTGGATGTATGAAAAGAAACGTAGATTGTAAATAAATTTGTATTGAAGAAAGGGAAGATTTGAATCATTGTTAGCTTACCAGTGTGGTTTATAATTGTATAGTTGAAGTGCTTTTGAAGTTTAAGACTCTAGTCCGATTGTAGTCTTTCAAATTTGATAAAGACTAAAGAGAATAAAAACTTTGTCATATAGTTTTTCACGTAGGAACGTATCTCTGACACATAGAACTTTTACGTTTTACGCTGTACAACAATGAACACTTTTGAAATAAATGAAATGTAGCTATAGATATAAAAGATTTTAAAGGATTTTGTCATTTCCTTTTTTAACATTTCAGAAATGAACATAAAAGAGCCTTGTCACGGAACCGTTCCTACGTGACAAAGGACTATAGTAAGTTTGGTATTTGAGCTATAACACGTAAGGAAACTAAATATTACTATGATAAAGTTGTATTATTCGTTTCTGCTGTAACTAGCTACTAAAGATTGGTGTTGAGCACGGTATAAGCCTAGATAATAATGTTTTCTTTACACTTCGTAGAATAATTTAGGACTTAACGTATAGACAAAAGAGTTTATTTTTGCTTTGAGCTTAAGATATAATGAACTTGTATTGCAAAAGATCAATATATTTTGTATGTCATCGCATTGAGATCTTGAATTATCTATTTATATAAATAAGCCTTTAAGCATTGTACACGAAATTGTAACATTTTTTTTGCATATTATGCAAAATACGATCAGATTTTATAAAATTTTACCATGAAAAGATTATTTAAAGGACTTTGTAAATATTTCAACTATGGATAGAGATATTTACAGATAACCGCGAGTGAATTCAAAGAAATAAGAGCTGTAGGTACCAATACAATTCTGAAGGTAGTTAGAATGGTAACAGCCTAAATTATCTTTTGATTGGTAAGAGAACACAGACCTCAGTAAATGGGTGTTGGAAACACTACGAGCTTTCACTGTTCATAAGAATAAAATATTTCAAAGTAGCTCATCTGATACTGATCCCGAACATACAATGTAGTCGTAACCCTTACAAACCGTTTTTTTATACTATGTAGATGAGGCGGTTTCGCTTGAGAGTTAGGTACTTATAATTTTCCTACTCAGGGATAATGCTCTAAGTAGTGATAGAATTTTGAGAATCGGATTGATAGTGCGAGACATTAATTACAATTAAGAAAGACAAAATGACCATTATGACCAATGAAACCAACAGAAAAACTAAAGGAAATCCTTGGAAACACTGTACGCATCTATACTTAATAGTTCTTTCGTAAAAGCATACGAATTATTATAGGTACCTACCTATCCGGGAGTAACCAGCGCCGCTTAGTAACCTACAATGTCATATACCTACACCAAAACTTGTACACAAATACCACGCAACATTTCTCGCTAAACAAGACAAGTACCTATTTAGGTATTTTGTAAAATGAATGGATATTGGGACCTGTGATTTTATTTTTCTCCGGTCTTGCCATAAAATGATATCTCGACATAATAAGACATCTTTTCTGGCAAGACTGTCAGTTTAGCTTGTAAAACATAACAGTATTCGTCGTCTTTTTCATAAATCTGTGTGAATCGTGTTACTGTGGTCACTTAAAATAATTTTAAGTGAGAAAGAAAATGGCGCTTTTTTTATTGTAATTGTTGTTTTCTTGAAGACTGCAATTGTTTTTCAATAGAGTAGGTTTGAAAAGGCCATTTCCTTTCGCACATAGAGTAAGAAATTCAAGTTAGAAATCACAAAATAGCTTCAATATATTTCATGTTTAGAAATCAGTGTCGCTTCACACTCTAATATTAATTATAATACACTGAGCTGTTCTGTAATACGTAAACATAGTGTTATACACGTTAATGCTAAGTAATAAAATTCATTATTTATACAAGAGGACTCCTCAATAGGTAGTCATTTTGGGCAAAGATTGTCGAAAGACGTCTGACATGTCATGAATGTTATGTCGTCTCTACAATTGACGTCGTCTTAAATTCATGAGGAGCCTTGACGTGGTTTTGCATGTTTTTGACGATACAAAATCATAAGGTACCTACTTGTTATCAAAAAAATTGTTGCGGTGGAAATTGTCATCGTCTAACGCCCGAATACCTACTTAACAAATAAGTTCGTAGCTGATTTGATATTTTGACATTCAATTCTGACATAACGTCTCAAATAGTTGAGAGGATCTCAAACAGTACTAACTTAAATTTAACAATATTCGGGCGTAGTGACACAAACATATCTGGGCCCGTATTCCCGTTCTTATTCTCGTTCGTTCGATGAATATTCGGATGTTTCTTGCTACAATTTCCGACTTCAAGGGCCAATTTTTCGGTTTGGAATATTTGGTCCTAGGTTAGGACCGTGTTTTTTGATCTTATCGACTGAATACAATGTAGCTCGTAGTAAGAAGCATCCGAATATTCATCGAACGAATGAAAAAACGAACGCGAATAACCCCCCTGAACAGGTGAGGGAGGCGCTGTTATCGCATTTGATGTTGGCAGAAAAATAAATTGTGAAGTAAAATTCGTTAGTTCCTCTTTTGGCCACGCGTTCAGATATGTTTGCGGCTCTCTAAGTTGATAGGTAATGATGATGTTTAATCTTTCATGACATGCCACATGACTACTTAGACTTGTCATGTAAAGTGACGCACGGTCGAGTAAAAGCTAGAAAAGACTGCGATTTACGCGCGTGCGCAGTAGAAGCAATAGATGTGACGATGCTTTGACCGACTTTACGGAGTGACGTCAATATTTTCTATAAAATGTAACGTTTATGTAGTTTTAATAGATAGCTTGTGAATCCATGTTTTCTAGCTCACCGTTGATACAATACAAACGAGGAACGTTACTGAACGCTTTGACAGCTTAAAAGCCTTAAAACTGTGGCTTTTAATGAATACTTTTGTGAAATTAATAAAAAAATATACATAAACCACAAGTCGCATTCGTGTTTTATTCATTTGTTTTACAGGGCTTCACCGTTCACAATGTCCCAGGCACTACAGCGTCCCGTTAAGTGTAGGCATGGATTGCCTCCTGGCGCTGTATAAATCATGTATTATTATAGATGTAAACCTAACTTTTTTAAGCGGTTGATTCACTACAAATTTACTGCGACGGACACACACATACAGAGATCAGGACAAACCTCTTGAAAAGCTGACGAAAGTACCTAAGCATGTCACATTATCTGAACTTGTTATGCAACACATCTATCGTCCTAGGATTTGGATAGGTATAATGTTATTGTAATCAACTTACCTACACTAAGCGTGATGGGGGTTCAATTTAATAAAACCATTGCATTTGCTATTCATTATAAATATTTATTTATCATTACAATTGGGCATAATTTGGAATTACCGATTCAAACAATATTCACCTCATTTAAAACATTGTCTTTGACTAAACAGATTTTCACAGTATTAAAAATAACCTACTGCTCCATATCACTAGCGTTCGTTCGTGGCTTTGCTTCTACAAAGCCAAAGGAAATATAAATATACGGTAGGACTTTTTAGAGATAGATACATATTATAATCAGAAGACAAAAAATGGAAATTACTAGAAAACAATTGATAGTTTTTTTTTAATTTATATAGTGTTAAATCACACTTAGATACCAGTGTTATAACCGATAAAATATGAGCTTATCAAAAATTTGGATAGTGGCGAGAAGGGTTCCGTGGCCGAATGGTAAGGCACTCCGGCTTTTACTCCGGTTCGAATCCCGTCGGAATCGAAAATTTTGATAAGACTTATCATTTCTCAACAGTTGATAGGTATCTAAATCGTCATTTTTACGTGAATATTTTGTGATTATAATGCGATATAATTTTATATATCAGCTAGTGGCGAACTCTGTTGTCAAATTTTAACTAACTGTCCCGGACCGAAATTTTAACGTGCTCTTAGAAGCACGGAAGCGCTCAGCTGTCAATACCACTAGCGTCAAGTAATCAACCAGCCATTTTGTGAACTCGCTGAATGTCGCTTGTCTATCCCGAACAAGAAGTAAACTAGGCGTTTTGTACAATAAATCCGACTGAACATTATTTATAAAATTTTACGAATGAACCTACGTATGTTAGCGCCATCTATTATATCAAATAGGAACTAAAATTTAAACTATCGTTACGTAAACTCGTGCGCATATGTAACTAAATCAGAGCGTTGAAATACAGCGTTCTTTTTCATTTCAGTCTATTAGAAAGAGATGGAAGCATTCGTTTTTTTTTTTCAAGATTCAACATCAGAGCTCGTAGAAAGAATTTTGAAGGAATATTGAGGTCAAATAATGATCATACAGTAATGATTCATGACTAAATGCTTATATTTAGTTTGTGGGTTTGACATTGTATCATTACATTTCTCGGGTATTTATAGCGCTAGATTTTGTCTCGAGTAAAAACTCGATTAAAATATTGTATATTCAGATCATTTTAACTAAAAGTACCTACCATTCAAATCGACCATCCATCTTGAGCAAAAAAATTCTCACAACAATAGTGTCTCACAAAAGTAGATACTTATTTAACGCGATAAATACCCGTAAAATGTTACTGACAAAGTTTAGACTAACATTTTCACTGGAGCAGTATTCCTATGATTCTGGAAGTATTACTAACTATTTATATAAAATACGGAGTTCTGTACAAACATAGGGAACGCGTAACAAACCGTAGGTTTGATATTTTTGAATAAATGTGTATTGAGAAGCGTATTTCATAAACATTACATACCAATTTCTTTTACTCGCAAACATAAATATTAGCTCTGGGTTACTATATAATACTGAAATATTAATATATAACTACTAATAGTTTAACCAAACTTAAGTTTTCAAAAACAAAATTGAGCGCTTTTAAGTAAACTCGATCAGTATCTATATCTATTCGTGGTTTTGCTGTCTATATCTACCTTAAGCCTACTATTACTAAGTATAATATAAGCGACGCGTGATCCAAGTGCTGGCACATTTTTGGCTCAAAGGATCAGCATTGCCATCCAGGGTGGTAATGCCGCCAGTGTTTTGGGCACGCTTCCGACTGACAGTGAGCTGGATCAGTTGAGCTATCTATAGATCGTTTCTAACGATCCTTAGATAGCTTGACTAATCCTGTGGTATTTTGTAAATATGTAGTAGCTTAGTTTCTGTTAATAAATTTAGTATAATATTGGGCTTTTAGGCAATGAATGCTAGCAGTTTAAAAAACAGGGTGTACGAGTCGTTTGTATAGGTACGAAAGCTGAGAGGGATCTAGACTACACTTGGACCTAATTTGTGACTTTTAGAGAAGAGCCAGGTCAAAAATCAATCGGCAATGATTTAAAAGTGTCAGGATCGTAGTTAGTAGAAATCTACAGTCGTCTTACAGGGAAGACTGAAGAGGCGTGATTTTGTGTATGTAATTCTTATACATGTCTTAAGTTAACCACAAATAGATCAGAAAAACCGGTCGCAAACGTCAATAACAAAAATATAATGTTAGGATAGTGCAACAATATTATGAGAACTGCAAAGCCACTCACTTTTGATGAACTACTTTGAAAAGTGACGTTTAAAGAAGAATCTATTTCGAAGTAGTTCATCGAATCGAATGCATTCGAAGTGTGAATCGCCATACTGTGTAGATGTCAAAAAGCATTTATTTAGTAGGACCGCTGGGATCACTTTGAATCACAGATGTTGGGTCCATTTCTGGATCAGATTCGATACAATATAAGCTAGCGTCTCATTACACATTTAGGTCAATCTGTTCTAGCACGGAAATACATTAATGCGATTAAAAAACATTATTGTAAAGGAAATTTGTCACAGCGCCATCTCTCCCCAAAGTACGCAGCTTGTAATGACAAATTCTCGTGTATATTCTCAAAAAGGCGCATTGGTCTTGATAGTGTGTGTAGATTTGTTTCTATGTGCGTAAGTGATACTGAGCGCTCATTCGTCCACGGAGAGTTTCAACGAAAAACAAATTAAGATAAACCCACCTTCGTTTAGAACAACTGACACAGTTGTTCTCATGATCAATAGATTTATAGTGTCTATAATCTTATGTATACCGTGCTAGAATATCTGGCAACTATTATAATCGGCTTGCAATAAATATACTATGTTCCGTGCAATATTCAACAACCTATATCATGATTTGATCATCTCCATTGTTAAATCAACCTGAAACAAAAGAAAATTATTGTTACTACAAGAAACCTTAGGCATTTATATCTTAGATGATTTATACAGCGTCAGGAGGCAACCTATGCCTACACTTAACGGGACGCTGTAGTGCCTGGGACATTGTTTGAGATGGAATAGGCTTGCCCAGCACCTAAACCATCCTCTCAGCTTATTCAGCCGCCCACAGGAGAGACGACGTCAATACGTGTGGAGCTGACTAAGCTGCGGGTTTCCTCTCGATGTTTTCCTTCACCGTTAAGAGCTCGTGTTAAAGCGCATATAAAGTTAGCGAAACGAAAAATCCATTGATGCACGGCTGGATTCGTATCCACGACCTTTGGATTGATAGTCGAGGCACCCCCATTCGACCAACACGGCTCACTGACAATAACTTTATTCTTACTAAATAGATGCGAGTTTGTGTGCTCGTTTCAATTACATTTGTGTCGTAGCGGTGTTTTAAGAATCTGAGAAAATGTCTACCTGCTTTTTTACATAACATAAACAACAATTGGTGGCCTTGGAGCGCGAGTGGAAGATATAAGCAGAGCTTTGCCCAGCTGTGGGACATGATAAAAATCAAAACAAAGAGACACGATGCTATTTTTGACTTGTTTTGCTAAGCCGATGCTATTTAGCGGCTGCGCGACCGTTTACGATATCGTATCGGTTGAAGTACTTACGCGTCGTGCCATCGATCGACGTTGATCGATTGGTGTGGTAGCTTTAATTGATCGACGGAAACCGGTCGACTAACCAATCGATTGCCGGTCGATGGCATCGGTCGACGTTGATCGATTAACCCCGGCTATAGACCAGGGGCGGGCAGCGATCGACGTCGCCTAATCCATTCTACCATCAATCGAGCGATAGTCGATTGATTGGTCTGGTAGAAACTATCGATCGACGTCGCCTAATCCATTCTACCATCAATCGAGCGATAGTCGATTGATTGGTCTGGTAGAAACTATCGATCGACGTCGCCTAATCCATTCTACCATCAATCGAGCGATAGTCGATTGATTGGTCTGGTAGAAACTATCGATCGACGTCGCCTAATCCATTCTACCATCAATCGAGCGATAGTCGATTGATTGGTCTGGTAGAAACTATCGATCGACGTCGCCTAATCCATTCTACCATCAATCGAGCGATAGTCGATTGATTGGTCTGGTAGAAACTATCGATCGACGTCGCCTAATCCATTCTACCATCAATCGAGCGATAGTCGATTGATTGGTCTGGTAGAAACTATCGATCGACGTCGCCTAATCCATTCTACCATCAATCGAGCGATAGTCGATTGATTGGTCTGGTAGAAACTATCGATCGACGTCGCCTAATCCATTCTACCATCAATCGAGCGATAGTCGATTGATTGGTCTGATAGAAACTATCGATCGACGTCGCCTAATCCATTCTACCATCAATCGAGCGATAGTCGATTGATTGGTCTGGTAGAAACTATCGATCGACGTCGCCTAATCCATTCTACCATCAATCGAGCGATAGTCGATTGATTGGTCTGGTAGAAACTATCGATCGACGTCGCCTAATCCATTCTACCATCAATCGAGCGATAGTCGATTGATTGGTCTGGTAGAAACTATCGATCGACGTCGCCTAATCCATTCTACCATCAATCGAGCGATAGTCGATTGATTGGTCTGGTAGAAACTATCGATCGACGTCGCCTAATCCATTCTACCATCAATCGAGCGATAGTCGATTGATTGGTCTGGTAGAAACTATCGATCGACGTCGCCTAATCCATTCTACCATCAATCGAGCGATAGTCGATTGATTGGTCTGGTAGAAACTATCGATCGACGTCGACTAATCCATTCTACCATCAATCGAGCGATAGTCGATTGATTGGTCTGGTAGAAACTATCGATCGACGTCGACTAATCCATTCTACCATCAATCGAGCGATAGTCGATTGATTGGTCTGGTAGAAACTATCGATCGACGTCGACTAATCGATTCTACCATCGATCGATCGACAATCGATTGATTGGTCTGGTAGAAACTATCGATCGACGTCGACTAATCGATTCTACCATCGATCGACGATCGATCGATTGGTCTGGTAGACCCTTAGGCAGATCCTATTTTTGAAACCTTTGCTTTTTGATATAAAAAAAAAAAGAAACTATACGCACCAGTGACACCATTACAGCCATCCGTTTTGTTCAAAGAAGTTCGTTCTGCGCTGAAACATACGTCTACGTTAAAGAAAATAAAATTACTATGCACTTAATGCACTACAATTACTACTGTTTTTTTTTTACATGAAAATAACTACATAGAAAAGCCTTGTGGTGTTAAGCGCGATCCCTTGGGAACACTTCACTTTTTCAAGATAAAAAGTAGCCTGTGTCAGAGGGGCGTGCTTGCTTAGTCGCTCTTGATAGATCGTCGAAGTTAAGCAACGTTCGAAACGGTCCGTATGTGGATGGGTGACCGACAGTGGCATTTTCATCTGAGCGCTTCCTAGCTTCGGAGGGTACGTTAAATTGTCGCTCCCGGCTATTTAAGTCGTTAAGCCATGACGGAGGCCTTAAGGCGGCCTACAAACTCGTTGGCCGCTGACTCATACGAACTTACTCGTTCCAGTGTGGATTAATAAACATTTATCCATCCAAAGATTCGCATTTACAATAGTAATGATCCAACAAAAACTAACTACATACAATTATCTATTCTACAGGCCAAACATAAAACTACATAATGAATGATGTGAAAACAATACTAATATGGCTAAGACTAAATAATATGATGAGCTTTTATTTATTTCAGATTAAAATCCATATAAAAACACAAAAATACTTATTTGAGTCTTGAAGTTTTGAACAGCTGTTTTGTTATATGGCTTGAATGAAGTTTTTTTATGCTTTCAGGAAATTCTATTATACGAGTTTCTCGAACGCTTTTCAAATTGACAAGCTGATTAAAAACTCTAATTGAACTTGGAGTACTTGGTCCTCATTGGTCGAATGATGGATTTGAAGCCTGGAAGAAATCGCTTTCAGCGATAAGGCCGCCCATTGTACTAATTTCGGTTTAAAAAAACGTGTTTTATTTATGTGGTGTTTTTGTTATTAATTGATGTACAATAAAGTGTTCATTCATTCATTCATTCATTTGACCAATGATTCGTTAATTTTGAAGATGATTTGCGTTCGAGAAGCCGGCTGTTATTCTAGCTTTTGACGAGTTTATGGATGCGATGTAATAAAAGTACGTGAGTGTCGTGGAACACTCGGATGGAACGAAGTTTCAACTTAGACATTTGGCATTTGTCAAATAATTTTTTTTTAATCCTAGAAACGTAACTCTTCCTTACTAACAATGTAACAATCTATGGACTGCTTCGCGACTGCGCACTGTGACGTTTTGACATATACGTGTGTCGTGACGCAAAAATCTAACACTTTTTTTCGTCCAGCCCCCGTCCAATACCGTCCGCAAAGGAACTTCGTTCCAAAATGAAATGAGAAATTAAAAAAAACAAACATGATAGGTATCAGCTTTCCGACGACATAATCGTATCTTTCTTTTCAAGTTTCCAACATCAGCATTTCCTAAGTCACAAGCACAATGTTATGAAATGAACGATTCTTGATTGGCTGTCAATGGATTAATAGAAATATTAAAATGTCATTTAATTCACGGCCTTTTCACATCGCCGCGAAACCAGGAGCGCGAATACGCTTAATGGGTTTCGCCGCGATCAGGGGCCTTACTTTGAAGCTTTGAACCCGAAACTTCGATGAATATTCGGATGCTTCCTACTACGAGCTACATTGTGTTTGGTCGATAAGATCAACCTATAAACTCTGTCTTAACCTAGGCCCAAATATTCCGAACCGAAAAATTGGTCCTCGAAGTCAGAAAACGTAGTAGAAAACATTCGAATATTCATCGAAACTTCGGAGTCAACGCTTCAAAGTAAGGCCCCTGGTGTAGAAATACAAGCGTAACTGTTGCGGCGGATCCGCAGCGGAACGTCAATACAGATGCGTACAGAAGGCTCTCTTCTCGAAAGAAATAAATAAATAGCGACTCTTGTTGCGACGCAACAAAGTTCAATTCAGCTCGCATAAGTGCCCCAGAGATCGTTGACAGATACGTGCGAAAACGCGAATCCGCGAAAAAAGAGAGGAGGTGCGAATGGCATTTGAGCAGATCGACGGAATCGCGCGCGGAAAGAGATAGAATTATAGTTAAGTCTATGTGTTAGAACAGGCAGTTTCGCTAGGTTGCCGCTTCTCCTACATACTGACAAATTACGGCGAAATTACAGCGGATTCGTGGTCCTGGTTTCGCAGCGTAGATGTGTTAAGGGCGTCGTGCTTGGTTAGCCATAATAAGATCGTTTTGTATAAACACTGGTACGTGTAATCCCACCTTATGGGATTATTACATTTAATATAACTATCTACACGTACAGTGCTACAAACTTATTTGGACCGGTGTCCAAAAGAGGAACTAACGAACTGTAAAACTTATTTTACTGCCAACCAAATGCGTTAACAGCGCCTCTCTCACAGGACCAGATATGTTTGTGGCACTGTAGAGAGCGAAAGAGGAGTCCAAAAAGAGTGAAAAGGTAGGGTTAGTTTTGTGACGTCACATTTCAAAAAATTATTAAAATGGAAATCAATATTTTCGGAACTGCTGTTATTTTTACATGT
Source organism: Epirrhoe tristata (assembly GCA_951394285.1). Classification (NCBI taxonomy): domain Eukaryota; kingdom Metazoa; phylum Arthropoda; class Insecta; order Lepidoptera; family Geometridae; genus Epirrhoe; species Epirrhoe tristata. Next base: position 8,854,249 of record OX596156.1, on the reverse strand, counting down.
AGCATTGCAAAAATGTTACTTCACTCAAGTCTCATAGAATGTGACAAGGACGAGGTCAAAAAAAATACAATTTTTCCGGCGAATAGATAGATCGCGCCTAGTGGAATCAAAACGAAAAAAAAGCTTCGATCAATAATACTATTTAGTGATTAGGATTTAGTGTCAGCACAGCAAAACCGTCTCTGTAAGTAACAGCTCAGGGCCGTTATTTTAATAGCATTTTGACGTTTTTCGTGATGAGTAAATGTTTTTTAGTTTCATCAAGAACATTATAAAAGGGAAAGTGGAAGGAAGAAGAGGAAGGGGAAGACCAAGGATAAGCTACATGAGCCAAGTGAAGGAGAAGCTGTCATGTCGTATAATGAGGTCAAGGAAGCAGCCCTGGAAAGAGATACATGGAGAGGGATTCATCAGTTGTGCCGACAAGGAGTAAATCCTTAAATAAGAAGAAGAAATGATATTGTTTTCGTGATGAATGATCGTAAGTAAATGATATTGTTTTGGGGATTTGTGACTTTATTACTAGGAGCTTAGGGTAGGGGTATGTAAATGTAATTCAGATAAACTTAAAACTTTTATGTCACGCGGACAGAATTTAGCTTCGACTTTGTACGTCACACTGCATTTAGTATTATTGATCGAAGAAAAAAAGCTAAATGTATGAATGATGATGTAGATGGAAAGACGATCTGGTAAAGGTTGCTGGGAGCCGTTGGGTGCAGGCTGCACAAGATCGATCGCTGTGGAAATCGATGGAGGAGGCCTATGTTCAGCAGTGGACACTAGATGGCTGACATGATGATGATGGTATGAATGAATATCGTTTTCATGACGAAGAATGACTGCTTATGTCGTGAAATAGCATGAGCTCAAGCCCACTTACAACTTGTCTTTGTCACGACCGGCGAGTGTGCCATTTCGCATGTAGCTATGTCCGAGTTTTGCTAATACAGAGTAAACTTTATTACTAACTGTATAAAGATCATTTTAGATGTGATAGATTGTAACTATTTTTGTAACAAAGTTTAGCGGATGCAGAACATAGTTCATACTAATATTATAAAACTCAAAATTAGAGGATTAGCGAGTTAATATGTTACGTTGCCCAAAACGCAACGATAGCGCGATCTAATATTTCCTGTGGCGCCATCTATTATGTAGTAAAATGTCTCTGTCTGTCTGTCTGTTTGTTACCTTTTCACGCATAAACCATTGAACAGATTATGCTGAAATATGACATGGATAAAGATTATGTCCCAGGGACGGACATAGGCTACTTTTTTTTTCAAAACTAATCATGGAGGGCGTGAAATAAGGGTTGAAATTTTGTAAGTTCTTCAAGTAAGGTTCCAGTTGAAGGCAACCACATGGCGTTGCTAACCTATGACTGAGGCCGAGATGGCGCTATTGTTGCATTTTTAAAAATTTCAGAACATTCTTGCAGTTTTCAGTTCTATGAGCTTTTCAAGTATGTTATTTGGCTGACGAAGTCGCGGGTACCAGCTAGTAGTCTATATTTTAATCTAAATAACATTTTTAGTGGCCAATAGTTGATGTACTTATAACTTTGATGACAATTTCTCCTGCCTAACCGTTGATTCATTACAATTTACATACAGATCTGTTATAAACTAGACTGTATGCCCCTTATTATACGTGGTGTAAAGTTACGCCGGGTGTAACTTAGGAGTAACCATACAACTTTTGGAGTTTAAACCTGGCGTAACTTTACACCACGTTTATTAAAAAGGGCCTATGTGACTAGAAGCTAGTGCTTAAGCTGAAGTCTAGATTATAGTGCAGATTTCAGAGCCTTATATCTTAGCGAAGTTCGCTTTACAACTAAGTTGAGGTATATGATTGAAACTTACCATTAGAATTCGCTATGACCCCTCCATATGAATTACTGTTTAATTTTGTCGGCTCTTGCGAATGCTGTAAAGAAGATTTGATATTAATGGGGCTATTTAAAAGGTTTATTTCCTACGCCCAGCAGTGGGTATTAATAGGTTATTGATGATGATGATGATGATTTAAAAGGTTTGAATGGATTATGGCGAAGTTATAAAAATTTAACTTGTTTAAATTCAAAACCCGATTTTGGACTGATCTCACCTTTTTAAATAAATAATGCTGGACATTTCACACAGCGTCAACTAGACCCATACTAAGCAAAGCTACTATGGGAACCAGGTACTAACTGATCACTACTTACATACGTTTTGTTTGTAAATACATACATATTTTACATAGAAACACCCAGACCCTAGATAAATATTTGCAAATCATATCGAACCCATATCGAACCCGCAACCTTCTGTGTGCCAAGCGAGCTTTCACCCACTGCGCGACAAAGAACCTGCTGGGTTAGCATGAACTCTTATCTCCTGGCAGTTTTCGAACTTCATGTCAATTTCGAATAACTTGGTTCATTAAAGAAACCTCGCAACAGATCATGTTCTCTCGCTTGCACACTAATACAGTCACTAATGTGCAAGCGAGAGAGCATAAGCGCCGCCATTTCAGATTCGTTTCTTTATGTCAAAATTGCCGTGCAGTTCAAAAACTACCTGGAAATAAGAGTTCATAGTAGAATTAACAATTAAAAATAGAACATACCTCCATTTCCCTAATATTCTTCATAAGCAAATCAATATCATCATCCGCCTCATTTTTTGGCACTTTGTTGTCCTTAGAAGGCACTTCACTCACACTCCTGTCATTCTCAATAACTTCAACATCACTAGAACTGTCATCGACAGCCACCGGCTCTTGGTCCGATAGCGGATCAAGATCTGACACTATCATGATATCCTTCTTCTTTTTAACTTCTTCCTTCTTCTTTATTTCTGGTCTTTTGTCTGGCTTTGCAAATGTTGGTGAATGATGTACGGGAACTAACGCCGGTCTGGGGATGTTGTTTTCTTTGACCCGTAAACTCTCTATTTGTTTCTGTGATAGAGTTTCTAAAGTTCTGGGACTTATGTCTTTGTTTTTAGGGCTAGGTTCCTTCTTTGTTGTTTGGAAGTTGGTGTCTATTTGCAACGGAGTATGAACTCTCTTGTCTTTAGGATTAGGTTGACTTTTTTCTGGGTAAGACTTCTCTTTTTTCGTTTTGTCTTTCTTGACGGACTCATTCAAAGCTGCAGGAGATTTCACCCTGATTAGACTCTGTTGTTTTTCCGCTGCTTTTTGGGTGACAGTTTTATCTAATTTTTGGACAGTCTTGATATCTTTTTTGTCTGTTTTTTTTTCTTTCTGATTAGGCACAGGCGTGATGGTTATACTGCCGATGTTGTTAGGGGGAATGTATAATTCATCTTTTTTATCCTTTTCCACAGTGAGTTCCTTGCTTAGTGAGAATGAGTTGACTATTTGTGGTAATTCGTTTGTCTCGTTTTTGTCTGGGGATGTTTTGACTGTGGCAGTGACGGTGAGCGAGCTGGGAAATTGGATCTGTTCGGAGAAGAGTGGGGGTGTTTGGACGCTGGGGGGTGCTTGTGCCGGGGGGTGAATGACGGGTAGCTGGGTGGTGGAGCCGAGCCGCTGGCGTTTCATCTCCGGCACTTTGATGTCTTTGCTGATGCTGAAAGAAGAGAAAAACATTTATACAAAATTGTCAGAAATAGCACAATCGCTTTTTGAGCAGACGTATGTTATGGGATCTTGTGTGAACACACGTAAGGGACTGGCTTCATCAATCAAGTAACTGAAGTAGTACTTTGCAATGTTATTGAGAAGGATCGAGTTTGTGGAAAAGTAAGAAAGAGCAAAAAACTTTGCAAATTTTACTTGGTCTGTTGTAGGTATTATCATGGGCACACACAGTTGGGCATGTACCTAACGAGATATAAATCATAGAGGGTAAGTTGTAAAGATAAGGTAAAATCTATATACTTCGCCTGCCGCATAAACTCTCTTGGGGACACACTTCTATTTCATTCACCTACATAACGGCGTTAGTACACCGACGCATTCGCATGCGACAGATCGCATCCGACAAGGACGCACCTATTTCATTAGCTATGTGCTAGAGTGAGACGTGGGTTCGCATTCGCATGCGAATGCGTCGGTGTACTAACAGGGTAAATCACCATCTACAATATCCTGTCTAGCTAAAAACACTAAACAGTACAACTACATCAATAAAGTGCTTCGTTTGGTTTCGTATTTCTATCTATTTTCAAATACATTAAGAACTTCAAGATGGTATTTATCATAAATTACGTTTTTATACTAAAAAGAAAACCGACTTCAATGTTTGACTCGAAACGCGGTGTGACTCAGGGCGTCAAGCTGTCGATTCGATTTCTATTTGTGACATGGCTAGGAGGGAAGGTGTTTAGAGTTTTACGGGGAAACTATCAATCCCTCAGGAATAAAATTTATACGGGACCACCTCTGGAGTATACCCTTTCAAACATGAAAAGAATTTTGCAAATCGGTCAACAAATGGCGGAACAATCGCGTAACAAGATACAAAAAAAAAAAAAAAACCTTTTTTGGTTAGTTTAGCTACCCTAGGATAGCTGAAGGGATACAATCACCACCTTGAAATCATTCGGATGTATTCGAGTAGGAAACCAACCGAAGCGCTTCATCGTCGTGCTGAACACACTTTGCCTGTCTCATGAGCGTGGGCATCCTGACGAATCCCTTGGGGAAGAGCGGCAACACCCGCTCGTGCAGCAGCGCGGCCGCGGCGGCCTGCGCGCCCGCCAGCCGCGTCAGCCGCGCCAGCAGCGCGCGCGAGCGGTGGCACCACGGGAACCGCCGCTTGGGGAGCCGCTTGTCCACCGCGGTGCCGTGCGAGGACAGCTTCTTCCTGGGACAAACAAAACAAAACAATCGTTACAATTTGGTTAAACACGGAAAGCTCGTGACAGGTGGCGCCGCTGTTGAGTGTTCCTTTTCGCTTTCAGTTTGTTATGATTGTGGAGTGGCTAATTTGCCTGATTCAGCTACGAAATGTATTCGACCTGGAGTGTAATCTAACTATGATGAACTGAGAAAAAGGAAAGCATCTACCGCTGGTAAAAAAGTTGTTATTACAGAAAGGTAACTAATTAAACAGGGATTTTATTATTTGGAGGTTACGTTCAATCAATAGGTGTGCAATATTTTTCATTCATTAGTAGATAATAGAAGTATCAATCTCCACTCTTTTGAACAAAAAACCCCCATCTCTGTTTGAAGCGATTGAAAATTTAAAATAAAACAGGCTTCAATGTTGGACCATGTAAACAATGAGAAGATAAATTTTTCAACTTACTTTTCCTCTCTGACCCGTTCACACTCCATGTTGTAATTTGCAAACATTGATGGTTTGAACTCTTCTATCAAGTCCATTAGCCTGTAAGCAAAAATAAATCGATAAAAATAATATACCTTTACCCGACAGAACTAAGACACAACACAGTTTATTAAGACAATTTTAGTTTGTATGAGCTAATGACCAAAATTCTAATACCGCTTAATAGTTGAAACCCAATGCTGGCTGGTTTTTGAGAGCAGTATAATCCTCCTTCCAACTTTTTTGTACTTTTTTTTTACCGATTTGGAGGAAACTTGGAAGATGTAGACATTGACCTAGAATAGCATTATAGGCTATTCAAAATGTTGGTACGGTCAGCGACAGAAGTTCATGAACATTTGAATCTTCAATATCTTCGAAGTTCGTAGGGTTTTAGACAAAACTTCACCTTACATTGGATGTTTTGCCTTGCACCATTACTATTATGAAAAAAAAAGGCAATTTTCCCACAAATAACGACATAGCTCAGAGAATCAGCAAGCTGAAGTGGCAGTGGGCTGGCCATATCTGCCGTAGAACCGATAACCGTTGGGGTAAACGAGTTCTTGAGTGGAGACCGCGACTCGGCAAACGTAGTGTAGGACGCCCTCCGCCAGGGGGAGTGACCATCTGCGACAGGCTGCCGGCAGAAGCTGGATGCGTCGAGCTGAGGACAGGGCGCAATGGCGCGCACTAGGGGAGGCCTATGTCCAGCAGTGGACTGATATAGGCTGATGATGATGATGTACTATGGGAACCAGATAACTGATATACTACTTATATACTTTTTGTTTGTAAATACATACATATTATACATAGAAAACCCCTAGAACCGAGACAAATATCTGTAGGTCATACAAACATTTGTCCCGCGGCGGGGATCGAACCCGCAACCTTCTGCGTCGCAGGCGGACCTTCGCCCACTGCGCCACAGAGGTCGTCAAAATAATGATGAAAATGAAGCTTTAAAATGTCCAATTGTTCATGAACTTCTGTCGCTGACTGTACCATGCGAGCGAAACCGCGCGCAGAAGCTAGTTTAACCTGTTTTCCGAAGCATTCTGTGCTTCAAAAGGTTATTTTATCGGCGCTTAACTGTTAATTCTAATAGGATCATTGATCAATTTAAAACTCTCATTGTCAATTAGGTTTTCTCCATTATTGTTGGCTCATTTGGACAAATTCTTGTACTATAAGACCAGTGTGGTGAAAAGATTGCATTTTACCTTTTGATAGTTTCGAGTATCATGGCCTCCCGCTGTTCGTTGGTGAGTAACGAGACATCGAGGTTGTCTTCTTCAACCATTTTCCGTTTATTCTTATTGCTTGTCGCTGTGGTTGTAGTGGTTGCTGTGGTTGCAGTGATTGTGGCAGTGTTGGTTGACGGTTGAGCATTTTCTGAGGTTGTTGCTGAAATCGGAACATATTGGAAATGAGAGATTTTACTTATTTTATCACTTTCGGGGTAGTTTTATAAATTAAGTTTATGAAGTTTACAAGGTATGGTTTTTCCTCACGAAAGCGTGTTTGTTGGTCTTATGTATGTTTTTTTTTGAAGAGAAAACTTCTTTAGACGCGTTGGGCATTTTTGATGAGATGATAATAAATTCATGGATTCACCTCGAAAAGGTCACGTGCGAGTCACGCGACTGCTCACCGACTATTACCAGTAACGCCATCTAGTTCTGTACTCGGTAAACTTTTACGGCAATATTTTTACATTTCTTAAAGCTCATTGTATAACTAAACGGGTGAATAAAAATGCATAAAATTTTTTTGTTCAAGTTTTCACTTCTCTCGGCACTCCCGGGAGTGCCACGGCTCTTTTTAACCGACTTCAAAAAAAGGAGGAGGTTATATGTTCGGCTGTATGTATGTTTTTTTTTTTTAACCTATTGTGTTCCACTGCCGGGCAAAGTTCTACCCCAAAATTTTCCACTTAAACGCAAAGTATATTATTATTATAAAAATAAGTTTATTTAAAGAAACTAAGCTACTACATATTTACAAAATACAACAGGATCAGTTAAGCTATCTAAGGATCGTTAGAAACGATCTATAGGGTCTTTCATTTTAAACTATACAAACAGACAGAGCCTCATTTTTGGGTTGTAAATAGACGTTTGACCGTATCAATTTAATTCCTAAGCCCATTTAAGTTTTCACTTCAAAATTTATAATTTATTGATTGATTTTTTAGAATTTTTGCATAATGATTTTCAAGGAGAACAGACGTTCCACCAATCGCAGCGCAGCTATATCACTAATGGGCTAAGTTATACCAGAAGGAACAATTGAAAGTTGAAAATCTTTATCGATTTGCTCGGGATTTTCATAACAAAACAAAAAAAAAACATTACTTACATTAAACATTTTTTCATTTATTTTTTTAACCCAATTCCTGAATCCAGATACTTTATTATTATTAAACAAAGTACTCACGAGGCTTGCTGGCTACCCTGGCTAAGACAGCGCGGGGCACGCCGAGCGACCGCGCGGCGCGTTGGCTCGCGGCTCGAGCGGTCTGACTGTCGCATTTCTTTATCGCTGCTTCTAACCTGAAATTTCAATCAACCTATTTTCTGAGGAGTTCCGTTGAACAACTCCTGACTCCATCATCACATCAGCTAACTGTTATAGTGCATTGTCACCGAAGACTCATAAGTCTACCAAAATTCTGCTCAATTGGACAACGGGAAGTGGGTCAAATTAAGCTTGCAAGATCGGATCAAAATCCGGACAAACATACATACAAACATTGCAAGTTAATTAAAAGCTTTGAAAAATAAACAAAATGGCTGCCAGAAATTTTGCAATAAATACCTTTGTATATGAGCGTCGTTATTAGCAAGGAGTGTATCAGCCGATGTTGTAGGGTGTTCAATGAGATACTTTGAAACGCTCGCTTCTAACGCTTCGAGTAGTTGGGTGACCGCCGGCGGCAGTTGCACATCTGTCTTCGTTTCCGTATCTCTGTGAAAATAATGAAACTATCAGAAATAATATCTGCACCTTGTCGTAGTTCTTTCAAGCCAAGAAAATAACTATTCCACACCCTACAATCCTAATAAATCTGAAAGTTTGTGAGAATGCAAAGAACATTTTGTATGTTTGTGTTTCAATCACGCCTAAACCAGTGAGCCGATTTTCATGAAACTTTGAATAGGCGTAGATAGTGACCTGGAATTGCATATAGGCTATTCAAAATGTTGGTACCAGGCGGGAGAAGCCGCGCGCAGTAGCTAGTATTATATGGGAAAATAAAACAGTGGAAAATTTTGTTGAAGTATTATGATTTAACACAGAGGAATGAAGTGCAAAATGTGAAACTGAGTATTTTTTTACTATTATAAAACTCATATAATTCATACTTCATTTACATGCATTGATTCAATCTTGTTCTTGTCGTGTCACCAGTTCTTAACCAGTGTGGTGGAAGGATTATAGGGTTTGATTATTTGTATAAATTCAATTGAATCAATGCATCCAAATGAATTGTCAAAAAAAAACAGAAACGCAAATGTCCTAATGATCCTTTTTGGGTGTGTGATGTTTGTAAGGAATTTGGTTGGTTTGTTATAAATCACTTTTGAATTTTAAGTGAGAGGTCAAAATGCTGACCTATTTTAATTTAAAAAAAAAGTACGTGAGTGTCGTGGAACCTCCGTGGAACACTCGGTTGGAACGAAGTTTCAACTTTTACATTTTTCAAATATATTAAATCCTAGAAACGCTCTTCCGTAGTCCGTACTAACAATGTAATAATCTATGGACTGTTTCGCGTCTGCGCACTTCGCACTATGACGTTTTGACCTATGTTTGTGTCGTGACGGTAAAATCGAACGCTTTTTTATTCTAGCCCTCATCCTCGATACCGTCCGAAAAGGAAGTTCGTTCCAAACAAAAAGTAGTAGTAAAAGGTTTGAATTTTAATGGGTTAGATTTTATTATAGTTAATTATTATCCAATTTATTACAAGAAAATGAACCGAGTTTAGACTAAGACTAGCTAAAAAACTGTCCCTAGAAAAAATATCTTTAAATAGAACGCTTTTTTGTGGTAACAGTTTTGTTTTGACATGTGTCAACATGGGGTTCAACCAAGGTTTTACGTTTTTATAATAAGTTACCTGGAGCTATCCGAAGTGATGGCGTTTTCAGAGCTTGGCGCTGGTTTAGATGTGAGGGAGTCAGAGTGAGACGTCCTAGAATCCACACTCTCTCCTTCTCCGTCAGGGTGGATGGTATCTAAGGAATTGAAGTCATTTGTAAGACGAGGAGGAGGCAAAATTTTATTATTTTATTATAAAATACTAGCTGTCCGCCCCGGCTTCGCACGGGTTTATTATAGGTATTTAACAAAAATTTAATAACAACATGGCGATCCCGGAGCGGGGTGTATGATCCTTTAAAGTTTAGAGGTTAATATGTAGGTAAGGTCTAAGGTAGGTAAGGGAGTATTGGGCAGTACACCATCATGCCAATCCACCATTGGTCATGCCAATCCACCATACATGGTAAATTCTAACTGATCAAATTCCGATTTGACGATAGGCATGATGGTTTATGGCCGACATGACACGGGGGTGTCCAAACCTCTCTACTGCCCAATGCTCCCCTACCTCCCATATATATTTCATTGAAATATTACCATTCCCTTCCATTCATTCCATAGTTCCCAGACAGTTTTTAAACTATCATGGTTTTCAACATTTTTAACACAGTTAACGGGATATTTACCATGATTTAATGTTTTTTGAGTTTCCCGATATTTCGGCGCAGTTGCATACGCCATGATCAATAGTATCTATGGTATTAATCATGGTTAATATCCCGTTACCTGTGTATCAATATCTACAAAAAAGTCAGCGATAGCTTATGTCCAACTATTGTGGTTGTGTCAGAATAACAACTTTTATAATTTAAAAAGTGAATAAAAATGACGACCAAAAGCAGACCACGTTATTCTTATTTTGGTATTTATTCTTATCCAAATAAATTCCTTCGTAGTACCTTTACTACGTACTTAAAAGTAATCGACGGGTACTGAAACAGCCTTCTGTTTCAGTACCCGTCGATTACTTTTTGAATCGTATGAGTCAGTGGCCAACTCTGGCCCTTGATTCATAATACAGCGGAATGCATTCGGTTCGGAATCGACCGAGAGTAACCAATCACAGTGCAGGAATTGATCCGACAATTTAACGTGCCCTCCGGAGCACGAATGCGCTCAGATGAAAATGCCACTGGCGGTCACCCATCCACATACGGACCGTTTCGAACGTTGTTTAACTTCGACGATCTATCAAGAACGACTAAGCAAGCACGACCACGAGCGCTTCAAAATTTCCGAAAACATGTATGATGTATGATCTGCCCTATGAACGCGGTACAATTTTGGTTCACCCTGTGTATTGTATTATCCCGTATTATCTATTATTTTGGTGTAGATTTCCCGAATACTGAGGAATATGTTGCAAAAATATTCGTGTCTATAGTCTATGCGAATAACCACAGTGATGAATATAAAGAGCCGTGTTGGTCGAATGGGGTTGTGCCTCGACTTTCAATCTGAAGGTCGTGGGTTCGAATCCCGGCCGTGCATCAATGGATTTTTCGTTTCGTAAAATTTATATGCGCTATAACACGAGCTCTTAACGGTGAAGGAAAACATCGTGAGGATATCCGCAGCTTAGTCAGCTCCACACGTATTGACGTTGTCTTTCCTGTGGGCGGCTGATTAAGCTGAGAGGATGGTTTAGGTGCTGGGCAAGCCTATTCCATCTCAAACAATGTCCCAGGCACTACAGCGTCCCGTTAAGTGTAGGCATGGATTGCCTCCTGACGCTGTATAAATCATCTAATATAAATGTAAAGGCCTAACTTTTCTTTTTTTTATGATTAATGAAGACAGTTTACCATCAGACGTCTGCTTCCCCGAGGTGGCGGCGGATGAGTCGCCGCGTCGCACTTTTTTCGCTTTCTGCTTATCAACCTTCTTGTTTTTCTGCAATAAAACAAAAATAAATTGTTATCAAACCATCAACCAACCAAAATTGTACAAGCTTTATACTCTACCCTTTCATTCATCAACCACTTTGGTTGAAAGTCGATTTGTTAAATAACTGAAGATACCAAGAATACTCCTATACTGTTCTTGGTTTCACACAATTAACTGTTACGAGCTCATTAACCGACTTCAAAAAAAGAGGAGGTTATATGTCGGAATCGGTCAGCTGTTCAACCGACCGCAACCAATCACAGTGCAGGAAATGATCAAAAACTGACGTTACTTGCACTGTGATTGGTCACGGTCGGTTAAACAGCTGACCTATTCCGGCCCGAATGCATTCCGCTGAAGTCTGAATCAAGGGCCTGGTCACCAAGTTTTTAGCCAAGTAACGAGTTTGGTGACGGACAGACGAGCTGGACTCGTTTATGGAAAGTTGGTCCTTCATAGCACAAGACCGAGAAAGGTGGTTGAGTCTCGGATTCAAAGCTTTGAATATCGCCGTAAAGTCGCGAGTCTGCCGGTCTTTTATCGGCTGGATTATATCGGCAGAGTGTGCAAAAGAACTCCCTAATTTAGTTCCGCCATCCCCGTTCTTTTATCGGGCCAACAGGTTCCCGGAAAGACGCTACTTGTACATGGCCAACTTTCCCAGAGTTCGTACAAAGCGTTTTGTATTTCTCTGTATTTCCCGATAAGTACCTACAACATAGGGGTCTTCAAATCAAGAGTAAATAGGTTCCTTCTTGGAAATCATGCTACATCTTAGACCTCACTGACTGAGTGGGATGATGCGGGCTAGCAATTGTTGTTGTAGTAGCAAATGCTGAGGGGTAGCCGTATTTTTACCTAGAAAATTATCTAGATTTAAGTACCTATTGTAACTGTTGTATATGATGTGGAGAAAATAAAACTTTATTCTATTCTATTCTAATTATAATAAAGAGTTTAACCTTTTTCCGATGTTCAGTCTTATGTGCATCAAGTGGTCCGTTGGCGGGCGGCGCTGGGTCCTTCGTGTCGCGGCTCTCGGAGCCCGACGAGCTGTCTGAAGACTCCTCCTCGCTGCTGCTCGATGATATCCGTCTCTGTAAATATGATAGAGGAATTGAAGACAGCGCCATCTAGTTTGAGAATAAGTAATCGACTGTGATCAAAGGATCAGTTTTTTTTTACACAGTAATGCAATTTTCATTCAGGTTTAAGATGTATTTATTTTTCATAATATATAAATAATGCTGGACTTTTCACACAGCATCATCTAGCCCAAAGTAAGCAGAGCTTGTGTTATGGGCACTACATGATTGATATACTACTTATATACTTTTTATTCGTAAATACATACATATTATACATCACCTATATGAGATTAAAGTTAATAAACAAAAAATTTTTTTTAGAGCTAATCATAGGTATCTCCTTACATAAAAACAACTTTACTTAGTAGTAGGTATTAACCTTCGGTCTTTACTTTGTTTGAGAATGCTTCTAGTTCAAGATATTATAATCTGGGAAAATTTGATCTATACCCAGCAGTGGGAGTACGTGGGCTGATTGGAAGATAGATAGGATATTATCATCTACACTCTGATTTAACCCCAATATGATTCCATGCAATCCCATCCATAAACAACCTCTACACCTTGGCTAAATCTTCTTGCTGCCAGATGTTTGACAGCTGATGGCGTCTCTTGAGTTTTGATAGAAAATAGCATCTGACTAACTTATTAATTCTGGCATACCTTGTTCCGCCTAGGCTCTTCAGCCCCCGAATGATCGGGCACAGTCTTGAACTCAAGCGAGCCACAGTTGATGTAGAAACCACCGAGGAAGGTGTCAATATCTGGGGGTATCATCTCGTCATACTGAAAATAAATGCATACAATCAATTAAATCCATATCTATATTAAAAATGTGAAAGGAACTCTGTCTCAAATCAAATCAATTTGTTTATTGTTACCTTTTCAAGCCCAAACCGCTTTACAGATTAGGCAGAAAATAGGCATGGATAAAGGTTATATCTGTCTGGGTGTTTCTTGTATGTATTTACAAACAAAAAGTATATAAGTATTATATTCATCTAGTACCCATGGCATGGATAAAGGTTATATCTGTCTGGGTGTTTCTATGTATGTATTTACAAACAAAAAGTATATAAGTATTATATTCATCTAGTACCCATAACACAAGCTCTACTTACTTTGGGGCTAGATGATGCTGTGTGAAAAGTCCAGAATTATTTATTTATTTATTTAATTTAATAAAAGAACTTTGAAATTTGCTCAACTCTAATAGATGGAATGTCAACAAATACTTACACCGTGAGTATTATCAATGAAGGAGTCATTCTCGTCGTACCCAGCTCCGATATCAGCAAAGTCATCATGCTTCGATCTCTTTTTCTTTTTGCCGTAAGTGCTATTGTTACCCTGGTAATTAAAAGCCAATATGTTAATGTACTGTAAACGCCTAAGAGGAAGATAAGTGGAACTCGGCAGATAAGACCATTGGAACAGTTTGGGGAGACCTTTGCCCAGCAGTGGGACGAGACAGGTTGATAAAAAAGGCATAAGTTAGACTTGGAATCTACACTTATTTTAACGGCCGGTTTCTCGAACGCAAATCATCAATACAAAATTAACTAATCATTGATTAAATCTGCCATTCGACCAATGAGGACCGAGGAATCCAAGTTTAATCAATTTGTCAATTTGGAAAGCGTTCGGGAAACCGGCTGTAGGTCTCATCCAAATTGGTGTACTGGTTAAGGCGCTACAAGTAAAATAATAAAACCGGTCAAGTGCGAGTCGGACTCGCGCATGAAGGGTTCTACCACTATCTATAAAAACGGCAAAAAAATTACAGCTTCTTAAATATTTATTTTATTGTTTTTTTTTATTTGTTGTTACGGCAACATAAATACATCATCTGTGAAAATTTCAACTGTCTAACTATCACGGTTCATGAGATACAGCCTGGTGACGGACAGACAGACAGCAAAGTCTCAGTAATATGGTTCCCGTTTCACCCATTGGGTACGGAAACCTAAAAACGCACTTACAAACTTTTGCCTATTAATATTAGTAAGAAAATAGGATGAGCTAGTTAAATGCTAGCTTATCTTATTTTCTTACTACTTTTAATATTGACAGACATACTAAATACTTAATAATTATTTATTTAGAAAATGTCTCTTCAACTCACTTCGTGGATCAAATTGGCGACATTTTGTAGAAGGGCCAGGTCAAAAGTACCCTAAACCGGCGAGCATGTATGAGGAATGTAATAAGAGTGAATGAGGCAAAAGTTGTGTGTCAGGATCGTAGCAAGTGGAGATCCGTGGTCTCTGCCTACCCCTTCGGGAAAGAGGCGTGATTTTATATATGTAACTCACATATTTCTGCTCAAACTTTTTGGCAACTCGTTCAACATCATCATCATTGTCTGAGAACGGGTCCAGCCCTCCAGTTTTGCCGTTTTCAACTCGTTTCTTTCTCTGAAATATAAAAACATTCTAATTATGATTTGTAATACACAGTGTTTCCGAAGGTTGTTGGTTCAAATCCCAGTTGTGCATCAGTAGATTTTTTGTTTTAGGATTACATGTATGGTTAGGACTTATTGTAATAGGCAGCAATGGGCTTGCAACTTGTCAAATATGAAATCCTGGAATTTACACATGCCTCTGACTATCCCTTTAGATATTATTCAAAAGATTTTGAATTTCCTTAAAAGATCTGAGACAATATCCACCATGCCTGGGAGATACCTACTTACAGCTGTGAATTCGTGATATAAAAAACACAATAAAATTCTAAGTAAATTAAATAGGTAGGTATAGGTACATAAGTAACAGAAACGCTCAAAATTGGCTAATTTGAGTCAGCTTCCTAAAATCTAATCCTTTTTAAATTCTCGAAATCGCATCAAAAGGCTCAGCCGCCGTTGCTCCAATACCAATTACAAACTTTACAAAGTACCTACTTTATATCTAAACGCTTCAGAAACACCTATCTACCTTACAATGCAACACAATCTACAATTAACATGAGTCAATGACCCCATTACTATCACTGTGAAACATCAATCAAACGAATAAAGGTTTTATTACAATGCAATAAAGTCTTCAATCACACAAACTTGCAGCACGGCAAATGATAAACATGACTTTGAAAAATAATTTGTCATAAAAGCTAATTTTGTCTGTCCACGTGTCTAATTCGATACAAAACTCGATCTTATTCTGTTGTCATAGAAGTGACATTCAAACCTTATCAGCTATTCAAATGAATTCAACAAAAAAATAAATCTTTCTTCCATCCCAAAAATATATTGCCGACAAATACCTACACACTTTAGGAATATCAGAATATCTCCAGTTCAAATGCGTTCACTGACCTAATTTACCTGACAGCCATCCTAAACACAATTTACCCGAAAAATTAACATAGGCACATAGATCTGCAATAAAATAATACCCTTTCACTCGCCAATGACGTCAGAACACGAAAAACAAAAGAAAACGCACACACAAACAATAATCAACAATCAATCACTGTCACTAACGCACACACGCAAAAGTACATAGGGCCTACATCCCTGCACTATTTACTTTGTATCGATTGTGACCACAATGAAAGAAATAAAAAATACATCTCTTCAGAGCATAGCGCGAGACGCAAAGGTTGCAAGCAAAACACATTCTACCAACATGCGCACAAAATGCGAGCGAAACCGACCTGGCAAGTTCACAGCGAGTTTGCAAACAAATACATAACCAAAGTATATAAAACCAACCGATTGTAAGTACATAGAAGATCCTATATTCATACTATAAAATCTCAAAAATATTCCCGCACTATGATGAGCGAAAGAAACAGCACTATAATTGTGTTATCTTTCGCTTGCAAATAGATAACCAATTAAACCATGAACAAAAACATATGTTTTTTTTATGCAAATTTTAAAACTCTAGAACTTTTTAATGTAATATCAATCATTTACCTTCAATGATATCACTAAACTTCCTATAATAACCTAAAAATACACTACCTACGTAGACCGAATCCCAATAGTCAGGATAACCTAGGTCATTGGACACTTTCGCAGTCTAGGCGATAACGTATGCAGTGCAATTATGTCAGCACACATTATGAACAATACTAATGAGGTCTAGGTATTAAAAAAATAGTAGTTTTAGAGTTAGAACTACCATGATAACAAACGGTTTGAGACCAAAACATTGCCCCGCTGAAATTATGTTATAGGCTGACACCAGACTTCTATGATTGTTGCAAACATGGCGACCGCTATCTGGGCTTCTCATACAGCCCGTGAACGCAAATTCGTGTCACAAACCTAATAAAAAACCATGTAACGTAAGCAAAAGATATCCTACCACCTATTCCGACAGCTTCTCACAAAACAATCGGTTACCGCCAAACCGTGCAAGGCAACGCCACAATTTTTTTTTAGCTTATAGCTTGTACTACAAAGAGCTGGAAAACCAGTATGGTTGCGTAAATTGCTATGATTTTCTGTTATAACTTACCTCTTCTGCAATGACTAGTTCCTTGTAATTCAGCTCCGGATATTTACTTTCGTTGCTCTCGGCCAAATTTATGGTTAATCTCACTGTTTTATTCACAATCTTTTTTGCACTTGTAGGCGCACCCACTGTTATAAGATTAGCACGTTTAGGGTCCGACATTTTCCACCAAAATCGAACATAAAATGATTTTTTTCAAAGCATGACACGACCTGCATTTTCAAACTGTGTAGCACATTGCCACCATGTTAGAAATTCATTGTTTGGGTTGTGAGCGCCACGGAAATATCGTGAACTACATGTTTGTTTTTGTAGAAGAAATAAGAGATGGCAGCACTACTTTCTTAAAATATTAGATAGATGACGCTAGTAAATGTTCATATTTAGTATGAAATCAAATTTTAGTTTTTCAAAAACCACTACATTATAATTATATTTTCACATTTATCATTTTAAAGTTATAATTCTTCAATGAAAAAGGGTTTCAAAATCGCATAGCCAAATAACGATATAACTTTGAATTTGGCGCTCCTGTTTGTAACGTCTTGGTAAATCTGTACTGAGTTTGTTTTCTTTTTATCATACAGATGGCGCTTTATTTGCTGTCAATGTCACTTGGAAACTGCTTTATCGACACAGATCAGCCGGAAACATGCCGGAAATATTCAAAAAAAGCTGAAACCGGAATCTTGTCTGCACCTAACCGATAATGCAATGTAACTTTTTTTGTACTAAGTAGCTATGTATAATGTATATAAAAGTGTATACCTACTTACTAAACAAAATCATAGGTAAATAACAGTATGTACTTATTAGGACAACCTTAGCATATACTTCTCCATCCACTTAGAATTCCTAAGTGGCGATGGGACCTATCTATGTGGGTAGCGTACTATAATGATTTGTGGTACTTACGTACTACTTAACTTTTTCTAAATGTTGTGGGCATGTGCCAAAATCTAGTACACAAACACTCACACACGTCCATTACTTACATAATTAATTGGACCTCGGTGTGACCTCGGTCTCCCTCGGACTTTGGCAAAGGGTTTCAAAAGCCTAGAGTTCTGAGAGACTGTCTATAATATATACCTACCTAGGTATGTAGGTAGGTACTTAACTTACTAAAAAGCAAAAAGCAGAAAAAAATAAACAAAAGTATACCCTATTCAAAGAACATAACCACTTCCTACCTAGATGTGGGCCCTAAATTAAAGAAGGTGACATTTTGTCCTCCGTTAACCCCAAGTTAACCCAATTAAAAACCCCATTCTTCCAAAGAGGTTATTAAAAAAATGAAGCCATCAGCAGAAAGCTCCTTAAGGGTATTCGGAAAACGCTGATGTCTTGGACATTATGAAACCAAGATTCCTATTAAGATATGGGACATTAGTCGCACTAAGGCTGGTTCGGACTTCTTTAGTGATTTAGTCGAGTAGGTACCCAGGTAGGTAATGAGGATAATGGAAGAAACCTGACAAATGTACCTACTTACTTGTAATGGGTTGTGATCTACCTACCTACCTACATATGCACTAGAGAACTATTTAGGGGGATAACCCCTGCCTATGTTTGAAAAATAACCTAAAAGTACCCTACTAACCAACCATTTTTTTTATATTCCGACAGCATTCTCAATTTTCTCGATTGAGGAGCATACCGACATGGGGTATTTTCGTATAGTTAGATAAGTAAGTTAGGTACCTACCCCTAGTTTTGACATCCCTGTTTAGACTACTCCGTATACCTACATAAAGGGTCAGTTCCTTCAACAAAATTAAATAGAAATTCCCTACCCACTAATTTTGTAAGGTTAGGTACCTACCTACATTTCATACCAGTAGAACTTCAATCCCCAATTCAAACGCGGCACAAAGATGATATTATTCTCTCGAATCCCAAAATATATGGCTACTTTCAGAATATTATTCATTAAGGAAAATGAAATTTGACCCCCAAGGGGGACATTTAGGGAAATCCCCGTTTATGGCGTTCGGGGTAGACTCTAAGCAATCACCTTGGTAATGCTTGAAAATAGATTAGGATCCTGTGGAATTGATCTTCAGTTGTCAATGGGTGCTTCGGGTTGATTCATAGTCGTTCAGGGTGAACAACCTTTATTGTTATTGAAAAAAGGTATTTATGTAGGTAGGCATAGGCATTGAGCTATTACCTACTTAGTATACCTATTTAAAGGTGCGTTTACACGATGCGATTTTCCGTACGATTTGCTAAGCCTCGCCCATTGAAAGTGCCGACGAGTGTCGCGCCAACTATGACAAATCGCATACGATGAGCGTTTACACGTGGAAAATGGCCATACGATAGGATATCGCATGGGTTGAAATTGTATCGTGTAAATGCACCTTAACTCCTAACTCAATGATAGTAGGGTAAGTTGTTTGGATTCTGCATTAGATCTAGGTAGGTATAAGTATTGCTAAGATAGGTAAATAGGTACTTACCTACCTACTTAGGAAATCAATATGCGTGAAGAAAAACCCCTAAAAGCTTAAGAAAACAAAAACTAAAATTTACCGATTTGCGATGACCTTTATTGAAAACCTCCATTTTTCAAGTCGGTTAAAAGCCAGCACAGTTTTCATTCCATACGCAATATTACCCATCCCGGTATCTACCCGTAAAGTAGATTGAACGGGTAGGTATACCGATGCAAATACCCGCTCGGGTAAATAGGAATATCGGCGTATACGTATCGTTTGTAGGGACCTTATTTGGAACTTTCAGCTTAGAGGAAAAGGAGAATTCATTTCAGGAAAAAAATGTAAGACATTTCGAACAGCATTTAGTAGCTAGCCTAGTAGTACATACCAACAGCTTAGAAGTCCATTCACCACACGTCCTAAAGAAAGCCGAGTTAATTGCGAGTAGATTCGCAAATGAGTTTCCCAAAAAGTGCAACCGTGGTAGGGTACCAGGGAATGGTACCTAAAGGTCGCGGCTTCGAACCCGCATAAGTGCAATTTTTGGGATGCATTTAAAATCTTTAGTGATCGGCAAATGTGACTAGGTACTTATAAAATGATTTTCAGTAGGTAGGTAGGTATTTTTCGAAGTTCGAAAAAAATTTTGCAAGAACTCATTAAAATTTATTTATTTATTTATTAAGAATAGGAGAACAGCCAGAGCACCTTGGTATGAGTATGATTAGGTAAGAGTTGCCATATCCAAAAATCTTCCAAACTTCACAGTAATTGGCACGGGGCGTCTTAGAAAGGGTGAAATTTCAGTCACGCCGCTAAGGGGTAGGCACTAGGCAGGGCCAACTCATAAATATTGTAATGCGCCCACGCAAGTTATTCGATGGAGTTTATTTAAATGAGCTACTTGCATTATTCAGGTTTTTGTAAACGGTTTGATGAGTTCAAACTGTTCGAAGATACAGTGGGACTAAGAGTTTATCATCATTCACAGCCGTAAATGCTGGGTACGTTTTCTGTATAACGATACATACTTCAGCGGTACGAATCCGCGACGATACTTTTCAGCTGTAGGTTACCAATCGCAGTGCAGGTGCCGTACCATGACCATACAATTCAGTTTGGGTGCAAGTTAAGGTCCTAAACTGAACTGCTTCGCTATAACCACAGACCAGAAGACGAAATCCGTGGCTATAACGTACCATGACGTATGATAATAAAAGTTTTTGACTTTGACTTGACTTTAACTTTGAAACGTCACTCTTGGACGTTTCTAGGCAACAGTTTCGTCGCGAATACGTTCTGCTGAGGAAGGTATGATTCGCTATGCTAATCTGTCCCATAGACACGGCCAAATGAAATGTACCTAAAAATCTATTTTTTACAAATAAACGATCACAATGGGTGACCGTTCACGGCTTAAAACTGAGCTCTTCCGCTGGCATGTCAAAAATTCATTCCCATTTGTCATCCTAATAGAGCTCAACCAATCACATAATAGGAAGATGACAATTGAAGTCCAGAATGGGTTTCAAATGTCCAAATGAAGCCCATGCCCATTGCCAGTTGAATTATACCATAAGGGTTACAAAGTTGTTAGGTCATGACGTAAGCCTTAGGTAACTTAGGTATAATAAAAACTAGATCATCAAAGTTGACCTCTAACCATACTACCTGTATGTACCTAAGTACCTACCTACTTAGATATTGAAAATGGTCCTATTCCCTAAGTCTAGTTATCTAGATATTGTAAAGCCATTTGGAAGCATTGAGATGGAAGAAAGTCGCATGCTTATTTCCAATAGAGCCTCTTATGCATAATGCGAGTTGTAGAGTAGACTGGATACAGAGATTCTTTGAAGTTTATTTCATCCTTCTGTAAAATGATTCCCAAGAGTGTAGCTGGGTATGCAAGAAGAGGAGGGGCGAAGAAGAAGTGGTTGGATTGTGTGAGAGATGATATGAATGTAAAAGGAGTGGATGCACAATTGACGAGTGATAGGAGTGAGTGGAAGAAGACATGTTGTGCCGACCCCACTTAGCGTGGGATAAGGTCAGGAAGATGATGATGTAAAATTATTCCCAAAAACGCCACTACATATAAAAAGTTTTGTAAAAGTTTTTTATAGGTACTTATATGTATATGTAAAACTATTTTTAAATAACTTCAAAATATTGAAGCACCTAGGTACCTAGGCAATAAAACAGTTTTTCGATGTAATGTTGTTCCGTCTCACGAAGGCGGGTTGGTCCTAAGTGTGTGTGTGGATTTATTACTGTGTGCGTGAGTAATACTGAGCGCTCATTCGTCCATGGAGGATTTCCGAGCTTACGCACACGGAAACAACGTGCATGTGCATCTACACACACAATTAAGACCAACCTGCCTTCGTGAGACGAAAAAACTTAACCTAATACTTACTATACTTTGCTGTCTCTACAGCCACTTACTCTACACGTCCGGATACAGGTGCATATTGCAGTGAACAGCCGGATATAGCCGGATTTACCCTGATTTCGTGCCCGGTTAAGATTTCTCACCGAGATCCGATTTCTATGCACTCGGGTTATAATGAGGGAGGCGTGTTGGCGGTTTAAAGATTGTGGGTTCGAATACAGTCGTTTTCTTTGTGTTTTTGGTTGTGATTCCTTTTTTTTTTTTTTTTTTCTCGCTGGGAAAAATGCGTTACGCATCCCCTTTTTTTTCTCGCCGGGGGGCGAGAGGGGTATGTGGGACTCCCCGGGGACTCCCGGTATACCCACTAAACGACCCAGCGTCATTCCGGCGTCGCCTGGAATGGAGGGGGTCTGGGAAACCGGCACAGCCTTTACGTCCAGTCCCCCTCTGGCGATCCCCGCCCTTAAGGCGGCCCCGCATAGTGGTGAGTAGTGCAAGGCGGACGAAGGTGCCCCCACACCTTGCGTCCGCTACTCACCACCAGAGCTCTCCACTCCCTTCGTCCACTGCGCACTCTAATTAAAGAGGTGCGCGTGGAGAAGCCTCCAAAAACGGCCGCAGAGGACAGGGAGAGCGGCAACGTAACACCGACACTCCTCTTCCACTGCGGCCCCGCCGCCGACGCATCTTACGGTGCGCCACCGTTGGGTCGCGGGAGATAGGGCGAGCGGCAACGAAACACCGACACGCCTCTTCACCCGCGACCCTACCCGCCAGACGCCACCAGGGCGTCCCCGCCTGTGATTCCTTTTCGCTTCACCGTGGGCCTCCAAACCACGGTTACTAAGCCCCCCCATCGCGTCAAGATTGGAATCCATCGGGTGGTTGTGATTCCTAAAGTAAGTTCAAACCCATGAAGGTACCTAGTTAATTGTGACTCGTTTTATACTTACCTAATTATTTTACGTATTGATGTTGTCTTTCCTGTGGGCCAAGCTGATTAAGCAGAGAGGATGGTTTAGGTGCTGGGCAAGCCTTTTCGATCTCAAACAATGTCCCAGGCACTACAGCGTCCCGTTAAGTGTAGGCATAGGTTGTCTCCTGACGCTGTATAAATCATCTTAATATACATTGAAGGTGAGTGAGATTTCATTTTATGAAAATAAAATGTAAAGACCTAAGACATTATTTTACATGGACAAGTTTTTGGTGCTGTAGGTAATAAAATTATTAGTATGTAGGCTAAGTAGGAATAATTATATTGAATTCACTTTTTAACATAAAGCCTGACTAGAGTAAAAATCTTCTTTTCCTTTTAAGAACCTTGAAAAACAGCAGTATGACGAGCCTATACCGATTTTAAGATAACCGTTTCTTCCCCTAACAACCGGATAAACCGGTTTATCGGTCATTACGCAATAGAACCGTACAATAAGGAATGTTCTCGAAACGTTAACTTCTGTCATAACTTGCCGATTGTCGGATAGTTGCTGTGATAAATGGAATCAGAGGTAGATTTAGAATTGTCTGAATGCAGTGGCGTAGCTAGGTAGCCAAGGGCCCTGGTGCAAAAAAAAAACTGGGGCCCTAACAGAGGTTTTATCAAGTCAAAATATGCAGGGTGTCGCAAAATGTAAACGTATTTTGAATTGAAAAGCCTATGATTTGATTTGGCATGCTCCTTTGAAAATAGTGTTCCTGATGGGAAATAGCGTCGATTGAGACGATTGAGAACAAGTAGTTTTTTTGACGTTTTTTGATGTCATTTTTTCAAAAATCTAAAAATGCTGTTGTTTTTATTTTCAAAATAATCATACCTATAGTTTCCCAAGACTCTCGGGTTCTGACTCAGAGTGCGAGGGCCCCTTGAGCTTGGGGGCCCTGGTGCACTGCACCGCCTAGCCCTCCGGTAGCTACGCCACTAACTGAATGAGAGTTGAGAAAGTTTGGGACTAGTAGGTAAGTAACCAAATCTGTTTACCTTTTGTAGGAGGTGGGGCTTAGGGTTTTCTTACCTCACATTCTATGAGTTTAGCCAACTCAGTTGACGAACTTACGCCTTAAGGACGCAATGGCACTAACGAGTATCCTCCGAAGCAAGGAAGCACTCAGTTGAAAATGCCACCAGCGGTCTACCAATTTTGTGACCGCAGAGAAAGTCATTTTCTTTGACAATCTATCTCAAAAACTACAAAGTAAACTAAACTACCTACAAGCGCTTCATAATAAGCTCCTATCGTAAAACTCGCAGCTTGGTCAGTTCCATACGTACGACAAGGAGCCTATTCCATTTCAAGCAATGTCCCAGGTACCAACAATAAAATATCAGAATCAAAATATTATAAAATGATCCTATCTTAACAATGTTACATTACAAGCGTAGTCCATCGCAAACAATATCCCGGTCCAGCGCCAGCGTCCCGTTGAGTGGAGACAAGTTGCTGACGTTGCATAAATTATCTAAAAGAGATGTACTTTCCCAATTTAAGTCCTAACTTTTTACTATCATAGAGATTACTCTACGAGTGACGGTGTGTGATAATTCACACACCGTCACTCCTCGGGTGCCCGAGAACGGAAGGCGACGACGAGGCCGGCCGAGATGGCGCTGGCAGGACGATCTCGACGGGTTCGAGAGAGAGTGGTGGGAGATCGCCAGAGATAGGGACGTGTGGAAATTTTTGGGGGATACCTTTTCCCAGCAGTGGGACACAATAGGTTGATTAAAAAAACAAGAGGACTTATTTGAATCTAATGGTAAATACCGCCAGTGTTTTGGGCACGCTTCCGACTGACAGTGACCTGGATCAGTTGAGCTATCTATAGATCGTTTCTAACGATCCTAAGATAGCTTGGCGGCTAATCCTATTGTATTTTGTAAATATATGTAAATATGTAGTAGCTTAGTTTATATGTTAAAATAAACTATATTCAATCTAATTGATAGAACATAATAGAGCATGTTTTCATAAAAGTAATCATTACTATATTCTCGTAATACCAAAGGTGGAATTAATATGAAAAGTTTGATCAAAGACGCAAGTTTTCTAATCAACAGCGACCTTTTGTGGTGACACGTAATTTATGACGACACGAGAACTTCGGCAGAATGGCCACAAATATGGCATTACTTCGATATTATGTGCACGAAAGGAGCCTCTTTGAGGCGCACTTAAAGTTTATCACTAGAGCGACAAAAAAACTTAGGCCTTTACTATATTAGATGATTTATACAGCGTCAGGAGGCAACCTGCCTACACTTAACGGGACGCTGTAGCTTGACCCAGCACTTAACCCATCCTCTCAGCTTAATCAGCCTGGCACACAGGAAAGACGACGTCAATACGTGTGGAGCTGACTAAGCTGCGGGTTTCCTCACGATGTTTTCCTTCACCGTTTTGAGCTCGTGTTAAAGCGCATATACATTTTTCGAAACGAAAAATCCAGTGAAGCACGGCCGGGATTCGAACCCACGACCTTCGGATTGAAAGTCGAGGCACAACCCCATTTGACCAACACGCCTCAGAGAGCGACAACAGCTTCCAGAATTAGAAAAAAAAGAATTCGGTCTCGACTTTAAATAGGCCCCTATACATAATTATCTTGATTTTTTTTCGAATTTTCTCGGTCTTTGTCCTTCATAGGAGTCTAAACAAACCTATATTTTTAAACCCCATAGCAAATGAAGGGGTAGGTAGTCAAAGGCATCCGTGCCAGTAGGTACATATGCGTCCAAACGCATATTTGGCACATAACAATATACACCCAAAGCTTAAACCCAGTTCTGTTCTTAACGACTGCAACCGAATTGAAACAAAATGCTTTCACTTTAGGTTTATATCTGCTCCATTAAGAGGCAATCTTCCCTGAATTAATCTGTAGATTTAAATTTCCTTGAGGGATCAATTTATATCAATTCGGTGCATTTTATCTGACTTCCTGGAGACGATGTCGGGAATAAATGGTGTTGATGCGGAGGGAATTCAAATTTTTACGTTTTCCTCTTGAAAAATAATAGAAATGGTGTTCTTATTGAAACGGAAATTGGTAGAAAACTTTGAACTATGATTTCTGATCATTGAAAATTGATAATTTTTGGAAAGCCCTTTCCCTGTGCTCTAGGTAAGTACTTACCTATAATGAGTGGTTTACGTTGGTCAAGGACATTTGGCGAGTAACAAGTACCTACAGTGATGTGCAGGTAGTGCAAACCGATCGTTCAGTGACGAGATCCGTGATGACGAGTCACGCACGGCCATGGTCTGAATCCACAACATTTGGATCGCCCAAGACACTAATACCCCACTCAGCTAACACGTTCTATAATCAACCATCATCATCATCATCATTCGACCTAGTTCATACACACAGCTAGTAGTAGCATAGTTATATTAGGTATTAAAAATAGGGTATATGTCTTCCTAATAAAGTTTACATTATCACGTCGGCTCATTTAACAAGAAGCCTGCATAGCAAGTAATCCGGCCGTATCTCAGATGATATCCGGGATAGTGCGGCTTAGGGCCCAACTGCACATATTGCTATCCATTCAGATTGCTGTGAAATACGTATCGTGAACACATAGGGATGAGAGCATCTCGGAATCCTGGGATAACGGGATTATTCTGTGAAAACGAAATATGACAAAGTGAAACGTGAAAGTGACTTGACTGGTAGATACCTACATATAGCACGTCTCTTTCCCGTTTTTAGGAGACTATAATAGAGACCACAATATTTCCATCTGCTACGATCCTGACACTTTTACCTCATTCACTCTCAGAATACTGAGAAATCCCGGTACCTATCGTGAGCATGTGAGCATGAGAAATAAGACAATATCCCGGTATCCTGGGATTGATGTTCTGGTAAAAGTAAAACAGGCCAATGACTGACTGGTACACACACTTTCTGTGTGGGAGAAGCAAAAGGGCAGATTGATGACATTTCAAAAAAGGCAAGATTAAAAGTACCTAACCCATAACAATGAGCTTGTATGTTAATTATTTTTTTAATAAACGGGTTTTTATCAGGTACTTGTTTTATTTGGTCCCGACGTTTCGAACGCGTTGCAGCGCTCGTGGTCACGGGAGAACTGGTGCACGGCGAGTCAGTTTTTTCTATTGAGGGTAGGATCCCGATCTACCCGCAATTCGTCCAGAATCAGATAAGTCCAAGTTCATACTACGACACACGACACTAACCGTATCAACATCAGCTTGTAGGTATGTTCTTCATACAAGTTGTGAGTACCTAAATAAGGCGAAAAATAAGACAGAAAATAGATTTTCACTTCCCATGGGGGCCTACGAAAGAGACTTAAGTACTTATTTTAAGTTTTTGCAGTTTTTGTAAATCCCGTAGTCGGGTACATCACTACTCGGCGCCTACCCCACTAAGCTACGGTGCACCGAATACTACTTTCCGAGACGTAGGAGGTAATGTACTCCGCAATAACGTAAATCTGCAAGCCTTATGCTCATCCACCTATATCTCGTACAGGCTGCAAACAAACTTAATTGAAACGCCAGAACAGGTACAAATCTGATACCTAGTTTGCTTTATTGTGTTTGTTTGAGAATAGAATAGAATAGAATAGAATAGAATAGAATACAATTTTATTGTACACCATAAAAATAACACAAATAAAAAAAAACAAACATGCAAAAATATAGTACAATGGGCGACCTTATCGCTAAAAGTGATCTCTTCCAGGTAACCTTTGGATGGACAGGATAAATATAAACAAATTCGGACGGTGGCATACATAATGATACATAAAGGAATAAGTTAAAAAATGAAAAAATATGAGTAATCTAATCTAATTTGCTCCAAACGCCTTTGTTGTTTTTGCAAGAAATGCTACAAGACCTTAGCACGGCGAGCCTCGATGTTGGACTAATGATGAATCGGTCAAAGACGCAAATTATGACAAATAGCACGAAACGTAGGGTCAAGGTAGACGGGCAAGAAATACACTATGTAGATGAGTACATTTACTTGGGCCAGTTAGCTTCCTTCGAAAACAGGCAGGACAAAGAGATAGACCGCAGAATTGAAAATGCCTGGAAAAGCTACTGGTCCATGAAGGAGCTAATGAAGGGCGACCTTCCTATGTCACTGAAGCGTCAGCTCATCGATATGTGTATTTTGCCCGTCCTAACCTACGGTGCTCAGTCTTGGTCACTAACCGATTCCCAAAAGTCCAAACTCGGGGTTTGCCAAAGAGCAATGGAACGCAGCATCCTAGGAGTGAAAAGAATCGACCGAATTCGGAACACCTGGCTGCGTTCAAAAACTGGTATTGCTGACGTGGGCGTAAAGGCTGCCAAGTTAAAATGGGAGTGGACAGGTCATGTCACCCGCATGCACCCAGACAGGTGGGCCAGAGTGGTGACTGGTTGGATCCCGGTGGATGGCAGGCGACTCCGAGGCAGGCCTAAAAAGCGCTGGCGCGATGACCTGGATGCCTTTAGGAAGGATTGGGGGAAAATCGCGGAAAACCGCGAGGTGTGGAAGGTGACGGGGGAGGCCTTTGCCCAGCAGTGGGACAGTATAGGCTAATAATCTACATAGCAAGTAGGTTTGGTAGGTTTGAGTATACCTAGTATTCTACTATATCTACAATTATACTTATATTTTGAAGAGGAAAGATTTGTTTGTTTGAATTGAACAGGCTCCGACTTAAACAATTATTTTTTGGGGGTAGGTGGATATCCCCCAAATTATGGTAAAGAGGGAGTACTCGCCTCACTAAGGTTTGCCCATCTGGCACACTTACCTTAGGGCC
Organism: Epirrhoe tristata; assembly: GCA_951394285.1. Taxonomy (NCBI): domain Eukaryota; kingdom Metazoa; phylum Arthropoda; class Insecta; order Lepidoptera; family Geometridae; genus Epirrhoe; species Epirrhoe tristata. The sequence goes on along the minus strand of OX596156.1, from coordinate 8,825,770 downwards.
TTTCGGCCGACAGTTATAGTCGGATAGTTCTATATAGGTTATAAGTTCCAAGTAAAGTCGTCAGCGCGATTCAGAAATGTTTCCACAGATATAGACATAGTTATTACTTTTTGCATGTTCCTAGCGCCATCTAGTTGTACAGCTCCGAAGTACGTCGCTGTAATTGACATCTCTTGAAGTTCGGCTTATAGTTCAGCTTGTAGTTCAGGCGATGGTAGATAGAGGTCGCCACAATTTCATTCTTTCACCATTAGAATCCTACATTATCCCTGATGAACATAGGCTATATTTCATCCCGGGAAAGTGAAGTTTTCCCGAGGGACCGCGGGTAACACAGCGATGGACAGCTAAAAGTTTATAGGTAGTAATTCTTATAACACTATCCACGGGATATTTACAATGATGACATATTTCTTCAGTTTCCCATCCATGTAAGTATTTAAAAGTCTTCATAGCCATGATAGTTTAAGTTATACTGTGTAAAAGTGTGTTTGAACCGAAATGAAAAATCTACGAACGATCCATTGTTTTCAATTATTTAGCGATAGCTCTAGAGTTTGGTATTAAGCCGTGCAGAACAGAAATTCCCATCTATCTCCTCCAAGGCCGTTCCCCATACACACATTTCTCATATGACGTGGCTTAAAACAATAAACATGCCTCCTCGTATAAATTTAAATAAATTAATTAAATTCCTTTTACAGTGCGACTCAATAAAGAAGCTAGCCTAACATAAATATATTCAACTAGCTGACCCGCGCAACTTCGTCTGCGCATTATTAGGATTCAAGTGCAGGAGTGTTACCTAAAGTTTATGTACACTGTGTTGGCAGTGAATCAGACCAAGGAATCAAATTTTCCATTCTAACTTTAAAACCCTGTAAAACATCCATATGGGTTGATTTTTTTAAATTAAATAAGCCTATATTCAAGTTGGTACTTAAAGCATCTACGTTCCAAATTTTATCACAATCGGTTAAGTCGTCACGGAGCAACAAAACAAACATTCACTAACACAGACTTTCTTTTCGAATCTTACGACTTTGAAACTGCCTTGCACCACCCATAGAAGTTGTTTTGAAAAAATAAAAAACTATTTATATTCTCTTTGATAAAAATACATAAATAGAGATTTATTTAATAAACTTTAATTAATAATCTTCGATCAATTAATAATTTTAGTGGGATAGGATTATTTAAGGAATAAGATCAGAGAAATAGGTATAAGCTAAAGCACAGGCTAAACTAAAAACTTGACAAAACGCAACGATAGCGCGATCTAGAAAACGGTCAATATTAGCAGCGCCATCTAGTTGCGTTAATAATTTTAATATTAAAAATTGAAACTTCGGATGTATTGATGAGTAGATTTATGAATGATTACCTACATGCTCATCATTAATTTTAAAATCATTAAGTAGGTAGGTAATTAAAATTTTAATTTCCAAAACGCTAAACGATCTGCATTCTTGACCTCGCAACGCTACCTGGTTGTGAAAATGAAAAACATAGATGGCGTTGCTAACCAACGCCAACGCCAAGGAAAAATATTTTATTTTCTAGCTGGTTGGTACCCGCGACTTTGTCAGTAAAATAACATAAGTAGGTAGGGTACTTGAAAACCTATAAAAATTATCGAAAAGTCTAAGCAAAAATCTCCAATAGCTTTGAAAACTCAAAATGATCGTATCTCGACCTCCGCTATAGTAGAAAACTTTTTTCTCCACCTAGGAGAAAAAAGTAAAAAGCAGTTTTGACCTCGGGTGATACTGATGGCGTTCTAACCAAAGCCAAGGAAAAAGTATTTTAATATCAAAAAAATCATAATTTCGGATATATTGATGAGTGGAAATATACATGTTACATGTTTATCATTAATTTAAAAATCATTTACCATGCAAAATGAGAAAAAAACAAAAAAATCTGCAATGCAAGAACATAGCAAAAAGCGGCGGTCACCCATCATCTTTTTGACCTCGCCCAGGGTCGCTGAACTTTTTTTCCCATACAAACTTGCAACCCTTATTTTCACGCCCCCTTATAAATATTTAAAGAAAAAAGTAGCCTATGTCCGTCTCTGGGGTATAATCTATATCCATGCCAAATTTCAGCTCAATCTGTTCAGCGGTTTGGGCGTGAAAGCGTAACAAACAAACAGACAGACAGACAGACAGACAGACAGACAGACAGAGTTACTTTCAGATTTATAATATTAGTATGGATAGTATGGATATGGATAATCAAAAGTAGGTACCTACCTAGATAATTCAAATGCAGACTCATAAAGATAATTTTATTATATACTTTTCCCGTTAAACTAAAAACTTCAGTGTAAAACCTGCCCTGTAATTTTTGACCTGAGTTCAACATTGCAGTCATGCCCTTGATTCAGACTTTAGCGGAACGCATTCGGGTCGGAATCGGTCAGCTGTTCAACCGACCGCAGCCAATGACAGTGCAGGAATTGATCAAAAAATGACGTTTCTTGCACTGATTGGTTGCGGTCGGTTGAACAGCTGACCTATTCCGACCCGAATGAAGTCGGAAGCATGGGCCTGTTTTCTTTTCAGTTTTTAAAACGTAATAATTCCATTTTATTTATTCAGTTATTGGTGTTGCCTCTGAAATGAGTTAGTCTGCCTATTAAATGAAAAACAGGTGATTCTGAGCAATGTGTTGAGCGTTTAAGCTCGTTCTGTTGGGCTATAAAACACAATTACATTACTATTATGTAAAGTGGGTAATTTTGCTAATTAAGGGGGTTTATGGGGCTTTTTCTTGAAAATTAAAAACAGAATTCGTTCTACATTTCCTGGTCTTGCTGTGCAGTGCAATATTATCAAGCTGTAAGAAATAACTCAAAAAAATAATCATTCAACTTATAAAATATTGACTAAGTATATGCAGTTTTGGTGTGAACGTGATTTTTCGGAATCTTGTTTCTTAATTTAGGTATTTTTTTATTTATTTTTCAATGAATTTAGATTTTCATGGCTCTTAAGCGATATTACACAGTCATTCATTCATTCCCTTAGTCTGCCTCTGGTTACCCCCTTTGACATCTTCAAAGGATCCAGAATACATAAAAGATCTGAGAGAATGTCTTGCCATATTTGGTGATAGGATAATGCTTGGCCTTATCGTGAGCCTGTTAGTTTTGTTATAGCCGTGTTGGTCGAGATGGGTTATGCCTCGACTTTCAATGTGTCGTGGGCTCGAAACCCGGGCGTGCATCAATGAAAATGAAAATGAAAAAATATTTATTTACCACAACAAACAAAGAAAGCTTAGAGATAATAAAAGACAAAAAAAAAGTGCCTTATAATATTGTTTCAATCTGTTGTTATGTAGTATCAATGGATTTTTCGTTTCATAAAAATATAATATACTAGCGGAACGCCCGCGACTTCGTTCACGTGGTACATATCAACATAGCCCTTATCACTTGAGTAAGCTTAAGCTTTTCATCACATTAACTAAACTGAGTGACTGTGACTGCAAGTTCAACTTTGATGACTGAGTCTGAGTCCGAGTCTCACTCTAAATCTGACCCTCAATCTAACCCTTATCTCGCTCTCACTCTTAATGTGACTCACAATCTCACTCTCACATTTTAATCTGACGCCCCCCCATAAACTCACAAATCCATAAATCCATAAATCCACAAATCCATAAATCCATTAACCCCACTTCCAATCTCACTCCCACTTAAGAAATTCCACACATACTTAATCACGGCCAACACCCTGTTTCAGGAATTATTTACAGCCCTCCCTTTCAACCGGGGTGGGTTGAAAGGGAGGAAATACAAAAGTTCATCCCACCCCTACGAAATCCTAAAATGCAGCAGAAGAAGAATGTATCTTCCAAGTTTCAAGTTTTTAGGACTTATGGTTCTCATAGCAACTGTTACTCCCTCTTTCACCCTCTTTATAGTGGAGTTAAAAAAATATATATAAAAATATTACTCAGTACTCACACATAGCGAGTTTCAAGCGAATCGGAGCACGCATTCAAAAACCCCATACAAACATTAACACCCCCTTCTAGGGGTAGTTTTGATTTTTTTTGAATGCATACATTTTGTAATTACACTAATTAATACTCATACCGAGTTTCAAGCGAATCGGACAACGCATTCGATAAACCCCATACAAACATCAACACCCCCTTCTAGGGGTAGTTTTGAAGCTTTTTGAATGCAGACTTTCATTAAAACTGTTGAACTATCATAATTCTAAATTTCATGTCTCTAAGTGCCAGGAATATGATTTTATGATTTTTTCCCGTTATTTTCCACTTATCCCATTTCCCCCCCACTTTATCCCGCATCATCCTATTTTTCTCGCTTGATCCCGTTTTTTCCTGCTTTTTCCCCGCTTTATCCCGAATTATCCCGCTTTATCCCACATTATCTCGTTTTATCCCTGCTTTATCCCTCTTTTTCCCAGTTTACCCCGCTTTTCCCGCATAACACCGATTCTTCCCGCTTTATCCTGCCTTTTCCCTGCTTTATCCCGCTTTTACCCCACTTTATCTAGCATGATCCTGTCTTTTCCCAGTTTAACCCACTTTTTCCCCGCTTTGTCCCGCATTATTCCGCTTTTTTTCCAGTTTATCCCGTTTTTGTCCCGCTTGATCCTACTTTTCCCCCACATTATCCCTCTTTTTCCCAGTTTATCCCACTTTTTCCTGCTTTGCCCCCACTTTATACCGCATTATCCTGTTTTTTCCCAGTTTATCCCGCTTTTTCCCCACTGAATCCCGCATTATCCTGCTTTTCCCCAGTTTATACCGCTTTTTCCCCGCTTTATCCCACTTTTTCCCCACTTTATCCTGCTTTTTCCCAGTTTAACCTGCTTTCCCCCCGCTTTATCCTGCTTTTTCCCAGTTTATCCCGCTTTTCTCCCGCTTTTTCCCGCATTATCCCGGTTTATCCCGCATTATCCAGCTTTTTCCCTGTTTATTCCTTTTTTTCCCGCATTATCCCGCTTTTTCCCCCGCATTATCCCGCATTCTCCCGGTTTATCCCGCTTCATTCCACTTTTTCCCGCTTTTCCCTTATACGTTATGCCTTCCCCAAATACCCCACTTCCACTCCCAATGGACTTATGGCTCCCATAGAATCTGTACTGTACTTCCCCTTTTTCACCCCCATTAAAGAGTAGATTTTGAAAAAAAACATGCAGATATTTTTTATTACACTACTGCTAAATACTCATACCGAGTTTCGACCAAATTGAACCACGTATTAAAAAATCCCACGCAAAAAAAATCCCACGCAAACTTTAACACCCCTTTCACCCCGGTTTAGGGGTAGTTATGAAATTATTAGAGTGCGGAAATTTTTTATTTACATTTTTAAATAATCATACCGAGTTTCAAGCAAATCGGACCACGCATTCAAAAAACCCCATACAAACATTAACACCCCCTACATCCCCTTCTAGGGGTAGTTTTGAATTTCTTTGAATGTCGACTTTCATTAAAAGCGTTGAACTATCATAATTCTAAATTTCATGTCTCCAAGTGCCAGGAATACGATTTTTCATACAATCGTTTTTACCCCTTTTCACCCCTTTAGGGGTTGAATTTCAAAAAATCCCTTCTTAGTACACCCCTACGCACCAAGACGGACATACCCTCAAAATTTCAAGTCTCTACGACCAGCGGTTTAGGCTGTACGTTGTCTATCAGTCAGTCAGTCAGTCAGTCAGGACAAAGATTCTTATAATAATAGATTTTATTTTTTTATGTATAAACATCTAATATGTATAGATGTAAAGGCCTAAGTTTTTTATGTTTTGTTATATTTAATCTTCTCGCTTATGTCATAGCTCCAAGTTTTGATGTGTAACCAACTCGCATGTGTTGCTAGATTTTATTAATGCTCTTTCAGATTTAAATACAATTTCCTTCGGTATTTTAATGTACTTACCACTTAATGCTAATTTAAAATATACACTGAGATTTGCTATTTTGAATGAGTATTCTAGAATTCAAGGAGACTTTGCACTGAGCACTAGCACTAGTAGAGTAGTCTGATCCTAAGGTCGTGGGTTCAAATCCAATAGTGCACTAATGAGTTTTTCTGCCGAGAAATTAATGTGCACTAAGCCAGTACTCTCAAACGGTGAAGGAAAGCATCGTGAGGAAACCAGCATATAATAATTACGTTTTAATACTAAAAAGAAAACCGACTTCAATGTTTGACTCGAAACGCGGTGTGACTCAGGGCGTCAAGCTGTCGATTCGATTTCTATTTGTGACATGGCTAGGAGGGAAGGTGTTTAGAGTTTTACGGGGAAACTATCAATCCCTCAGGAATAAAATTTATATGGGACCACCTCTGGAGTATACCCTTTCAAACATAAAAATAATTTTGCAAATCGGTCAACAAATGGTGGAACAATCGCGTAACAAGATACAAAAAAAAAAACATACAGACGAATTGAGAACCTCCTCCTTTTTTGAAGTCGGTTGAAAAAAGTACTTACCTATCAAATTCGAAAATATGTGTCAAGTACGTAAGTAGCCTCTTCAGTCAGCGACAGAAGCTCATGAAAAATTGGAGTTTTTATAGCTTCATTTTCATCATTGTTTGTGGGAAAATTGCCTATTTTCAACCGACTTCAAAAAAGGAGGAGGTTCTCAAGTCGTCTGTATGTTTTTTTTTTTTTTTTTTTTGTATCTTGTTACGCGATTGTTCCGCCATTTGTTGACCGATTTGCAAAATTCTTTTTATGTTTGAAAGGGTATACTCCAGAGGTGGTCCCATATAAATTTTATTCCTGAGGGATTGATAGTTTCCCCGTAAAACTCTAAACACCTTCCCTCCTAGCCATGTCACAAATAGAAATCGAATCGACAGCTTGACGCCCTGAGTCACACCGCGTTTCGAGTCAAACATTGAAGTCGGTTTTCTTTTTAGTATAAAAACGTAATTATTTTCATAAATAGTAATGGTGCAAGGCAAAACATCCAACATAATCTGAAGTTGTATCTAAAATCCTACGAGCTTCGAAGACATCGAAGATTCAAATACATCAAATGTTTATGAACTTCTGTCGCTGACCGTACCACGCGCTGGCTGAATGCTTTTCCAGTTGACTGTGAACACCCTGTATTTTAGTATTGCCTACTAAAATGTAATTCAATAACATTGATACATTAACATAAGCGATGTCAGTATAACTATTTTGAGTAAATTACACGTAAATTACCTACATTACACTGTATATTCAATAGACGATGGTAAATGACTTAAATCATCATCATTATAATAGCATCATGAACTATTGGACATAGGCCTTGCACGCCACTGGAAATGATCATCGAGATGTCATCATCCAGCGGTCATCTCATTCACTCATCTTACTCATTATAATCTTTCACACCATCTATCATAGAGATAGATAAGCATGCAAGTTGGTATGAGTTTTAAGGGCGCCTTAAGGCCTCCGTCATAGCTTAACGACTTAAATAGCCGGGATAGACAATTTAACGTGTCTCCGAAGCACGGAAGCGCTCAGATGAAAAGGCCACTGGGGTCATCCATCTACTTACAGACCGTTTAGAACGATTTATCAAGAACAAGCACGTCTACGTATGAAGCAAGCACGTCCACGAGCGCTTCTAAAGCCAGATATACCAAATAGGATTTTTATCCCAGAAAAGTGAAGTTTATCCAACACCGTGGGTAACACCGCGGAGCACAGCTAGTATAAAGGTATGGTACCATCTGCGGAATATCCTGTTACAGCTGGTAACAGCCGCCCACAGACCAAATGGCATTTAATCACCCGATTAAATCAATTATAGCCCATTTGAATACATAGTTGTATAAACCTGTAAATCTATATTGTATCGAACTACGGCGTAGTGCTACGGCGCGTAGAGCTGCTACGGTGGAGAGTTTTAACCGACTTAAAAAGGACGAGGTTCTATGTTCGGCTCTATGTATTATGTTATTATTGTTTATCGATATTTTATATTTGAGGCATAATTTTCTCGTAAATCTTATTTTCCAATGTTACCATTTTTTAATTCTAATAACGAATGTTTATTTAAAGAACAACATTTTTTACAAAATACAACAGGATTAGTCAAGCTATCTAAGGATCGTTAGAAACGATCTATAGATAGCTCAACTGATCCAGGCCACTGCCAGTCGGAAGCGTGCCTGTAAGACTACAAATAGTAGAATATCTGAGAAAAATTCTACCGCACTCTCGATACAATTGTCCTGTTTCAACCATAGACATGAGAATTTAGTCTAAAGTCTTACTATGAATGCACCAAAGAAACAATCAGCCCATTTTCAAAATGTCCGCATAAACAGAAGGCGATCAAAACAAAAATATTCTTATTTTTATAATGGCAATAAAATAATTTGGGTAAGTCGTTACCTCGCTCGCGCTCCACTACACATTTAGGCCGCTGCTCGAGTCAACTAGCGAACCGTATTCACACCGAAATGAACTTAAAATCAAACTATACTTCTAATAAATATTTTATCTATCTATACTTTTAACACCCCAAGCGAAGGTATTTTTTGATTTTCACCTCTGGGTGCCTAGTATCAGTTTTTACGAGTACGCGTTCGGTATCGAGTAGTTTCGACACCGTAAACGGAGAATTGTATGGGAAAATAGCAGCGCCATCTTTTGGTACTCACTCATATCTAAAGAAAATCAGTACAAAAACACGTTTACGGCGTCGATACCCAATAGTGAATAAAATTCATACTTAGCACCCTGATATCACTATCACAGGAGAAAATTAAATGTTGTCAGGGGCGAATGAGAACCGATATTATGATCACGGGATAAGACCCGCTTTATGCAGAAACTCCAAGAGGTAGTGGATAACAAAAAACCAGTACAATCGGGTGCAAAAAGTTTGTTACAATCACAGTTTATATATTTATAGTAGTCTATTTCTTAAGCGTAGACGCACTAAAGTCACCGACATAGCCCACAAGATAGCTAGTTGAAGTGGCAGTGGGCCGGGCACTTAGCTCGCCGAACTGACGGCCGTTGGGGCGGAAAAATTCTCGAGTGGAGGCCACGCACCGGAAACCGCAGTAGAGGACGGCCCCCACTAGATGGAAAGACGATCTGGTAAAGGTTGCTGGGAGCCGTTGTGTGCAGGCTGCACAAGATCGATCGCTGTGAAAATCTATGGGGGAGGCCTATGTTCAGCAGTGGACACTAGATGGCTGACATGATGATGATGATGATGATCTTAAGCCTAAATAGTCAAACTCCAATGTACAAAATGAGGCTCGTGAAAGTTAGCAATGATAATGTTACAGTTCGGTGTGACTCAGCCTCGCAACGGCAAAGGCCACTTGGCGGCATCTTTATGGGCATATTATGCAACATTATGCATCTCGCATGCAAAGTGTAGCCTATCTCACGTAATTTCAGCTAAGAAGTCCAGATTTACATGACAATGGACGGGTCAAAAGGTCATTTTAAGAGCCCTAGCGTTGGGCCGTTGGTGGCCTCTTTTGTTGTTAAGTCTCATAAAATATTTGATTTTTACTTTTGATATTGATAGCAAAGGAAATCCGTGATCTCTGCCCACACCTATGGGAAAGAGGCATTATTTTATGTGTTTGTATCGACTCATAAATATGAAATTGGATTAGAAATACAATAATTTGTTAGTATAAAGAAGAATGATTTTGCAAAAAACATGATCACGACTGTATCCCCAAGGTGCGGTAGACATTCTCTCAGATGTTTTGTGTGTTCCAGATCCTTTGAAAATGTTTACGGGGGTTGTCAGAGTGTAAATTTTTATTTGGAACGAAGTGCCTTTTCGGACGGTATCGAGGATGGGGGCTAGAAGAAAAAAAGCGTTCAACCGTCACGACACATACATAGGTCAAAACGTCACAGTTCGAAGTGCGCAGCCGCAAAAAATTCCATAGATTGTAACATTGTTAGTACGGAGGAGCGTTTCTAGGATTTTAATATTTGACAAATGCCAAATGTCAAAGTTGAAACTTCGTTCGTGTCGTGAAAAAAGTGCGTGAGTGTTCCACGAAACTCACGCACTTTTTTTTCACAACACCAAGCACACGTTATTGAGTACAGAACCGCAAGAAACAATGTCTGGTAGAAGAAAAACAATTTGCAAAGTAAACAGTATTAAAGTGTTGTCATACGTCGCTGCTCCCGCGATGCAACTCCAATTTGTTCTGCGGCAACACTGAGATACTCAGATGTGGGAAACTAAACAGTAGCTAGTAAATTAGTGAATAAGTAAATAGTAGATAAGTTTATTTTATATATGTTACATTAAGGTATTTATTTTATAATATGGGCCGTAGTTTTACGTATTTAACATCTTGTAACTTGACTAGTGTTACCTGAAATAAATGATTTGATTTGTTAAAAAAACTAAGTTCATAATTTGGTGGCCAACTCGAGTGACGGAGTTTTTAGGCTGCCTGAAGGCCCAATGGCCATAACGACTTTATAGCCGGCATCCACTTTAACGTAAAAGAAGCGCTCAGTTGAAAATACCACTAGCCGTCACCTATCATCTTCTTCGATCTATCAAGAACGACTTAGCAAGACACCACAGCGCTTTATTTTATTCTAAACCATATCAATAAGTTCTCATCTCTTTGACCGATTGCACCGCACTTACATTGGAGTAGAAATAAACGCTTCGCTTGCCGCAGGTGTTCTACGTAGAGATTTGCTCCTAGTGTATTTGATGAGAAGTCTTGTAAGTATCTACATTATAACTCAAATACAGTTAAAACTATAACCTCTATTTGAGATTTCCGCCTACATCGTCTCTAGCTTCGGTCTTTATTAACGATCCTCAACCTACACTCAGTTGTCATACTCACAACAATAATCAGACAGTGATCTATTCTCAGGCGTGTTTTAGCTCATTAAGTTTAAAATCAGTTCTGATTCTGAGAAACATTCAAAATTTAAGTTCATCAGTATCAAACCTACTCCGTGAGGAGAAGCTAGTGTAAGGGTTCGGCCACGCCTGCGCGACCAAAACGACTGCGAAGCGAGAAGAAGCGTGTGCCACGCGGCGGACGTTACTCTTACTTTTCTATGGCACACATAAGCCACCACAGAAGTCACGCAAGTGTGCACGTTTTGTTACGCGTTGTAGACACTCACGTCGCGTCAGTAACGCGTCCCGCTTCCCGCGTTACTGACGCGCAAGTTTGGCCGAACCATAATAAAGATAATGCGATTCGCTCATATTTTTTATACAATAATGGCAGAATTCATACCAACTTTCTAAAATAACCCTAAATTTCGCGAACAAAGAGTACTAAATCCTGAAACGAACTCTCTTTTCCTAATGAAACATTCTTGTGTGAAAAGTTTGAGTCCACAACTTCTCGAAGCCAATAATATGTGAGATAAGGGTATGTTTACACACAGAGATCCGAAATACCTCTAGGGAACACTAGTGTTTTTAAAATGTATACCTACCAATTTACCCATGCGGGCTTTGATCAACAATACAATCATGAGGGACTAAAAACCACGACGAAAAGCTGTAAAACTAGTCAAAAATTCCCAATTTCAACAATAGCGTTGATTGCCTATTAGCCACGAATGCCACGAAAAAGTCATCAGTTCAGTTTTTATTATACTAGAGCTTTTTTTGTAGAGAATTTCTTGTAGAGAAAATTTCTACGAAATGATTCTGTTAGTAAAAAATCTCATTAATTGTTCTGTCTTATTCACTGTTGTTGTTGTATCTATAGATCGCTTCGCTCGCTAATACAAACCCAAAAGAATACCATTGGGCCTCCAAAATGGACCTTTCTTGTTTCAATTGATTACATTTGTTACTTGTTTAGTTCTTGATCAAAGGGTCTGATACAACGATTAAACTTTGGTTTAGTGGTAAAGAAGCGGTTTTATTTGTTTTTGAAGCTTCAAAGCCTTTTTTTATTGTTTTTTTTATTATTTTATACGTTCTATTATCAGTTTTGTATTTTCATCTTTACTAGAATACTTACTTAACTATTTATACAGAACGGGATGTATTAATGTGGGCCATTGTTTGAGATAGATAAGATTACCCATCACCCAAAACAAACTCTCAGCGTGTTAATGCATGGTCAATACGTAAGCTGACTAAGGAGCGTGTCTCCTCACGATATTAGAGCTTGTAATAATGTTCATAATTAATTTTTTTTTTTTTTTATTATCCTATTTCGTCCCACTGCTTAAATTTTTATTGACTTTTAATACTACGGTTGCGAGTTCGAATCATGATCATGAATAGCCGCATACTGACTGAGCGAGCAACCTCGCGAGGCAGCCGCACGCGGCAAATCCTCGGTCGGTCAGGACGTGTCTCGCCCGCTGCAAACGCACGCTCTGCCTTGCGGTAAACGTTGCGAGGCAAATGCCTGAGGCTGCTCGCCCATCCAGTACGCACTCACGATTGTTATTTTGTTTCAGCCGAGATTGTATAAATAGAATAAATAAATAACGCTGGACTTTTCACACAACATCATCTAGCCCCAAAGTAAGCAGAGCTTTATGGGTACTAGAATGACTGATAAACTACTTATATACTTTTTGTTTGTAAATATAGATTTATTATACATAGAAACACCCAGACCCGGGACAAATATCTGTAGGTCATACGTACATTTGTCCCGCAGCGGGGATCGAACCCGCAACCTTTTGCGTCGCAAGCAGACCTTCGCCCACTGCGCCACAGAGGTCGTAGAGGTATTTCGCAACCTTGGTATTGCAAGTCAGAAGTCATCCCGCTAGGCCAGCACGGGTAGCCTAGGCCCTATATACTGTTTATTTTAAGTTTATTCTTCAGCATAAACTTGAAAAGGCATATCGGATCGCACAGTCAACGAAACAAAATTAAAATGTAAATTTACTTTTTCACGCTAAGAAGTCACTCGTTCTTTAAATATACTTTTATATTTAGGGTTCATTTGTACAGAATTTCATTGTTACAGTTTTCTACCCGCTGTTGAATTTAGAGACAGAGATAAAGATTTTTTTTAGAGTCAAATGCCCTCTCATAGTATCACAGTAGTGTGATATATAGGGCCTTTCATTTTAAACTAACTTAATTCAGGAATTGGGTTCAACAAATAAATTAAAATATATCATGTAATAAGTATTTTTTTTTGTTTTGTTATGAAAATCTCAAGAAAATCGATAAAGACTATTCATTCAATTCATTTTTTCTTCTTGTATAACTTAGTCCATTCGTGATGTATCTGCGCTGCGATTGGTGGAACGTCTGTACTCCTTGAAAATCACTATGCAACATTTCTAAAAAAATCAATAAATGATACATTTTTAAGTGAAAACCTAAATCGGCTTAGGAATTGAATTGATGCGGTCAAATTACTACCCAAAAATGACCTTCAGGACACATCCGCCAGATTCCACATTCGTCAGATTATTTATTTATTCCACATTCGTCAGATTTTTAGACCTCTGACGAAACGATGATTCCTCTTTCGTCAGATTCCATTATTCTACATTTCTGGCTAACCTAACCAAATGGGTCGTTGGTTAGGTTATGTTAGGATAGTGAAAAAACCATGCGCAAGGCGAGCGAGCGAAGCGAGTGTGCCGCGGCAGCGGCCGCCGAAGCGCCAGAAATAAATAAATCTGACGAAAGGGTCATTAGAAGTTATCCACATCCGTCATTCATGACGAAACTGAACTGAAATTATACAAAAAACTTCTTCTGACGAAAGTGGAATCTGACGGATGTGTTCTAAATCAAAGTAAAGTAAAGTAAAGTAAAGTAGAATTTATTGCATGAAATACATGTTACATAGATGTTATTTTTCACAGTATGTTCATTGTATTCTGCCATGTTATGGCGTGCAATATTTAATTTTAATACATGGATTATTAATGCATTATATAAAATAACATGTCACATTTAGGATTATAATTATTACCCATTATATAATTATCTAATTTAACTGTAGGAGATTCAATCCTCAAAAAAATCTTTTACCGAATAATAACATTTAGTTTCCAGTATCGATTTCAACCTCCTCTGAAACAGCGAACGCGGTAGCTCTCTTAATTGTTTAGGTAGCTTGTTGTAAATAGAAGGAGCCATGCAGAAGATACTCCTGCGCATCAACTCAGTCTTTGATTTTATAATACATACTCTACTTTGATCTCGTCTATTCCGAACGACTACTTCTGACACCTGACAAAACAGCTCAGGGTTATTTTTAACAAACATTGCGGTCTCGAAAATGTACAAGGAAGGGACAGTCATGATTTTATATTCCATAAAGTAAGGTCTACACGAGTCCGTCATTTTGCGACGGAACATCGCTCTGATGCAGCGTTTTTGATGCTTAAATATTTTGTCGACATTAGTTGAATTCCCCCAAAATATTATTCCGTAACGAATATTGGATGCAATCAGTCCGTGATAGGCTATGATAATTGTTTCTATGTTGACTACTAGGGAGAGTTTGTGCAGTATATAGACTAGACTGTTTATTTTTTTGCCGAGGTGTTCTATGTGTGTTTTCCAGTTAGTTTGCTTATCAATGTGTAGTCCTAAGAATTTAGTAGAGTCAATTTCTTCGATTATAATATTATTATGTTGAATGTCAAGTTTAGGAAATGCCGCATTATCGCGTTGTCTGAAATGTATAATTTTAGTTTTATTTATATTAATCTTCAAGTTATTGTTTTCTAGCCATTTTATTATAGATTCCAATGCTAAGTTTATGTCATTTTCGTATGTCTTTAAATTATTCATATATGATACGGTCACGGTACTATCGTCAGCGAATAATGACATATGCTGTATTGTTGCTTTGGGCAAATCATTAATATAAGCTATGAATAATAAAGGGCCTAGCACACTCCCTTGTGGGACACCATATTTCATTATACGTTCGTTGGAAAGATAAATTTCTTCAAGTTTAGTTTTATAGTTAACTTTCCTTATTTCAGTAATTTGTTTCCTGTTTTCCAAATATGATTTTATTAGTTAAGAGCCGTGTTGGTCGAATGGGGTTGAACCTCGACTTTCAATCCGAAGGTCATGGGTTCGAATCCCGGCCGTGCATCAATGGATTTTACGTTTCGTAAAATTTATATGCGCTTTAACACGTGCTCTTAACGGTGAAGGAAAACATCGTGAGGAAACCCGCAGCTTAGTCAGCTCCACACGTATTGACGTTGTCTTTCCTGTGGACCAGGCTGATTAAGCTGAGAGGATGGTTTAGGTGCTGGGCAAGCCTATTCCATCTCAAACAATGTCCCAGGCACTACAGCGTCCCGTTAAGTGTAGGCATAGGTTGCCTCCTGACGCTGTATAAATCATCTAATATAGATGTAAAGGCCTAAGTTTTTTTTTTAGAGACACTCCTCTGATACCATATTTGTCTAACTTATTAAGTAAGGTTTCGTGATGTACATAATCAAAGGCTTGTGTCATATTACAGAATATAGAGCATACCGGGTTTCTGTTATCAATATTTTGAGTGACTCGGGAAAGGAAGTCATAAATAGCCATATTTATTGTCTTATTTCTCCTAAAACCTTTTTGTTCTTTACAGAAAATGTTCTTCTTTTCGAAGTAACTGTTTATTTGTAGATAGATATATTTCTCAAATATTTTTGACATTACGGGTACAAGAGATATGGGCCTATAATTATCCATATTGTCTTTACTTTGTTTTTTGTGTATTGGTTTAATAATTGAGACTTTAAGAAGTTCTGGAAACACCCCGAAGCTTAAACACAGATTAATACAATAGCTAATTGGTTCGCTTATATAAATGGCAACCATTTTAATTATTTTTGTCAAAATTTCGTCGTATCCAACACTAGTCGTATTTTTAAGGGAGGAAATAATTTTGAGTATATCTGTAGCTATGGTAGGTTTAATAAATATAGAGTCTTTCGTATTTGTTCCCAATGATGAGACAGTTTGATATGAATTATGGATTGGTACAATCTTGTCAATAAAAAAATCATTAAATGAGTTGGCTATGTCAATGGGATTCGTAATCGCTTTATTGTCTAAAATAATTTTATTAATTGGATCCTTAGGTAATTTACTTTTATTGCTATTTATTACATTCCAAGAAGCTTTTGACTTATTGTGAGATGATTTTATATTATAATTATTTTGTGCTTTTTGTGTCAATTTTATGATTTTTTTTAGTAAATTTGTATATTTTTTATATTTTACTTTATTTTGTTCAGAAGGGTTTTCTCTATATTTCCAGAGGAGTTTTCTTTTATTTTTGCAGCATGTCTTAATGCCATGTGATAACCATTTTACAGGCTTTGTAGTTTTAATAGTTACCAGCTTATGGGGAAAACATAGATCATAAAATAGCTTGAAAGTGTTTATGAATAAGGTGAAAATGAGACCCTGTCAGTTTGTGTAGTCTAAAATGAAAGACCCTATATAACTTAACTATCATAGATAGTTTTCTTACTATAAAAGGATAACTAAGCTCCACACTTCGACTAAGCTCCATCGTAGACCTCACTCTTACCTGTGTAAGTTTGAGGTCAAGAGCCGACCCATTCATCATAAAAAAAAAAGAAAACTATTTGTTTTCTAACTTATTAGCTTACCTATTTCTTAGTAACGATCGATCAACTTTAAAAATCTACAGTGTCTGCCCTAACATTTGGTAAAATTTCCTTGTCTTTTTACACTAACATTTGCAATAAAAACATAAGGAATACTTTTATCTGAGTGTAAAAACAAGAAAACTTCCCTCAAAGGTGATTGTTCTTTCACGCGGCGCGGTTTAACTTATCACTGTTGGAAGCCTTTGTATCATTTGTGAGGATTTGACGGCTGGTATTTGTAGAATGGTTCCGAAACTTAAGAAATATAAGGTTTCCTAAGGCTACCTATTGAATATCTTATTATGAAACGAATAATTACGTTTTTATACTAAAAAGAAAACCGACTTCAATGTTTGACTCGAAACGACAGCTTGACGCCCTGAGTCACACTCAGGGCGTCAAGCTGTCGATTCGATTTCTATTTGTGACATGGCTAGGAGGGAAGGTGTTTAAGAGTTTTACGGGGAAACTATCAATCCCTCAGGAATAAAACTTATATGGGACCACCTCTGGAGTATACCCTTTCAAACATGAAAAGAATTTTGCAAATCGGTCAACAAATGGCGGAGCAATCGCGTAACAAGATAAAAAAAAAAAAAAAAAAAAAAAAACATACAGACGAATTGAGAACCTCCTCCTTTTTTGAAGTCGGTTGAAAATTAGAAGATATTCAGTGAGCTCTATGTAAACTAGAACTGCCATTGAGAACAGAAAACGTGTCGCATCTAGTGATAGCGGTTTACATTGAGTTCTATGAAGATATTAGGTTAAATTGACCTCGGTGGCGTAGCGGTTGATTGTTTGACTTGGACGCAAGTGAAGCGACCTTGATTTGATACACAGTAGTGATCACGAAAGACTATAGATAGGTATTTTATTGGTGCTTATTTTCTGGACCGGAAAACCAATTCATACTCCACTAGGATTTGCACCCTAACCTTCGGATTGAAAGTCGCGGCACGCTACCTCACTTCTCCAACACGTCTCTTAATCTCTTAAGCTTATAAATCGATCTTTTAAACAAAATGATCGTTTTACAAACGATATCGTATATAAGAAGGGCAACTAATACCACCAAGTCCTCTACTATAAAATGACACATCCGAATGTTTGGGCCCGTCAAATCGCTCGAAGTTGCGATTGTTGACCTCAAAGACCAATTTGTGGGTGCGTATTTCTTGATCCTAGGTTCAGACCACGTTCAGACCGAGTTCTTGATCATATCGACCGAAATAATGTATAGCACGTGGAAAACGCCCGGAAATTCATTCGTAATTTAGGATTTATCACTTTGGAGTAGACGCCCAGTTCGATAAATCCGTCTTATTAATAAATAGTAGAGTCCCAAAGTTTTTACAACTTGCTTGAATAAAAAAATAGTTGTGATTCTCAAACTTGTCAAGACTTCAAATCTAGACAAAGTTGTGATAAACATTTAACTAGTCGCAAACTTTTTCACTAGAATGCGAACATATCTATCAACGTATTAAAGATAAACTTAAATATATAAACTAATGACTTACGGAGTTTTGCCTCTCAATAATAGTTTGAAAAACTTTTATTAGTTTCTTTTAAAGTGAAAAGTTAAATGTGCTTTTGGGCTTCGGCTCTAAACTAGTTCTTTGGGATGAAACTAGACTAGGGTTTTTACTTTTTAGAACATGCCACTGCTATTTACTTGACAAACTTGGTGACAGAATTCTAAGCTTTTGAACGGTCTCATCAATCTTACTACTTCATGCAAAAGTTTGAATGGATGGTGATTGTTTTTGTTACTCGTTCATACTGATACGGATTCGGATAAAAATAAAGATTAGGTGGAGAATGTCTGTCTTAAAGAAATGTAGACTCTAAGGTGTGTTTCGTTTTTTCGTTCGTTTGATGAATATTCGGATGCTTTTTACATTGTATCCAGTCGATAAGATCAACGTTGAAACACGGTCCTAACCTAACCTAGGTCCAAATATTCCATACCAAAAATTGGCCTTTATCATACAAAGAAACATCCGAATATTCATCAAACGAACGAAAATAAGAACGGGAATACGGCCCCTTGTCTTTATATTTTGTGTACATTTCTTGGGACAGCCATATTACAAATAGAAATAGTTGTATTTGCAACATGGCTGTCCTTTTAACTATCTCCGTTTCTATGGCCACAGCATCTGCATCTGGACCTTTATGATGAAGACCTAGACCTAGATGATGTTTATTACCGATTGGGCGATATAGTCGCTCAGCGACAAAGCCCTTTTTTTTGTGAATAAATAATAATAATAATAATCTGCATCTGTCAAGACTGTCAGACATTTCTCGCGGTTTTTTCGTAGTGAAACGCGGCTTTACAAAACCGTAGTTTTTCATCCATTATGTAAGGGCCTAACTGGCAAATGATTTATCCAACAGATAACAGATTGCCGTTTTTTTGCGCGAGCTATTTTTCGGATCTCTAAATTATACAATTCACAAGCTCTTTTTGCGAGTATGAATTCTTTGGTCCGTTTTAGGGTCCCGAAACTTTTATTTCGTGTTTTACTTGAACTTGTCTCGCAAATTCCACTGCGATCACTCGAGCATGCATTACCTATTTTCTTATCGTGTCACTACCTACACCAGTGTGATAAAAAGCTTTTATTAGCGACTTAAAGAGGCTCCTTTCAGGCACTTGCCACCATGTTTTCGAACACTTTAGGTTTGAATACCATGCAGGTTTCCTCATTATGTTTTACTCTACCAAATTTTGGGGCAGTGCACATAAAATTTTAGTCAGAAGAATTGATTGATCCATGACCCACGACCAATACGAATAACCGAGTAATTTTTTACTAGTTGAGAAATCGGCTTAGAATCCTACCGTAGAGGCATTGAATTATTGAAATACGGAACCCTTGTCACAGTTTCCGGTTCGTCCTTGCCCGATATTTTATTACCAAGTTTGACAAATGATGACATTAGGACGTACTTGTGTCCAATCGCCAGGGGAAATATTTTTTGTCAGGTTTATCCACAGAGCAGAAATAAGCAGAAGTTGCAAGAAGGTTTGGGTGTATCTTTAGTCAGTTTGCGTAGTTCCGCATAACTTGTCAGTCACAAAAAGAAGACATAATATTACGTGAAGATCTATTAAACAGTGCCCAACGGCTTTAAGACCCCTCGCAGACTACATATTTTTCTGTCGGCCGATGGTTTGCTCGGGCTCGTGATGAGTATGCAGAAGTACGTGAGTGCGCACACTGCAACGATTCTTTTCCATATTCATCAAGAGCCCGACTGAACTGTCGACCGATGGAAAGTCTGTAGTCTGCGAGAGATCTAACGAATCATTAGACAATGATTTTGAATTATCTGAAGTTCAGATTGTTTCACGCCTTTGGAGATCATTAGTTCGTTTTTGCCTTTGGTGGATTGAAAAAAATATTCTAAAATTACTTTTTTTGCATTTGGAAGCTTATATTTAGATCACCTACTCCTCTTTGTTTCTTTGCTCTGTGATTTTTCCAGTTCCTAAGATTTTCTCAGAATGAAAAGATGGTATCAAATTAATCAGGATCTGACATCGAGGGTTGGTTTGGGATTTTTGATTAGAAAGGTTGATAAAACGACCGTCATGAACGGTGATGGAAAACATTGATAGCCCATCATAATGTATCAATTGACGACCTCTGTAGCGCAATGGGCGATGGTCCGCTTGCAACGCAGAAGGTTGCGGGTTCGATCCACGCGGCGGGACCAATGTTTGTATGATCTACAAGTATTTGTCTCGGGTCTGGGTGTTTTCTTTATTCGTTACTAGCTGCGCTCCCGCGGTGTGACCCGCGGTCCCTCGGGATTTTTGATTTTTTTCGGGATAAAAGGTAGCCTATGTCCTTCCCTGGGATACAGCCTTTAACTATGCCAAATTTCAGCTTAATCTGTTCAGCGGTTTGGGCGTGAAAGCGTAACAAACAGACAGACAGACAGACAGACGGACAGACAGAGTTACTTTCAGATTTATAATATTATAGTGTGGATGTATTTACAAACAAAAAGTATTTAAGTAGTTTATCAGTCATCTATTACCCATAACACAAGCTCTGCTTCGTTTGGAGCAAGATGATGCTGTGTGAAAATTCCAGCATTAGCCTGATTTAGCCCAATGCCCAATGCGTCTCCTATTTTTTTGTGCTATCCAACACGATCTATGCTAGTTCTATCCATTTGACTGGGAAATTAATTATTTTATTTTATTTAAATACATAGTTTGACTTTCATGCAGATATGCTAAGTCTGTGAAGTATTTTTTTTTCTAAATAATAAAATCGTTTTACGAGCTCCAGGTAGACGCTTCGATACATAAAATTTAAAATGGACATCAAATCCACACATATCGTGTACAAGGTGACTTCTGAAAACTTAGGAATTAACTATTTTTCAGTCCCGTGCAAAGTTTACAATAAAAAACGTATTATTCAACAGTTCACAACAAAAAACTATTTTATTCAAAGTCCCCCTACCTTTATCACACTTTTATGTGAGGTCGTTACTAAATATTTTCTTCTTTTCTGCTCTATCAGGTTTTACATTAAATCCTTTAGACCTCTCATCTTTCTTTGGTCTGACTTCTTTCTACAACCTGTAAGCACCAAAGTACAAAGTAAAATCTCGTAAATCTCGTAAGCGCTCGCTGTGTAGCTGCTTTGTCGTTCTTGAATAAATGTTCTTAGCGCTCAGTAAGTAGATGTGTGATCGCTAGTTTTTCTGCTTACTTACTTACTTACTGCGACAGTTAAGTCGTTAAGTCAGAGGCCTTTAGGCGGCTTAAAAATTCCGTCACGTGGCCACTAGCTCCATATTTTTTAGGAGTAAAGCTACACCCTGTATACGCACGTAAACAAAGCAGGCAGTAGAAGGCAATAAGCGTTTAATGACGCATAACGTTTATAGGCTATATCGATTTTATTATGTATGTGGAACTGGAGGTATTATGTATATACCTCAATAATGTTATTGAGCGAGCGAAGCGAGCAGCTTGCGATGGGGAGATTTTGGCTTTGTATTTGTTGGTTTGTTTGTTAGACCATATCGTTGAGGTAATAAGTAAGTTCGTATAAGTCAGTGGCCAACTCTGGTGACGGAGTTTTTAGGCCGCCATAAGGCCTCCCGACTTAAATAGATGTTTTCCTTCACCGTTTAGAGCACGTGTTAACGTAGGTAAGTAGTTTACACGAGTTTACGAGGCAGTCAAGAAAACACACGCATGATATGCTTTAGCCTATTAGTCTGACAATTGCGAGTTCGAAATCCAGCCATGCATCAATGGATGAGAGTTCATGTTATTCCACTGAAGGAAAACATGAGAAAACACGCAGCTAAGTCAGCTCCACATTATTGACCACGTACGTCCTGGCCTGAACCATGCTCTCAGCTTAACGGACTTACCGTTAAGCTGAGAGCATGGTTCAGGTACTGGGCATAAGATTATTCCATCTCAAAACTGTAGCATCCATCAGTGTAGACAGACAGAGGTTGCCTCCTGACGCTATATAAATGATCTAGTAGGTAAATATATTAAGGCCTAAGTATAACTTGGTAAGTCAAGCTTACTTCAAGGTAAAACACGATGCGATTTCAACCCAAACGATATCGTATCGCACGGCAATTTTTCACGTGTAAACGCTAATCGTATGCGATTTGTCATCGTTAGCGCGACGCTCGTCGGCACGTTCAATGGGCGGGGCTGAGTAAATCGTACGAAAAATCGCATCGTATAAATGAGATCCGTAAATTCATATTTAACGAACGCTGCAGAACATTATTTTAATATACTATTTCTAAACTACACAGCCCAAAGCAAACTATTTTAGCGTAGTTCTATCTTCTGTTTGCGCTATGAAATTGAGTCGCTCGATCCTCGTTCATAATTATTGTTTCCCGTTATATGACGTCACGAATAATATTTAAGCATAAGAGCCTTTTTTGAATGTATTATGAGATTTGTATTTTTGAAAAAAAGCCGTGTTGGCCGAATGGGGCTGTACCTCAACTTTCAATCCGAAGGTTGTGGGTTCGAACCCGGCCGTGCATCAAAGGATTTTGCGTTTCGTAAAATTTATATGCGCTTTAACACGTGCTCTGAACGGTGAAGGAAAACATCGTGAGGAAACCAGTTAGTGTTCTTATAGGCGGCGATGGGCTTGCAACCTGTCACGTATGGAATACTAACTTCTGAAAGATGTGGGCATGTATCAAATATGGGTTTGGACATGCCTCTGACTACCCTCTTAGACATCTTCATAAGATCTGGAATAAGTAACATAAAAGATCTGAGAGAATGTCTACCGCACCTCGGGGATACAGTCGTGAACCTGTTTACGTTTTTTTATTATGAGATTTGGCATAAAAGTACTTGAGCTATGAACCGTTCACCTGAGTTGATTCACCTAGGTGCATCATGTGTCCCAAGCGGACTTCACCCACTGCGCCACGTTGTCACGTTGAGCAGACAGTTCGAGTTTCAAGTTCAAAGTCTAGGTACACTGGTTTGAAACAACTAGTGACATGATAAGAAGAACAATATCGAATCACAATACATGGAATCCCAGTAAAAACGTAAACGTAAACAGGTTCACGACTGTATCCCCAAGGTGCGGTAGACACTCTATTCTTTTTTAAGTAACTTATTCCAGATCCTTTGAAGATGTCTAAGGGGGGTAGTCAGAGACATGTTCAAACATATTTGATACATGCCCACATCTTGCAGAAGTTAGTATTCCATACGTGACAGGTTGCAAGCCCATCGCCGCCTATAAGAACACTAACTGGTTTCCTCACGATGTTTTCCTTCACCGTTTAGAGCACGTGTAAAAGCGTTTATAAAGTTTACGAAACGCAAAATCCATTGATGCACGGCCGGGATTCGAACCCACAACCTTCGGATTGAAAGTTGAGGTACAACCCCATTCGGCCAACACGGCCCAGTGACTGCTGGGTATTAATAATTGATGACGTTGTCCGCTTCTTAGAAGACCAAGCTTCCAGTGTTTGCTATGACGACGCTTGAGACCTACCCCTTGATATCCACAGTATCCACTTGTACTTGTAGTGTCACTACACGTCTCGTGATTAAGATGGTTTTACTTAGCCTCTAAGCGAAGAAAATGTTTTTAAGTTCGTGCATTTTCAGCATCTTAATTCTTTGTTTTTGTCTTTCCTTAAAAAAAGCCAGGAACTCCCACGGGGAAGAAGATTTTTTATCTTATTTGTCTATGGGAGTTCTTATGTTTTTTCAGTATAAAAGTAGATGGATGTACGAGAAGAGGTTAAACATGTTGTGCCGACCCCATATAAAGTGTAATAAGGGCAGGGGATTGTCACTTAGCCGTTAGCCCGTCTAATCTACAATGCAATGTGCCAAATGGCCCATGTTTCATAATAAAATAATTTATTTAATGTAAACTAACTACCATCGTTTTTACTGAATTACTATACTGAATTAAATAAATAATACTCTACATTCAAGCCAGTATAATATATCTATACGTTTCATAGACCATCAAGTATAACGATTCTGAAGAGACTAATAATCGTTATATTCGCACCGCTCAATTATTATTATAGCTATGATTATTATATTTGGTATATTATGATTATCTTATACAGGGTGTTAAAAGTCACCTACTAAAAACTAACTTTCTAACTAAAAAAAATTAAGCTGTCATTAATGTGGTCAAATTTTGCCACAAAAAGGCTTCAGTGACTGACTGACATTAACAACCTAAAACATAACCAGGCGTACTAGAGAAACTTGGAGGGTAGGTATGTAGATGTATGGTGTAGAGGTGCATTAAGAAAGGAATTTGGAAATTCCACCTCTAGGGGGTGAAAAGGAGAAAAACAATTTTAACTAAAACTAGGCAAACCATAATATTATACAAAAGGGGCGAAAAGGGTGAGCAAAGCCGCGGGCGCCGGGCGTGCCGCTAGTTTTGTGTGTGAATAATATAAGTAATTCTTATCGAAATAATTGAAACAGTCTAAGATAACCGTAAAAATTACTCAACATGCACGAACCCTCTATAAAGTTTAAGTAGTACATAAAAGGACAAAGCACAGCTTGTTATACGACACATTTTGGTATTCATACTGTATGGGGTTGGGGCGGAGTGCGCGCGGGTAAGCGACCTACATTAATTTTAGAAGGTCACACATTTATTATTACAGGCAGGATTAGATAAATGAAGGATATGTTATATTTTGAAGTTTAAAGTATTTTGTTCCCAAATGCCATCGCCAGATTCTGTTTGAAAGGTGAGGCTTTTTTTCTTCGAGTCGTGCGGGCTACAATAAACCTTATTTTCTTTTAGGTATTAGGTACAGAATAATGCATCAAATGGCTTATTTCCCAGGCGACCCAAACTCACTGCTCGGTGCTATAACCGATAAAATATGAGCTTATCAAAAATTTAGATTATGACGACACGGATTCTGTGGCCGAATGGTAAGGCACTCCGGCTTTAGGAGAATCGTTGCGGGTTTGACGGAATCCCATCGGAATCGAAAATTTGGTACGACTTTTCATTTCTCGACCTAAAATCAGTCTAAAGCGAGATAATAAGAGTTTGAGTATAAGACTTTTTTTAAAGTATCTCTAACATTTTTTTTTGAATAAATGGGTTTTTATCACGTA
Source organism: Epirrhoe tristata (assembly GCA_951394285.1). Taxonomy (NCBI): domain Eukaryota; kingdom Metazoa; phylum Arthropoda; class Insecta; order Lepidoptera; family Geometridae; genus Epirrhoe; species Epirrhoe tristata. The sequence continues at coordinate 8,800,486 of OX596156.1, read as the reverse complement.
CTTCTTTTATTTGGTCTCGACGTTTCGAACGCGTTGCAGCGCTCGTGGTCACGGGAGAAAAACCGTAAAAACAAAAACCAATAAACGATAACAAGATAAAAACCCGTTTGTTCAAAAATAAATTATGTCATCAAATCACGAAAGTTTAATAAGTTTAGATGCAGTCGTGGTCCTGTTTGTCATAAAATTGACACATAAAACAAAAATCAGGCACTCCAGCCAGTAGTGGCACCAAGCCTTAACCATTCCCTTACTACGGTGGCCATATTGCAGTGATTTTGTCGGACAAAAACGTTCATCCGGTCACTAGTACGGGAAAAATAACTTTTTTGTTGACTTGTTCTCGGTAAATAGCGAGTTCCAAAAATAGGACATAATAAGTTTTTATCGACTAAGCTACTGTGTAAATATGAGGATAGAAAGGATATTTGTACGGTTTTTCTGGAATTTTGGCGGAAAATGTCTGGTTTCCTGAATGCGAATTTTGATAATTCCATTACACTTACGCACAATACTGTTTTTGTGTTTTGGTTATACTGAAAAATAAAATAGATTCTTGCCATATATGATAAAACAACGCAACTAAAAGCGATGAAATATAATGACGGCTGAAGCCTTAACCCACCGATTTCAATGACGACGAATTTATAACGTTACACTTTTGTACCGACCCTGGTTTTTTTTTCTGTATATTATGAGCATTGTCCTTTTATTTGGTTTTTATAACTACTAAAACCATGCAGTGTGCGAGAGTTCTAAGCATTTAAGCAGGTGGTTGAAGTCAGGTTGTGGATGATGATGACAATGGGGCTGCGTATTTCTTACGTCTTATCTCCAAAAAGAACAGGGTTGATAGGATAGGTGAATATCTACAAAACTATCCTTTACGAAATTAGGTGAACACGTGGTGACCCTAGCCCTCGTGCCTACATCCGACAGGAAGCGTTAAGGACGCGGCCTTAACGACCACTCGGCCCTCCCACGTACCTAACATTTTTACAAAATACCGGACCAATGGACCAATCGTGTTTAAGAGTAGGTATGGATATTTTGGGCAGGGTGAGTAGTGGGGTAATACAACTCCTTATAATATTGTCTCAGACTAGCGTGGTGTAGCTTGCTTAGTCATTATTGATAGATCGTCTTAGTTCTCCAAAATAAAAAAATAAAAAAGTGTTTAGTATAATTACGTTTTTATACTAAAAAGAAAACCGACTTCAATGTTTGACTCGAAACGCGGTGTGACTCAGGGCGTCAAGCTGTCGATTCGATTTCTATTTGTGACATGGCTAGGAGGGAAGGTGTTTAGAGTTTTACGGGGAAACTATCTATCCCTCAGGAATAAAATTTATATGGGACCACCTCTGGAGTATACTTTCAAACATGAAAAGAATTTTGTAAATCGGTCAACAAATGGCGGAACAATCGCGTAACAAGATACAAAAAAAAAGAAAAAGAAAAAAAAACATACAGACGAATTGAGAACCTCCTCCTTCTTTGAAGTCGGTTGAAAATAAGTCGTGTTTTATATACGGGTGTATATAAAAAAAAACTTCAGGCGGTTTTTTAGCCAAGTAGGTATTGAACTTTTGTACGAACAGCTGTTTTTTGTTTCGCTCACAGTGTTGGTTTCTTAGAAAAAGTTGTTTATATTAATGGGTACTTTAACCCCTTGAAGTTTTCGGGAGTAGTCTTTTTACACCCTTTATTTTTTTAAACAATAACCAGTTTACTGTTCAGATAAAATTAAATACCGTTGAAATAGTTTGCCAAGCAATACGTTTTCAATTAAAACTTTATCCCGCCACCTGCTGACATCGCTAGCATTCTTTGTCATCATTTCTTCTTACTGGGTGTAAAAAGATTAGTTTCGAAAATAAAAAAAAGCGTTTCGAAGATGAAATACTTATATATAAATAAAAACCGGAATACGACTGTATCCTCTGGGCTAGTTTGACATTCTCCGAGATTAGTTACCTAGCTAAAGTTTGATTCGAGGTTATGTGAAGACATCTAAGCAGGTAATCAGAGACACGTTCAAATACTTATTTATGAGGTTGGTAAGTTTTTAGATTTATGCCATATTAGTCCCGATGTTTCGGCCCACGCGATTAAAAAGTCTTCTTTCGTCCCATACGACAATATCGTCCATATTCGTCCCGCATGCCAAAATTATTGTAAGTACAGTTAGCGTCAAAACTATAATTTACCACCACAATCATTGAAGACTAAGAAGTGTGTTATCTACCAGTTAGCAACTACTAACACCTAATAGCGATTGTCATTACCAATATTATTACCTTATAACGTACATGTTTTCTTTCGCCGCTTAGAGCTAGTGTTATAGTAGGTACATACTTATTGCATTTGGGCTACTTACTTAGAAGCTAAAAAAAGAAAAAACTACTTTTTAACCGACTTCAAAAAAAGGAGGAGGTTATATGTTCGGCTGTATGTGTGTCCGATATTTTTGTAGACCGATTTCCAAAATTTTTTTTTGTTTGAAAGGGTATACTCTTATAGTGGTCCCATATAAATTTTATTCCTGAGGGATTAATAGTTTTCCCGTAAAACTAAAACAATCACTGAACTTTAAGAAAATTGTGGCCCGATTTCCAAAATTTTTTTTACACTTACCTGGAAGCTTTAGGTTCATAATTTCCATTTGACTTCATAACGCAGGCCACGTGCTGTGTGAAATGTCCAGCAGTATTGTGTAGCCTGAGCTAAGGTTCCTTGCCCCTGGCATACAGTGTACAAACAAAGCTAAGTTTGTCGTATATTGATGTAAAAAGCCGTGCGATTCAATTTGTCCAGTCCGATTGCACTGTCGGCTTGATTGATGTTGTTTGTTTGAACGTCTTTGTGGTAAGGATTAGTTCTTTTGGTGTTTATACCTAAGAATAAAAGAAAGTGTCTGAAGAAAAGTTGAGTTTTTATTACCAGCTCCAACAGCATACCTCAATCCGTTTCAACTATGAGTACATAAACCACTGTAGTGTGGTACATGCACAGTTTATAGGTAAGTAAGTACTTATTGTGATTTTCTAATTATTATTTTTTGAAAATCTGAAATAAATGTATTGTATTGTATTGTATTACCTGAGTGTGCAAGAGATAAGTGACAATGAAAATTGATAAAGCAAAAATGTAAGTTAAAAACATATTGACGAATTGAGAACCTCCGCCTTTTTTTGAAGTCAGTTAAAAATGAGTTCTTTCATTTAATTTTCATGGAGAGTGCGTGAGGCAGCTTTAAGATGGGCCCAGTTATATTTGGGCCGAAATGTGAAAAATAATAAAACACTATAATAAATAATAAATCATAATAAATAATGCTGGACATTTTCACACAGCATCATCTAGCCCCAAACTAAGCAAAGCTTGTACTATGGGAACCAGATAACTAATTGATTTGATAATGTATTACATTATCAAATCAATAGCTATTTCTTATCTGTGATTTTCTGGTCTCTTTTAAACCATTAGATAACAACTTAAATATCGTGCTGTTGTGTTTTCTGTCACAAAATGTCCATTAATTCTAAGAATCAGAGTAAAGTAAAAAGTTTCGGAGGTCAAGTGTCAACCAGAGAACGAAATAGCAATAGAATTGAAAATTATATCGTTCTTGTTGATTATTAGAACTAGAAAATATTGAGCATTTCTTCTTCTAAGCATAATCTTAAAAACCTATTATTTAAAAAGGCGTATTACAATATTAACGAATATTTTATGGACAAATTTGAAGAATATAACTGTTTATAGGACTTACTAGATATTCAATAATTATTGGACTGTTATTATTTTAATTGGCATTGACATTGTATTAATTAATTACTTATTTGAATTGACATGTTACTTAATTTAATAGACATTTTACTGTGTGACATTTTGCATGCTTTAAGCTGATCATGGTGGTTCTTTAAATTTAATTATTTCTGTTTTAGATCTAAGTTTACCTATGTATCGCGTATAAATGAATAAATGAATATGAATATGAATAAAAAAAATTTTGCCCTGTAGTGTCCCACTGCAGGGCAAAGGCCTTCCTTTTCTCCACTCATCCCTGTTCTGCCCCCTTAGCATGGCGTTTGTCTAGGTACCGGAGAATAGATATAAATGACAGTAATGACATTAGAGTGTGGACAAAACGGGAAGAATGTAGATAAAAGTTACTTTTATCTACACTCTAATGTCATTACTGTCATTTTTATCTATTCTCCGGTACCTAGACAATCGCCATGCTAAGGGGGCTGGGCTAGTAGACCAATCCTTTATATGGGCATCCAGTTCATCTCTCCATCTGCGGCGTGGTCTGCCGCGACGTTGTTTCCCGTTTAGAGGCGTCCACTCTGTAGTGGTTTTCGTCCACAACGCATCCGACATGTGGCTGACGTGGCCTGCCCAGCATTGTCCATGCATCGTTCTATTATATTTATATTAATATTCTATATGTTTATAATAAGTACTTATTATAAATTAGATATTTTACGCAAGTTTATGTAACTAGCACAAAACGCAAGTTTGTTTTGTGTGTTCGATTCTCATAGTGGGAAATTATATGATGTGCAAAATAATATTTGTTTTAGGTGTCTCCTATGTAGGTATTGTAGTGTTTATAGTATCAGTCGTGTGGATGCCATAACATATGCTCTGCTTTCTTTGGGACCAAATGATGCTGTGCGAAATGTCGAGTAAGTACTTAATGTTTTTTTTAGTTATTTCTATATTCTACAATAAAACCACTTTAAACTATTCAAAGTCTGATGAAAATTAAAGAAAAAGGCAATATTCGGAATTAGTGGTGGGTGGTAGATGGTTATCCACCCTCGCGGGGGTGGTTAACCCATAATCATTCCCGCCTGCCACCGCGGCTCCAGACGCAGTGGCAGACAGGAATTTTCACTCACACTATCTCAATTAAAATGTAAGCATAGTTTTTGTCTATTCTATCTCGCTCTTATTCCCACAGCATTGAGTTAAAGTTACAATTAATTCTGAACTTTCGTCTTGAGTCCCAGGCGTGTTTCAACTTACAAAGATTGATGGAGCGACAACTGTCTTGTTTTAATTTAAAATTCGTGTTTAAAAGGTTCAGTTGGAGTACTAAAGATAAAGATTTGATCATCAATTTAGGGCTGTCAGCTACGACCTATCAGTTAAATTGTAAAGGAATTTTATTACTTATCCTTATTTTATTATTTCTTGAAATTCTGCCCTATGAACCGGTGACCCGGAGTAAGTGCGACACTTACTAAGACATTTAGCGTACGGTGAGCGTTTACACGGGAAAAATTGGCATGCGATGCTAAAACGTACGTGCTTAGACCGTGTCGTGTAAATGCCCCAGTTTCCACTTTTTCTTCCACTCTAATCCACAACCACGGTGGATTATATTCCACTCATGTTTTCTATTCCACTCTAATCCACTACCACAGTGGATTATAATTTTCTATACCTGAGTTCATCATGAAGTCGGTTTTTTCCGTAATGAAAATATTTATCACCAACATTTATTCATCATTTACAACAGCGGTGACCAATTAATTCTGAGTTATCTGGACAGTGGTTTCTGGTTACCATCCGTCATGTCAATAAATAATACCTACCGTGACATCACTAGACTGACAGACGTAATCGTCAGCCACATCAGTCATCATTGTAAATCAATTGGGTTGTGGTTACTCTTAAAAACATTAGCTTGATAGTCCCGTGGAAAAAGGTGATGGCACATTTGTCAGCATCGAACGCACCGCAATATGTCACAAATGAAGTAGGGACTTTAAATAAAGGCAGAACCTATTCGATTTTCAATAATATGTTTGCTTCGAAAGGGTTAATCTCACGAGCGGTACCATTTTTTTCTGTGGTAAGTATAACTTTTCCCGCAAAACTCAAAAAATGTCATCCTGTCATCCATTCTCTATCACTTGTAATTTTCGATTTGAGTCGAACATTGAAGTCGGTTTTCTAATGGCACAAGCCTACGCATTTCATTCTAGCCTATCCGCTATTAGGTCTAGCCTATCCGCCTCATATACTTCCGATGTTTTCCTTCACCGTTTTGTCTACGGCGTGATTTAGGCTAATAAAAGTACGTGTGTGTCGTGGAACACTCGGTTGGAACCAAGTTTGTAAATTTGACATTTTGCGCACCTTGTGCACCACTTTTCACCCTCTGCGCATCTTTTTTTGCGCGCACACACACACACACACACATACACATTTTGTGAAGTTATCAACGAAAACATGTTTTATCTTTATATTCCCCGGAGACAGCGATATGTCGTGACGGTAAAATCGATCGCTTTTTTCTAGCCTCCATCCTCGATACTGTCCAAAAAAGAACTTCTTTCCAAAAAGCTCGCTATCAGTACGACCACAAATAAAAGAGTTATCCTCTAAGCATAGACTAACTAGACTGAGTTTCTACAGTTTCGAAAATCTAATTTCTTAACGTATTTTCATAGGCAATTTCGGAATTCATTTATTTTATTCAACTAAGTCAAAACATTTCGTTAATAAGTTTTAAGTTTTGATAGCATTATTTTAGTTAAAATAACCATTATTTTATGTCTAGAATTGGTAATTTAATTATCTGTGGTTTTTTGCTTGACGACTTGACCAAAACGTAATTGTGAGTATGTTAGAATGTTTATGTCTCAATCACACCTCTGATGATACTTATAATCTACACGTAGATCATAGCCTGGAGTAGCATAATTATTATTTATTATTTTAACCTGTATTGTCCCACTGCAGGGCAAAGACCTCCCTTCCTTTTTTCTAGTTTTTCCTATCAAAGCTGCAGTGGGCCCATCTGGAAGATGCATATCTATCTCGTCCCGCCACGTGGTGGTCTGCTGCGTAGACGTCTTGCGTTGGACATCCATTCAGACATGTCATCCAGTCAGACATGTCGGACGACTTGTGGGCAAAGACCACAAGGTCTTTGCCCACAAGTCGTCCGACATGCGACAGACATGGCCATAAAGGCAAGTAGACAAGACAAGTAGCATAAAGGCTTTTTTAAAATCTTGGTACCAGAACCAGACAAGTAAAGCGGGCGGTAGCTAGTACCTAGGTGTATTTTGCATCTTGCACGTTATACTTTCTCTGATGGATTCTTAAAAAACGGAGCGTATACCATTTTTACTTGAACTAACTTTCAAAACTTTCTTCATAACTGCACCCTGCAGCCGGCAACCTTGAAATAAATTTCAACTCGCCCAACTTACACAATTTTGCAGTGTAATACGTTACCTAGAGCTTAAAATGTCGTGTAAAACCTAATAGCTTAAGTTTAGGGCACCGCGTGGGAGGTACACCTTGTACATAATGCGTTGCTTTTATAAGTGAAGATAGAAGCTGATTGTATTAATTTACCTGCCAGCTGTACTTTAAAAAAAAAACAAGGTAAGTTCACAGCGCAGCAAAAATAAAAACCCAGACCCCGAGACTTTTTGTAATACAAATTATTCGTTCTGCAACGTGAAGCGAACCCGCCTTCTACCTCACAGGCGGGCCTACACTCACTGCGCTACAGAGGTCGTCATCAATATCAACTTATAAGTCCATTATGAATAGCAGGGAGAGTTTTCAAACAAAGAAAACTCAAATATCAATCTACAAAACCAACGTATAGATTATCAAAACTTTTCGCATTACCGACTCAATATTAACACAATAGATAATCCGAAAATTGCCCAAGCCATACCGCAAGCAATACTCGTTTAATTGAGAAACTTCGCAACCAATACGAAACTTAGCTGATCAAATCTTAACTTTAAAGTTTTATTATAAAATGCGACAGAAATTATACCATTCGCAAGATTACTTTAAAATAGATAAAAGTAAGTAAGTTCGTATGTCGTACGGAAAATGGGCCAACATTTTAACAACCTGGCAACCTGAAGGGAGACGACGCCGCGGACGGCCAAGGAAGCGCTGGAGAGACGACCTCGAATCCTTTGATAGTGGGTGGTGGAACCTATCAAAGGAGAGAGATGGTTGGAAGGAATTGGGGGAGACCTTTGCCCAGCAGTGGGACAGTATAGGTTAAATAAAAAAAAAAAAAAAAGTTCGTATGAGTCAGTGGCCAACTCTGGTGACGGAGTTTTTAGTTAAGGCCTCCGTCATGGCTTGACGACTTAATTAGCCGGGACCGACAATTTAACGTGCCCTCCGAAGCACGGAAGCGCTCAGATGAAAATACCACTCACCCATCCACTTACAGACCGTTTCGAACGTTGCTTAACTTCGACGATCTATCAAGAACGACTAAGCACGGCCACGAGCGCTTTAAAATAGATGATAATTCGTTATGTTTGGTTAATATGATACAGGTGATAAATATGATAAAGAAGAAGAAGGTGATGCCTAGAGTGAGGTCACAGCTTTGAGGAATATGACCAGAGGATCTGACAAGAGTTTTTTTTTTATGGAAGAGTGGGCAAACGAGCCAGTGGCACACCTGATGGTAAGTGATTACCACCGCCCACAGACAACTGCAGCATCAAGAAGCACTGCAGATGCGTTGCCGGCCTTTGAGGTAGGAATAGGCTCTTTTTTTGAAGGTAAAGATAAAGTAGAATTTGTCTCCAAAATTCTTAGTGTCATCTTCTCTATTCTTCCGTAGAGTCAGGGGACCTAAGCAGGCCGTAGATCATGCATACATTTGTCCCATCCCGAGAATCGCACCTGCGTCCTAGCCACATTCCACAAGGTTAATTGCAAAAGTTTAAGAATATCTAAGAGGATTTTTGTCGAGTTTCTTTTATCGTTCCTTCTTAGTTTCTTGTTAAAAAACTGCACTCGCCAGTGGAACTTACTTTTTGGTTGCACACCCAGCATTTTAAATAGACGAGCTAATTTACGCCTTTCTTCGGAGATATTTAAAAAACTAGCTGTTAAGGGGCCATGCATGGAACGAAACAGGGTCACGACGTGAGCCTTATATAAAGATCTATTCAATTTTCAATTCAACGAATTCCATCATTCCATGGTCGATCGCTCCATCATTATTATTCCACTTTAAGTATGTGGGGTGGGCATAACATGGTATTCCTCTTCCATTTTCTTCTTCTTTAGCCTACCTCTACTTTTACGGCCTACCTCCTACTATTGGTCGATCACATTGATTGGTTATTTGGAGAACGCAGTCATAACTGCAAAAAACTGAAAATAGTTTTCAGTATTTTCAGACCTTTTTTAGACGTTCAAAATGCTTTGAAGATGTGCAAGGCCCACATTTCGAATTTAGAATTCCATATTTGACGAGCCGCAAGTCCATCGCTGTCTATTAGAACACCAACACATGAATATACATTTTCCGGAAATCCACTGATACATACACCTTTAAATCGACTGTCGATGTAGCCTATTCAGCCAACAAAAACTAGCAGAGCAAGTTTGTGCCAGAAAACAAGCCCTATAGAAAGAACGTAAGCATAGTTATTTTAATAAAAAGCAATCAACGTCCCCTTAACAACTCTAGTTGTTAGTTTACACAAGATCCTTATTAAAACCGTTGCTTTTTTACTCACTGCTCAAGCAATGTTCGTGGAAAACCAAAATCGTCATAATAAGGCCGTTAACTGAAAAATATTGGACTTTATCAGATGCACATCCTAGCAAACTCTAGTCTAGTAGCATCTTTAGTGAATAAAGTGAGGCCGTCAAAGTAGAATATTAATAATTACGTTTTAATAGGTACTAAAAAGAAAACCGACTTCAATGTTTGACTCGAAACGCGGTGTGACTCAGGGCGTCAAGCTGTCGATTCGATTTCTATTGTGACATGGAGGGAAGGTGTTTAGAGTTTTACGGGGAAAATATTATAGACTAAATTATAGGCCTTTGATTTATACGTCAGGAAGCAACTTTTGCCTATACCACGGTGAGCAAAGTGGAACAACGGTTTCCTGGTTAAAAAAAATTCAGGAGATGGATATTAATATGGTCTGGGCCTATACTCAACGCGACAAAATGAACATCAAATAGTATAATATAATGTCGACATGATGATAAAAATAAAAGGCAAAAGTCTATCTTGGTTGAGATTGGAACATTTGAAACTGAAACAGTGTAATGTTGAGACGCTTTTCAGATTTATCCTGGTTGTTGAAAAGATTTGGAACACAGATATGTTTCGTTTGCATCATTTGGAACATCATCTCTGAGACGATCGATGTTATAAATGTTTGAAAAATTTAAAGTACCTACCTACATTTTTCCACAATTTTTAGGACAGCATTGATTTGTTGGCAAACCGCGCCGCATAGACAACCCAATTGATTTTGATTTGTTGTCAGCCCGCGCCGCATAATCTATGTTTGTTTTGATCTGTTGGCAGTCCGCGTCCGGTCGCGAGAGAGCCGTTCAGTCAGTTTTGCATCTCGCTCTTACCAATACTCAATGCTATGTTCGTTCACTTCACGCACGCGACATGCTCTGTAGTTCGAATCTGCATCTCGATCTGAATCTGCGTCTTCGCTCTGAATCTGAATCTCAATCTGAAACTGATTCTGGATCAGAGCGAGATGCAGTTTCATTCAGATTTATTGATGCGGAGACAGCAAGCGCAAGGTGCTCAGGCAGTGATAGAGTTTCAAAAGAGTCCTTCTATCAACACAAATGTTTCTAATCTTTTGAAACACATTGATGAAGCGACTATCAGAGTTGTTCCTCTAAAGAGTTACACAGGTCTAGATAAAAAGACGGCAGTAGTTTTTTGGAATCCAAGTCGCTGGAAGAGCAAGATAATGAGTACGGGTAAAAAGTGGGTAATAACTGCTCTTTGATGGCAAATGTTGCAGTTTATTGTAAGGAAAATAATGGTTTAAGCTGCGAGAATATCCACTGGTTAATCTTGGAGAATGGAAATGAAAACTCGCGGAATTTACAGAGGGGTTCGTTGGAATTTTTCCTTGAAACTGCTCTTCTCTGTTCAATATTTCTTACCGGCTACAAATCATCTATAATATTAGTTGGAGAGAATATGTACAAAGCGTAATGTTCTCCGAGATAAATGTCGAATCATAGACATGCACATCAACACGAGCTCTAATGAAAGTAACATATTGTAAGGGAACCAGTTTGAATTTTCATAGGCGGTGATGGGTTTGCAATCTGTCACGTATTCAATTAGGTACTTTATTACAAATGTTTGTGCACGTCATCATCATCATTGTCTCAGCCCGGTATCACCCACTGCTAGGCCTCCTTTCGCTTCTTTCAAACTTTTCGGTCCTGGGTGTCCCCGATCCAGATAGTATTGATTGAGCAACAGTTGTGCTATGCACTTACCAAATATTTATTATTTTAACATTCCTTTGGCCACCTCTTGGCCAGTGGCGTAGCTAGGTAACCAAAGGCCCTGGTGCAAAATAAACCGGGCCCCTAACTGAACGGTATAGGTTGTATCAAGTCAAAATATGCAGGGTGTGGCAAAATGTAAACATAATTGATTTTTTTGTAAAAACTTACGATTTGATTCGTCATTTTCTGCGTAACTATTTCAAATCTAATAATGCATTTGTTTGTTTTTATTTTCAAAATAATTATACGTATAGTTTCCTAAGAACAAAACCTTCCGGACTCTCGGGACTCAGAGTCCGAGGGCCACTTGAGCTTGGGGGTTCCGGTGCACTGCACCGCCTAGCCCTTCGGTAGCTACGCCACTGCTCTTGGGCAACTTCAAAGGATTTCCAAGGCCTACACTTAGTATAGAATAATATTCAGTACCTGTTTTTGTAAAGACCAAAGTCTTAAAGATCAATCCTTCGTTACCAGTCTTTGATAACTTTATCAACCCCGTTTGAAATAGCTAAACCGGAACAATCTGCAGAAATTGTTAAAACTTAATAGCACAATTTGTCAGATGACATCGAGCCATGAGCAATCAGCAGTAGAAGCTGATGTGAAACAGCTGGTAAGCTGTGAAAGTTCTTATTACAAAACATAGGTAACCCTTCTTGGCAGTCGGGTAAAAATACCCAGGCTGGCAATGCTAGCACTACCAAACCTTGACTATTTGTGTAAGTGTGAGTGTCTGGGACAGCTGGAAGGGGTATTTTTTTTTACTAACATTCAACAGCCCCAAAAGGGCTTAACAAGCTGAATCTGATTTAGGGTAAACAGCTATGTCACATAAAATTTATGTGACATAGCTGTTTACCTCTCACTGGCCATCAGACGTATCAAATGGACCAGTATTTCAGCAATTGTCAAATAGCACCGTTTAATACCATTGCAGGGAACAAATTAGGGTGATTTGTTCAGGCGAAATTGGATCACATTTTTGTGGAATTAATGACGATGAGATAGTTATTGTCGGCATTTTATCGTCTGACTAAGTGACATCATTTTTTAATCTTGTCCTTTTGAAATGAATTCTGTTCTATTTTGGAGATATAAATGGTTGCTATAAAACCATTTTAAAGAACAATGAATCACGAATTCTTTACAGAAACCTATAATTATCTAAGATCGGTCAAACTGTTTTTGAGATAATTGGAATATTGAAAATAGAACCTCTAAAAATCACCAAAAACGCATTACCCGTCTCAAACTATGCCATTTATTCTGTAATTCTTTATTGTACACAAGAAAATGGTTACAAAACAATAATTAGAAAGTACATGTACAAAGGCGAGCTTAACCCTAAAAGAGTTTTCTACCAGCAAACCTTTGAGTCAATCGATTGTTTGATTGATTTGTCAATCGGTGAAGGAAAACATTGTGTCATGGTCACAAAGGGAGTTTCTTCAAGGAGCTTAAAAAACTTATCGTAGAAATAGAGTGGTCGTAGTAATCTGGCTGTAGTCACTGACAATCAGATGCTTCTCGACCTGCGTCGGTTTTTATGAATATAACATAATATCTATGTTAAAATACATATCATTGGGCTATAATACACACTTTGCTCTAACAAATGAGCTCCACGTGGCTATGGCAGCTGGATGACATGACAGAGTGCCTTTAATGATATAATTTGATCTGCCATGATGAGATTATGGTAGGCTCGAGAAATGAGACGTCTGTGAACGTAATTATGAATATTATTCGTAAAATATCACAGAGCTAGTAACCTGCACTAAGTAAATTCAATAACACTTGAAACACAACTTTGAAATCTCATTTTACCCCTTATTAATTTATAAGCTATTGAAAAACACCATCGTTGTGTGGTTTCACGCTTTAGTGCAAATCACTTAGAATGAATAGTTCTAAAAAAAATTCTACTCTTATTCTTATATCCCAAATATCCCACTAATATAATAAAGCTGAAAGTTTGTGAGCTTGTTTAGATGTTTGTATGTTTGTGTTTCAATCACTCCTAAACCAGTGAACCGATTTAGATGAAACTTGGAATAAGCATAGATAGTGACCTGGAATAGCATATTATTCGAAATGTTGGTACCACGCGGGCGATGCCGCGCGCAGTAGCTAGTCCTAAATACTGTTAGGGATCTTGGAATGACATTATTAGGTGCACGAGCTGCACGACGATTCTAGCAAGAGCCACCACACCATGGTGTATGTACTCAATGGATGATGCGTGAACGTGGCGTTAGTTTCGTAAGGTACCGCACATAGACAGGAAAAGCGTTAACGGCCACACTACATACCTCTTTAAAATAATGTCTAGTCTTGAAAAAGTTGAAGTGTTCATTTTCCGTCTTTCGCCAAGATGCTGTATCTGATTTTTTTTAATTAAATAGGTCAGCATTTGACCTCCCTCTGCCTGATCTTAAGCAGTAGTGAGGTCCAAAATGGAGCATGCTTTCCTAGAAGGAACCTATTTAATCTTGATTTGAAGACCCCTATATTGTACTTTTCGGGAAATACAGTACCCGGCAATGAGTTCCACAATTTGGCAGTGCGTATGAAAAAAGTGGACTCAAAACGCTTTGTACGAGCTCTGGGAATGTCGACCCTGTACAAGTGGAGTCTTTCGGGGAACCTGTAGCACTTACACAGACAATTACTTTACTAAAAGCGAGAAGTCTAGATTTTCTAGAAAACAGAGGAATATTTTTGATAGTTCAAAAGTAATCTTTTAATAGCCGAGTAAGGTAGAAAAACAGGGTTCGGCCTAAGCGAAGCAGGGGGTGTTATTCGCGTTAGTTTTTCGTTCGTTTGATGAATATTTGGATGCTTTTAACTATGAGTTACATTATATTTAGTCGATAAGATCAACGTTAAAACACGGTCCTAACCTAGGACCAAATATTCCAAACTGAAAAATTGCCTCTTGAAGACAGAAATCGTAGTAAGAAAGAAGGATCCCAATAGTAATCAAACGAACGAAAATAAGAATATGGCCCCAGAGCGCTCATTCGTCCATGGAGCTTTCCCGAAATTACGCACACAAAAACCACGATCATGTGCATCTACACACACATTTTCATTTCATCCAACCTGCCTTAGTCAGATAGAGTATAATTATTAGGTAGTCAAGTTTTCAGTTATATGACGGGATTAGATTCACAGAGATATTACATAGAAAGCGTGTTGGCGCGGAAATTGGTACAAGTGGCTAATGCCCGTCGTTCATTCAGAGAGCGCGTGAAATCTGCTCTAAGTAAACTTACTTTGAGCTAGCCGTGGGGCTAGTTTTACTGGATAAGCCAATCTGAACTTTTTAAGCCACCTAAAGATCTAAGTCATAGCTTAACTGCGTTAAACTGGGACGACAGGATGAGGACCCATCGACTCTGTGGTCGACGACCATATGCGAACCACTAGACTAAGTAAATTATTCACGACCTCTCGTAGCGCAGTGGGCGAACGCTCGCCTGCGACGCAGCAGGTTGCGGGTTCGAACGCCGCGGCGGGACCAATGTTTGTATGGTCTATAAATATTTGTCTCCGATCTGGGTGTTTTAAATGTATAATATGTATGTATTTACTAACAAAAAATATATCAGTCATCTCGTACACAAGCTCTGCTTACTTTGGGGCTAGATGATGCTGTGTGAAAAAGTCCAGCATAATTTATTTATATGTTTTAAAACTACGCAACAAATTTTCATGCGGTTTTTTATAGACAGTGATTCAAGAGGAAGGTTTATTTGTATAATACATGCATATAAAGAAACACTGATTATTTTAGAGGTTTCTAATGTGATGTCGTAAATAAACACATTTTTTGCGCTTACATTACAAACGTTAACTGAACCCTAATATTTCGTATCAGCATTACACCCGTGTGAAGCCGGGGCGGGTCACTAGTTCATGAATTTATTAAATCCAATCCAGTGCCTCTAAAGCTCTGACTACCTATACAGTTTCATATTTCGGGCAGAATATTACGTACGAGTGCTAAAAGCTTGCCTGTTGTGTTTGGGCAACCTCCACTTCATAAGACCACGCCATACACAAATGTTTACACGACAAACATGCCCTAAGAACCGCCTCAAGGCATTGAATGACAAGAAACCAGGTAACCAGGTTTAACAGGTGTGGTGTTTGGTCCAGCCTTCCAAACCTTCCCAAACACATATTTTATGAATTAAAAATCACACTACAGAACCTTTTGACTCAGATAAACCGGTAATTTTCCGAAATTAGAAATTAATTGATTGACGTAAGTTCGAGATTCGGACCTACACCAGGACCCACTAAAAGTCCCACTCGGTAGTTTTTATTTCGTTACACTGAATTTTGATCATCATTGTAATATTTTATATTAAAAAATTGTCTGACTTTCCATGAAAATTCTAATTCTTTAGTGATGAAAATAACCTACTAACTTTAAATAATTAAAAAGTTTTGTCTTTATTTTGCTCTTATAAATTAATTTACATTTATATTTTTGCTATTCTTTATAAGCAGAATATTGTTCGCTGAAATATTACGCGATTAAGCTATGGAATATAGCAAAATACCTGCATTTTAAAGTATTAGTGGTCAGAGTTTGCGAGATAGCCATTTTACCGGTAACGTAACGAGGCTATAGAATACGCGGTTTAAAAAAAACAAGAAGATACCTTTTTCATTTTTTAAACCGCGAATTCTATTTTACTTCCTATCTATCTATTCTATCTAATCAGTCAAGATCCACCAACCGCTGAGTATATGCCTCCTCATTTTTTTTTAAATTGAGATAGAATCCAAAAAATCATGCATTTATTATTTTACTCAAAATACATCGTTTTCTAAAGTGCAAGAAAAAACAGTCATTTTTTCTTGCCGCCATCTTATTTTTTTGAAATCTCCCTACAGCTTGAGGGGTTAAAATAGGTCAGCATTTTGACCTCACTCTGTCTGATATTAAGCAATAGTGAGGTCTAAGATGGAGCATGCTTTCTAGAAGGAACCTATTTTCTCTCTTCCATTTATTATTTTCACGCTACTTTTTCCGATCCTCCGATCATATTTTAGGTACTTACGGATTTTTATTTTGTAAGGTCTAAAAAGGGGATTTTAGGTGTAAATAAGAACTAAAATAATATTAACTCATTTGAATTAAAAATAACTTGAAAATAACCCATTGTATCCAAACGACTGATTAGATTTGTGATTTGCGTCAGCTCTCGATCAAGTCGCCATACTTACGGTACTTAGTATCAGCTTTAAGCTGATCGCACATTTGTCCGCACCGTACTCGCTACAGTCAATTTTCTTTACTAAAAATTCTGATGACGTCAGAAAATGCGGCTCGCTTCTGACGTCTCAGCATTTCTTATGGATCAAAATCAAAAGCTGTTGATCCGTTCGGGAGATTCAATAATGTCAATATTTTTATGTGATACTGGCAGAACTGGGGAAAATTGTACGAAAATTGTAGTATTTTTTTTACCGTTATAAGCACATAAAATCTTAAAAGAATTTTTGTACAAACCAAAAAAGCTGTAGGCTTATGGCGTAATGATGAGAAAAAAATGATTACTCAAAAACCCTAATGTATCAGGCACTACCAGCTATAACACTGTCTACACTCAACGGGAGAATGTAGGCAGTGTTGTTTCAATCGCTACTTACAATATTCGTAGCCACAAAACTGAAAAATGATCACAAATATTTGCTTATATTTTCTCCATTTTGCCGCCAACGCCAAAAGTGACACGCCGGATTTTCAGGGAGATATTAAAAATACCCTCAAATTGTTGGCAATTTTTAGTTGTAAACCATTGTGGCTAAGATCGCACAATACATTCTGCCAAACAATAGACCTCGTTTATCATTCAATATTTGACGGCCTGTCAACATTTTCGGACCCTAGGAATATTAATGGTACGTGCTTTCTTTTTGTACTTTTTAAATCAAGGCAAAGATTTTTGAATGGAAGAAGTTTTGGAGCCAAAAATAACGAAACCCTTCTGGGAATAATTTAACTTTGGACTTTCTTAGTCAATGGGTTTGTTACGCGGGAAAGTTTAAAAAGATTTTAGAGGGTAACATTTTACTGTTTGTTAAAACATGGTTCAAAAAAAGTTTAAAATTCTGCTAAGCTACATTTTTAAGTTAAAAATATACTTAACAGAAAATTTGCTTAAAGTCCAGACCCCGTGACGTGGTCAGAGTCAGTCATGTTAATAATAGCAGAATGACTGAGAGCCATTTAATCATAGAAGTTATTTAGGAATTAACTTTACAAAATTACGACACTGGTTTATTACGGACATAATTATTATTTCGTGCTAATAGAGTGCAAAAAAATATTCAATTATGAGAGCGTCAAGTGTTTTTACAATAAACAAATTTGTCTTTCTTTAAAAAATATTGTCAAAATCGTGAGCGTAAAATAATCCTCCGAGGCGCATTTAAATCCTTTCACCACAGCTGATTCGATCCAGTGACACAACTCGCAACTTTTGCCTACAATCAACGAGACACGCTGTAGTGTCTGGGGCTTTGTTGTGAGCCTACCTATTACCTAAACAGTTCCCTCAGCTTATTCAGCCTGATCCTTAGAGAATACAATTGAATATCCATACAACGTGCCTTATTTAGGCAGCCTACCTAAGGGTTAGCTTATACCGAGATGACGCACACTTAAGATATCAATACAAATATAAGCTAGATTATAAAAATATACTAACTATAGACTCATATCTGGTATTATCTGGTTTCCATAATACAAGCTTTGCTTAGTTTGGGGCTAGATGATGCTGTGTGAAAATGTCCAGCATTATTTATTTATTTATTTATATCTGAAAGTTTTAAGGCACGGAAGACGTTCTTTCAAATCAGCGACGAAGCAGCCGTAATATTACGGCCGAATTTTAGTAGACCTGGATTTAGCCCATTGACCCTCATATCACCCAAACTACCAGCGCATCACCCGGGTCACGTAATGAAGTTTTTAATTAAAATCAACATGAATAAAATATTTTGTATGATTAGGGACTTCAAACAATGTTTGTAGGGTTTAATTAAAATAGGCATGTCGGTTGCACAGGTGAGCTATTTTGAAGATTTTATTATGTAATCTAAATTTTTTTAAAGTGTGGTTAGTGGTCAGTTTTCTTGCTGTGCACCATTTTTTCATTTGAAAATGTTGTGTGCGTGTTTATGATTTCAATGTTTTAGAAAAAAAAAATAGTTAACAAGAGCTCCAGTGCGACGGTGTAAGAAAATAACTATCGAATCAGAATAGATATTTTCAACATACTTAGAAAACATTTGTTTAGGTACTAACTACTAAGTTAACTGCTTTTAATGGTGTGAGAAAACAATGTGGGTCGATGGTGAATTCCTCTACAGATGTGAGCCTGTTTACGTTTACAAAAAAGCTTTAATAGAAACCAGACATAACTGGTGTAACCACGAGTCCGTCGTCAAATAAACATGCGTGACACGGAAATAATTACTTACTTTGGGACAAAAATCAGCTGACACACTTTTATAACTCACCCTGTGATCTTCTTACTAGAAACGACTGGTGTTGGTAGACTACAATAATAATACTAAATAATTTTTAATTTCATAATCTGTAAAGACGAATTTGTCTATGGTAGAATGAAGTAGATGATATTAGAAGAAACCAACTGTCAGTTGAATCCGACACGATAATATGTAGAGAACACCTTGCTTGCAACTTGATTAGTTAACTAAAATACAAATAAACTCAGCGAACTCGCTCCACGTCTTTCCATCCATATCACAACCATCACCAGCCCCATTTACAGTCATCCATTTACCATCAACAACTGTTACTTTTTTTATTTCAAGCCTACCTATCGACTTTCAGTGGCAATGGCGTTAGACCGCAAACCCTAGAAAACTCGAGAGGCCTTGGCCCAGCCGTGGGACAGTAGTGGTTAAAAACAACAACCAACATTTTTTATGTACAAGGTGGAAAACGATTTACGTAGTATGGTAGACAATGAGATGTGTTTAATTTTCATTCAGAACAAATTTCATATTACAGTGGGCAAAGATGACTTGGACTATTAATCATTAATTTTTGGAATAGGCCCAGGTCAAAAGTAAACCCGGTAGGTCAGCCTCAGTTATTGAGATTAAAAGAAAATGCTCGCCGGTTTAGGTTACTTTTGACCTGGCCCTTCTCCAAAATATCGCCAATTCTATCCAAGAAGGTTCGCCTATGCCTTCCCCTTCCAGCTGTCCCATACACAATCGCCTCATACACTTGCTTTGTCAAACGACTGTCATCCATCCTCTCTACATGCCCAAACCATAACCATAATGAGAGTGATTAGGACGAAAGATGCATGTCAGATTCGAGGCTGGTCTCTGCCTATCCATAATGAAAAGGCTACATTAATGTTTTTGAAACCGTATTTTGTTAGCTTTACTTCGGTGAAGAGTTAGCGTTTGAACTTTTTAAATTAAAAAAAGACCCTGAATAACATATTACTCTGCTGCCAACACGGCTAATTTAATTACTTCCGGTTTGTCAGCCTGGCGAGGTAAGGGCACAAATATGGCGTCGCTTCCGGAAACTAGGAACCCTTTCTGGTATAATTATAAAATAGCTTAATTGTTTGTTGTTATTTAAAAACTGGTTAAATGTTATTAACAATTTTGTATTAGACTTCCTACAGCGATTTCTGCCACTTTTTAATCAAGGTGAGAAAGATACGATTACGATTATTTATTTCTCATAAGATTTACAAAATAAATCACTTACTGCGAAACCTTATAACACTTAGTATTTAGGTACGCATTTTTTAAAATACAGTGGGCGATAAATAGGTAAGTACTTATTACAATAAACATTAATTTCTCATTCATTACTTCAACAGCATAACAACATGGTAAAATAAAAAAATATAGAAAAATAAAATAATTCGGGTAGTTTTGTCAATCATGCATAAAAACATTAGAATACGCAAAACCAAAGCAGAACTTTGTGCGAGTAAAAACCAGTTGCACCATCAAGATCATCTCATAGATTTCTTTGAGGTTATGACTGTCTAAGATCCTCATCGTTTGATGGAGATTTTAGCATTGGCAACTTATATGATTTTTTTTATTAAAATTAACTTAAAAACATAAAATTAATTTACAACATTATTTTAAATCAGTTAGGCCATTATAGGATCGTTGAAAAATATCTTGATAGCTCTCCTGATTAACCACTATTTTTTTCAAGGTTCCTACAGAAATCCTTTTATAGTGATTGAATGAGTTATTTCTTCAAATCTTCTCCACATGCCCTCATCTCGAAAGCGCTCAGCGCTAAATATCGTTGATAAATCGTAATAATAAGACGTGGAGTGATAAATCTACACAGGTGCTGGCCATAGAGCAACGAATACAGTACATCTACTACAGGTAAACAGGTTCACGACTGTATGTAAGGTGCGGTAGACATTCTCTCAGATCTTTTCAACCGACTTCAAAAAAGGAGGAGGTTCTCAATTCGTCTGTATGTTTTTTTTTTTTTTTTGTATCTTGTTACGCGATTGTTCCGCCATTTGTTGACCGATTTGCTAAATTCTTTTTATGTTTGAAAGGGTATACTCCAGAGGTGGTCCCATTTAAATTTTATTCCTGAGGGATTGATAGTTTCCCCGTAAAACTCTAAACACCTTCCCTCCTAGCCATGTCACAAATAGAAATCGAATCGACAGCTTGACGCCCTGAGTCACACCGCGTTTCGAGTCAAACATTGAAGTCGGTTTTCTTTTTAGTATAAAAACGTAATTATGTTCTTATTCCAGATCCTATGAAGATGTCTAAGGGGGGTACTCAGAGGCATGTCCAAACACATTTTGATACATGCCCACATCTTGCAGAAGTTAGTATTCCATACGTGACAGGTTGCAAGCCCATCGCCGCCTATAAGAACTACTAAGATACAAGTAACTTACTTAATACAAAGAAATACTACTATTTATTCCTTTAGTGCTTCTACGTAATCATGTTTCGTAACCAGCTACGTACAGCTACAAACAACTTTTTTTTTCTTACTTCGTAACCGGGTTACAAACTAAGAATAAAGTTTTGTGTTTCAGTTCTTTGTTCGTAACTCATTATCAGCATTGTGATTCATGCTTGGAAAAGTAGGTAGGTAATATTAAGAGCAACGTAACTATTCAGTAAGGAATTAAACAGTTTTTGTGCCGATCAATCGTGGTGCAGTGTAGATATTATTGAATTGAATTGCAATTTTTCGAAGTAGTAAGTTTTTCGAATCGATGCATAATTAACAAAGCTTTTGTAATGATGCATCGATTATTATTTGAGTATTCCGAAGTAAAAAGTTGGTCCTTGAGGTCAACACCAATAAATGCAACTTTAGTCGTGTTTTCGTCGTGTCAATTCGGATGTGTCATATTCGAGTAGATGCTCTGCTCACAACATTATAGAGTTGAAGTTCTCAATATCGTTCTTCTATGTACAAGGTGGTAGATATACGTACCTATGCTACGACTGATTAATGACAGTTCACATTAGCCTGTAACATACGGGCGCTGAATCAGAGATACCTACATCCATATACCTATAATAAAAAAAGGAGGAGGTTATATGTTCGGCTGTATGTATGTTTTTTTTTTATTTTATGTATGTTCACCGATATTTACGTCAGTTGGGGACCGATTTCCAAAATTTTTTTTTGTTTGAAAGGGTTTACTCTCAAGGTGGTCCCATATAAATTTTATTCCTGAGGGATTAATAGTTTTCCCGTAAAACTAAAACAATCACTGAACTTTAAGAAAATTGTGGCCCGATTTCCAAAATGTAATACGATTAAGCCTATTAGTCGAGTTTGTGTAATAGAAACTGTTATCAAAATGGCTTTTAATTGTTATCATTATCGTCCCCACTTTGAGCGGGGTTGGCACAGCATTCCTCTTCCATTCACCATCTTAGGACTCTCTCTTCTTGTTGTTTGTATGATCTGCAGCTATTTATCTCGGGTCTGGGTGTTTCTATGTATAAATGTATGTATATACAAACAAAAATTATATAAGTAGTATATCACTTATATAAGCAGTTATCTGGTTCCCATAGTACACAAGTTTTGCTTAGTTTGGGGTTAGATTTATTTATTAATTTATTTATCTGTCACACAATCCATCAATCTCTTCTTCGGTCTACCTCTACTCGTATATCCATCCACATTAAAATTGTATATTTTTACCACACAAACTACAAAATATCCGTAGACAATGAATTTTGTCAAATTCACGCAAGCATTTCCAAACGAGGATTTTTCAACACAGATCGTTTGTAAAAAACCTGTCGAAAAATCTGGAAAACGAACTCTAAAATTCCATTCGGCGTTAAATTATTCTTCTATCAGAACATCGATCATAAAAACACCTACAACGCGAAAACCATCACCGTAAAAACACCGTTAAATTGTAAAAAACGCATGTTTTTTTAACGCAACTTTTAATGGAATAACAAAACAGGCATGGACCCGAACCCCGAAAGTTTTATTAGCTAAACATTGTTTTAAATGCTTTATTTTGACTCACGCGTCATTCAAAGGTTTTTTGGAGTTCCGCGTTTTAAAGGAGAAAACTGAACTTATACTGCCTTATTACAAAAAAGTTAAACCTTAGTTGAACAAAAAAGTATAGGTATTTTTATTATTGTTATTTTATTATTTTATTTTTATTTGACTTTTATTTTTTTTATAATGATTTAGTTTTACAATGTCAGCCAGGCTACTTCTTATGTCTTTTACCCGTCTTGTCTGTTTTATGGCTTCAACTTACATTTTTCAATTCAATTTATTTATTTAATTTTTTTTATTTACAGAAACTAAGCTACTACATATTTACATATATTTACAAAATACAACAGGATTAGTCAAGCTATCTAAGGATTGTTAGAAACGATCTATAGATAATTTATTAATTTATTTTAGTTGATGTACATATACATAAGTGACAAAATGAAGAATGCCTTGTGCTCCTACGGCGAATAAATGAGTATGAGACAACTCCAAAATCCAAATACGAATAACTCCATCAAGTTTCATCAATCAACCAAATGAAATACAAACCTAATTAACTGATTCTGTTGGCCATTCCCGATAAACAGGGTATTAACGTTATCACATTAGCTCAGGATAACTTAAATTACGAATGTTTACAACAATCTAAATTACTTTTTTAGTTTTCAACAAGTAACCTCACTTCAATGTTGGATTACGTAGAAAATTCTCAGGACCTATGCCTACACTCAACTTGACGCTGTGGTGCCTAAGCATATTATTTTTGAAGGAATAGGCTTGCTGGGCAAGCCTTACCTAAACCATCCCCTCAGCTTAGTCGGCATTAGGTATTCACACGAAAGACAAGGTCAATATTGAAGTCATTTCGTTTTTATAATTTGCAAATGAATGCTCGCGTATGACAAAGGCTTCACAAATCAATACAAAACAATTTAAAGCTTTTCCTCAACATGCTCCAATCAAACCTTTCAAACAACAAACAATTTACGAACATCGAACGCTGGGTCTCATCTAGTTAGCACCAGTTTTCACTTTTGATATTCAAACCTATTCGATATCAGCAGAGCAATTCATACTTCAGCGGAATGCATCCGCGACGAAACTGTTCCGCTGTTCAACCGAATGCAACCAATCGCAGTGCAAAGAAACGTCAATTTTGGACGAATTCTACGGAACGGTTTCGTCGCGGATGCGCTCCGATGAAGTAAGAATCGTTAATGCAGGCGTCGGCGTCGTCCTAACAAGTAAAACTCAAACGCGCAAGTCCACGCGAATTTATTTCGTAAGAACACGTGATCAAAAAAATGTATGTTGAACGGTGTCCTACAAAAAAAAATAATCGACGTTAGCGCGATTGTGCGATTAAAATGCTTGATGGATTTTAGCGTTGATCGCATCGTTAGCTCGCGCGATGATCGCGTATTTTCGTTCTATCAGGATGTCAAATATTGTCCCAGGTACTACAACGTCCCATTGAGTGTAAGCGTAGGTTGCCTTCTGACGTTGAGCGTAGCATCAACCTGGCCCACAAGGCCATTGGCATTTAAGCCGCCCAAAATGAAGTAATTATTCACAAATGATTAATAACTATTTTAAAAAGTTTTCAAACTAGTGTTACATAACCAATTGTCAACCAAACCGCGTTTAGTCTTAAATTCGATAATTTGAATATGTCAGAATTACGAATAGTTTCCAAATTGAATGTAAACCTGGTTAGGCAAGCCCTAGGCTTTCAAATTGTGAAATGATATCTGTTATAGGTATTATTGATTATTTATTGTTTGATTTACGTGTTTGCATTTACCTAGGGTCGAATTACGGTCACTGACCCACAAAAAAGCGGGTGTATTCATATTTTGGATTATACCATTACGCCCTTTTCACATCTCCGCCGCGAAATCAGGAGCGCGGATACGTTGTGATTTCGCCGCTCTAACGCATAGACTTAACTATAATTCTATCTCTTTCCGCCCGCGATTCCATCGATCTGCTCAAATGCCTTTGACACTTCCGCTCCTTTTTCGTGGTTTCGCGTTGTTTTCGCACGAGTCTGTCAACGATCTCTGGGGCCTTAGCAATTATGCGAGCTGAGCTGAGAAAGCCTTCTGTTCGCATCTGTATTCTATGCTCGCGTGACGTTCCGCCGCGTATCCGCCGCCACAGTTACGCTTGTCCGTCTACACTAGATCGCGGCGAAACCTATGCAGTAGAACCGCGATCCTGGTTTCGCGGCGGAGGTGTGCAAAGGGCGTTAATGAACTCATGACAAATAGTATGTTTTTCAAAAATGTTGTGCCCATTTCGAGATGTCATAGATATTGTATTTACATAAATAAAATCCAGACTTTTTCCAGTGGTACAGGCGGAGGAAATTGTTCTCGTGTGATTTCAAGACAGTGCCTTTTGTACCTCGTAATAGAAATTCTCGGACGTTTCTAAACTGGGCATGTTCGGTTCGCATCGACAGACAAACAGACAGATTTATACTCCATTCTGATCGGAACAGATACAAAGATAGGATTCTGGAATAAGTATTATTGCTATTGAGTTTCTGTCGGGTTTCAAACCTGGTTTAGAGAGACACAATTCAGTAGTTCAAGATTTTGAAATGACCGATCCGTGCTGAAGATCGTAGACTTTTTTTTTATTGTAAAGTATTCACCTACCATCTACACCTACATCTTACTGATCGGCTAAAATTGCGGGTTCAATTCCCGCATGGGTGCAATTTTTCGGATGCATTTTAAAATATTTACCTACCTAATTTTAACTATAGTATATAGTGCTTTTGAGTTACAAGTAGAAAGTTAAATATTTATCCTCAGTGGAAATATAAGTGATAAGCAATGGAGCTTCTAACAAACGTGAGCGCGAATAGATAAAAATGAAGTTTACAAGAGAAATGAAGTGCAGGAAGCAATCTCCCTGCAGTACCCGGTAATGGCTACTTTCAGGCACGACAACACTAATTTTGGAGGCGGCATCTAAATACAATCTCTAAACATCTCGATCCGAAGATTTTAAAATACATCCCGAAACTTGCACCTACGCGGGACTTGAACCCACGACCGATCCGTGGTAAAAGTATAAAAATGTAATCTTTATCTCGATCCGAACTTTTTAAACTATCATGTAACGCGTTTCCAACTACAAGAAAGCGCTGCATCTAAAACGGGAGAAAATTGTATGTCCGACAGTCTGTGTGACAGTTGTAGATCATAGATGTTGTTACCTTTTCGATACTTTGGAAATTTCAAGGTTCAGATGTGTTTTACAATTTATAAGAAAACTTCCGCGAGAAATGTCCGACAGTCTGTCGAATAGATACAGATGCTGATACGAAAATTTCAACAACACTTTCCAACCGAATTTATACCTACAAACTGTTATTTTATTTGTTTGTAATCAAAAAATCCATTGATGCTTGAAACTCGACCAAACTATCAAGATAAAAAAACTATTAAAATACCACATCCGAAAGCACACTGCATGACACTTGTTTCTGGCCTCCACGTTGCGGTTGGAGCTCGGAGGATTTACAGAGGAAAATTACGCCGACCCTCAGTGCTTGCTTTAATTTGAGACTAGTTTAAAAAACCGGCTAAGAGAGAGTCACACTCGCATGGGTTCCTCTCGTCTCGGTACGTAAGTTAAGCTGAATTGTAGCTAAAACGGAACTTAAAATAATAATAAAAAAATACAAGACAATTTATTTACAGAAACTAAAACCTATCAAATCTATGTGAAAATTAATTTTAATAAGTAATATTAATCTGAATCTAACAACTGTATTATTGTAATCCTAGTAGAACATGATTGAAACCAAAATATTTCAACATAACCTACATTGTGTTCAATCAATTTTTTTTAAGAATTTATAGATTTATTTAAAAAAAAATAAACTACTACATATTTACATATATTTACAAAATACAACAGAATTAGTCAAGCTATCTAAGGATCGTTAGAAACGATCTACATATAGATAGCTCAACTGATCCAGGTCAAATTAACTATCTTTAACTTTATTTTATCTTTATCCTATATTTACATTTACATTACTTGTTTTTATGAGATCTATCCAGGTGGTCGTATTCCTGGTGGATTAATAATTTTCCTGTAAACCTCAAAAAACCATCGTTGCTTGTAATTTTTGACCTGAGTCTAGAATTGAAAAAGGGCAACAAAGATATCCTATAGTTTAAAAGCCTTACTAATAAACGTGGTATAAAGTTATTTCTGAGTGTAAAATGACAAAATGTAGGGTTATTCCTATTTTATTCCGAGGAATAACTTTACACCAGGTTTATTAGTAAGGCGCTAAGGGTTTAGTATTTTAAAGCATGCAACTCTAAACTTGTCATTGGTTTTTGTGAAACCTTTTTAATTTTTATACACAAGCCATTTTATAACGTCTTTTAGTCTAAAGTTATTTCAAATGTAAAATTTAATCCAATTTTAAGTAAATTTAAGATCTACCATACACAAAAGATCATAAGCAACTTTTAATCCCAAAGGATTCTTATGCTTGAAGATTTATTTCTAAATGTTTAATCTATGTTTAAAAAAAGATTTTATTCTTAATGTTTATTATTTGACGCTGTGGAAATCATCTATAATATAGACGTAAATGCCTAAGTTTATTACGCAAAAGACCAGATGAAAATAATTCAAAGCATTTCTGAAAAAAAAAAAACAGTTTCAACAGCACTCTTAAAATGGGTTGAAAAACGCATTCAATTTACACTTCCTTGTTCATTTTGAGTAGGTTTTTGTTCATTAAAGAGATCGTTTTTACGCTTGCCGCTTTTTGCGCGGAAATGTTACATGAGCTCATAAAAGGTTTAGTTTTCAAAGTAAATGAAGCGAAATAGACTCCCCAAGGCACGGCAGACTCTCTTTGAGTCACTGAAAAGCCCTTGAAGCGTTCGTGGTGTAGTTTGTTTAGTCGTTCGATAGATCGTCGAAGTTAAGCAACGTTCTGATGGGTCCGTAAGTGGATGGGTGACCGCTAGTGGCATTATTAACTAAGCATATCCGGGCTTCGGAGGGCACGTTATATTGTCGGTCCTGGCTATGAAGTCGTTAAGTATGGAGGAGGGCTTAAGGCGTCCTAAAAAAATCCTAAATTCTAAAGTCCTAAAATTCATTGCCACTAACTCATACGAACTTACTGAAAATCCTAATAAATCTACTGTGACAGCTTTTAAATTGTGGAAGTGTGTATGCCTACGGTGCCTGTATGGTGTATATCATGCTATGTGTTCTTAAAGAAATCCCACAGCATAGTGTACACCAAGTTAGTATGTGCCAGACCGTGAAGCACCTCCTAGGGACTGTAATATGTGTGAGCACCAGTTACTTACACCAGTCACTAAAAGTCACGTCATTAAAAGTGACGACCTCTGAGTGGTGGAGTGGGTTTTTTTTATGGAAGAGGGGGCAAACGAGCATCTGGCACACCTGATGGTAAGTAACACCGCCCACTGCCATTGCAGATGCGTTGCCGGCCTTTGAGGTAGGAATAGGCTCTTTTCTTGAGGGCGCCTAAGTCGTATCGGTCTGGAAATACCGCTGGCGATTGATCCATACGTCTGTTGTGCGAGGCAGGAATTGGTGTGAAAACCGCACAGTTGTGGACAGCCAACCATCCACATGATGTGGATGGTATGAGTACTGCTGTCGTTGCATATGATGGCGGAATTCAGCATCTGGAATCAGTCCAAACAATTTCTCTGAACACTCCCCATTGTGAGTTCGATTCTAACGGCAGTGTAAAGGTTTGTATGATCTGCAAGTATATAGAAATAGAAATAGAATAGAAAATAGAAAAAGATTTATTTTGTGTTTCAAAGAGCATAAAATACAATTAGGATCTATACTAGACACAAAAATGGACACCACTCAGTGTGTGCTGCAGCAACTTAGAGGTGCTGCAGCGCTGGTATTCTGTGGCACCGGTATATTATGTCTCGGATCTTGGTGTTGTCTATGTATATCGCCGGGTAAAATAAATTTAATAAAAATAGTACGTGAGTGTCGTGGAAACTCCGTGGAAAACAACTTTGACATTTGGCATTTGTCAAATAAACTATTGTCAAATATTAAAATGCTAGACTAACGCTCTTCCGTACTAAATGTAACAATCTATGGACTGTTTCGCGTCTGCGCACTTCGCACTGTGACGTTTTGACCTATGTGTCGTGACGGTAAAATCTAACGCTTTTTTCTTCTAGCACACATCCTCGATACCGTCTGAAAAGTTGTTTCAGTTGTAAAGGCGACACCCATAACACAAGCTCTGCTTATTTTGTGGCCAAATAAAGCTATATGAAAAAGTCCAGCATTTTTTAATTATTTTAAGAGATACAATACTTATCTGTTTCAGTGTTTATCGTACTCGTCTTTCATTCAACTTTGATACAAACGAGTGCTAAGTGTGCGGTACCAACAACTTTTTCATAAATTATTCCGGGCACACTCCACACTTCCTTGGCGAGACGCCGCGAAGATGAAATTTTAAAAAATATGTCAAGCACGAAACTCGTGTACCGCGATTCCTAACGGCCAGCTTTGATCTTTACAAAACGGTGTCCGTTCTTTTAGTGCCGGTCCCAGATACAGTCCCAGTACCTTTTCAGTCATACGGTACTAAGAACAGGAATAAGAATCTGGAATAAGTAACATAAAAAGATCTGAGAGAATGTCTACCACACCTTGGGGATACAGTCGTGAATCTGTTTACGTTTTTTTACTAAGAACTCCAGTGTGGGTCAACTTAATCAAACTTACTTTACCAAATGCTATAGGTAGCCGACAATTTGACATACCCTGTCATGCTGCTACATTTTTACTACCACCAGCGACCCATCCACATTGGTGATCGTGCAGTAGCACGTCGTTCAATTTCAACGATTCAAAACGACTAAACAAGCTTGTCTGCGAGTAAAAGTGAATCAAACTCGATCATTGAATCGAACATTGTCAGCCATCTTGTGTCCACTGCTGAACATAGGCCTCCCCCCTCGATTTCCACAGCGATCGATCTTGTGCAGCCTGCACCCAACGGCTCCCAGCAACCTTTACCAGATCGTCTTTCCATCTAGTGGGGGCCGTCCTCTACTGCGGTTTCCGTTTATATTTCTCCTTTGAACTCACGGTAATATGACGGTCGCCGTTTCTCAGAGAAAAGCTTAGGGCCTAACGGCGGGACATAAGGGCCTCTTGCGTTGAGCCGATAACGTCCAGAGTAAGGCGAGTTAAATATTCAGATGTGGCTGTTTTACACGTTATAGCCATTTTTGTACAAACGCGTGGAAATACAAGGAAATTCGAGAAATTCACGCATCTGACTTTTTAGCTTAGTTGGCTGGCTCTGCTTGCTTTGGGGCCAGATAATGCCGTGTGAAATGTATAGTATTATTTATATTTTACCTCTACCTTTCAGGTACGAATTTAGGTCTGCAGGTTATGGGTTTTGTGTGATGAAAATGTATGTCTGTTCTGTGTCTGTACCTATTCTATGAAATATTATGAATATCCCAACAAACTCATAATATTTCATAGAATTGGTACAGATCTTACAGATCTTGCCATGATTCTTTGAATTTAAATTTTACTTATAATAATAATAATAATAATGCTGGACATTTTCACACAGCATCATCTAGCCCCAAACTAAGCAAAGCTTGTACTATGGGAACCAGATAACTGATATACTACATATATACTTTTTTTGTAAATACATACATATTATACATAGAAACACCCAGACCCGAGACAAATATCTGTAGGTCATACAAACATTTGTCCCGCGGCGGGGATCGAACCCGCAACCTTCTGCGTCGCAGGCGGACCTTTGCCCACTGCGCCACAGAGGTCGTCAAAACTTTGTCATAAAGTTCGCAGTGGTCAACTGGTCATGTTATCACGATAAAAAATGAACAATTAACATTGGCTGTTGGACTCTCATCTTACTAAGTTTTTTTATCAATGGTTCTTTCGAATTCCGAAGAATGTTCGAATATTTACTCTCTGTAAATATTGGAACAATATTGTGCTGTCTTGTGCGTCTGTCGTAGCTCTATGACTTGTCGCACAGTCAGCTCTTAACAAGAGGGGATGAAGCTTAACTGTAACGCAAGCTTAGCGGTTTGAGATCTTAGTATTGAGAAAAACCCTGCAATACCTTACAATATTTTTATTATAATTTATGCCGGTTACTAAGTTTCTAAACTAGTTGTAATCTATGGTCTCTGCTTTCCCAAAGAGGCTTGTTTCTATGTTTGCTTTTGTTTCTAAAATGATCCCAAGAAAGCATAAATCACAACAAGGTTTTATAAATTTTTAATTATGCCGCCATATTGGAAAATGGCCGCCAAGATGGTGGCGTAATAAATTTGCTCGTTAAACGTGCGGGTTTAATGTTTGAGTGCCCACTTTAATGATAACATTTTTATGTATCTCTGTTTATTAGCATTATTTATTATTTATTATATTATTATTATTGTACTCTATTGGTTTTATTCAAAATGGTGAATATAAAACATTTACTGGAAATATTGAATTTGTAATTTTTCCAAAAATGCTCACTGATGGCATCTATAGAATAATAATCATTCAACAACTGAATACAACTACTATTATTACTATTAATGTAATTAATATGATGGAACTTCGATTGCTTGGTAGCTAAATAAATAAATGGGCATTATTAGGCATGTTAATTTGTGAATTTCAAAGGGGTCCAAATACCAAATAGGATTTTTTAAATAGATTTTATAAATTTTTCTATTTACTAGTACACAATCTACTACAATTTACTAACGTAGGATACAATTTTATTTACTTATTTGCACAACAACATACATTGTCATTTGATGACTTCCTCAGAATTCCGTTCGCATCAAACGTACGTTTCAAAATCAAATAAAACTCTACAATGTATGGAGTATGTTTCATTGCTTCAGCGAATATGAGCCTTAAAAGCTAAGTGCGTATGGTTTATGGAAGATTAAAGTGTTGATAGTATGTTTAATAGTCTTTGCGTAAAATACGGGGAAATATCTCGTTGTTTTAACGCTATCTTCATAACTTCCTGGAGATAAAATAATAGTTAAATATTTTAAATTTCTAAAATTAGGCAAAAATTTACAAGAATTTGCAATTTACGAATGTAAACGTTGTGATCAAAATAAATTTTCTTATAATAAAACAGTAATTATTACGAAATCTAGAACCACCACAATTTGATACTTAAAGGTGATGAATCACGAAATCAAGAGATCTGGAAGGCTACTAGAATCTTCAATTGAATGTTGAGAGTACATTTCACTATCCCAAAACTCGAGGACTTTAAAAAAGTGGTTTTCATTGCAAGTTCAAAAGTTGTTAGGTTGACTCCCAGCCGTTACAATTGGTCAAGAGCTTTGATAGCGTTTCTTCTTGGTGATAGGGTTCGATCCCCGCCGTGGGACAAATGTTTGTATGACCTACAGATATTTGTCTCGGGTCTGGGTGTTTCTATGTATAATATGTATGTATTTACAAACAAAAAGTATATAAGTAGTATATCAGTTATCTGGTTCCCATAGTACAAGCTTTGCTTAGTTTGGGGCTAGATGATGCTCTGTGAAATGTCCAGCATTATTTATTTATTATTTATTTATTTAACTTCTTCTTAGCCACTTTCGACCCTTTGGGTGTAGGCCTCCTTCATAATTTGCCATTTCTTGCGGTCTTGTGCAATCTCTCTCCATTTTCCTCCAGCTGTTCTTTTGATGTCATCGTACCAACACATTTGCGGTCTCCCCTGTGGTCGTTTTTCGCCACATGGTCTCAATTTGGCAAGTCTTTTGCACCACGAGCCTTTTTTGTGCTCAACGGGACCAGACCATTGCCATTTGAGCTTCGCAATGCGACGTATAACGCCCAGTAGATAGCATAACACCCCGTATACTTCCACAATAACTAAAACACTATAAACCGGACTTAAATCCCACTGCAAATAGTTATAAACCAATTATTTTATGTCGCCCTAAACAATTCATTTCGCTCGCGATAACGGCATGAATAAAATTATTGCCTGACTAATTAAAATGATAACATTAGCATACTGTAATGTTGGATATCAGCCATTATACCTACTTAATTAACTTCCACACGCTTCGTTTGCTTGGAAAATAGAAGCATTATTTTTTAGAATTTGTAAAAAAGTTTACTATTTATAAATAATTGTGCTATAATTCCTAAAAAAATAAACCACCAAATATCATAGCTTTTTCGCGAGAGCTCGTGCACGCGAAAAGCATTATGAAAAATCCTTTTTACAGATTTTGGAAACTATACAAACATCGGATCGAATATGAAGATGATAAGCGTGATTTGCTCACAATTTCTGTCTGAAATTTCACAATTGCACCTCATGGTAGACGTACCTGGTCTTAATAAAACAGGTGCGTAAGACGAGGGTCGGTCTCTTCAGTTTTGGTTCATGCCTTCATTTAATCTGTGGTTCGGTCAAAGGGTTCAAGAGCTTTAATATCAAATTAAACCATATCTTCATTTGTGAAGGATGTGTTTCGTTTGGCAGAAATTGTGTTTATAATAATGCTTAGGGCTTTTTGGTAACGGTGCTGACGTAAGTAGGATTTTGAGGTAGGTTAAGATGTTTGTAATATTATGTACTATTATTTTATTGTATAAAATCTTGGGCTTTTGTTTACCTTCTTACAATTTCTGAAGTCAAATAAAATTAAATATTTGAATAATATAATCATTCAGGGTCGAAGCGACGCGTGATCCGAGAGCTGGCACATTTTTGGCTCAAAGGATCAGCATTGCCATCCAGTGTGATAATGCTGCCAGTGTTTTGGGTACGCTTCCGACTGACAATGACCTGGATCAGTTGAGCTATTTATAGATCGTTTGTTACGATCCTTAGATAGCTTTAATAATCCTGTTGTTTTTTGTAAATTTATGTAAATATGTAGTAGCTTAGTTTCTGTAAATATTTGATAAATACAAAATTATTCAATGAGATTAGAAAAAGATTATGTTGAGATAGTTGGAGCGTGTAGAGAGGAGAAAGATGAATGTTGTAACTTTTACTCACACCAAAGAAACAAAATCCTACAACTTCTTACAAACTTACCAAAAACAAAAAATACATACTAATGTATTAATGTGCCTTGATTTACGTTAGCTTTCAATAAATCTCTTTCTTCCTTTGGCTCTAAAACCTTTTAATAAAACGGAAGTTTAAAAAAACAATGTCCGCGCAACTTAAGCATTCCGAAGAAAAACTACGGCATAGAACCGTCCCTAAGTAGCAATAAAAATAATGGTCGCGAAGTTGAAGACTAGAAGTTTCATAACTTGGGATGGAAGAAGTTTTCGGACTCCGAATGTTAAAATGACTTATTTCTGGTGATTCTGACAATATGCGTTCTACATGAAATGTTTTTTTTCTCAGTTTTTAATTATTTTATTGCGTAAGCTTATTATTTTTATTTTAAATGGTATATATATTTTACGAGCCATTTATGAGAGTTTCAATGTGTATTAGGTACTATTTATTTTTTAAACATTACCTGTACATTTTAGGCGCCATCTATTGAAGATTAGTCCAGCTAAAGTATATTTCTGTTTCACCTTTGCATTATTTTACATGTTTAACTGTAATGTGTTGTTTTCTCTGTTGGACATGGTATTG
Source organism: Epirrhoe tristata (assembly GCA_951394285.1). Classification (NCBI taxonomy): domain Eukaryota; kingdom Metazoa; phylum Arthropoda; class Insecta; order Lepidoptera; family Geometridae; genus Epirrhoe; species Epirrhoe tristata. The sequence goes on along the minus strand of OX596156.1, from coordinate 8,765,882 downwards.
TTTTATCGAACAGTGTGGTTCTGAAGGAAGATCAGTGTTGTGTTTTACAAACACAACATAGTGCTGAGTCAGACTCCATTGTAACATTAACTTTAAACTTACTTATGATTGTTTTTTTTTTATTTATTTTTTAAATCTTGTACAGTGTGTTTGTTTATGTTGCGAATAAATAATTTCATTTCATCTTATCAGAATATTGTGTTACTCAGCGAACTCATTGAATCGAAAGCTATTTTTCTGATTTTTCAGTTTTTATGTACTTAACCGAACTGGTATTGATTTTGCTTTAGATAATTAACAATTATTTTGGATGAAACTCACATTTGGGAACTTCGTCCATTTCCAGCAAAAAATGAAAAGGGAATGAAACTACAAAAAACCTACTACTAACATTCTACGTACCTAAAAAGAGTTTTTATTTGATTAATTAAGCAAAACAAAGATTCCACAGCATCATAAACCATTGGTTTTACAATTACTACGTTGAATCTTAAAGTTTCGGAGTCCAAAAACCAGCCCCATCCTTAATCATAACCGTCGGAAGCGGGCATAACTCGGTAGAAGACATTTTAATATTTCGTTACTTTCTCTTGTCAAAGATATTAAAAATTCCACTATTCCTGGAACGATCGCCTCAGTGGCATTTGTCGTATGAATTATGGGTAAAGGATACCTATGGGGCCTAAGGTAACCGTTTACTGCCGGCGAGTATGTAGACTATTCTAACTCAGAATTTTCACAAAATCGGAATATTTTTTACATGGTTTGGTGAAAGTTTTTTCATAAAAACTTTTTACCCTGAGTTCATTCAAATTAGCGGTTGCTTTGATTTTATATAGAGGAAGTTCTTTGGAACAGCTTCTGTCTAGAACGGCTTGCTGTTACAAAAATTTTATCATTAACATCTTTAATAGATGATTTATACAGCGTAAGGAGGCAATCCATGCCTACACTTAACGGGACGGTATAGTGTCTGGGACATTGTTTGAGATGGAATAGGCTTGCCCAGCATCTAAACCATCCTCTCAGCTTAATCAGCCTGGCCCACAGGAAAGATAACGTCAATACGTGTGGAGCTGAATAAGCTGCGGGTTTCCTCATGATGTTTTCGTGTTAAAGCGCATATAAATTTCACGAAACGGAAAATCCATTGATGCACGGCCAGGATTCGAACCCACGACTTTCAGATTGAAAGTCGAGGCACAGCTCCATTCGATCAACACGGCTCCAGACCTTCAGGTAAAGTTCGTTGACCTTAAACTGTCTTAAATGAAAATTCAATAGACAAGTTTCAGCGGACTCAGCTATGCAGTAACGATGCCGAATTTCCACAGATGGCTTTCGTCAGGGTTTTGTGAAAATCGGTAACCGTATGATGTAGGGCTATGATAACTTAGGCCTTATATATATTCTTTGCCTATCTTTGCATAATAGAATAGAATAGAATAAAGTTTTATTTTCTCCACATCATATACAACAGTTACAATAGGTACTTAAATCTACACAATTTTATGTGGGTGAAAATACGGCTACCCCTCAGCATTTGCTCCTCAACAGCTGGAGAGTGTTGGAGCGCTGGTTTTCAGTGGCGCCATGCCCGTTGTGGCGCAGCACTTGCTGCGTCACGCGTCTTATCGCATAATTATATTATTAGTTGATAAACAAATTAAGAAGACATCAAGGAATCAGGTCACTTACAATACTTTTAAATTATTATTAGGTACACTTTAATAATGTAGGTAGAGCCTTTACATTTTTACTAGATGATTTATTTATACAAGACGCCAGGAGACAAATTATCCCTAAACTTAACGCAACGCTGTACAAGGGACATTGTTTGAGATGGAATAGGCTTGCTCAGAACCTAAACCATCTCATCAGCTTAATCGTCAGTAAACACCATGGTCCATCCATAGTAGAGTTGATTAATCTGCTGGTTTCCTCATGATGCTTGTCCTGGAGCTTGTCTTAGTGCGCTTGCACTGCGCTTGTGAACTATTCGAAACGCAAAATTTATTTATTTAATTATTGGAAAACCAACAGCTATAACATGGTGTCCTTAATAATTACTATAGAAACAGTGAGCCAATTATAGGTCTTCGCTAATAGTGACAGAATAGCTATAAAAATGTGAACACTAATACTAGAATGCACTTTACCTATCTCAATACACAATATAGATACTTAGAATAGAAATATATGTAAACCTACTTAATTTTTAAAATAACTAAACTTACTGATTAAAGAAATGTAATGCTAGGCATCGCCTTGCCTTGGGAACACTGGTATTAAACATAATCATGCGCAGCCAGGATTTGAAAATCGCTATTGATTTGAACCTCACTTGGACAACATGGAAACTTTTTAGTAGTTTAAAAAGCGATTGTGATTGCAGTCGTTTGTCAGAAAACCCTGTCTTAACGATCCAAAATTTTCCTAGATCGCCTCTTACCGTGGGCATTTACATAAATATTGCACAGACCAAGAATGGGTATTTAAGTCTCATTCAGGTTGCAACGGCATCTTTACCAAACCCACCCTACGAAAATAACCTTTGAAACCTTATCCCTTGGCTTTAAGACACGTTTTGCAATGGCAGAAATGACATCGAACAGCCAAGGCAAGATTGCCGAATTTCAATACAACTTTAGAAGGTTCGTTCCGTAAAAATGATTTCAGGAGATATTGCATCTTATTGCAACTACTGAAGAGTAGAAATTGCTTGAAGAAGATTGAAAGTGTAGGTATTTTGCTGGTTTTTCCAAGACAAAGGTAACTGGCAACGATGATAGTGTGGTGTACAAGATAACACGTTTTGACCAGTTGAAGTCGATATACGAAGTTAATTTATGAACTATCAAAGTTTATCAGTCATGATCTCGTTGGCGTGGCAACTTTTGAATGTGTATTTAAATAATCCGAAACGAAAAGTCCAGTGATTCTTCTTCTTAGCGTGACACTAGTTCTTTCGAACCAGTGTGGTGAATGGATTATAAGTGCGCCGCAAAGAGGCTCCTTTCTTTCGTTCACTTGACAGATGTTTTCGAACTCTTTTAGGTTCTAAATTATGTCGGTTTCCTCACGAAGTTTTGCTTTATCATTTGAGAGTATTGGGCATAATTCCACAAGAAGTTTATCATTTCTCTGCATAGTTCACATTACTTACATTTTTTGGAAGAAAAACTGATTGATTAATCATGATTTGAACCTACGGCCTCAGGATCCGCTACTAGACCAGCTGTTTTCAGTCCAATAACGCACGGCTGGGATTCCGGCTTCGAATTCAGTTTAAAGTTCTAGGCTACTTTCCACTATGCCATCATAGCTCTCAGCTTGCAATTACATTTGAGTAGAATTACTAAAATGGAACATAGGTATTTAGCCCGCTAAACTACAGCAACAACAGAATTTGTTAGCGCTAAAGAGTAGAGTGAAGCTGCTATAATGAGTTTCAGTGTTAGATGCTCATAATGTTTCGGCGTAAACTAGACTGGGTGAGAATATAAATAAATAAATATAAATAAATAATGCTGGACTTTTCACACAGCATCATCTAGCCCCAAAGTAAGCTTGAGCTTGTGGTATGGGTACTAGATGACTGATAAACTACTTTTATATACTTTTTGTTTGTAAATACATACATATTATACATAGAAACACCCAGACCCGAGACAAATATCTGTAGGTCATACAAACAAAAGAAAGACTGCTGCCGAGTACTGAAATAATGCCGTGTTTTCCTGGTATATGCTTTCGAGTTTGAATCCCGGCCGAGAAATATATATTTCAAACCAGTGTGGCAAAAGGATTATAAGTGCGCCTTAAAGAGGCATCTTTCTTGCACTGAACACCATGTTTTAGAACGTGTTTAGCTTCTACGATATGCCGGTTTTTTCACGATAGTAAGTTCGTACCAGTCAGTGGCCAACTGACTCTCCGACTCTAGTGACGGAGTTTTTAAACCGCCTTAAGGCCTCCGTCATGGCTTAACGACTTAAATAGCCAGGACCGACAATTGAATGTGCCCTCCGAAGTATGGAAGCGATCAGATGAAAATGTCACGGTCCATTTACTGACCGTTTCGAACGTTGCTTAACTTCGACGATCTATCAAGAACTAAGCAAGCACGATCACGCGCGCTTCCATAACATGAAACTGTTGATATAACTTTTGATCATCGATTTAACAAACTTTGGATTTTAATTTAATATCTCTTCAGAAGTATCAGGTGCATAATGTATTTGCTACCGATAATTCGAAACTCGTTCGATAATACATCATTTCGTAAACGAGAGTATCATTTTCGATCAGAATTATATACTCCAATATTCCAGTTTGGAAAACAATCCATCATTATTTCGTAAAATTGTTTTATTAACCGACTTAAAAAGAAGAGGTTTTCAGTTCGTTTGTTTTCAACCGACTTCAAAAAAGGAGGAACAATTCGTCTGTATGTTTTTTTTTGTATCTTGTTACGCGATTGTTCCGCCATTTGTTGACCGATTTGCAAAATTATTTTTATGTTTGAAAGGGTATACTCCAGAGGTGGTCCCATATAAATTTTATTCCTGAGGGATTGATAGTTTCCCCATAAAACTCTAAACACCTTCCCTCCTAGCCATGTCACAAATAGAAATCGAATCGACAGCTTGACGCCCTGAGTCACACCGCGTTTCGAGTCAAAAATTGAAGTCGGTTTTCTTTTTAGTATTAAAACGTAATTATTTTATAATCATAATAATAATCCTGGACATTTCACACAGCATCATCTTGCCTCAAACTAAGCAAAGCTTGTACTATGGGAACCAGATAACTGATACTACTTATATACTTTTTGTTTGTATATACATACTATACATAGAAACACACAGACCCGAGATAAATACTTGCAGATCATACAAACATTTATCCCGCGGCGGGGATCTAACCCGCAACCTTCTGGGTCGAAGGCGGGCCTTCGCCCGCTGCGCCACAGAGGTCGTCAGTCAATTATTTTTTCATGTATGTTTCCCGATTACCTAATCAAAAGTAAGTATTTTACCTACTCAAAGATGCCTTGACCGATTCTTCTTTTGTTTGAAAGGGTCCCAGGTGGTCCCTTATAAACTTAATCTGAAGGATTGATATCTTTCTAGTAAAATTTAACAAACTTATCCTTGCTTGTAATTTTTCATCAAAGTTCAATTAGCATTGAAGTCGCCTTTTGAATTTTTAAAATGTTTTAGAATTACGTAAAGAAATATAACCTTTAAAGAATCAACTTTGTCTGTCCATATATCCTACTCTGTCATAGACACTAAGCTACGTATATAAAAAGTACACAAACAATGAATTTTCTCATTCGTTTCCTACCTAATGTTTAGTTGTCTCTCATTCATCATCTTCCTGCCTTTTTCCCACATTATGTTTAGTTGTCTCATTATTTATTAAAAAAAACATTATATACAGCTTGAGGCACACCATTAGAAAACTAAGGCTCAACTCAATTTATTTAAGAAAAACATTTTTTCATAAATTTTCCTCCTAACTGAAGTCTTAATGAACAAAAAATGTGTAAATATTATTCCCACAAAAGTTGAAACTTAACAAAGAAATGCGAATCAAAGCGGGTTAAAAGGAAGTCTGTATAATGAACCTTACTTGAATTAGCAGCAACTCTAAGAAGGTTCTTGTGGACGAGCAACTTTATCTTCAACATAATTTTAAATTATTTTTACATCAACGGGCCCATGACTAAAAATATTTGGCTTTACATTTTCCTCTTAGAAATCATAAAGCATTGATTATTATATTAGCCCTCAAAAGCATTGATAACATAAAAAAAAAATCCATCTCTGTTTAGCAGTTAAACAGATTTTCTTGCTTCAATCTAAGCTAAGAACACTTTCAGCCATGTCGTCTTTAGTTTAACAATTTTTTTTTTTAGTTTTAGTTGAACAAGTGTTCAACCATTTGAAAGCTTCCATACCACAGACAGAACGCTTTTTTGAGTACAGGTATTAAAAAAAACCAATTCCTTTGTCTCCTGTTTGTTTTCTATCCGTTTAGTTGCGGTTCTTACGGCGATAGTTGCGCAACTTTAAGTTGCCCGTATCACGACTATAAGGCTTTTTCAAAGGGATATAATTAGGGTTTTGTCTGTAAAGTTGGAATTAACTTTCTTTTGCCGTAAATCATCTGTGATAAGGCGTCTTTGATTTGTTGCGGGTCAGATTAGAAGTCAATGAGCTAAGAAAGTAGGCCAAGGGGTTAGCGAGCGAACGAGCATTTTGTTTTTTTAGTAGATCTTATATATAATAATCTTTAATTGTATCATTCGATATGGAAATAGGAAACCGTAATAGATATTTACCTGCACCACGCACCTTTTTTTAGTTTTTAATAGCAATAGCTAGTTGACAATTAATTTATTAAATTCCCTTTATAGAAAAAAACTCTGCTTCGTTCCAACCGAGTGTTCCACGACACTCACGTACTTTTTAGAGATATATTTTATAACAGGATTTAAAAAAAATATAATAATAAAAAAAAAATAAAGGTAATACGCGATAAAATCCTGTTATAAAAAATATATCTCTAAAAATGAATTGTGATCGCGAAAGTTTAAGAAAGACTCACGTACTTTTTTATTTTAGCTTCGCACGATGTTTTTCTAAAACTGTTTATCCAAACCACCTTAATAAAAAGCGGAGTAATCTCTTTTCTTTAAAATATCCTACCTTTTTAAATTCTTTAAAATTTAAATTCTATTTAGTCGTATAATCTTTTCCTGGGAAAATATTAAAGGCTTCATTTGAAAGAGTTGTATTCAGAGCAATAATTATGTGTTGCAGGCTGTGCTTAATTAACGTTCCTGCGGCTAGCTGTGTGCGGTGTGTCGCGGTGTTAAGGGTAATCCACTTATAACAAACTAATCTATTTTCTTAAACCATAGATACTTAGTTTTTTACGATAGGTCAAAGAAAAGATGGATGGAATGTCAGATGGCACGAGGTAGATAGGCCTGTAGATGGCAGATGAAGAAAAATAAAAAAAATACATAAATGAAACATTTTTTAAATGCATTCTATATAAACAATGTTTGTCCACCCAGATATGGACACGAAGATGATACCTAATAAGTGAGCTAAAATTGTAGGGTCCTTAGTTTGTGCCGTTAACGGTGAAGGAAAACATCGTGAGGAAACCCGCTGCTTAGTCAGCTCCGCACGTATTGACGTCGTCTTTCCTGTGGGCGGCTGATTAAGCTGAGAGAATGGTTTAGGTGCTGGGCAAGCCTATTCCATCTCAAACAATGTCCAAGGCATTACAGCGTCCCGTTTAGTGTAGGCATAGGTTGCCTTCTGACGCTGTATAAATCATCTAATATAGATGTAAAGGCCTAAGTTTTTAGTTGGTGCCATCTAAGTATTTCTCAGAATTTTCGAATGTGTGGGTGGCCAACTTTGGTGACCGCCCGAAAGCTTATGGCTTAGCGACTGACATTTTAAACGTAAGCTCCGAAACTCGGAAACTATCACCTACGCATATGGTGACCGTTTCTATAATTTTGACGATCTATCAGGAATGACTAAGCGATGAGCGATTGAAAAGGAAGATACCTATTCTTAAAATGATCTATACTATTCAGCTCAACTGATATATTGATCTATGTTATAATCTTCTACTTCTTCTTTCGTGTCAATGTTTAAACCGTTTTTGACCAGTATGATGGTTGTAGGGCACAGAGGACACGAGAGCAAGTATTCCATGTCCTGAACGGGAGCCCCAACAAATAAATATAACCTTTATTTTGACGTTATTTTTCTGTTTTAATTAACAAAGTCCCACCCTTAAGATAGAAGCACGCAATTAGACATCCGAATGCAACAGGAGGGAGTTATGGTCTCCTTTTGTCATCTCACAACTTGCTGTTATAACAGCAATTTACAATGTTGCTCTTTACAATTTACAACAGCAAAATAAATGCACTTTTCACTTGGAAGATATGCTTTTTTCATTATTTTCATGTTTTCATTGTTTCCAGAGTTGGAGAGTATGTGCATGAGGCTATCCCACCCAGAACCATTAAGTAAGTTAGTATGAGTCAGGTGTCAACTCTGATGACGGAGTTTTCATGGCTTGACGACTTAACGGGGACGGACAATTTAACGTGCAATCCGAAGCACGAAAGCGCTTAGATGAACATGCCACTGGCGGTCACCCATCCACTTGCGGACCGCTTATCTTTCAAGAACGACTAAACAAGCACCACCACGAGAGCTTCCCTATCCAACCAAACGATGTCCCACCTGACCTTTGTGCCTGCCACCTGCATAAGGAAGGCCTCATGAACGCCACGGACACTGGAGTGATGGTGGCGGGGCTTTACTCAACCCTCATAATAACATCGATGACACGCAAGAAGAAGAACCTGCAAAAAAACCTGAGAAAAATGCCCGTGTTTGCAAATGTAACCAATACAGTACAGAAATTTGTTTCTGTGCAAATAGAGGTCACGTAAAGTTGTCCCGCTGCGAGAAACGTACTTGCACCTTTTGCGTCTCAGTCGATTACTGAATTCTGTGATGAGGCAATGTTTGATGCAATAAAATTGCGCGACAGATTCTCTTCGTTACGTTTATCTGTATTAATTTATACATTACCTGGTTGAGAGAAGCAAGATATTTCGTTACTTTACAGCATAAAGTGAACCCTTCAACTTTACCTATAACATTTTCAGTGAAATTCATGTGTCTAGACTACGTAAATATCCCTGTAGATTGAATTTTGTTGACTTCAGCTTATCTCACGGTGAGGGGATTGGGTAAATAAAATTTGAATATTAATATCTATATTCAAAGTCAAAGTATTGCATTTATGAAACTTACGAAAGTCAAAACATTAACTTCAGTAACTCAATTATTGACGTTTAAATATTATCTTTTTACGAGTTAAGATTTTACAAAGTAAAACAAAATTAGCTAAGTTTATTTTGTACCAGTCTGAAGTATACTCGTAGAAGGGCATCAAATGTATTAGAAACTATATTTTAGTACTAGTTTTTCGGCACAAAGGTACACACATTTTGCAGAAGTTAGCACTCCATACGTGACGGGTTGCAAGCCCATTGCCACCGAGTAGTAAATAAGACTAGTTTCTCATTCTATGATTCAAACCTCAAAATCTAATTAGGACTCAAGGATTCAAGCTGTCTGTCGCATCAGGGAAATTAAGTGGGATCCAGTGACGGGATTATCATGAGCAGCTGACAAGGGTCAAATGCACCTGAGGCGGCCAATGATGGAGAGGAACGGAAGTGGCAAAGGGATTCCAATATTTTGTCCTATAGTTCAAAATGGCTGCTATTTTATAACAAAATGCCCGCCAGATTTGTTTAAAAATGGTCGCCAGATTTCATTTGTTTCAAAATGGCCGCCAGGTTTGATTTGTTATAAAATGGCCGCCAGGTTTGTATCTAAATGGCCGCATATTCTATTTAAAAACGGTCTCCATTGTTTTCTAAATTCAAACGATATGTTGGAATGTTAAATCAATGTAGATGGTATGATACTACTTTCTCAGTGTGATTACGCTTATACCAAAAAACAGCTCTTTAGAATTTCTGAGTTAAACAGATAGACTGACAGATAGACATGGCGAAACTATAAAATAGTCCTATTAACAACGTAACCCTTCACAGTAGTCATTTCCAGTGAATCTTGGAGAATCATCTTCGTTTAAAGTACACTTGACCTACATTTTGCGTCGGTGAATCAATTTAGAAGTATCTCGGTGTCTTTATTACAAAACTTGTTGGCATTAGGGCTTTAAAATTGTAAATTTAATGCTTTGTTCATGGCATCTTGATTAATTGTCGGAAGGGGAATGTTTATGATTGACCAGACTTTGTTTTAAAGTATATTTTGGACCATTTGTAAAAACTTGGGGAGTTTCTGTCGTTGAAAGCGAAGTAAGTATTTGACAAGTCTGCCTTATCAATGTTTGCATGATCAGCAGGTATTGTGTTGTGGTCCCATGTAAGAAGTTTCTAACACCCAAAACACAGTCCTAGTGTGGGGTCAGGACAAAGTTGTTAATCCGTCCTAGGGTCAGTACTCCTGTTGGATGATTACGTTTTAATACTAAAAAGAAAACCGACTTCAATGTTTGACTCGAAACGCGGTGTGACTCAGGGCGTCAAGCTGTCGATTCGATTTCTATTTGAGACATGGCTAGGAGGGAAGGTGTTTAGAGTTTTACGGGGAAACTATCAATCCCTCAGGAATAAAATTTATATGGGACCACCTCTGGAGTTTACCCTTTCAAACATAAATAGAATTTTGCAAATCGGTCAACAAATGGCGGAAGAATCGCGTAACAAGATACAAAAAAAAACATAGGTACAGACGAATTGAGAACCTCCTTTTTTGAAGTCGGTTGAAAAAAAGCTTTATGCATAAATCCCATGTTTTTCCGGATGAAAAACATGTCCAAAATTGAACTTAAGACATAAATCTTCAAATCTGTGAAAACATAGTGAAAGGAAGGAAATAAGTTGAAATCTCGGGTCGAAAATCGGCATTCATTCGATTCGCAAATGGTCTTGACTAAACCGGATAATACCGGATCAAACCGCCCGAGATTCTGCCGGTTCAAAAGTACTAAAATACACACAATGAAAGGATTAGTTTGGAAAAGAAACATTCTCGTAAAATACACTTTTAAAAGCTTTAAATCTATCCTCATTTGATTTTTTGTCTATCAGTTTAACTGCTTACCCATGCAACGGATGGTAACGTGGTTTTCACCATCATGCACGTCATTGATGCACGGCTTGGATTTGAACTCGCCTTCGGATTAAAAGTCGGTCTAATAGGCCAACATGGCTCAACACGGCTTTGATTTTATATATACTATTACTATATACTTATTACATTTTCAAATATAATTACATTTTTCAAGAAATCTCTGGTATTCGCCACATATTTTCAAATATATTCCAACATCACACAAGCATTATATTATTTAAATTCTAATTAACACAGTACTTTGTAAAAACGGGCAATTTTCGCGGCACGGGGTCTGAATTAGTCGGCTCGCAATGACCTCATTAATTCGTCGTATTTATTAAAAGGCGGTCGCAGACCTATCCGCGCCTGTCAATTCAATAGAAGAAATGCTGAGACGTCAGAAACCAGCCGCACCTTCTGACGTCATCAGTATTTTTTGTATAGAAAAATGACTGCACGCACGGCGCGGACAAATGTGCGATCAGCTTAAAGGGCTAAAGTTAAAAGATTTGTGAATTTGCTGTTATTTTAAAGAAGGGTCAACGATGACTAGGGTAATAAGTGTAGGAATATAGTGTAGGTACCATAGCCTCTTTGAGGCGCACTTAAAATCTTTTCACCACTCTGGTTCGAATTATTAGTGACAAGGGAAATAAGTAAGCTTATAGTTCCATTATTATATTTTAGTACTGAATACTATTTTTCACTGCAGAGTCATAGAAAATGTAGATAAATAAATAAATAAATAATGCTGGACTTTTTCACACATCATCATCTAGCCCCAAAGTAAGCTTGAGCTTGTGGTATGGGTACTAGATGACTGATAAACTACTTATATACTTTTTGTTTGTAAATACATACATATTATACATAGAAACACCCAGACCCGAGACAAATATCTGTAGGTCATACAAATAATTGTCCCGCGGCGGGGATCGAACCCGCAACCTTCTGCGTCGCAGGCGGACCTTAGCCCACTGCGCCACAGAGGTCGTCAAGATAATTCTTGTACGAGTTTAAGTAATTTAACCAATGAGCAGGTTACGACAAAACACAGTCCAAACGTTCATCAAAATTACTTAGAAAACGAAGTCTACGTGATTTTTTTGAAAATAAGCAATCTCAAAACCATATTGACTAAAATATGAATCTCCGATGCAATCATTCAATGCGAGTTTGCATACAAACAACATACAAACCTTTATGGGCACAACATATGTTACCTTTGTCTCAAAGACGTTTTGTGTCGGTTCGAACGGTTTTAGATGAGTTGATTAAGTTATGGGAGATAGCGAGTAAAAAAAAAAAACGAGGTACATACTTACGGAAGTACCCTCGCCAGGACAAGCCAAAAGAAACGAGATGCTACCACCTTTTTCTCGAAGTGTTACGCGATGATTTTGAACCGGCACGGGCCGCCCCAGATACTTTATTTCACTCGATTTTATTGGAGGTAGACCATAGTCAGATTTCAATTTTGTACCTCCAAAGTCTATATTTTATTTACGACCTCTGTGGCGCAGTGGGTGAAAGCCTGCTTGTGACGCAGAAGGTTGCGGGTTCGATCCCCGCCGCGGCATAAATGTTTGTATGATCTGCAAATATTTATCTCAGGTCTGGGTGTTTCTGTGTATAATATGTATGTATTTACAAACAAAAAGTATATAAGTAGTATATAAATCATCTGGTTCCCATAGCTTAGTTTGGGGCTAGATGATGCTGTGTGAAATGTCCAGCATTATTTATTTTAAGTCATAAGCTTATAAGTTGCACCACATAAGTTATACATTCAAACACAAAAATATAAGGCAGCGAACGATTCAGTTTCTTTGAGCACATGCATCTGAAAGAAACTTTCAACGTTGGTTTCATCGTTGCATCATGCAGGATTATCTGAGACGGCATTGGGTTACTTTGTGATATGCTCTGCCCCTCAACAGCTGATGTGTGCACAATACCTTTGCAATCTTGCTTAGCTTTTTGAATTTTACTAACTTTACTTTTAATTTTACAACTAAGTTAGTTAAGAAATGAGCCTAAGTTTAGATCTAAGATGGATCACCTAAAAAAAGCTAGGCCCCAAACCGTGTTTGTTGCTCTGGTTCTTCACGGTATTGGTCGCGAAGGAACAGGAGTAGAATCACCTAGTTTTAAGACGTTTCAAAGTCATCCCAGCGGTCCTACTGAATAAATGCTTTTTGACCTTTTATTACTTTTGATATCTGCTAGTTTTTTATGTATTTTTGTTTTTCTACAATACTGGAGAGAAAAGATGGGAAAATTGTATGTAAAAAAGAGTGGAACCACTTCTTTTTGTCGCGTAATCAGATCTATCAAACTAGTGTGTTTGAAAAATAAAATTTTAGTTAACCAATAATAGTATAAGCTCCTTTCGATCACGATGCTTACGAATCACCAAAGGCACTCATTACTAGTTCATTGTGCTACTACGGGAATACTTTTGGAACGAAGTTCCTTTTCGGATGGTATCGATGAAAAAAAAGACTAACCCCGTCTTACGTGGGCGGTGTGACGCGAACGTGTTTGCGAAGCGAAGCGATTCGATTCAATGCGGCGCGGCGCGGCGCGGCAGGTCTGTCCTACGTGCGCGCGAATCTTCCTACAGACTTCAGATTGTGTATACCGGTTCGCGCGTAAGTGTCAAACAAACTGTTTGCGTTCGCTTCAAATCGCACCGCGCCGCTGCGCACCGGTGACATAGGACACTTCAATAGTAAATCGACTGTTTGTTATTTCCGCACCGCACCGCGCCGCTTCGCGTTCGCGTCCAGATCGCCCACGTGTGACGGGGGTAAGGCTGGAAAAAAAATGTTGTTCCATCTTATCGTCACGACACATGTATATGTCAAATCGTCACGGTGCAAAATGCGCAGCCGCGACACAGTCCATAGACGTTACATTGTTAGTACGGAAGAGCGTTGCTAGGATACCTAATTGACAAATAATTTATTATATTTCCAGTATAGAAAAGTACTCTTTGCTTCGTTCCAACCGAATGTTCCACGACATTCACGTAATTTTTTATTGAATTTTATCCCAATCCGTTTTGTACTTTGCGTGAGGAAACAAAAACATCCAAACTTTCACATTTACACATATTATGTTGATTCTTTCATCCAAAAACACACATAAATAAGAGATGTTGATTATTTCTGACCCAGGTTTCGCTTGAAGCTAAAGTAACAATGTTTCATTTTCTTAGAACGTAAAAACGACGGCATTTAAAAGTAATGTACAAAAAGTGTCCAATTACTTAGAAATTAAATAAATCAGGCACAAGATGTATTCTTTACGAGCTATAAAAACACCTCATTGCGCCAATTGGAGCCAGGGCCGCGATGTAATGGTTAGTTACAAAGATAATATAATAAAACTTTACTGGGTATTACATTTATTTCTGCTCGGCGCACTTTCGCGGTTTTGTTTGTTTTTGAGAGGATTTTCTCTGATAGAATGTCCGACGTGCCTTGGAGATGTGTTTGTGTGCTTATGTGTTTGTTTGAATGTGTTATGTGCAATATTCCTCTTTACGGTCGATTCACATTTGACGGAAGATGCGTCGAGCGTATTCAGCGGTCTTCGTTATCATAATCGCGGATCATCGGTCAAGTGTGAAGGGTTGAATGTTTTCTCATAATTGTCTGTTCTGGCGTTACGCCTGTATTATGTGGTTACGCGACCGATCTTCCGTCAGATGTGAACCACACAAACACGTATAGGTATCTAAAAGCATAAAAACTAAACAGCATAAGACTTTTCCGATATACCAAATACGAAGCACAAGACATTCTATTCGTTCAAGACCCTTTGAAGATGCCAAAAGGGGTTGTCAGAAACTTGTCCAAATACATGTGTCCAGCGCTTAAATCATATTAGGCAGGTTGCTAACAGCAAAGTCGGGGCGGCGTCGAGTTTACGGGGCGCGTGCGCAATTGACGTGTGCTAAGCGTCGAGGCGGCGCGGCGTGTATGTCTTGTTTCATTCATTCAACATGTCATCTTCAAAAGATTAGTAGAGACAGGTGATTAGGAGTCGCGGAAGGGGCGCGCGCCTCGACTCTTGATTTTTGTTTGTTTTTTATATATTTCAAAGAGGTTCACCTTCGCACCGCGCCCCCCGCCTCGACTTTCGTTACTCATGTGACATGCTATTTATTTTTACAATAGTGGCTATGATCAGCGTCTGCCTCTAATTGGTGCTGCCCTGAGAATCACTAATCCTCATCCATTTATCCAGAATAAAATAAACGATAGATACTTTATTGAGTCTGAATTTATATTTCTTGATTGCGTAGACGTCTAGGGGTCGAGTGCTGCATTAGAAAATTAATATTTTGGCACGATTTTTGCTATAAATTGCGCAAACGAGATAGCCAGGGAGATTTATTGAAGATTGTTTATATTTTTTATATTGTAATTTGCTAATTTTTAGCTTCAATTTATTGCTTTGCTGTACCCAAATGACATTAAAATAATTTCACTTAAAATGATGTAAGCTAGACCAGTACTAAAAACTTTAAGGGCAGGCAATAGTTAATTTCGGTTTATTAAAGTCGTTTTAATAATGTAAGGAAATGTGGGCCCTTCCTAATAGTGTAATGTACTCATCAAACCTAAAACTCTACACAATTTAGCTCAATGTTCGACATAAACTATGAATTCGGCGTTTCTGAGTGAGGGACCACCTTTCAATTATACCCGCTGTAAACTCTACGACCTACATGACCGTTTGAACTAGCACAGTTACTTGCATAACAACCAGTAGCCTTATTGCGTAATATAACTAGCAATGGACATGGGCTTCATTTTGACATTTGAAACCCATTCTGGACTTCAATTGTAATTTTTATATTATATGATTGGTTGAGCTCTATTGGGATGACAAATGGGGATGGATTTCAAGCTAGACAATAAGGCTGCTGCTTACCATGACTATGACGGTTGTGGCTGGAGTTCTGTGAAAGTTTGTAACATTAATTTTTGTTTTATAAATTGTTTTTTGTCTAATTTTTATACATTTTATGTTTTGTATTTTTCTGTGTAATTTTCGGATATTTTTATTATGTGTAGATACATGTATTTATTAACTGTGATGGTCTGGACTGTCTGTAATGTCATAGTTAAGTTTCTAATAATAAAAAATAAATAAATGACTACCCGCTATCTCTACGGTGGACTACCTAGAGTAGAAAATGACATCATTGCAGACAAGGAAATACGAAACAGGATCATGTTTTTATCTAGTATCGTTATTGCCACGCTGACGGCATTGATCTGATGAGCTAGCACTAGCTCTCGGATTACGCGTCACCTCGAATATCATCATCATCATCATCTTCCTGCCCTTTTCCCACATTATATGGGGTCGGCACAACATGTGTTCTTCTTCCATTCTCCTCTATCAGCCGTCATCTCAACACTCACTCCTTTCACGTTACCTCGAATATAATAATTAAAAAAACACAATGGACTTAATCTAAACTAATTAGCCCACAACTACCACCTACTTAGTATACGCACATTTTCACACCACTAAAAGTTACAAACTACAGTTTTAGTTTTAGTTACTAAGCTACAACTGTCCTCGTGTGAATCCCTACATTGATAGCAGGCCTGTCATTCCAGTTGTGATTACAGGCGGCAGTGACGGAATCCCACCGATGGGAACCGCTCTAAAAGCTGTTGCCAAAATATTTTGCATGAGGTTATAGTGATGTAACTGTTTGGCCGGAGTTTGGACACCGGAAAAGTTAAGGCCGGATAATTTAATAGTACTCTTAGTATTCTACTTTTCTAAATCTGAAAATGTAGGTGCCAATGCATTAAGTTTGTTTTTAGGATTCCGTACTCAAAGGGTAAAATGGAAACCCTATTTTTATTTATTTTTGCCGTTTTTATAGATTGGTTCTTCTAGTTCTTCTAGATTGGTACGGAACCCTTCGTGCACGCATCCGACTTGCACTTGGCCGGTTTTTCAATCACGCCTTCACAAGGGACATACATACATATCTGGATTGAACATTTTATGGTACTTATCGACTATTGAACTTTCTTCGTACCAACCATTGTAATCGGTTTTTGTTTTATTTATAAAACTGTTATTATAAAAAATGGAGCTATTCAGATAGTACCTATTCAGATAGTTATATTGATGCCAATGGTTTGAATTAAAAGTAGTTTCACTTGCTCATACGAATTTATTGAAAACTCAATACTACTTACCATAAAAATGGCCGGATATTAACTACGAACCGTTGCATCTCTAGTTATTATCCAAGGAGTTGAACATAAAAATGTAAATGCTCTGTTTTTTATGAATATTAAGCTATTATAAGTGGTTTATGGCTAATTCGGGTAAATGGTTTAGCTAGTGGGAGGGTGTGAGTATCTATCGTTCTAAAAACGTGGAATCGTTTCAGTGTATCAGTAAAATAGGGTGTAGGTAATCAAAAACGGAGTCATCAAAAATCTTATTTGTTTGTAAAGGGTGTAAAAGTTTTTGTTCCTAAAATTATGAATGAAAAATATAGTATACACATCATTTATTATAGTAAAGCTATACTTTGTTACCAAATAGCTGAGAGCTGTCCTGTGGCAGACCAAAGCTACGGTCTAGAGAGTGCTCTGATGGACATACATCGTGCTGCGGTCGAATACGCCCTTAGGCTCTGGATGTGGTGATGAGATTAGATAATATCTGATATATAGGTATACTATACATACATGCATACATATTGACGACCTCTGTGGCGCAGTGGGCGAAGGTCCGCAGAAGATTTCTGTTGGTTTTTTTTTCTCTAAAATAAAACTAGCTTCTAACTACAAACGCCCCATTCCAATTTGCCTCCCCCCCCCTTTATTAATAAATAAATAATGCTAGACTTTTTTCACACAGCATCATCTAGCCCCAAACTAAGCAAAGCTTGTACTATGGGAACCAGATAACTGATGTACCTACTACTTATAGTCTTTCTTAAACTTTCGCGATCACAATTCAAAAAAATAAAATCCTGTTACAAAAATATATCTCTACTACTTATATACTTTTTTTTTGTAAATACATACATATCATACATAGAAACACCCAGACCCGAGGCAAATATCTGTAGGTCATACAAACATTTGTCCCGCGGCGGGGATCAAACCCGCCACCTTCGGATTTAAAGTTGAGATACAACCCCATTTACGGCTTTTATCCACATCAAAGTCTAAGTCAAAAAGCATTTTTTCAGTAGAACCGCTGGGGTTACTTAGAATCGTCTAAAACTAAGTTTACTCCTGTTCGTTCGCGACCAATATCGTGAAGAATCAGGGCAACAAACACGGTTTGGGACCTAGCATTCTTTTAGGTGATCCATCTTAAAACTAAAACTAATCTTCTTCGGCCTTCCTCTTCGTGCATACCAAACCACGCCTAAGCTCTTACTTGAAGGTTTGCCAGTTTGTTTAGGTCCAATCATGCAAGCTGAATTTGTCCACGTCTTGATTCCATCTTTAGTTTTTTAAATCTATCAGTCATGCGTTTCCCATAACACGAGCTCTGCATACTTTAGGGCTTCTTCTTCTTCTTTTCCAGTCAATGGTACTCATATAACTTTAGACTAGTATTTAGCCACCTCTACGGCCTCGTCTGTTGCCTCATTGAGCTGTTCCCGGGTGCAGGTACAGGGCATTGTGGGCAGGAGAGCAAGTGCGGCATTGTCTGTGTGGGGCCCCCGTTCTGGCACTGGGCTTTGTTTGCGTCAATTATACCCTACTTGGCCAGGTTACTTCTACTTTAGGGCAAGACATCTGAAATGTTCAGCATTGTTTTGGGGACTCGACTCCCTCTACAACGCTCGCTCCCATTTCAATCACATCCTCATATCTCAATTACAATACGGCTTCTAATTGCGTGACCTACCTCGAGTGGACACGGCTATAAGTACTAATTACGCCGAGATTAGAGGTAGCTGGATATTTATCGCCCCAGCTCTGTCGACCCGGAATAATTTATGGGTTTGTTTAATGTCCGCTGCAAATTGAACGCTGGATTCGGATAATGTAGTTGCAAGGTTACATGACTGAGATTGAATTGTTTATCAGATTGCGAAGGAGATTTTTTTTGCTGTCGCTGTCGTCAAAAGCGGCTGAAAATTTCGATCGAATGGAGGCAAATACCTATTGGGATGAAAAAACTTGGAATTGAAAGAAGCAGCACTCTCTTTATTCTATCACACTTCCTTGCAACCACCTGAGCTGATGTGATCCTAGGTCGTAGTCGTTTCTGCTTTCCTGATGCAGTTTTGGAATAAATATTATGTAAACAATGAAGAAACGTCGTTTCGAAGAAGTTCATCCAATTGATGTATCTAATTCAAATGATGTATGAATCGCCATGCTGTACAAAAAATACAGGTTCCGCCTATAAGCCATGACATAAAATTCCATCACCAGAGTTGGCCACAATCATGGTACAAACTTATTATTTTAATATTCAAACAAAATAAGCTTTATTCATAGTATAAACCTAATAGGTATGTTACAGTACCTAATAAACGCAGTCAGGTTAACCTACCATAAACACAAACACACAAACAGAAGGATAAACACAAAATGAAAGTGTGTAATATTCACAAACAAATTAGGGTTCCTCTGCAAGCTTTCAGAAACTAAGCCTCGGTTTTCTAAAAACGAGAAATAACAAATCTTAGTATACTAACTGCTCTTGCGGCGATGGGCTTGCAACCTGTCACGTATGGAATACTAACTTCTGAAAGATGTGGGCATGTATCAAATATGTGCATGCCTCTGACTACCCCCCTTAGACATCTTCAAAGGATCTGGAATAGGTAACATAAAAAGATCTGAGAGAATGTCTACCACACCTTGGGGATACAGTCGTGAACCTGTTTACGTTTTTTTTACTAACTGCCCTTTACAGTTAAGCCCTTACGGCTTTGCTTGGGGTACCTTGAAAATAGGTACAGTACTTTTTCGGGTAAAAGTAGTCTAATATCTCTGTGCCTTTCACCCAAATCCACTCTATAGTTTTTGCATGAAAGAGTAACAAACATCATCCACTCACAAGCTTTCGAATTCTTCTTCTTCTTCTTGTCATGTCACTAGCTCTTTCGAACCAGTACTGTGTGGTGAAAGGTATTTGTTCGCATCTTTCGTATTTGTAATATTAGTCGGATGTACTTATAAAAACATTAAGAACATTATAGAAGGGAAAGTGGAAGGAGGAAGAGGAAGGGGAAGACCGAGGATAAGCTACATGACCCAAGTGAAGGAGAAGGTAGCTGTCATGTCGTATAAAGATGTCAAGGAAGCAGCCCTGGAAAGAGATACATGGAGAGGGATTCATCAGTTGTGCCGACAAGGAGTAAATCCTTAATAAGAAGAAGAAGAAGTATGAAAACAAAATCTCAACAAATAAATTCTATACCGGTCGCCATTTTTCAGAGACACGAAACTAAGCTCATATTTTGTACGGAACCCGGTTGTTGAAATTAATTAGGTCTAGGCGAGTAATAGTTATTGGGGTCTGAGGAAAAATTCTTTGAACGACTGTGTGGTCAGTGGTGTTCGTCCACACTGCGAGCGGGCACGGGCGCGAATTGTCAAACATATGTATGAAACACTAGGCTTTCGCCTTATTAGATCCGTAGTGTGGCCAGACCGCAAGGACAGGAACGTTTGATACTTCGTGCCCGCGCCCGCTCGCAGTGCGTCCAACCAAACTGAACTATCGGCGGCTGTCAGTGAACGAACGATCTTTAGTAAGCGTTTCGTCAATATATTACCAAACATAGTATAATGAGGATACTCCAGAGACACTCTCGCGTATTAATTGACATTTTACGTGGTGGCAATCGTATCGTTTTAATTTGCTTTCAACCACTGTTGTTATCGAGAGGTATAAGTTAATGAGATGGGTAATGAAGCGTGTTGATGCGCATATTGAATTTTCCGTAAAAAAGTAAATAAGTTCGTATGAGTTAGATATCTTTAGTTGAAAATAGCTATTTCAGACAGAGTGACAGAGTTTTTAGGCCGCCTTAAGGCCTCCATTTTTGAAAATACAGATGCACGAGACTCGAAACGACGATCCTCAGAATGACAATCGAAGCACACAGGGCCAATAATAGACCATTATTTATTACCTTATTATACACATACAGAGAGTGCAAAATGAGAGGTGGTCGAAGATAATTATGAATTGGGACCCAATAAATAATAAAAATTTTTGAAAAAAAAATTGAACCGACTTCACAGAACACAAACAGACGAACCTTCTACACACTAAAAAGAGAAAAATAAGAATATAATTTGAAGTCGGTGCCAACTATTAATTTACATCTAAGAAATTAAGAACTTGGGTGCAAAATTGTATCCTGGTACGCTATCGCTCGATTTCTTTTTTTTATAGGTACCTAATCGTATTCACTTGGCACCGACTTCAAATTATATTCTTATTTTTCTCTTTTTAGTGTGTAGAAGGTTCGTCTGTTTGTGTTCTGTGAAGTCGGTTCAATTTTTTTTTCAAAAATTTTTATTTTTCACTTTTTAGTGTAAGTAAATAAATACTGTGTAAATAAAAGTGTGAGTGTAAATAATATAGTAAGCTACATTAAGACCCTGCTTATCGTAGTTTAAGTAGGAAAGGATAAGAGAAGTCATGGGCAGGCCTACTAAAGGACACACCGGAGTTCAGCAAGGGGGAAAACTATCAATCCCTCAGGAAAAGAAAATATTTTGGACCACCTCGGGTGTAATACCCTTTCAAACTATTTAATGTTTGACTCTGATTGTGAGTCAGGGTGTGTTGTGTAGTGAGAATGAGGTTTTTTGAATGTTACGGGAAAACTGTCAATCCCTCAGGAAAAAAAATTATATGGCGCCACCTTGAGAGTATACCTCTTTCTAACAAAAAAAAAATTTTGGAAATCGGTCCACAATTTTCTTAAAGTTCAGTGCTTTTTTTAGTTTTACGGGAAAAGTATCAAACCCACAGGAATAAAATTTATATGGGACCACCTTGAGAGTATACCCTTTCAAACAAAAAAAAAATTTTGGAAATCGGTCCACAACTGACGGAAATATCGCTGTACATACATTAAAAAAAAAAAAAAAAAAAAAAAACATACATACAGCCGAACATAGAACCTCCTTCTTTTTTTGAAGTCGGTTAAAAAAACGAAGGAAAAGAAGACCTACTAAACGATGGGACGATGATATCGTGAAAGTAGCCGGCAAAACATAGCGCAGAGTCGCTAGAGAGAGAGATAAATGGAAAGAACTGGAGGAGACTTTTACCGCTGAAGGCGGTCCTTACACACAGAACCTAAGTTAAGTTAGATTTAAATACTTTTTCAAAATCAATTTTTATTCCTAAGCGTCTTTTATTGTTTAATTGTGAGTAAGGAAAATAAAAGTATTTATTTATTTATTTTTATTTCTTATACCACGATCGCTTGTAGCAATAATATAACAAAACAAACGGAAGTAAAAATGGCTGACGTAACAAATTGCAGTGATTTTTTTGATGGTCGTGACTCCCGAGTGAGTATGCTAATCTTGCTACTGTATCATCGCTTGATATTTCACTTCGCTTTTTCGGTATTCTACAGAGTGACTGAGACTTGGGAGGCTGGGGGAGTGGGGAATGGAGATATCTGTTGACATTGACAGTGACGAGATTAATGGATACCTGTGGATTTAAAATTTTTGTCAACGATCTTTGGAACTGCCTTGCACAACCCCTAGGGGTAGTTTTTCAATTTACACCGAGTTTAGAGTGAATCGGACCAAGGAATATTTTTTTTCTATACTACCTATACACTTTACCAACCTGTAATACCATACCAACCTAATCTTGTTGAAAACATCATAATATCTTGACATTACAATCAATATCCATTTTGGAATGTCAACAGTTATCGGCTGTCGTGTCAAACTGACAAACATTTTATGCGATATTCCCGTTATCCATTTAAGTATGTAAAAGGACAAACAAAAGTTTGGTTTTCTGGAACGTTTTTCGGGATAAAATTTATTTTAATCCCGACTTACCCCAATACAACAGTGAAAACCGTATCCAAATCGAATAAGCCGTTTCTGAGATTAGCGCGCATAAACGCACAGACAAACAGACAAACGGACAAAAAGTTAAACATGGATTCGGGTTCTGTTGCCTACATAGAGACTCCTAAAATTATAATTTAAAATATCTTTGAATCACAGAAACCGCGCAATTTAGAGTTTTATTATAAGTAGTATAGATTTTAATTTATATTTTGTTAGCAGAGGTTAAAAAAACTAAACCAGTTATAATACGTTTAATCAAACGATCGAATGGTTATAAACAGAACAAAACTTTTATTAATTTAACGTAATTCACATTGAAATTCGCCAAAATTGCTTGGGTACCGGGAAATGTATCAATCAGAGCCAATACCATTCAATAATATTTTGTTCAAATCTATCTGATGTGAAATTGGATTTGCAAATGAAACGGACCAAATTGGGTTATTCCCAATCTTTATTTTTAAGCATCTTTGATTGTTCTTGATTGACGTATTGGTAATGATAATGAGGGCTTCCATTTTGATGTTATCTGCTTTTCTGCTGGCGACCATAGCTGGCGATGCGCTTCTAAGTTATCCAAAACTTTATAGGTATTTAGATGACAGGTTTTCCCGATAAAGTGTACCTAGGCATAATTTGTCTACCAAACTGCCAAATTGTGGAACTCATTGTCGTGTACCGTATTTCCCGAAAAGTAGGTACAATATAGGGGTCTTTAAATCAAGAGTAAGTAGGTTCCTTCTAGGAAAGCATGCTCCATCTTAGACCTCACTACTGCTTAACATCAGGCAGAGGGAGGTCAAATGCTGACCTATTTAATAAAAAAAAATGTCTCTTAATTAAAAAAAAACAACATCAAGACGTAAAAAACCACTAAACAATTACACAGAAAACATAAATTCTCAGTTACATTATGACTTCAGATATCAAAGTATTAAAATGAAAAACGGACCGCAACGCCACATTTCTTAGATTTTCCCGCCTTTTTTTCCAAAAGAACAAACACGAAGATTTATACCGAGTGTGTAACTCACTTTGGGAGCTCACTTGACGTCTTGTTAAGGCGCGTTTCCGCTGCGTTATTTATGACTGGATTTGCATTTTAACTAGTAACTGCACCTTAATAATAATGTTGATGATGTTGGAAAAATGAGTTAGGAGCCTAAAGGGTAAGTTTGTATGAGCTGTGGCCAAAAAAAATCTAGATTTCAACCATTAAAAAGCCATTGAAAATGTGTTTAGGGTTCACGTACACGTAGAAAAATAAATATAGGTAAGTACACCCCTATTTTTTAATTACCAGAAATATTTTAACGTGGTCTCGGTGGCTGTTACTTATCACAATAAATTAATCATCACAAAAAAATTAATAAAACTCAAAAAAAGCTAAAAAAAATTATAACCTATAAAAGAGACGAGAAGATCAGACATTGATTTATGATAGCTACTACTAGTAGCTACTGCCGTTTTACTGACTGGGGATGGTATGTATGTACGAGAGAATATTTTGAATGAGAGTCCGTACGCGATTGTTGTCTGTTTCCTCCTTTAGCTGAAGGTTTGGTTGAGTTATTATTGTTTAGAAATAAAACGATGCTTTACAATTTTCTTCGTGTAATTCTTCATTGAAAAAACAGACAAGGCCAGATAGATATTTTTAAAAAGAGATAAAAAACATTTAGGCATAGATAAAGTTAGTTAGATTTTTTCCTCGATGAAATGTCACTGTTACAATAGTGACAGTGACAGGCGCAAGCAGTGGCGTGGCCGCAACATTGTCTGTAGTACTTATTTGTACAGTTTTCATAAAATTTTGGTTGACTACAATCCTCGATAACTTTGTGATAGATAAGTAAATAAAAAAAATCTGACCATGCCATTACCATTTTCTGCATTTGCTGCAACTGTCCTTAACTGATAGTTTAAAAAAAAAGTAAGTAAGTAAGGAAACCAGTTAGTGTTCCTATAGGCTGCGATGGGCTTGCAACCTGTCACGTATGGAATACTAACTTCTGCAAGATGTGGGCATGTATCAAATATGTGTTTGGACATGCCTCTGACTACCCCCCTTAGACGTTTTTAAAAGATCTGGAATAAGTAACAAAAAAAATCTAAAAGAATGTCTACCGCACCTTGGTGATACAGTCGTTTAGGAATAGGAGTAGATAGAAACACCTACCTTTTAAGAATGATTTAAGTGATTCTGAAAGTCTTTCTGATTTTGCAATATGCATAAAAATATTATTATGACTTATGATAATATGCAACAGAACACCCTACTTATTATTATCGTACTCAGGGTGGGCCTTTTCGAAGATTTTTCGATATAAAAGGCTATATTATTATTATATTCCTTTCATCGCGGGCAAAGCCGCGTGCAGACGCTGTACGAAACTCCTAATTAGGTCACATAAACTACCCTCATTTTATTTACAGTGTCGAAATAAAGTAAAAGGATTAATGACTAAAATCATCCCCTAAATAGCGAAAAGGTCCCCATAAATCGGGTAAATATTAACAAAGTACGGTAAGTATCGCCGCTATGTGAAACGGTAGTTCAATACAAAATGTATGCCATTAAAAACGCATTAGCCTCGAACCGCTGGTGTAAAGTCAGAGGCAGAAAATTATGTAGAGCATTTTTTACGTGACTACGTCTTATAATTCGATAGAGTCGGCTGCACGCACGAAAAACATGACGTCATGAGGCGTTACCTCGCTCTGGGGCGTTCCATGTAAGGCTTGAAGTGCAAGCGAGAGCGCGGAACGAGCGACAAAGAAGCACAATCGGCCTTTGCGTTGTCACGTTCAATTATTGTCAGTAAACCGACTTTACAGACAACCATTTTTTTTTTATATTTTTATAAAAATAATATTGAAAAGTAAAAAAGAACATTCGTAATACTAATAATTAAAGTACACAAAAAAAGAAAAAGAAGAAGATATTTTAAATTAATTATCATTTAATAGGACAAAATAATTTTCCATTCACTCAAATGTACAAAAAAACAACATTTTTCTGTTTGAATAATAATATATGGGACTTAATCGCGTATGTAAAACTTATTTATTTACCTCGATTAAATCCCGTATAAAATTTAAATATATCTATAAATCGCGATAGTTTAAAATGTGTGATTTTCTGTTTTATAGCTTGCTTCTATTCCTCTGACATTATAAGGTCATTAAGTTCTCTATTGTTAGCGAAAGGGTAAGTACCTATCTATGGATATAAAATAAATGATAACAACTAAACTCTTTTGATACTTTTAAGTGTGATAATAAAATTTTATGATTACCTACTCTATGATAGCTTTTAGAGAATAAAAAAAAATAAAATTATCTTTTACATAGCATGCTGGTATACAAACGATGCTACTTGAACAAGTATTTACTAACTAAAAAATGCTGCGTCACCAAAATGGTTCGTCGCGGGGGGTTTAATTTAATTTCCTTGAGACATCACTGTTTGGCACAACATAAAAAAATCTTGTTTATTATAAGAAAGTACTTATAAAATTACTATGGCACTTATTATTTTAAAGTACCCGCATCGTTTGTTCTATAAAAGCACGTCTTCAATAGATAAACAAATTGGCGGGCGGTTGGAGCCGGGGGTAATGCGAAATGCAATATTTCCACCCCGAGGTCGGTTTCTATTCGCTGTAAAGTACAGGAATATATGAAAAATCTTAACCTGTTTGACTGATTCATGGAACTAAAACAGTTGGAACTAGAAAGCTGAATAAGAAGGAATAAAAAACGTCTTTTTTATAGCATTATTTCATTAGCGATTAATATCCTTTACACCAATGTTTTTTTTTAATTCAACCCCTAAAGGGGTGAAACGGAGAGCAAAAGTTTTTTTTAACGGGAGGCGCGGTGTAAGGTCGCTAATAGAAAAGTCGGGGCGGCGTCGAGGCGGTGTCCGGGCGCGGGCGAAATTGACGTGTGCTAAGCGTCAAGGCGGCGGCACGTATGACGTGTATGTCTTGTTTCATTCATTCAACGTGTTATCTTCAAAAGGTGAGTAGAGACAGGTGATTAGGAGTCGCGTAAGAGGCGCGCGCCTCGCCTCGACTCTTGACTTTTGTTAGTATTTTACTTTTTTCAACGAGATTCGCGCCCGCTTCACTTTCGTTTCTGTTAGCGACACGCCTAAATGGCTTGATTAACTTGATACTCTGGCTTACAAAATCAGTCATCTAGTACCCATAACACAAGCTCTGCTTACTTTGGGGCTAGATGATGCTGTGTGAAAAGTCCAGTGTTATTTATTATTTATTATTATTAATATTAGCACAAGATCGCGGTAGGTGGCTCAAGCTTAGGGAGGCATATACGTACTCAGCAGTGGGTGAAGTCAGTTTTTGGATGATCATGATGAAAATTTCATTCTTAGAAACATTCTTAGAAACGATTGCTTTATTTAAATATTTGTAGTTAGTAGCAAAAATAATCCATTTCGGTGAAGCCAGGGTAAGATACTACTCTCCTACGAACTTGGGAGTAGCATCACTTTAGTGGGAAAGGATGAATTTTATTTGAAAAAATATAAGCGCAAATTCGAGCTCGCCTCGTTCTTGATATACAGGGTGTAAAAAGACTGCTACCGAAAACTGAGGGATTGCAATCAGACCATGATTCTGAACATATTTATCGAAAAAAAACTCAAAAAAAATTTTGACTTAGCTACGTCATTTTATTTTATTTTCTAGTTTTTTGCTACTAGTACAACATAATAAGACCATATCTACCTAATCATTTCATTTATAAAAGAAAAAAACAATTAAAACTCAAAATCCAGCAATCTACGTATAACAACGCGCCCAGTACATACGCAAACAGTGATCTTCAAACGCTGTTTTCTCCGGATATAATGTTTTTTTCGGAAAATCCTTTTGGATTTGGTTGTGTTTTGGGATGCTGTACCTACCCCTTTCGGCTTCGGTAGACGTCTTTTTACACCCTGTATATATTTATGATAGAGCAAGGAAGAACCGAAAACTGAAAAATTTCATCAAAATCATCATTGATTCCATGCACCAATGTTATTTGCACATTAACACTCATAACGGCTGATGAAAATATTGTGAGGAAACAGCCATGTATACCTACCACACTTTTATATATTTTCAAAACATGATATTGAATGCATAAAGTTCAGAGAGAGATTCTACCGTGCCTTGTGGATAGAGTTTGTTTCTGTTTTTTGAGAATTTGAGGTTTTTCAATTATCCATTTGATGTTTCTGCCAAAATCTTTCTATCCAAACGTTATGGTATCAAAACTTCATCAAATTTCTCGCAGCAGCGATCTGTGTGCGATACCAAAGCGACATTAGATTGAATCTTGGAGGTGTAGTCTCAGGACGCAAATATTATAGAAACAGGATCACGACGTATCTCCAAGGCACGGTTTATTTGGTATGTCAGGGAATCCAAAAAGCTATTACAGAACTGCCAAATACTATTTAACTTAAAGAGCCTTATTACTTTAGTACAATTTTTTTCTTCATACTAATATTAATTCTCAGGAAATGCAAACTATGCGTGAAAAATCGAAAATAATTCTAAAAATCTCAGGCTAGCTTTACACAATTTTGATGTGTTTCTCGAAAAACAAAAGTAGATTTTAATATACCTAAGTTGCGTCTCACGACGAACACAATGTCTAAGTGGTAGGGCTAACTGGAAGAAAGGAACATACTGGGGCTTATTACAAGAAAATGAGCCGTGTTTAGACCAAGTCTAACTAAAAAACTGTCCCTAGAAAACCATCTTAAAATACTCGTACATAGAACGCTTTTTTGTTTTAACAGTTTTGTTTTGACATGTGTCAACATGAGGTTCAAGCAAGGTTTTACGTTTTTATAATAAGCAGCACTGTGCTTATCCCATCTCTAGACGAGATGAGGAAGAGATGACAAAGAGGAAATGTTTTTTAATCTAGAATAGAAACAGTTCGTGCAACGCACCGTCACATGAAACAGTCGTTTGTATAACTGATGAAATATCTGAACCCAACCTATTTTTATCAGAACTGTATTTATTTAAAAAAAGCCTTTGTAATAAAAATTTAAAAAAAAAATTTTAAATGGAATTCTGAAAAATATCTGTACTAGCATTTTCAGTTTGTCTACGTAAAATACATAAGGTTTAAATTTTTCGTTTGTCAGGTGTGTACAGGGATAAATTTTATTGTGTTCAATTGACAATGTACTATGTAAACTATATTACAGATTTCACTGATTTTATTGTATTTGGTAGGTATGTAAATATATTATTCCAAAAGAAATTTTTAAAGAAATACGTAAAAATTATATCCTTATTTTTCTAGTTTAAGTTTACCCTTCTTCTTCTTTCGTATGAGTCAGTTGCTAATATAACTTTAGTTCAACCCTTGAACGATACATCAGTCTAAATTCTATTTCGCTACTCAACGGTTGGAACGATTTTTATGGTGTATGACTTGTAGGTTATCTGCTCTGGAAAGCATATGAAGCATAATGAAAATGATTTCTGAAGTACAAAGCTCGCAGGGTCAACTAGTTTATAGAATGAATACATATGAACGAGACTATCCGACATAGAACCAAAGTTGTCGACATAGCTCAGAGAATCAGCAAGCTGAAGTGTCGGTGGGCTGGCCATATCTGCCGAAGAACCGACAACTGTTGGGGTAAACGAGTTCTTGAGTGGAGACCGCGACTCGGCAAACGTAGTGTAGGACCCCCTCCGGCCAGGTGGAGTGACGATCTGCGAAAGGCTGCCGGCAGAAGCTGGATGCGTCGAGCTGAGGACAGGGCGCAATGGCGCGCACTAGGGGAGGCCTATGTCCAGTAGTGGACTGCCATAGGCTGATGATGATGATGACATATGAACAGAAAACACAGACCAGCTACAGACCAATAAATTAACGCAGTCCAGTCCAGACGCACTAAATAACAGCTTTGTGCAAAGATTCATAATAAAGATAAACAAAAATGAAATATAGTGGAAAACGGCGAAATTGTAATAAAAATGCCACTCCTCTTGTTAATTCAGTGTTTTGTCAGTTACGGTTTTTGATAAAAAAGTAAGTTTTCACTCACATTTTAGTAAAACTGTACTTATCCGTTTTTTGAGACGACGACGAGGAAAAGAAATTGATCATTTTAATCCTCAAACCACAGTGATTATTTTTTCAGATTAACATGAAAAATATGAAGGTGTGCAAACCGTTTGTAACAAAAAACACCAGTTTAAAAAGTCATTTAGCAGTTGGAGTAAGTAACACTGTTACACAATTTTCAGAATTTGATGTTCAAAGAGAGTTTTATCAACTTTTATGCCCTAGCTCCACTTAATTATCCAAACTAAATTAAAACTTAAAATGCCAGCGCTAGTGAGGAGGGTTTTATAATTATTAGCATTAAGGTCTTTGTTCACTACTATTTACTTAATTTACGTTGACATAAAACCCCCTTAGACATCTCTGGCTACCCCGTTAGACGCTATATCGGTGTGTGTGATATGTCTACCGCACATGGGGATACAGTCGTGTACCTGTTTTTTAAAATCTAGTTAGTATAGCACAGGACCAGGCAGATAAGAGTGGCATTTGAGGAAGGAGGAAGTCGTTCGCATTAGGCTATTATTTTGTTTCGTATTTTAGGCAGACACTTGCTTCGCCTCTTGCGTGTTTGACGCGTAGGCTTGGCTTAAGCTGAATAATTTTGCAAATAATCAGTTGGAACCCTTGGCTGATCCGTGGTCAGATTTTGTAAGACTTGCAAAATGTATCACTTATATTAAAAAAAAAACTCTGAGCACCATCTAGCCTCTGTTATAGGAACTAGATAACTAAATTTATGTTCCACTATGG
The DNA here is from genome assembly GCA_951394285.1 of Epirrhoe tristata. Taxonomy (NCBI): domain Eukaryota; kingdom Metazoa; phylum Arthropoda; class Insecta; order Lepidoptera; family Geometridae; genus Epirrhoe; species Epirrhoe tristata. The sequence goes on along the minus strand of OX596156.1, from coordinate 8,735,152 downwards.
TCGACACATACCTTAATTTGGTGTAGCCGTGATGTCAAATTAACTTCTGTTAGGTATTTATGGACGTTGGGATTAGTGTGGGGTAAATTTTAACAGGTCTTATAATTAGGTTGACCCAAGTATATTTTTAGTGATATAGGCTTACTAAGTACCTAGATAAATAAATAAATAAGTACGTGAATGTCGTGGAACACTTGGTTGGAACAAAGCAAACACCGCCCGAAAAGGAACTTCGTTCCAATAAATAAATGATTTAAAGATGATTTTATACAAAGTTCTCAATGGGACGCTGTGTAGGTAGATATTTCCATTGAGATGGAATAGGCTAAGCCCAGCATCTCTTCAAATCGATACTAAAGGATTTATACAGCGTCAGGAGGCAACCAATGCCTACACAACGGGACGCTGTAGACTGGGATATTGAGATGGAATAGGCTTGGCTTGCTCAAACCTCCGGCCATATCCACAGGGAAGACAACGTGGCTAAGCTGAGGGTTAGTATATTCCACTAGGCTTATGTATGAGCACTGGTGGTCTAGTGGTAGTTCCTTCCGATCTTAGGGTCGTGGGTTCAATCCCGGTGGTGAACCAATGAGGTTTTTTTTGCCAAAAAAATTGTATGTGTACTATGCCAGTACTCTCAAACGGTGAAGGAAAACATTGTAAGGAAATCGGCATGTCGTAGAACCTACAAAGTTCGAAAACATGTGTCAAGTGCACGAAAGGTGCCTCTTTGAGGCGCACTTAAAATCCTTTCACCACACTGGTTCGAAAGAACTGGTGACACGATTAGAAGACTAGGCAAACACGGCGCTCGGCAGCGTGCTTGAATTCTCTAAAACATCTGAGAAAATGTCTACTGTGCCTTGGGGATACAATCGTTTTCGCTTTAATCATACAATCACAAATACATCAAAAGAACGCTGAGTTACAAGAAGTTAAGAATACTCAATTCAAGTAGGTATTTCTACGAGTATTTTATAAGAATTTCAATGCACTCGAAATCCAACTTAAAAATCTAATTTGAAACTTAATACTAATCTCTTATGGCTCAATTTCATTTAACAAAAACTAAACTCAACATCAAAGATGAAAAATTTCGTGAACTCTATTAATTGCAATACTCGACCTTACACATATAAGAATAAAGTTTATTTTCTGAGGGTAATGCCTCTGAAGTGTCTGATTTTGGCCAAGATTTTATGCAAAGAAATGTTACTGAAGTCAGGTTCAAAGCAAATGCTAAGGGGCTGAGCTGAAGAAAGTTGGTAAGATTTTGTACACAATTGAAACATTAATAAATGGCGGAGTTTTTTTTCTTACACATATTAAAAAAACTTTCAAACCGAAGGTCGTGGGTTCGAATCCCGGCCGTGCATCACTGGATTTTTCGTTTCGAAAAATTTATGATGATCCACCCCTCCAGTTACACCGTGTATATAATAGTAATTTAAAAAAGATTAAGTAAGAGACCAAATCTGCATGCTTCAAACACTTATTTTACAGCAAAGATATTTAAGTAAATTAAATGTCGACGAATACATAAAATAGGTATGTAATTTAACGTAACGCAATCGAGTTTTAGATTTTCAGGTGGGAGTAAAGCATAGCATAAGCGCTTGGAGCGCGGGGCCCCTCAATTCGCGGGGCCCGTAGCATTTGCTACTCTTGCTACGTGGCTAATCTGGCACTGCCAATACTGTGAAGAACCAGGTCAACAAACACGGTTTGGGGCCTAGCTTTTTTAGGTGATCCATCTTAGATCTAAACTTATGCTAATTCCCGTGAAAACTGCTAAGAAAAATTGTCATTGCGTCTGCTACAGGAATCAAACTTACCAAAGTTAACATGCAGTGGTCTTCCACAAGGCCTTCAAATCCTAGAATAGGTGGAAGCAAAACCAGACATACCTTATTTAATCTTAGTTTGCAGTTCCAAGTTTGACACCTAGGTGCTTTAGTTAAGAGGCCCCCGTCGTTCGCCGGCCCATATTTTTGCCCAACGCCCAATAAGCGGGTAAACGGCCAAGTTTACCAGCCTCTTCTAATTAATTTCTGCTCCGTGCTGGTAAAGTGGGAGCTTAGGTTTGGTGCAAGGAGTAAACTTCAGCTGCCTTCCTCAGGCATAGTGCATAATTAATTGTAACAGAATTTCATTGATATAAGACCGGTTCTAAGCCCACGGACACCTTAGGATCGATAGACGAGGTTGCTTCCACTTGTGCTTCAGTTGCTCTTAACGGATAATAGAAATATTATGAGGTCAACCTGCAACTTAAGTCTAAGCCAATGCCCACGCACTACAGCGTATAAAATGAAAAGTCTTATCAAAATTTTCGATTCCGACGGGATTCTATGAAATACATAAATATGGTTTAACATTATAAAAAAAATATTATTACAGTATGTGAGTGTATGTTTGTGTTTCAATCACGCCATGGATCGATTTGGATGAAACTTGAAATAGATGTATCATGGAATAGCACATAATTGACGGCAATTGCGGATGACACCTCGTCGAACGACTAATAAAAATCTACATTTGACAAAAAAAAACCTTTTTCCGCCACAATTTTGTCTTTTGCACCACAATTTTATGGGACTCTACACGAACGATAGTGTAACTTTAGTGAATGTTGCACGGCAAGATTAATACTATAACAAAAGCCTTTGATCTTCTCCATCGAGTACGACAAAGGTTTTATGCACGCGAGAAGTCACTAGGTACCCAATAAGTACCTAAATCATAATGAATGAACCAGAACTGCTCTACTATCACGTGATCTAGAGATTTACAGGGAAAGGCCAGACAAGTGTATTTCCTTTGAGTTGTGAGTCAAGAAACATTGAACGACGCTGTGTGGCACAAATAGAAACTTTGTATGAAACCAAATGTCATAAGATACGAGTACTTAGATGTAGGTAAATTGCTATACTCCGCTTTTTTATGACTACCAAAAAAAAATTTAAGGACGGTTGCAGTAGATGCAGAAAATGATAATGGCAAGGTCAGATTTCTTTTTTATTTAACTGTCACAAAGAGGATTGTAGTCAAGCAAAACCGAACAAAATTTTATGAAAACTGTACAAATAAGTACTACAGACAACAATCGTGTACGGATTCTCATAAAATTATCACATAAATGTTATCAGTAACAGACACCAAGACCATGTTTAAAATTTTATGGTAATTAAAAAATAGGGGTATAAACATTTTTTATGAACACCATGTTTAATCAGTGACTGGACTGTTTTATGTATTTTCTAAAAAGTATCTACCATAGTTTTCTATCAGTTATCTGGTTTAGAGATGGGCGTTTTCGTTTTTTCCGGCAAACCGATATGTAACTGTTTTATAGTTTGCATATCGATATAGAAAACGGTTTTCAGATATCGATATCAGTCGTAGGAGTTGCAAAAACGTTAACATGATTTTTAGCTACGCAAACTAAACAAACAACAAGTTATTATTATTAGAATCCTTCTATACCAAATCCAAATTATAACAATAGACATTCAATCTTATTACTTTGCAATTTAGTTCTATTTTGTAACTAGCGAGCCAAGAAACCGTTACAAACAAACATGGACCAAAAAGAGTTTAGAAAGTAAACCATATTGCCAGCCACGTAAGATACATTTTTACGCACACCATTATCATATTCGCTTCATCTCTCTTTTACCCGTAAAACAATCCATAGTTAGAAAGAGAGGTAGCGAATATCAGTTGGTGTTTCGTTCGTTTCATATCGTTTGCGTTTGGTTTTTGAAGTTTTCATTTCGTTCGTTATATCTATGGTAGGTAACAGTTGGTTGAGGTTTTGCGTTTTGATTTTATCGGATATGTTGATCGGAGATATCGATATGGTATGATATCTAACCCGTATCCGATATAAGTTACGTTTTGATATATCGAACTCATGCCTAATCTGGTTCCTAACAAGTTTTTCTAAGTTTGAGGCTAGATGCAGTATGATTATCATCCTCCAATATTTATTACCTCTTCAATAGAATTATAAGATTATTGCTATTAATAAATACGTCTTACCTTGCTCTAATCTAAGCGCCACAAGGCGCTCGGCATGATTCGTTATTGGCGACATAATGTAAGATTATGGGGGTTAGTTTGGGGATGATAAGGGTTAAATAAGCTCTAGGAAATTTGCCTGACATGATAAATTAAGCTGAGGCTCAAATATCTTTGGAGAACTTTGGTTTAAGGTATTGAAGATTTCTCCAATCAAGAATATATGCAATTGACTTTCTATGGACTTCAAGGTCGTTTAAATAATGTAGATCTCAAGATAACTAGGTTTTTCTATGACAGACACGTGAATTTCATGAAAAGAAAAATCCAAAAAGCTTATAATTGAACCCGGCCTACTTGGCTTGGCCCCATTGTTTTCCTAATGGGACTCCTTTGAATGTGTAGGAACTTTCATGCGATCGAGATTCTTGAGTTCTAGGACACGATTTAGTTCTTTTTGTTATTTCGAACCAGTGTGGTGAAAGCACTGTGTAAAACGAGTTGGTAAAATTATTTCATCATAATCCTAAGACTTCACCTACTGCTAAGTAAAACGTGAACAGGTTCACGACTGTATCCCCAAGGTGCGGTAGACATTCTCTCAGATCTTTTTATGTTACTTTTTCCAGATCCTTTGAAGATGTCTAAAGGGGGTAGTCAGAGGCATGTCCAAACACATATTTGATACATGCCCACATCTTGCAGAAGTTAGTATATTCCATACGTGACAGGATACAAGCCCATCGCCGCCTATAAGAACACTAACTGGTTTCCTCACGATGTTTTCCTTCACCGTTTAGAGCACTGCTAAGTATAGGCTTGCATAAGCTTGTCTATCATCTTAATGAGTATTTACTCAGTATTTTTTCAATGCATTAAGTAAAGCGAGGACAATGGAGTCGGCGTCAGTAATGGGGGATGCGTCAGCATCATTAGTTCATTACGACCGCGGTTACGCCCCGAACCGCGGGATGTGGTCGTGCTTACAGCGATTAGCGGTTTTATACCGGTAGGTTGAGCATAGTGTACATCTACGGTCGTACTACAAATATGTTAAACCTCTGTTAAAGTTTAAACACTCATCATCTTCCTGCCCTTTTCCCACTGTTGACTCAATAAAAAACCACAAAAAAAGCGTCTTACGAGTATTTATAGATGGTCGCGCCTTAGATGATGTTTATGTTTAGTTAAACAGTTATTGTGCACGAGTTTGGCTGTTTAATCAGTGTTTATCTAAACACGTGTTTAAACCAGTGTTAAGACTATTTTTTGTTGTACGACCGTCCATGAAAGCATCTTGTTGTATACTGTTAGGTATAGTTTTAGTGGATAAATAACATCATTACGCTTCAAATCCTTTTATCACACTGGTTCCAAAGAAGTTACATGACAAAAAGAGCGTAGGTAAAAGCGCTTCTTAAACTACAACATAAGTGTTAAAAAAAAAATAACATGGGTTATTATGGTTAAAAATTTGATACAAACCCCGAAATTGCACGTAGGACTCGCACAAGGGTTCCGTGGCCGGAAAACGCCAAAAAAACTGAAGGATTATAAAAAATACGATGGCATCTAAAATAGAAAGTGCACCTCTGCTTCTTAGCAGTCATCACAGAAGTAATCAAAAATAGCATTTTTTTTATTTGGGGCTCTAGAATATGGCTGTTTAACCGCTAACACTAGGACCATCTACGTCCCTTTAATGGGGTCTGCTTGGCTGAGATACGTAGAACAAAACCTCCACTCACTATGACGCCACTATTTCGAGCAATCCGCTTTTAACAGCTACTGATTTTCATACATCTTACCTTATCTAGCTGAAGGGAGTTTTTGCTGGCATCCAATTATGTTTTTTAGAAGAGGATAGACCTTAGACGCGAATGAAAGTGGTTTTTTTGAATGAATTTTCGATTTGAATAAAGGGATAAAATGTTGCTGGTGTTTTTCGCTTTGGAAAAAATATGCTCATTGGAACTTGTAAACGATGGAAGAAAACATCATGAGGCGTTTTAGGTGAATTAGGGGACGTTGAGAGTTTTGTATGCACTACAATTTCAGGGACTGTACCTACGTCGCATCTAGCATTACGTGGGAACTGCAAACGACCTCAATTCGGCACTAATTGGGCCGATCTGGAGTCGATCGATGCTATTAAGCAATCAGCAACCAGTAAGCTTGTATCACCTTGTTTCTTGCTGAAACCAGTATCTTTTTATACTTTTACTTTCTTCATCAAGCTTTCTGGATAAACAGGGCTATCCATTAGCCCTGTTTATCCAGAAAGCTTAACGTCTTTTAAAGCCAGGAAGAAACTAAACATCTGTCAGTGTCGTGGAACACTCGGTTGCAACGTTTCAACTAACTTTGCGCACCTTGTGCACCACTTTTCGCACTCTGTGCCTCTTTTTTTGCGCACCATTTGTGTTATTATACAATTTTTGTGAAGTTATTAACGGAAACATGTTTTTTGCTTCTCCTGTAAAGTTGTGTTTTTGCAGTTATTCTTTTATTCCCCGGAGACAGCGATATGTCGTGGCGGTAAAAAAAATCTTCTAGCCCCCTTGATACGGTTTGTAAAGAAACTTTTGTTCCAAAATTTCAGCGTTTTGATGTGGTTTGTTGCTAATGCTATAGCCATGTAAGGCTCTTCAAGACCAGCATATTCTATCCTCTGTGGAAATTACAGAAGTTTTATAACAGAGATGTCATATCATGATGTATGTTTTCCCAAATGGACACAGTCGATACCAATTTATTACATAACTTTGTAAAGTTTCATTTCTCATGGGCGGTATTATTTGAAAGTTTTGTAATTACAGAAAGTTGTAAGTTTCAGGTCAGTCAGGTAGTACCTACAGGTGTAAATCTTTACAAGTTTGGCGACCATTATGGGACAAATAGGTGGTGAAGCGGTGAGACGTTCTTGATAGATCGTCAAAGCTAAGCAACGTTCGAAACGGTCATAGATAAAAATGTCAGTAATGACATTAGAGTGTGGAATAAACGGGTAGAATATGAATAAAAGCTACTTTTATCCACACTCTAATGTCATTACTGAAATTTTTGTCTAGTCTCTGGTAAGTACCTAGACAATCGCCATGGTAAGGGGCTGGTGCTGTAAGATCATACTCATTAGGGCGCAATTGCATTAAAAAAACAAAATAATATGTAGAAAACTAATAATGATAACGAAATGAGTTTTACCAGAACAACATTTTTGTAGAGAACATCATAATACACACTAACTAGGCTCACAAGAAAATATGTTTTTTAGGAGCTAATTCTTCTGTCCGCATTTTCGTAGAAATATTCGTAAATATACTTACAGCGTTAAGCAAAAAACTGTCTGAAGCGGTCTTTTTAATAATCATAACGTAAGCAAAATACTTCTTGACAATAGTTTACAATAGAAGAATAGAGAGTGTTAGGTACCTTTTGGAACGAAGTTCCTTTTCGGACGGTATCAAAAAAAAAAGACTGAGGGTGGAAAAAAAATTGTTCCAATTTACCGTCACGACACATGATGTCAAATCGTCATAGTGCGAAATGCGCAGCCGCAACACAGTCCATAGATTGTTACATTGTTAGTACGGAAGAGCGTTTCTAGGATACCTAATTGACAATTAATGTATTATAACTCACGTACTTTTTTTTATTTATGATATGGCGATTAAATACTTAGTTAAGACGTACAAAAATACCTTCTACCAGTGCTTATGACAATGCCTACCATTTTTACACGTGAACATACCATGTGTATTGTGTATGTTTCAAATATTTATTTTTAATATTTTATTAAGTATAAAAAAGGTAAACTTAAAAATATAAGTAAATCAAAGTAAAGAATAAGAAAACAGAAGATGTAAGTTATTATTATTATTATTATTTTTTTATTAAATAGGTCAGCATTTGACCTCCCTCTGCCTGATGTTAAGCAGTAGTGAGGTCTAAGATGGAACATGCTTTCCTAGAAGGAACCTATTATGAAGATATACTTATTATTTTTGAAGTTATATTGGTACACCAACCAAAATAAAATCTTTGCAAATAACAGAAAGAGTTTTTGTAGAACGCGGTTTGCTAAAGGAGTAGATATTTATGTTTATGATATTTGCCTTTGAAATATTACTGTGTAATGGCTTGTTTCTTTATAAAAGCAGCTAAAATATTTTATACGATTTATTTAGTTCAGATAACAAATATTATTAATAAGTAGATACAAGAGCGTTATTTTATTTTTGGAGGGAATAAAATTAAATGAGCGAGTCATAATGAAGATTGGCCTAGCTAGACAATATTAATCTGAAAGTTTGTAAGTATGTGTACACATACTCACAAACTTTCAAACATATGTTTGTTTGTTTCACTCACGCCTTAGCCAGTGGACTGATTGAAATGAAACTTTGAACATATTTTAGAATATGTAAAATGTTGGTTCAATTAAAGTCGCAGACAGGAGCTATTCAAAATAATATTCAGAATTAATAAAATACTTTTGAAAATGAGATTTTCAATAAGGAAAACATTTTGAAACTGGCATGATAGGTCTGAATTAACATTTCAGTTAAAACTTCAGTTTGGAATCTCTAATCTAAGTTTAAATCTATTATCAAGCTATGTACACTTGAGACAGCTTGTCATCGACAGGGCTGGCGTCATTATGTAAATTTTATCGGGAAATTTTCCTGCAACGCGTAGTACCTGGGACACACAGGCGGGATCCCTGTTAAACACATTTTTCCTATTATTTCTGCCCAAATCTGTTGTAGATACAGGGTATAGGCATATGGGCCACCTTTTCCGGTCCTGTGCTATTCTTATCAGCTGCTAGCCAACACTTATTGCAAGGTCCTGCCTGGTTATCAGATCATCTCCAGACTCCACACTCTTGGTCTATTGGCAGCGGTCCACCTTCCGATTCTCAGTTCATTGGTTGGAACAGTCACAGCGCTGTCCATTGTATGTGCTATGCCAGTACTCTCAAACGGAAAAAGAAAACATCGTGAGGAAACAGAAGCCGTATTTGCGTTCCTTTTTTCGTTCGTTTGAATATTCGCGTTCCCACCACTATTTCTGACTTCAAGGGCCAAGTTTTCAAGCGATAAAACACGGTCCTAACCTAGGACCAAATATTCCGAACCGAAAAATTGGCCCTTGCTTGAAGTCAGATATCCTGGTGGGAAGCATCCAAATATTCATCAAACGAACAAAAAAAGGAACGCGAATACGACCCCTGGCATGTCGTCCTATAAAAAGCTTAAACATGAGTAAAGTGCACGAAATCCACGTATTAAGGAACTAGTGACACGACTAGAAGACCGTTGATCTATTTTGTCGATGAGTGTACCTGAACTTAGGATCATCTCGTTCTCAGTTAAGACTTGAATCAGCTGAGCCCACTAACAAGCCTTCATCTAATCAGTTTGATCTTTGACGCCTCGGTCTAACAGTTGACACCTACTTCGTGTTTGTCCTTACTAAATATTTATATTTTTTATTAAACCCTCTGTAGTTCCGTGAATAAGTAACTCACATGCTGTTATAAGTGTCTACTCCAATCAATAGCGCAACGATTTAACATTAAAACAGTGTAAAAATCGGCAAAAGTGATAAAAACATTACGCGTACCGGCAAATAACTAGTCACGGTCCGCCATATTGTCCGTGCGACACTGCAAGCGAATCGCACGGTTGGGCTCAGCGGATAAAGCTCATTTTTGTGCGCACTTGCTTGCCTGTTGCGCGTAGGCATAGAAATCACTCCAGCCAAAGAATAATTACTACAGTTGGGACACTTGGTGCCTGCATCAGTGAGGTAACCTACTTTTCATAAACATGAAGTGTTCCGGCTGCTTTACATCTTCCAAAGACTTAATTTGCATTAAATGCACAACAAAAAACTGTGGCAAACAATTATGCTCAGAGTGTATAAATATAAAATCTATCTCTGCTGATCAAAAAAGGAGCTGGAAATGCCCCGACTGCTGCGCTTCATCCAAAAAAGGAGGGGACAATAGTTTGACCCCTGTACGTGGAAGCCACGACGACCAACAAAATATAACTGAGCGTAAACCAAGACAGCATATCGCAACAACTGATCCCAGCACATCTGAAGTAAAGGAGCTCATCTCTGAAGTGCGTCTCCTTACTCAAGAAATTGCATCGCTCAAGCAACGTCTGGAAGATGCCACCAGCTCCCTGACTCGTTGCCACACCAGGCTAGATGACCTTGCAGTTGAGATTGCCACAAATGAATCTCGCATTAAAACATTAGAAAACCGGGACAATGAAATACGTAAACTCAACCTCACAGTTGATATGTTGCAGCGCGACCTGAATCTTCAGGCTCAATCTCATCTCCGCAACGAGCTGGAATTATCAGGGATACCGGAAAATACTAACGAAAACTTAAGCCACATTGTTCTGGTAGCGGCCAAAAAAGTTGGAGTAGAGCTTGTGGATGGAGATATCGACTTGGTTACCCGAGCTGGATCAAGGGTGGTTATCCCAGGCACAATTGAAAACGTAATAAGGCCCCCGCGACCGGTAGTTGTCCGCCTCCTGCGTCGTGCTAAGCGTGATGAGATTCTCAAGGCCTCTAAATCTCGTAAGAACATCTCTAGCACAGACCTAGAGATTCCCGGTCCCGCACGGAAGGTATACAATGAACGGCTTACAAAAGAAAATAGGCTGTTGTTTCGTGACGCACGCCTCAGATCTAGACACCATGGATATGCCTACTGCTGGTGCAACCAGGGATCGATTTACGTTCGACAACGAGAAGGCAGCGCCGCCATTAACATATCAACTCGTGCCAATCTGGACCACATACTTCCACCTCCGGGTCTTCCCAGTTCCACAGAACAGAATTAAGGAGCCACTAAATTGCACGATGCCAGTCAATGCGTACAAGCACATAAAACCGACCTCGAGTGTCTACCTTAACCTTGTCTCTGGTGTTTTATATGTATTATCTATTTTTTATTTACCTTTTCACATGAACCTATTACTATTATTTGTATATATTATATTATTATTAGAATGTTATATAAAAATTGCGATAAAGATTTGGTTACTATTGTGCTACTCAAACAATGTGCTATTCCAACTGAAAAATATTTTAAGTGAAATCATTCTGCATTCACAGAGGTACGTGACAAACCCTAGATTTTTCTCACGAAATTCTTTAATTAAACGGTATGTAGTCTTTTCATCCCTTTTAAAATGGATTTAGATAATATTATTTCTGAATTAGACTCAACTGACATTGTTTGTCACGCTGTAAACGAGCCTGAAGCAGTTAGAGGCGTCCTTACTCAGAGGTACGGTTTTAAAATTTTTTCAGTCAACATAAGAAGTATAAACAAAAACTTTAATTCGCTACTTGTTACCCTCGCACGCATAAAAATAAATTTCGATGTTATCATCCTAACCGAATGTAGGATATGTGAATCCTCCATCATTCCCCAAATCCCAAAGTACAAGGAATATCACACACGTAAATACATTAATCAAAACGGCGGAGTTGTTATATATGTGAGAGATAACTGGAATTCTTCGTCTTCAGAACCGTCAATTGATGAAGCAAATGGCTTGTTAATAAAAATTCCTAATTTAATTACAATTCTCGGAATATATAGATCGCCTTCTTTCAAGGAACTAGATAACTTTCTTTCCTCTCTTGACGATGTACTCAGCAGTCACCGAAATCGCAATAATTTTATACTAGCAGGAGATATAAACATAAATATTCTTTCATCAGTAGACAGTAGCCAATGCTTAGAGTATCTGTGCCTTTTGGCCGAGCATGGACTTATTCCCGCTATAAATCTACCAACTAGGTTAGGGTCTTGTTTAGATCATATTTTTATAAAATCTAAATGCACATCCCTAGGTATGGTTTGCAATTCAGATTTGACTGATCATGAATTGATTATGGCAGGTATTGCTTTTGACAAACTTAAAAACGCGAACCCGCCAAAATTTAAAATTAAACGAAATTTGGACAAGATTAAAATGGACTTAAAAATGGTAGAATGGGAAAAGCTGCTCGGCCAGGGTGACGTAAACCAGCTAGTTCAAATTTTCTCAAGCATTCTACACAGCATCCTTGAAAGACATACTGAGAAGGTGATGATCCCGCGTTCAAAGCGAATTATAAAACCATGGATCACTCCGGGACTGGTGCGATGCATGCGGCATCGTGATCGACTACACCTGAAATCCAAACGTAACTCTAATGACACTATCCTACGCACCATCTACACGCGCTATCGTAATTTCTGTAATCTCCTGCTTCGGAAACTTAAGCATGAATATGAAAATAAAGAATTGTTAAGCTGCAAAGGCAATTCCAAGAAACTGTGGAAAACAATAAAAAGTATATGTCATCTTACAAATAGCAAACATGACCCACTCGAGCTTCTCTCTATACAAGGAGCCACAAAGCCTACAGAATCTCTAAATTTTTGCAATAAATACTATTCTTCGGTTGGGCAAACATTGGCCAATAAAATATTAGAACAAATAAACTTAAGTCAAAATACTCTTGCTGAAAACATAAAACCTGCAAAGCAATTCTTGAATTCTTTCTTCATGCGCCCTACAGACGAATTTGAGGTTGAAAAGCTCATACTGAACTTACAAAATGATAAAGCACCAGGTATAGACGGTCTGACAAATCTTCTAATCAAGCAAATTAAAGACCATATTGTTGTCCCTCTGACATATATCTTCAATAAAAGCCTTTGCTCCGGAATATTCCCGGAAGCTTGGAAACTGTCTACTATAACACCCATTTACAAGGCTGGCTCAAAAAAGCTCCCTGAAAATTACCGACCTATTTCCTTGCTAGGTGTTTTCTCAAAATTGCTCGAAAAGATTGTAAACAAAAGACTAATCCTGTATGCAGAAAGTAACTACCTACTTTCTGACAAACAATTCGGATTTAGACATGGAAAATCCACAGAACAAGCTCTCTCACTTCTACTGCATAAAGCAGTCTCCAACCTAGACCAAAATAAAAACTGCTTAGGAGTTTTCCTTGACCTCGCTAAGGCATTCGACACTGTTTCCGTGCCGATACTATTAAAGAAATTAGAAAACGCAGGAATAAGAGGTACCGCACTTGAATGGTTTAAAAGTTATCTGACAGCACGGAAACAGTGTCTATGCTTGGGCGGATTTACGAGCACGACTCAACAGATAGACTTTGGGGTACCTCAGGGCAGTATATTGGGGCCAACCCTCTTTATTTTATACATCAATAATATTCACGACCTAAATCTGGTGAACGCTGACGTCATTTGTTACGCAGATGACACTGCCGTTATCTTTTATGGTTCTACTTGGCACGATACATTTAAAAATGCGGAAAATGGCCTAATCAAACTAAACCATTGGCTTCAAAGTAACCTGTTAACTTTGAACACAAATAAAACAAAGTTTGTCTGCTTCCACAAATCGTCTGCCTCAAGGCCGCCAGATTCTGTATCTGCTCTGAAAATTCACACTTGTGACAACAGTCCATCCACAACATGTGATTGCACTGAAATCTCAAGAACGGATTGTATAAAATACCTAGGCATTTTAGTGGACGAAAAAATCAATTTCAAAAAGCACATCATAAATATTTCTGCAAGAACGCGTAAAATAATTAATATAATGCGGCTGCTTAGAAACTCAGCAGACTTTAAGACCCTCAAATCGACATACACTGCCCTTTGCCAATCAATCCTGTTTTACTGCATCAATTGTTGGGGCGGTACACACAAAACTACCCTGATACAGGTTGAAAGAGCTCAAAGATCTGTCCTAAAAACGATGCTAGGCAGACATTACAGATACCCCACAGTCGATGTCTATAACGAGAGCGAGGTACTGAGCGTACGACAGCTTTTTATACTTAAAGCTTGTTTAGATACGCACAAAAGAGTTATCACGGACGCTAAGTACAATGATATGCTAAAGCGGCGCGTTTTTAAAATCCCAACTACCTCTGTTAATACCACTTTTGCACAGCGTTTTAGCCCATTTGTTAACACCTCAATTTATAATAAAATGGTCAACCTATGCAATATAAAATGCTGTTCAATATTTGAAACCAAGCGCAAATTAATCACATGGCTTAAATCTCTAGACTACAATAGTACTGAAGCTTTTCTGCCCAAATCTGAATAGTTCAAAAAATGTAGTTCATAGGTACCTAGTATATGTGTATATATTACTTATATGTATAGATATAATATATAAATGTGTATATATATATTAAGTTTATTTAATGTAGGCATCTGTTTATTTTATGTATTATCTATCTTGTATTAATTAAGGTAAAAATAAAAATAAAAAATGAGCAAACTTATAATTAAGTACTTACCTAATGCAACTTCCTTTTTACTTATGTTTATCGATTGTGTCAATACGAATAATACAAAGCTAAAACGTTACTGAAACCGAGGCTTTAAATCTAAACCTGTTAATAATATACAGGTACTCACGATACAGATTTATCTAGTGTGGGTACCATTGCTAACTAATAGCCCTGAACTCTCATCCCAGTAAAAATTAAGCTAAGTTAAGAAGTTTATTGTACCTACCTACTTTAAGTTACTTCATACTTATGTTTTTACTGTAAATAAATATTTTTTCATTTTTCATTTTTCATTTTCAGTTAACAAAGCACAGGGCCTTGGAGGTTTACCACTGGATGCCAAAATATTAAAGCCATGTTCATAGTCATGTTTGGCTTTCTCTCGTTGGCTTTTTTGCTAGATAAGAAACCAGTTGGGATTCTAATGAATAACAATAACAGTCGATATAACAGTTTTAAGATTCCAAATAAAATGATTATGTTTTGAAAACAATTTTTTTTAGAAATAGACATAGGTTGACACATAATTTAAATTATTTTGCTCATCTGGATACAACATAAAGAAGTAAAGAAAAAAGACCTGCGCTTGTTATAAATAAATAAATAAATGCTGGACATTTTTCACATAGCATTATCTAGCCATTATTATTCAATATAACGTCTCTGTGTATGAAACACAGCAGTGATTGACAACGCATATTATTGTCAATCACTGCTGCAGATTGCATATTAATTTTCTCAAAAGTAGGTCCTGTTTGAGCTCGAATGGTATGAAACATTTTTTATTGTACTTCAGTACCTACATATAAATATTGTGAATTTTCGTAACTATAATTTAATGTGACTTTAAGCAAACTGACATTGTAATTTTAATGAGTTTTTGTTACTTGAAATAAATGAATCGGTATTATTTCCCATATGGATAAGCAGAATGGAAGAAGAACACATGTTGTGCCGACCCCACATAATGTGGGAAAAGGGCAGTAGGATGATGATGATGATGGATAAGCAGAAACAAGAATATAAGTCCATACCAGCAAAAAATCGAATAAAAATCGTTGATTAAACTTTCTTGTTGACAATAAACTATTTTCACGTCCAGAAAACGATGGTCTCATGACATGCCTCATATACCTTAACTTGTTAAACCCAGTCGGCCAAGGCTTGAACTCGAGAACAATAGTGGAATCCTTTTACTGTAAGCCCCTTGGTCCAACTTCGGAGGAATAATTAATATCTTAACGCTTTTTGTACTGTGACCACAAATTCCAAATTCTGAAAACTATGCAGGAATAAAGTAAACAGTAAGCTACTTTTAAACCACATTTAAGTAAAGAGTAAAATATGAAGTGTTTTACCATTTTGCTCTTGTCCACAAGTTAAGAGTAATAACGACACTAAAACTATATATAAAACTATATATATAAACTAAACATTTTAAACCACACAAACTGACAGGGCCTCAATTTTGGGTTGTAAATAGACGTTTGACCGTATCAATTTAATTCCTAAGCCCATTTAAGGTTTCAAAATGTATCATTTATTGTTTTTTTTTGAATTGTTGCATAATGGTTTTCAAGGAGAACAGACGTTCCACCAATCACAGCGCAGCTACATCACGAATGGGCTAAGTTATACAAGAAGTAACGATCAATCAAAATTCTTTATAATTCTACTAGATTATTCCATGAGCCAAGAAGCACATGTACTAAGAGTAGTTTACCATGGCCACCCTATTTTGAACCGGAAAGGGTCGGCTAAGTTACACAGCGCGTGTTAAATTATTTGTAATCACACACTTGCAGTGTCGAAGATAATACCTGTTTACATTCTGCACATTGTACTCGTGTGAAATGTGAAAATGTTCTATCGTTAGAAAACTTACTAAAAATATTTTGGTTGTTTTTCATATGGTTACGGTATGATGAAGAATGTATGAGAGTGAATGAAGTGAAATGTGTGTCAGGGTCGTAGTAACTGGACACGACGAATGCCGTATGCCAGCTTAGAAACTCCGTCACCATAGTTGGCCACTGACTCATATGAACTTAGTAACTGTCGATTTGAGGTATTTTGCTTTGTAGGTGTTTTAAATGTGAGTTAGTAATCCTTCAAAGTCGTTTCGCGGCGTAGGCATTGGGATCAAAATGGTTATTTTTTGCTATAAGTAAAGTACTCGGTATTTGTGTTTAATAGTTTTTTTCTCTCATATAACTTAAGTAATAGCTAGGCGTTATACTTCACGAATACCCAAACATACTTTGACAAACCTCACTTTTGTTCGACCGGCTTCCCACTGGAGCTTGTCTAAAAATAGATCACATAAAAGTGTGATAGGCCCCAAACTGTTTATTGTACTAGTTCTTCGTGTTAGTCTTCTTCTTCTTTGACGTTTCTTTGACGACCTCTGTGGCGCAGTGGGCGAAGGTCCGCCTGCGACGCAGAAGGTTGCGGGTTCGATCCCCGCCGCGGGACAAATGTTTGTATGACCTACAGATATTTGTTTCGGGTCTGGGTGTTTCTATGTATAATATGTATGTATTTACAAACAAAAAGTATATAAGTAGTATATCAGTTATCTGGTTCCCATACAACAAGCTTTGCTTAGTTTGGGGCTAGATGATGCTGTGTGAAAATGTCCAGCATTATTTATTTATTTATTCTTACCGTGTCACCAGTTCTTTCGAACCAGTGTGGTGAAAGGATTTTAAGTGCGCCTCAAAGAGGCTCCTTTCGTGCACTTGAAACATGTTTTCGAAGTTTATAGTAGTGTAGTATATACAGGGTGTCCCGTAATGAGTGTTAGTGAACTTAGCAGATCAATGTCCAGGAGGTGAGTTCTTATCATGCAGATGAGTTCGAGCAGTTCCAGATACTTATTAGTCTGATGGTTGGTCGCGAAGGAACAGGAGCAGAATCACTTAGTTGTAGGACTCCCCAGGACTTACTGAATAAATGCTATTTGGCTTTTTGACGTCGATTTTATGATTCTTATCAGTATAAACTGATTTCCAATAAGTTCGGTCCGTATGTCACCAAGTTATTAATGTTCTCAATAGCTCTTAAGGTATCCTGAGACCTTAATAGACATCTTGGGAACCGCTGACCACATAGATCCGGTGGGCGTGTTGGGGCTATAAAACTAACTATGAACCTTCTATGACCCGTTTATGAAGGGCAGTAAGTGTTACGGTTTGTTTTATGGTGCCTAAAGATTATGGCGTTGTCGGACGTAAAGTTGCGGAGGATGCAAATGAAACGCCATTTACACGATACCATTCTTGCATTGCTTTTTCAAACTCAACGAAGCAAGAGCTAATATTTTGCAGCAAGAATGGTATGGTGTAAATGGCCCTTCACCTCATCACCAACCTGACTTTGCTCACTGCTGGGTATGGGCCTCTCTTTTTTTATCACTTTTTGGTTTCCGAGATTCGAATCCTCGACCTTATTGAGCAAGAGACTTGAATTGAGTGAGACACTATCCAATACTTACCTACACGGTTCAAGATGAGCCATTTATGATTACTACACTTATTATAATTACAAGGAAATTGAGTTAAATATTTTGACTTTGTTACCTTATTTCGTAAATGTAATAGCCACAACGTGTAACTACACTTCATCTTAGTATGTACATACACTGATTAACTGATGGTACATACATTAACTTAGGTTGGATACCAATTCCATTTGCCACGCTCCTTAGAATACCAAACAATTATCTATCTAGGCTATTGATCGAAGTTATATGGATGTTTATTTGGTTATAAAGTAAAGTATAATACGCACAATCATTCTTAAGCTCTCTGAAGTAGATAACAGAACCCATTTTTGATGACGCCTCAAATCGTGCTATCTCGCTTACTCTACTGCAAAGAGGCGGATGAATCGCCCCTTCATCTGATAGGAGAGTGTGGACCATTAATGCACAAACGCAGCGCCATTCTGGGCAAATACACCTTAAGCCCAGAGGGGCTACGAGAATTCACACCCAAAAAGGTCCTACAGTTTCTGTTAGCAGTAGGGCTTGGTAGTGAACTATGAACGCCCCGCCTCAAGGGGCGACTTGAAAGTGGCGATCACAATAGGTCTTCATGGCCGCAGTGATATGAAAGCCACGCTCATCACTAATAAAAAAAAAAAAAAACTCTACCAAACCTGCGCAATCGTCAAAGATCCGTTGTGCTTAGTATAAGTTCGTATGAGTCAGTCGCCAACTCTGGTGACGGAGTTTTTAGGCCGCCAGGCCTCCGTTTTGGCTTAACGACTTGCCGGGACTGACAATTTAGCGTGCCGAAAGCACGGAAGCTCTCTGTTGATAATGCTACTGTTGGTCACCCATCCGCTTCTTTTTCTTAACTTTCACTTTCTTAACTTCAAAAAGAAGAACGATTCTTATCACGAGCGCTATTTGGCTGACAAACTAGCATTTTGTAAAAGTAGAGGTATAACGTATTTTGATAACCCCTCTATTTAACAGTTTGTGCCTGCACGGGGTGGTTACTGACGCTGACTGTACCTAAACTCGCTTGTAATTTCTACATTCAATAACATTTTACCATCAATTGAGTCATCATTCATCATCATCATATCAGCCCGTTTAAATCCAAGTATTTTTCCTATTACGCTATTTTTCTGTTAATAAACATAAATATTCTAATTAATTTAAACGGGAATTCTCGGGAATTGTTCTAGTTGATCGTCGTCATTGAGCATGATTCAGGACTGAGTGTTTTGCAGCTGGATTCCATTCATATTTTAGATCTATGAGACCATTTATTTTAGAGCTATTTATGTCCAATTCATAAGAAACTAGGATATTGTAAACTATAAACTTTAATATATTTGAAATTTCATGCAAATTTTTGTCGAGAATTGAACAAGCAGCTCAAGTCTGCTGGGGTCTTTTTGACCCTTACTCATGACTGGGTTTGTGTGTCTTATTAGCCAACAATGTCACGTGCCCTCGTAACACAAGCGCTCAGTTGTGAATGCCACTAGTTTATCAAATACACCGATAGCTTTAGTCGTCACCGAATAAAACTAAGTATTTAGAAAATGTAGCATAGGTAAAGTCCCTCAGCCTTTCTATTGTACCACAGTCACGTCTTAACTCTTTGAGGAGATAATTTTCTTCATAATTAACTCCCTGAATACCGTCTTGTTTAATTGGGCTATTGGGACGTGTGGGTGTAAAAGCGTACGTACCTACATTTTTATGAATACAGTGAAAACACCGGGTGATCTAGTGGCAGGACCCTTTGATCCTAAAGTAATGGGTTTGAATACAGATGTGCACCAATGAGACCAATTTTTCTGTCCAAAATATTATGTGCCCTATGCCAGTACTCTCAAACGGTGTAAGAACACATCGTAAGGAAACTGGTATATCGTAGAATCAAAAAAAATCAGAAGCATGAGTCACTTGAAATCCTTTCACCACACTAGCCAAAAGAACTGTGACACGGCAAGAATTAAATTCATTCAATCATTTACCTAAGTCAAGTGTCTTCCCTATGTGGAATATTATTGTCTATGGATGATAAATTTAATCCTATTGATTTTTCCTTTCCACTTTTTTATTTCAAAAATATTACACCCAAAAACTTAACCTTTGATAAATAAAAGATTTACACCTTTGCGAACCTGAGGGTTAAAAGGAATTCGATCATTTATCGACAGTACCTAAACCCATAACGGAACCATAAGCTTTTCTATAACCATTCATACTTTATGGTATTGTAGGACATTTAGAGGAATCCTCAGATTATCCGGTTCAATCCGATTTTATATATAAGAAAAATGCTCGTAACATAGTGACGTGAAGTGAAATGAAGTGAATTTACTTGAAGACAAGAAAATTATAATAATATACAGCATCAGGAAGTCTATGCCTAGACGCTGTATCGTCACCAGAGGTGATTGGCCAGCTCTGGTAACGGAATTTGGGGGTTATTCTAACCTAACCTAACCTAGGACCAAATATTCCAAACCGAAAAATTGGCCCTTGAAGTCAGAAATCATAGTAAGAAACATCCGAATATTCCTCAAACGAACGAAAATAAAAACGGGAGTCGGCTTTTTAGTTGGTCACTAACTCAAACGAACTTACTTATTTTTTGCAATAATAATTTTTCACAAAAAATTGTAGATTCCTTTTTTTTTTTTTTTTTTTTTTAGGAAAAACCGCGGATCACAGCTAGTGGTAGTAAAACAAGGAGTGCGTGTCTTTAATTGTCGATTCCAAACGAAATGTTACCTTCATAGTCGTAACGCTGTTCTTAAGCGATCGTAAGAATAGATGATGGCGTCTGGTTGTCTTAAGACTTGTTATATAAGCCTTCGTTCACACCGTGCAGTTATTTTACATGTCTGCACAATACAGTATACAGGGTGTAAAAAGACAGCTCCCGAAAACTGAGAGGTTTCAATCAGACCATGATTCTGAACATATTTAGCGAAAAAAAAAACGCTTAGCTAAGTCATTTTAATTTAAATTCTAGTTATTTACTACTAGTACAACATAATAAGACCATAACTACCTAATAATTTCATTTTTAAAAGATAAAAACTATTAAAACTCAAAATCCAGCAGTCTACGTATAAAAACGCGCCCAGTACATACGCAAACAGCAATCTTCAAACGCTGTTTTCTCCGGATATAATGTTTTTTTCGGAAAATCCTTTTGGATTTGGCTGTGTGTTGGGATGCTGTACCTATCCCTTTCGGCTTCGGTAGACGTCTTTTTACACCCTGTATATACCAAACACACAACCAAATCCAAAAGGATTTTCCGAAAAAAACATTATATCCGGAGAAAACAGCGTTTGAAGATTACTGTTTGCGTATGTACTGAGCGCGTTGTTTTACGTAGATTGCTAGATTTTGAGTTTGAATTGTTTTTTTTTCTTTTATTAATGAAATTATCAGGTAGGTATGGTCTTATTATGTTGTCCTAGTAGTTAATAAACGAAAATAACTTTACACACTTAGGTACACTACTTCAGACTACAACTATATCAGTCAGGATCACCAACTGGTTACTACGAGTCGCCGAGGTAAAAACTGCATAAAAAGGGGGTTACCATTTTGTGACGCTGACTGTACCTACTTACTTAATTTTGTGGAAAAATTGAGAGATAATTAAGTTACTTATCCATCCATGTTGGATAAATAAAGAAGAAACAATTTTGTTTGTTGTAAAAATAATAATTCATCCTACATACTTCATTCAACTGTGAAGGTAAATGTAAACAGCTGGTCACTATTTTGAATTCAATAGTAAACAAATTCAAAACTAAAAAAAACTCAACAATTCATAGCATAGCTCAGTTTTTCAGTTTAAAGAAGTCTTCTTTCAAACGAATAAATCGAAATTAGAAGTCGCTTCATATCCGTTTGGAAACTACAATTAACATTTAGTTCATGTGAACATTGAACGCAGCCAAACAAATATCTAAGCCAAACC
The DNA here is from genome assembly GCA_951394285.1 of Epirrhoe tristata. Taxonomy (NCBI): domain Eukaryota; kingdom Metazoa; phylum Arthropoda; class Insecta; order Lepidoptera; family Geometridae; genus Epirrhoe; species Epirrhoe tristata. Next base: position 8,713,286 of record OX596156.1, on the reverse strand, counting down.
ACGTGACGTGACACAACTGAAACTGAAATAATAAATAAATGATTATTGGCTTTGACATCCCGCAAGGGAGTGGATGCGCAGTATTGACGTGGTCATAGGAATGAGTGCATGTCGTGCCGATCCCACTTAGCTTGGGATAACTTAGCAGCTGATGATGATCCCAAAAATGTGGGAGTAGAACCCGCAACTTTTACCTATTTGAATATTGAATCACAAACATACAAACATTCAGATTTATTTTAAGATTTATTGTAAGATCCAATAAGTACACCAGCCGTTAATAGCATTTGCTGTCACGAAATACAATCAGTCGGAAAGGATTACCGACTGAATATTTAACTAGATATTCGTACAGTCGGAAAATATCCCGATCGTCCGGCAATGTCCGAATTCGTCCGGATTTGTGGACGAATGAAGCAGTGTTACGATGTTTTATTGATAAGACTCTGATTGAAAGTGCTTTTACGTATTTTTTACTGACGCCCGTTGATACAATGGAACTGTCATAATATTCAAAGTTGCAGTTAGGGTGCAACTTTTATTCATATTTATAGCCGGGTTGGTCGAATGGGGTTGTGCCCCGACTTTCAATTCGAAGGTCATGGGTTCAAATCCCTGCCGTGCATCAATGGATTTTTCGTTTCGTAAAATGTATATATGCGCTTTAACACGAGCTCTTAACGAAGGAAAACATCGTAAGGAAACCCGCAGCTTAGTCAGCTCCACACGTATTGACGTTGTCTTTCCTGTGGGCGGCTGATTAAGCTGAGAGGATGGTTTAGGTGCTGGGCAAGCCTATTCCATCTCAAACAATCCCAGGCACTACAGCGTCCCGTTAAGTGTAGGCATGGATTGCCTCCTGACGCTGTATAAATAATGTAATATAGATGTAAAGGCCTAAGTTTTTTAATTTTATGTTAAGGTTGCTTACCATGGCCTATTTCTACGGTAAAATATTTAGAGTAAAACAATCTTTTTTTTAAAAACGTGATAAAACTCAAACGTATAAACTAAAATCATTCTAAGTTCATTCAACCGAAGATATATCTTAGATATTATAAATTTATTTTACTTACTAATTACTATTTATTTAGGCTTAGGCATATAACTATTATTATACATCCCTACCTATAATCATATCATTAGGTACCACATACGATTATGGATTTTCGTTAGTAAATAAGTTTATAATTGAACAAAATTGTATAGTACCAAGAAATAAACTATTTGATTTGATTTGATTTGACCTACCTAGGATGATCATCGCAAGCGGGCAGAGTTGTCTATCAACTCATAGGTACGAACTTACTTCCAACTTTTAAAATATTTCATACTTATCAATTTTACCAAAAAATATTACAAAGTTATGACTGTTTATTCTGTTTTCTGTTCAGTTGTGAGAAAATGAATCAGCATCTTCATTCCATAATTACCTTTACAGAAGTATAAGTATTTAGCCATCCAACGAGATAATGCCTCCAGCCTTTTGGGCACATTACCTGCGGTCGGTGATTTGAACACTGTTTTTTATCTCTCATCAATCAATCATCAACCGCAGCCCGATTTCACCCACTGCTGGGTCTCTGCTAGGCCTCCCTTCGCTTTTGCCATTTTTCCCGGTCCTGTGCCAGCCTGATCCACTGTCGGCCTACGACGTTAATAATATCGTCCGCCCACCTCGCTGCCGGACGTCCGACACTTCTCTTGCCGGTTCTTTTTTATCTTTAGTTTAGTAAAATTATGTACCAACTTACATATTTAAAAAAAAAATAGAATTATGTTCAGAATTTAAATCTGATGAAAAGATACAAAATCATTTACATCTCCAGACTCTATTCAAAGAGCTTAATTACTGAGGTAATTAAATTATTAATTAATTCACTGATGAGTTCAGCCACGTTTACTTGTGAAACATAATTATTAATTTTGTTAATGACTGTTCATATTTCATTAAAGTGTTCAAATTTTTTTTAAATTTCCGAGAAATGTAGGAAACATTTATTGAAAACAAAGAATTAATTTACAAAGCGCAGTCAAATAAATAATACGATGGATTAAACGTAAGCTCTAGCTGAGAGGATGGTTTAGATGCTGGGCAAGCCTATTCCATCTCAAACAATGTCCCGGGCACTACAGCGTCCCGTTAAGTGTAGGCATGGACTGCCTCCTGACGCTGTATAAATCATCTAATATAGATGTAAAGGTTTTTTTAAATTAATTTATGTTATATATTTCCGAAACAGAGCGAGCGCAGAGCCAAGAAGCTCGTAGGTGAAGACTATCTTGCCGAAGCAAAACTCGATAGTCTGAGCCATCGTCGCGAGGTATCATGTTTGTCGGTCTTCTACAGATTGTACTATGGTGAGTGTGCCCAGGAGCTATAGAGCTACCTTATTCCGCCTTCACCGTTCTTTTACAGGGGGGGGGTTGATATTCCACTTATTAGAACTAAGCGCTTCGAAAGTTCTTTTATTATGCGCACTGCAAAAATTTGGAATCAGCTTCCAGCGTCCGTATTTCCGCTGAGCTACGACCCTATTGTTTTTAAGAAGAGAGTTAATAGGCACCTTCTGGGTAAGCTCGCTCCATCGTAGACCTCACTCTTACCTGTGTAAGTTTGAGGTCAAGAGACGACCCATTCATCATAAAAAAAAAAAAAAAACAACAACAAAAAACGCACAGTGATATTGAATATACGAAATTTCTCGATAATACCAATAATGATTAAAGTAATAAGTCAAAGGGTAAATTAGGGATAACACCGTTGAAGTTAACTGTATTAGATTAAACTAATTTGCTGAGAGTTTGTGTTTCAATTAACCGCTTAAGTGAAACTTTAAAACGATATAGATTGTTTCACTGAAGTATAATGATGTTTTTTTTTAATTAACCTATTTCGTCCCACTGCTGGGCAAAGGTCTCCCCCAAATCCCTCCAACCATCTTTCTCCTTCGAGATCTCCCACCATTCTCTTTCGAAGGCGTGGAGATCGTCCCGCCAACGCTTCCTCGGCCGACCGCGACCCCGTGTCCCATTGGGCTGCCAAGGTGTTATGGCGTTAGCACATTTTTTGGGATTCATTCGGCTGACGTGACCCGCCCAGTCCCACTTGAGTCGTGCCGCTTTCCTGCCGACGTCTGCAATACCTGTAACTGAACACAATATGCTGTTTCGCACTCGGTCGGTGCGTTTGGATCCGAGAATACTGCGTTCCATTGCTCTTTGACAAAATCTTGAGCTTGGACTTTTGTATTTCATTCAACGACCACGTCTGAGCACTGATGGATATAATAATGATAATGTAGTTTTTTTATCTTGGATCAATTTTAGTCTTGGTTGGTTAACCTACTATCTTAATTCTTAATTCTTTATTGTACAAATAGACACACACAGGATAATAACATAAAAAAGGACATGTACAAAGGCGAGCTTAACCCTACAAAGAGTTTTCTTCCAGCAAACCTTTGAGGCTAGAGAGATGTGCAAAATAGATAGTGGGTACATGTACAAAGAGAATGAAAGAAACAAATATTATTATTTAAACATACGTAAAAATATAATAAACATACATAGACATAAAAAACATAACATTAAAAAATATATATACATAATATATATACTAACTAAGTTATAGCATGGAATTGAATATAACATACAAAGATACATAAACAACAATAAATATTTAAAGCGATAGAAAGTGCTCCTTCAACTTATTCTTAAAAATAGTGACAGATTTGCTTTCCCGGATGACTTGAGGAATGGAATTCCACAACTTCACCGCATGCACAGTAAAGGAGTCCCCGTAGCGACTGCTTGTAAAAGAAGGAGTTTTAAGCAGAAGAGATTTAGCAGATCTACAACACTATCTATGGTCTTCCTTGCACAGAAAATATACTTGAGACAAACTTGTATTAGATTTTATCTGTTTTGCATGCATGGGACCAGCATGTTACATAGCCTAATTAATGCCGTACCTCTAGACAGTTTTGCCCTCGAGCTGTTTTTACAAATCTATAAGCTCAAAAAATATAGTAAGAGATAGCTGAAAACTCGACAAAAATGTCTTTAAAATTTTTATCTATTCTTCTTTATTTAACAAATCAAATCAAATCAAACACTTCTTCTGCTTCGGTTATACACTTTTTCGGCGCTATAAAAACGTCTTGTTTGTTTGTACTGTTGCCCCAGAATATCAGTCCATATCTCAATATAGAGGCCACCGAGCCGTGGTACGCAGTCAATGATGTATTGATGCTTGCTACTTTTGATAGTTGGCGTAGTGCATAAGCGTAACTATTTTAAGTTTTTATTAAGTTTTCCGTGTGAGTTTTCCATTTTAATCCCTTATCTATATGAAGTCCTAAAAATTTCGTTACTTCCTCTAACCTAACCCAACAAAAATACTACAAAACCTATACATAAATCGAAATATAATCTTCTGTTATTTGTATTTTGCTTTACACCAATGAATGATAGGATAATTTATTTATTGACTTATTTTTCACTTCATGTAGGAAAAATCATGCGTTCTAATTTTTATCAGTGTCTAAAATTGTTTTAACAAATCCTCACTCTAGTAATGAAGATTAGTATAAAAAAATAAGACAGGCGTGAAACACAAATATCTCTCCGGTTTACTCGTATAGTGTTGCGATATAAAAGTATAGTTACTATACTTGATTAGTAGATACTTTTAATAAAATAGTAAAAAGGAAAAACCGTCTGCGCTAAATGGCACTATCTATCTACCTAAAACTTTGCAAAGCGAACAAATCGCGTATTTCGGATACATTGCCGCGTTGCGTTGTCACGTCATCCATCAACGTTATGTACGACGTGCGATGGAGCGCGCTTCACGCCTAGCTCCGCTATTGGCATGCCTCTCTCACATCAGCGTTGATGGATAACAATCTTTGATTCCATGAAATAGGGTATAAAGTAGCTCAGAATGAAAATAAAGTGATACTAACGTTTCTTTCCTTAATAAACACACCTGCTTTAAATAATAAAATCAAAAAAGTTATGACTTATGAACAAAGGAGTATCTAAGCACCTACTTACCAAAATATGACGCTATTTTCCCATAAAAATCAGCGCTTACGTTAACGAAATAGAGTAGGTAAGTAAAAAACTCATACTTGGCACTCAGAACAAGTTAGGTAAGTAAGTTCGTAAGTTAGGCGTCGGCGTCTGGCGTGGACATGGCGCGGGCGTTTTTCTATTTCATTTAAATGTCATAAACGGACGACCGATCAACAACATACCGTGTGTCCTAATATGTGCTTTATTTCCATGCATTTTAGTATGACATTTGAATGGAATACGAAGTCACCCGCGCCAAACGCCATTTAGATGTGGCCTGTGCCTTATGTTACGGCCACACAGTGGCGTAACTACCGGAGGGCTAGGCGGTGCTGTGCACCGGGGCCCCCAAGCTCAAGGGGTCCTCGGACTCTGAGTCAGAACTCCAGAGTCCGGAAGGTTTTGTTCTTAGGAAACTATAGGTATGATTATTTTAAAAATAAAAACAACTGCATTTTTTGATAAAAAAAATAATAACTACAGTCAAACTACAGTCAGCTCAGAAAATGACGAATCAAATCGTAAGCTTTTACAAAAAATTCAAAATACCTTTAAATTTTGTCACACCCTGCATATTTTGACTTGATAAAACCTAAACCGTTCAGCTAGGGCCCCAGTTTATTTTGCACCAGGGCCCTTGGCTACCTTGCTACGCCACTGCGGCCACACCAACGTCAACGGCAACGTCATTGCCATGTTAATGTCCATCAACGCGATAATTATTGTGCCAAGGGTGTGTAGAGTTTTTTTTGCATAAAAGTAATTATTGCGTTAATTTTCGCGATAATCTCTTTGGTGTACCGCCACTCGCCGGGAAACGGCATTGTCAACGGCGTTCACGGCATACTCCATACGTATGTACTCCCAATAAATTTCTACTCATGCGTCGGTTGCCCGTTAGCTCAGTTGGTCAGGGCGATGCCACGGATAGGCAAGGTCGTGGGTTCAAATCCCGCATGGGTGCTAATTTTTGGGATACATTTAAAAATCTTTAAATACCCCTAAGTGTGCGGTTAACACTATAAAAATATAATCCTTATCAATCAATGGCATTTCCCGATTGTGTGGCCGCCGCATAAGTGGCCAACTCTGACGACTGACAGTGTTTTAACGACCTAATATCTGAGACCGACACGAGAATTTAACGTAATCTCCGAAGCACGGAAGCGCTCAGTAGATAATGCCACTTGCTGTCACCCATCTTTTGTGACCGCACAGAACTTGTGAAGTTGCAAGCTACACGAGTGAAACTTTCATACATAGTTTTTATTATTTTCTTCTACACGAGCGCCACCTATCGGCGTTGCTAATCCGATCGACGTGATAGATTACCTAAGTGTTGATTTGTTTTTGAGAAATACGGGAATAGTGACGGTATTGCCACTGATTTATTATACAACTGCCTACAGAATTCGTAATACGATACATTTTTCACTACCTACTGTGCAACTCTTTTAAGAGTCAAATTCTTCGAAGTTTTGTGGATAGGTAGGTATTCGATTCAGTATCACATTTTTTTGGATATTTGATTAAATATTCGAATTTCAAATATTTCTAAGAGTAAGAGAGCCGTGTTGGTCGAACGGGGCTGTGCTTGTGCCTCGACTTTCAATCTGAAGGCCGTGGGTTCAATCCCGGCCGTGCATCAATGGATTTTTCGTTTCGTAAAATTTATATGCGCTATAACGGTGAAGGAAAACATCATGAGGAAACCCGCAGCTTCGTCAGGTCCACACGTATCGATGTCGTCTTTCCTGTGGGCCAGGTTGATTAAGCTGATGAAGCGATCGTCCGTTCTAAACGGTCAGTACCTACGAGTACCTAAGTGGCTGGGTGACCGCTATTGGTATTTTCAACTGAGTCACCAGAGTTGGCCACTGACTCATACGAACTTACTCTCACCAGGCTGACATACATCTCTTGTTATACCTATAATACTGTGCAATAACTCGGACAATGACTGACGCCTGCCGAGATACATCACGTGCAAAGCCGCGCACGCCACCACCAGAACTAAACACACTGGCACTTAGATTACCCATCTTGAATTGATCCTGTTAATATCTGTTATATAATGTTCTCATTTCACTGTTATGTACTATGGACCTAGTTGTCTGAAATAAAGATTTGAATTGAATATTTATTTCCCGCTGAAACTAATAAAATAATAAATAGACGCTAGACTTTTCACACGGCATCATCTAGCTCCAAAATAAGCAGAGCTCGTGTTTTGGGTACTAGAATGACTGATAAACTACTTATATAGTTTTTGTTTGTAAATACATACATACATATTATACATAGAAACACCCAGACCCGGGACAAATATCAGTAGGTCATACAAACATTTGTCCCGCGGCGGGGATCGAACCCACAACTTTCTGCATCTACTAAAACTAGTTTTAGTTTTTTTCGGCGTAAATCCCATTCTCGTGGAATAACAAGCCTATTTATGTTGCTATATAACCTCCCCAATATTCCAATGAAAGCCACATTAAAATCGGTTCAGCCGTTCTAGAGATTGGACCGCAAAAATTAAAAACAAATTGTTTGTGTTTTAGTATCGTACGTATCACAGCCAGACAACGTTTTTTTTTAAACGTTTGTTTGTTTAAGTATTTACTGTGGTTCTATTCGACGTTTTATAAAATTTTAATTAGTTGTTATTAGATCCTGTGCTGTAAATGTTGTGTCTGTATGTCCGCAGCTGCGGCTGACTGTGACGGATGCCGTGGAGTCATCGCATACAATGACTACGGAACAGCCGACGTCTCGTGTGATTTGCGATGGATTGTAACTGACGCCATTTTGTTGATAATATTCAACACAAAATGGCTGGAATGTTTGAAGAGTATCGATGTTTTATAACGAGGTAGAGTCGTGACTCTAGCTCTAACTTTCTATAACACAACGAGATATTAAAATTACTCAAATTAAGTACTTTGTTTATTACACAAGACTTGGGAATCTTCTACAGAATCAGGTGATTTTCTTTTTTTTGTGACATTTATTATTTTCATTGAGAAATGAAATGTCTTATCAAAATTTTCGATTCCGACGGTATTCGAACCCACAACGATCAGACGATCCTCCTAAAGCCGGAGTGCCTTACCATTCGGCCACAGAAAAACATACAAATTTATTATTTTATACCGTTTCTATTCATTTTGTCGTATCACTAGTACCTATGTTGAAAGGATTTAAAAAACTCAAAGAAGCTCCTTTTGTTTACTTGACAATGTTTTCGAACTTATACTGCAAATAACTTAGACAATGACTACTTGGGGATAGGCTTAATAATACATACATAAAATCACGCCTCTTTTCCGAAGGGGTAGGCAGAGACCACGGATCTCCACTTCCTACGATCCTGACATACAACTTTTGCCTCATTCACTCTCATTACATTCTTCATACATGCTCGCCGGTTTAGGGTACTTTTGACCTGGCCCTTCTCCAAAATATCGCCAATTTGATCCAAGAAAGTTAAAAAAAGGCTTATAATAACAGCAGGGTAAAAGATATTAAGTAGAATACCCATCTCAACTGATTCCAGTTCTCAGAAAATATATTATTCCATTCACTTAAAAACCCAAACTCAATCAAAACTGTGGCTGTGGAATTAAAACGTTACCTTCTTCAACCAGCTTTGGATCATTGTAATCGCACACGGGCAACTTAAATTGAGCAACTTACATAAGCAAGCAAAAGCCAAAGTCAGAATTACTTGAACTTCCACAAGTATCAACTTTAAGCTCATCACTATGGTTATGGACATAAACAAACTTGATTGTTTTGTTATCATTGATTGTTATCACACTTTTATTATCCTCTATCTCTTTCTGCACTTTTTTAATTTATGTGGTACTTATGACAATAACAACAATGTTGCTTCGTTCTTAAAAATTCACTCTTTTCTTATTCGTATCGTCATTTACATGCTTACTCAATCTTTTCATTGATCCGCTTCTTCCGCTACAACTCTTCACACATAAAAACACTTCTTCGCAACTAGGCAATTCTAAACCATCTAACTGTAGCAACAATTGCCGAAGTTGCTTGTATGTTCCTCTCTGCGGGTTAATTAAGTAACCTACAGAATGAATGGAGATTAAAATATTCATAGACAATTAGACCTGCGCGTTGTGGTTGAATTTATCTTTTCACAGAAAACTTATGTTGCCCAAAAACCAGCATCCGTCAAATTACGTCTACGTTTTGAAATGAAATTCCTATCAAATCTGTGAACGTGTTATCAAATATATATGTGTATGAAATACTAAGGTTCGATTTAAGTATGACTTTTTTTGAAAAAAAGATGATCATGAATGTATCTCCAACGTGATTCTTTTATCTTTTGTGTATTCTAGATCCTTTGAAAATGTCCCAAAGGGTAGTCACAGGCATGTCCAAATACCAAATTGGCACGTCTTGTGTAGGTACTTACAGTTCGCCCAACGGATCTAGGCATTCGTGAAGTTAGCCGTTTGTCTGCGCAGAACTCAATTTTGTATGAAAAAGCATTCACTGCGCAGAAAAATGGCTAACTTCACGAATGCCTAGATCCGTTGGGCGAAGTGTACCTATCGGGTTTCCTGTTATCATAAAAGAGTGCAATATGACGGTGGTGGTTTATTAAGAGAATTTAGCGTTACAAGGTAGTTTTTGAAAATGTTGAAATGCTTTTTGGTCCAAAAATGTTTATGCGTTTTGTGGAAATAACAGACGTATCATAACTTAAAAAAATGTTGTGAATTTAAAGTTTATATTATTTGGTGAAAACTGTAATGTTATATGCTGTGTGTGTAAATAAATAAATCATAATAATAATTACCTACAAGTTTTATTTCGAAATTCATATGCCATATTTATTGTAAGCAACGTTCGAAACGGTCTGTAAGTGGATGGGTGACCGCCAGTGGCATTTTCATCTGAGCGCTTCCGTGCTTCGGAGGACACGTTAAATTGTCGGTCCCGGCTATTTAAGTCGTTAAGCCATAACGGAGGCCTTAGGGCGGCCTAAAAACTCCGTCACCAGAGTTGGCCACTGACTCATACGAACTTACTTTTTGTATGTTTTTATATTAAAAGATATTGAAATCGCAAAAAATTTTATAAGAATAAGAATAAGAATAAGAATAAATTTATTTGACACACACAACACAATACAATGAAATTAAGAACAATAAACATTTAGACGAGTAGGTACAAAGAAACATAATTGGTAACGCCAACATTGATTAAGTACATTCGCTTCTTTTCAACTTAAGGCAGTTTGAATTTCCCGCACCTTTTCCACAATCCCATACCTATATACAGCGCTATAGCTTCATGCAAGAACGATATTCAAGAACGAAGAATGAGATGGAAGAATGTCATACAACTTCTGTTCGAACCAAGTACCGCGACGATACACACGCATATAGCAGTGTCTCTCGCTTCGACAGCAACCGCATTGAATCACCCGCTATCTCCGCATCGCGAACAGAGAATCTCTGTCGTGTATCTACTTCAATATATTACCGCATCGCCAAAACAACCTCTGTTTTGACTACCCAGTGTAGTAAGAACTCATTTCGAATGGTCGCGCGACCCGCGTAGTGTTGGATGTGCTGTGCAATTTAGAAGAAGATTGGATCACCTGGCTGCCCCTGGTAAGCGCTGTATGTCCTATCTTTTCTCATCTCCCCGCCTCTATTTTGTACTGCCGTTTTACATTTTCTGTTTTTCTTCTTCTGTATTATTCTGTTCGTCCATATCGAAGGATTGGTTCTCGAAACCTCTCGAGACCTAACAACTTTGTTGGCGCGACCATTTGTGGTCCTTATCGAGCACGGATCCTTTGATCCTTCCAACCGCCCTTATTAGGATTCTGATTCTAGGCCCTAATAGGAGAAATATTCGTTGTAATAGGTATTTACGCCATTAAACTTTACCGCATAGAACAACATTGCATTGTTTTATCATCCTAATTAAGTGTTTACTCATCTAGATAAACATTCTAATCGTTTAATTCATACCTAATTATCGTTCGTATTGAATAAATTCGAGTTATCTTTTCATAAAAAGTTAAAAAATTCTACCCTCAATAAAAATTACCATCCCGTTGTAGCAATTTGTAAAAGACAAAAGTTCGCCATATTTGTTCTACAAAATTACGAATCTATTTCTCACATTCATTCAAGTTCTCACATTCGTTCAAATCTTTCAATCAATTCAATCAAAATTATTCATTCACTCTTTTGTTTGACAATCTTGACAATTATTGCTAAAATTAAGTCAAACAATCAGCCTTTCATTCTCATTCATCATTTGCATACTTCATTTCATTCCAGCTCAATTATCCGAACAAATTAAAGAGGTCATTCTCACGTATTGTCTTTGCAAATTAACAACCTACGTAAATCGGTCGTATTACTTTGGTTTGTTATTGTGGTATTTCATCTTGTTATTTCATTGGACTTTAATGCTTTACAATGCCTAAACAAGCCAAGAAAACTGGTGATTCGTGTTCCGATTATGACGATGCCGAAGACACGCAGTTACTTACGTTGCAAGCTAAACGCGAAGCTATCTTCGAAATTGTTCAAAAGATTTATGACCTTTCTTCGAACACCGATCTACGGGAAAGTTTTCTTGACGAGTCCTCGCAAATAGATTCATTACGCGATAAATATCAACAGGTTCTAGACGAATACAATAACCGCTTGTTAATATGTAACTCGACAGCTAAACCTGACTATAAAAGTCTCATGGCTTTTGAGAGTTTGTATAGTAGGATAAAGCGAGTGCAGTCACAGTGCTCACCGTCACTGCCTAGTGACAGTGTTCTACACAAGTCTAAACCTAAACTCGCACCGATCGAATTAGTACAGTTTTCTGGTGACATTCGCTCCTGGCCACTTTTCTATGCCAGTTTTAAATCGACGGTTCATGATAATCCATCCCTCACTGATTCTGATAGGTTGTACTATTTGTTAGGCAAGCTAACCGGCAAGGCACTGTCTGTCTGCGCTGGGATATCTCCATGCCCAGAGAACTATAAACTGTTGTTACAAACGCTCATAGATAAGTACGATGATAAGCGTATGTTAGTGTCTACGTACTTAAATCAAATGTTTGAATTCAAGCCTCTTCAATGCGCTTCGGCAATAAACTTTGATTTATTTACTGAGAAGTTTAGTAGTGCAGTCGCTGCTTTGAAAAACCTTAAAATGGATAACCTTACCGATTTAATCCTGATTCATATAGCCACACAGAAATTAGACTCAGAAACTGTCCGCGCATTCGAAATAAAATACTCCACAAAAATACCTACCTTTGATAACTTAGTCGAATTTATTTCAAATCGAGCAAAAGTTTTAGAACGTACTGAGCCGAGTTCTTCCTTGGCTAGTACCAAGCGTCCAGCCAACGCCCATAGGCGTTCAAATACCGCTCCGCCGCCGAAGTATCAAACTTATTTGAGTACAACGGTTGAATCCGCACCCAAGTGCTTATGCGCTAATATTGTGCATCAGCATTTATTTAAATGCGCTGAATTTAATAAAATGACTCCACAACAGCGTTATAAGTCTGTGAAGGATAACAATGCGTGTATTAACTGCCTCAGTTTAAAGCATCGAGTTGCCAATTGTTCATCTAAATCTAATTGCCGCGTGTGCAAGTTAAATCACCACACATTGTTACACTTCAACAATGAGCCATGCGCCGCCAGCGCCGGGTACCCCGTGCAAGCTGCTCCCGCTAGTCAGCCGGTCGAGCTCGCCTCCGCGGCGGCCCCCGCCGCCAGCGCGCCCGCGCTCACCGCCCCGAACCAAGGTGCATCTACGTCGCGCTCAGATGTTACATTGTGTGCATCTGTTGGTTCCCAGCAATATCAGTGTTTTAGTAATGCACTTGCGCGTAACAATCAGTCCACGACTGTTTTGTTATCGACCGCTCAAGTCGTTGCTTACGATCGTAATGGGAAACCGCATATTATTCGTGCGCTTCTAGATTCCGCATCACAAAGTGACTTCATCACTAAAGAGTGCTGCGAACGTTTAGGCATTCAGCCTCAGCACATGGAACGCACCGTCGTAAAGGGTTTCGGTGGGGCTGAGAAGGTAGTAAATTCTAGCCCAATTAATATTAAGTTACATTCGCGCTTCGACAACAACATTAACTTTGATATTGCTCCGCTTGTTGTTGACCAGGTCACTGACCTCTTACCGACCGCCGTGATAAGCACCTGCGGCCTATCACATCTGAATGATTTACCGCTAGCCGATGAATCATTCGGAGTACCTAATAAGATTGACGCCTTAATAGGCGCTTCTCTTTTCCCGCATTTAATACTCCCCGACGAGGTCCGCCACCGCGACACGTCGGCGCCCCACGCTTTGCGTACCGTGTTTGGTTACGTCGTTATGGGCTCCGTGCCTACGTTACCAACACATCAAACCGCCCAGGCCTTGACATGTTGCCTCGCTCAAGAGCCTGTCGCTATTGACTCTTTAGTCAGGCGTTTCTGGGAGCTTGAAGAGCTTCCCTCCACACCGCCCATTCAACACCCTTCAGATGTTGAGTGTGAATCGTTCTATAAGTCCACGACTACCCGCGATCCCGTTAGTGGTAGGTACACAGTAGCTTTGCCATTCAACGAGGATGTTTTTTCCCTAGGGAATTCGTTTGACAACTCCCGCAAGCGTTTCGTATGCTTGGAAAGAAAGCTAGATGCTTCACCTACACTTAGAGCAGCATACGACAACGTAATAAAAGATTATCTGGAAAAAGACTATATTTCCCCCGCATCGTACGATCCCCGCGACCCAACTCCCATCTACGTTATACCGCATCACGGGGTAGTACGCGAAGACAAGACGTCGACTAAGCTGCGCGTAGTCCTAGATGCCAGCGCGCCTACGTCTGGTGGCAGGCAATCGCTAAATGATATTCTTCACTCAGGTCCGAACTTGCAAGGCGATTTATTCACTATATTGTTAAATTTCCGCTTACACGCAATCGCACTTACCGCAGACTGTCGTCAACAGTTCTTACAGATTATCATGCGCGAGGCCGATCGTCGCTATCAATGTTTTCTTTATCGTTTCAAACCACAAGACCCACTCCAATTGTATAGATTCAATCGCGTTTGTTTCGGCTTAAAGTCGAGTCCATACCATGCATTGCGCACGGTGAGACAGCTGGTCGAAGATGACGGCGCGCGCTATCCTCTCGCCAGCAACGTCGCGTCTACATCGCTCTTTATGGACGATATCGCCTTCTCGGTTCCCAGCGAACAAGAAGCGATCTCGACGTCGCAACAATTGATTGATTTATTTAAAGGAGCGCAGTGGGATCTGGTAAAATGGAATAGTAATAGTAGCACTGTCTTAGATAATCTCCCCGCTTCGCACAAACTTCCCACGGAAGTTGAATTCGATAAAACCATGCAGCATAAAATATTAGGCCTGCATTGGTGCATTAATGATGATGTTTTTTACTTCAAAATTATCGCTCCCGCTGATGAAAAGTGCACTAAGCGCTCCATCCTTTCTACAGTCGCCCGACTGTGGGATATAATGGGCTTCGTTGCCCCCGCAGTCGTGTATGCCAAGCTACTTATACAGCAGCTTTGGCATCTTAATCTTGATTGGGATGACACCCCGCCGCTACACATCGTTAAAATGTGGAAGCAGTATTGTGCTGAGCTACCGGCTCTCAATAGCGTGCGCATTCCGCGTCATGTAGGCGTTTTTAGTAACAGCACACTCACTCTCATGTCCTTCTCAGATGCAAGTGAGCGCGCCTACGGTGCCGTAGTGTACGCTCATGTGAGTACGGTCTCAGGTAACACCGTTCAGCTTGTCTGCGCCAAATCCAAGGTAGCTCCTACCAAGCCGATGTCTATAGCACGCCTCGAGTTGTGCGGCGCGCTTCTAATGTCAAAACTGTTGCGTACAGTTCTAAATAATAACTCGCGACATCTCCCAATCAAGATATACGCTTTCACCGACTCTAAAGTCGCGTTATACTGGATTAAAAGTTCGCCACATCGGTGGCAAACGTTCGTAGCTAACCGCGTTGTTCAGATCACGGAAAACTTGCCTGCTGACAACTTCTACCACGTCGCGGGTACTGAAAACCCTGCTGACGTTCTTTCACGTGGCATTACGCCTCAAAAATTAACTACGCACCCTCTGTGGCTCCACGGGCCTCAGTGGGCTACATTGGATCCGTCTGAGTGGCCTCTTAAGCCTCTCGATAACCAATGCATTCCGGACATGCCGGAGCAAAAGCTTCTCACACATGCTGTGTGCTCTGCTGTAAAGCATTGCGCTTTATATGAGTTAGCTACCCGCATCTCCTCGTGGAGTAAACTTCTTCGCATAATCGTTTACATTTGTAAATTCGCTAAAATATTGCCGCGCCGCGACACGGCGGCAGTGTCCGGCGACGAATTGAATTTCGCAGAAAATAAAATTCTGCGCGCCCTGCAAAGTCAACACTTTGCAGAGGCTTATTCTAACATCAAGAATAATAAACCTTGCTCGCCTGTTCTCAACCGCTTGAGGCCTTTTATCGATAAAGGTCTGATCCTCGTAGGAGGTCGACTCGTTAACTCCGCGCTGGATTATGCTCAAAAGCATCCAGTTATTCTACCGCGCAATGATCACGTCGTGAACTTGATCATCGATTTCTATCACGTTAAGTACTTACACGCCGGACCAGAACTATTGATGTCACTTCTGCGACAAAAGTTCTGGATCTTGTCCGCCCGTCGCATTGTGAGACAGCGCGTCCACATGTGTAATACGTGTTTTCGTTTAAAACCGCGTCCAACATACCCGCTGATGAGCGATTTACCCGACTGTCGCACGCGTCAGGTCGCTAAAGCTTTCACGCACGTAGGCTGTGACTATGCTGGTCCTTTGCCGTACGTTCCTGTGCGCCGTCGTGGTGTCCACAGCGAAAAAGCATATCTGTGCATTTTCACATGTCTTACGACTCGTGCCGTGCATATCGAAGTCGCCACAGACCTCAGTACCCCCAGTTTTCTCGCCGCGCTGAAGAGGTTCCTTGCCCGTCGAGGACCGATTCAGATCATGTACTCAGACAATGGTACATGTTTTAAAGGGGCTAACTCTTATCTCCGCGACTTATACAAGTTTCTCAATACTGAGTATCGCCCGAAGCTTGAGGAGGAGTATGCTGAGAGTCGAATTACTTGGAAATTCATTTGTCCCAACTCTCCACACTTTGGAGGCGCTTGGGAAAGTGTCGTGAAGGTGGTAAAGATGCATCTGTTCCGAGTCATTGGGCAGCAATTATTATCATACGAAGAACTCAATACTGTCCTCGCTCAAATAGAGTGTCTCTTAAATTCGCGCCCGCTGACAGTGTTGAGCTCAGATCCCGCAGAGCCCACGGCTCTTACGCCTAGCCATTTTTTGCATACTGCGCCACTATTTTCGCTACCCGCGCCTGAAGTCAAATCTGACCCTGTCAGTTTGCTTCATAGGCACTCTCTACTGGACAAATTGGTCCAGTCGTTTTGGAATCGATGGAGGATGGAATATCTGCACGGCCTACAGGTTAGACAGAAGTGGAACACTCAATCTCTTCCTATCACACCGGGAACTATCGTAGTTGTGATGAATGATAACTCACCACCTCTATCCTGGCCACTAGCCATTGTAGAGAACGTCCACCCTTCTAAGGACGGCATCGTGCGCGTTTGTACAGTTAGAACCGCCAAGGGAACTTACCTTCGCCCGGTCGTTCGTTTGTGTCCTATTCCTAGACAATAATTTAATCGCATTTCGCTTTAATTTAAGTTAGATATAGTAATACCGCATCGCTTTAGTTTGTAAATTTAAGTATTAAAAATACAGCTTTTCCGTGACTCTACGGAATTCTTTATTTAACCCGCGCGCAATGAGCGCTCCTAGAGTCATAGTTTTTCTCTCTTTCGTCTTAGTATCGCTTCTTTTAATGGTGATCCATTAAGGGCGGGTGGAAATGGTAACGCCAACATTGATTAAGTACATTCGCTTCTTTTCAACTTAAGGCAGTTTGAATTTCCCGCACCTTTTCCACAATCCCATACCTATATACAGCGCTATAGCTTCATGCAAGAACGATATTCAAGAACGAAGAATGAGATGGAAGAATGTCATACAACTTTGTTCGAACCAAGTACCGCGACGATACACACGCATATAGCAGTGTCTCTCGCTTCGACAGCAACCGCATTGAATCACCCGCTATCTCCGCATCGCGAACAGAGAATCTCTGTCGTGTATCTACTTCAATATATTACCGCATCGCCAAAACAACCTCTGTTTTGACTACCCAGTGTAGTAAGAACTCATTTCGAATGGTCGCGCGACCCGCGTAGTGTTGGATGTGCTGTGCAATTTAGAAGAAGATTGGATCACCTGGCTGCCCCTGGTAAGCGCTGTATGTCCTATCTTTTCTCATCTCCCCGCCTCTATTTTGTACTGCCGTTTTACATTTAATTCTGTTCGTCCATATCGAAGGATTGGTTCTCGAAACCTCTCGAGACCTAACAACTTTGTTGGCGCGACCAATAATAAAAAAATAAACAAAAATAAGAAACAAACTATCCATTGTGTGGTGCCAAAAAGGTCCAGTCTCAGCTTTAGTGCTGCTCCCAGGAGAGGGACACAGCGCTGATTTTCAGACTGGGCCTTACAGGGTGACATCACGCGCGGTTAACATAAACATATATAGAGAATAACAAGAAATAGATACTTAAATAAAATAAAACAATTGAACAGAGTTAGAACTTTGTGGCATCAGCCCTTCCTTTGACTTGACTAAGTCATATATAACTTTTTATAAATGTTTTCAATCTATATATTTGTTTTTTACCTAATTTATTTAATTATCAAATTCCGATATACAATAACCCGACACGAACTATCCAAAAAGGGACTCCACATTTCATAATAAAGTTTTATATCACTCCACTGACCCATGTCACCATGTTAATATTTAAAGGCTTTATAAATCTTACTTGCCGACCCTCGTCTAGTGATTACCTTCCAAGTTAGATGTCTGTTTGAAATAGGTGGTCTCTTGTATGAGAAACTTAAATTATGCATGTGTGCCATGTTGGCGTGTGTTGTCTTGACCTTTAAATTTCCACTATTCCATCCACTAATATTATAAATGTGAAAGTGTGTGAGGATGTAGGTACACACACATGTATGTTAATCTTTCACGCAAAAAATACTAAATGTAATCTTCGAAGTTAAGCCACGTTCTGTGTGGTCAGTGAGTGGATAGTGGTATTATCAACTGAGCGCTTCCGTGCTTCGGAGGGTACGTTAAACTGTTGTCCGCGTAAAAGCCAGACGAAGGCGTAAAAACTCCGTCACCAGAGTTGGCAACAACTCATACTAAATTACTTTTAGTTAGACTATAAATATTGGGTTTCCAGGGCTCTAAGGATCCCACGTAAACAGGTGGGAGATTGGAAACTGATTCAATTATACCGCCGGCGGTAAAAAGAAAAAAGAATTATTATTAATATATTATTATTAATATGAAATTCTTAGTTTAGCCTAACTAGTTAATGGTTTAATTTAACTATATGGTCTGGAGTTTAGCTCAATTAATAGTATGTTTCTCTATTGTAAAGTTTTTGCTTCACAGAGAACGGCAAAGGTAGTGTTACGAGTATATTTAGACATGTATCTAAATATGTTATACTTACTGTGGGTGCGAATGTAATAATAATAATGCTGGACTTTTTTCACACAGCATCATCTAGCCCCAAAGTTAGCAGAGCTTGTGTTATGGGTACTAGAATGACTGATATACTTATTGTTTGTAAATACATACATATTATACATAGAAACACCCAGACCCGAGACAAATATCTGTAGGTCATACAAATATTTGTCCCGCGGCGGGGATCGAACCCGCAACCTCCTGCATCGCAGGCGGACCTTCGCCCACTGCGCCACAGAGGTCGTCAATGTTATGCGTATGTGTAAGGACTGAACTTTTTATTATAATCTTGTATTTTTGTTTTAAGCAATTAAAATTCTTTACGCCTTTTATATGACTAAGTACAGCTTCGTAATTAAGAATTTCTTCTCATTACTGAACTCACTGAATTTGCTCACAAAAAAGCTTTAAAAGAAAATGCTACCGAATTATTTCACGTACCTTCTTTAAAAGCGACGTTATTATCACTTAACTCTTTGGGCTCATTCCTAAGCTAACTTAAACAGGAACCGGATTACCTTCAGGATTATGTAAGAACTTATTCCGTTAGTATTAGGTATAACGTGGGTATAACGAAGACCAAAGATCGTCCTGACTGACTTATAGCTAGAGATTATACTTATAAGTATCTTAAAATTAAGCTATCAATCGAATAGCCAGTTTAGTGACAAAGTACATAAGGTGCATTTACACGACACGGTCTGAGCACGTACGTTTTAGCATCGCATGCCAATTTTTCCCGTGTAAATGCTCACCGCACGCTAAATGTCTTAGTAAGTGCTACGGTCACCGAGTCTAAGTTACTGTACTTTTTCGACCAAAGACGCGGTCATCATCTGCCTGACCTTATCCCACGCTAAGAGGGGTCGGCACAACGTGTCTTCTTCTTCCACTCACTCCTTACTACTCCTACAATCATATCTCTCACACAATCCAACCACTTCTTCGTCCTTCCTCTTCTTGCATACCCAGCGACAGTCATATTCATAGCTCTTTGGGTAACATGAGTTTCATCCCTCCTCATAACGTGTCCATACCAAGATAACCTAGCACTCCTCACCTTTTCAGAAATATGTGCCACTTTCAAACTTCCTCTGAAATCAACCAAAGACTCGGTAGACCCAGGAAAAGGTGCCTTGGAGCACAAAGAGTGCAAGTTATAGTGGAACATGAAAGGTTATGGAAAAAAGTACGTGAGTATCGTGTAACCTCCGTGGAACACTCGGTTGGAACGAATTAAGTTTCAACTTCAACATTTGGCATTTGACGAATAAATTATTGTCAGATATTAAAATCCTAGAAACGCTCTTCCGTACTTACAATGTAACAATCTATGGACTGTTTAGCGTCTGCAAACTTCGCACTGTGACGTTTTGACCTATGTATGTGTCGTGACGGTAAAATCGAACGCTTTTTTTCCAGCCTCCATCCTCGATACCGTCCAAAAACGAACTTCGTTTCAAAATGAACTAAGAAGAACTCTCACGGTATGAAAGTCATATAGTCAGCACTTTTTTAGCAACAGTTAACCATCTAAACTGGCAGATGGCGTAATTACAAAACCTGACCCATTTCCGCTGAGCCAGTCGGGCGGACCAAATGTAATTACCCAATGCAAATGTTTATGTAACTGCTGGAACAGACGTTTCGACTTTTGAAACTATTATTACAATAAGGAATGGTATGCTGTGGTTTCCAGTATTGTATGAAAAAAAAGGAAAAAAGACTATTTTTGGCAGATGCCCATAATTAGGATAAACTTGGCTTGACTAGCACAGGGTTGAAAAATTTTAAAGTTTAAACTAAGCGATGGGTAATTTGCCGAATTTCATACCTATATCAGATCGACTAATTAAAAAGCTTTTGAAAAGGTCTCTGGTGGCATATAAGAAGTAGAGTACTTGGGCCCTCAAAAATCCCATACGTGGCAAATTACAAGCCGCTATAAAAAAAGCGAACAAAATAAAGCATCACAGAAATAATAAACATAATATGAAATATCGCATTTATTGTGAAGTCTTTTGGATATGTAAGGCGCAGGACAAATACAAGAGGCATGGCGCGGGCGCGGCGCCACTTCTATACAAAAATAAAAATAATATCAAAGAAGTGGCGGCGGCATTTCTTTCAAAATATATAGAAATGGCGCCACGCCGCTTGTATTTGTCCCGCGCGTAAGATAATTTCCGTAAAACATACCGAAAAGAATACAGAATTATCATAAAAAATCCCGCAAAATCCGAAAGATTTACCGGTGTTTCGCAGGTTCTTAAAGTGAGCCCTCAAGGGTCTTGTGGACGTCATGAAATAAATAAAATCTTCCGCTTACGTCGCCCTTGCAAACTTATGCAGATCTGTGGGGACTTGGCGTCGCAACCGACACGTGGCTACTGCAGACAGGGCTGGACTGAGGTCGAGTAAGATTTATACGCCGTTTACACAGTGTGGAGTGAAAGAAGATGTAGTGTTGAGGATCGAGAAAGGTATGTTAAGATGGTTTGGGCATGTAGAGAGGATGAATGACAGTCGTTTGATAAAGCAAGTGTATGAGGCGAGTGTGCAGCTGGAAAGGGAAGTCCTAAGCGTTCAGTTCATTTTTATCTGTAACCTTCATGGACTCTATTTAATGATATCCTGATAGTACCTGTGAAGATATGTGTTTCGACAAGAAAAGCAATAATTTCTTCAAAACAATGAAGCAAACACGAGCTAATGACTAGAAAGAAAGAAAGAAAGAAAGAAAGAAAATATTTCTTTTGCTTAAACACTACTAACACAAACACACTAAACTTAAAGATATGCCTAAAATTACGATTAAAATTAAAGTTGTGCGCAGCAGAGTCAAAGCAAACAGGCCCCAACTCAGCATTGTGCTGGATAGGTACACACTGGTGCGCCTACCCAGCGCTGATTTTCAGTTGGTAGCCAGACTAAAAGTTAACTTTTTGTGATATAATTGTATATATTTTTTAATAATTAAATTAATTAATTGTTTTTATTTACAGAAACTAAGCTACTACATATTTACAAAATACAACAGGATTAGTCAAGCTATCTAAGGATCGTTAGAAACGATCTATAGATAGCTCAACTAATCCAGGTCACTGTCAGTCGGAAGCGTGCCCAAAACACTGGCGGCATTACCACCCTGGATGGCAATGCTGATCCTTTGAGCCAAAAATGTGCCAGCTCTTGGATCACGCGTCACTTCGACCGAAAGGATTTTGAAAACCCGAAGGGCTCCAGAACCCCACGGACTAGGGTCTCAATCCCAAATGGTTCAAATATATAAACCCTATCAAGATTTACATATTTTCGCCTTTTGAGATCCTCAGCCGAGTTTTTTTTATTTATTTTTCCTTAGTCCGTCCCTACGAAGGCCAGCTCCCATGTGCTCACACGAAATTTACATAAACACTACCTACACGACGTTCCGAGACTTATTTGAGTTACCTCTCCTTACATGTTTGGTACTGAATAATATTGTAGAGCGATGAATAAGCTATGGGTTCTAGAGTCGGGTGTAGCGAAAATAGAATATGAATTTTAAATTGTTTTTTTGACCGTGGGTTCATAGGATTTTTTTCATGTTTTATTATTTTACAGTTTTTTCATTTTTTGTTTATGATTCTCTAGATAAAGGGCGTGATTAGACTGTAAGACTAGAAATTTTCAATATTTAAATGCTGAAAAATCTCTTAGCTGAAACTCATTAAACTAACTATAAAATAACTGAGATCTGAGAAAAATGTTTTAACTTTAGTTCAGAGCACAGCCATTTTTAATGGCATCCTTTTGATGACAAAATGAGCATCAAAAGATGACCATTCGAAAATTAACAATTATACTCGTAAATTAACCGATATGATTTCACAGAATTTAATTAATTAAATTGAGTCTATAGTTGGTTTGGGTGACCATCAAAATCTGATCGTGAATAAATAAATTTATTAGTGCAACGAAAATGTTTAATTTGTTTTTAAATCGCTGGTTTGTTTGGTTATTAGTAACCGTTAAATGAGTATTCAGAGTGAGTGCAATAAGTAAAAATTTACAAAATGTACTTACAATGATTTTCAGTGAGATAAACATGTAAGTACTTATTTAATCTGTTAATTAATTCTTATTATTTTAACACAATTACACAATGTAAAAATTCATCATCATCATCCGCAGTCGAATACCTCACTGTTGGGTAGAGGTGGGTGTAGGCTTCCCTCTATTAACGCCATTTATTTCGGTCCTGTGCCTCACGCAAATGTAAAAAAAAATACGCAATTTAAATTATCATTGGATCAAATTCTTTCTTATCTTTACAAAGTGGCTGTAGGTTCTTGATTTCTGAAGCTACTTGTCTAGGCTAAAGGCATTGTATTGTTTTTCACTATTCAGAGTCAGTCCAACGTGTAAAAATTGACAAAGTTGGCTGCGTGGCGTGCCAGCAGTTGTAACACGTAAACTTTCCAGTCCAGTTACTTCAACTCGAATGTGGATTTAAAGGTGTGTAGGTATATTTTAGTAATTTATACGAGGAAAGCTAGGCTTGTGAAAAAATAAAGGTAACGATCATGTACTAACTACCTCGAAGTTTTGGATATAAATACAGCTACCGTGGTCACGAGTAGACTTCGCATAGACTCGTATAGACGCGAATATTAGTTTACTCGTCATCATCATTATCTCCCTGCCCTTGTTCCACTTTTATGGAGTAGGCACAACATTTCTCTTCCACTTCGCTCTATCCGCCGTAATCTCAACATTCACTCCTTTCTTGCCTCTTCCGCTTCTTGCATCCTCATTTATTTATTTACACATAGACTAAGCCCATCTCACGACAATCTATTACTCCTCAACTTGAACTCGTTTAGCAGTTAAAAATGTGTAAAAACCTCGTCTCAATTGTTGATTAATACTTACTTACTTACTTACTCCTTTGGCGCAGCGACCCAAAGTGAGTCTTGGCCTTCGATACGAACTCGCCACATTTCCAGTCCAATGCAGTTTCTTGCCAATCGTCGGCTTGTAGGTTGATGTAGTACTGCGTTGCACAAGGTGCTAGTGTCCAAGCTTGTTAGAAGAACCAAAATCTGCATTTATAAAACCGTCGTACGACCTATCCTCATGTATGCGAGGCCTGGACAGTGGACACTAACAATGAAGGAGGAGAACCAGCTTTTAGTAGGAGAGAGGAAAGTTCTTCGGAATTGTGAGTAATGTGAAAAAGTAATAATTGATTAATCTGCAAAAACACGCCGAGAGATGGATTATAGATCAAAACTTGTTTAACCAAATGGTTATAACAAAATATATAATCTTTACATACGTAAACCAATTTTGTCCGTGAATTCTGTCGTAATTTATAGCTAGTTGAAATAGGTGAGGCCCTCAGAGAATACCCGCAGTATTTTAGCCATTTGGCTGTTTCCTAAGCTGACTCGATAGACAAAATATTAATATTGTGATTTGTTTTTGTCCGTGACAAATACTGGAAGCAATTTGGGGAGACCTTTGCCCAGCAAAGTCAAAGAAAATTTGAGTTGTTATTTTGTATAAATATGGATTCGTTGTTATATTATTGGAGTTATAAGTATTCTCATTTAGGCCAAATGCACAATATAATTAATCATTTTTTTTATTAGTATGAATATTATTTGATTTTCAGTGCTTATTGTTGATTGATTACGAGTCAATCTAATCATTGTTTAATTTAAGTTGTAAATCAAATATTGACATTTGATAGGATAAAACCAAAGATAAAGCTCTATTACTGTAGGATTTTTTTAGTTTTAAAAACATCAAAAACCTCCCTATGTATCAACCCTGCAAACACTTGTTTTTTAACCTTGGACAGCCTATAAGCCCTTGGAGGCGAAAATAAACCTTTTCTATTCTATTCATCCTTTAAGCTTAAATAAACTTTTTAATTGGTTTTGATCGGAATTTCAGTCTGGTTTGGAATGAACCATTTTCGCTCGTATTTATCAAAATATTTAAATTATTATGAGCTTTTCGCTAATGCCCCTTTGTTAACGTTATTTATTGAAAGGGATCATTTTATTTGCATTGTAATGTAGGATTTCCTTCATGAAGTACTAAATTGTGGCCGGCGGTTTCACTTGTATTGAGATTTGAACCGTATTCTTTGATAGATAGGTAAAATTTCAAAATTAGCGAATATTTTTTTTTTTTATTAACTTCCCCACTATTACGGGGAAAATAAGAGTATCTTTTAGGTGACGTAACTATGGAGTTATTTCATAAGCCCTATTCCACTCTGATCCACTAATCAAATCCATTAAGAGATTAGTTTCCTATTTTTCTTCCACTTTAATCCATCAATGGTTTTGTTTCCACTTTGAGCTCCACTCTGATCCATTAATGGTTTTGTTTCCACTTTGAGTTCCACTCTGATCCATCAATGGTTTTGTTTTCACTTTGAGTTCCACTTTAAACCATCAATTAATAGTTTTATTTCCATTTTGTATTTCATAATGTACTCATATATGCAACTTATATTATTACCTTGATTATTATCGTTAAGCAAGAGTAAAAGGCACGGTCTGAGAGGGGGGGGGGCAGGGGTCACAGGGGACATGACCCCCCCACCCCCAAAATTTCGTTTTAATAAAGTAAAAAAGATAGATTTGTGACCCTCCCCCAAATTTAAGACTGCTCCCGCGCCTGTTTTTATGTTCATAAAAAGTTTGTTAAAGCATATATTATAGAAATACCGAGAGCCAAAGAGCTCAATGCCAAAGCTTATTCAAAAAAGGTACTCGAGTATGTACAAGGGTGCTGATAGGCTACTAATTTCAAAGAAAGACCACCGCATGAACACCGTTATGAAAATCGTTTGATACTGCGCTCGGGAAATCGGGTTCTTACACTTGAGGACAGAGAAACGAACTTTGAATCAACTGACGAACAGGAAATTTTGTGTTTCAAGGTGTATGCTACTTTATCCTTTTCTATGAGAATAAACAGTCATTCAACACTTCTACTAATACCATACTAACATCGGGAAACTCAAAAAATATTTAATCATGGTAAATATCCCGTTGCCGGTATTAAAATCTTTGTGTACATTAAAGTGATACAAAAGGAACTGATGACATGGTTTATCGTCAAAATCAGAATCAATAAAAGAAGATTTAAAACATTGAAATTTGCTCGATTAGTACCCAACATGACATGGATGAGTTCCCACTGTACGGCGAGGAGTAATTTATTTTTAATGGCATATGTTTTAATATACCAGACGGACGTTTTCGAAGCCATATTACGTAAGAAAACTACATCCCCAGAGTGCGGGGCAGTCAAAACAGCATCATGATAAAATGACCAGTTTATTTATTATTATTATTAAGTTTTTTATTTTTTTATTTTTTTTTGTGTGATTTATTTGTATGATGATTTTTTTTTGTAAATTGATATGGATTTAATTTAACTAAAATAAAAATGAAATTGAATTTAAAATTGAACATATACCACAATTTACTGACACCTACCAAGTTTTTTACTGAAACATAAATCTCCGCAAGCATATAAGTTTTATTATTATTATTATTTTAGTCTGTATTGTCCCACTGCATAGCTAAGGCCTCCTTTTTTCCAGTTTTCCCTATCCATGGCTGCAGTGGGCCAATCTGGAAGATGTCACATACAAGTAGTTTTTTTTTATTATTCTATACTATCCCACTGCTGGGCAAAGGTCTCCCCCAATTGCTTCCATCTGTCACGGTCTTTGCCACGTCCCACCAGTCCTCTTCAATGGCATCCAGGTCGTCACGCCAACGTTTTCTCGGCCTGCCCCGGCTTCGCCGCCCATCTGCAGGCACCCATGGCGCAACAATCCCTGCCCACCTGTACAACATAACATACAAGTTATTACAATAATATTTTTTTGGCCCGAAGTATAAAATATACCTAGCTATCACGTGCTCGGGTTAATATTGGAAATTTCTTATACTTTATAGCGGCGGGCGCATAAATGTACGCAGTGGAACGTTCTATTAAATGAAAAACACTTTTATGAAACAATTTAACCGGCTTGGCACAGTTTTTGTGGAGAAGACTCTTGCTATTTTATGCTTGGTAAAATCAGAAAATAATAACAGCCAGCCAATGTACATAGATCCCATACCACCCCATACGAAGACTCCCGGTGTGTATCGGAAAATAGGAGAATTAAGAGCTAGAATTAAAACTTATGCATGATCTGTAGACTAAATCTAAGTCACCTTCATGAGTTCATGCAAAAAATTGTCATACGCGAAAATCAAACTAGCATCTATTGCGTCTCATCCAATCTTAAACTCACCTGCTACACCACGAGTGTCGTCAAAAATGTAGGTATTTTATAGAAAAATTATGATGATTTCCTCCTTAACGTGTCAGTCAATTGCGAATTTTAATTTTATTTTATTATTTTTTTGTTTTTTTTTTATCTCTGGATAGCAACTTTGAATTTGTAAATATTACTTAAAAAAGGGATGTTTTTTCAATGGGTACTGTCAGCAACGAAAGTCAATTAACACTTTGGTTTATTAATACGTCATTTGTTTTCGATTTCTAAGAAAAAGTAAACTTTTTCTGGCAAATGATTGTGGGCCGAGATTAAAATCTTCAATTATTTTGTCAAAATTTGGTCATGATGTTACGGATTTCGGTGTCAAAATTATGTTATGGATTTCGGAAATATTCAGATTTGTGAAACATCACATGTTAATCGACTTTCGTTGCTGACTGTACCCACAGTGAAAATGAAAATGAAAATAAAAAAATATTTATTTCAGCAAACACGGTTTACAGAATCACAACAATTTTAGGACAAGGTTTGGTGTTGCCGTAGCTTATTTGTTAGACAGTTCTATTTCAGCGGTCTTCACACTAGGCAAGCCTGTATCGTGAAGACCAGTGAGACGAATTATACATAATACAATATTTTAACTATATCCTCGGCCGGCAGTGATAGTTTTAACAAGTTAAGCAAGTTATTGTTAGTAGGTAGGTATAGGTACAACATTTTTGCTAACTTACAGAAAAGAAAAAATTGACAGTGAATAAAAGGTACTTACAAATTATCTATAAGTACATATATGTTTATAAGAGAAAAGATTAAGGGTACAATTTTGTGAATTTACGGGTAGGTATAATTATGGCACTTAAATAAATTATATAAGAATATATAAGAATAGGGGTTCCATACAATCATGTGAAGCAATTATTATTATTATTATTTTATTTAACAGGAGTAGGTATATATTAGTAATTATGCAGAAAGAGTGCATTAACTATTTCCAAGTACGTTGGATAATGACAAACAGTGACAGGGCCAATTTTAGTTACATGTTTATGAATAACGTTGTAGTGTTAACATAGGATGCTCAGCAGATCCTCAGTCGTGTCGTAAGAAAGAGTTGATAACCATTTAATAATGATTCTTTTGGCTTCAAAAGCAGATTTATTTTTTATATCACAATATTTGACAATACTATTATAAGCATGTGCTTTTATGAATTGACCGAAACGTTGGGCAAAAGATGTTTTACATGAAGGGGTGGGTATTTTATAGTTTCTTCTATTTAATAGAGATTCGTTAATATTTCTTTGTGGACAATAATAGTAGAGGTTTTCATAAGAAATAGCTGACGAACATTTAGAACACAAGCTTCCCTGTAGAGAGTAACTGTAGGAAATCTGTATGGCTTTCTAAGCATGACCTTAAGAACAGAGCGCAGTGCCCTCGCTACTTGGAGCATATGTGTTTTGGCAGCACTACCCCAGATGGTTACGCAGTATAGTAATAGAGACTGACACAGCGCAAAGTAGACAGATCTTAGAAGATCCATACTAGCGACATCTCTTAAATTCCGCATAATGTTTATTACCTTCCGAGTTCTTGCCGACAAAGATTCCAAGTGATGTTTGAATGAAAGGTTTTCATCAATCAACAATGTAAAATTCAATTCAATTCAATTCATTAATTGAATATATATCTTTATTTCAGACAATTTAGCCCATAAGTATTACAATGTTAAAGCATAGTTATACGTTTACACACAAAGATATGGACACTAAATATCGTCGCCGTAGCGCGAAAAGTAATTAAATAGCTAAGGATTATATTTTTATAGTGTTAACCGCACACTTAGGGATATTTAAAGATTTTTAAATGTATCCCAAAAATTAGCACCCATGCGGGATTTGAACCCACGACCTTGCCGATCCGTGGCATCGCTCTAACCAACTGAGCTAACGGGCAACCGACGCATGAGTTGAAATTTATTGGGAGTACATAGTATACAGCATTGCGCTGTGAGCGACATCTATGGAGACACATTGCAGTCATCTTTCCACTCTATGTCCAAACTTTAGTTCAGAAACATAGACAAGAGATGGCACTCTTATTAATCGATAAGGATTATATTTTTATAGTGTTAACCGCACACTTAGGGATATTTAAAGATTTTTAAATGTATCCCAAAAATTAGCACCCATGCGGGATTTGAACCCACGACCTTGCCGATCCGTGGCATCGCTCTAACCAACTGAGCTAACGGGCAACCGACGCATGAGTTGAAATTTATTGGGAGTACATAGTATACAGCATTGCGCTGTGAGCGACACTATCTATGTTTCCGAACTAAAGTTTGGACATAGAGTGGAAAGATGACTGCAATGTGTCTCCATAGATGTCGCTCACAGCGCATTGCTGTATACTATGTACTCCCAATAAATTTCAACTCATGCGTCGGTTGCCCGTTAGCTCAGTTGGTTAGAGCGATGCCACGGATCGGCAAGGTCGTGGGTTCAAATCCCGCATGGGTGCTAATTTTTGGGATACATTTAAAAATTAAATAGCTTTTTGGACTATTGAGATACGAAGCTTTAAAGTTTTAAAAAAGATAAAAAAACATTACGTCCTTATGGTATAACCTATTGCTAATTTTATGGTCTCATCTCTTAGAAAAGGTACAAAAGTAAATGTAAAAAAAAATAAAAATAGAGATTTTAAATAATAACTGTCTTCACCCAGTGATGAAGTATCGGACAATCATGTTTATCAGATATGACTTTCAGAATGCTGTTATGACAATTAAATTAAAATGATGATGATGGTAACTGTTTAAATAAAGATATTACAACAAATCCTCAATACCACTTCCGAATACCAAAGTGAATAAAAATAATACGAACGAAGATTCCCTTCGGCTGACGCTGTATAAATAATTCAAAACACAAGTATGATAGATCCGCTTTGGCTAAGGGTTAGATTGATGTGGGTTATTTATGAGTTAGTAATGTTTCTTGAAGAACGAAAACGTATTTTGAAGGCCGTAAGCCTGGTTCCTACATCAAATTATGTTATTCTATTTCTATCTGTAAATAAAGATAAAGATAAAGATAAAGATAGTTTATTTGCTTGAAAACAATGTAGGTTACGTGTTGAAATATTTTGGTTTCAATCATGTTCTACTAGGATTAGCATGCAAATGTTACAGTTGCTACATTCAGATTAATAATCATCTGTGTGAGCTAAATCAAATAGTCTGACTCGTCATTTCTTTCGTAGGTTACTTTTATTTTTAGTTTACCACCTTTAATATTAAAAAAAAACACAGGTTCATGACTCTATCCACAAGGTGCGGTAGACATTCTCTCAGATCTTACTTATTCCAGTTTTGAAGATGTCTAATATTTTTATTTTTGAGTAATTTGTCTGTCGAATGGTATTATGTGTCCTTGTATTTTTCTTACATATTACGAATTAGAATAATTAATTCTATGTATAATATGTATGTATTTACAAACAAAAAGTATATAAGTAGTATATCAGTTATCTGGTTCCCATAGTACAAGCTTTGCTTAGTTTGGGGCTAGATGATGCTGTGTGAAAAATGTCCAGCATTTTTTTTTTTTTTAGTAGCCCGTAGGGATCCCACTGCTGGGCAAGGGCCTCTCCCAAACATTTGGGAGGAATTGCCATAATCGCCACGCTTGGCAGGCGGGTTGGCGATCGCAGTAAGATGTCAAACGGTTCAGAGACATTATAAAAAAAAAATCTGTAATGTATTATCTATGTGTGTATAAATGAATGAATAAATTATATCTACCTTACACTTTTGTGATAGATAAAATTACATGTAATACATTAAATTTTTCGGAAGAAAAAGCACATCAAGAAATATGTAGAACAAGGAATAAAAAGAAATAAATATGTAATTTGTGAAGCAAGTTCGCCTTTGCATCTATACTCGAAAACTCTCACTCAGACACAAGCGTTATTTTATATTCCACTCTAAATTTACTTAGCGGTATGCCAATTAAATATTAACTAAAACACACACAAACGTAATTTCTGAGTGAGGAATTTAGGTGAAATTCTTGTAGAGTATTCTCGTTCTAGTTTTTAGTGAATAAATTACTGTTCTATGTAAATAGAATTGATCCTTTTTATTATACACTATCGTTGTAGGTTTTGGGGTATGTGTACTTTTAAACTAATATGAATAACAAGTGCAATATATAGAGTCTTTCATTTTAAACTACATAAACTGACAAGGCATAATTTTGGGTTGTATACAGACTTAGACTTTATTTATTTACATGAACAAAATAGAAAAGGGCTTTGTCGCTGAGCGACTACACCGTTTGACCGTATCAATTTAATTCCGAAGCCCATATAAGTTTTCACTTCAAAATTTATCATTTATTGATTTTTTAGAATTGTTGCATAATGATTTTTAATGAGAACAGACGCTCCACCAATCGCAGCGCAGCTACATCACGAATGGGCTAAGGTATACAAGAAGCAACAATCAATTGAAAGGATAGTCTTTATCGATTTTCTCGGGATTTTCATAACTAAACAAAAAAAAATCATTACATAAATATTTTTTATATATTTTTTGAACCCAATTCTTGAACTAAGTTAGTATAAAATGAAATACTCTATATATTTAAATTATTTTGAAAAAGTAGCTGTAACATTAAATCACAGTTCTACAAGATTCTGTATTTATTCTCACTGAATTCAACAATGCATTAACGTAGTACAAATAAACTTAAGGGCCAGCTTTTTATTAGGTTAAATAGGAAGGAGAAATGGAGGTCTCTCGGTGACTCGTTAAGGTCCATGTTTGCGCCTTGAGAATTATAGCGAAAATAAATTACCATTATATTACGGGAATGTTTGGACCAGACCCTGGGATTAAATTAGGGAGTGAAAAGATACGTTAACGATAGGTACCAACATCAATGAGTATAAAATGTGATAATATTATAGGCGTATGTACAGTAGTGGTATGAAAAGGTTCGCCAGTTTTCAAATTGATTCATTTAACGTTCCGCAAGCACATATTACCTTTTCAAACTAAGTCACAGAACAGACTGGTTCACAGAAAATTATGTTTAACTGTTTGACAATAAAGTTTAAAATTACAGATTATACTTGTTTGATTTTCTGTCTTGACCAAGAAGATTATATAATGTAAAAACTTTTTATTGGTTTCAACATCTCGTTGTCTGTCATTGTTGACATTGCAATTTTATTTTTTCACGTTTCTATATTTTACATAAAATGCCGAGACCTTTAAGTGTTGTAGAAAGAGCAGCAATTATTGCTGAACATGAAGCTGGCTACAATATCAGTGAGATATCGCGTCGTCTTAATGTAACCAGGGATAGTGTAAGATTTTGGATCCGGAGATATGGTGAAGAAGGTGAACTCATAGATCATCGTCACAACAATTCTGGTCGCCGTCCTATCCTTAGTGCTGCACAAAATGCCGACATGAGACGGCAATATGAAGAAAATGGCTTTGTGTCAACCAATCATTTCGCTCAACTGTATGAAGTTTGTCCTAGAGTAATAAGAAATGCATTACACTCAATGGGATTACATTATAGACGACACTCAAAAAAAGTTGCTCTGACACCAACCCATAAGGAAGCACGCTTGAGATTTGCAGAGACCTATTTGAACTTTGATTGGAGTACCACTATATTTACCGACGAAAAATCCTTTATGTCAAGCCAACATGGGAGGCTTCATTTGTGGAGGTATAACGGCACGAGATATACAGAAGACCATGTAGTGCCCAATTTTAGTTCTGGACGTATCTCTGCCAATATTTGGGGGTGGATGTCAGCGGATGGAGTGGGCGAGCTCGTTCTTCTTCCTTCAAGGGCAAATGCAACTCACTATCTATCGGTTCTGGAAGACAGTATGCTACCAAGTGTCCGTACCGTATATACAGCTGCTGACTTACCTCAGGTCAGCTACGTTCAAGACAATGCTCGCACGCACACTGCTCGTATTGTGAATGAATGGTTCAATCGGCACAGTGATATAGCGGTGATTCCGTGGCCAGCAAGATCTGCAGATTTAAACCCGATCGAGAACCTATGGGGTTTAATGGTGCAGCGATGGGATAATAGAAACGAAAGAACCAAGAAGGCTATAGAAGACCACTGCCATATCATTTGGGAAGATACACGAGGGACGGACCTATGCTCTCGCCTTGTTGGTTCTATGAGAAACAGGTTACAATGTGTGATTGATGCTAATGGTGGTTATATACGTTATTAAATAAAATAAAGTTATTATATTACTTATTCGTACTATTCTTTCATATTCGGTCCTATCAACAAAGCGGTTTACCCCGACAGTAATATCTCTGTCAATAAATCTTGGCAGTCCAGGAAAATAGAGTATAATTAAAGATTACAGTAATCTAAATAACGTTTAAATACAAATAACCTATATCAAAATCTTGTTGTTATGGGTAATTGTTATTTTTGTAAAATTGACAGGATGGAGTAAAACAGTAAACAAATTATGCAAAACC
This sequence comes from Epirrhoe tristata, assembly GCA_951394285.1. NCBI lineage: Eukaryota > Metazoa > Arthropoda > Insecta > Lepidoptera > Geometridae > Epirrhoe > Epirrhoe tristata. The sequence goes on along the minus strand of OX596156.1, from coordinate 8,679,606 downwards.
TTTTTGATATGTCATTGCCTATAATCGATAGTAAACGCTAAACATAACAAAACGTAATATTTATTAATTAAAATGTTGGCAGTACTGGTTCTTGCACTCGTGCAAGCAAAAGTCGACTTTAAGATGACGAACCTTTTCATACCGCGACTGTACATGCATAAAAGTAGGGAGGCCTATACCCAGCAGTGGGTGTTACCGGGCTGAGATGATGATGATGATGATGTACATACATACTCTTACTTAGTACACACATAAAATTATGCATCTTTAGTAGTAGGCAAATAATTTTTTGGGTAGAGCATAATATAAATATTTGAAAAAAAAACCAGTGATATTGGGTCAACACAATTCTTGAGCTTTTATATTATTTCAATTTGACTAGTTAGCTGTAGGTATGACTACAGGAATTTTTATGGGATAACCCACGCGGGGGTGGATAGCCATAAGTGTTACCGTCTGCCTCCGCGTAATAATCCATTTTTTTTTATAAGACCAAATCTCGAATGTCAACGTTCGGACTAGATCGAAATCCCAACTTATTTGATGCCATCAAATACCACAGGATCTCCACTTGTTACAACTTTTGTCTCCAAATTCACGGTAAAACATTCTTCTTGTTAAAAAGGGGTTAAAACTAACTTTTGTCTCCATGATACATCACCACTTCACCAGTAATTCTCAATTTGGTATAGGGTACCTACAGGCATAAGTTCACAATGTTTTGACACTCGTTTGTTATGAACTTCAAACAGCTGTCTGGGGTATCTTTAATTGTACAAACAAAACTCGAAACTCATTAAAAGCCGCCGGAACAAACCAAATCATGATTAAAAAAACAAAAATATACTCTCGTAAATAATAAAACGAAAAACTTCGTCTCTCCACAAAAATACGTTAAATCTTAATTTTAATTTTGTAACTTTTCAACGCTAAGCCAACTCCTTTCTGATGTAAATTACTCATAACTGAGTTGAGAATTTTTGGTGTTTTCATTAAGAAATGCGAATGTCCACAATGGCAAGCAACTAGGTTACTTTTGGCAAGTTTTTGTAAAATTATTTTGGAGGTAGATGGTATCCCCCATATGGCAAAGAGGGAGTACTCGCCTCGCTAAGGTTTGTTTTAGGGCCTTTCAGCCAACAGTTATAGTCAGAAAGTTCTATATAGGTTGTATGTGCTCAGAAATGTTGCTTGCGCGATTCAGAGCTTATCTGTGATTCCAGCGCCATCTAGTGGTACAGCTCCGAAGTACGTCGCTGTAATTGACAACTCTTGAAGTTCAGCTTGTAGTTCAGGCGATGGTAGATAGAGGTCGCCACATCATTGTAAAGTATTTTTGCAAAACATGACTGTGTTTTTAGTACCAATATGCACGAAAACACAAGCTCTAAACGGGTACAGAAATTGTGTTGTTGAAATCCACGGCTAGACGTATGACTGGGATAAGGCTAAAAATGTCATTCAACATTAGGCCTAGTTATACATTTTATGGCCCTTTTTATTACGAGATGCTCAAAGTAAAATCTAGAACTAGGTCTCTACACCTTATGTTATATGGGAACAACGAACTACAAACAGCAATTTTTTGCTGCGAGTAAGTTCTTCCCCTTGCATTACTTCGATTCAAGATTGTTACTTACTTTAGCAATAAACATTCATTTCAACATTTTATGGCCCTTATTAATAAACGTGGTGTAAAGTTACGCCGGGTGTAACATAGGAGTAACCATAACATTTTTGGAGTTAAAACCTGGCGTAACTTTACACCACGTTATATGAAGAATACTGTAAAATACTTATATACAAATAAATTACACCTAAAACCAAAGGTACAGTTCGCCCAACGGATCTAGGCATTCGTGAAGTTAGCCGTTTGTCTGTTTACATACTAATTAATTCGCGCTTTAATTTACGTTTTAGATTAGTCCTAGTTAGTAGATGGTATCTGACTCTTCAAAATTTTAATAACTTAGTACTAACCCTGTTTCGAGATTTATCTTTGATTAGAAACGGCTAAAAGAAGGTTAACGAAGTTTTTAAAAATATATTAGAACGAAGTGAATACTTGAGAGGTGCTTTAATTAGTTTTAAACAAAAAATGCCTATTCTTAAGCATTGATCAGATTGAAATACATTGTCTCGATAAAAATACGACCTCTGTAACGCCCGCCTGCGACGCAGCAGGTTGCGGGTTCGTTCCCCGCGGCGGGACGAATCTTAGTATGACAGATACTTGTCTACAGATATTTGTCTCGGGTCTGGGTATTTTCTATGTATAATGTGTGTATTTACAAACAAAACTATATAAGTAGTATATCAGTCATGTAGTACCCATAACACAAGCTCTGCTTACTTTGGGGCTAGATGATGCTGTGTGCAAAGTCCAGCATTATTATTATTTTGCTTGTCAAAGCGTAACATCACTGAACTATGGAGTCCCGGACCTTTGATAAGCATGCATGGGGCCGAAGTCAACACACAAATTCTTTTATAATTATTATTTTTGGTTACGATTTATCACGACTCAGCTCTACAGAGCCTGGTAAGTTTACCCAAGTTACCCGTGACTTATAAACATTGATATAATTATTATAATTAACAAGTCCCAGTGGGAACTCAAACAAGCAAAGTCCCCCTTAAACATCTTCAAAGGATCTTACCTAAAATCCGAGACAATATTTCCCGTAGAAATACAGTCAGATCTTGTTCTTTCACTACAGTGTTCTGTTTCTCTTTTCACGTAGTTTTCAAATCTTTCCCGATATTCTAATATCAGTGTAGTCTAAAACTGGCCACCTTGCAAATGAATACCAGCGCTTATGCTTAAAGTGAATTCACAAAACGGGCGTGCTGAGCTTGCGGACCGCAGACGTCGGTGTGCAGCTGGCTTTAAGCTGAGCTTCTATAACTAGCTATGATATTCGTAGCTTATCGCTTCTTAGCGATACTTTTCACAAGCAAGCACTCTAAGCAGCAAGCCCTGAGTGTATTGTACTCCCGACTTTAAAGTCCGAAGGGACATTTGACGGGTTAGGAGCGTTTGGACCACATCTCAATTGGACTAGTTAGCTGATATGACCAGTTCGCTACAAGACCATATCTCGATATGACTTTGACTACATCGCATTTGATCTGGATCGCGTCTCGTCGTAATAATTACGACTATACCAACAGAGTCATCATGCCTCTGACTACCTCGTGACTCTAAGATATCGTCAAAGGATCTGGAATACATAAACAAAATTTTGATCTTGTGTGATAGAGACACATACGCTACTATCCCTTCATTTCTCGGATATCCGTATTTCCGCTGAGCTACGACCCTATTAAGAGTTAATAGGCACCTTCTGGGTAAGCTCGCTCCATCGTAGACCTCACTCTTACCTGTGTAAGTTTGAGGTCAAGAGCCGACCCATTCATCATAAAAAAAAAAGATCGGAGATACAACAATCGTGATCGGAGATATATTTTTAACGTCGTCAAAATATTATTATTACTCTATCAGCCCTCAATGTCCCACTGCTGGGCAAAGGTCTCCCCCCCCATTCCCTCCATTCATCTCTCTCCTGTGCTAATAAGTCAATATGTCGTTAAAATAATATTTTGTAATTTATTTAGCTTGGTTTTGGACGCGAATCGAATTCCAAGTAAATAAGTACGAGGAGAAAACAATAAATATATTTTCGTCTCTTACAATGTGAGTGGAACACAGGTCTACGAGCCGCCTACGTAATAAAACCGAGGACACTACACCGTAGCCTCTACGGCGTAGACACCGTACATTTGTCACGTAAGCAAAATGTGCAGTCAAATAAATTACGTTCTGTTTTGTATTTTAAATTAAATTATTTTTATTATTTTTGAGCTTGCTTTTATAAGATTCCTTTTTTGTGCTACAACAAAGATTTTCGGTTACTTAATCTTTACACTTGTCCTCATTCTTCCTCCGGTGTACGTACCTACTGTAGGAATACTTAACATTTCCGGGATTCAATATTTTATGTGTTAATCCATAAAAAAACAAACCTAGTGTCCAATAATTTATATGAAGCATTCAAATGACTACATCCACCACTCACTTAAATAATAAAAACAATTCGAATCGAAATAGCGCACCTGAGCAAACAGACAGTGATTGAACATGTTTGAATGTATATGTTTTATTTACAATTTTAAATACATTTGTATTTGCATATTTATTTTATATTTAACGGATGGGAAGAACGGAAGGGCTCTCCGGGACAGCCTAAATAATTATTGAGATGGCAAATAGAGTATTTTTTATTTGAGTGTGTTTTTTATGTCTGTAATATAATATCAATATACGACCTCTGTAGCGCAGTGGGCGAAGGTCCGCTTGCGACGCAGAAGGTTGCGGGTTCGATTCCCGCCGCGGGACAAATGTTTGTAGGATCTGCAGATATTTGTCTCGGGTCTGGGTGTTTCTATGTATAATATGTATGTATTTAAAAACAAAAAGTATAGGTAATATAAATAAATAAATAAATATAATATATAAATAAATATATAAATAAAATAATTGGGTGAAAATGGCATTAAATTGAGCCCGCATTCAAATTATTCAGTCGTTCTTTGTAGCAGTGTTTAATGAAATAAATCTATTTGTTGAGTGGCCTGCCAGGTGAGTGGTGGAAATTTCGTGGAAATAAAATGGAGTACGTAATATACATAAGTATTTTTGTATCACTTTTTGATTCATGATTGAATACAGTATGCATTTTCAACCGACTTCAAAAAAGGAGGAGGTTCTCAATTCGTCTGTATGTTTTTTTTTTTTTTTTTTTGTATCTTGTTACGCGATTGTTCCGCCATTTGTTGACCGATTTGCAAAATTATTTTCATGTTTGAAAGGGTCCAGAGGTGGTCCCATATAAATTTTATTCCTGAGGGATTGATAGTTTCCCCGTAAAACCTTAAACACCTTCCCTCCTAGCCATGTCACAAATAGAAATCGAATCGACAGCTTGACGCCCTGAGTCACACCGCGTTTCGAGTCAAACATTGAAGTCGGTTTTCTTTTTAGTATAAAAACGTAATTATAATTGTTATGTTTTGTGTCTAACGTTTAATCACCTTACAATAAATAATAGATCAGTTAAACCGTCCATGGATCATTAAAAATCTATGGATAGCCTGGTCAGATCGCTGGTAGTGGCCAGATAGCTAAACAATAAAAAACTTAGGGCTTTACATTAGATGATTTATACAGCGTCAGGAGGCAACCTGTGCCTACACTTAAAGGGACGCTGTGGTGCCTGGGACATTGTTTTGAGATGAAATAGGCTTGCCCAGCACCTAAACTATCCTCTCAGGTATACACAGGAAAAAAGCCCTTACTAACCTACAACCACCTACAACAAAGGGAATCTAGAAACAAAGTCATCAAACTTGGCCACTAGTCCATACAAACTTTATAAATCTCTACTAACAAGAATAAAAAAGGTCGAGATGACCATCGCGCCGGAAAGGGGAATGAAGACGCAAGAACGGAGTGATAAAGGGCTTGAAACAACTATTGGTTCTCGAACAAAACTCACATTTTAGTAGTCCGTGGTATAGCTTGCTTAGTCGTTCTTGATATAGTCGAAGTTACAACGTTCTCGGTCAGTAAGTGGATGGGTTACTGCCAGTGGTATTACCAACTGAGAGCTAGCGTCGAAAAAGATAAAAGATCTGAGAGAATGTCTACCGCACCTTGGGGATACAGTTGTGACCCTGTTTACGTTTACGCTACCTTCGTAGTCAAAAAGCTTTCAGTACCGCTGGGATCACTTTGAAGGGCATCGTGCTTTGAAAGGCACGTTAAATTGTCGGTTCCAGCCATAACAAAAGCCTTTAGACTCCTAGATTTGGCCACTTAGCTAATATTAATCTGAAAGGAAAGATTGTTTCTGTTTTTTTTATTAAACAAGTTAGCTTTTGACCTTACTCTGCCTGATTTTAAGTAACAGGTCTAAGATGATTGTGTCAATGGTTTCAAAGTCAAAGTCTAAGTCAAAAAGCATTTATTCAGTAGGACCGCTGGGATGACTTTGAAACGTCTTAGAACTAGGTGATTCTACTCCTGTTTCTTCGCGACCAATACCGTGAAGAACCAGGGCAACAAACACGGTTTGGGGCCTAGCTTTTTTAGGTGATCCATCTTAGACTTAGACTTAGGCTAATTCAATCATTCTATACATTCTGTATTATAAAATCGATACTGATTTTTTGCGATAGTAGGGGCCAAAAGTTAGGAACATCCACACTCGCAGATAAGCAAAACCAACTTCTCTTATGAAGTGAGCAACCCTTCCTTGAGGATCGAATTTATTCACAGACAACAATCTGATGTTTTACTGACTGTTACTGTTACTGACTGTTTTTATGACCATGATTTTTTCACAAAAAAATAATTCTATTATCTAATTATACAGGGTGTAAAAAGACTGCTACCGAAAACTGACGGGTTTCAATCAGACCATGATTCTGAACATATTTAGTGACTTAGCTACGTCATTTTATTTTATTTTCTAGTTATTCACTACTAGTACAACATAATAAGCATACCTACCTAATAATTTCATTTATAAAAGAAATAAACTATTAAAATCAAGCAATCTACGGATAAAAACGCGCCCAGTACATACGCAAACAGTAATCTTCAAACGCTGTTTTCTCTGGATATAATGATTTTTTCGGAAAGTCCTTTTGGATTTGGTTGTGTGTAGGAATGCTGTACCTATCCTTTTTCGCTTCGGTAGACGTCTTTTTAAACCCTGTGTAGAGAGCCGTTTCGATGTGTCCAAGAAATTTTTGTATAAATAAATAAGCTTCTCCTGGGCATCTATTGCATAGTTATATTGTGTGTACCTACTACAGTCTTTAAACCATGACGAACGTTTAAACAAAAGTTTGTCTGGTACAAACTCTACACTTGGCTAACTTAGATGCAAAATCACAAAGATTATAATATATAATTATAGATTATGTCATATCTAGGGCACTAAATCCAATACCCAGCGAGTTAAACCATTTGAAGTGGAACTAAATGAGAGCTAAATTATTTTCCGATGATTGAATGAGTGAGTGGAATCGGATGGAAATATAAACGATTTTCATTTGAATGGATAAATCAAAGGCATAAAATCAAATGAAATAGAATTAGTGCTTAGGCTTTTCAGACTAGGAATAGTGATTGAACCCAATCAATTGGTAGATTAAGAGGAGACTTTATATGCGCATTAAGAGGCCGTGCTAGGCAACTTTATGGTATTTTAACACCCTAGAACTCGGAACATGTGAAAGCTACCACCTTCATATTTTTAGAAATGATACTTCAAACTTTTATCTTCCATTTATTCTTTTTAAAAACACGATAGGTGAAAATTTTATCGATAATATGTTTGTTTGAAAAATACATGTTTTTCACACATTTTCGTACTTATCTAAGGAATGGCTCGCTAGTTAGTGTTGGGGTTTTTTTTGATAAAAAGAAAAAAGTATTTCTTTGGTTTATTCCTTTTTAATTTTTTATTTGTTTGCATAATTAACTTGTAGTTATTAAAAACAGTTTTGGCGCTTACGTTGCGTCAATATATTTTCTCTCTACATAGTCCGTCCTCTTCACTCATGAAAGAAACATTATAATCTATCACGCTCGACGCTTTGTTCTCAGTTGGCCACGGCTTAGCGAACGGGTCGGACCTGTGCTAGTTTGCGTGAATTTAGGTACAAAATTATTTGTTGATTTCGAGTAACTAGTATTCATAACTGAAAATCAGCGTAGTGTTTTGGCATTGGTAGTGTAAGTAGGAAATTGAAGTGTACCTATTTAGAAATGGTGAAAGTGAAACCGAAGAGGAAAATGAGTCGCCGGGCGTACAAATCCTTTCTGAAGGAAAATTGCCGAAAACTGGGTAAAAATAACAAGTAAGTGCCTATCTTATAAAGTATTGTATATCCAGTATCCACCTATACCTACACTAATCCTGGAACCTAGGTAGGTATATTCTAATCCTTGTGGATAACAATGTGATAATAATATAACCTAAGTAGGTACCTACATTGTGTAGAAAAACCATGTTGGGTAGGTATACCTACTAGGTATCTACCACAGTACCATCTACCATTCTTAGTAGGTAGGTATGTTAGTAAACTAGCTGCGCTCCACGGTGTTATCCGTTATTGTCTAAGTAGGTAGACACTTTACTAGGTTATAGGTAGGTGCCTACTTCAAGTTCATCCTAATAAGGCTAGGTTAGTTAGTAGGTACTTATTATATTTTATTCAGCCGTTAGTGTCCCTCTGCTGGACAAAGGCCTCCCCCGACTTCCGCCAGACATCTCGGTCCCCAGCAGCATCCCTCCAGTCTGATAGAAACTGGTCGAGCTCGTCCCGCCATCTCCGTTTTGGTCTGCCGCGTCGCGTTCTCGCTGGGTCGGGCCGCCACTCGGTGGCTACCTTTGCCCACAGCTCACCTGGCATGCGGCAGACGTTCCCGGCCCAATTCCATTTCAGCGTAGCGGCCTTCGAAGCTACATCAACAATTTTAGTTTTGGAGCGTAGTTCGGTGTTTCGGACTCTGTCCGTCAGCTTGACACCTAGGATGCTACGCTCCATTGCTCGTTGGCAAACTTAGATAGTAGTAGGTAGGTAGGTAGGTACTTAGGCTTCAATAAATAAATTAGTAAGTAGGTATGAATAAGAAAAGTTGGTATCAAACAGATCGAGATATTCATAAGAAGGCAATTGGTTCAATCGAGAGACCGAGGTAGGTACCTAGGTACTTAGGTTTGATAGTTTGATTTGAAGTTTGATTACCTATCATCTTTAGGAAAGGAAACTACTCGCTCGTTGAAGAATCAAATGTGCAACAAAATCAAGCTGTCCAAGACGACGGCGCTGGCGCCAGCAACTACGGTTCGACAATGATGGACGTGTCACTGGCACCTGTAGAGTGGATTTACAATACACCCACGTAAGTGCCTAAAATCGTAAATTGCTATTTGATAGATTATAGGTAGGTACCTACCTACCTACTCTTATTTCGTCCATAGTTTTATTATATATTGGAACGAAGTTCCTTATCTGACGAAATCGAGAGGGGGCTGGGAAAATAATTGGAAACCATTTTACCGTCACGACATATCAATGTCTCCGGGGCATAAAAGATAACTGTAAAAAAAAACACAATTTACAGGAGAAGCAAAACCATGTTTTCGTTGAGAATATCACAAATTGCAGAATGCGCAAAGTGGTAGGTACGCAAGGTGTGCAATAAGCGCAAAGTTGTACGCATTGCTGCACGAAATAAAATAGATACGCAGAGTGCGCAAAGGGGTGCAAAAGGTGCGCAAACTTGTGCAAATGGTGCGCAAAGTTGTGTGCAGTGCTGCACGAAAAGAGATGAGCAGAGTGTGGAAAGTGGTGCAAAAGGTGCGCATAGTTGTGAAAAATGTGCGCAAGGTATTGTATTGTATTCTTAGATCATAAAGAGGGGGATGAGCCTTACCTTGTAATTTCCCCTCTGCCAAAATGTATATGATTCCGAATCATGTGCGTCTTGTAATATTACGTACGTCATATACGAAATTTGCAAGAGTGTGCGTAAAAATGAGAATGTATTGTCAGTTTTTATGCAATAGTGTGTGTAAAATATGTTCGTGTGCTACCTCGTCCGTCCCCCGCAAAAATCGGCAGAAAATTTTGTAAGAGGAAGTCTTTCAATAACTCATCCATTTCTTTTTTATCTGAGATTGTATTGCATTGTATTGTATTGTATTTTAGTGTCAAAGTCAAAGCTAAAACTTCGTTCCAACCGAGTGTTCCACGACACTCACGTAATTTTTATTTATTTTTTGGGGTTCCGTTCCTTAGTCATGATACAAATGTAAACAATAAGTGCTTGTAGTACCTAATATAGGTAGGTATTCCTAATACTTACATAACTATATTTATTATTAGGGTTTCGTGGTCATAGAAGGTAGGTTCATTACCAAAATCAATGAAAAAAAAAGTTTATTTGTCTAGGAGCTGCGCGATGTCTTCATGGTTCTAAAATTGCAAATTTAGGTTTGATGTATTATACCAACCTTACTCTTATTTCGTCCATATTTTTATTATATTTTTAGGGTTCCGTTCCGTAGTCTGTAGTCATGATACATAATAAGGAATAATAAGAGATTATAAGGGATAATGAGGTAATCAGGAATAATCAGGGATAATAAGGGATAGCCAGGAATAATAAACATAATCAGGGATAATAATAGATACTTAGGGATTATGAAGATAATCAGGAATAATCAGGGATAATATTGGATAATAAGGGATAACCAGGAATAATCAGGGATAATAAACATAATCTGGGATAATAAGAGATACTTAGGGATAATGAAGACAATCAGGAATAATAATGGATAATAAGGATGGATAACAAGGGATGAGGCGGGATAGTCAGGGATAATAAGGAATATAAGGGATTACCACGGGCTCGGGATTTGCTCGGGAAAACAAACTGCAGTACTAACCTACTGCCCACGCGAACGAAGTCGCGGGTACAGCTAGTCCCAAATAATTATAATGTTCCATAATTTTTAGAAACGACAACTGCTCGCTCATTGAAGGAATGAATGAGCAGCAAAATCCCGCTGTTGAAGAAGACTATGGCGCCGGCGATTATGATTCGACAATGATGGCCGTGTCACCGGCACCGGTAGAGGTGGAGCCATCATCACTTCAGGAGTGGAATTACAATACACCCACGTAAGTGCCTAAATTTATTAATTTAGATTTTATGGATAATCATAATACAATCATATCGTCCTGATTAATTTATTTTAAAAAATATTTTAAAAAGTAATTGTTTGGTTTGTATTGTTTCAGAATACAGCCTGGTGCATACAAAAATGCTAGCGTTGACTATGATAAGCTTGAAGACTTACATTATGACTTTCAAAGGTATGTTATACCTATCAGCCTTTTTTCCTTATCATCATCATCAGCCCTTCTCATTCTTACCCATGAACGATACTTATTGTGTCGTCAACCCATCTGGTCGGAGGACGCCCGACACTCCTTTTTCCATATCTATTACTTATATAATAAATTCTGATTTTTTTCTATTATTTCTAGAATAGACGACGAGGAAGTCATTACAAGAAACTTCGGAGAATCTGATGAACGGAGATTAGTGGATTTGAATTATTTTATTGAAAAACTAAAAACCATATCTTCACATTCAACTGCTTTTGGCTGCACTTTGGATAACTTAGAGTTGATAGGAGAGAGAAGAGTAGGCCTTTTATCTGAGCTAAAATTCAAATGTAATATGTGTAATGCCATTCTAAATATTAATACATGCGATCCTTGTCCTAAAGAAAATTTAAACATCAATGCTGCTGCTATATCAAGTACTACAATTACAGGGATAGGTTACACTCAACTAAAAGAAATATTCACAGCATTAAATGTACATTTTATGTCGTATGAGTATTTTGCAAAAATAGACAATCAGCTAAACGATGAGTGGGAAAAAATTGCTGCAGCTGAAATGGAAGCTGCAGCAGCTCGTGAACGTCAATCTGCCCTAGAGGAGGGCAGAACAAATGCAGATGGCATACCTATAATAGAGGTGATTGTTGACGGATGCTGGGCGAAAAGAACATACAAAAAAAATTATTCGTCGTTATCAGGTGCAGCTGCTATAATAGGTAAAAAGTTTGGAGAGGTTCTATACCTAGGAGTAAAAAATAAATACTGCTGTATATGCGCTCGAGCACTAAACAATAAAACAACACCAAAGGAGCATAGATGTTTTAAAAATTACATGGGTTCATCGACAAACATGGAATCAGAAATAATAGTAGAGGGATTTAAGCAATCAATGGGGATGTATGGTCTCATATATGGCAGAATGGTTGCAGATGGTGACGCTTCTACTTACTCTAAAATTTTAGAGGCTAGACCCTATTCCAACTATACAGTTGAAAAAATTGAATGCAGAAATCATTTACTTAGAAATTTATGTAATAAATTGCAAGCTCTTGTAAAAGATACAAAATACCCACTACAACATCGAAAATATTTAAATACGCATAGAATTTTAGCTATTCGAAAAGTGATTGTCCTATCCATCAAATATTTAAAAAACCTGAATGAGTCCCGCTCAAAACTTATAAATGAGCTCTATGGCTCGATTTCAAATGCCTATTATCATGCTTTTGGCTGCCATACCAAATGTGAGAGCTTTTACTGCCAAAGTAAAAAAACAAGTGAGGACGTCACCATTAAATTAAAAGATACCGCCTTAGAAAAACAAATCAAACTAATAATAGGGTTCACGGCAGCAAATTCGCGCAGTCTCATCGAGGACATTGATAGCAATCGCTGTGAGCAATTTAACTCTATAATCGCGAAGTGTGTAGGTGGCAAGCGTATAAATTACTGTCTCCGGCGATCCTATCAAGCTAGATGCGCGACTGCTGTCGTTTCTTTTAATACCAAAAGACCTTTGTACAAGCTTCAAAGATCATTTCTTGGAGTTAGTCCTAGGTCAATTTCAAAAAAAGTTGAATTAGCAAGACTTAAAAGAAGTATTAATTTTAAAGCAAAAAGTAAACGTAGAAATCTATTTAAAACAAATGAAAAAAAAAAAGAAGATGAAAATTATGGAGAAAATTGCATGAGACCCGATTTACCTCAAGAGGACTTAGAAAGGTTAAAGATCTCATTTTTGGAAACCTTACAGAGATCTGACGAAGAAATAATTAGTATCGAAAAAGAGACAGTTCTTCAAAGTAATTCTAGCAAATGGATGGAAATTAGACGACACTTGCTCACAGCTTCCAACTTTGGAAAAATTATAAACAAACGCACCACTACGTCAGCTAGCATAGTAAAAAGTTTACTATATTCCAAAGACATATCAGACGTAGCCTCCGTTTCACATGGTAAAATGAATGAAAAAATTGCGTTAGATCAGTTGGAACTACAAGAAAATATAAAAATTTTACCGTGCGGGCTATTTATAGATAAAAATTATCCATTTCTAGGTGCATCTCCAGACGGCGTAATAGATGAAAATAAAATTGTTGAAATTAAATGCCCAATATCTGGATACAAAACTTCACTAGAAGACGCAGTCAAAAATAGAAAAATAACTTTTTGGAACAAAGACTTTGTTGTCAACAAAAAGCATGCATGGTATCTCCAAGTTCAGGGCCAATTAAACATTACAGGACATCAAGAGTGCTTATTTGGAGTGTGGAGTGGTTCAAATAATCCCATAAAAACAGAGATAATTGTTCGTGATCAAAATTTATGGAATAATATTATGGTCCCAAAATTGAAAAGTTTTTACATGGAAAGTATGTTACCTGAAATTTTGGATCCTAGGAAGTCCAGAAACATGCCTCTAAGAGAAATTGTTCCACAAACAGACAACAAAGAAAATAACATAACAAAAAAAAAAAGTCAAAATGATAATATAAATATTAATTTTAACAAAGTTGTAACTCAAGCAAAAATAATAGATTTCAAAGATATGTGATTCTCATAAGGTAGCGTTCTAAACATTATTCCTGATTATCTTTGTTTTCCCTTTGTTATCCCTTATTACTCCTGAATATCTTTGTTTTCCCTTTTTCATCCCTTTGTTATCTCTTACTATTCCTGAATATCTTTGTTATCCCTTTTTTATCCCTTATTATCGCTAATTATGCCTAATTATCCCTAATAATCCCTTATTATCCCGTATTTTCCCTTATTATCCCATATTATGCCTTATCATCCCTGATTATCTCTGATTATCCCTTATCATCTCTGATTATCTCGTTTTGTGTTTGTCTCGCGACTGCGCACTTCGCACTGTGACGATTTGACATATACATTGTAACCTCCGATTTTAATAGCTCGTAGTTCATGTTGCGAGTTATTCCATTTCGAATGTTCCCTCGCTCGAATTCAAAGTTTCCTTTCATTAACTTAATGAAAGGAAGTTAGTGTGAGTTATATGTGGGAAGGCATTTAACCAGTGGACGCTCGCGAAAATTTTCCTACTAACCAAATTGACTTTATCCGAGGGACCCCACCGTGCCGTTCTAACCGTAGACCGTCCCGGAGAGTGGAAAGTGTTCGGACAAGTTTTCATCTGTGTTGTTCATTACCTCGGCAGTTGTCAAGGCAGGTCACCAACCCATATAATAAATAACTATGATATTTTACCACCATCCTTCCTAAGTTTAGTTGCTGAACCCATGTAAGTAGCTAATAAAAAGGTTTAAAATTTCTTTAGTAGGCAGGTATTAATTGTATCTGTATAAGTGATCTTTTTCTTACATAACTATACATAACTAAAGCGTTTGTACATAACCTTTATACTTATCCGAATAAACTTAGGCTTATTTTTGTAAAACATAAAATCTAACACTTTTTTTCGTCTAGCATCCATCCAATACCGTCAGAAAAGGAACTTCGTTCCAAAAACCATGTTTCTTATTAGACTACCAAACATTTCATTCATGTCTCTAAGTGCCAGGTGTACGATTTTTCATACAAACATTTTTAGCCCTTTTCACCCCCTTGTGGGTTGAATTTCAAAAAATGCCTTCATAGTACACCCCTACGCACCAAAACGGACGTACCCTCAAAATTTCAAGTCTCTACGACCAGCAGTTTAGGCTGTACGTTATCTGTCAGTCAGTCAGGACAAAGAATTTTATTAATAATATGGATGATAAATTTGTCGAATAATTTCCCTTGTTTTAGAATAAATACGGCTTTGATATTTTTTTATTAGAATGATTATTAAAGTACGGAACCCTCTCCGCAAGTGTTTCGAAAACTCGCACTTGTCCAGTTTTTTTTCATTGAATTAGAAAATTGATCCTAACATAATTATGATAAACTAGCTTCTGCGCGCTGCTTCGCCCGCGTGGTACCTAGGTACCTACCAACATTTTGAATAGCCTATATGCTATTCCAGGTCACTATCTACGCCTATTCCAAGTTTTATCCAAATCGGTTCACTGGTTTAGGCGTGATTGAAACTCAAACATACAAACATCTAAACAAACTCACAAACTTTTAGCTTTATTATATGAGTAGGACAAAGTTTCAGCTATATAATAAATGAGTGGAACATTGTTTTATTTATTACCAAAACCTACCTACCTAATGTAAGTTCTTACCTTATACCTACCTATATTCTGTGCTTTTAAAAATAAATATCTACTTGCGTAAAATGATACTTTGTTTTTCTTTATTTAGTTACCTGTGCACCTGTGGTAGGTACCTACCTATTTATTCGGGTAAGTAAGAATATACCTAATTAGTAGGTATCTTTCGCGTGAACTGGTGAGTATGAAAGTAGGTAGGTACGTACTAATAAAGCAGTTTGTAAAGTAGGTAGATAACCTACCTGATGAAAGAAAGGTTAGTAGGTAGATAGCTCTATATACGAGTATATTTTAACTAAGTACCCAGGCAAGTATCGACAATGTTCAAAAATGCTAAAATACAGCCAAAAATTACAAAATGAGCACCCCACTACAGAGTTTGTATTTTTATAAAATTGCGACTGGCAGGCGCGGACGTCGACCTCTAGGTATTATCCGACCAAAAATGTTGATCACGCGCGAGTTAGATACGCTACCTACTTTTTTTGGGCGCGTTATCGAAATCGGTCTAGTGCGGTTGTCTGGCAAACTCTTAACCGCTGTACACAAACTACTCCAGCAAATCGTGAAGTTTATTCTAGAACTAGTTGCGCTCCCGCGGTGTGACTCGCGGTCCGCGGATAAAAAGTAGCCTACTTATGTCTTTCCCTGGGATACACCTTTATCCATACTTTTCAGCTTAATCTGTTTAGCAGTTTGGACGTGATAAGGTAACAAACAGACAGACAGACAATTTCACATTTATAATAAATAGTATGTGTTCCTTTTCGTGATAAGGTGAATAAAAATCTGACTCCAAATATATGCTGTGTATTATTGACTTGATATTTACAATACTGGTTTAATTTGCGCCCGAAACAATATATATAAAAATGCGGTTATAAAAATAGCACCTGTGCTGTTTGATGTAATTCTGTAATGGCGTAGTCTCTGTAGGGATGCGCGGGCGGCGGTGACATTTTGACAGTGACACATTCAGGCGCTCTAGTGAGGAGCCTGAACATTATCCGGGGCCTTGGAAGCCTTGGATTCCAAATTGCAGTCATCTGCAGGCTCTAGAAGAGGGCACAGGTACTTGACTCCTCGTCGATACGTGCCTGTGTTAGTTTTGACTTCGGCAACTCGAGTTATGCCATCCTTCCCTGGAAAGGTTGAAGTTATACGCCCAAGCTTCCATTGCATAGGGGGAGCGTTGTCATCCTTCAAAAGCACCAAGTCTCCTTCCAGTAGTGGCCTGTTGGGAGTGCGCCACTTGTGCTTCTGTTGCAGCTCAGCTATGTACTCTGTCTGCCACCGTTTCCAAAAATGTTGTCTCAGTTGTTCGAGCCGTTGGAATCGATTCAATCTGCTCGAACTCAAGTTATCTAGATCCGGTGAAGGAAGTGACATAAGAGGCCTTCCGATAAGGAAGTGCCCTGGGGTTAATGGATTTAGGTCGTTGGGGGAAGAGGATAGTGGACAAATGGGTCTGCTGTTGAGGACAGCTTCAATTTGACTAAAGAGGGTTGCCAGTTCCTCAAAGGTTAAATGAGTGTTACTAAAAATACGTTTTGCCACACTTTTAGCTGATTTGACAGCTGATTCCCAAAGACCCCCAAAATGTGGTGCATAAGCCGGTTGAAAATTAAATTTGATACCTTCTCCTGATGTGTAACCTACAATGTCATCAGCATGAGAAGCGAGAAACTCGCCTATCTCCTTTGAGGCGGCAACAAAATTACGTCCATTATCGCAGAAAATCTCAACCGGGCGGCCTCTGCGAGAGATAAAACGACGAAAAGATAAAATAAATGCATCCTTAGACAGTTCACTAACTGCCTCAAGATGAACACACTTGAATCTGAAGCAGACAAATATACATAAATAACATTTACTAATTTTACAGCCTCTGCCTTTTCTATCAGTGATGAGGAAAGGTCCGGCGAAGTCAACACCGGTAGTAGCAAATGGGAAACCTGGATTTACCCTTTCCTTAGGTAACATACCCATCATTGGAGCAGATGTGTTACCACTAGCCCTTCTACATACTACACACTGCCTAGCCGTGGTGCGAGCTAGATCTCTGCCACCGATTGGCCAGACTTTTTCTCTGATCGATGACAACAGAAGCTGAGGACCAGCGTGAAGAAGTCGAAGATGCTCCTGTTGAAACAACAACTTTGAAAGTTTATGTTTTGCATGTAGTAACATGGGGTGACGTTTATCATATGGATAATTTGAGTTTTCTAAACGCCCTCCAACTCGTATAATATTACTCTCGGATTCCAAGAATGGGCTTAGCGATAGAATATGACTCTTAGAATTGAGCGACTTATGTGAACGAAGAATGTTCAATTCCTTTTGAAAGGATTCCTCTTGTGACAATTTAACTAAATACCTAAAAGAATTCGAAAGTTCTTCAGGCTGTAAAATACCAGTGCGCTTGTTAGATGATTTTTTACAATTATTGATGAATCTAAGCATGTATGTTAATGTGCGTTGCAAAAAACTTAACTTTGAATACCTATTAAAATCTATTGTGGTTTGGTTTGTACCTACCTCGCTACTCATGTTTACATTTATCTTTATTTCGGGTAAATCATTTATACTGACAGAATGATTATTTTTGAATGAAGACGGCCATTCTGACTCAGGCTCTCTTAAAAATGTTGGTCCGTTCCACCACAAATCACATTCTTTTATTTTACTTGCATCTAGACCGCGTGTGGCCAGGTCCGCTGGGTTTAGATCGGTGGGAACGTGGCGCCAAACACTATGTTCTGTTAGCTCTAGAATTGCACTTACTCTATTTGCTACAAAAGTTTTTAATTTGTCATACCTCATACCTAGCCAGGATAACGCTATAGATGAGTCTGTCCAAAATACCTTGCGGTGAACGATACATCGCAGAGCGCGACATACGGCGGCCGAGAGTTGAGCTCCAAGTAAACATGCACAAAGTTCTAGCCGAGGTATCGTTGTTGGCTTCACGGAGGCTACTCTAGCTTTGGCGCATAGAAGACGAACAGTGACGTCACCTTGCTCGTTCACAGATTTTACGAAAACAGTGGTGGCCATTGCAGCAAGAGACGCGTCGCAAAATACGTGTAATTCTGTATAAACAGATGACTTACATAGCGCATGCCTAGGTATGCTAAGAGTACGAAGGTATTTCAAGTTATTTACAAAAGTGTTCCAATGTTCCCGTATTTGATCTGGCACTGGTTGGTCCCAGTCTAATTTTTCAAGCCATAGTTTTTGAATGAGAATTTTAGGTATAATTGTTAATAAGCTCAACAAACCAAATGGATCAAATATTTTACAGGAATCGGATAAGATGGTTCGTTTTGTTGGAATTTCCGTCCTATTTTTATAGTTGTACGGGAAATGAATGATATCAGCATTAGGGTTCCATCCAACACCTAATGTATGAGAAGATGAACTTATAGTCAAATTGCTTTGATTGTTTTGAGTATGGTTTTCTAGGACAGACGGTAGGTTAGACCTATACTTACGTAGATTGAAACAACATGCACGCAATGCAGTTTCTACTGATTGTTTAATAAACAATAATTCCTCACCGTCGTCACTTCCGGTCAAGAGGTCATCGACCATGAAATCTTTTTGGATGATTTCTTTTATTTTTGCGTCTGCGCACTCATCGCCTATCTGCCACAAGCAGCGTGTGCATAAAAAACTTGAACTAGTATAGCCATACGTGACCGTGTTTAACCTTAAAAGCCTTATTGGTTCTGATTCAGAATCGCGCCATAGTATGATTTGCAAGTTACGATGGTCATCTTGCATTTCCACCTGCCTGTACATTTTCTCTATGTCTCCTGAAATTACATACGCATACTGTCTGAATCTTAATAAAATGTTGAACAAATTATCTTGAATATGTGGGCCTACCATTTGTAAATCATTGATGGAATATGATGATGATGATTTTGCATTACCATTAAATACAACTCTTAAAGCTGTTGATTCGCTGTTTGGTTTGTATACTGCATGATGCGGTATAAAATATGACGGTTCTGGCACTTGGCTAATTTCTGATAAGTGTCCTAGTTCATGATATTCATTTATAAAGTTAGAATATAACTGTTTCAGCTCTGGATTTTTTGTGAGACGTTTCTCCGTAGCTAGAAATTGTCTCTTAGCTTGTTTCATTGAATCACCTAAGCAATCAGGTTCAGAAATGAGGGGTAATTGTACACAAAACCTGCCTGCTTCATTCCTGTATGTGTTTTTGATGAAATGAGCCTCACATAAAATTTCCTCATCAGTTTGTAAGCTATTTGGCGCAGGAATTTGCTCTAACTCCCAAAACTTTGTGAGATTTTCATCTAAAGATTCATTTGAAATGTAATCTTCATTGGATTCAATTGAGATATGATTACATCTTATAGTTTTATTTTTTAATTCGTCTATTGTAAAAATTGGACCTGCCAATATCCAACCTAGCTTTGACTTACGAGCTACTGGCTGGTTGGGACCAAGCAAGATTTGCTCCGACTCAATGAGGTACCAGAACATGTCGGCGCCCAATAGCAAGTCTACTGGTGCGGTACGATGAAACGTGGGATCCGCCAGTTTGATATTCTGTGGCAAGTTTATTTGTGAAATATCTATGGACTTGTTGGGTAAATTGCCTGAGATTTCTGGCAGCACAAGACATGACAGTAAAGATTCGAAACTACTTGTCTTTGATTTTAACTTGACCTCACATCTATGTATTGCATTGGATGCATGAATATTGCCTACACCTACAATGTCGACCTGAGTTGGCTGAGAAGTCAGTTGTAATTTAATTTTCAACCTATCCGTTATTAGAGAAGACTGACTTCCGCTGTCTAGCAAGGCTCGAACTGTTAGATGTTTATTTGTATTTGGATTGTATAAATCAACCAGCGCGGTTGATAGTAACACACTACTATTTGTATTATTTGAGACAGACATACTGACTACATTATCATCAGATATCTGTTTGCTCTCTGGATTATCTACCTGAGATGTTTGCACATTGGATATGTTTACAGCCTGAGAAGAAGTCTTATGCAACAAAGAATTATGCCTTTTCTTACATTTAGAACAAGGGCCCAACCTGCATTGGTAAGAAGGGTGTCCCTTTCGAAGACAGTTCATGCACAGTCTCAACCGCATGACCTCAGCTATCCTTTCTTCAACATTTTTTCCCAGGAACGAAGCACAATCGTAAATGCGATGACTTCCATTGCATAAGATGCAAATTGCACCATTTGCACTGGCAGCTGAAACCACACATGAGTTTGTGTTAGATTTTTCAAACTTTCGAGAGTATGAATGGGCTGGACTAACTTGTTTGTCAATCTTGTTGTTGCGAACTGATTCTAAAATGTTTGCTCGAGAATTCAGAAATTGAAAGAAATCTTTTAATGATGGGCTTTTAGGAAAAGTGTTTTTATGTTCTTCCCATTTGAAACTAGAACCTGCGTCGAGTTTGGCTGAAACCAAATGAATGACCAGAGAGTCCCAATGCTCAGTTGGTTCGCCTAGTGTGCTCAAAGCTCGCAAGTTTTTAGAGATATGATCAACTAAAGCTCTTAGATCTGTCGCTGAATCTCGAGACACAGACTGTATATTCAACAAAGAATTCAAGTGATTATTGATCAGCTGTTTTTCGTTGTTATACCTCTCGCAAAGAAGACGCCAAGCCTCCTCATAGTTTATAGCACTGACTTCTAAATTGCTGATGACATTGGAAGCTTCTTTCTCAAGATATGAATTTAGATAGTGAAACTTATGTATTGGTTCAATCTTGTTGTTGTCATGGATGAGTGAAGTAAAAGTATCCCTGAACTCAAGCCATTTAGAGTATGTTCCATTGAAAGGTGCGATTTTGATTATAGGCAATTTAAAACTTACATTGTTACCGTTCTGACAAGTGTGACTACAACTTGATTTTGTCGAATGGCTATCTTCATTTTTAGATTTTTCACTGTGGTTTTCAATAAACAACTTGCACTGTGCTATCAACGAAGAGAATTCCAATTCAAATTCTTCACGGATATCAATTTCATCGTCCAAATTACATGAATTTACTATTTCTATTTGAGTTTGCAACTCTTCAAAAGCTAAAGATAAGTCTCTGAACCTATCGTATCTCTGCGTCAACATGCACAGATCAGTTGCAGTTACTGAGTCAGCATTCAGAAAAGTATTCAAATAATTTTTGAACTTTGTAATTCGACCTTTAACTGAACTACGTTTTGTACTTAAATCCTTCAAATTACTAAGAGATGGAACATTTAAACTAATATTTCCCGTAGGCGACTTTGCCCTTGGTTCCATGATTGAAACAACAACAATAGAGAAAAATAAGAACTATACGTAACTTTTGTCCGGCCTATGCACCCCAATATGTTGTCGTTAGGCACTCAGCTGTTTGCCGCTCTGTATGAACAATGGATAGAGCAGTCAATGACCTCAGCCAATCAGCTGTTGGCTGATTTATAGTTTGCTGAAATGCAAAGAAATGAAAAAATATTAAAATGTGTTGCGTTATCTTTTCTTTATGACAGTGGGGTTGGAAAGGTAGGACTTGACATGCTAATCAATAGATTTGTTGGATTGAAAGGCAAAAACAAACTTGCAAAAAGAAGAAAATGGAAATGTGTAATCAATAGGCATTCGGGATGCTTTGTACTAGTTGTAGATGCTAGCTTTGCACTCAAAATAGGCAACGAAAGATGTTGCTCGTGATTATTTCACGATTTAGTAGTAATAAAGTTGCTAGTTGCAAAAGATGAATGTGTAAATTGCAGAAGTATGCAGTAAAATTGTTCAAAAATGCGTTTGAAGCTTGCGTGGCAAAGAAAATGTGCTGCACAATAAGCCTAACGTTGAAACAATGGATTGGATTGGATTGCAGAAAGACAGAAATTGGGCGAATTATAGAAAAGGGAGGATTAAGTTTTTGTAGGAAAGAATGGGCACTTCCCTTGTAAAACTGGCCTGAGGCGCTGAGCTGCGTTGTCGTAAAATGTCGTCTCGACACGGCTGGCTTTCCTGGCTGTTTGATACAAGGTGGCTTTTTGGCAATCTGTATCCTCTTCTTTTTTCTCCAATACGTAATGAATGCTCGCAAAACTTTTCGGTTCCTCGGCAACACGTTTGTAGCACCGTCCTGGGTGGATTTGTCAACCACGTTGCAAAGTCTTGTTCTTTGGGTCCAAAGGTCGATGCTTCAAAAATGGCGTGTCCGTTGTAACTGCGTAGAATTTTGCTGTATCACGTCGGTGTCACCATGTTCCTTTTCGTGATAAGGTGAATAAAAATCTGACTCCAAATATATGCTGTGTATTATTGACTTGATATTTACAATACTGGTTTAATTTGCGCCCGAAACAATATATATAAAAATGCGGTTATAAAAATAGCACCTGTGCTGTTTGATGTAATTCTGTAATGGCGTAGTCTCTGTAGGGATGCGCGGGCGGCGGTGACATTTTGACAGTGACACATTCAGGCGCTCTAGTGAGGAGCCTGAACAGTATGGATTAGTATTAGCACAGACAAGGATTAGTAAGGTATTGGTCGCGAAGGAACAGGAGTAGAATCACCTAGTTTTAAGACGTTTCAAAGTGATCCCAGCGGTCCTACTGAATAAATGATTTTTGACTTTGACTTTAAGGATAATAAGGAAGTAAGGATAAGACAAGTGATGGGCTTTCAAACTGATACGTAAGAATGCTAAATAATAAATAAAAAGATAGATAAATAAATTAAAATTAATGATATTACTTCATAATTTTGATTGAATAGACCCTTATCTTTTTATCTATCAATGATGATCCAGCAACAATGTATGAGAGCTGTTAAAGGTCCTTTACGACGTCAGGAACCGATGGTCCGAGATCTTATCCAAAATCCAATTTCCTTCGCAAACTGTACAACTAATTCCACATCAAAACACTATCAGAATCCCGGAACAAACCAAAACACAAATAAAACATAGCAGACAATCCGGGTATTATAGACGTGCAGCTCAAAGTTGACGAAGCTGCTTCTCTTTTCTCTTTTAAAGTAGAAACTTCTCGAAGCAAGTTCTCAGTAAAACGATAGAAAACCGTTCAGAAGTCTCTTAATCTGAATTATTACCGTCTGCCACCGCGTAGGGGCTGTTGCTGGGGGCAAATGGTAATAATTAAAACCGTCTGCCCCCACCAGCTGCTCCCACGCGGTGGCAGATGGTAACACTTATGGCTATATTCAACCATGTATGAAAAATGGGGGCACACAGTAATAATGTATAACCGTCTGCCACTGCGTCTAGTGCCCCGGTGGCAGACCAGAATTATTATGGGCTAACCACTGGTTCTATTATTTCAACAGCATTCTATCAAGTTCTAAGTAAAACGATGGAAACCCGATTTTATTGTTTAAATTACCATGTATTATTGACTTCCCAAAGTTATGAAATGTAACATAATGGTTAAATAAATGAATATCTAATATCTGAATATCTACCATTATTTTTTTAAACAGCGTCATGGCCAACCCATTCTGAAACTCAATGGGACGCTGCAGTGTCTGGGACATTGAATGAGATGGGAAAGGTTTGCCCCGCACTTATTCAGAAATTATTTTCAGAGTTTAATTTATTGTATACATTTCATAAATATGAAATGTAACCAGCCATAAAATAAATAGTAAAAAAATGAAAAAAATATTTATAAAGCGAAACAATACAATTAAGTACATATTTATCAGCGGACTCCACACTAGGCAAAGCCTGTATCGTGGAGACCAGGTGGAGTAGGTATCGAAGTTTTTAATTGACCTTCGTAGCTGGCCGTGTTCTATTAATAACATACAAAGCGATAGAGTAATGTTTTGGTGCTTAAGCGACCTTTCCACCAGATAGAATAGAATAGAATAAAGTAGATACACAGGTTAGCTGCCAATAATAGACGCCATCAATAAAAATCTGATTCTGAATATTCGGTAGGTGAGAGAATAGTCTTCAAACTAGGTGGTTCTGCTCCTGTTCCTCGCGACCAATACCGTGAAGATCCAGGGCAACAGCATTTTAGTAGTGAGTTGACTGTATCCTTTGTAATCCGAGGCAGCTATAACAAGGGTATTGGGATCTGTCGTTAATCCGTGCAGTCAATTACTGGCCGGCGGTAATCCCCGCAGACTGATGGGAACAATGATGCTGTGTTTTCTTTTATTTGATCAATGGATGAATTGGCTATTAAATAAACTTGCGTGTTCAAATCACCTCGTCACCAGTTTAGTAATTAAGTGCCTATGAAGATAGAGTGTGGTAGAAATATAATGATGTGTAGGAAGGCTAGTGCCAGTGTTGGTTCTGCAATCCTAATTTTTGGTACGAAGTTTCTTTTCGGAAGGTATCAAGATAGGGGCTAGAATTGTTTTTTTTTTTACCGTCACGACATATCGCTATCTCCTGGGAACAAAAGGATAACTGCAAAAACACATCTTTACAGGAGAATCAAAAAACATGTTTTTGCGTAACATAGTTATGCGCAAAAAAAGATGCGCCGAGTGCGAAAAGTAGTGCACAAGGTGCGCAAAGTTGTGCGCAGTGCTGCACGAAATAAATGAGATGCGCAGAGTGCGCAAAATGAGCAAAGTTGTGCGCAAAAAGCGCAAAATTGTGTGCAAAGTGCTGCACGAAAAAAAAAGATGCGCTGAATGCGCAAAGTACTTTTTTTTCAGGTAGGAAGGCGCAGGTCTGTCATCTTAAAAGTGGGGATAAAATTTTTGATCGAGCTTAAACAAAGGCAAGTACTTGCCATTAAAAAAACGGTCTACCAGAAAACCCTAAAAACTGTCTTACTAAAACGGATTCTCTGTAATCGTGCACGAGGATGCACGAAGGTAAAGAGGTTGCAGAAGTGTAAGTAAATCAAATTGTAGCGAAAGCACTCGTCGGACGCCTACACGGAGACGCCTAATGGAAACTCCGCAATAAAGAGCACAGTTATTTTATGACGGTATTACTTGTAAGGGCTGTTGCAAACTTGACGATATTAAGCAAGAGTGCCAACAACGTTTTTCTGAGTAACTTTTCCAGTCCATCCAAAGGTTGTCTGGAAGAGATCGCTTTTAGCGATAAGGCCGCCCATTGTACCTACTTACTTGTTTTCGTGTATTTCCTGTAATGTGTTTTTTTGTACAAAAACAGGATCACTTCGTGATGGGTGTGCATGTTTATGCGTGTGTGCCTTTTGGATACAGATACACCTACCTGCTTATCCAAAAAAATTACTTGTAAATTTTGGTTGATTTGTTTACACGGTTTATTCTCAACGACCCCAATAGCCTCCCCACTAGTGGGGTAGATGGGAATAAAAAGTCCCAACGACCCCACTGCTCACGTGAAGGATCCCCAAAAATAATGTGACTAAACATTTTGCGTGTGTGATCATGAGATTTGAGTTTTTTATTTCCCGCTATTTCTACGCTGTTTCTAGTGCCCTGATCCCGTTGATAATTCTATTCAACCGACTTCAAAAAAGGAGGAGGTTCTCAATTCGTCTGTATGTTTTTTTTTTTTTTTTTGTATCTTGTCACGCGATTGCCCCGCCATTTGTTGACCGATTTGCAAAATTCTTTTCATGTTTGAAAGGGTATACTCCAGAGGTGGTCCCATATAAATTTTATTCCTGAGGGATTGATAGTTTCCCCGTAAAACTATTAAACACCTTCCCTCCTAGCCATGTCACAAATAGAAATCGAATCGACAGCTTGACGCCCTGAGTCACACCGCGTTTCGAGTCAAACATTGAAGTCGGTTTTCTTTTTAGTATAAAAACGTAATTATTTATGTTCGTAATCACAATCATTTAAAAAATATTCTAAAAGGCACTACTAAAACGCTTCGTGTGAATAGTCCTAAACTATACCTATAACGTACATCTTTGAAGTGGCACCTAAAAGTCACTCTCAACTGTAGGCAATTAACTTAATTTGTCTTTATTAAGCGATGAACGCTTTCTATCAAAACGGGAAGGTTCCAAATTATGAGATCGTAACGCTATAGAGAAAATTAAGGCCTTTATCACTCGAAATTGAGCTTATTTTAGCAGCATTTCTAAATCATATTGTATTCTAATCGGATATTTAGCTCTCTGAAGTTAGGTGCAATAGACGATTGCGCAGGTTTGGTAGAGTATAATAATGCTGGACATTTTCACACAGCATCATCTAGCCCCAAACTAAGCAAAGCTTGTACTATGGGAACCAGATAACTGATAGAATACTTATATAATTTTTGTTTGTAAATACATACATATTATACATAGAAACACCCAGACCCGAGACAAATATTTGTAGGTCATACAAACATTTGTCCCGCGGCGGGGATCGAACCCGCAACCTTCTGCATCGCAGGCGGACCTTCGCCCACTACGCCACAGAGGTCGTCATAAGCGTCAGTAAGCGAGATAGCACGTTTTAAGGCGTCATAAAAAATGGGTTCTGCGCAGCTACTTCAGAGAACTAAAGAACGATTGTGCGTATTAAACATACGAGTACCTTATGCAAACAATGTAACAGGAATATAATCACCTAGTTATAAAACTATTGTAAGTGATCGCAACGGTCCTACTCATTGACTTTGACTTTTTGACTTTTGCTTGTAAGCAAGCAAAAGTCAAAAAGTCGTTGTTGATAGATCGCCGAAGTTAAGCAACGTTCGAAACGGTCTGTAAGTGGATGGGTTACCGCCAGTGGCATTTTCATCTGAGCGCTTCCGTGCTTCGGAGGGCACGTTAAATTGTCGGTCCCGGCTATTTAAGTCGTTAAGCGATGACGGAGGCCTTAAGGCGGCCTAAAAACTCCGTCACTAGAGTTGACGTAGTTGTGTGTTTAAATACTAGTCTACTCGTAATAAAGAGGAAAGTATCTAGTACTTTAGGCGCGCTTCCGACAGTGATCTGGATCAGTTGAGCTATCAATAGATCGTTTTCAACGATCTTTAGATAGCTTTATTGATTCCTTTGTATTTTTGCAATATAAATTATGTTGTAGCATAGTTTCTGTAAATAAATGTATACCTACATAAGTATGATAAAATATGAAAGTAAGAAATCGTGGAATGAAGTGGAATATTTTTTCTAAGAATTTCTCATTACCTACATTAACTGAGTATTAAACATTCGTACGTTTAAATTCTTCCCCTCATTTTCATTTTCCTTGTAGATATAAGAAAACGGGTAATTAGGTAAAGGCTATGTTGAAAAAAACAGACCAAGTCTTAAGAAAATTCAAGGTTTGTATGAAAGAAAATTGTTGAAAACGGTACAGAAAAGTTGTTAATAATGATGTTGGTACTTCATAATAATAAGATATAATAAGAGCCGTGTTGGTCAAATGGGGTTGTGCCTCGACTTTCAATCTGAAGGTCGTGGGTTCGAATCCCGGCCGTGCATCACTGGATTTTTCGTTTCGAAAAATTTATATGCGCTTTAACACGAGCTCATAACGGTGAAGGAAAACATCGTGAGGAAACCCGCAGCTTAGTCAGCTCCACACGTATTGACGTCGTCTTTCCTGTGGGCCAGGCTGATTAAGCTGAGAGGATGGTTTAGGTGCTGGGCAAGCCTATTACATCTCAAACAATGTCCCAGGCACTACAGCGTCCCGTTAAGTGTAGGCATAGGTTGCCTCTTGACGCTGTATAAATCAACTAGTATAGATGTAAAGGCCTAAGTTTTTACTTCCTTATTTTCATACTAAGGATGTAATAGAATCTACGGGACAATCTGACCATTTCTTCTTACAACACTTTTCCTTATACCCACATTATTTTCCTTCTAGACTCTAATCAGATAAACTCCTTCTGTATAGTATCATACTAATGTTGTTACAAGAATTTGGAAGTGTGGAAGTTTTTGACGTGACTACGTCTTATGATTCGATAGAGCCGGCTGCAGGCACGAAAAACATGACGTCATGAGGCGTTACCTCGCTCTGGGGCGTTCCATGTAAGGCTTGCGCAATTGCAAGCGAGAGCGCGGAACGAGCGACAAAGAAGTAAAATCGGCCTTTGCGTTGTCACATCAAGTCAACTATTGTCAGTAAACCGACTTTACAGACAACCATTTTTTGTTATTCAATCACGCTGAACGGCTGAACGGATCTGGATGAAAAAGCACAGAAATAGGTTACAGTCCGGAATCTTTTAATCTCAGAAAAGTTATGGTTTCCTGAGGCGGTTTAAGTCGCGTAACCTACCTTTTTATAATTTACTAGCTGACCCGCGCGACAGCCGTTCACGCGTGATGGCGTGACCAAGGGATATAGGGATTAATTTTTTCCGCGCAAGTTTTAAATTTTTTTCTGTCATAAGAACCTTCTCCTGACAATAACAAACACATCAAAAAAAATTTGTGAAATCGGTCCAGCCGTTCACGCGTGATGGCGTGACCAAGGGTAATAGGGATTAATTTTTATATATAGAGATTATTGTTATTAACTCATTTATATACATTAAAATCCATATAAAAACACATTAAAAACACACAATCAATTTACACAGTCATTATAATACAATCAAATTAATCATCATCATCATCATCATCATCATCCGCAGCCCTATTGCACCCACTACTGGGTATAGGCCTCCCTTCGCTTTTGCCATTCTTCCTCCTCCTGTGCCAGACTGATCCACTGTCGGCCTACGACGTTAATAATATCGTCCGCCCACCTCGCTGCCGGACTTCCGACACTTCTCTTGACAGTTCTGGGCCACCATTCTTTCATCCTTTTACACCACCTGTCGTCACCAGGTCTTGCCAGATCAAATAAAAAAAAAACATATACAACAACACATTTTTTCTTTTATTCTTACTTATTTTGTTTGTTGTAGTTTAGCTCCACAGTGAAGGCATTTTGTCAGCATCATACGCGCCTTCATCAGCATTTATTGTACCTTCTGCATTTTTTAAGGGGTGCTTTCAAATGATTTCATTTTACGGATTCTAAATGCGGTATCTATGCACGATGCTGACAATTACTTCACAAGACATTTGACAATTGCTGACACATCATTCCCGTCCAATTCCATGCACGGAAAGCGTTCGAGATAATGTTACTTTATGATTTTCCTTGAAATCTTTTGAAGAATTTTAGATCTTTTAATTGCATACCTTTTCATATTTACATATCTGTGCGTGAAAATATTTATTGATTTACATACTTCACACAAACAGCAAGATAAGGTTTTCCTAGTGGCCTTTTTTGTTAACTCTGTAGTTCATATCATCATCATCATCTCAGCCTGGTATCAACTACTGCTGGGTAGTATAGGCCTCCCTTCTTTAATGCCTTTCTCCTCTATCTTGCGCGTCTCGCGTCCAAAGATTCCCTTATGACCTTCACTATGTCGTCATCATATCAATAGAGTTATGCCGAGCATGGCTCGCTCTATGGCCCGTTGTGCCACTCATATTCGGTTCAAAGTCTCCTTGGTGAGCGTCCATGTCTCGGCACCGTAAGTCAAAACTGGGAGGACAGACTGGTTATACAGACGGGTCTTCAGGCACTGTGGAGTTACGTGTAAAATATGTAGTTTATAAACTAATTTAAAACAATATTTTTCCTGTTTCAATAAAGATTACCAAGGGACTGAAACTTTTCCCGTACTATTTAAAACCACATTCTCGCCGGTTATTCTACACTACTACAATTATAATGTGTAAATTGTAGTAGTTATTGTTTTTATTAAAAAGTTACAGTTTTATCCAAATAAAGCCTAAAAATCTGGATCTTTGTCCCGTGATCATGATATCTCATTTGCCCCTGATAACGTTTAGTTTGTCTTCTGATAGCGTGATCAGAGAATAAATTCTGACTCATTATCGCTGAAGAAGTTTAATTCTCGAACTTCTGGCGAGCTATTGATTTAATTTTGCATTTCTTACGCAGGTGCCCAACGGGTTACCTTAGAATGCCTTAGAGCTACGAAATATAAAGGCGGTACTTACAATAAGTCAAAGTCAAAAATCATTTTATTCAGTTCAGCTGGGATCACTTTGATTCTACTCCTGTTTCTTCACGATGTTAAAAAAACAGAGCAACAAAAATGGTTTCGGGCCTAGATTTGATAGGCCCCAAACAATTTTTGTTGTCCTGTTGCGCACAAATATACTAAAAGAAACGATGATAAAAAAAGCTAGGCCCGTATCCGTGTTTCTTGCCCTGGTTGCCGCTGTAGTGCCTGGGCCATTGTTTGAGATGGAATAGGCTTGCCCAGCACCTAAACAATCCTCTCTGCTTAATCAGACTGGCCCACAGGAAAGACAACGTCAATACGTGTGGAGCTGACTAAGCTGCGGGTTCCCTCCGAAGGAAAACCCTTCACCGTTAAGAGCTCGTGTTAAAGCGCATATAAATTTTACGAAACGAAAAACCCATTGATGCACGGCCGAGATTCGAACCCACGACCTTCGGATAAAAAGTCAAGGCCATTCAACCAACACGGCTCACAGTTTTTAAATAAATATTATTATAAATTAAGTCAATCAATGAGTTCAAGAGTTTAGCTTATGTCGGGGCAATGATGCAATTCTCTCCACTGATCACTTCTGTACGACATGGAAGCGACATTTTCTTAATCTGGCTCGTTAAACTAAGACACCGTTTACACAATGCCATTCTGGTATACCATTCTAGCCATAGAATATTAGTTCTTGCTCCGTTGAGTTCGAGATATCAAGAGACTAGAAGTATGCTAGAATGGTATCGTGTAAATGACATTTAAACCTGTCATGTCATATAAAGTAAGTATCTTAACAAATTAATAAAAAAAATAAGTTTTTATACTAAAAAGAAAACCGACTTCAATGTTTGACTCGAAACGCGGTGTGACTCAGGGCGTCAAGCTGTCGATTCGATTTCTATTTGTGACATGGCTAGGAGGGAAGGTGTTTAGAGTTTTACGGGGAAACTATCAATCCCTCAGGAATAAAATTTATATGGGACCACCTCTGGAGTATACCCTTTCAAACATGAAAAGAATTTTGCAAATCGGTCAACAAACGGCGGAGCAATCGCGTAACAAGATACAAAAAAAAAAAAAAAAAAAACATACAGACGAATTGAGAACCTCCTTCTTTTTTGAAGTCGGTTGAAAACAATCTAATTTCCTTTTCGTAATTCAATGACTCAAAGGTATTCAATTCACGTGCTAAGTTTTTACATTTGAAATTCAGATGAAAGAGAACTCTGTTTATTTTAGCATCGGATTAGGATATCTTGGAATGGTATTTGTTTCATGAAATTGTTTCGATTGGGTACTTGATTCTATTGGATTTTGTTTCCAATTCACTGGTTTAAAATTTTGAGGTGTTGGAGAGTGTTTGTGAAAAGTGTTTGTACGGTATGGTATACGGTGGAGCATGTGACTCTTATATATTTTTCAGCACACTTGCACATAAAGTGGCTCTATGGTCACCACAATTAGGCACATAATGACACCCATTATCAAACTGTGACTTTTTCATTACTATAACTCACTAGTGAGTAATAGATTTTTTTTTTAATTTTATTGGTTGAGTTACTTTGTTCTTAAAAAGTTTTTATTCAGAAAAAAGATCGTGTTCAATAGAACAAATAAATTAATGTTCCTATTGCTTGCTCATTTCATGCAACTTCTTATTTAAATATATAATTTTAACTCGTACGTGTTTAATAAATAAAACTTTCACTCAAATATAACTTTAGTTTTCTCTGTAATAAAAGAAAACTTTAAATTCCCCATTACAAAATTACAACACGTACAAAAGTACGTGGCAGAATAGGCCGCAAACCCTATGCGCGACGCGGAAATATAGTCTGTGGCCGATCGCAATGCGCGCGCATAGGAAAACTGATAAATTTTTCCCGCAATAGCGAAACATTTTTCACAACTCATTTTCACTGTTGAAAATGAGTTTTTATTGTTATTTTATTCACAAGTGTGTTGAAAAACGTCGTATGATACACGTGTGTATTGATGATTACCTGCCTCGGCTCTGTTAAGAGCCTCGCCTGACAGCTCGGCTCTCAAATAACGCCTCGGCGGTAATCACCAATGTTACACACTAGTACCATAATGTACTATTATATAACCATTCTTTTAACAAATACTTAAATTCATTTCATTACAAAACTGGAAACGAATGGGAGGTGAACCAACAATTTTTGTCTCTTTAGAGAAAGGTCAGGATGGAACCCTTCAACCAGCTTCTTCTTTCCTTGTCACTAGTTCTTTCGAACCAGTGTGGTTAAGGGTTATAAGTGCGCCTCAAAGAGGCTCCTTTCGTGCATTTGGCCCTTATTAAATAAACTTGGTGTAAAGTTAACCAGCGAACTTATATCAGAAAACTATGAACGCCCCGCCTCAAGGGGCGACTTGAAAGTGGCGATCACAATAGGTCTTCATGGCCGCAGTGATATGAAAGCCACGCCATTAATAATAATAATAATATATCAGGAAAACTTTGAATGTAGCGATTTGGTGACCCTCCACAGCCCTATCTAGCTTGCTGCTGGGCATAGGCCTTCCGTGCCATCTAAAACGATCCCGTAACATAATCAATCATGCAAGTAAAAAGGTGGATTCCAAAACTGAAAATCCATTGACGCTTGGTTGGTATTCAAACCTACAACTGGGTCAAAAATTGCAATTGGCAAAATGTGTTTTTTCAATAAGAGTTAAATTTCATTATTATACGGATCTCTAAAAACCGTGTTAATTTTGAACGAAGTCACCCCTATAACCTCAAAAACCGCTTTCCATTCATTATATTCCATCAATTGAGTTTTTCCGCCCCCGTCATGGGGTTATCTGTAAAGCTACGGGTAATTTACTCCGTTTATACCCCATGGATATAGGGGTGAATATTGCGTATCTTTTGGCTATGGTGGTGTGTTCATGTAACAAATATAGTTTTATTAGCTGCGCTATGTTACCCGCCGTATTTCGGGAATACTTCACATCCGGGATTCAATTCAATTCAATTTATTCATTAAACTTAATACATAATTAAATATTACAATTATTATAAGTAAATAATTTACCACAAACCCCGCACTAGGCTAAGCCTGGTATGTACCCATACATTCATCCCTATAAACTTACGAATTTATTACATTAGTAGGAAGTAGGTGTCCCACTGCTGGGCAAAGATCTGCCACGACGAGAGAGTGGTGGGAGATCTATAAGGTTGGAGAGATATGGATGTTATTTATTAAAACACGAAGAAACTGGTCCTGTTCGTTGGTTAGTATAAAAACCAAAATTTTACGTAAAATATTAATAAACTACAATGAATAACCCAGTAGGTATATCCACAAACCCTATTTACGTTTACGCGACAAGCAAACCTCATTTCGTCTCGCGATAAAGAAGATTTAGTTTATGCAAACAATAGTCGGATCCAACAATAAAGGCGAGTAAAGCCGCGGGATGGCGCAAATCCAATGTGACGTGTATACTTGCGACAAAATTCTGAGTGAATCATAACAGACTCATGAGAGATTTATATCAGTTCTTAACATGTTAAAGAGCTGTAAGTTCGTATGGGTCAACTCTAGTGACGGTGTTTGGACGGACAATTTAACGTGCCTTCCGAAGCACAGAAGCACTCAATTGACGGTCACCTATTCACTTACTAACCGCTCAGAACGTTGGTTAACTTTGACCATCTATCAAGAACGATTAAGTTAACTACACTATCAGCTTAAAGAGCCGTGTTGATATTGGATATACCCTCGACTTGACACACAATATTATCGGTGTCACTCTTATTCGAACCAGTGTGGTAAAAGGATTTTGAATGCGTCTCAATGATTCTTGTTTCATGAACTTTTTAGGTTCTAATGTAAACCGTTTCGAGAGTATTTGTATTTTTGAACTTGATTGATTTATAGGTAAGTAATCTTCAATTCCTATCATGAATCAAATCTTTCACATCTCTACACGTAGTACAGTTTTTGGCTAGGTAAAGTCTGTGCACATGATCTGGCGTGTCAGAACATGTCATCTCAGGGAAATGGCTTTGGTTCGTGTGAAGTGAAGCGAAATATATCATGCAAATATTTGTAGGAAATTTCGCGGGAAAGATGTTTCGGGGTTTCTATTCTAACCAAAGAAAGTTTAGTTTATTGATGAAAATTACTGTCACGATCCATACTTAATATTATAAATATGAAAGTATAACTCTGTCTGTCTGTCTGTCTGTTTGTTACGCTTTCACGCCCAAACCACTGAACAGATTAAGCTGAAATTTGGCATAGTTAAAAGTTGTATCCCAGGCAAGGACATAAGCTACCTTTTATCCCTAAAAAATGACAAAATCTCGAGGGATCGCGGGTCACACCGCGGGAGCGCAGCTAGTATAATATTATAAATGTGAAAGTAACTCTGTCTGTCTGTCTGTTTGTTACGCTTTCACGCCCAAACCGCTGAACAGATTAAGCTGAAATTTGGCATAGCTAAAGGTTATATCCCAGGGAAGGACATAGGCTACCTTTTATCCCGAAAAATAAAATCCTGAGGGACCGCGGGTCACACCGCGGGAGCGCAGCTAGTATCCAATAAAATCACTCTTGATAAAGTTTTGTATCTGAATGTACATACATACAAAGTTTCCTATGACTTTATGTATACTAACATTATCCTTATTAATTTCAAAATGAAACGGGTACAATATCGTACCGCTTTTAATAGAACCGGTATTATACTGGAACGAATAAGTTACGGGTTACGTAAAGGTTGATTATATTAAGCTAGTGAAAACGCCCTAATTTGCCTGTGTTGTTAGAAGGTTGATCGCAGAAAAGGAAGCTAGGTTCAAAACCTTCACACTTGTTCTTGCTATAGCGGTCACTCATCTATTTTTGTAACAACCATTAACCAATAGGTACAATATTTATTTACAGAAACTAAGCTACTACATATTTACATATATTTACAAAATACAACAGGATTAGCCAAGCTATCTAAGGATCGTTAGAAACGATCTATAGATAGCTCAACTGATCCAGGTCACTGTCAGTCGGAAGCGTGCCCAAAACACTGGCGGCATTACCACGCTGGATGGCAATGCTGATCCTGTGAGCCAAAAATGTGCCAGCTCTCGGATCACGCGTCGCTTCGACCAGACGCCCTGAAAGAATTTTGAAAACCCGAAGGGCTCCAGAACCCCACGGACCTAGGGTCTCAACCCCAAATGGTTCAAATATATAAACCCTATCAAGATTTATATATTTG
Organism: Epirrhoe tristata; assembly: GCA_951394285.1. Classification (NCBI taxonomy): domain Eukaryota; kingdom Metazoa; phylum Arthropoda; class Insecta; order Lepidoptera; family Geometridae; genus Epirrhoe; species Epirrhoe tristata. The sequence goes on along the minus strand of OX596156.1, from coordinate 8,644,179 downwards.
CGCCTTGTATAATATTTGCCTATAATTTGCGATTGTTAACCAATTAGTTTACTTTGTTTGGTTTGGTTTTTTTGTTTTTTTATATTACTCTTTATAATGACAGTCATACATTTATTTTTATACAAGGTGTAAAAAGACTACCACCGAAAACTGAGGGAAAGAAATCAGACCATGATTCTAAACATATTTAACGAAAAAAACAAAAAAAAAATTGACTTAGCTACGTCATTTTATGTTGTTTTCCGGATATTTACTACTAGTACAACAAAATAAGACCATACCTACCTAATAATTTCATAAAAAAAAACAAAAAAAAAAACAATTAAAACTCAAAATACAGCAATCCACGTAAAACAACGCGCCCAGTACAAACGCATACAGTAATCTTCAAACGCTTTTTTCTCCGGATATAATATTTTTTTCGGAAAATCCTTTTGGATTTGGTTGTGTGTTGGGATGCTATACCTACCCCTTTCGGCTTCGGTAGGCGTCTTTTTACACCCTGTATATTTACAGTATTGCCAACTGGCAACAAGTTGTATCATTGGGCTTGGACCCTTGTCAGGCGTTAAAATGTAAATAGGGAAACAAGGTATTCCCTGTTTCGGGTATTCAAATATTGAAGGAGGCTGATGAATGAAAACATGATTATCTGGCTATTATACACACGATTGAGAATAGAGAAAAACTTAAAGATTTTTAAATGTATCCCAAAAATTAGCACCCATGCGGGATTTGAACCCACGACCTTGCCAATCCGTGGCATCGCTCTGACCAACTGAGCTAACGGGCAACCGACGCATGAGTTGAAATGTACATACTCGTACTATACAGCATTGCGCTGTGAGCGACATCTATGGAGACACATTGCAGTCAGAGAAAAACTTTATCATTATCTATCTATCTATCTAATCAGCCCACATCCACCCACTGCTGAGTATAGGCCTCCTCATTTTCACGCCACTGCTTCCGGTCCTGTGCCAGTCGAACCCAATGTTTTCCCACCTTTATAATGTCACCAGACCATCTGGCTGGTGTTATCATTATAACTAGTACCAAATAACTGATAGAATACTGACACCTATCCTATTTTAGTAAATATACCTCATACTAATTAGGCCTTATTTGTAATCAGTCAGTACCTAATGACGTCGGTTGTCCGATGGCTATCGCCATTAAAACTATTTATGCATAGAAAGCTCTGCTGACTTTGGGGCTAGATGATGCTGTATGAAATATCCAGCATTATTTATTTATTTAGACAAACACTGACCGCGTCCGCATACGTAACACTACAAACTCAATACAAATTACAAACTATTCTACTACGTGCTGACCGTCAGGATAGTACTAAATAGAGCCTACTTAATAACAACCAAACAGAAAAAAATGCTATACTTTTATGTTTTCATCTATGTGTGCCCTGGATGGGATTTGAACCCACAGCGTGGATGACAGAGCTGTCAATAATAGATCCGCTTCGTTTGGTAAATTATTTAGCTGTGTGTTTGTCATCAAAATATTTTCAAAGATATCAGGATAACATTACCGTGCGATAACAACCATCTATTTACAAACCTTTTTAGATTAATAAGGTAAGTATTACAGAAACACTGTATTGAGGATAAACAACTCCTTTTAACCGATTTTAAAAAAGAGAAGGTTCTTTGTTTTGCTGTATGTATGTTTTTTTATCTAAACCTAGAGAGGAGGCCTAAAAACTCCTAAATATCTAGGTAAAAGTATTTAAGTTTTATTAGCATTCGTCGTTTGCAGAAATAGCTTTCAGGAATTTTACGACAAGAACTTAAGAGCTTAGTATTTAAAGTCAATAAGGTCTTTTTCACACAATCGTATATACGGTTAATATAATGCTTTATCCAAGTCTCTCATTACCCGACTTTATAAAAGCAGAAACTTCTATATTCAGCTGTGTATTTATTTTATGTACCTATGTTCTATACTTCTCCGTTTAAATTATACACCATTTTTTTGTATGGACTTCCATTTAAAGTCCAATATTCTATCATTATTAAGGGATTGATACATCATTCATTGCCAGGTCTTCAAATCAAGAGTAAATAGGTTCCTTCTAGGAAAGAATGCTCCATCTTAGACCTCACTACTGCTTAACATCAGGCCAGGACGTATTTAATTAAAAAAAAAAACCACCAAGGTCTAACACTGTTTCTTCGGTGAAACGTTACGTTTTAGTTCTCTCGATCTCAGTTTTTTTATAGAGCTTTACATTTTAATGGTTATTATAATTATGACGTATAAAACGGTCATACTTATTAAATGTACTTTTTTTTATTTAGAAGTCACGTAAAACTTATTATTTTCAACCGACTTCAAAAAAGGAGGAGGTTCTCAATTCGTCTGTATGTTTTTTTTTTTTTTTTTTGTATCTTGTTACGCGATTGCTCCGCCATTTGTTGACCGATTTGCAAAATTCTTTTCATGTTTGAAAGGGTATACTCCAGAGGTGGTCCCATATAAATTTTATTCCTGAGGGATTGATAGTTTCCCCGTAAAACTCTAAACACCTTCCCTCCTAGCCATGTCACAAATAGAAATCGAATCGACAGCTTGACATTGAAGTCGGTTTTCTTTTTAGTATAAAAACGTAATTATTTCATAAAAATAAGTTTAAAACCGACAACTTTACTTTTGGCATTTTATACCTACTTATATAAAGAAAGAAAGAAAAGAAAAAATATTTATTGCAGTAAAACAAGTTATAAAAGTTGCATAAAAACAAGATTAACAAAACAAAAGGAAGAACTTATTTTACAGATACCTAGGAGTTACATTGAAAATTATCTGTCAACTTCCTCACTAGGCGCAGCCTGTATCGAGGGAGCTTTGATACGATAGGGATAGGGGAGATTTAATGCTAGGTCACTGATAAACTAAACTTAATGAATACTAAATGAAGTAAATACAAACATTCATAAATAATACATATAATATTTAATAACAGGTAAGATTAACATTTAATGTAAGTAATAAAAATAAATAATAGTAATAACTACAAATAATAAATACTTAAATAATTTATAATAATATCTATATATCCATACTTACTTAATATTATAAATGTGAAAGTAACTCTGTCTGTCTGTGTATCTGTCTGTTTGTTACGTTTTCACGCCCAAACCGCTGAACAGATTAAGCTGAAATTTGGCATAGGATAGGTTAGAGTTAAAGGTTGTATCCCAGGGAAGGATACTTTTTATCCCGAAAAAATTAAAAATCTTTAGGGACCGCGGGTCACCGTGGGAGCGCAGCTAGTCTATGAATAAAGGTATCGTGTTGGAAGCAAAAAGGGACGTCCCTACTTGGTGTTAAATGAACCACGGTAGTATACCACATATTTATAGAGTTGTGTTCAAGGCCTATTCTATGTATAGATGTGCATGTGCTAGCGTTTAGCGTTTTTGTGATAGAAATTCAATATCGGTAGCTGCTAGATATTTTCTGCGATTGGAGTACTTACAATCTGCTGTTTTCTTACCAAGTCGATTGCATTTATCTTGTGTAAAACAACAGTACCTTTTCAAATCAAATTAAGTAGTAGTTTTCATAAGAAAACCAATACAAATTTTCTTTATTGTGTAACTAACAAAAGCATGATTGATTTTCGTTTTTATATTATTCTTTTTGTTTGTTTCTGTTATCATTGATTCATTTTGTAATAAAATTATTCGTATTTTAAATTAATGTTAAATTATATTATTTATACTCTCTCTATCGTATTAGGTTAGCCTGTCAAGATAGGATTGATGATGGTAATAAAAAAAATTAAAATAATAACAAAAAAATATACAATTTACCCCATACTTAACGGACTAAAGTGCGACTCTGGGAATAAAAACATACCTACAGACTTTGACTGTATGACAAACTGAGAGATTCACTACCGTTTGCAACCAGGATTTTTTTGATTTCCATATACAACTCGTATTTATTAAAAATATTACTTTGTTAAAAGTAAACTTAATATTTTAATTTTACCTGATTTACACGCTTATAGTTTGACTCCACCTTATTTCAAACAAAACAAATGTACCGAGACATTGGGACGGTAAGATGACGTCGCGGGACGTTGCGAGGCGTTGCGGGGCGTTGATTGGCTGCCATTGCAAATAATGAGCGACGATTAGGTAACGCATGGCTTGATGGCGTGACGTCATGTGACGTCTTATGGCTTAAGATTAAAGCATGTTAAATGATGTGTAATTATGGAGAGTCTGGGTTTTGGTACTATGGTGCTCGTTGTTTTTTATACCCACGACACAGGGAATCTTAGTGTGAAAATAACTGTATGTGACTGGTTGGCAGTTATTCATTTATTCGAACTACTTTTTGAGGAAAAGTTGGAGGCGTTTGAGATGTGGTGTTGGCGTAGAATGGATAAAATCAGCTGGACGCAGAAGATAACCAACATTAAAGTTCTGCGTAGAGTCGACGAAGAAAGATCGCTATTGCAAGTTGTCTAAAAAAGAAGGGGAAAGAATATCGGCCATCTTATAATGACATGACAGTTTCATTAAGAACATTATAGAAGGTAAAGTGGAAGGAAGAAGAGAGCTACATGAGCCAAGTAAAGGAGAAGTTAGCTGTCATGTCGTATAAAGAGGACAAGGAAGCAGCCCTGGAAAGAGATACATGGAGAGGGATTCATCAGTTGTGCCGACAAGGAGTAAATCCTTAAATAAGAAGAAGAACTCTTTTTCCATATGAAAGGTTATTAAATTTAGACTAAGCAATTAAAAATCCGGGTGGAGTGTGGATCGCTAATTTCTCCTAAGCATTTCTGATGTTTTTTTTACAGGTACTAAGAAGGTTCGAGTGCTATTAACAAAACTTTTGGTAGCTTTTGGATAATCTACAGCCTTTCTCTACATACAACTCACTTCTACCGTTTTAACACAAAAAAAATAGGGTTTTATTTTATAATGCAAACAGTTTTAAAGTCTACTAAAATAACAATGAAAACAAACAAATTAAATAATCAAAACACCAACTATTTGAATACCAAAATCAAACACGATTCAGCAAAGCTTTAAAACTAAAGCTGTTAATCTACTTTTGACTGTTCACTTCTAACGAAGTTCAGAAGTACCTTGTGACGCCGCGTGGCTGTTACGATTCCTTTTGTTATGGCTTGTGGGTTTGTTGAATGTGAATTGCTTGTTCAACGATGTGAATGTAATTGTAAGATTCTAAATGTCTTACGGGCTTACACCAAGCTACAAAACATTGTATTCTATATTATACCTACGTCATAGTAGTTTTATTTCAATTTTGGACGAAATTTTTTAAAATTTTTTTTATATTTTGAATTTAATTTTAGTTTAATCTTTCTTCTTGTAAAAATAATTTTCAATGCTGTGTGTGTACCTACCTATACAGGGTGTAAAAAGACGTCTAATACCAAAGCCGAAAGGGGTAGGTACAGTATCCTAACACACAACCAAATCCAAAGGGATTTTCCGAAAAAATCATTATATCCGGAGAAAACAGCGTTTGAATATTACTGTTTGCGTATGTACTGGGCGCGTTGTTTTACGTAGATGGCTGGATTTTGAGTTTAAATAGTTTTTTTCTTTTAAAAATGAAATAATTAGGTAGGTATGGTCTTATTATGTTATACTAGTAGTCAATAACTGAAAATAACATAAAATGACTAAGCAAAGTCAAACATTTTTTTGCGTTTTTTTTTTCGCTAAAAGAGTTTAGAATCATGGTCTGATTACAACCCCTCAGTTTTCGGTAGTTGTCTTTTTACACCCTGTATAATATTTTGCATGCTGCTAAGCTGATAATGGCTTTACTTACTTATACAACTCTCTTTGTTAAACTCATGTATCGCAAAATAAATAAATCTGAATTCATTTGAGTAGAAACATTTTCAAAGAGTTTGGAACATATTTATAATTTCTATTTTATGTAGTGTTAAACCACACTAAAATAAATATAGATTTAGCTAAAGCGACTTCTCTTCGTCATCTGGTAACTTCGGAACATGTAGATGGCGCTATCAGTGCTATAACCGATAAAATATGAGCCTAACAAAAATTTCGATTGTGACGACACGGGTTCCGTGGCCGAATGGTAAGGCACTCCGGCTTTGGGAGGGTCGTCTGATCGTTGCGGGTTAGAATCCCGTCGGAATCGAAAATTTTGATAAGACTTTTCATTTCTCAATGAAATATCTAAGTTTGGACGTGCCTTTGATTCCCAATCTGAGAGATGTCGTGATTCAGCTTTGATGTAGTTTTTGGGTCTATTTTAATGTACCTACTAATTAAAAATGTTCTACAGTTTTCTTTCTAGCTGTTCCATACTCGCCATAATCTTTTTAATTACACGTTACTATGTATATATACTATTTATTACGTAATCTACATGCCTAAACCATCCCCATTGTAGTATTTTCTATTTCGTGCAGCAAATGATTGTTCTTTACGAAGCCAAGGCTTAGGTCAAACATTTCTCGTCCCATTGCCCCAGTGAAAAAACAGCTCAGTACCTCAAAAATCAGCTACCCGCAAATCGTCAAATTCCATCGTTACGCGTTCGCGCCATTTAATATTCTTGATTTGAGCATTTTAAGCGGTTTTGGGCCACGTTTAAGATCATGGCTTTGGGAATTATGTTTGAAGGTTTTTTGGGTTCATAATATGAAAAATTTAGACGGCTAACGTGTATTTTCATCATTATTTATTGTTACTGAGAGTGGAATTGACAGGAAGCCTTCACCAAACAAATGGGTGAAGGATAAGATTATTATGATGATTATATCAATTCTTAAATAATCACCTGTATATGATTCCTGATTTTTGCAGTTCAATAACCTCTATAATGTCTTAAAATTTTGAAACATAGCCCTTTACAGTCGGGCTAGTAATCAGGGGAGGAAAGTTTGACAGTTTGCCAAACGTTTGTTTAATGTGTGGGGCCTAATCAGCGCACGGGAAGATTTGAGTTGTTAGGCGCTAACCACTTAATCGATGACCTACTTAGGGTGTGGCCCGACTGCGAGCGACTAGCAATTTGTAGCTGGTAGCAATTGGTAGGTACTGACTGAGCTATAGTAATAATGTTAGGGCTGGATTACACGTACTGAGTAGGCGAGACAGAAAATTGAAATGAAAAAAGCTTTATTGCAACGTTCGAAACGGTCTCTAAGTGGATAAGTGACCGCCAGTGGCATTTTCATCTGAGCGCATCCGTGTTTCGGACGGCACGTTAAATGGTCGGTTTCGGCTATTTAAGTCGTTAAGCCATGACGGAAACCTTAAGGCGGCCTAAAAACTCCGTTACCAGAGTGTGGTAGGTGCTATAGTAATACATTTAAAGGAAGTAGCTTGCTATTACGGAAGAGATACAGCCCTGTTATTCTCACCTACGATAAGAAAGACAGCAGGCAGGGTGCGAAATCCTATAAACAGTGTAAAATCCGAAGTCAAATTTTAATTTTTCTTTCGTGATAAGTGTTGTAGGTGATGTTGTAGGTACCTAGGTGTCATCATCCATCTACGTTCTCAATCCACGACTGACAGTCATGGAACGTGGCCTTTTAACCGATGTTTTATCCCAGTACGGTATGTAAAAGTAAACTAACCCGCTTTCCTCCTAAGCCTTACCCTACCAGTAAACTATGAAACCAGTATAATGGATACACGTGGGCTTGGCGTTTCTTGATAAATTGCTTAACTTTTGTTGCCGCGCGACGTGAGTGGCCGGGGACTGTAAAATCACATATTAATTACTACCTACTTCACTTTCACGTAGAGTTTCCTAGTTACACTAATCTATAAATTAGTGTTGGTTGCATTACAATAAAGCTCCACAAATTATTTAGTCGTATTATCTTACTTTATAGTATTATAGTTTCCATACCTAGGTATTTTCAGAATAGCTAAAAAAGTTTCCATCATCATTCACATTCATTACGTTACGTTCTCAATCCACGTGACAGTTATGAGACGTGCCGAGCCCGGCTCGTCTTCCGATATACACGTCGATCTGGTAATACTGTGAAGCTGACAGAATACGAACAGAACGAACACCATGTAAAAATTCCTTATATAAAAAGGCTTTTGTAATGGAACCATGACTGTTAGGTATAAGAACTGTTATATCAGTCATGCCTGACACATATTATTTTTGTAATTAAAAGACTATTTTTTTTTTATTAGAAACATTTTGTAAGAGACATCACTAGAACCTTAACTAGATTATAATGCATTTTATGTGCATTTAATTTTATATGTGCGTCTGTATTATTTAGCTTGCACGCTATCTCAAAAACGGCTTATCCAATTTTGATGCGATTTTCACTAAAAAATATCTTAGAGAATGTCTACCGCACCTTGGGGATACAGTCGTGAACCTGTTTTTTTTTCACTGAAGTTGTGGTACACACCGCGATTAACATTTAGTTGGCTTATCAAATTCGTTTACATAAAATATAGGTCAGGCTTTGAGTATCACCGGGTAATGCAACTGGGCTCACCTAGTACTTAACATTAATAGGTAGTGTAGGTAGACTCATCTTTGTTAATTTTGGATTGTTTTCAAAATGCTCTGATTCTTATGTCTGATGTTTCCTACCTACTTCTATTCTATTCTATTTTTGGTTTTTCATCATAGTTTATTTAAATAGTGCTTTCTTGTGTGTGTTTGTGCCAAATAAATGTTTATTCTATTCTAGTAAAAACGTTGAAAAACTAAACTGTGCAAACAACTCTTTGGCCCAGCCACGCCGCGGTGCAAAACCATTTTCTGACACGCGAATGAAGTGAAGAAAATGTAGTCGTTCCGATATCGCGCGATATCGAAAACAAATGAGTTTGGTTAGTAACCTCGAGCCTGTCAGGCTTATAGAGACGAGGCATGTTTTGTTCGTTTGTATGTTAATAAAAATTAAGTTTTTTAAAAACTAAAAAATAAACCAACTTCAATGTTTGATGACATAAAGGGCGCGGCATTTCTCAGGGTGTGTAGTGAGAAAGAGGTTTTTTTGAGATTTACAGTAAAACTATCAATGTCTCAAGAATAAAAAAAAAGATACATACAGCTGAACATAGAACCTTATCCTTTTTTTGAAGTCGGTTAAAAATGTATGAGAGACTGGACAAATGGCGCCTAGAATTTCACGTCAAAGGATTTTACGGGTGGATATTTCACATGTGAAAAATCCACCAAGGTACTTTCTACTTTTTTGTTATACTAGCTATTAGGTTTTTATGCGTTGGTCCGATGGCATCAATATAAAATTCTTAAGATTTAGTGTTTTCCTGATTCTTTCTGTTGTTGCCCTGACTCTTCATGGTATTGGTCGCGAATGAACAGGAGTAAAATCTTTAGATCGTCTAAGTGATCCCAGCGGTCCTACTGAATAATTGCTTTTCGACTTTGACTTCTCTGTTCCTTCGTGACCAATTTCACACAGCATTATCTAGCCCCAAACTAAGCAAAGCTTGTAATGGGAACCATGTAACTGATATACTACTTATATACTTTTTGTTTTTAAATACATACATATTATACTCGTACAAACTTATTACATCCTAAGTTATTTTTGTGAGTTCTAGGTGAAAAAATATTTATAAAAGAAAAGTATTTTTTTTTTGACGACCTCTGTGGTGCAGTGGGCGAAAGCCCGGCTGCGACGCAGTAGGTTGCGGGTTCAATCCCCGCCGCGGGACAAGTGTTTGTATGATCTACAAGTATTTGTCTCGGGTCTGGGTGTTTCTATGTATAATATGTATGTATTTACGAACAAAAAGTATATAAGTATTATATCAGTCATCTAGTACCCATAACACAAGCTCTGCTTACTTTGGGGCTAGATGATGCTGTGTGAAAAGTCCAGCATTATTTTTATTTTTTTTTATTTTTTTTTAAAGACAAAGCCATAGCTATCCACTAGTGCTCCTTAACGTGGTATGCCGAAATTGATCCAGTGTTCATTCAACTCTGGAAAATTGTTGTATGTATTTTGAGGAACTTTTTTGCTATTTGATATTCTTGTGGTAACACGGCTTGTACCAACGTATAATGTATAAAACTCAATCTTGCCTTATTGAGAGGAAATACAATGCCGTCAACACGATTTCATGGTCAATGGCCTCCCCTCAAATTTTTTTGTCTTTTCGATAATTGCTCTCTGAATGTATCTAGCTACCATTACCAATAGGATTACCTATTGGTAATGGTAGCTAGATATATTAGCCTAATAAGGCTCAAGCCACATTGCTATAAGATACATAAACGCTCGCGCCGCGGCGCCGGCTCACGAGGTCGCGACTGCCAGCGCCGACGCGCGTCAGCTCGCGACCGCGCGAGACTGCTCGCGAGGCTGCTCGAAATTATATCTTACAAAATTGTGCTTAAGGTTTATAATGTCTTATTATTAAAACTGATCGTCGCCTCGCTGCCAATTCAATGTACATTGAGGCTTATAGTCATAGGTCATATAGTCTTACAGTCCTTAAAGGTCGCACGGCAATTTTCCACGTGTAAACGCTCATCGTATGCGATTTGTCATAGATAGCGCGACGCTCGTCGGCACGTTCAATGGGCGGGGCTTAGCACATCGTACGAAAAATTGCATCGTGTAAATGCATCTTTAGTATAGTCATCTCTTTGAGACAGTTTTCCTTCAAACAATACATTCATCGACATAAAGCTTTGTCAGGCGTTGTGATCCGTCATACTTGTTTTGAATCCGCTCGTCGACCGCCAGTGTGATAAGGCTGTTAGTTCTATAAGTGTATCCATAAGTATACAGGGTGTAAAAAGAATTCTACCGAAAACTGAGGGGTTGCAATCAGACCATGATTCAGAACATCTTTAGCGAAAAAAAACCCAAAAATGTTTTTGACTACGTAATTTTATTTTGTTTTCTAGTTATTTACTACTAAAGTAGGGCCAAAATAATAGGTCACATTTGACGTTTCATCAAAATTCAACAACGTGACCTTGTAACGGCGGGCATAAAATAAGAACTGCACAATTGCTTAACTTTTTTCAATTACGTTTACATATTTATTGTAATAATGACCGATACGAGTAATTTTACGATTTGCTTTCACTAATAAACCATTCTAAACATAATAAACAATTTCTGATCTAAAGAACTGAACGTCGTTACAATGTTGCGTCAGTCAACCCTTTTTCTTTTTAAACACTAGGGATGTTACTCTAAAAATCGAAAGCTGATAGGATTGTAAGTTGAATCGAATGCAATGATTACTTGTGAAGAAAAATCACCATAAATTTATAACCACGCTGTGATTATAGTAAAACCTAATTATACATATTTATTATTCTTTTAAATAACTATAAAAATACAAAAAAATAACTAAATAGAAAGGTCATTGATGTTGGGTGCAATTTAGGTGGATGTTGCTGGCAACACCAGTGCCTGTCGATGACGCATGTCATGTCGCCATAACATGATGATGACGCAGTCTTTTGTTGTTGTGCGAAGTGACTGTGCGTTTTTGGTGTGCTCTCTGTTATTTTCTTCTGATCCGGCTTTTTCATTGAACTGATCTTACTGACTACGTTTACCTGGCTATAAATTGGACTCCGATTGCTTAACGATTATTAAACAAGAAAAACATTACAGTCTTACTATGTCGAAACGGGGGAAAACTCTAAACAGTCAATCTCGCGAACTAGTGCTGAAATTGTACAATTATTTTGGACGTGAATCAGTTAACGATGGGCCTCTTTTACCATTGAAACCACCGAGAGAACGCGTTGCCGAAGCATTGGGAATAGGGAAGAAGACAGTAACTCAAATTCTGAAAGAGAAATACGGACCATCAGGCTCAGAAGATAATACTTTACGTACACCGAAAAAACGAAAGAGGGACAAGAAAATTGTTGACGTTGATAATTTTGATGCTACTGCAATTCGCAACCACATTTATGGATATTACTCGAGAAAAGAATATCCTACACGGGAAAAGCTATTGAGTTCGTTAAAAGGCGCAGGTTTATTTTTTGGAGGCAAATCGTCTCTAGCAAAGGTTTTGAAATCGATTGGCTTTAGATTTAAAAAATCCGACAAGGGGAAAATCCTCCTAGAACGCTACGATATTATTTTGAAGAGAATAACATTCTTACGTGAGGTAAATAAAATTACGGATTGGGACAATGTCGTGTTTATTGACGAAACATGGTTGAATGCGAACCATACGGTTGCGCGGACATGGACCGATGATACAGCGGCCTCCACCTCAAAAGTTCCATCGGGAAAAGGAGCCCGACTTATTATATGTCACGCGGGATCAGCTTCTCAAGGTTTTATTCCAGACTGCCTCCTCGCATTCGCCTCTAAAACTACAACAGATTACCATGAGGAAATGAACTTTGATGTTTTTAAAGAGTGGTTTGAGAAGCTGCTAGTCAGCTTAGAAAACCCATCGAAAATTATAATGGACAATGCTCCGTATCATTCTGTACAAGTTGATAAACGACCAACTCAAGCAAATAAAAAGCAAGAAATTGTCTCGTGGCTGGTAAGAAATGGTGTGGAGGCAAGTCCAACTTTTTTAAAAGTTGAGTTGTTAAATCTGGTAAAAGCAACTAAGCCGTCCAAGCTCCGCTATGTAATCGATGAACTAGCCCTAGAGCATGGACGGACACGAAGTTATTCGATTGCCTCCCTACCATTGCCAGTATAACGCCATCGAGCTTATTTGGGCACAAATAAAGGGTCATGCAGCGCGGAACAATACCGAACCACCCTTCAGTACTGCTAAAATGATGACTCTGCTACAAACTACATGTGCAGAAGTCACTACAGAAGACTGGCGAAAAGTCGTGGAGAAGACAAAGAAAATAATTTTACAAGATTTTGAACGAGATGTGAGAATAGACAATATTATTGAAAATGAATTAATAATATCTCTGAGTGCTGACAGCAGTGATGAAGATAGCAGTTCCGATAGTTCAAGTGAATAAAAGCATTTTTTTTGTTAAATTACGTAGGTACTTGTCTTATTTTGCTCCTTTAATTTATGAAAGAAAAAATAATAATGGGACAGGGATTCGCATGATCATTTTTAAAATTCACATATGTTTCAAGTCTGTATCGATTCATTCGATTCATTCATTTAATCGATGTTTTTAAGCAGGTCACCTCACTATGAATATAAAACTGACATCTGTCAAAAGTGACCTGTTATCTTGGCCCTACTATAATACAACATAATAAGGCCATACCATCCTAATAGTTTCATTCATAAAAGAAAACAAAAATTAAAACTCAAAATCCAGCAATCTACGTATAAAAATGCGCCCAGTACATACGCCCGACCAGCTGTGCGAGGTCGGTTTCCTCCGGATATAATGATTTTTTCGGAAAATCCTTTTGGATTTGGTTGTGTGTTGGGATGCTGTACCTACCCCTTTCGGCTTCGGTAGACGTCTTTTTACACCCTGTAAATCCACAAGTTCTATAAGTATGTAGTAAAAATGGTTAGCAAGCTGGTCGTCTTTGGAAGCACAATTGCAACTAACAATCTCTAACCGGGATAACCGAGCACATGTAAAAAGGCACATGAGAAGGTTGTACCCTGAATACAAACGATCGTCACACATTTGTCGCGGGATTTAAAATAGGTTTGCATAATTTCTGCATAACGAAACGTTCTAACGAAGCAACAGGTTGCAAAGTAAATATTTTTTTAGCTTTTAGTCAAATTTATGGACTTCGCTTAGAGTTGTCTGTTTTTTTGTGGCGGAGTGACGCGCAGTAAATATTACTGAAATACTGTTTGGCTTTTTGAGATGATATTTTGTGTTCTGCTGACTTCAGAGTTATTCCGTCATTTCTGCTTTATGTTGTGAGCATTGTCCAAGAAATTATAATACCTACCTGACACTTTTTATACTCGTTTTAGATATTCTTTAATTATTACTGCCCTTGTCTGTGGACAAGGCACATCATGATATAAAATTTAATCTTGCTTAGGTATTGGAACAAAAAAAACCACTAAATTTCTTGAAAACCTTGTAAAAACATTCAGACTCAAAGGTTTGCTGGTAGAAAACTCTTTTAGGGTTAAGCTCGCCTTTGTACATGTACTTTCTAATTATTGTTTTGTAACCATTGTCTTGTGTACAATAAAGAATTACAGAATTACAGACATTTCTTAGATCACTGAATCATCTTTAAATAAATAATAAGACTGAAAATAATAAAAACTAGAAGTAAATATGAAAGCTGACCGAACGAAAGAAGGCGGTCTCTTCATACGCACTAATACAGGAACGAAGTTTAGTTTTAAATACAATTAAAGGGTATAGAAATCCCCTGCCTCCAATGCCAAAGTCATAGTCAAAAAGCCTCTATTCAGTAGGACCGCTGGGATCACTTTGAATCCACTCCATCCACTCCACTCTGATGCTCAGGGGATTTTTAGACCTTTTCATTTAGCTAAGAATTTTTTTAATTATTACAAACAGTTATGTGTAAGTTATTTCTAAACTAGCTGCTCCCACGGTGTTACCCGCGGTCCCTCGGGATTTTTTTAGCCTTTTTTTAGCCTATGTCCTTCCCTGGGATACAACCTTTAACTATGCCAAATTTCAGCTTAATCTGTTCAGTGGTTTGGGCGTGAAAACGTAACAAGCAGACAGACAGACAGACAGAGTTACTTTCACATTTATAATATTAAGTATAAGTATATTAAGTATGGATTTTCTTCGGGATATAGACTGTTCTTGGTGAAAATAAGACTATCAATAGTCGCTTAATCGCGTCAATTTGTCAGTAGCTTTAAAGCTACAAATCAGAGTTCCTCAGGCTCGGTTAATGTCGTTAGTATAGGATTCCTCCGCAACTTCGGCAGTTAGTAGCGTCGCTGAAGACTTGTCGACGCACTGGGTGCTGTATCGCCGAGGTTTTTCAGAAATTGTGCGCAGGCATTTTAGTCTGTCACCTGATATATATAATAATGAAAATAAATGGATTGATATTATGCGCAATAGATATAAGAATGTATCGAAAGCAGTGACCCAAAGTTATTCCTTATTTTGAGTCGCTGCGCCAAAAAATAAATTAAATTAATACAATGTATTATTATTTATTTATTTATGAAATAGTTATAGTTAATATCAACGACCAATGCTATGTTTATTATTGTGCAACTACTTGGAATTGTTACTTTCTTAGAGACGTTGATTTTTCAACCGATTTCAAAAAAGGAGGAGGTTCTCAATTCGTCTGTATGTTTTTTTTTTTTTTTTTTTTGTATCTTGTTACGCGATTTCTCCGCCATTTGTTGACCGATTTGCAAAATTCTTTTCATGTTTGAAAGGGTATACTCCAGAGGTGGTCCCATATAAATTTTATTCCTGAGGGATTGATAGTTTCCCCGTAAAACTCTAAACACCTTCCCTCCTAGCCATGTCACAAATAGAAATCGAATCGACAGCTTGACGCCCTGAGTCACACCGCGTTTCGAGTCAAACATTGAAGTCGGTTTTCTTTTTAGTATAAAAACGTAATATTATAAATTATTATTATTATTATAAGCCCAATGTTTCCCACTGCAGGGCAAAGGCCTCCCTTCCCTCCCTCCACGTCTTCCGGTCCTGGGCCATAACAGGCCAATCTTTTTTGTAGGAGTCCAGCTCATCCCGCCATCGTTGCTTGGGTCTTCCACGAGGTCACCGCATTATCGGATTCCATAAAGTGGTTGCTTTAGCCCAGTATTCTTCGGGCATGCGGCTAACGTGTCCGGCCCAGTCCCACTTTTGATTTATAAATACAATACAAAAATGTATGTATGTTCAAAAACGCGCGTATTTCCAACACAGTGCGTACATAACTTGATGAATGTGTTAAACTTGAACTAATAACGTTATGGTAAAGTTTCGCCGTTGTATCTTTGTTACAAAACTGTAGATTAATGTTTCATAATCGGATTAGTTTGTTCAATCTATTGATAATCATCTGATTTGGGAAGATAGGAAAAGGAAATGGAAGAAGAAAAACTCTGAAATCTTTATCAGGATACAAAATCTTATAATATTATTTGGAAATTACTTTAGGAAAAGTATTCCTGGTGGGAAATGACAGCGATTGAGGCCGTATGTACCTTTATTTTTTCTAATGCCGACTAAATGTTTTCAAAAATCCAAATCGGCTCAAAATAAATCTTTCATTTTCAAAAATGATACATAAACATAATGACAAAAAGTAGGTCGATCAATCGATGAGTTACTGGCTAACTTTTGTAACAAAAAAACTACATGACATACTTACATAATACACTAGAATCGTTTAGGTTGTGCTATCCAAAGATAGTCGAAAACTATCTACAAATCCGTCTAACTCACTCAACCGATCTAGGTCCGCTAAAACGCGCCTAAGGCAGTTCTATGTGGAACTTAGAAGTGCTCTAGATAATCCCAAGACAGAAATTTCTATCTACCCTTTGCCGGCAGGTATCGTTTTAAACGGAGTTTCAATATTATTTGATTGAATTATACCCTCCACTTCTGAGGAAGTAGTTTTGAAGTGAGATCTAACTTGGCTAGACTAAAGTTAAGAATAGTAACGGAGTTATACCCAATTCTAAAGTATCCCGTATTTGGAAATTTCCTTTTTGTAATAAATAAATAATGCTGGACTTTTCACACAGCATCATCTAGCCCCAAAGTAAGCAGAGCTTGTGTTATGTGTATTTGATGACTGATAAACTATTTATATACTTTTTGTTTGTAAATACCTACATATGTATTATATAGAAACACCCAGAACCGAGACAAATATCTGTAGGTCATACAAACATTTGTCCCGCGGCGGGGATCGAACCCGCAACGGACCTTCGCTTCTTTTATTTTAAATAATTTCTGTGTAACAATAAAAAGTATTCCTATCAATGGTAAGAACTTACTTGTCTTCCTTACGTCGATTTTGATTGATCGTCTAAGTAAAGCTAAGTTAAGTCGTCAAGCCATGACGGAGGCCTTAAGGCGGCCTAAAAACTACGTCACCGAGTTAGACACTGACTCAAACGAACTTACTTATTTGTTGTCCAACTTCAATCGCTGGTATGCTGCTATCCAGATGAATTTATCGTTTCGTATCTAAATTAGATGGTGGTATGGTTATTTTCTAAAAAAAGATCAAAGATTTATGTATGTTTGTAGTTGGTGTTTGGTTAGTATCTTTTTAAACTTCACAGATCTATCTGAATCGATAAAATGTTTGACTTTACGTTTGTGGGATTAAAACGATACAATGTAAAACGTAAACAGGTTCACGACTGTATCCCCAAGGTGCGGTAGACATTCTCTCAGATCTTTTTATGTTACTTATTCCAGATCCTATGAAGATGTCTCAGGGGGGTAGTCAGAGGCATGTCCAAACACATATTTGATACATGCCCACATCTTGCAGAAGTTAGTATTCCATACGTGACAGGTTGCAAGCCCAACGCCGCCTATAAGAAGACTAACTGGTTTCCTCACGATGTTTTCCTTCACCGTTTAGAACACGTGTTAAAGCGCATATAAATTTTACGAAACGCAAAATCCATTGATGCACGGCCGGGATTCGAACCCACAACCTTCGGATTGAAAGTGGAGGTACAACCCCATACGGCCAACACGGCTTTTACGATACAATGCTATTTGTAAAATGGAATATGTCCACCAATGATAAAGCTGCGCTCAGCGAGCTTAGGAAAATAAAGCTATGCTATTGGTGACATTTATTAAAACCAATATTATGCACATTGATATAATTTTGTCTCGTTTTGATATAAGTACAACATTGAGAAAAAATGTGGATAAACCTACACATGACACTGAACTGATTGCATAAGAGTGCATAATTAATTAAATTAAACATTACATAAAAATAATAGCGGCTGAAAGCATCCTTTTTCCAGGCAACATATATGATGGATAGAGAAGTATACATAAAACCTAACTGGATGATATACAGCGTCAGGCTACACGTAACATACAACCTGTATCTGCTTACAAAGCATATTTCGCGCGCAAATCTGCTGAATTACGTTCCGTTTCACACGTCATAGCAATTCAGCGGGAACCTCGACTGACATGACGGCTTCTGAACCCTTATAAGATGCTGGGATTGGATGACTACATAAAGGAGCTTTGCTTACTGACGAATGAATAATCTACAGTACCTAAGGTATATGTTTTGATTAAGTATAAATAATGCTGGACATTTCACACAGCATAATCTAGCCCCAAACCACAGCCCAAACTAAGCAAAGCTTGTATACTATGAGAACCAGATAACTGATAGAATAGGGGAAGTGCGTACAAAATGAAATACTGTTTTTTTGTAGCATAATATTTTATCTCTGTGAATAATAACTAGAACCGTTTTGATAATACATAGTTTTTTAATAATCAAGCAACTTTGATGTTTTATATATAAAATATACTAAGAAAAGCTACAAAAACATATACTCATAAAGTTATTAGGACTTAAACAAATTGATTTTGCTCGAATTTGTCCATATCATATGGACAAAATAACATACCATCTGTTGGAAACATTAAGTTCATTCATTAATTTTCCCGAAAAATATAACTTCTACTGTGCACACGCGAATTTTTATTTTATTTATAAAAAATAGTTTATTTAGCTCCCAACCATTAGAAGTAGTCAAAAACTTCTTCACCATCAATGGAAAATATTTTAATCGTGTATTCCGGGTCAGCATGAGCCCAAAGAAAACCATTTCAGCGGCTTATCATTCACCAGTCTCGAAATGCGAATAATGGTCAGAATTTTATACTATTCAATGTGTGAATGATGACGGAAGTTTATCGGACAGATGTATTAATTGTGCCACTAATACATAAATTGGACCACAGCCAATTACCATTCTATTGTTGGGCAATAAAGTCTATATATAACTTGGATTAGTTTGAGTAAAGTAAATAGTTATGTCTAGCTGTCGAGAGTAAAAGAGGTCGTTGGTTCGAATCCCGGCCGTGCATCAATTGATTTTTCGTTTCGTAAAATTTATATGCGCTATAACACGAGCTCTTAACGGTGAAGGAAAACATCGTGAGGAAACCCGCAGCTTAGTCAGCTCCACACGTATTGACGTTGTCTTTCCTGTGAGCCAGGCTGATTCAACTGAGAGGATGGTTTAGGTGCTGGGCAAGCCTATTCCATCTCAAACAATGTCCCAGGCACTACAGCGTCCCGTTAAGTGTAGGCATGGATTGCCTCCTGACGCTGTATAAATTATCTAATATAAGGCCTAAGTTTTTTTTGTTTATTCACTGTTGACTGTATTATGATGTTAATTTACTCGAACCAAACTAAATTGAACCCATGACCATGCACTAACAACTGAACCAATAATTGAAAACCAACAATTTAAATGTTGAATTCGTGCAATTTTTTACTTTTAAAAAAATTTTACCTCGTTTTTCCTTTTCGTTCATTCGTTTATCGTTTTCAAACACAACTTATTTTTCCTCCAAAGCCAAGCACGCAATAACCACTTTATTCTTCAAGATTATCATGCTTACTCTCTTTGGAGACAACTTTCTTAAACACTAGATTGTCTAGACTTTGCCACATGGACTTGCATCAGCAAAATAGGTATAGAGGTTGTTGACCTGAACATTTATCTCAAAATCCCAGTAGTGACATGGAAAAGCTAGTTGGATCTTCTTGAAAGACAAAACATTTTTAAGAATAGAAAAATAAAGATTTATAAAACTACACAAACTGACAAGGCCTCATTTTTGGGTTGTAAATAGACGTTTGACCGTATCAAAAATGTCATGATGGAATCATTTTTTTGAAATGTTGCATAATGATTTTCAAGAAGTACAGACATTCCACCAATTGCAGCGCAGATACATCACGAATGGAGTAAGTTATAAGTACAAGAAGAAACAATCAATTTAATGAATAGTTTTTATCGATTATTTCGAGATTTTCATAACAAAACAAAAAAAAAACATTACATAAATATTTTTTAATGTTTTTGTTGAACCTAATTCCTGAATTAAGTTAGTTCAAAATGAAAGACCCTATGTAATAGAAAAACTCGCTGTTTTAAAAGATCTGGATTAGGTATGCAATATAGACGAAAGAGAATGTCTATCGCACCTTGGGGATGTAGTTGTGTATGTGTATGTTTATGATTTTGTATAATTACTTAGAAAGATTACTTTACAATAGACTTTATAATAAATAGATTTGTTTTTGATACAATTACAAACAAAGTCAAAGTCAAAAAGCATTTATTCAGTAGGACCGCTGGGATCACTTTGAAACGTCTTAAAACTAGTTGATTTTATTGCTGTTCCTTCGCGACCGTGAAGAACCAGGGCCACAAACACGGTTTGGGGCCTAGCTTTTTTTTAAGGTGATCCATCTTAGATCTAAACTTAGGCTAATTTCTTAGCTAACTTGGTTGGTACCTACCAACAGGCACGGTCGCAGCTTGAAATTTTAGGGGGGGGGGGGTCACTAATCTATCTTCTTTACTCTATTAAAACATTTTTTTTTATTTTGTAAATTTTTAGAAGATTTTTCGATTTTGTGGGGGGTCATGTCCCCTGTGACCTAGTCTAAATGCCTCCCAGTAAAAGATTAAAGGTTCCAAGGATCTTATTTCAGTTGAATAAGTCCTGTATCGAAGTTAATCCAAAGGATGAACGAAGCCCTAAGCGTTATTGAGCAAAAATTGGGCCACGGGTCGTATTGAGAGGAGATTGGGGAAAAATGGATGTTCTGACATTATGAACTTCGGAAGCCCTGTAATTATACTAAAAGTTATTGGACTGCCTATTGTTTGATAACTACATTTACCCGACTGTCAAAGGAAGGGTTTTGTTTTTTTTTATTTGTTTACTAAAGGTAGTTCTCGGTTTACACCGAATTTTGCGAAAACATATAACTGGTATGTAGTAATTTTTGAGTTATAACTAATTTAGTTTGTACAACTGTTTGTTTTCCAAATAAAAAAAGAATAATGATATATATCTATTCTCCGGTACCTAGATCTAGACAAACGCCATGCTAAGGGGGCTGAAACATTATTATGCTTCGGTATATTAATTTAATATAATAACGCATGAACCAGATGAAAGATCATTTATATCGACTGGTAAACGGAGCGGGCCCGAATCGAAGTTGGTCTGAAACACAAAAATATTAAAATTATTTCGTTGAAAATACTAACAAGCCAACCGACATGTTGGACTCAGGTCGAAAATTACAAGGCACAGTTCTCTAAGCACAGGTATCAAGTATATTTCTTCAGGTATAAAATGGACCACCTCGACAGTATAATTATTATATTTCAAACAAAAAAAAAATCGGTTAACTTGATTGTAAAATATAAAGAAGAAGAATCAAAAAGTCTCAGTTTTTTAACAAACTTAAGGTTATACTCGTATAAGAGGAAGTTTACCTATATTATTTATTTATTTATGGGGCCATATTCCCGTTCTTTTTTTCGTTCGTTTTATGATTATTCGGATTTTGCTTACTGCGATTTCTGACTTTTTTTATTTTTTATTTCTGACTTCAAGGGCCAATTTTTTGGTTTGGAATATTTGGTCCAAGGTTAGGACCGTGTTTTAACGTTGATTTTACCGACCCAAAACAATGGAGCTAATAGGAAAAACGAACGTGAATAACCCCCCTGATTCAGATAGCGTTGAATCCGTCCCGGTATCGGATCGGTGTTTATAAATGTTCTAAATCTCGATACGGTTAGTATAGTTGGTAGAACATTTCGTGTAATATTCACTAACAAGTTTACTTCATATTGCTATCACAAAATTAATTTAAACCGATACCAAGTTACTTTAAAGTGATTGTGTAGACTATGTTCTAAAGAAAAATGTCTAATTCTAACAACAGCACTGATATAATGTTATATCGTTCTTTAAAAAATATTTTAGAGAGGCTTTAGGCTAGTAATTTTTCTAAATACATTCTATATGAACTGAGGATGTCTATGTGAACTAGTCTCACATAGACACCCATACAAGTTGGAAGAGTGTTCAAAACTCTGTAGGTATTACAACGCTGAATAAATTAAAGATTTTTAAATGTATCCCAAAAATTAGCACCCATGCGGGATTTGAACCCACGACCTTGCCGATCCGTGGCATCGCTCTAACTGAATAAATTGTTTTATACATCATTCTGACAGTAGTCAAATTTAGGCCAAACGCCCCTCTGATTACAATCCTGGTTTATACAAAACGTTAATCTTAAAAAACGTCGTGACACACTTTTATACGCAGACTGTTTGAGAATCGCTTGCTCAATGTTGTTTTTCGCTACTATTTAGAAAATTAATTAGTGTACAATTCATTAAGTATTTTTAAGTAGGTGCATATTACCCGAACTTTACGCTTTATACTCTCATCATTGTATATTCTTCTATCATCTCATTCTCGTATATTCTTCTATCAAGAACGGATAATAGACGTCATATCCGTCATAAGCCTCAGCTTTATTGGTACGATTTATGAATAAAAAAATCTAGAATCTAGAGAATTGTCATCATTCTTTCATAAACTTTTGCGTATAAAATTAATGCAGAATCAGTTTCTTAGGTATTTTTAGTAAGTACACATAATAACCGCACTTTGTTTTTTCTACTCTTGTCTTCCACCAATTGCGTACAAGATAGAGTCTAATTATCAACTCAAGTAATCAACTATTTTAGGCCGTTTTTAAGCTTTTGGCGACTTAGGTCTATCAGGAATAGTCATATTAGTCATCATGACATTTGATTGACACCTCTGTGGCGCAGTGGGCGAAGGTCCACCTGCAACGCAGAAGGTTGCGGGTTCGATCCCCGCCGCGGGACAAATGTTTGTATGACCTACAGATATTTGTCCCGGGTCTGGGTGTTTCTATGTATAATATGTTTGTATTTACAAAACAAAAAGTATATAAGTAGTATATCAGTCATCTAGTACCCATAACACAAGCTCTGCTTACTTTGGGGCTAGATGATGCTGTGTGGAAAGTCCAGCATTATTTATTTATTTATCATCTTAGCTCAAAAAAGTTGTAGCTAAAAACTAAAAAACCGTCACTAGAGTTGGCCATTACATTATAACCTTGAGTGCTTACCCACCGTCCACCTCGCTGAAACCACCTCGACTCACCTACTGAATTTTTCATTATTTTTGTTTTTTTATACAGGGTGTAAAAAGACGTCTACCGAAGCCGAAATGGGTTGGTACTGCATCCCATCAGACAACTAAATCCAAAAGGATTTTCCGAAAAAATCATTATATCCGGAGATAACAGCGTTTGAAGATTACTGTTTGCGTATGTATGTACTGGGCGCGTTGTTTTACGTAGATTGCTGGGTTTTGAGTATTAATTGTTTTATTTCTTTTATTAATGAAATTATCAGTATGGTCTTATTATGTTGTCCTAGTAGTAAGTAACCAAAAATAACATAAAATTACGTAGCTAAGTAAAATTTTTTTTTGTTTTTTTTTTTGCTAAATATGTTTAGAATCATGGTCTGATTGCAACCCCTCAGTTTTCGGAAGTTGTCTTTTTACACCCTGTATATTTTAATCACAAGCGTAATAGCCATCTTAAATATGCTGTATTCCAGATTAGAATTCCCTTCACGTCCCACTAAAGCCCTTTACGCGACAATCTTTTTAATTAATCCGCATTCTTCACTAATTTTTTTTTTTTTTTTTTTTATTTAACCTATACTGTCCCACTGCTGGGCAAAGGTCTCCCCCAATTCCACCACCCACTATCAAAGGAGTCGAGGTCGTCTCTCCAGCGCTTCCTTGGCCGTCCGCGGCGTCGTCTCCCTTCAGGTTGCCAGGTAGTTAAAATGTTGGCCCATTTTCCGCTGTGCATCCGGCTCACGTGTCCTGCCCAGTCCCACTTCAACTTGGCTGTTTTGCGCCCTACGTCGGCAATACCAGTCGTTGAACGCAGCATGATATTCCGGACTCGGTCAATCCGCTTAAAGCCGAGAATGCTGCGTTCCATTGCTCTTTGGCAAATCTTGAGCTTGGACTTCTGTATTTCGGTTAATGACCAGGTCTGAGCACCGTAGGTTAGGACGGGCAGAATACAACTGTCGATGAGTTTGCGCTTAAGTGTCAGTGGAAGGTTGCCCTTCATGTGCTCCTTCATGGACCAGAAGCTCTTCCAGGCGTTTTCGATCCGGCGACTGATTTCCTTGTCCTGCCTGTTGTCGAAGCTCGCTATCTGGCCCAAGTAGATGTACTCATCGACATATTGTATTTCTTGCCCGTCTACCACGACCCTACGTTTCGTGCTGTTCGTCATCACTTTGGTTTTAGACCGATTCATTTGAAGTCCAATCTCAAGACTTGCCGCGCTCAGTTCTTGGAGCATTTCCTGTAGGTCGCATGCTGAGGGGGCGAAAAGAACAATATCGTCCGCAAAGCGTAAGTTGCTTAGGCGTTTGCCATCGACGTCTATGCCTTTCGATGCCCATGGGACAGAAAGTGTTTTAAACACTTCTTGGAGAGTTGCGGTGAACAGAATGGGTGAGAGTGGATCGCCCTGCTTGACTCCTTTTTGTATTGAAAAAATGGGACCGGTTGTGTTTATTTTAATATTGGCTGAGCTATTGCTGTATATTATTTTAAGGATTTTAATATAAGTAGGATCGACTTGTTGGTTTTCCAAGGCGGTAAATATTGCCGAGTGTTTCACACTGTCGAAAGCCTTTGTGTAGTCGACAAAGGCTACATAAAGAGGCTTGTGGAATTCCGAGAACTTTTCGATTACTTGATTTAGAGTGTGTAGGTGATCTGAGGTGGAGAAGCTAGGGCGAAATCCAGCTTGTTCTGGGGGTTGATGATGGTCTAGTAATCCTGCAATGCGATTTTGTATAGCTTTAATAAAAGCTTTGTATAGATGTGACACTAGGCTTATAGGTCTATAATTGCCAATATCGGTTTTGTCACCTTTCTTGTGAAGAAGGATAATATTCGAGTGACACATCTGTTTTGGGAGCTGGCCAGAATCTAAAATTGAGTTAAATAAGTTAGTGACGTGTGGTAGGAGTGTGTGTGAACCGATTTTCAGTGCTTCAGTCGTTATCCCATCTTCACCTGGACTTCTATCGAACTTCATGGTCTTTAAGACATCGTGGACCTCTTTCCCAGTGAAGAATGGTACATTTTCGGAACGACTGTATTCGACTTCTTCATCAGGTTTGGAAACGTCGGAGTATAGATTTGAATAAAAACTTGTGCAAATTCTCATTATTTGCTCCCGACTATTGTGTTTGGTACCATTATTATCTTGTAAACTATTGATCCAATGTTTTCCCTTACTAAATCCCTGTTTTGCTGATCTTAAAGAAGTGTGTTTCTCAATGGCTATTTGAATTAATTGTGAATTAAACGATCTAATGTCTTTTCTAATACTGCGCTTTACTTGTCTATCTATCGTTGTGAATTCTGCTGTGCAAATTTTGACTTTTTCTCTTTCCGCTATTAGTCTTTGAGATTCATTTGAAAGCTTAGCTTTATCTTTTTTAGTACTTTTGATTTTTTTACTACTAGATTCAACTGCTTTTTATATTATTTTATATTGTTCTTCAACTTCCGTTACCTCCTTTATGTTTAAAATTGAAAATTGATTATTTAGTTCTAAGTTAAACTGTTCTGATTTCTTTATTAATGTTAATTTTGAATGCTTTACAATGTTTTGGCTATATTTTCTGTATCTAAAAATTTTGAAGTCGAAGCGAATTTTGGCGCGGACTGGTCTATGGTCCGAACTAAACCTTATTTTGTTAATTGTACTAACATCTTTTATTACTTGTTGGTCGGAAGATAAAATGAAATCAATTTCATTTCGCGTAGCATTGTTGGGCATAACCCAAGTCCATCTTCTGTGAGGTTTTTTTCTGAAGAAGCTGTTAGCAACCGTCATGCGTTGTCCAAAAGCGAATTGGATCAGTCTGGAACCGCGTTCATTCCTGTTGCCTAAGCCGAACTGACCAATTGTGCAACTGTTGTCGGATGCTTGTTTTGTACCAAGTTTTGCGTTGAAGTCACCGAGGACCATATTCCAGGTACCACGGTTCTCTTCGTAGGCTCTGTTAAGAAGGTCATAGAAGGATTCAACTTCTTCATCACAGTATGCAGATGTCGGTGCGTATACTTGTGTCAGCGTCAATGTTGTTGTTGATGTTAATCTAAATTTAAGTACAGCGATACGTTCGGAATACCCTTTGAATTCGATGATATTGTCCTTCCACTTCTTAGCCACCAGGAATCCTACTCCATGTTGCCCACTAGTTTCTCCGAAGTGGAAGAATATATTGTCATCGCGTTCGACTGTATTTTCGCCCTCTCTTCGTACCTCTCCTAATCCAATGATATCCCAATTAATATACTTTAATGCATTTTCTAACTCTATCAATCGTTCTTCACTCATAAGTGTTCTTACATTGTATGTTAAAACGTTAAGCATGTCGGTGTCCTTTACAGCGTGAGCCGGGGTCGTTTGACGGTAGAATCTCGCCCGGAGATTCTTAGCTCCCCTGAACCCAGGGCTGGCATGACGCCCGTCAACGCCAGCGCAGCCGCTGGGGTCGCCGGGCACTTGGGGCCTTGGTTGGTTTTGTCTACTCATGATTGGGGGGGTTTGGACCTAAGCCCACCACGCTGGTCCAGTGCGGGTTGGTGGGTGGGGCGCCAGAGCCTCGTTCGTTGGTCGGCAGGGTGTACCACGGGCCGGTGAGGTTGGCTTGGGTTCCGAAAGGTATTATTAGGAGCCCCTTACACATTACATTCTTCACTAATATAATTTCGAAATTCCGAGTGATTTCTGACATTTTCTCTAAATTATTTACATAATTTGGAATCGTGTGAAATGGGGATTTAAAAATGGAAGTCGTGTGAATCTGAAAATAACTGCGATTAAACCAAGTAGGAAACAAAATCTATAAAAGAGCTTGACCTGACTGACTCATCATCGCCGAGCCGAAACCGCTGAAGCTAGAAATCTGAAAGGAGGGTAGCTTCCTTTTATAACATAGACACCTACCCACTAAGGCGGGATTTTTAAAAATTCAACCCCCAAAGGGTTGAAAAGGGGTGAAAACGTTTGTATGCAACTTTAAAATGCGTCAAGCGATTTGCTTTAAACTCAGTTTGAATACAATAACTAACTATAAATGGACACGTGTTTCAGGGTTTTTCAAAACAACCCTCAACTACTCCTGACCTGACGACCACGAGATTCAAGAGTGAAACGACTGAGAAGAAGCATAATGTAGCTAAAAAAAACTCGTTACATTATTCTGAAATACAACGAACGAACGAAGTTCCTTTTCGGACGGTATCGAGGACGGGGGTAGGTTAGGCTAGAAAAAAAAGCGTTCGATTTTACCGTCACGACTAGAGATGGGTAATGGGTTTAAACCCATTCTTCCCATTCGGGTTATAACCGGGTTGTTTGGGTTTAAACCCGGTTTTAACCCATTATCACCCATTTTGCTGGGTGAAAATGAGTTTTGTTATAAAATGTGTAGTAAAAGTAGTGTTATATTTTAACAGACGTGTTGGC
Organism: Epirrhoe tristata; assembly: GCA_951394285.1. Lineage (NCBI taxonomy): Eukaryota > Metazoa > Arthropoda > Insecta > Lepidoptera > Geometridae > Epirrhoe > Epirrhoe tristata. Next base: position 8,616,566 of record OX596156.1, on the reverse strand, counting down.
CAAATGGGGTTGAGTCACGATTTTCAATCCGAAAGTCGTAGGTTCGAATCCTGGCCGTGCTTATTTATATGCTCATTAACACGAGCTCTTAACGGTGAAGAAAAACATCGTTAGGAAACCCGCAGCTTAGTCACACCACCGTACCACACGTATTGACGTTGTATTTCCTGTGGATAAGGTCGATTAAGCTGAGAGGATGGTTGGACGAACAATGTCCCAGGCACTATGGCGCGGCCGTGGCGTCCAATTGAGTGCAGGCATAGGTTGCCTCCTGCCGACACTTTGTTTTTTTTTTAAGTGAAAACTTCTTTAACTGCGTTGGGCAGTTCGAGTTGGATGAGTAAAACCTTGGATTCGCCTTGTTACGACACCGGCTTAGTACATATCTTGAAATCAATTGTCATTTGTCATCCCAATGGCAATTTAAGTCATGTGAAATGAAGAAAAAAATAGCAATATTTGCAAATTTGGTAATAGCTAATGAAATATCCAAGCAGACGCCACGGTGCGCGATTTTGAAGTGATAACCCTGACAAAACGATAACGCGATCTAATGTACCAGTAGCACCATCTAGTTCTGTACTCGGTAAACTTTTAATATTTTTAAATTTATAAAAGCTCATTTTCTAAACGGGTGAAATGTAGAATATAGTAGGTAGTAGTTTAGTGGTGGTGATGGTTGGTTCTGATTTCGAATAAAATGGCAAACAAAATAAGGCATGAACAAATTTTCGTTCAGATTTGTGATGCAACTGTATTCATTCAAATATTATGTTTTAAAAAGTATACAGTATTAAAATCACTAGGTATTATACTTACCTAATTGTTCAAGTTTTTACTTCTGGTCGGTACTTCCAAAGTGCCACTGGTTTTTTTTTATTTTCAAAAAAATTTGAGTAACTTTGGTTATATTTTTAAGACGAATCTAACGATAGTTAATTTAAATTAAATGTCGAAAATTCGAAATATAGGTAATTAGGTAGGTACTTACTAAGAACATGTTTATCATTAATTTCAATCTGCAATCATTAAATTCAATAAAAAAAATCTAGAGTAGGTACAAAAAGTAGCGGTCAGGTTCATCCATCCACGCGGTGTCTATGCACACAGTCGTTCGCGTTAGCATCCTATAGTTTGTGATCGTTCGTTCGTCTTTCCTTCCATTTTTTTCCTTCTCAGGCCATGAGCGGGCGCGCCCGCAGATTTACGCTGATTACATCCATATCCATACTTCCATATCCATACTATCCATACTAATATTATAAATCTGAAAGTAACTCTGTCTGTCTGTCTGTCTGTCTGTCTGTTTGTTACGCTTTCACGTCCAAACCGCTGAACAGATTAAGCTGAAATTTGGCATGGATAAAGATTATACCTCTGGGACGGACATAGGCTACTTTTTTCTTTAAATATTTATAAGGGGGCGTGAAAATAAGGGTTGCAATTTTGTATGGGGAAAAAAGTTGAGCGACCCTGGGCGAGGTCATAAAGATGATGGGTGACCGCCACTTTTTGCTCTGTTTTTGCATTGCAGATTTTTTGTTTTTTTTTCTCATTTTGCATGATAAATGATTTTTAAATTAATGATAAAAATGTAACAAGTATATTTCCACTCATCAATACATCCGAAATTAAGATTTTTTGATATAAAATACTTTTTCCTTGGCTTTGGTTAGAACGCCATCTATATCACCGAGGTCAAAACGGCTTTTTACTTTTCTCCTAGATGGCGTTTCTACTATAGCGGAGTCGACCTCCGCTCCGATACGATCATTTCGAGTTTTGAAAGCTACTCCTGCACTTGAATCCCAATAATGTGCAGACGAAGTTGCGCGGGTCAGCTAGTATTAAATAAAACTAAGGAAACCAGGCAGGGACTTCGTTTATTAGTCTTTATTGTCATTAATTACTACTTAAATCGTTTTCACCCGCTCAAACCACCCAGTGGGTGGTTTGAAGTGGGTGATAACTAGGTTATTACCCACCTCAAGGTTTTTACCCGGGTGATTACCCATCTCTGGTCACGACACATACATAGGTCATAACGTCAGTGCGAAGTGCGCACTCTCGAACCAGTCCATAGATTGTTACATTGTCAGTACGGAAGAGCGTTTCTAGGATATATTTGACAAATGCCAAATGTCAAAGTTCATTCCTTCATTCCTTCATTCTAATCGAGTGTTCCACGAAGGTTCCACGATACTCACGTACTTTTTTAATAAATAAACACCCATAAAGTACAATGTCTCTATTTAATTAAAAAGGCGTACGCTGCACTCAATCGAGGCGTAATAAACTATTCAAGTTGAAATAGTGGATTCTAATTCCAACGGTAGAAACCACAGTCATAGAATACTAAGTTTTATCGATCAGAAGTTTCACTCAACATTTTTAAGCCATGTATTCACTGAGAAACATTTGTTCATAATTACGGTTTCACAAACAAAATCTACGTGATTCTGAAACAAGTTAATTTGTTTCAGACACTTTTTAAATTGTTGCACTACGTGTTTCTATCATGTTTCTGCATGCTCCCCGATGGAAGGGGAGAGCACAGAAACAAATCTGTTTCGCAACAGCTGTATACAAGTGTGGACCTGTTTCAGTTGTTTATAAACAACATGGCGGTAGTTTGGAATGTCAACATCAGAATTATTTAAAAAGAAGCCGATTTTAGGAATTGCGCAACTCGCGATCACTGTGAAACAACTGATGTGTTGACGGCCAAGTCCCCGAAACATTTGTTTCTGTAAACATCTACGTTTTGTGTCAGAAAGTTTCAGAAACTTGTTTCTCAGTGAATACCTACATTACATGGCTTTATCGCCATATAGATTTATTTAGACCGAAGAAGAGATGGATGGATTGTGTGAAAGATGACATGAGTAAGAAGTGTTGAGATGACGGCTGATTGAGAGAAATGGAAGAGTTGTTGTGCCGACCCCATATAAAGTAGGAAAAGTGCAGGAAAATATGTATGTATGTATAAACCCGGCGGCGTGGGATGAAGTCATGACTATAGGTAGGTACTTTGTATTTTTATCTGTATTGAAACACTGATTTAATAATTTACAAACTGATTTGAATCTAATCTTACAGTCGTAGAGCTTAATTTGAATTGATGATAGTTTACCAGTGGATAGGCTTGGTATTACCTGAAACTGAATTACCTATTCAACAAGAATGTGTTTAGCAAAGGGGAATTAATTATGTAAGAAACTGCGAACAAATGCGTCTATCGAATAAAACTAGGCTATGAATATGATGGCAAGCACCAGAATTGTTACCCGTGACGTTGCAGTGCCCAACAGGGTGTATGTACCTTACACACTAAGCCTACCTAGACCTAAGCTATACCAATGTACATACAAGCAATGAATAAATGAATATGAATATGAATATGAATACCCATCACATAAGATTAAACGGATAACTGTTGAATCTCACTAAAACTGATTGCTCTTCATTGTGTGTAGATGCACATGCACGCTGTTTCTGAGTGCGTAAGCATTGGAACGCTCCATGTACGAATGACGTTGTAGTATCGCTTCCGTCTACCCGCTTTCGTGAGTGAGCTATTACCCATCACAAGATAACTGCAAGACTCGATCAAATATTTGCAGCTCATGCAGTTTCTAAACGCATAAATCGAAATTACCTTTTGAGCGTGGCCGCTACGCTGTCAAACTCGTCATTATGTAAATAAATAATAAATAAATAAATAATGCTGGACTTTTCGCACACCATCATCTAGCCCCAAAGTAAGCAGAGCTTGTGTTATGGGTACTAGATGACTGATAAACTACTTATATACTTTTTGTTTGTAAATACATACATATTATACATAGAAACACCCAGACTCGAGACAAATATCTGTAGGTCATACAAACATTTGTCTTCTGCGTCGCAGGCGGATCTTCGCCCACTGCGCCACAGAGGTCGTCATGTAGAATACCTAAATTTACTCATTCAGTTTCAAAATTCACGGGAAGATTATGGTAAGTATTTATTTTGCCTCTGATTTACAATAGGTTCCAACTGGTATTCTAGGCAATTGTGAAGTTAGCTGTTTAACGCGTAGATACTTTTTCATAATAAGCCGTGTTGGCCGAATGGGGTTGTACCTCAACTTTCAATCCGAAGGTTGTGGGTTCGAATCCCGGCCGTGCATCAATGGGTTTTGCGTTTCGTAAAATTCATATGCGCTTTAACACGGGCTCTAAACGGTGAAGGAAAACATCGTGAGGAAACTAGTGTTCTTATAGGCGGCGATGGGCTTGCAACCTGTCAATGGAATACTAACTGCAAGATGTGGGCATGTATCAAATATGTGTTTGGACATGCCTCTGACTACCCCCCTTAGACATCTTTAAAGGACTTGGAATGAGTAACATAAAAAGATCTGAGAGAATGTCTACCACACCTCGGGGATACAGTGAACCTGTTTACTTTTTCATACAGAACCGTCTACTGCATCGAAACAGCTTTTACAAATACCTAGATCAATTGACCGTACTGTACCTTACCATCAACTAACATTAACCCACCTCGCCTCAGAGAATTAGTTTCGAAAACAAGTTTGTTCTTGGTTCTCCAAACATAGGTCACTGCCAATTCCCAGTTTACCAGTCCTTTGAGCTTCTCACATTGAGGTTATATTGGATAACCGTACCTACAGTCGAAGCGCTCGATGTATCTAGTCGTTCCTAATAGGTTTTGAACGTTCTGAATGTATATGGGTGACTGCTAGTGGCACTATCAACTGACCGCTTCCGGGCTTATTAGTCGTTAATAAAATAAAGATTAAAACGTCATTTACACGATACCATTCTGGCAACGTAGATTTAAAATAATAAAACCAGCGAGTAGAACAGTATTTGCATCAAAACAGTTTTCCGACCAATCAATTCAAATATACAACGATATAAACAAAAAATTAAAAATCTATACTAAAACTTACCTTCAATGTAAAACGACAGTGACAAGTTGGCTTAAATCCCTAACATATGAAGAAACGGAAAATATTTTAAAACTAGTAATATAAACACATTAGATATAAAATTATTTCCAAAAACCTACCATAAAAATTCAACATTTAATAACACTTTAAATACTTACCCTAAAATTAAGAAAATAATTAATGATACTTACGATTATTAAACACTAAAGCTTAACATGATAACATAAATGTATAAAACCTTATATCTTATATATCTTATCTTGTATCTTCAGTATCTATAAAAATATATACATAAATTAAATTACTATTTTTATATACTTAAAATAATAAATGTAATATACATTATTATTTATTACTTATCATATTTATAATTATATTTATCTATATTTATTTTATGTACATAATTATTTATTTATTTATTATATACACTGTACCTACATCGCTCAAGTATTATTATTACTTTTAGTGTATTTATCATTTGTTATTTATTAGTCTTAATTAAATTCTAATACCTACCTATACTATAACTTACTAGATAATTATCTCACACAAGTGTTTAATGACCTTAAGAAAGAGGGGACTCTTCTAACACAAGTTTACTTAACTTAACTGAAGAGTTCCCAACCCTAGAATAAGCAACTCACTTGTAAAAACAATAAATACATTTTTACATTTTTTTTTTACATATCATTCTTGCCCTTGCCAGAATAAAGGCTATTGCTTCGTTGAGTTTGATAAAATCAAAAGTAAGAATGGAATTCCGGAATGGTATTCTGTAAATGGCAATTTATAAACTCATAAGATATAATTACGTTTTTATACTAAAAAGAAAACCGACTTCAATGTTTGACTCGAAACGCGGTGTGACTCAGGGCGACAAGCTGTCGATTCGATTTCTATTTGTGACATGGCTAGGAGGGAAGGTGTTTAAGAGTTTTACGGGGAAACTATCAATCCCTCAGGAATAAAATTTATATGGGACCACCTCTGGAGTATACCCTTTCAAACATGAAAAGAATTTTGCAAATCGGTCAACAAATGGCGGAGCAATCGCGTAACAAGAAACAAAAAAAAAAAAAAAACATATAGACGAATTGAGAACCTCCTCCTTTTTTGAAGTCGGTTGAAAATGTTCATGAATTCTCGTCACAGACCGTACGTCTTCTGTACTGAGCATATTCCGCATTTCATCAGCAGTCGAATTCTCATCAACTTTATTCCGACTTCCCACTATTTCATCTGCATTTAGATTTCAAAAGAAAACGATCTGTTTACAGGGTTCGAGCATTGCCGGGATAGAGTAAAACCCAAAAAACAAATGAACATTTTTGAATCAGATTAGTGTTTTCAGGAATAGCTCTTACAAAATGTTATACTCGTATAGGTTTACCAGTAATTTAATATTAACGCTAAAAAAATATAATCTACGTACATTCAGTGCAAGTTTGATGTAGTCCTTACGAATAAATAGGACTCTCTTTTGTTATCGTAAAAGTTAACGCGTGAAAAGTTGTAACACTTCTTTTTGGCCAGATAACTTATTGTGGAAACATAAATATTTCCATCTCACCTTCCACCTTCGTATAATCTAATGACTCATTCCTTATCCATGTCGTCCTTCACACAATCCAAAATTTCTTAGTACCTCTACAATACTCGTAGAACGTAAACATTGTACTTATTACATAGTATTTTTGTCCTAAAAGATGAATATTTTAAGAAATTAGCAGTACCGTAAATTTGTTTACGCGTAAATCAGCAAAAACAAAGTTTCTCTACTTAAATAAAGCAATTAGTACCAGCGGGATAATCCGAGCGCGTGCAAATTGTGCACATTCAATCTAAACAAAACTTTCGCAAAATCCCTTCCTACGGGAAATCGTAATCCCAAAGATTCTGCCCTTCCATAAATTGCCTTCCTCGCTTTCCCATTAAGAAAGCGTTTAATAAACGTCGGGACATTTACGTGCATGTCCGAAATTTATGCATTGCGCAATACGGACGAGAAATAAATATTTTTATGGTGGTAGACTGACTAAAATTATGGTTTCAGGGGAGGGGGGAGCGGTGTACGCAATCGCGGAGCCAAAAGCTCACTAGCTGCTGAAACGAGCGGACGTGTCGAGGGAATAAAGCGCGCGCGCTTTCGAAATTCAAAAAATATTTTGAACCGCGTGTGACTGCGTGATGTGTATTATGTGAATGGGATTGCATTGGTGTTGTGCGCGAGAATCCAGGGTTCCGCTTTTGGTAAGTTAATAAAATATTTTCTCTTCTAAAGTTTCGGACTAAAACAGATGAATTTTCGTGCGGTTCTCGATGCTATTTGTAAAGTAAACGGTGTTATCGGTTCTGTTTTCTGCGGTTTCTTACTCGATTGCTTTGGTTAACAAATTGAATCGTTTGTACTATTTAGCATTTCTAATTGAACAGCTAATCTTGGTGTTCTTTTACTTAGAGTAAACAGATTCTTTGATACTTTACTTTGAATATGAGTGTTGATCAGAGGCACGTCCGAATACCTGGCATATTCTATTCTATTTATATTATATTTCCCGCTCATGATGCATTTTAAATGATAAATAATTAAAAATATTATTTAAATTAAAGACTCTTTTAGACCAAAAGCTTAAAAAATATTAAGTTTTTTTATTTCATCTACTTACATCTTTTTCTGGTAGCTACTGACAAGTTAAACTATAGGCCCAGATAATATAATGCTAGTATGCTCTATGTATGTATGTAAAAGGCTACTTTTTAATAATAATTTTAAGTTTTTCTAATTTCATTCTTAAATTGTTACTAATTATGACTGATTATTATTTTGTATTTATGTAGGTATTTCATTAATGTAATTGGTAATAACCGTGTTAGTTAAATTAAAATTAAATTAAATGATTCTTTCTCTATAAAGATTTCAAATGATCTTGTCTAATTACATAACTAGAGCCTCTTAGTCACTTTGCATAGTTTTAGGTTAAATATTGCTATATGTTTTTCTGGTAAATGTGAGGCCTTATTTTTACTGGATGATACGCAGAGCCAAGTGCAATCTATGCCTACACACGTAGTGCCTGAAACATCGAGATTGAGTAAGCTTGCCGATCACATAAACCATCCTCACAGCTTAATATCCATGACAGTGGAGCTGACCATGCTGCTGGTTTCATAGCTTAGAGCTTTAAATACGCAAGTCTTTGAAAACTAAATACTCGTATCTAATCTATCGTATCTCGACATTTTGGAGAAGGGCATGAGCTTGTAGGAATGAAGAACGTAATGAGAGTGAATGATGAATGATAGAAGAAAGAGTAAGGATTGTGGATGGAAAGCCATGGTCTCTGATTACACCTATGGCCTATTTAAAAAAAAGTTAAACAACGTAACATGGAAAATACCTTGATAAACGTGATCTTGTGTTATATGGATTAGATTATTATTAATGTTATATTACTAGCTGACTCGCGCGACTTCGTCTGCGCATTATTCGGTCCAGCCGTTCACGCGTGATGGCGTGACCAAGGGATATAGGGATTCATTTTTTCCGTGCAATTTTTAAAAAAAATTCTGTCATAAGAACCTTCTCCTGATAATAACAAACACAACAAAAAAATAATTGTGAAATCGGTCCAGCCGTTCACGCGTGATGGCGTGACCAAGGGATATAGGGATTTATTTTTATATAGTATAGAGATATCAGCCTTTAATGTCCCACTGCTGGGAAAAGGCTTCCCCCACTCCATTCATCTCTCTCCTGTGCTAATAAGGTCCAGTCGGCACGGAATTAATTGGTTAGATAATTCCTTTATAATTATTACCTTTATGCGACAATTTACCTTCTCGTACGTATTATATTTTAAGTCTTACAAAGTCTACAACCTTACTCTTCTCAGATTACAAATCGCTTGGGATTGATGTAGGTACTAAGAAATGTCCTTAAGTTTTATTTCCTCAGGGAATTACTTGAGCGTAATATAAAATTGTGTCTTCGTATTAATAGTAAATAGATTCCTACTTCATAACTTTTAATTTTAGATGGTATACTACTCCAATCTGAGAGAATGTCTACCGCACCTTGGGGATACAGTCGTGAACCTGTTTTTTTTTTACTCCAAAAATTACTACGAGTAGGTGCTACTTAAAAAATCCCGTAGTACTAAACAAATTAGGAATTAATTTTCTTATGGAAAATACTAGAAAAAAAATCTCCTTTTGATAGATAGATAGATCTTTATTTTTGGCAACACACACAAACACAGGTACATCTAGCAAAAAACATAAAAAAAAATTGAAAAATGATGAATGATGAGGAATTGACGTTTTTTTTCAATCTATGTATATTATCCCACTGCTGGGCAAAGGTCTCCCCCCCCCCTCCCTGGTTTATTAAATAATTAAAATCATTCTTCAAAAATAACTCAAACACCAAAGCATATAAAATAACGTCTTGACATTATACAGGGTGTAAAAAGACTGCTACCGAAAACTGAGGGATTGCAATCAGACCATGATTCTGAACATATTTATCGAAAAAAAACTCAAAAAAATGTTTGACTTAGCTACGGCATTTTATTTTATTTTCTAGTCTTTTGCTACTAGTACAACATAATAAGACCATACCTACCTAATCATTTCATTTATAAAAGAAAAAAACAATTAAAACTCAAAATCCAGCAATCTACGTATAAAAACGCGCCCAGTGTATACGCAAACAGTAATCTTCAAACGCTGTTTTCTCCGGATATAATGTTTTTTTTCGGAAAATCCTTTTGGATTTGGTTGTGTGTTGGGATGCTGTACATACCCCTTTCGGCTTCGGTAGACGTCTTTTTATACCCTGTATAAAAGAATTAACTATTAAAGATCTAAAGACCTAGGTTTTTAATCCATCCATTCAGTCTACCTGTCTACCCAAGGCGTGAAACAAGAAATCAGATTTATAGAATTACCGTTTACACGATGCCATTCTGAACAATTCTCGCCTCTTGCCACAGAATATTAGCTCTTCCTCCGTTGAGTTTGAGAGAGCAAGATGTAAAAGAATGGTATGCCAGAACGGCATCGTGTAAACGTCGTCTTAGACGCGAAGGCCTGAAATACTACGCTTAACTTTATCCGAATCCGAGAAAATGTTGAAATGCTTTTACAATAAATAAACTTGTCGAACTTGTACAGTTATATATATCTTCAGTGAAATAAATCGAAAACCTAATGGATTTTTACACCTCGGTTCGTTTGACGCTTTTCTGGTTCTAAATAGGAAAAGCAAAAGCTTTTGATGCATGGTCGGGATTTGAACATGTTTCTTCAATACAAAAGCTCATGACCGATGAAAGCTTCATGGAAAATATCGATCTTTAATCGCTCATACAAACTTTTTCATATTGCAAAATTCAACTTTCCAATATTTTTTTAATTAACCTATTTCGTCCCACTACTGGGCAAAGGTCTCCCCCAATTCCCTCCAATCATCTCTCTCCTTCACGATCTCCCACCATTCTCTTTCGAAGGCGTCGAGATCGTCCCGCCAATGCTTCCTCGGCCGACCCCGTGTCCCGTTGGGCTGCCAAGGTGTTATGGCGTTCGCCCATTTATCGGGATTCATTCGGCTGACGTGCCTAATCATGATAAGACAAACTTCCCAGTTATGGAAGGAAAAAATTACTTAAAAAATAACTTTTTTTTTATTGATAATTAATATAATGTTCATTTACAGAAACTAAGCTATGACATATTTACATATATTTACAAATACAACAGGATTAGTCAAGCTATCTAAGAATCATTAGAAACGATCTATAGATAGCTCAACTGATCCAGGTCACTGTCAGTCGAAAGCGTGCCTAAAACACTGGCGAAAAAAAAATCAAAACAAAACTTTTATTATAACAATACATTTATCGGTTTTTTGAACTCAAATCATCTTCAAAATTAACTAATCATTGGTTAAATCTGTCATTCGACCAATGCGGACCAAGAAATCGTTAATGTACCTACCTATTATAATACTTCGTACCTACTCTTTCTACTATTCAAACTCCTACAACGTTATTAAAAAGCATAAGCACCTTAAAAGTGTTTCTTTCATCACAATATTAAAGCCACCAAAACTGCATCCGTTCGTAATAGGAGCATTCACTTCCTTGCTTTGAAATGCATGCTTTTATATTACTGTGTGTTCAGTTTCATTGAATCTCTTCTTTCTGAGAATGTTTTGATTTATAGCAGTTATTCAGGTCAGGTTTTATCGGAACGAAAATGTAAAATAACACAACATAATTATTTCATCGGTAATTTAACACATAACTTGAATCAGTCTGGCCACGTTACCATCTGCAAAAAAATCCGCGAAATATGTCCGAGTGTCTGTCCGACAGCAGTTTGCAAAGTGTAAACTCCTAGTGTCACAAAACTGTCGTAATCTGCGCCTGTCGGACAGATTGCCAGACATTTCTTGCAGAAGTTTCCTTGCAGGTGGAAACGAGGCCTATCCGTTTGATGTAATCTTTAAAATCCATTGCGTAGTTTAAAAAAATTAGGCGTATCGAGGGACAGATGAAGGGAAGCTACTTTTTTTTAAAATGTAGGTAGAGATGACATTTATTACATCATTCAAATGCGTGAATAGTTTCTGTAACGTATAAGCTCATCGGCGCCATAGAAAACCAGCGCAGCAGCTCAATGTTACTGAACGCTAAGTGACCTATTTTGTGTCTACATTTAGTGAGGTTCATTTTTGTTACACAAACTAATTTTCTATTATTTGTGTGCGTGCAATTATTTACTGTAAACTCGCACTCAACAATACAATTTATTTTATACTTAGCTTTTGCTTGTTGCTATCATATAATTGTATTGGAAATAGAATAGCAATTCATAGAAAGCGGATTGTATTTGAAAAGATTTATAAAAGACTACAGAAAACATTGGTTGCACAAATACAGTTTTATTGAGACTTTTGCGCCAGTTTTCAGGTCATAGGTGTAGGGTCATTGAAGGCTGGCTCGTTAGGCTTCGCAATTCAACTGTGCATCTCTCGGTTTTCCTAAATTTAAAGCGTATGTAAAGATTAGCATTTCATTTTTTTCCATACATACATACATACATAAAATCACGCCTTCATCTTTCCCTTCATCTTTCCCGAAGGGGTAGGCAGAGACCACGGATCTCCACTTGCTACGATCCTGACACACAACTTTTGCCTCATTCACTCTCATTACATTCTTCATACATGCTCGCCGGTTTAGGGTACTTTTGACCTGGCCCTTCTCCAAAATGTCGCCAATTTGGTCCAAGAAGTTTCGCCTAGGCCTTCCCCTTCCAGCTGTCCCATACACACTTGCCTCAATTTTTTTTCCAAATATTTCAAAATATCCGTATCAAACTAATTCGAATGACTATTTAATTTAATAATTAAATAATAATTATTTATTTATTGTATTATTATTATATACCTACCATTTTTTTTAGCTAACTTATGTTTTAAATGCATACCATATGGATGGTAGAATATAAGGCACAACAAAATGTATCAATTAACAACCGAACTATATTCTGGCAAATAAAATTCTGATTTTGATTCAGCAAATTGGGATGGCCTATCCTTGTTGCGATCCACGATCTGTGTTATCTGTCATCGGATCTAGATTGAGACAATGTTTTATAATGGCCGGGTAAAAACGTTATCCGGCCATTAAGTCTTTATCCGGTCATTATAAAACCCCGTCTTTTTATTTTACCGTTCCTTTATTACACGACGGGTAAAAATTGGCAAAACATTTTATGGAATGCTTTCATTGGATTAGTTTAAGCCTCAATTACGCTCCTTTACCCCATATTAGGGGTATTCTTTGTACCATACAAATTGCAAAGTACTTTTACAAGGTTGATTGAAGTTTTTCAAGGCTTTTTGGTACATTTTTATGAGGTTATTTATTTTTGTTTAGATATCCCTAGACTTATAAGATTAAAACAATCTAGGTATTTCATAAATAAGATTACCACCTACTTTTGAAGCTGACTATAGGTTTAAATCAGAGAACAACAGATGACGCCAATTATATTATAAGGATTTACAAAAATGAATTTTATCAAAATTCACAAAGCAGCAAAGCTCCGTTATTTAATATTTTCCAAAATAAAACGTTACCCGTATGAAATACTTTCGGGAAACAGTTTACTGGAAAATGAATTCCGGCTTTTTAACCTATTCGCGTTTAATCTGCGCGTGTCATTCCTCTATAATTGACCGCGAACTGCAGGTACAGACTCGCTTAAAAATGTATAAAAAGTTTGTTTTTTAAATTTTACCAATTATTGCCCAATTTTCAAACGGATTTACGCCTTAGACTTTTGGAATACATGATCTCAGAGAATGACTAGTTATCACACCTATAGGATACAGTCGTGAACTTGTTTTGTTTTAAAGAAGTTGCTTCTTAAAATGTGTTAGTTACGTTTAAGTTATTTTTCAACACACTTGCTCATAAAGTGGCTCTATGGTCACCGCAATTAGGCACATAATGACACCCATAATCAAACTGTGACTTTTTCATTACTATAACTCACTAGTGAGTAATAGAATTTTTTTTTATTTTATTGGTTGAGTTGCTTTGTTCTTAAAAAAGTTTTTATTATAAAAAAAGATCGTGTTCAATAGATCAAATAAATTAATGTTCCTATTGCTTGCTCATTTCATGCAACTTCTTATTTAAATAGATAATTTTAAGTCGTACGTGTTTAATAAATAAAACTTTCACTCAAATATAACTTTTGTTTTCTTTGTAATAAAAAAAAACTTCAAATTTCCCATTTTGTAAGTGGCAGAATAGGCCGCAAACCCTGTGCGCGGCGCGGAAATATAGTCTGTGGCCAACCGCAATGCGCGCACATAGGAAAACTGATGAATTTTTCCCGCAATAGCGAAACATTTTTCACAACTCGTTTTCACTGTTTAAAATTAGTTTTTATTGTTATTTTATTCACAAGTGTGTTGAAAAACGTTGTATGATACACGTGTGTATTGATGATTACCTTCCTCGGTTTTATTAAGACCCTCGCCGATGGCTCGGGTCTCAATTTGCCTCGGCGGTAATCACCAATATTACACACTAGTACCATAATGTACTATTACACACATGGGTGAGACTCGAACGTAATATTATAATCGTATTTTTCAATCTCAATTTCATTTATAATAAATCAGACCCAAAATCCATAAATGGAAAAAACAAATAAGTGAGCTGTTAGTACCTATATATATATAATTAATAAATATTTTTAACTGTAGTTGTAGACCAATATAACGCTACATTTGATTAGGTTAAATCAAAGTTTAAATTATAATGCATTCAATTCTTTGAATTCTGTGGCGCTTAAACAAGCGTTTCGTTATCATTTAATTATTTCAGAACGTATGCTCGAGAGCATTAATTTATTCTGTCCTCGACTGTACAGTGCTCTTTGTCATAATTACCGGCGCTCACGCCCTAAAAGTAACGTAATAAAATACACATTTCGGTTAACGTGCCCCAGTGCCCCTAGCACGAATGAGCTTATTCTTAACCCAATCAGTGTCGGGATTTTTGCTGTGTGCCGACAACGTACCTTATGCATTGTATGTTTCGGTTAACGTGTCCAGTGTCCCTAGCACGAATTAGGATTTCCTTTTTTCTTGTCCTAATTCGTGCGAGTTCGTCGTACTTAGGTACACTTTTTCTCGAATCGCAGTCGTGCATCAATGGATTTTTACAAAAGCTCTGTAATACATTGTAAAGAAATCTCCTTCTATACTAGAATTCACTTAGAAGTGATGCCTATCACTATCAACTCATCATTGCAAATTGACATGTACGAATACTCGTAGAATGCTGATGAGCTTCTGCAAAATGTGGGCATATGTCATTTATTTGGATGTTCCTTTTACTAGACAGACCTGTTCAAAGATGCTTGCGTTGATTAATCAAAGAAAATATCTACCGTGCTTTACGGATTCAGTCCTGTTTCGTTTAGGATACCCCCAGTAACCAATGCTTAAAACCATTATTAATTTGCATAAGTTTATAAATGAAAATTAAGAATGGCAGACGCTGAGTGTTATTTAGACTTCAAAAAAGGAGGAGGTTCTCTGAATTTTATGGAAAAAGTATTTAATTTACCTATTTTTATTCCTTAAACGAGCAAGAAACTCAAAGGCACAAGTGGAAACAAAATCATTGATGGATATAAAATGGAATACAAAATGGAAACAAAACCAGTAATGGATTAAAGTGGAACTCAAATTGGAAACAAAACCATTGATGGATCAGAGTGGAACTCAAAGTGAAAACAAAACCATTGATGAATCAGAGTGAAACTCAAAGTGGTAACAAAACCATTGATGGATTAAAGTGGAAGAAAAAGTGGAAACTAATCAATCCCTTAATGGATTTGATTAGTGAATCAGAGTGGGATAGGGCGTAGGTACTTAATTATGAAAAAAAAATATTTTTTAATCGTTACACTGAGAAATCAGTGAAGATACTTAGAAAAACATACATACTGCCGAACATAAAACCTCCTTTTTTTGAAGTCGGTTAAAATGGTTTTCCCAGGGGACAAATACAGTGCCTAAATAATTAATTTTGATGAAAATATCTGGGCCAAAGGTTTTCGTCTCTTGATCCGATTGATTTAATATTCAAGCTAAGTAACAGTCTAATTTTGATGCCAGAAGTAGCTATTTAGTATGCAAAGGAGGCAGGCCAATTTGCACCTTATTATTATGAATCTTAAACAAAATACAAAAATTATTTAATGTGGGGGCAACTTTGATCTGAAGGCATCTGTTAATACTTAAAATAATAATTACGTTTTAATACTAAAAAGAAAACCGACTTCAATGTTTGACTCGAAACGCGGCGCAGATGGATCCGCAGGCTGTCCATGTCTCTCAGCTACCAGCATAAGAGACATAATAAGAGAGGAGCTGCAAAACACTTTTGGGCTTCAGGTTAATCCCCAACTCATTGAGATTCGCAAAGCTGTATCGTCACTCGAAGCATCCCTATCGTACTTCAATGAAGAGCTGGAAAAAATTAAAACTCAGCACGCTGCGCAGACTAGGTCCCTGCAGAACGTCATCAAGGAGCACGAAGTCCTTCAGATTGAAAACCGTGCTCTTTCAGCACGTCTAGCGCACTTGGATCAACTTTTGCGCTCATCGAATATTGAAGTTCAGTGCGTCCCGGAGAATAAGCAAGAAAATCCTATGAACCTGGTTCTGCAGCTGGCCAAAACAATCAAATGTCCTCTCAACGAGAACAATATCCACTACTGCTCCAGATTGCCTAAGATGAATAGTGCCAGTCCCCGACCACGTTCTATCTTGGTGAAATTCAGCAGCCCTCGAATTCGTGATGAGTTCCTGGCAGCTACCAGCAAATTCAACAAGCTCAACCAAAGTGATAAATTGAATTCTAGTCATTTGGGCATTGGTGGCGATAAAAAGAAACCCATATACGTGGTGGAGCACCTGACCGCGGAAAATAAGGCACTTCATGCTGCAGCCCGCAGCAAGGCGAAAGAACTCAAATACAGATTCGTCTGGGTCCGGGATGGAAAGATCTTTATGCGCAAAGATGAAGAGTCTGGTTATATTCACGTAAAAGACATAACGATGTTAAATAATTTGTCATAAAAACGCTATACTTGCTTTTTGTTACTTAAGGGCATGCTAAAGAATCTTAATTTTTACTATCAAAATGTTAGAGGCCTAAGAACTAAAACTGTTGAACTATTTAGAAACATTGTTTGTAGTGACTATGATGTTGTGGTATTTACTGAAACTTGGCTGAACAGTAGTATTTCGGATAATGAGCTTTTTGATGATCGCTACATACTGTATAGACGAGATCGTGAAAGTCGTGGATTCCATTGTAGTAAGGAGGGAGGAGGAGTTCTGATTGCTATCTCGAAGCGCTTTAAGTCATCTCGATTATTTAGCTACGAATCGGATTGCGAGGACATATGGGTTAGATTGGAGGTTTGTGACTCAAACAACAAAATTGATTACCTATACATTTGCGGCGTCTATATACCTTCTCCTGTTCAAAAACATATTTTGAATCACTTTATTCGAAATTCAAATCGCGTGCTGGTAGATAACGGAGGTATGGCCATAGTACTCGGAGATTTTAACTTGACTACTTTGCAGTGGAAACCTACACAAAATGATGAGCTTATACCCGAACCTTCTAACAGCATATTGCATTGTCTGTTGAAAGATTTCATGGCACTAAATAATCTGTCGCAATTCAATTCTATCTCGAACATCAATGACAGAAAACTGGATCTTGTTCTTAGCACCATTGCAGTATCTCAACTAGTATGTTGTACAACCCACTTAATTAAACCTGACTCCAACCACCCTCCATTGAAATTCACTGTTTTCCTAAATTACATGGAAAATTTATCTCCTAAACGCGACTATAAATTTCATTTTTTTAAAGCTGATTACGAGAATATTTTGCATGATTTGAATGAAGTTCAGTGGAGAACTGTTTTTGCTGACTGCTTGACAGTTGACGACATGGTCACGGATTTCTACAGGATTATAAAATCCCTAATTCTTAAATATGTTCCTAAATCTAAGACACGCAACTTAATTAAACAACCTATATGGTTCTCTACTTCATTAATTAGATCGCTTAAGGAAAAGCATAAGTTTAGATTAAAATTTCGCAAATATGGAAACCCACGCGATAAGATTGTTTTTGAATTATTGAGAGAGCGGTGTATTAAGCTGTATGATTTCAATTACGCTAGATACTTGGAGAACTTGGAGACATCGCTTAAATCTAATCCTAAATTGTTCTGGTCCTATATAAAAAATAAAAGAGGTAATGCTAGCTCCTATCCTGCTGAGATGTCTTCTGCTGACAGAGTAGCGTCTAATGGGTCTGAAATTTGTGATCTCTTTGCTTCTCAGTTTTCATCGGTCTATAATACGGATAACTTGCCGGTTCCTATGGCTTCCCTTAACCCTGTTGTTACGACGAACTATCTCTCATCTGTCACAGTCACCAAAACACAAGTTTATAGGGTTTTAAAGAGACTTGATTCTAAGAAGGGCGCTGGTTCGGATGGCATTCCAGCAATATTCGCAATCAACTGCGCTAGTGCCTTGGCAGCGCCCCTTGCCATTATCGTTAACAAGTCTCTTGAGTCTGGGGTTTTCCCTAAGGTTTGGAAGGAAGCTTTAATTTTGCCTCTGTTTAAGAGTGGAGATGCAAGTTTGGTTGGTAATTATAGGCCAATATCTCTCCTGAATGTTTTTGCGAAAGTTTTTGAAAAATTAGTTTACCCTACTCTGTCATGGCACTTTAGGCATTTTATCATTCAGGAACAGCACGGTTTTGTGAAGGCTAGATCCACTTCAACTAATCTAACCTCTTTTGTCGGAGACCTTGCTGAAGAAATGGATCTTGGGAAATCATTGGACGCTATTTACACGGACTTCAGCAAGGCTTTTGACAAGGTAAACCACGAAATACTTATAAGTAAGTTATCAAAGTTTGGAATCGAAGGTACTTTATTAAACTGGTGCCGATTGTATCTTTCCGGCAGGAGCTCGGTAGTTGTCGTTGGTGGCCACTCATCTGAGCCCTTCCCTGCGCTTTCAGGCGTCCCACAAGGCTCCCACTTGGGTCCCTTGTTCTTTAATCTGTTTGTGAACGACATTGGGAGTTGTTTCCAAAATTCTAAGTTTTATATGTTCGCTGACGATTTAAAGTTTTTCTGTCCAGTAAATTCCGTTACTGAGAGTTTTTTACTGCAAAGTGATTTGGACAGATTGGTGTCTTGGTGTCGGTTGAATGGTATGAGCTTGAATTGCGGCAAATGTTATGTAATTCGTTTTACTAGGAAAAAGATCTTGCCTCCCAGAACATATTTTATTGAAGGCGAACCACTTACTGAAGTGGATCACATTCGAGACTTAGGAGTGACACTTGACAGTAAATTGCGGTTCAACATCCACATTGAAAATATTGTAAAAAAAAGTTTTAAAACTCTGGGCTTCGTTATTCGCAATTCTAAGGAATTCAAAGTTCCATTTACTACGATTACACTTTATAATGCTTTGATACGTAGCTCACTTGAGTACTGCAGCGTGGTTTGGAATCCACAGTATGACATCTACATTAAGCGTATTGAAAGTGTCCAGAAGCGATTTCTTTGGCACTTGTCATTTAGGCATAATTTGGTAAAGAAACTTCCTGGTTATAGTGACCGACTTACTTGGTTTTGCATGAAGTCATTGTGTGCCCGAAGAGCACAGCAAGACTGCATGTTTCTATTTAAATTAGTTCACTGTTTGATTGACACTCCTTATCTTTTGTCGAAAGTGAGTATTTCCATTCCTAGGGGACTTCCAAGAAGAAACAAGTATGCTCCTTTTGTCCGAAATACTACACACTCTAACTTGGGTCAAAATGCTCCATTATATAGAATTTCCAACTATTATAACAGAATCCACAACTGTGTGGTCTCTTATACTGTAATCGATAACGAGGGTAGTTATGTTGCACAATCTCTTGATATAGATATTTTTTCTTGCCGTCTAAGAGCTTTTAAATTTGCTGTTGAGCTAAAGATTATGTCATAATTTCATACAAGTACCTACCTACATTATACCTTAATTATTAGCATTATTACAATCATCTTCTTTTTCATTTCATTAGTTTTTCATTGTACTAAATTCAGCTTTTACTAGATTGTTATTAGTTTTAATTTATATTTATTAGTAAAAACCTGTCTTTTTTGTAATCTGTAATCTGTTTTAATATTTTTTTTGTATTTCTGTTGTCTTTTTTTGCATTACTGTTTGCATCTATAATTGGGATGTCACTTGGTTTGTGTACTGATAAGGAACTGTAATTATGTTGTGTTAGTGATTATCTTGTTGATGTAACTAATAATAAAAATAAAATAAAATAAAATAAAATAAACGCGGTGTGACTCAGGGCTTCAAGCTGTCGATTCGATTTCTATTTGTGACATGGCTAGGAGGGAAGGTGTTTAGAAATTTACGGGGTAACTATCAATCCCTCAGGAATAAAATTTATTTGGGACCACCTCTGGAGTATACCCTTTCAAACATAAAAATAATTTTGCAAATCGGTCAACAAATGGCGGAACAATCGCGTAACAAGATACAAAAAAAAAAACATACAGACGAATTGAGAACCTCCTTTTTTTGAAGTCGGTTGAAAATAAGTTCACGATTACTTACAAACTGACCGGGATCCGTATGAGTTAGTGGCCGACTCCAGTCACGCAGTTTTTAAACCACTAAAAGACCGACTTTATAGCCAGGCCTTAGTTTATAATGTTACTAACGGTCACCCAAGAGCCGTGTTGGTCGAATGGGGTTGTGCCTCGACTTGCAATCCGAAGATCGTGGTTTCAAATCCCGGCCGTGCATCAATGGATTTTCTGTTTCGTAAAATTTATTTGCGCTTTAACACGAGCTCTTAACGGTGAAGGAAAACATCGGGAGGAAACCCGCAGCTTAGTCAACTCCACACAGAGGATGGTTTAGGTGCTGGGCAAGACTATTTAATCACAAATAATGTCCCAGGCACTGCAGCGTCCCGTTCAGTGTAGGCATAGGTTGCCTCCTGACGCTGTATTATTATAGATATAAAGGCCTAAGTTTTTTTTTCATGGTCACCCATCCACTTTTTAACCGACTTCAAATAAAGGAGGAGGTTATATGTTTTTTTTTTTTTTTTTGTATGTTCACCGATATTTCCGTCAGTTGTGGACCGATTTCCAAATTTTTTTTTTGTTTGAAAGGGTGTACTCTCATAGTGGTCCCATATAAATTTGATTCCTGAGGGATTAATAGATTTCCCGTAAAACTAAAACAATCACTGAACTTTAAGAAAATTGTGGCCCGATTTCCAAAATTTTTTTTTGTTAGAAAGTGGTACACTCTCAAGGTGGCGCCATATATTTTTTTTCCTGAGGGATTGACAGTTTTCCCGTAACATTCAAAAAACCTCATTCTCACTACACAACACATCCTGACTCACAATCTGAGTCAAACATTAAATAGTTTGAAAGGGTATTACACCCGAGGTAGTCCAAAATATTTTCTTTTCCTTATGGATTGATAGTTTTCCCCCTTGCTGAACTCTGGTGTGTCCTTTAGTAGGTCTGCCCATGACTTCTCTTATCCTTTCCTACTTAAGCTACGATAAGCAAAGTCTAGCTTACTATATTATTTACACATACACTTTTATTTACACAGTATTTATTTACTTACACTAAAAAGTGAAAAATAAAAATTCAAAAATTTTTACCTTCAAAGTTTGATTTTTAAAAAGGTAATTTCTTTTTGATTTGGCTACTGATTCAGATTTATGAAACATCAAAATTATGTTGTTCTATCTGTACTTGTGTGAACAAAAAATGAAAAAAGTGTATAATGTACAATAATGTTTTTTTTTACCCACACTAATGTGGGTTAACACCTTCATCATAGTCTGACGCACACGTAGCGTGTAGTTATGAGTGACGCTAACGAAGAAAACGATGTAATACTCCGATCGACTGACGTTTTCGGGATTTCGATTGGACTAGCATGGTCAGAATACAAAGGGTTTGATTTGGCCTTGGCTGGGTTTCAAACCCAATACTTACCTTTAATTTTAACTTGATAGTATACTATCTCACTCAGACAATGTGGTTACCCTGCATTTCTAACCAACTCCAACAAAGGACTATATTGTATCTTTGTGGACCAATTTTGAAAAGATATATTTTTTTGTTTGAAGGAGGTCTCTCGAGGTGGTTTCTCATGAATTTTGTTTCTGTAAGTGTGACACTGTTCTCGGAAAACTTAAAAAAATCCATACACGCTTATCGTATCTGAGTTTTACCTAACTTACTTTTTGTATCCGAGTCCAACCAGTCCAACATTGAAGTCGGTTTCTTTATAGTTTTATAACGATAAGCTCAATTTAAACTAGAATAGAATAGAATAGAATAGAATAAGTGGAGATGGGCAGGACACTCTAGAAGAGATGACGGCCGGTGGACAAAGGCAGTGACAGAATGGTGGTCAAGAGACGCACATCGACCACGGGGCAGTCCACCAGCCCGTTGGTCAGACGACATAGTCAGCGTGGTTGGACGACAATGGATGAGGATAGCACGGAGCCGAGAGGAGTGGCGGGTTAGAGAGGAGGCCTACGCCCAGCAGTGGGTATTAATAGGTTATTGATTATGATGATGAGAATAGAATAGAATAAAGTTTTATTTTCTCCACATCACTACAACAGTTACAATAGGTACTTAAATCTACATAATTTTATGTGGGTGAAAATACGGCTACCCCTCAGCATTGTCTGAACTACTAGAGTATTTAAAAAAACACATCAATAGTGTCATCTAAAATTACTCATCGCTACGTCACTGTCGTCGTTACATCAAAACGTACAATCAAAGACGCTGAAACCTTTACTATCGCAATAAATACAGTTTATTTATAGACATTACCAGTTTACGCTAATGCTGTCGAGTAAACATGACGTAGGCCACTATAAATCCTTTTTTATAGGGCAATAATTTAATTCGGATCGTTTGACTAATATTGTTGAATCATAAAAGGCTTATTTTTAACCAGGAAGCGTGTTTGACAGTTCTGTATTGTCTTTTTTAATATGTAATTGGCAGTTAAATAATACGTTTTTTAAAACTATAACGGACTTTTAGACTACTTACTTACTCGTATATAAAATTCTAAGCTTTTAGGTGACAATTTTTTTCATGAGTGAATGAATGAATGAAAAGCTCTTTGTTGTACACTTACATTATCAGGATTATTACAAACCTATAGAGTGAATGTGAATTTGAAAAAAAAAATAACATACGTAATTATTATTAAATTAAATCATCAAAAACAAGGTAAAAAGGTATAAGGTATGCTGGACATTTTTCACACAGCATCATCTAGCCCCAAACTAAGCAAAGCTTGTACTATGGGAACCAGATAACTGATAGAATACTTATATACTTTTTGTTTGTAAATACATACATATTATACATAGAAACACCCAGACCCGAGACAAATATCTGTAGGTCATACAAACATTTGTCCCGCGGCGGGGATCGAACCCGCAACCTTCTGCGTCGCAGGCGGACCTTCGCCCACTGCGCCACAGAGGTCGTCAAACACACATAATATAAATCATCAAAAATATTAATAAAAACTAAGTACCTACTTCAATGTTTTACCGGAAGTATCTTCAGCTAAGGGGCTAATCAGTGAACGTACGTATTCAAAACCATCTATACAATTAAACACAATCCTTTATATGAGGCCCTTGATTCATAATACAGCGGAATGCATTCGGTTCGGAATCGACTGACAGCAACCAATCACAGTGCAGGAATTGACGTTTCTTGCACTGTGAGTGGTCTCTACGAGTACTTAAATAAGGTTCCTGGGATTCAAGCTTCTAACAAGTAAGTTCCAATGAGAAATGAAAAATCTTATCAAAACGTTCGATTCCGATGGGATTCGAACCCGCAACGATCAGACGATCCTCCTAAAGCCGGAGTGCCTTACCATTCGGCCACAGAATCCATGTCGTCACAATCGAAATCTTTGATAAGTTCATACCTAGTGTGGTTTAACACTATAAAAAAATATAAATTAAAGTTAGTTCCAAGTTCTCTAACAGCTTCAAAATATCTGCAACGTTTTGTAACAAAATTTGGCCCTAATCGCAAAACTTTAGAATTAGTGGGCAGAAATTCACATCAAAAAATACAAGCTGCATTCGAAGTTAAAATGGCCATCGGCGGCGCCTGGCAAGACGTGCCTTTTCACTTGGCAGCCGTCCACACGGCCTAAGCTGGGCCACAGACAAAACATAACCTAGTCTTAACTGTCCTAGAGAATTTCCACTCAATAATTTAACTTGGAACAAGCTGAATCGAGCTATTTTGGGATTCCGTATCCAAAAAGTTTTTTCGATCTATTATTTATCAGAATTTTGTTAGAACTATTGTGGTGAAAGGATTTTAAGTAAAAAAATGTTTCGGTTTTGTGTATCATGTTTCAAATTAGACTTACTTTTGCCTCCATTAACGCCATTTACACGATGTCATTCTGGCATACCATTCTTGCCTCTTGCCACAGAATATTAGCTCTGTCTCCGTTGTGTTTGAGAACGCAAGAGGCAAGAATGGTATACCAGAATGGTATCGTGTAAATTGCGTTTTAGACAAGATCTTGAATGGTCTTAAAATATCCGAGAGAATGTCTGCCTTCGATATACGGCCTTGGTACTATTTCTGTTCAGATCTTTATTTCACGACCTATGTGGGACAAGAGAGAGCAGGGAGATGATGATGAATCCTTGGTCTAAAATATTTTCCTGTTTCATCAGCGTTTGTTCAATTATCATGTATCATGGTAATGCTACTTTGAATCCTATCTCAAAGAAATAAAGCCCATTTACGCCTGCCAGCGGCTTCAAGTGCGACATATCCTAAGCTAGGCTCTACCAGGTTTTACAGCCCTTAGGGCGGGTTTTGAACTTAATTAGAACAACGCTTTAGTTTACTTTATCTTGGCTGTTCTTGGAATTCTGAAAGCAATTTTGTGCTATTAGCACGTTTTAAGCTAAGTGCCATGTGAATACGAATTGAGCATTGCGGTTTATTTGTTGTAATTTTTTGTGTTTTATGTACCGCTAAGAAGTAAAAGTTATTTAGGTACTTTCATCATTATCATCTTCTCGCCTTTCCTTTGTTCTTTTGCCATTCTCCTCTGTCAGTCGTCGCATCGTCTCCACGCTCACTTATAACTTATTTACTCTATGTACAGATTAATATTGTATTCTGGGTGTAACTTCAGTCGTGTTGGATTAATCGCTAAGGGGGCAACCCTAGCAATATTAGGTACAAATAATAAAAAGCCATTGACAAATATCTAGATAATAGGGCTGGTATTTTTATTTTGAGTGTGCAACTAGAGGAAGGCCAACGAGTGGTTGGATTGTGTACTACAAATTAGAAAAGTTCATCTGAAAAAAAAAAACTGTTGATGAGCAAGAGGTATGAGGAAGAAAACTCATGTTGTGCTAACCCACTTAGCGGAACCCTTATTAAAAAGGGGAGAATGATGATTAAATTGAAATGAAATTGTCGATCTATCACCAGTTTGCCATTAACTCACAAACTTACTTTTACAGCAATAGAGGTGCTATATTTCATTTGTCAGTGCAATGTTTCTATTGCAGCAGCATAAAAGTATGTTCTCAAATCCTATCGGTTGGTGGTACGTGATCCGATTAGCCAATATATTTGGATAAGCCCGAGCATTGGTAAATTTTAGACGGATCACACCGGCTAACTTAATTACGGTCTACATCAGACGTGTTTGACGTGTGAATTTGAAGTTGTATTTATGATTTTCACACGGTCTTTGGTAGTCAAGCATAGAAACTGTTCACGAGTTTAGAAAAACATAGTTGAATACGGTTTCATCGTGTATTTCCTATTTTTAACTTTTTTCCGATGTTTCAATGTAATCACACCTCGTAAGCACTTACAATTTTATTTAGTTTTTTCTTTGATCTAATTGTTTTTATTATGCTAATTTTAATGCTTGTTTTATTTTGATTTTGATTTAATTTCTTTGTAACTCAATAATAATATCTAATGTAAAAAATGCCTACCATTTTAGTTTAGTTGAGTCCATATTATAGTGCATGCTGTGGCATCCTATAACTGGGGAAACACTAAATATAAGTAGCTTAGCTAAGAAATTTATTCTTCTGTTGGATCCTAAATAAATAAAATAAAATAAAAAAATAAAAATAAAGTATTTATAATCATGACTATCAATGTGCTTTTAAATATGGGTATCGATATTTTATATTGTTGTGACCGCGAGAGTTTAAGATAGACTATTCTGACCTCAAGGTTTGCCAAAGACCATTTTGGGTGTAAAACTCGCTGACCGCATCCGTAAAACCATACTGTGCTCAAAACTCCGAACCGCTGACGCTCCGAAAAAGCAAGACTGAAACAAAATCGGGCGGGGTATGTTTGCCGTATGTCTAACGAACTCTTTGATAAACTACTACAGAATAAGCACAAATTGATATTGCGTCAGATCCATGGAAATAGCGAAAATTAGATTTCTTCTTGTCGTGTCATCAGTTCTTTCGAACCAGTGTGGTGAAAGGATTATAAGGCTCCTTTCGTGCACTTGACACATGTTTTCGAACTTTTTAGGTTAACTTTTTATATTTTTTAGACTCAACTTGGCCAACATCATCGTCATCTCCCTTTATCCTATTTTTATGTGGAGTTGGCTCATCTGGAAAATAGGTCAACAATCAACAAAAATTTTGTCAAAAGCAATAGGTACCTAATCAAGTGGAAAAAAGTGATCTCCTGAGTGAAATCTTTAAAAGTTTATTCAAAGGTGTGGGCGAAAAACAGCTAGTGTCCTCAAAGGTCTTAACTCAAACATCGTGTAAAACCCTCTGTTTTACGAACGTGTCAAGGTTGCGAAAACAGGACTATATTCTTTTAGGGCGAATCGTAAAACACACGCTGGCTATACGTCCTTAAGGTCGAATTCATTATCAATATTTAGTTGCCTCGTACATCACTAGAAGACATGTTCTTTCCGTACGATTTAGCAAGCCATGTACTTTTAGAACGGATCACATATAAACTGAAATTTACAAGCGATTATTGGGGTTCAAAATGGAGTTAGCAGGATACGTGGCGCAGTGATGACAGGTGGTGCATGGAGTTTACTGAGTGGTGCCTCGGAGACGGTAAAAAAGCGTAAAATCCGCAGGTCGTACCTACATAATTGGCATAGGGTAAAAAAACGTAAACAAGTTCACGACTGTATTCCCAAGACGCGGTAGACATTCTCTCAGATCTTTTTATGTTACTTATTCCAGATCCTTTGAAGATGTCTAAAAGGGCGTAGTCAGAGGCATGTCCAAACATACTAAAAAAACGTAAACAAGTTCACGACTGTATTCCCAAGACGCGGTAGACATTCTCTCAGATCTTTTTATGTTACTTATTCCAGATCCTTTGAAGATGTCTAAGGGGGGTAGTCAGAGGCATGCCCAAACATATAATATGCATATAGTATATGGCATAGGGTATGGCATACTAATGGAAATTAGCTTTCTATACTTTTTGTTGCTAAGTCCTATTTTCTAATTATTGACGTTTCAAAGTATGAGTAAGTATGTGGGGTCTTGGCTTTGTTACTGACCATAAACTCAAACACGTTGAACATCCCTGCTTATTATCAGCTTCAGAAACCAACAATACCTTTGTGAGGCTTTCCCAAAAGTACGCTTGACCGATCGTATCTTTCATTTCTTTTTGAAAGGGGTAAAGTATTTACCGAAGAGATGTTTTGGAGATCTGTATAAGGCTCCACCTACACTGTCAAACAGGTTTTTTAAGTGAAAACTAGGCGCGTTGGGCATTTTTGAGATGGGAAAAAATAATTGAATTCGCGACACTAACGTAACCATTACCTTTTGACAAAGATCGACAAACTTCGGGGGTTTCCGGCTTTTCCCACGGCGTTTGATACATCGTTAAAGTTTTCATTTCTGTTAGCACTCCCGGAATGCTACTGTTTTATTTATGGAAGAGGGAGCAAACATGCAAGAGCTGCAGATGCGTTGCCGGTAGGAAACATATTAAATGAGATGAAATAAGAATACATAGCATCATCTAGCCCCCTAACTATGATCTGTGCTATATGAACTATATTTGTTACTGAGTGACCATGTCGCCCAATTGGTGCACATAAATAATCTTATCATCACTCATTCAACTATGCCAAGTAATTTACTTAGATAAAAAAGATATAAAATTCCTCTATGATGTGCAAAAACATTTACTGGAACATGCTTTGTCGAAGCTTTTTTTCCTCAAGACAGCGCTTTAAAATTGGATTTATAAATAGGTTGATCGTATTTAATCTTTTTAGCATAAAATATTCAAATTGGACAGTTGGACATCCTTGTATCTTATTAGCTATACATTTATGATAATTTTAGGGAAAGCCGGCATGATCTCAAGAAATTGATGCATTTTATCTTTTCCCTCTCGAAAGATGAAATAGGATAGAAATAATGAAATTGGAGGACGAATAAAGTTGTTTTTGGAAATCTGAAGTAATAAATTGACATGGTCGAAGACAAAAGTCATGGATACGCTGGGTTACTTTGGAAAAGTCTTATAAAACTAGATGACTACTCCTGTTCCTACGCAACTAAGATCAAAAATGGGTTTGGGTCTAGCTTTCTGTAAGTGATGCTTCTTCAAACTTAATACCTAGTGGCGGGCGATCCGTGAAGATCTTCTCAGAATGTTTACATAACCAATGATGTTGAATAAAAGTAAGTTGCGGGTTCGATCCCCGCCGCGGGACAAATGTTTGTATGACCTACAGATATTTGTCTCGGGTCTGGGTGTTTCTATGTATAATATGTATGTATTTACAAACAAAAAGTATATAAGTATTTTATCAGTCATCTAGTACCCATAACACAAGCTCAAGCTTACTTTGGGGCTAGATGATGCTGAGTGAAAAGTCCAGCATTATTTATTTATTTATTATTTAAGTAAGTTCGTATGAGTCAGTAGCCAACTCTAGTGACGAAGTTTTAGGCCGCCTTAAGGCCTCCGTCATGGCTTAACGACCTTAACAGCTGGGACCGACAATTTCACGTGCCCTTCAAAGCACGGAAGCGCTTAGATGAAAATGCCACTGGCGGTCACCCATCCACTTACAGACCGTTTCGAACGTTGCTTAATTTCGACGATCTATCAAGAACGACTAAGTAAGCACGACCGCTTCATGATGATGTTGAATAATGCTGACCTTTTAAAATAACATTTCTAATTTTTGGACTGATAGCGTGAACACGTCTTTAGAAGCGTTGTTTTCGCCAAGTTGGGACCTAACGAACCGTCCGAGTATTGTTCAAAATATATGTTGTTTGCGCTGTTTTCAAACGGAGCTAGCTTCGGAAGAAACGTGGCGATTCTGAAATAAATTCGGTACGGGTGATTTGTTTTAAGTCCACTGAATGGAAGTTGTGTGATCCCGATTTTATTGCGACAGGAGACAGATATAATAAATGCGACTGGTTCCTTAAGGTCCCAAAGGTAAAAGCTCATTCATCCTTGCCCTCAATATTGTATGTGTAAACAAACATTAGTAAGGAGAATAGGAAAAATATACAATGTAGTTATAATATTAGAAGAGGCTTCACAAATCAGCAGGTAGTGGGACCGAACCAGCAAGGGTGAGGTTTTAAACGCCATTTACACGATACCATTCTGGCATAACATTCTTGTCTCTTGTCACTCCTGCAACTCTTGCTCCGATGAGGCAAGAATTTTATACCTGATGGTATCGTGTAAATTGCGTTTAGGGATGTATTAAGCAACAAGAAACACGATAAAATATTTGTCTACATCAGGGGAAAATTTCTTACCTTTCTATATAAATAAATAAATAATGCTGAACATTTCACACAGCATCATCTGGCCCCAAACTAAGCAAAGCTTGTACTATGGGAACCAGATAACTGATATACTACTTATATGTATACTTTTTGTTTGTAAATACATACATATTATACATAGATACACCCAGACCCGAGACAAATATCTGTAGGTCATACAAACATTTGTCCCGCGGCGGGGATCGAACCCGCAACCTTCTGCATCGCAGGCGGACCTTCGCCCACTGCGCCACAGAGGTCGTCTTAAAAAAAAATCGTCGTCAGAGGTCGTCGATATAATGTCAACATTATATTGCTGGACAATACAGCATATTGTCAGGTAAGCAGGAAAATGTAATCTTATTTCGTTTTGTCTCACCTTTTCAGCCATTCCTCAGCATAACGATCCTCTTAACAGCATTCCAGAATCTTCAATCAACTGTACTCGGATTAAATCATAAAACTAAACAAGTGACCGGATCTTTTGTTCTTAAAAGATATTACGTCTTTTCTGAAGGTTAGATTTGCTTAAGAATAAAGATGGTGACCGTTTTATGTTGACCGCTATTTGAACCGACTAGACCATTCTCTACGCCATCATGCGCTGTGGTTGTTTGTTCTTCTTTCTTTCTTTTGACAAATCGCGGGACTCTTAATCGGAACAAACTAAAATTGTAGGTATTCAAGACGAATAAGTCTTCTATATTAATAATTGGAAGTAGTCACAGTCGCTGCTGAAGCGCTCGTGTGTTGCTGTTGTCCTTGATAGTCAGAAAATGACGGATTTTCCACTACAACTTATCATAGTAGTTCCAAGTGCAACGAATGAAAGTGTTGAAATTGTTCAGCTGCACTCCACGGTGCTACAAACTTCATACAAAACCATTCAGCCGCATTCAGTTCTTTCATCGCCTTCTCACATTTACCGCTTTTTACCAAACCGTGAACTTTAAGAGGTATTTCTAATTAAAGTTAGAAGCCTTGGGACAAAGGATCCCGGAGTTTTGAGAAGTTTTAAGATGCGCAAAACTCTGGTGATGTTAGTGTGGAGGTTGTTAAGCCACTTTTTCAACTTTGTCACAAAAAACCGAACATCAACACAATTTTTCAAAAAATAAAGAAGATTTTCAAAACATGCATTTCGTACATGTAGTCTCTGGACGCTAGATAAGGTTGTGGCCCCATGTTCACGGCACAGCACGGTGACACGGCACGACGCCGTGCCAGAAAATCGGATAAGATAATGGTACTCGTTTTTTGGGATTTTAATTGTTGTACTTTTTAATTAGTTCTTAAATTTATCTGTTCTGACATTGTATAATCATTTTTTGAACGAAGCTATCATCTCATCTAGTAAAGATGTATTTGTAACCATTCCGATGTCTGAAATAAATACAATAATCAAAAAATGTTTCGCCTGGAGCTCTGAACGAATGCTTTACATTTTGGCAAACCTTTTTTACAACCGATGTCGTTAAGCTGTAACATTGTAAGCGTTTGAGTAAATAATTCAGCGCCAGTATAACTATTTTCTTTGAATATAAATGAGATAAAGCGTAAAGACTGAATATTGTATAAAATGAAAGTTATTTTCGCTGTCGGAAAGTCGTTGAGGCTTCGGCTACAAGCTCCTGTATTTTGGGTACCTATTTTTGTATGAGTGTAGTTTAAAAGGTGCTTTTATGAATATCGCCTTCTTAGGAGCAATACAGAACAGAGAAAACAAAGTAGAAGTAGTGTAAATAAGTGGTGTAGCTTGCTTACGCGTTTTTGATAGATCTTTGATGGTAACAAGATGAATTGGTGATCGCTAGTTATAATAAAAACTGACCACTCGTGTTTTACAGAGTAAACAATCGCTAAAAAAACTTATTTAAAACTGTAAAAAATAACTAAGGTTGAAAAACAGTGAACAAAATCTGATCCTGAAACCGCGGACTCATAGTAGGACACAAACAACAACGTCACAATGTATCAATCTCCATGGATCAAGCAGAATGACAGAAATATAGCAAGAAACTGACCCAGTTTCGCGTTTCCACGCGTGTCTATTGTTACGTATTTGTCAGACTCTACTTTGAATTGAGCCTATGCCCTTCCAATTTGGAACTCTCCCTGGGGTTTTGAGTTGTGAAGGGATCATCCGACTATTTTTTATTCAGTAGTGTTGACTGATTTTTGATTGATTCATTAAATACCTATTAGTGCAGTGGGCAAAGGCCCGATTGTGATGCAAGAGGAGCGAATTCTGGCAGAGGTGCAATGTCTGTATGATCTGCAAAATGTTTGTCTCACAAAAAACAAGCTCTGCCTATTTCGGGACCAGATGATACTGTGTGAAATGTTTTAAATACATACATAAAATCACGCCTCTTTCCCGAAGGGGTAGGTAGAGACCACGGATCTCCACTTGCTATGATCCTGACACACAACTTTTGCCTCATTCACTCTCATTACATTCTTCATGCATGCTCGCCGTTGAGGGTACTTTTGACCTGGCTGTTCTCCAAAATATCTCCAATTTGATCCAAGAAGGTTCGCCTAGGCCTTCCCCTTCCATACACATTCACCTTATACTCTTGCTTTGTCAAACGACTGTTATCTTCTCTCTACATGCCCAAACCATCTTAAATACAAATATTTTAAAATAATTATTTATTTTGATAGCAAAAAACCTAAACTGTTTTTTCGATGAACCAGGACAAGATCCTGGTTCTTCGTGATAATGGTCGCGAAGGAACAAAAGTACCTATAGACCCAGAACTCACGATAATATTATGAAAAATTATATTTTCCGATTATATTTTCCGACTATAAAAATATTAACAGCACTATACTATACAAATTCACATAAATATGAACTAGCCACCCACAAGCTTACACAAGTCGATAGTTATTAAGGGCGGCCTCGGGGGTAATGATGAACACTTTGTTGCTACGGTTAGGAGCTAGAGTATACCTAATAATAGAAAATAGCAACTTTAAGACTTATACTCCGGCTTTTTAAAAATTCAAAATAATATTTCATATACTTACATTTATATAAATATATTAAATATATAACGGACTTAAATGCTTGACGCATAAAATTACAAGCGAGGACGAGATTTTTTAAATTTTACGGAAAAAGTATTATTCTCTCAGTCTGTTCTCAGATCTTGAAAATGCCTTATATCTGAAAGTTTATATTGTTGCCTTGGGCATACAGTCATTGTCATGTCAGTCGTTATAACCCCTCCCCTGGCATGACACCACCTCGTGGTCGCACGGTATTTTTTCATAAAATGTAATTAATTATCTTAAACATTTTCTCTCATATGTTAACAAAAGACTCACTTTCCGCATTAGCATACAAAATAGGGATGTAACAAAAGAAAAATACTCATCTTTCTTACAAAACGCGGAAGTTGTTACTTAGTCGGTGTTTGATAAAACCCTATTATGGAAGGAACAATAAAAAGAAAGGTTGAAAGAGCCTATACAACGGCGCTTTGTAGGGCTACTAGTAAGACGGTTCAAAAGATATTGTGGAAATAGCATTAGTGTTCTAAAAATTATACTATGTAATTTGAATTTGGATGCGTTAGGTGCGTGATGACTGAATGGTGGATGAGGTGTGTGTCCAAATGGGTAGAAGATTTGTTAATTTCGGATCAAGCAGCCATCCTCAGTACTCGTGCATGAAGGCTGTTGGAGCAGAACAGGGACAGACCAACTTCAAGTCATACGTGCTCCGAGTGGCTGCCAAGTACAAGGATGTGTTCTTCGCCTCGGACTTCTGGACAGCGGGAATCGTCTACCGACGGTATAGGGATCCACCGTCTACGAAAAAAGCGCCCTGACTTTTACGTTATTTTAGAGGTTATATTTTTGTATGTATGAGAATCTCCTATTTACTTTTAAGTATATTAGAAATAGACCAGAATGTTATTTTATAATTATTTATAAGTTGTATTTTTATGAAAACTGTTACTCGGGACTAGCGCGACACAAGCTTTGCTTAGTCCTGGGTAAATTTTTATGAAATAAAATTATCTTTATCTGTAAAAAAAAATGTCACGGGCCGACAATGAGTCAGATTAGCACAGGATCCCATCTTTGGTAGAATAGAATTAAATTACCTTGAGTGGAAAATCCACAAGAGATTTACGTACTCACTTAACGTAAATCTCTTGTGGATTTTCCACTACTTATTTCTATCCTTAAATGCATCAAGACTCGACTTCCAAAAGCTAGAGCTTAAAAAACTGTTGTAAATCTCAAGTCGAGATAGTGTTCTCTTGAATTTTCTTGTTTTTTGTTACAATGCTCTTTTAAGACTCGGAACTCTAAAAAGTTTTTAACGGATTTCATTTTGTGATAAATTCACTGTTTAAAATGAGCTAGCAGCCAACTCTAGATTTTGAAGAGGTTAAAATTTTGAAATTTTCAAGGCCGTGCAATGAATGTGAGCTTATATGTTTCAAGTCAATGAAAAAAAAAATGGCTTTTGCATATATTTAATATTGAACAAGTCACACATTACCTAACACTATTAACAAAATCTTGAAACAGATCAACGTTATTAGATTAATGCTTTAGTAGATAATTATGTTTGTCAACGTTCATTGTGTAGTGTAGATCCCACCAACCTACCAAATTTTGCTCTTTGTTCGGGTAAGTTCGGCAGACTCGGGTAGTTTCGGGTGACTTCGGCCCAAAGATCGTAATCAAATAAAGTAGTAATCACAACGGTTGTCCCTCGTCGGCCATAACTTAGAAATATTGCTTGGAAAAGAGGATGTTTTCTAAACAAGTCTAGGTTTATTCAACGCGACCTATTTTTCTTAGAAAGTAAGACAACGTTATTTATTGTAGGGACCTGTAACTTTGAAAGTAAACATTTTTCAAAATGGAAAAAAAAAACAGACGATTATTATTAATTTTGTAGATAGGTATAGGTACCTATGTTTTAAATTAGTAAGATTTATGTAAAATGATATAAAATTATAATCTTACTAAACAAACTTCTGCCTCCCCAGAGATTAAATTTAAAATAGAAACATAATGTAAATAATTAATCAATAATAATTATTTAGATTTATTAATTAATAAATCTAAATAATTGACGACCTCTGTGGCGCAGTGGGCGAAGGTCCGCCTGCGACGCAGAAGGTTGCGGGTTCGATCCCCGCCGCGGGACAAATGTTTGTATGACCTACAGATATTTGTCTCGGGTCTGGGTGTTTCTATGTATAATATGTATGTATTTACAAACAAAAAGTATATAAGTATTCTATCAGTTATCTGGTTCCCATAGTACAAGCTTTGCTTAGTTTGGGGCTAGATGATGCTGTGTGAAAATGTCCAGCATTATTTATTATTATTATTTATTAATCATTATACTAAAGGACAATGAAAATAATCTATGAAAAAAAAAAAAACTCAGGCCCGGCGCAAACGAAATGTAGCTCAAATTAAAGGCAAGAATGAGTAGATAAATCCTGTTTAGTTATCATCAAGATTGATGAAAGGGGTGAAATTTGCTTTTTGAATTTAAAAAAAATCGAGAATATTGATTGTTTTCGTAAAAGTTTAATTGAAAACTGCGTCCTCTCAGTGTTTTGCATTCCTTGGATTTATAAAAACACAACAATTTCATAATCTATAAACTCCCATATAATTTAATTTCCTCATCTATTGGATAATTCTAACTAACCATATAGTTCTTTGTTTTCATTAACTCATTTCCTAAAGCTAAGTAATAATTTCCTATTACTTGTGAATCTTGCCATTTGGTGCAAAAAGCCTTTTGCACATAGATTATCTGTCAAAGTAAAGTCCTTCCTATTTACATTAGAATAAGGCTCAATACAGCTTGGTAATATCAGTTCTAAGACTGAGGAAAATTGAGTCAGGTTCGTCTCATCTGCTCTTAGGTTAAACCTTAGGGGACTTTGAGATTACAATATAAATCAATACACCAAATAGTCATAAATTACATCAATAAGTTGGGTGTTATCATAAAATAGGTATTATTATACGATAGGAGTCTATTCAAAGTCAAAGTCAAAAAGCATTTATTCAGTAGGACCGCTGCGATCACTTTGAAACGTCTTAAAACTAGGTGATTCTACTCCTGTTCCTTCGCGACCAATACCGTGAAGAACCAGGGCAACAAACACTATTCAGGTACGAGTACCTATGAGAGCAATGGACAATGAATTATTTTGAAACATTTTTTTTTAAACAAAACAGAATCACTACAGTTGTATCAAAAAAGAACGACAGATACATTCTCAGAGACAAATAAAAAAAGCAAGATCGATTTTGAAGCAATTCTTCAAATGAAGACCAGTTAGCAGTTTTTTATTAGAATGACTTAAGATAAGATAGATAAGATAATTTATTTCATAAAAATTTACCCAGGACGCGATACAAGCTTTGCTTAGTGCGGGACTAAGCAAAGCTTGTATCGCGCTAGTCCCGATTAACATTTTCCATAAAAATACAACTTATAAATAAATATATATAACAAAGTAAATAAAAGATTCTCATACATACAAAAATTATAACCTATTCTAAAATAACCTAAAAGTCAGGTAAAGTAAATAATATGTATAGCAAAACTTATTGTTTCCCCACTGACTGATTGGAATAAGGTCATCGCCCGGAATAACCGTAGAGATGGCTTAGTGCCAACCCTGGAGCTATAAGGCATAGATGCCATGTTTGTGTCATAAAATTGAGACGGGTACTTATTGAGCAGTGCACTTTATAGAATTGATCTTGTTTTTGAATCTAGGAATTGTTGGTCCAATCAGTATTATTCTTTTTTTTCAGTCATATGATGTATGTTTGTTAGCTACATCAAAAAGTTAAGTGAAGAAAATACGCGTGAAAAACACAACTCTTCCTTTGACAGTCGGGTAAAAAAACAACTATAAAAAATTCTCACCCAAACTTAGCAAAGCTACGGAAATGAGTGTTTTTCAAATAAAAAGTAGTTTAATATTATAAATTTTAAAAGTATTATCTTATAGGTAACAAAATATTTAGAATACTTAGCAATAATAAATAAAAACTTGGCTTTATTTCATATTCATAACATCGTATCAAATATGAGTGTCTTAATCAAAGTAATATATCACAGCTCAGAAAAGGATCACTATCAAATCACTACCAGATAAACTGTATCAGTTAACAAAGCAAGAGTAGTAGATTGGATAACGTCCAGGATTTCAAAGCTAGTCTAGGTACAACACAATTGGCCTATCTGCTTCATAAAGTTCAAAAGGCTGCCAAAATACTATCTCTTTTCATTCACATAAAAGAAAGAAAAAATCTTTATTTGAGGTATTTTTGTGTCCATATTTTTATTACTAAGTACACACATAAAAGTGCTCTGTGAAAAGAAAATACTAAATCACATTACATAAAAATACGAAAAAATAACCGCCTCCATTATAAAAGTCATTTAAAAACCATTGCGTGTAGTTGTCCATAAAAATAGCATTTATTTTGTAGCTGTTAAAATAAATATGTCAATTTGTCCAACAAAACGCTGTGCTGCTATCATTCAATCTTCGCGTGTTTTGTTATTTTTAACTTTCAATGTTTTTCTATTTTTGTTGCGACTGTATTTGTGATACAAGGAGTTTTATTATTTTAGCTCAAATATATATAAATTAAAATCAAAAGCTTTCATGGGTAGACCATTATTTGTTGTTGTTTCGAGCTGAAACGGTTTAGACCATTTTTGTATTTAAAAAATTTAAAGTATTCTCATGCCTGGGCAGCACTCGGTCCAGAATGGTCAATCTCCTTTATTACGACAGCTTATAGACTTTGGATAAACGCAAATATTAATTTTTATCGCGGGTAAGTAAAGTATTCTCAAGGTACCCCAAAAAAGTATATGTAAGTATCAACAAGTATCTAGATTTTGTTGGGCCAAAAAACACATCTTAAAAAATTTACAAATCATTATTTGGCTTTTGCCCAGCAGTGGGACACAACAGGCTCATTATAAGAATAATCATCATAATTTGGCACATGTCTACTTTTTGCAGTATCAGTATTCTATACGTGACAGATTGCAAGCCCTTTGACGCTCTTTATTATTTGGCGGTAAAACCCTGAATGTTGGAATTTTCGTGGTATTTCACCCATCATCGGCTTACGTCAAAAGGCGCGATCAATTCGAAAATATGGCACAAATAAATTACACTGAAACCACCCGGCTGTTAAATTTTTCATACCGTAAGCAGTTTCAGGTTTACGACCGGCTTTCTACACCTGGCAAGTCCGCAATTTAACTAACCTTTAGGCACGGTAGGTTGGTAGCTCAATTGTTATTGCTACGAGTGGTCACCCATCCATTTTGTGACCGCACAGAACGACGCTTAGCTTGGACGATATATCAAGAATGACTAAGTAAGATCTAGCTTACTAAGCCATTCTAAACTAGATCTATGTAAGCGCTCATGGTACTTGTAAACTGTGGTCTGCTTCCATTATGAGTCTATCTGATAACTTCTGTGCACTACTATCCTTTTTGTATGCTTCTTTGGTTTATTTTCCATCCAAAGGTTGCCTGGAAGAAATCGTTATCACTTTCGAAATAATATTTGAATAGCAAACTTAGTTTAATGTGTGATTGATGACTATGTCTGGAAACAGGTGTGGGATTACAAAGTGCGTGCAATTTGTAAGCAAATATAATATGTAAAAGAAAATATTTCACGCCAAAGTTCTGGAATCAGCTAAAAAATTCACCACCTAAAATTACCTACGCCCAAACTTTACAGGGCTTACGTTGGCTTATATAAAATATTTTATCAACATTCTAAGCTTGAATAGAAATCATATCTACCTAGGTAAGAAACCTTTTTTTTATAGTATTAATCTTTGAACTGAAGGCTGCCTGGTTTAGGAGCCTCTTCGTGTCGTGTCACTAGTTCGTCCGAACCAGTGTAGTGAAAGGACATTTACAGTACGACGCCAGGAGGCTCACTCTCTCATTTATTTGATCATATTTTCGTTTTTTAACTGTTTAGGTTTTACGACATGTTGCTGCTTATTACATAAACGTTAAACCTTAGTTGAGCCCCATGTTGACACATGTCAAAGCAAAACTGTTGCCACAAAAAAGTGTTCTATGTACGAGTATTTAAAGATCGTTTTTCTAGGGACAGTTTTTTAGTTAGACTTGGTCTAAACTCGGCTCATTCTCTTGTAATAAGCCCCATGTTTTCGTTCAACAGAGCTCGTGTAAATAAGGAATGGGAGAAGTATTCTGCTAGTTTTTATGAAAGGAACTCATTCTGAATTTCGGCCCTCCAATCTTTGTCTTCCTCACAATAGAAGTGGGTTCATTAACCCCATTACTGAGCTGAAACACTTATTAAAATATGCCGTTTTTGTCAACATTTTGGCTCGCGACCCCATTTCTTTGACCTATAAATATATCACATTAGAAACGGTAACAGTAAAAGTACTTAAGTAACAACTTATGATTTTTCACAAAGACCTTGAAAAGTATTCGAATAGAAGATATTTTTATTATTCTGAACAGAAACAAAAATATTAGAACTTCATTTCTTCACTCAAGCCGCGTTGACACGTTCAGAGTATACTCTGACAGAGTGGACTCTTATGCCTACTAGGACGCTACTTGGATCGTGGCAACCCCAATCCGAGTGCACTCTGATCTTACTCTGCGGCGGCGGCAAAGCAGATCCTAGTAGGCATCAGAGTCCACTCTGTCAGAATATACTCTGATCGTGTCAACGCGGCTTCACACGAAAACTAAGTTAGCAATGCATTTATTTACAGAAACGAAGCATAATGTAAGTACTTGGTGTTTTTTTTTAGTTTTTAAAACGTAAGTAATTGTTTATGGTTTTTTTATTAAGCGTATCTACTGTATAATGCATACTGTGGCCACATGGTTATTCACGCGTGGTTACGGAATCGGTTAAGTTGGTTATTTATGGTTGAAATTATTGCGGGAGTGAAACGTTCTCATGGACTCCATTCACGATAAATCTTTTAAACTGAATTTGTGGGTTTGATTGTATTATATTTAGAATTTTTATTTAAAAGAGTGTTGACCTAGTGGGCAGTGGGCACTACCCTCGACATTTAAAGGTTGCGTGTAAGAATCTCGGCCATACATCAATGAATTTTCGTTGATCGAAGTTTTAGATAATCAAGGGTGAAATAATCTAGGTATTCTAATAGTCTTCGATGGACTTGTAACCTACTAAATGTCTTCTCGTCCCACTGCAGGGCAAAGGCCTTTCCCTTCTCTTCTTTCACTCCTCGCGATTAAACGCTGTAACAGGACAGGTTCTTAGGTGAGAGTCTAGCTCGTCTCGCCATCTCATCCTGGGTCTTCCACGTATTCGTCTTCCATGAATCAAGATATGAGATACATTAATGCCAAGATAATTGGATACTTTTTATGCCAAAAAAATATTTTGGACTTAACTGTTGCTTGGAAATCTTCAAATGATCTTTATGTGATGATTACTTGATCCGAGTCAATGTCAACCGTACCTTGGTGATGAAGTCGCGATCTTGTTTTGTTTCTTTACATTTGATTATGTTATTGACAAAGACGCCGTTGACACGATACCATTCTGGCATACCATTATAATGCCTCTTGCTTTCTCAAAATCAACGGAGCAAGATCTAATATTCTGTGGCAAGAGGCACGAATGAAGAAGGATGGTATCGTGTAAACGGCGCTTTATACAGCAAATAGAAGCAAATAGAAGCTCTATTTAGATTCCCCTATTCTGAATTGTAACGTGAAATTTCGACTTCGTTTTCCCCAAAGAGTACTTACGTAACAACAGTTAACAAATAAACGGTTCACGGTATGTGCACGTAGATATGTTACGGAATAATGTTATAAGACACGCAGTTTCTTCTAGTCATTTTTACAGGTGAATAAAATGGTAAGTATGACTATATTTTTTTTTAAAGGAATTTCGTTCCAAAAAATCTTTGGATGCTTCGTCATCAGCATTGTAGTTATCTAAATCGACAATACTTTTTACGTTAGAACGATATCTAGAACTCACAAAAGTTTTGAAAGATCTAAAGATATCTCCCCTAATCTAGATCGCCATCAGTCGGCAAGAACAAGACTGTCACGGCAACTCCGCCTAAGATAGAGGTCTTTAATTACATCTAAGCTTTTCTTAGAAAGCTCCAGTAGTTTGTTTTTACCGGAGAAGGCCACTAACGAGGTTTTCCACAAGTTTTGCCCAAATTCGCCTAATTAATGACCCACATAGGCACTATTAATGATCCCAGAAACCACACACCACTCTCATCTCTACCTCCCTTAGATAAGACTGAGAATCGGGTAGCGGTTGGCAATAGAAGCTTAAATTACGGACTAAATGCACATCTGTTCTGAACTTTATTACCTGGGGATAAGGGCTATCTTAGGTCAGCGTATTATGGTATTAAATAGTAATTAGTCGTTCGGAAGATATTGGCATGATAAGGTAAAACTGAACACCGAGAGAAAGCACAATAGGTACTTACTTAAAATTCAAATATGCGATAGATAAATATTACTTTTCAGTTACGTAAGTTCATCAGAAGCGAGCTTAACCCTAAAATATTTTGCTACCTTTGAGTCTTGAAAAAAGCTAAAAAAATTGAGGAATTAAAATTATTGACTGGTCTTACCAGCTTAATTGTTCTGCCTTCTGAAAATGTCGAGGATTTGATTCTCATTCAGGACACACATTTTGTGTGATGGAAAATATGGAAATAGATGTTGGTTCTGTGTGTGTTTATTATAAATTTTAGTATTGTAACTAGCTACTTCTATGTACAAAATTGCCTATATATACTATCACTTATCTCGTTGCCACAATACAAGCTTTATTTTTTTATCTACATACACCATCTTCATACACCTTTACCAGATACAACACTTTACCTAATCTACTGTATATTCGATCGCCTGTGAAACACAACTAAGATTGAATTGAGTGATTTATTCGTTCCGAGTGCAATCACCCAGATTATTGCATTCCCAGCGAGCAAGCATGCGCCCCTGATTTGCTGTGCATTTCGACCTACCTACATAATGTACAGTTGATGTAGGTATCTCACGAAGGTTGCATAATTCATATTATTAGTAGGATAGTGTTTTTAACACGCTTTTATGTATAACTCGTGGAAGAAAATTTTGAGATCCAACTTCTTAAACATGCTCGTAATAGAGAGAGCATTGACAGTTTATGCAATTTGATTTCTAGGTATAATTAATAAACATTGTGCCTAAAATATAAAAAAATATAAAATGTGTGAACATAATATGTTTGGAAAAAGTCTTTTTAGGTATACTCTTTAAGCTTTTAAGACACCACACATTTTAGACCTTTCATATTTTAGGCACAATGGAAATTTAGTAATTTTTCTGTTTAGGTTTTCTGAAAAATAATCATTTAAATTTTAGGAATTTTACTTCCTAGGCATTTTGGAAATTAGACTTCTGAGGAAGGTTAATTCCGTGTTTAGCGATACTGAGCGCTTATTGGTCTGTAGAGCGTTTTCAAGGTCGAGCCAATTTAATTTAGTAACTCACAAAAAATCAAAAGATTAGTTCAAACGTAAAATACAAAAGGTACCTAATACAAGACTTTAGCGAACCTTAGTAAATTTATTATGTTATACAAGTTACTTTGTCGTAAGTACTCGAAAATAAGGTCCTCATTGTTTGCCAACAACTTTTACCATATCAATCGCTTTTTGTAGGTATGTAGAGTTGTAAATACAAAAATAAATTACATACCTATATTCGAGTTATAAAATAGACATCGTTCAAGCACTTACTTGATACATTTAGATTTTTTAGATAAATTAATAGATTTGTTTAAATTATGAAAAAACAATGACAAACCTGGATTAGAATTAAGTTTGCGGCATCTTGAGAACACTTAAAACGGAAATTAAATTCCATTACGGAAAGCTGTCGCTTTCCAGGTGTCCCTGGCGAAGTTTCTACTCGATAAGTTTATATAACATATTGTTTATATAGTATTATAATTACTGATAAAACTACTTATTTGTAGAAACTAAGCTACTACAAAAATTACAAAAAAAAAAAAAAAGGCGAATATAGAACCTCCCTTTTCCTTCCCTCCCAATAAAGGGAGGAGGTTCTATATTCGGCTGTATGTATGTTTTTTTTTTGTAATTTTTGTAGTAACTTACATTCTGCAAATAAGTAGTTTTATCAGTTGTTATAATATTTTAAGAATAAACAATATGTTATAGTATAAACTTATGAGTAGTCTGCGACTTCAGTGTAAATGTACGATACGATGAATGTACGAAGAAGTCCTTTTGAAGCGGCGAATATCGTAGCTGTTTAGTTCGCTTATTTGAATCCAAGCTGCAAGATCTATAGACTAGAAGCGTTCGTGGTCGTGCTTGCTCGTCGCTCTTGATAGATCGTCGAAGTTAAGCAACGTTCGAAACGGTCTGTAAGTGGATGGGTGACCGCCAGTGGCATTTTCATCCGAGCGCTTCCGTGCTTCGGAGGGCACGTTAAATTTTGGCGCTAATTAAGTCGATAAGCCATGACGGGGCCTAACCACTGACTCATACAAACTAACTTTGCTAGTATCCCCATGATAATTATTTTCCTGTATTGAGCTCGGCATTGAAAGTCGAATTTATTGACGGCTTACATTTTGTAGTCGTATTAAAGCTTTTTAATACCATTGACCTACTTTATGAAGTTGTACTCAAAGCCGAACACCACTTCGATAATACCCGATGCACATTGTATTTCTGTAAAACAATACATTCCCTGAATTTAAAAAACAAAAGAGCTTTTACGATCTCGTGGTAATAAATCTTGG
Organism: Epirrhoe tristata; assembly: GCA_951394285.1. Classification (NCBI taxonomy): domain Eukaryota; kingdom Metazoa; phylum Arthropoda; class Insecta; order Lepidoptera; family Geometridae; genus Epirrhoe; species Epirrhoe tristata. Next base: position 8,573,160 of record OX596156.1, on the reverse strand, counting down.
ATTGAAGTATTGACATTGTACAGACACCGAATTGTAATTTACGTTTTTTTGAGTTCCATACAAGCGTTTATTTGTAGTTCACATCTTGAATAGCTAGCTTGCAACTTAGCATAATATGCACCGACATTTAAAATAGCCAAGTTCTACAATAAATATCACAAGTTTTATCCAAAGGTTAAGACGTGATTGAAATACAAACGTATAGACAGCCAAAGATACCCACAAACTTTCCAATTAAACTATTACGAGTATTAAGTATTATTTATGTGAATACAATATCGCGAAAGGGAGAATTCGCTATCTCTGAACGCAATGACATTTGCTGCAATATTATTCGAATAAAAGTTTGAACTTGTATTAAAAAAAATGTAATACTTGTATGTTGTCCTTCCCTCCCAAAAAAGGGAGGAGGTTCTATATTCGGCTGTATGTATGTTTTTTTTTTGTAATTTTTGTAGTAACTTACATTCTGCAAATAAGTAGTTTTATCAGTTGTTATAATATTTTAAGAATAAACAATATGTTATAGTATAAACTTATGAGTAGTCTGCGACTTCAGTGTAAATGTACGATACGATGAATGTACGAAGAAGTCCTTTTGAAGCGGCGAATATCGTAGCTGTTTAGTTCGCTTATTTGAATCCAAGCTGCAAGATCTATAGACTAGAAGCGTTCGTGGTCGTGCTTGCTCGTCGCTCTTGATAGATCGTCGAAGTTAAGCAACGTTCGAAACGGTCTGTAAGTGGATGGGTGACCGCCAGTGGCATTTTCATCCGAGCGCTTCCGTGCTTCGGAGGGCACGTTAAATTTTGGCGCTAATTAAGTCGATAAGCCATGACGGGGCCTAACCACTGACTCATACAAACTAACTTTGCTAGTATCCCCATGATAATTATTTTCCTGTATTGAGCTCGGCATTGAAAGTCGAATTTATTGACGGCTTACATTTTGTAGTCGTATTAAAGCTTTTTAATACCATTGACCTACTTTATGAAGTTGTACTCAAAGCCGAACACCACTTCGATAATACCCGATGCACATTGTATTTCTGTAAAACAATACATTCCCTGAATTTAAAAAACAAAAGAGCTTTTACGATCTCGTGGTAATAAATCTTGGATTGAAGTATTGACATTGTACAGACACCGAATTGTAATTTACGTTTTTTTGAGTTCCATACAAGCGTTTATTTGTAGTTCACATCTTGAATAGCTAGCTTGCAACTTAGCATAATATGCACCGACATTTAAAATAGCCAAGTTCTACAATAAATATCACAAGTTTTATCCAAAGGTTAAGACGTGATTGAAATACAAACGTATAGACAGCCAAAGATACCCACAAACTTTCCAATTAAACTATTACGAGTATTAAGTATTATTTATGTGAATACAATATCGCGAAAGGGAGAATTCGCAATCTCTGAACGCAATGACATTTGCTGCAATATTATTCGAATAAATGTTTGAACTTGTATTAAAAAAAATGTAATACTTGTACTAGTAACCATTTCTCAGATCAATTTGCCCAAGATTCTTTAAAGATGGCTAAAGGGTTAGTTATCACGTCCAAATACTATTTGGCAGATAAGTACTTACATTTTGTAGAAGATACTTTTTCGAAGAATGTACCTACAAGTCGATATTTGGAACGATTTCACATAACTTTAAGCTCGGGCCACATGCGTGCCAAGTCGGGAAACGCCATGAATGACGCTTGTTTTACGAGCCAGTTGCACATTAGTAAAATGTCTACCTGACGTTATACAGACAACTAGTGAAATATTTACGTTACGTCTTTTGTCTATCAAAGTAGGTTCGGATGAGTTAGTGGCCAATATGATTTGCATTTATGTCTATTTAGTTCTCCAAGAACACTTTCCACCGCGGCTAATATTTTACCAGTCCAAAATCTCCATTTCCAAGTTTCATCCAGCATATTTTTCTTCTGATAAATGCATGACAAGAATTCAAACACCCTGACAAATTTTCAGATTTACAATATGAAAATAAGGTTAAATAATGTAAAATTCATTTCAACATTGAAACAGAAATTTCCTTTGAAGCGTCTACTCGTGTCAGTGTGTCCGCAGCTGAACCCAGGACCAGGACAATGAATAAAACAATATCTGAGCGCTACTGCCAAGCAAATGGCGCAAAAATAAAATTCCCGTGCACATCACACTTGCACCAGTTACTAGCGCTATCGAGTTAAAATGAACAACGTGTAGTCAGAGCATAATTCAGTTGTTTTTGTGTGAGTAAAAAACATCCATACATACATCCATCCATCATTAATAATATTATTAACTTGCTGCGCTCCCGCGGTTTGACCCGTGGCTCCTTGGGATGTTTGAATTTTTTCGGGATAAAAAGTAGCCTATGTCCTTCCCTGGGATACAACCTTTAACTATGCCAAATTTCAGCTTAATCTGTTCAGCGGTTTGGGCATGAAAGTGTAACAAACAAACAGACAGACAGAGTTACTTTCACATTTATATATAATATTAGTATGGATAGTATGGATATGGATAGTATAGATAGTATGGATGATGGATGGATGTATGTACCTATAAATAACTCATAACAGTTAATCAAATTGTAGGTCTGATTCCACACTATTACAAGTGATCGAAGCAATGCTACTGAATAAATGCTTTTTATCCTTGACTTTGATACGATATGGGTAATGAAAGCGAGTACAAATAAATAATGATAAGCTAAAGAATAGAGTAGAAGCAATGAGAATAATAAAAGAAAAGAACCAGTTATGCTAACTACAGCTAGGTGCGATAGGACAAAAAATACAACACTGAAAAACAGGTCTCACACAGTATCTCCTTCCACAGAATATTCGTTTGCGATCCGATGAACTACGTATTTGGTTGCGCGATATAAAATAATCTATGGAGTGCGGAAGTGCATTTTATTTCGTACAACATTGAGTTCCATTTACTTTGAATTTATGAGGACATCTCGTGGGGAGCGGCGAATGCGGCGATTTCGGCGAGTTGCAATGTATGAAAATGCACGAGAGCGTGCACACTGCACACGCGGCTGAATTCACGGTTACTATTTTGGTCTCCTTTCAACAATATCGTACTACCAACAAAATTTAAAAAAAAAATATAAGTTATTTTAAAGTTTAACGCCAGCCCGGCTAGGTAGCTCCTTTCAGGGGTTTGTAAGTGACTTCAAAACGCACAGTGTAAGTATAAGCAGTAAATAAGTAATTAAATAATATCACTAAAGTCTATCCGTTCGTTAGCTTGTATAAATAAGTTTAAGGTATAAATCAATAAATAAATAAATAATGCTGGACTTTTCACACAGCATCCAGCCCCAAAGTAAGCTTGAGCTTGTGGTATATATGGGTACTAGATGACTGATAAACTACTTATATACTTTTTGTTTGTAAATACATACATAGTATACATAGAAACACCCAGACCCGAGACAAATATCTGTAGGTCATACAAACATTTGTCCCGCGGCGGGGATCGAACCCGCAACCTTCTACATCACAGGCGGACTTTCGCCCACTGGGCCACAGAGGTCGTCAAAAAATAAGACTACAATTTAATAAAATTATTTATATGGGATCATATAAAGGAAGGAACGAGGATAATATTGTGCCTATCTCCATATAAGTGGGATAAGTTTAGTTAGCGTTGAGCAGGAAGAAGAAAAGATTTAAATACTTGACAACATTTTATTACAGAAATAGAACAACTACTAGACGTTGCGGGGATCGACCCCCTTGGAATCGGAATGATAGGCACCATTCGTTTAGATGACCTCTGGTAGTTTTCAAAAAAGTTGTAAACATAGAGTCAAGTCAAAGTCAAAGTCAAAAAGCATTTATTCAGTAGGACCGCTGGGATCACTTTGAAACGTCTTAAAACTAGGTGATTCTACTCCTGTTCCTTCGCGACCAATACCGTGAAGAACCAGGGCAACAAACACGGTTTGGGGCCTAGCTTTTTTTAGGTGAACATAGAAATGGCAGACGCGGCAAAAGTTAATATAATATTTATATGAAAATGATCCAAACCTAAGACTCCACCATCTAAGCCATTATGTTTTTGTTTATCCTCTAAGAATAGAATGCTTATATTAGCGTCTACGCTTAAAAACGACTTAGATATGAACCATTCGTCGCTCCGTCACGAAAAACCACAAAATACAGATTCCCATTCATAATTCTCGGCACGACCTTTGATAGATGATGATAAATCGTTTTACTCGTCTGGAGAGACACGTAGGCATACATTCTGAGAAACGGTGAGTTTCTGAAATTTTCAGGGTTCTGTACTTCTGAACGGAACCACTGAGTTTGACGAATAAAAAAAAATGCAAAAAAGTTCTATCATTGTGTCCGTCTATTTGTTTCGAATTAACTGAGCCAATTAATTCGAGGGGTAGTAATAATAATAAATAAATAATAAATAATGCTGGACATTTTTCACACAGCATCATCTAGCCCCAAACTAAGCAAAGCTTGTACTATGGGAACAAGATAACTGATATACTACTTATATACTTTTCGTTTGTAAATACATACATATTATACATAGAAACACCCAGACCCCGAGACAAATATCTGTAGGTTATACAAACATTTGTCCCGCGGCGGGAACCCGCAACCTTCTGCGTCGCAGGCAGACCTTCGCCCACTGCGCCACAGAGGTCGTCAAAAAATGTCGTCAGTAAGGACAAAACATGAAAACGAGGTGTTTTCGGACAAGTTTTCTGATATTTTTATTTTATAGTGTTAAACCACACTTACTACTTATTTCATTTCTCAAGTTTTCTGATGAAAATATTATAGCAAAAAGCTTTGATATGAATTTGGTACCCTAGTTCTACATTTTTACATTAGGTATTTAGATAAGAAAGCAATATTTTTTATTATTACGTAGAAAATTACTTTATCATCATCAACCACAGCTGGGCATAGACCTCCCTTTGTGCCATCCAACACGATCCTGTGCTAATCCCATCCATCTACATACCACGAACTTGGTTATCATATACATCTGGGACAACCTATAAAAAGTTTACGGGACCCTCTTCATTCACGGTGAACTCGCGCTTTGCTAATTTTCTCTTTTCACATTTGACAGGTAGGCTTCGTGAGGTAGGAGCTAAAAAAGTAACCCCTTTTATATTCATTTGTCAGTTTAGGCTGTTCAGGGTGAAAAACACGTACCTACTGTTGAAAAATATAGGTTGATACGTGAGACAACATCACGTGTTCACACTTGAATTGACCCATCATAATGCTCGAGCGGAATCAAAACCTCAAATCATCACTAGAGCTTTGCGATTGGTTAATTTAAGTGCTTGATCACGTGATGTCAATGTCCGTAGGTATCATCCTGGTTGGCATTGTATGCATACTTAGGTTCCTTCTATGTAAGCATGCTTCATTATAGACCTCACTGTTGCTTAACATCAGGCAGAGTGAGGTCGAATTCTAACATATTTAATTTTGAAAAACTTTCTACAAGCCTGCAAGTGACAACACCTTGAAATATTTCTGTGGCACAGATACTAAACTAGGGGATGTATGATGTTGATGACTCTCCCTAGAGACGTCTCCGAGTAAATCAGTCCGCATTTCCTCATGCCAAGACCTGTCGGGTAAAGGAATCCGGTCTTTGTAACTAGTTTACACGATAACAGTGACTAGCGCTAGTAAAAACGAGAGTAGTGTGATTCTGAAGTAAATTGAAACGAATTAATAAATGTCTAAATGCTTCGAGAAAAGTATGGTAGCACTTTGGCGGAGGCACTTCCGTGTTCTCCGATTTAAAGTATTTTTAACATTGATTGATGGAATAGCTGGTTGGTTTAGGTGCTGAGCAAGCCTTCTCTTCATCTTATACAATGTTCCTGGCGTAGGTATTACTTGATTGGATTTCAAACGTTCGTGGTGGTTTACCTCATCGAAGTTAAAATGACATGTGTGACAGATGTGTGAGGTTAGAAAATAAATAAGTGATCTAGTGGCAAGTTCCGGGATTATAATATGTATATTATAGTGCAGTGTTCAGTTCATGTCTGTCGTCCACACATAGTAAACACGAGTCCCTCTTTCTTACCCCAATAATAATGAAGAAAACCTCGTATGAATCAAAATATTTTCGGCGTTGAATCGGCGATATTTTCATTTCCATGTGATATTAATGTTTATTCAACGAATCACACTTCATCCATCTTTCATGATTCAAAAAACTCACATTTTCCTCTGAAGCACGTAGCAAATATTAAGATAGTTGAGAGCGAGTAGCAAGTAGTAAGGTCAAGTTACTAGCCTCGTGCAAACAAACGGTAACCCTTCTACTATCCGGGTGTCCGAACGACCGGACAGACGCAAGACAAACATCCCCACTTCCACATTAATCCTTCCTAATCTTGATAGACCTCCTTGACCAAGAAAATGTAGGCCTATGTCTCTGAAATAAAACAGGATCACGCCTGTTTCCCCAAAGCATGGTAGACATTATCTAAAGAAAGAGGAAATGGATTTTAACTATGTCTAAGGGGGAGCCAGAAGGTAAACAAACATATTGTAAAATTTCGTATTTTATAGTGACAAATAGGTATAAGTCTACCACAGCATAAATTACACTCGATCGAGACTTCACCAACCAAATCGATTAAAACGTTTGTCCGCTAATGAAAGTTATTGTATTGTCCTAAGGTCAGGCGCTGAAAATTGGGACACAGTTTTTACTACTGTAATTTCTCAGCGTTCATTAGTAATGTACACAATTGTCAAACTTATTAACTCTTAGCTTTCTTCCAATGTTTTATCAATTACTTCGTTATTTTCAAACAACAATAAACTCCAATCACCTGACCGCCGCTGGAACTCACGTCACACGCTATCATTGTCATCAGCTTCTCTCGTCGAATTGCCATCTAAAAAGTATGGTTACCAACAAACTATTTCACAAAATAAATAAATTACAAATTACAATGACCTACTATGCCACAAACTACAAACTGGCACACAGGCAAACAGACACTCATTATGTGTCTAACTTATAATGCCAAATGAGGGTAATTTTTAAAGTACCTACACGGGATTCTCGGGCATTCTCCTTTAGAACGTACCTTATAGCCTCGTAATTTCCACCGCATTTGGTTTAAAACAAAAGTTTCTTAGTGCAGTTTTCTGCAAACATAAAATTTGTTATAAACCAAATGCAGCGTAAATTATGTGACTCAAACATACGCTCGTTTGGTCAAAACACCTCTGTTTACGTCGGGTTTAATGAAAACTGTACTGCTTATTTGCTCGTACACAAGTACTACGCTAAAAAAAGTTATTTTTGACAAAAGCACAGATTAGTAATTGGATTGGAATTGGAGTGTATTATGTAAGTGATATTTTTGTTCATGTATTTTTAAAAATAAACTTATTTAACCATTGAAGTGAACTGACTGCCTTAAACAGTGAATTATATTCTACGTCCGACGAATTTATCAAAGAGCAGATTTACCGGATAATGATATAAGAAAACTTTGAGATTGTTGCTCGCATAAATTCTGTTTTCGCTCAAAATATGGGGGAAGTAATCTGTTTTGTTTAAGATAGCCCTTTGTACGAATCTTATGATGTAATCGAGGGAAGTTATGTTTCCAATGTAGACTCTTCTTCATGTTTGCAGTGAGACTCGTCTTTATATTTATGAAGACTGAAATGTAAAATATAAACATTAAAATGATTTTCATAAAAAAAAGTACTTGAATGTCGTGGAACACTCGGTTGGAACGAAGCAAAGAGTAGTTCTATACTGTGAATACTTAAATTAATTGTCAATTGGGTATCCTAGAAACACTCTTCCGTACTAACAATGTTACAATCTATGGACTGTGTCGCGGCTGCGCATTTGGCACTGTGACGGTTTGATCATTATACATCTTGTGACGGTAAAATGGAACAATTTTTTTTCCAGCCTTAGTCTTTTTTTCTTCGATAACCGTTCGAAAAGGAACGTCGTTCCAAAATTGGACAGAATCACGACTTTTGGTGATACAGTATTTTTTTTTTATTCTCAAACCCTTGAAGATAATCTAAAGTTGTAGTCAGAGGCACGTAACTTGAACACATTTTGAAGAATTTTTTTTGCGTTCTCGCAGTGTAAGCATAAATTGACTTGTGATCTATAAATCTATTAAAGAAAAAAGTATTTTTACAATCCTCACAAATTCTAAGATACAATCTGTTAATTTCCTAACGTCACTTCCCCGAGAAGCAAACGATTGTGCTGACGGGTGGTCAGCTGTTTACACTTCCCGTCATAAAGTGGCCCAAGTGTTAAGCTACTTTTGAACCGCGCGACTAAGCGACATAAGTAGTGCTTATTTTAATTATTCACAAGCTCTAGATGGAGAGTTTGGGGACACTATATCAAAGTAGATCGAGCTATCGTTGTATTTTTCGCTACTGTATAATTTTACTCCTTAAATAATTTACTTAGTTGAAGATAAAATTGCTTATTCTTTTAAGTCTAAACTAAGTAACATTTCAACTTTATAACTAGATAACTACTTCAAAGGATCTTACTTAGACCTTTGAGATATTAAGGATCTTTTGAAGATTATCTCTTATGAAGATTATCTTTCTTGAACATGTATGTATTTTAAACTAAGATTATTAACACTTAAGCAGTCGCTAATGGGTCTATCAGACCCAGTCCTCCATTGTTTGCATGGTAACTATTGAACCTTAAGGATTGCCACGTTGACGCTCTTAGTACCTTCCGACGTTAGAGTGAGACTGCGAATAACGGTCGCCGCAGTCAGTTGGCACGCTGCGCTCGAGTGCTATGGACGTAAAAGGTGCGCATGGGTTCTTTGGACCCGGTAGCGACTATATACGTAAGTGATTTTCCAAAACTTTATAACTCTAATTAATTCTTTAAAATTTGTTTTTATTATAGAAAATGACAACCAATACGTTCTTGAACTTCTGGGATATTGAACTGAATCCCACAGCACATAAAAGCCCGCATCCGAAACATAATACCCGAAGTCCAGCCATCTCCTGTATCAAGCCAGCCAGTTAGTGGACGAAAAGTGCGTGGTCTTTGCAATTGGAAAAAAGACAGAAAAACTAAAATTTCCTGCGTAAAATGCAATATACCAATTTGTGGAGAACACACTAATGCAATATGTGTGAACTGCAATAACAATATTTGACTTACAAAGTGACAAGATAGTGCCGATTTATAGTTATGTTCCAAAGAAGTTATTTTTAAATTGTTGATTTTTAGAGAAGTTTTTTAGTTTTTTTTACGAAATAATGATTGATCTCTTTTTGTGATTTTGAATAAGTACATTATAGTAGTATTAGAAAAATAAAGAAACTTAATGTTATTATCTTTATTTAATAAGATATAACATAATAGTTAAAATGTGTCTTTAGAGTAAGTTGAATTTTAGTATGTTTTTAAATTGCGTTTTTTTATGAATAAAGGTATTAAATAAAAATGTTTAATACTTTTTGTAATTTTATTTTAGAATATAATTACTGTTACGAAATACACAATAACATTAAATTCAGCAGTTTTAGAAAGAATCGGCAATATTAAACTGGGTCCGGTGGACACGGTAGCGACTCCTAGCGTATCAAAACAGGGCGCGACTGCCCAAGTGTTAAACTTAAATCGCACCTTAACTCGTGAGTACTGTTGTTACCACAAGTCCCACATCACTTTTGTAACCATTAGCATCTTTACAACCGAAGTGCTCTGAGCAACAAAGCGCTTCAAAAGTTCCTTTACACCTATCGTTAAAAGAGAAAGTGTAAAGCAGTTATGTGTAAGTTGTAAATGTGGAAATAATGCAGTTGTCGTTAAAGTTTTGTGTTTATTTCACAAACATAATATGTTTAGAGAAGATTATTATGTTTTTTTTTAATACATTTAAAATAATCAACCGAGCTACGTTATTCATTATAAATGTAATGAACATTGTATTTATGAATTAAAAATATAACGAATATGTTTTCATGTCAGATATTTTAGGCATATTATTATATTTTGTTTTAACTAACCAAACCCCATTGAGTCAGTAAAAATACTCAATTCTTCATGAAAGCCGCAATACTAGTGATTGAATCAAGAATTTTTTGTCTTCAGATATATCTCTCAGGATCTGGAATACATACAACGCAAAAGATTAAAGAGAATGTCTACCGTACGTCGGGAATACAGTCCTGATACTGTTTCTTTTTGTCTTCACAGAACGTTTTTGTATAGACTAAATTTTCTCGTAAATAAATAGGTTATGAAAACTCTGTAAAAATTTTTATTCAGAGTTTCGGTAATATTCATAAATGCCGACTTATTTGACGTTGGCTTCTCTTGGCGACTGTATAACGCTAAGGTAATTTCATTATGCGGGCCAAAATTTGTGTGCAAAAGAGCTCTTTGTCTAAGGCGAAATGGCAAATGTTTGGGTCGGCCATGAATAGGCATTTTGCATTGCAGATACAATTATCGAAATAATTGTTGAACATAATAGTTACCCATTTCGAGGAAGAACTTGGCTGTGAATTATTAATTATCATGATAATTATTTGGACCCTTCAAATAATTTTCAATCAGAATTTTGATTTATATTTGGGTAAGTGAAATTTTCAAATTGTCGGTCCCGGCTATAAGTCGTTAAGCCATGACGGAGGCCTTAAACTCCGTCACCAGAGTAGGCCACTGAACGACGAACTTACTTACTTTTCTCAATACCGTCACACGTGGTCGTGAGATGAGATTCTACGATCTTTATAAAGATAGGTACCCATTTTATTAAATAGGCTAATAAAGGGTTCATACTATTATATTTTTTATCTTCGAATTTCCTTAACTAAAATGTAATTTCCGTTTTTTACTTTCATAAGTTCGTAAAAAAATTTTATGCTACCTCTAAAATTTTACAATTAAGTTTTTTTACGTGCTAGAATTATTCACAAGACCTACATAAAATTATAATTAAACTTAAGAATTCTTGTTTAGTTACAACTTACTAATTTGAACTTAGGGATCACTATTATCTCACCACCATTAAGGAACTTTGGAAAACTAAACATGGTCCCACAAAAACCTTATTCTAAGATGAATAGAGTCGAAAATCGAGTTTATTGCTAAGTTGGCAAAGTCATTTAAGAAAGTTGCGAAGGCAAAAATACGTACCTGCTTTTATGACGTTGTGTTGAAAGTTTGAAGTGTCAAGCTCATTCTGGCTTTTGGGAGCTTGGAACACTTTTATTGGGTAATGGAGAATCACCTAGCCTTTAAAACTTACCTATACTAAGTAAACTAACTAACTAACGCATAACAAAAAGCGCATAACAAAAAGCTGGAGGTCTGTCAGAGCTCAATGGAGCGAAGTATGCTAAGCATAAGAAAAGCAGATAGAGTGAGGAATACAAAGATAAGGCACACAACCAAAATAGAAAACGTCACACTAGTAGTAAGAAAGAACAAGTGGAGATGGACAGGTCACACTTTAAGAGGAACGGAGAAATGGAGCAAATCTTTAATATATTGGCAACCTAGAAATCGAAAGAGAAAATGTGGAAGACCATTTAAGAGATGGGAAGACGACTTCAAAGCTATCGCTGGAAAATTATGGTCAAGAACTGCCAGAGATAGACACGAATGGAAGAAGTTGGAAGAGGCCTATGCCAAACTAGGGCAAACGGAGGAAATAGGGCGTTAAATTAACTAAAATTAGCTATAAGAAAAAAAAACTGAAAACCTCTGAATAAAGGCTTATATTATTATTATTATTATATTATTATATACTAAGTAATCACAGCGGTCCCACTAAAAATAATAGGTACTTTTTGACTATGGACCTTTTTTTTTGTTCTTGAGTCTTCGGCTATTAAGTCGTTAAGTCATGACGGAAGCTTTAAAGCGATCTAAAAACTCTTTCACCAGAATTGGCCACTGACTCGTAGGAACTTACCTACTTCAGTTTATTCCTCCCACTAACGGCCCAATGCTATTGTCACGAAGCAATTCCGGGACGTATCATTCATCTATTTATATAACTTTGATCCCAATTCTCACATTCCCTTATTCAATAAGAAGCTGATACCAATTTTGGTATAATGTCTTTAATTTATATACCGATAATAATTCGATAAATCTTGTCATGCCACTAGTTTTAGTTCAAACTAGTGTGGTAAAAGGCACTGTTTTGAAGTTCCTCACAATTTTTCCCTTCAACGATTAAAAACACTGGCATTTATACTTATTTTTGATAGAAAATCTCATAGGCCCAAGACCATGGATCGGAAGGCGGGATCGCTTTCATTAAACTACCAGTGCTCTGTTTTGTTAGATGTAGAAGAATTTATCTGAGTAAGGGACCAAAGTAGAGTCTGGCAAATGAAAGTAGACCCTGAAAAAGAGGCGTCAAATTCAAAAATATAAGCGTGTAACCCCATAAGGACATTTGGAAGAACACAACTTGATACTTGGTTATTATTTTCTAGTACCAAATATAATAAATATATTAAGTATATTATTTAGAGTTATTAATTAATGGGTTGTCACGCTTATATTTTTGAATTTGCCGCCTCTTTTTCAGGGTCTACTTTCATTTGCCAGACTCTAGGTCTAGTGAGTTTTTAAATTTACAGACGCGTTTGTGAATATGAGATCGGATCTTCCTCAATGGTATTAGTTGTTTACGCAAACACACCTCTCATAAACTATTGCTTCAGGAATCACCTCAGGGATCTTAATCAACCAAGGAGACGTGTAGGTAGATCAAACAATGGAACGACGTGAATGTCCTTTAAGTGTTGATAATTTCACAAAATGGATTAAAAAGAAATTGGATAATATTGGATGATGTAATGATTATTCAGATGATGTAATGATTATTCATTACATCATCATCATTACTGGTATTATAATTATTTAGCTACATTTATTTATCATAATTACAAATTTAAGGTATGTGTTAAACATAATTTTCTAGTAAGAAATGTTTGGAAGTGTCACCTTATACACTTTTTTTTTTAAATGACTATTATTTGTTTTGTAAAATGACGGTTTAAGAAAAGAAAAAAAAGGAGCTTTATTTTGCGTCAAAAAGAGCCAGATGCAACACAAAAATGGTCGCCACTCAGCATTTTTTCAATAGTTAGCAAAGGCTAACTATTGCGCTGGTTTTCTGTGACGCCAGCAGCGTGTGCAGCTCAGCAGCACAGGCGATACACAACTTAATGTTCTAAAACTGTTTGCTTTCAATCTAATAAAAAACGCAACAAAATCTATAAACTCTTATGACTGGTAATTAGAAACATGAAAAAGCCTTGACCGAAATACGAAAAATTGTTTGCGTAAACCACCTGTTCCAAACATTATGATTTAAAGCACCATTGAAAACAGAACCGATTACTAAGCCCATAACTCAGCCATTGTTTAGGCGATGCGTTTTTTAAACGTGTTTTTTGTTTTAGTGAAAAAGATTACACAGAACCCTTGACCCAATTCGATAAACTCTTTTCTGGGACAGGCGATAGAAATCCTTAGTCGCCTGTGGCATTTTATCTGACTGAGTCCAAATGGCCAATTACGACCCACTTGACACGCGACCTGACTTTCAACGAGGCTATATGATAATGAACCTTTTCTTTGTTTCAGGCAGTGCCAATGTAAGCACGGAGCCGAAATGAGATGAGTATGCGCGTGGCGTGGGCCAGATGGTACTGGATTGTGATTCTGACCACTTGCGCCGCTCGGACCGCCAGCGACTGGCTCGACTGCGCCCACATCGCCACCTGCCACTGCAAGTGGTCATCAGGAAAGAAAACAGCATCCTGCGCATCCAGTGATTTGCGCCGCCCGCCTTCTCTCTCATCGGACGTCCAGGTCCTT